>OY728167.1:87757420-89071332 GCA_963277665.1 Viscum album | reverse complement strand
GCAACAAATTCTACCAGTTGCACTGCGTGGAATATTGCCCATCCGTGTCAGAAAGACTATAATGAGGTTGTGTTATTTTTTCAATTCAATTTTTAACAAGGCGATTGATGTGAATGCTTTGAACATTTTGGAAAAGGATGCAATTTTTATACTTTGTCATTTGGAAATGTATTTTCCTCCAACTTTTTTTGATATGATGGTGCATTTAATGATTCATCTGGTTCGAGAAATAAGGCTTTGTGGACCTGTATATCTTCGTTGGATGTATCCTTTTGAAAGTTATATGAAAATATTAAAGGGATATGTTAAAAATCCATATCGACCTGAAGCCTCCATTATTGAAAAGTATATTTCTGAGGAGGTAGTAGAGTTTTGTACGAGCTACTTGGCTACGGCGCAAAACATAGGTTTGCCTCCATCTCGCCATGAATGGGTTAATAATGAGGGAAAGGGCATTCGTGGCTTGAAAGTCAAATCACTGTCAGCTGAACATATGAAGAAGTTAGAATCATACATCTTGAATAACATTGCTGATGTTCAACCGTATATCACATTGCATATTAATGAGTTGAATCAATGTCATCCAAAGAAGAAAGAAATGTGGATTTTGAATGAGCACAACAAAACTTTTTTTCCATGGTTTAAAAAGACCTTGCTTGGTAGATCAGATGTATCAGAGACATTAAAATGGATAGTGGGTGGTCCATCTTTAAATGTGATAACATGGTCCGCTTATGACATTAATGGCTATACATTTCATACGAAAGCTCAGGACAACAGAAGTGCAGTTCAGAATAGTGGTGTATTGGTGTTTGCAGAAGCAATGCATTTTTCGAGTGCTAAGGACAGAAACCCAATTTCAGCATCAAGTGCATATTATGGAGTGATTGAAGACATATGGGAGGCTGATTACTTTAAAATTAAATTTCCTGTTTTTAACTGTAAATGGTTTATCAGTAACAACAGTGTCAGACACGATGAATTTGGAATGACACTTGTTAATCGGAATAGATTGGAAGACACAGCTAATTATTTTATAATGGCAACACATGCCAAACAAATTTTCTATGTAGTAGATCAATCAGATATGCAGTGGGATGTTGTTTTACAAGGGAAAAAGCAATATGTTGGTGAGGATGAATTTGATGAAGATGCTGATTTATGTGAGATCCCTACTTCCATGGAAAGATTAACAAAACATAATGATGAGTATGTTGAAGACATGGTTTGTGCCATAAGGAACGATCACGAAGAAGGAATTTGGGAAAACAATCCAACTGTACATTCCTAAAATTACAAGTAACACAAGTTTATTTCTTGTTTACATTTAGTTTTTTCATATAATGTTAGATATTGTAAATTTTTTACTTATTAAAACATGTATCAAACCAAAACGATAAAACAATAAAAACCGTAAAGAGGAGAAGTCCTGGGCGCACCGGCTGGCCGGTGGTGGATCACCGGTTGGCCGGTGGTCCAGAGCAAAGCTCTGTCTGGATCACCAGCGGCAGGCCGGTGATGAGCCAGCGGCCGGCCAGTGGTCCAGACAGAGAGGAAGGCTCTCTGTCTGGTCCACCGGCCGGCCGGTGGCACGAGGCAGTGGGCATGTCTACTGCCTGGGTCCTCCGGCTGGCCGGTGAGCTCACACCGGCTGACCGGTGGACTCAGTGAGTCCACTTTTCAGCTTTCTTGGGCCAACTCCTTGGCAACCGTTTTGCTGTGTTTACCATGTTTATCATTGTTTAACATGCTTACCATATTACCAATGTTTACTATTATGTAATTTAGTACACTTTTCTATTTTTGAACTAATGTTTGTTTTTTTTATTTGAAGGAAAATGACAGATCAATCAGTTGATCAGCCACATGATTCTGGAGATGAGCATATTGGTCATACATCTGGGGAGGAACATTCACATGCTCCTATTACGAAAAAGATTTCAAAGGTTGGTAAGCGTGGGTGCACACGTTTACCAAAATTATCACTTTCCCGTACGAAGGAGGAGAGGATAGTCGTAGAGTTTGATGATGATGATCTTCCTAGAGGTCCAAATGCTAAATATTTTAAGGTTTTTGTAGCAACTCGGGCTAAGAGCAAAGTAAGCATTCTCTATGATGATTGGAGAAGTGTGGATAAGGCGATAATTTCTCAGCTGTGGGAGACCATTTTGGTAAGATCTTTTTCTATTGTTTGACTATTCTTTAAATGTTTCTAGTATATATAATATTTTTAACCTCTTTTTTATTAGATGACATTTTATATTCCTGACACTGGAGGAGTCAGGAAGAAATGCTTATCGTTGGCTGCTAGGAGATGGAGGGATTTCAAATCAACCCTCTCATCTGATTTCATTTATGGTCATAGGAGTCGTCGGAATCCATGTCGTATATATCCTTTTATAGATGAAGACACATGGAGACAATTTTTTGAAAGTAGAAGAAAAGAATCATTTTTGGTAAGGGCAATGTAAACTTTTATAAGCTTTCTTATATAAATGATCTTATTATTGTTTTGTTAAAGATTACTTATTCTTAATTTACAGCAAACAAGGAAAGCTCATCAAGAGATCCAATCTAAAAATGTATACCCTCATAGTTTATCTCGGGGAGGGTATGCATTATTGGAAGAACAAATGATGGCATTAAAATTTCAACAACTAAGAGCTGAGTCTTCAAGCTCTAGAGAGGTGGCCCCTCCATCCCCTACATCTAGACATGAGAAATGGAAAATAGCTCGAAAGGGCAAAAAAGGACAATATATTTCGGAAGAATCGAGACTCGTAGTTGAGAGGATTGTAAGATATGTATTTAATTTATTTAAGTTTACTATTTTCGTCATATATTTCCAATCATTATAGAAATGTTCAATTAATTATTACAGGACTCTCTTGAGGAGCAGATTTCATAGGGGACATTTACACCATATGGGAGGGAAGATATTTTATCTGTGGCATTGGGAAAGCCCGAACATCCTGGCCGTGTAAGAGGATATCCGGCAGGTGTATCGGTAAGAAAAGTGTTGCCACGTTCCTCAACTTCTAACGTTGAGGGAGTTTATAAAAAAAATAGAATCCTTGGAGGCTGAAGTCCATAATATTAATGCGACAATGGAGGACAAGATTAGAGCATCGGTGCAGTTTATGTTTGTAGACTTGCAATGACAATTTCAGGGTGCAGCTCCCACTCCACCTCTCCCAGTAGCTCCCACTCCCCCACCTCAGCCTGCAGACCCCATTTTTGATCCTCCTCCTCTGCCGCAGCTACCTACTTATTGTGAGTTGTATGTTGATGATCCTCAACATCATATAGTTGCATATGGGATGGTATATTGTATAGGAGATACAGTTCATCATCAACAGTTAGAGGTAGAGAATCAGAGGGTCACTGTACATGATATTATAGATAGATCAGCTCGGATACCATTACCTACAGTTGAGGTGACGACAGTTGGACATAGTATCGGCCATTTTTTACTTTGGCCATCCAGACTTCTTTGACTCATTACCATAGAGGTATGGATGTTATATCTTTTATTTTATATTTTTATTAATGTTTTATCATTTGAAAACTAATATATTTTTCAATTTATTTTTACAGGAATACTTCAAAGGTAAAGAAATACTGTATAGACAACAACAAAGACAGATAGCTATGACATCAGATGCAGATACTAGCAGTCTTGAAAAATTGTCAAGATATTCAAATTTGTTGGAGGATCATTATGAATTTACAATGGAAGCTCATGTCTGTGGACGTGAACTAAGTGTGGGGATTATGAAAACTGATATCATGGAGTTTGTCACTGGAGATAAGTTGGGCATCAACGTGGTGCAAATTTTTATATTGTAAGTCTTAACACCTTTTCCTTGCGTTATATTTATTAAAAATGTATACTTATGTCTGCTTTGTATTAGGTATCTGTATAAAATTTGTGAGAGGAATGAGCTGACAGATGTATATGGATTCGTGGACCCACAATTGATTTCCCCTGAAGCATGTGCATTGGATGAGGAACAAAGAATGCTTTATATTGCTGATAGATTTGAAAAGAATGTAATCACACAGTGTTGGATGATGCCTTTTTGTGAGAGGTATGAAACACATCCCTCTCAAAGAGTTAATTATCTTATAACATAAAAAACCACTAACTTTAAATTTCCTTTTATCAGGGATCATTGGATGTTAGGGGTTTTTTGCCCTAGGGAGAAAACACTTTATTGGATATGCTCTCTCCATGATGATGTGCGAGAAAGTTTTAAGAATATATTAGAAACGTAAGTTTCAATTTCACAATAGTTTTATATATTATAATGAATTTTAAATTTACCCCATTCGTATTATTTTCTAACAGGGCATGGGTCCACATTCGAAAAAGCGCCAAAGAAAAGGAATTTCAAGATCAAATATGTACATGCGAAGGTAAATATCCATTTATAATTTGTACATTTTGATTTATTAAATAAAAATAATATATTGAATTTACACTCATTCAAACAGAAATGTCATGAGCAACAAGGCATCATCGAATGCGGATATTACATGTTAAGATTTATGTATGAAATAATAACAACTGGGACAGTTCTGAGTTTTGACCTGGTAAGATTTCCTCTTTCTCATAATATTTCAATTTGATTTATTCATTATACACGTTGACTACTATCCTTTTCCTTTGTAACTTTTTGATGACCCTCAACCCTTTACTGCTGAAGATATCAAACACTTACAAGTGGAGTGGTCAAATTATTTTACATGTTTGATTGACTTTTAGTTGTTTGTAATGTAAAATGTAATTTTGAATATTGTCAATGTAATTGTGTATTTCGTAGTCGTTTAGGTTGGATTTAGTTTTTTTTAAGTTGACAGTGTAAGTTTTGAATGTTATATAAGTGAATGTTTAATTTTTCTCTACTTCTTGTTTTGGTCTACTGTTGATGGTTTTTCTGGTCTGGATTTTGGTATGGGGGGAGAGGTTCCAAGGGGGTGGGTGGGTGTTTGGGGGGTGTCCAAGGGATATGGGAGGGGTGTCCAAGGTGTGTTTGGGGCTGTCCTAGGGGTCGGGGGGGTGTAAATGATGGTGGGGGTGTCCAAGGGGTGGGGGTGTCCAAGGGATATGGGAGGGGTGTCCAAGGTGTGTTTGGGGCTGTCCAAGGAGTCGGTTGGGTGTAAATGAGGGTGGGGGGGGGGGGCTGTCCAAGGGGTGAGGGGGTGTCCAAGTGGTGGGGGGTGTCCAAGGGATATAGGAGGGGTGTCCAAGGGGTGTTTGGGGCTGTCCAAGGGGATGGGGGGGTTTCCAAGGGGTAGGGGGTTTCCAAGGGGTCGGGGGGGGTGTCCAGGGGGTGGGGGGGCTGTCCAAGGGGTGGGGGTGTCCAAGGGGTGGGGGGTGTCCAAGGGATATGGGAGGGGTGTCCAAGGGGTGTTTGGGGCTGTCCTAGTGTTCGGGGGGTGTAAATGAGGGTGGGGGGCTGTCGAAGGGGTGGGGGGTGTCCAAGGGATGGGGGGTGTCCAAGGGATATGGGAGTGGTGTCCAAGGTGTCTGGGAGTTCTGTCCAAGGGGCCGGTTGGGTGTAAATGAGGGTGGGGGGGCTGTCCAAGGGGTGGGGGGTGTCCAAGGGGTGGGGGGTGTCCAAGGGATATGGGAGTGGTGTCCAAGGTGTCTGGGAGTTCTGTCCAAGGGGCCGGTTGGGTGTAAATGAGGGTGGGGGGGCTGTCCAAGGGGTGGGGGTGTCCAAGGGGTGGGGGGTGTCCAAGGGATATGGGAGGGGTGTCCAAGGGGTGTTTGGGGCTGTCCAAGGGATCGGGGGGGGGGGGGGGGGTGTCCAGGGGTCGGGGGGGGTGTCCAAGGGGTCTGGGAGGGCTGTCAAGGTGTGGGGGGGTGTCCAATGGGTGTTTGAGGCTGTACTAGGGGTCTTGGGTGTGTAAATGAGGGTGGGGGTGTCTAAGGGGTGGGGGGTGTCCAAGGGGTGGGGGTGTCCAAGGGATATGGGAGGGGTGTCCAATGGGTGTTTGAGGCTGTACTAGGGGTCGTGGGGGTGTAAATGAGGGTGGGGGGGGGGGGGGCTGTCCAAGGGGTGGGGGTGTCCAAGGGTTGTGGTGGGGCTCCAATGTGGTGGGGGAGGGCTGGCCAGGTTGTTAGGTGGGTATAGATGAGGGTGGGGTTCAGTTGGGGCTTGGGGGAGGGCTGGCATGGTTATTTTTGTTTGGTTTCTGGTTGCTTTTTGGTGAGAGTAGTGCAATTATTTTAAAAAAAATATCGCTTTCATGTAGGTTATTTTATAACCGACGTGGTAAATAAATCGGTAGGGGTTTATCACATCGGTTTTTTCGAGAACCGACGTGATAAACCGTTCCCGGGGCTTTTATCACGTCGGTTCTTAATATAACCGACGTGCTAAAAGGCATGGGAATCGATTTACCACGTCAGTTATTGGATAACCGACGTGCTAAAACGTTTCCCAGGACTTTTTATCACGTCGGTTATTTAAGAAACCGACGTGATAATAGGCCAGGGGAAGGGTTAATCACGTCGGTTATGTCATAACCGACGTGATAAACAATATCCCAGGCGTTTTATCACGTCAGTTTAGGAAATAACCGACGTGATAAACCCCCCCCCCCCCCCCCCCCCCCGCGCATATTTATCGCGTCGGTTATTATATGAACCAACGTGATAACCACCGTGATGTTAGGGATGTTACGTCGGGTTTTAAATAACCGACATAAAAAACGTTATTTATAACGTCGTCCGTATTAACGTCGCCTAAAAACCGACGTAAATAATAAAAAATAACCGACGTAAAAAATGTTTTCTGCACTAGTGAATGCATGATCCTTTCCTAGGTCTCTAACCTGCAACTCGTATAACCTCATTTAGTAGTAACTGTAAACATAATGGTTCATGCATTAGTTCACAGTGGTACATAAATGCCTATATCTCAAATGGTCTCTAGAGTTTACATCACTTTCTAATATTGACTGACACCATGAACCTACCAACCCATGGAACATAACCTATGCCTAAAACCATACTCCATATTATCCCTCAACCTACCTCTAATACCACTCTACAATGAACCCCTCCCCAAAAATTGTACCCCTCCAAGGATGGAAATGTGATAAGAGAGATAGTGATCCACGATTGTCACCTCCCTTAGGCCAAGAGTTGGTGACTATCACCGAGGGTATAGTAAACACACAAATGGGATTAATTACCCTCTAAGAGAGAACATGAGAAAGGTAAAGATAAGATATAAACCAATAACTCCAAATCAGACTGCAATATAAAAGAAACTCATGTACACATATTTAATGTCATGTAATTACTACTACAACTGGAAGGGAAAACTACAAGAACCAATATAAACTAAAATTGCAGCGACCACATTTCCCGAACTGCTCCTCCAACCCCAAACTATTAGTTACCATCCCGATCACCAACAAGCTACAATTGACTTGAAAAATAGTTTATGAATATGTTGGGTGAGTATAATAGTATACTAAGTAGTATCCTCTACAGATCCGCTCATACAAATTTAAAGAAATCCTGCTAAAGAACAGTGAACATCAATAGGAACTAACTCATCACCTAAACAGTTATACTATGTTCCCATACATACCATGGATACTCTCAACGAGTATCTCATACAAGAGTATATAATATAATAAATAATATCAAGGGTATCCCATTACCACTTACCCACTATTTTTCCACTTTTCCCCAACCTCTCACATCCTAATAATTTCTCTTTGAAAAGGCTTTCTCACAAACACCCGGTTGAAGCACTAGGACATGCACCTCATGCATGAAAATCACTATTTCCACGTTACCAAAGTAAATAGGTAGTTTTTAGGAGACACCATGGCTCATATAATGTATATCACACACCAGGAATTATATCTCAATGCCATTATAGCCCATACACCAAGTGATGATCCTTAGGCCATCACATCCTATACACATTACAACTACATGTGTCTATAGGAAACAATATCCACAATATATGTGTCGGAATAGCCACTAGCCATTACAGACCTCTAAAAATATATATTGGGAAGCTAATCGTTGTGCCTACCAGCACAAGTAACTATCAAGAGAATAGTGTGGGACCAAAGGGTGTTGTCATCCATCCATCCTCTAATCAAGATATTGGGGAAAACACCCCAAGCCTCAGAATCCCTAGGGTGTCATTTTCCATAATTTACAAGTCCGATTAGCGTATGGAAACACAAAAAGTACAGAATATACCATAGATCATAAATACACTATGGATATAACCTAGTCTTAGAGTCAACTACAGCTAACGTCTCTCAGACTCCCAACTAAAACTACTATGACTATGTATCCTATAAGAACACAACCATTTAATGAGATACATTAAATTACTTTATCCCTTTCATTAGGAGCTTCAAATTACGTTAATTAATTATTTAACCATTAATTAAACTCTATTAATTCCACATTACATTTCATTATCTGTCCAACCAAGACCCACAATTTCAATAAATTATTACCTCATCATTTCCTTAGACCATGTTCCAACCCCATTGGTTAACATCATTTATTCAATCATTTATTAACAACATTGTTACATTCCCATATTCCCAGTAATTCTACAAAAAAAAATTATGCTACCAAAAACAAGGGACTCAACATGATGATTAGATGGATTATCCATCATGTCTTTTCCACCTTTAGTAGGAGCATAGACCCATTCTCCCTCAAGAATCTAAACACGGAAAGCACCTGACATAATCCACACCAGGAAATGTAACATAGATAAACAACCAATAAGGCTCAACAAGCATCCAAACGTTCACATCCAAAATGTTTCATCATCTCCAGTGCACTCCCCAACACACACATGCATAATCCGATGCACCTCACCTATCTAGGCATCAACTGATACCACAAATGCTGGGCCTTACTACCCCCACATATCACAAAATCCATCCAGGATCATAACACATCAGATGTAGCATGAATAAATAACAACTAAACTGGGATCTTGGTTCTAAACAAGGAATTATTCCTTTAAACGCGATGTGATCTCATGGCTCCAAAGCAGATGGCACACGACCTTACAAGAAAAAAAGGTAAGTCAGAACCCTATAATGAATTATCTTTTATCAATAAAACATATCCTTAATACAAATTGAATTAAACATTTTATTATTTGTATGTTTTAACTATGGGAAATATAAACAAAAACTTATCACAAATTAACTAAATAGCTACTTGACATGCCTTTAATTCACTATCAACATGAATCAACATGCCTCTAGATCATCAATTAATTATATTAAACATTCTTACTGCAACAACAACCTAATTCATTTAAATTCTTTTTTATGTTTGTATAATAAATACAATTATTCTCAATTTATGTTCCTTACCAATTTTCATCATGAACAACATGCTAAACATGGAAAAAATTGGTATCACACTTTGTAGAAAAACAAGTGGCACTAACATAAGATCAATAACAATTTATTTATCCAGTTCAAATAATTATTATGTCAATTCCATTTTAATTCAGTGGGATAAAACATGCTAAAATTATAGTTTCTCATTAAATAATAGTGAATCCATGAATCCCCTACCTCAAAAGGTTCTTGTCCTTTTTTACCTGAGTATTATCTATGGAACTAATCATGATCGCCTCCCCCACAATAATTGCATCCACCTGACGATGCCCGAGCGTGACCATACTAACTGAATCCCTGTAAAAGTCCATTATAAACCTGGATATCTCATGAAAAATCATGGAATTAAGAATCAAGAGAAATATGATCGAAGAACACACAACAACAGAGGAAGATCAATCCATCTACCGATGATTGATCAACACTAGCTGCTAGCACCAAAATAGTGGGTGTGCATGCCACGAGAAGAAAATTCATGTGTAAATGATCAATGAATTAATTTTCCATCAAACCAATCCTATGAGAGGAATGAATTGTGGATCCTCACACCGAGAGAAATGAGATGGAATGAATGAAAGGAAGGTGACCAATATTTAGGGATTAGACCTGAGACTAATGTGATTTGAAATGGTATAGAATTTAAATTAATGAAGATCACATTAATCCACATATTTTGACTATGTAATGAAATCCCAATACATAATAGAATTAATATAGGATTTATGGACTTAGAATAGACCTTAAATCCCTTAAAAGAAGGCCTTGATTGCATTTTTCTTCAATGATAAATCTAAAGGGGAAAAAATATAAGAATCTAGAAACACAGTATACCTACCGATGTTTGGAAACATTATACTCCTACCAAAGGCTGGAAACACTATACACCTACTAATAAATGGAATCATTGTACACATACCGACATCTGTAAACATTGTATACTTAATAACATATAAAAACACTGTACACCTGCTGACGTCTGGAAGCACTCTAAACCTACTGACATCTTGAATAATTGTACACCTACGGACATCTCGAAAAATTATACACCAACCAATTTCTACAAAAACTGTACACCTACTGAAATATGGAATCACTGTATACATACGGACATTTGGAAAAAGTGTACACCTATCGATGTCTGTGAACAATGTACACCTACCGACGTCTATAAAAATTGTACACCTAAAGACCTGTAGAAATGATTTACACCTACTGATGTTTTGAAAAACTATATAGCTACCAACATTTGGAAACATTGTACACCTACCGATGTTTGTAAACACTATACACATTCTGATGTCTAAAAATAATGTACATCTACTGACATATGGAATGAATGTATACGTACTAAAATCTGGAAATAATGTACGCCGACCAATGTTTGGCAATGATGTACACCTACCAATGTTCGGAAACACTCAACAAATTCTGATGGTTTGAAAAACAGTACACAAAAATAGAAACACTATTCATAGAATTAGAAAATTTGAAAAGTGTTGGGGATAAGTCACCTTGGCCTCCCGGAACACCTTAAACACCAGATTTTATAAATAGAATTTACCAAAGAGGTCTAGTCTAATACATGGCGCATTACATGACCCATATCATGGGATATATATTCTATTATTGTTTAAATGGGATTTTCCCCTCATTCTATATTATATTGTGGATGGATGAGTTTATTTGGTGTTATTAATGTCATTGAGTGAGATATGTTTCCCGGTATGATTCAACATGTATTTGTATGTTTTGGATTATTCATGAGATCCTAGGATTCAACTATGACTATTGGCATATATTTTCTAGAACTGATGAGTGATATGCTTGTGGGTTTGATACCCTTGCATACTTATTTTTAATTAACATTATTATGTGATCATTATAGTATTCTCATGTGTGGTATATTTATTTTGAAAGTGATATATTGGGTTTTTAAAAGTTATTGGAATTTTTTTATTATGATAATGTTCTACACATCCATGTTCATATTTTTCAATGAAATTTTTACTTTCACATTAGAAATGACTGAGTTTTTTCCTGGGAAAATAAATCTGTTTTGGGGATGAAATAGAGTAATTTACCATGTTTTAATTTAAGGTGTATGATGAGAGAAAATTATTACTTCTACAAATTATATTTCAAACATTAATTTGGAGTTTCTTTTATTTTAGTGGAATTTAATTTGGAATAGAATTGTTTGGGAATGCCTACTGAGTTTTAATACTCACACCGATAGTTATTTTTTTATATTTTGTGGTGTAGGTCTTTATCATGGTTTCTATTACCATTTGTGATTTTCTGTTATTGTATTATAGATTACCATTGTGGTCACACAAAAATATTATTTTCATCTTTTTTGGATGTTTGTGTTGTATATATTATTGTATCTTACCGCCTTTTGTTTAAATGTTCTGTTCTTTTTATATATTTAGGGTTTTTTGGATTTCTTTCAAGAATTCTGTTTTTTATTTTTATTTGGTGAAATCATTCCAATATTCACCCTATTGATTCCCTTGGTTCTTATCAACAACCCAAGATGATCAAGAATGACTCTCAGACCTTATCAGAGTCTATCTTGGGTGACTGTTTTGAGGTTGATCATTGTTTGTTTTTAGTGAAATTGTATTAAAGTAGGTCTTCCATTAAGGACCATGATTTTTAGAGCTCTCTTTGTGACTTGGGGAAGTCAAAGTAAATAAAGTAGGACTATCAGAGCTTGGGAAATAATTCTCAAGTTGATTTCGGCAAACACTTTTTGTACCGAGCCTTGGGTTTCAATGTGAAGTCACATTTCTATTGGTTTCATTGGTTCTTGAGGTCTGATTCATGCTTTAGATATGAAAAGGGAGTTGTACTAGGGGTCTTAGTGATCTCATAGAGACTATAAATCCATGTGGAGGTGAAGACATATTCTTAGAACACTCTCTATGATGGTGGTGTATTTGGAATACAGTAACCAACCATATGGTCATGTCACCCACTAACACTAATTACATATAGTGAGTTTTTGGAGTCTTCCTTGATTCTGGGTTTTTTAGAAACCTCTTTTTGTTTGAATGGTTAAATGGTGGATTTAATGTGACTATTGGTTTTTATTGTATTTGGAATATTAGAAATGAATTGTCAGATTCATTTTAAGAAGGCATTAGAAAATGGATTTTTATAAAGTGATTTTCAAGTAAATGTGGATGAGTTCATTGATATTGATTTTTTTGATAAAAATCGAGAATTATTGAAATTGTTGGTTTGGAAAAGAAAATTGTTCTGGAGATAGATTTGAATTTTGTTTAAAATAATAAGAAATGATTTTGTATTGAAAAGAATTTTATGAAGGGGGAATTGTTGTCCTGCTGAAACATTTTTTAATAAAATGAAATTGTGTTATTGGATAGAAATAAATGGAATTTATTCTTGAGCATGATGAAATAGAATACAACAGGGAACATTAAAATGAATTTTCGACTCGGTGGTTGGTAGGCTCTTGAAATGTTTTATGAATTTTGAAATGGGTACATTTTGTTTTGATCATTGTTATTTTCTTGGCATCTCACATGCTTGGTTGTGTGTGGAAATTGAATGGATGAAGAGTTCCTTGTATGGAATGAGTTGATATGTTCTTGGATCAGTTCATGGAGGTGAATGTGAGTGAGACTCTATGGAACACAATTGGTAAGTGCGAAAATCCACCAAGTCTATTTTTCTTTTCAAAAGTGTATTTAAGTGGAAATTATGGTGTTTTGAGTTTGAGAACTCTTGTTTATGAGTTGGTTTAAATTTAGATAATCGATATTTTAATGTCCAATTTCCTCCCCCATAGATATTTTATGGATATTCATGGTGCATCTATGTGTGATTCCCCATTTTCTTGTTTTCATGTTGGTCAACATAATTATTTCATTCTTGAGTTTCAAAAGTTAATTATACCCTTATTTTGGGTCAATCTGATCCTCCTAATGAAGAAGAGTGGATGAAAAATATTGAATGGAATATTATCATAAATGATAATCTTGAGTTTTTTAAAGTTAAATTTTATACCTTCATTATTTATTGACTGGCCTGGAAGTAGTGGTTGTCAGTCTCTCAGAAAAATAATTGGTAAGATCATACAAGGGAGTAATTCAAAGATTCGTTCATCCGATAGTATTTTTTGGAAATGGAGAATGTGAGAAAATAAATTGGTATTTTATTTTTATAGAAAGTTGATGGATAAATGATGTAATATTTGTTTAATTTTTTGGACATAGTTCCTTTCCTTTCAGAATATGATGAAGACGATTACATGAAGTCTTGATGTTTTGAGTATGGTATTTGAGCTGATGTATTTTCAAATGTGGATGAGTTCAATCATAATTCCTTTGCCAATATGGTAAGGAAAGATATCAATTTTGAAGACATGTCAATTAGGGTTCTTGAGGTGGTATTCTTTCGATCATTTCCTATAAGCGGTGGGGGATTTCCAATAAGGAAGTCAGAAAGTTATTGGAAGCTATTGAGGATGGTTGTGGAAGTAAAATCCGTTGAGATCATTCAAAAAACACTTCTAGTCATGGAATTATGTTATGAAATCGGTGTGGAATGATTGAAAATAATATTTCATCATTTCAATGTACACTTATGTCCCGTCATTCTGGTTGGAACATAGGCCACATAAAATGATTTGTTCTGGGTGTTTCCAAGAAGAGAAATGGATCAAGTTTATTGGAGTAAAATGTTGTTTGGGTTGGGTTCCAAAATCCCTTTTTGTTTTTCCGTATCATTACACTATTGATATTTTTCCTGGTGGTGTTTCCTTTTATTTTTAATGTAAGGGGATTATATGGATATCATGATTTTTTCCCAATGAATGTGATTTTCTGATTTAGAAATTATGAATTTTTTATTTTAAGAAAATATAATATCATGGTGCCCTTTGTTCTATTGATTTTGACTTGAATGTTATGTGGCTTCTTATGTCACTAAAAACAAGGGTTATAGTCATGGATCATTAGCTAATGACTATGAGGCATGATATTATTCAAGCATCGGTTATCCAACCATTAGCTTTGGAGTGATGCTCATGTGTAGTCATAAATCCATAGGGTGTAGAAAATAATGGTCTGGATTATCACTCTAGTGTTTAATGGAGGAAAATTTAAGTTTTACCGTCTAAAATTTATCTTTTATTTTCAGATTATGTGAGTTAGTTTTGGTTTTGTCTTGGTTCTTGTGGTGGAGTCTCTTTTGTCATGTTCATTCCCTTTGGTGGTGCATGTTTGTCAGCCATACGGGAAAGCTACAGGTTTGTTGACCTGTGTTTATTTGTATATGTAGACAAATAACTAGGATAATTCTTATTGGTATTTCTATGTTGTCTCATGCACTTCATTTAATCTTGTTGGTTCCTTACTAATGGGGATTCCATTTGGGCCTCCACTATAGAAAATGTAATTTAGTTTCGATTGTTGGGTTAGTGGGTAACAATTTCATTTGGAGTTTTTAGGTCTAAGTTCTTCCTAGGGGGAACATTGGGCTTGTGGAGTATGTTCAATGACATTATTTTATTCAAAAAGTGTTTTATTCTAATTGTTACATTATGGGTATTATGTTTTGGATTCATTAGGTGGTGGTTGAAATATTCATGGTTTGGGAGGTCGGACCATGTGGTTTTGGAATAGTTAGTACTTAATCAACCAATTGGAAAATTTTGGTGCATTCCAAGGATGGAAAGCATTAATAGTGGGTTGAATTGTCAAACATAGGTTTTCTTTTTCATCATCTGTTCTTCTTCTTTTTTCGATCTCATATTTTATCTCAAGTATTAGGTGGGATGAGTTTTAAATTTTAAAATGTATGGTTGTTTAGATTCCGACTCATTGTTATTCCTTGGGTTTTTCGAGATTTTTTTTGAGAAATGTTTACTTTTTGATATTTAAAGTAGCCTACACATGGTTGGTGCACAGTTTAGTAAAATGTATGGTTTAGTTTATGTAACCCCACATGATCCCCAATGTGATTATGGTTGAGGGCCCACGGCCCACTTATGGTTAGTAAAACTATGATCAAAGTGTTCATGGAGCCATTGTCCCATGGAAAAGCCATTCCACATAGTTGGAACACAGTTTCTAGAATGTGATGCCAAACTATGCATGATACCCAGGTGTGTCCAATAAGGATCCCATGGTTGGCTGTTTGTTTGGAAAATCGTGCACTCAAACCATGTCAGTTTCCAATATCTACAATTTTAGGAAATTTCCATCTTTACCCATTTTGGTATTTTATCTCAAATCACTAATTTTCTTCTCCCCTTTGTTTGTTCAACCCTAAGTAGCCTCCTCCTTGATTCTCCAAGATTCCTTTTTCCACCCTTGGCATAAATCTATGATTTCATGAAGGTTTTGGGCTAAATTTTCATGGTAAATCCCCTCTTCTCTACTCCCTCTTCCTTCTCCTTCTATTTTTATGAGATATTCTTCTTACTAGGTCATGTGGTTCTAGGGTTTGTGTTTCCCTTGATTTATGTTGTTGTTTTTTGTGTTTAGGGTTCCTATTCATATGTATTAGATCATGGGACCATCGTGGTTTGATTTGGGGTGTTCTTTGTTGATGTGTTGCGATATTAAGGTTGGTTTCCCTTGAAATTGAAATTTTAATTTAGTAATCATTTATTTCATGATTTCCACACCTCCATTAAATTAATAAAAAATGGATTGTGATATTTTAAATTCATGTTTGGTGTGAAAATTAGTGTTTTTCCACTTTTTTGTTAAATATTTCACACAAAGTGTCTGATTAAATTCGCAATCAACCTTTGTAAGTGAATTGTAACATATATGGAATGGTTTTTATTTTTTAATATATTTGTGATATGTGAAATGATAATTAATGGTGCATTTTACTTTTTTATAACAATGTTTTTTTCTTGAAAGGGTATTAAAAATATTTAAAAGATATTTTTAAAATGACTGTGAAATAGAAAATGACATGTTTACAAATCTATCATAAGTTGATTTAGTTCATTGATAAATAATAGTTTTTTAAAAAAAATCGAAAGGCATATTTGGAAATTTTTTGAATGGTGTGAATGTTTTTATTTCGAAAAACCTCATTGGGTGATTATCTTACATTGTTTATTTTTAATTCATAGGATACCATCATTGTGGAATCCTTGTGATCCATTATGTTAATGGTAGTTCCTTAGTATAGAATCCTTTAAGATTTAATTGTTCTATGGAAAAAGATTGTTCCTTAGGTAGACTCGGTTGATTCCTGTAATTTTAGTTATAATATATATGTGCATGTGATTTGATGCTCAGTTGGCATCAATTTTTTCATGCACTATATATGTTCTGGACATGGGATCCTTGTATTCTGAGAAGTTTATTTAGAATTATTGATACAATTGTTGTATTACTCAATAGATAGTGGCCCATAGAAGGGGATATACATTCTATTATTTTTTATATTGGATTGTACAAATCAGGTTAAACCATGTCGGTGATGGCTATGTATATTGGGCGTTATTGATTTCATCGAATAAGGCATGCTTGCGGGGTTGATTCAACATTTATTAGTACGTTCTAGATTATTCTTGAGATATGAGGTCTCACCCATGTATATTTTCACTTAGTCTCTTCGAATTATGGTTCATATTATTGTGGTGTTGATAACCTTTTATGATTATTTTCCATTTCCCATATTATTTGATCATTATAATATTCTCATGTGAGGTATATTTCATTAGAAATTGATGTGTTGGTTATTTAAAAAATTACGGAAATTGTTTTATGGATAAAGTTATTTATAATTCAGTGTTCCAATTTTAAAATTAAATCATCACTTTCCCTTTTGAAATTTTTGGGTTGTTTACTAGGAAAAAATTGGGTTTGGGGCTGAAATAGGGAAATATAATATGTTAGGTTTTAATGTTCTAAAAGTGTGAAAATGAATAATTTTATACATTGTATTTCCTATATCTATTTTTTGTTTCATTTATTTTATTGGATGTGCATTGAGAATTGAATTTTACTGGAATTTCTATTGAGTAAAAATACTCACAAATATAGTTTCATTTTTTTTAGTTTGTGGTGTCGGTATTCAGTTTAGTTTCAATCACCATGGGAGATGGTTGTTTTAGTATTGTAGAGTGACTCTCATTGTCAGATAGAGATATTGTGGTCATCTTGTGTGATTTTTTGTTGTATATTTCAACCTCGTGTAATGATGTTCAGTTGTTTATATATCTATTGAGTTGTTTTTTCTTCTTTATAATATTTAGTTCTTTATTTGTATTTGATGTAATCATTAACACCATTACATTGTTGATGTTTTTGGTGATTGTTTCCATACTGGGAGGATTGGTAACACCTATTGGGCGTTGTCACAGGCTGACGTGAGTGACCGGTTTGAGGTAGACCAAGGTTTTTTCCTGACCATGTCACAAACCATGATCGGTTGAAATTATTTCCCGACCAACCAATTTAATACTCATAGTTCCTACCTCTAATATCCATCCAATTTTTCAACCATATTCTCGGATACCACTATTTCATGACCCCCTCCCACAAAAGATACAACAATAATTGAAGAGAGAGAGATAATAACTCCTTCTTTCTGACTCTAGTAGGCCCCAATTTTGGGGCTAGCTCTGAGTGTACAAAAATATCATGATATTAGAGGCATTTCTGTCTACATGAAAAAATATTAGAAGATGTAATGAATCAATTTCAAACAAAACTGTGACATACTATAAATAAATAAAAAATCATCTCACAATTAATTTATAAATAACATATATAGAGATAATTTTCTCTAAATTAATTTCACAAAATAAAAGATAAGTCAGTGACAAAACCACAAATCCAATGGTTTGAGATATTAATACCTATCATAGTCAATGAATTTCTCCAAGAAAACCAAAAAACATCTTTTATATGTTAGGTGAGAATTCATGTATACTCATTAAGAAAACCAAGGTCTCTTCAGCACATGTTAAAAGAGCATTCTACAGCATCCATGTGGAATCAACAGAACCAACAAAACCTAAGCAATACCCAACCTCACTATGCCATTCTCACTATTTAATACATCCATGTATAATAATAAAATATAAATTATACTGATAAAGGAAATCATGCATTTCTTTCCTACCTGGATTCTGATCTCACACCCAAATTTTATATGTCATGGCAGCCACATCTCTTTCTAATATATCACATCACATCAGATCACATCCCCCCGCCATAGAAAGATGGTCCATAACTTCTACTCTCACTATAATGGTATTATAGTATTGTGAACATGAAGTAAATCAACCTTGTATCCCCCTCCAAACACGAATGACCCCCACCGTCATCCATGTTACTACATCTCACCTAAACACACCTAGATGAGTACATTCCATCACATAAAAACTCGACAGAGGAATGTTTTTCTTTTGGGAATCATATACCATGCATATCCTTCTCATATCACCTAAGAGGGAGAATTGAAGATCAGGTATTCATCCATCCGTCCTCCTATTAGGATCTTGCAAAAAACATCCCCAACATGACTACGCTGGTGTCAGCACATAGTGCACATAACCTTGACAAAAGCCACAAACCACCAGCCACATTTTATATCAAATTATTCATTATCATGATTTCCAAATTACAAAACAATTTAATTAGCTAAGATAATTTATTTATTGAGACCATTATTTAACATATAAACATCAGATTCTTAAACCACACTACTCATTTCAATTCATTCATTCATTATCCATTGCAACCAATTTCATATAAAAACACCCCTTCACATCCACCACAAAAAAAACACATCAAACCGAAACAAAATAACATAAAGCACAACCACTTTTAATATTTTTGGATTTGGTAATGTATTTAATTCCAATTATTTAGTATATGGGTATTCTCACACATACCATAATTATTCTACGGAGACTATTTTATTAACCAGAGATAAGTGGTTTTCCAATTTCCATTTTAGGGGTGAAACAAACCTCAGAAAAAAATGTTTTCATAACATATAATATATTTCCCAATAAATGACACCAACAAAAAAATTAGTACAATAATGAGAACAATTTTATCAAGTGCATGTGTGACCCCATAATCATCTGATTCCCCCTATGACATATTTTAAATGTAGAAATTTTGATTTAATAAAATCTAAAAAATTTAGTACAATGACAATCAATATGAATTGTTCTCTTACCTTTTACTCATGAAGTAAAATACAATAAAACTGATGGTGTTTCGATCCAATTAGTACTCAGTGGGATATGGGGGAATGATGTTGAATATATATAGGGTATTTATAAACCCAGTTTTTAATTATCATCACATATTTTTCATTAAATTACTGCATTTAATTCCCCCATTAATTTTCCGCATTTAATTAAATATTGTAAAACATAATTTATTTTTTAATTTTGGTCTTTCAATTACCCCCATTTATTTAAGTCACATTACCATCCCACAAATTCCCCTCATTTATTACTATTATTAATATTTAAATTAATTCACACATTTTAACCACATTGAAAAACACATTTAATTATATTACATTGTATTATTACGTTTATAAAATTAAAACTATTTACCACACTAATCAAAAACCACTTAGATTGTTGACATTTCAAAAAGTACAAATAATTTTTAAAAATATTTTTTAATTTATTTCCAAGGTTTTTTATAAATGATTTCCATTTTTCCAAAGTGGATTTTTTATTTTATTACATATTACCCTCTAATTACAATTTATTTACCTTTAAATGTTTATTTCACATTCGAAACGACACATATATACACATACACTCTAATATAAAACATTTCTACAATATATATATATATATAACAATACACACACACACACATATATAACAATTTGAAATTATTAATTTTATATATAGATGATTATATATATATCTATGTAAGTATATATATATTTATACATAAAACATTTCACAACCCAAACATTTTTTGCAACGTTTAATATTAACCACACTCATTCAAATATATATATTTACACAAATATATATTGCATGCAATATGATGAGTGAATAAATTAACTTGCAGAGTGTTTGAATATACCAAAACCCAATATAAATGGTCTTCAATTTGATGTATAATTTATTTAATATTTTTTTTATCAAAAAACCATTAAATTTTCAATAATCAATTTTTCATACAAAAATAATCATTATTATAAGATAGATTTGGAAATATCCTCTAATTGTTTCTTTTTTATGGATTCTCTCTCTGATATATTTATTCACACATTTTTCTCCCATTAAAAATAACAACTCTTACACAAAACCACTATTCATGAGACATATATAATTTACAATTTATCTCTCTTCGATTCAATTAAAATCATCATTTTACCCTTATCACACCACACATTTTACCCTTATTATTATTATTGAAATCATTCAAGACCCACTTTTTTATCCCCATAATTAAATTTGTAAAACGACACACAAACACACACATATATATATATATAACATGAGAATATATATATATATATATATTCCCAATCACATATATGTATTTATATACCTAAGTTATAACTCTTATTATTCATATAATAACATTATATACATATGGAAATGTAATATATATTCATATATACATTCAAATATATATATACATATGTTTATATATATATATATATAATATTATGTAACACAAATAATTGTTGAAACATTTAATTAAAACACGACACATGTAACTATAAACATTTAAAAACACGTGTAATATAATCTATAATATTTAATATATCACAAATTATAAATTTTGGAAAAAAATTTAAATTCATTTATATTGTGATTATTTCAATTACATAAATATTTCTAAATTAAATCATTTAAATAACTCCAAAATAAATTTCAAATTCCCAAATTAATAATAATAAATTATCAGACACATTTTAAACTACATAAAAAATTTCCAAAAATGGAAAAACACTAGAATCACTAAGAAACACCAAATATAAACAATGTAAGGTATAAGAATATTCTTGAACATTATATGTTTGGATAATGATTTCTCATTACACGTTTGATGGTTAATTTCATTATCATTTGGTAATAATGATTGCATACACTTATTATGAACGCCCACTTATCTTTTGGATGTGTTGGTTGTGTCCAAATGGGTTTCTGATCACACCTTATATGAGTATCTCAATGTCTCAATAGACTTCATGACGAAAGATATGAGAAATTGAAAGGGCCCAACAAACAGGATTTGAAGAGATGGAGGTTGTTGTCTATATGTGGTTACTTGATAGACATTGGAGTGATTCTGTATTTTCATTGTTAATTTTTCTATTGCTTAATAATATTATATTTAGAACTACCACAATGGAGGTCCTTGGTTACTTTATTCTATAAATATATGGTAAATTACATTTAATCTATTATAGAATTGTTGTTATTCAGTTATACTATGCCCTTTACTGTTGATTTTTTTATGGTTCTAATGTATAGATTTTGACATTAAGCGTATGGTCTCCCCACTTCACCATCCAGACTCTCGATGCTAGTCCGAAACCTCTTGCATACAAGGAGGTGTTAATTAGGTTATACATCTCACAATCCATAAAATGATGTTTTCTGTAGGATAATTACAAAATGGTATTAAAGGGTTTTTATTATTTCTTCATGGATATATTTTGGGAATATTTGGGATTAATTAGGGTATGTGGAACTTAGGAAGTGGAGTCAAAATGTAACGACCCAATATTTTGTTAAGATAAATCCCTCCTAATCCAATTAAATCTCTTTTTTTTTAAAATGGTCATATAAAACATATTCACTTCCCTGGTTTTATGTTTTTTAATTTCGAAATACTGTAATGAATTGATACCACTGCAAATATAGTCGTTGAATAGTTATCACATGATTAGTATAAATATAGGGCTTAAAATAATCCAATTTACTCCGAATAAGGATGTGATGGCCTCATCCAGAAGAATTTCTCCATACAAGTTCCATTTCTCGGATCTCAGAAAGGAGGTGGGTTCTTCGGGATTTTCTCTTGACCGAGCCCAAGACGAGCTTGAATACGTTAAGCTTGAGCGGAACCGCATATGGGGGAAGTGCATGTTCATAGAGATTACCACCCATGAAATGTTGTCTGGGCCACCCCAAGAGTCTATCACCATCGCACACCTTACCCTAATGTATTATGTGGGTGTTTTAAGGGGTTATGTAACAAGACCCTAGCACTGTGACTATATACATTAATTTGATATATATAATATACATTCATTTTATTATTGTTACTTTGTAAATAGTTTTTAGTGTAAAAATAGTATTTTTAATAAATATTCATCTATGTAATATATTTTGATGAATTAATGTATTTTCTAATTAAATAATATTTTAATAAAATATAATTATTATTAAATAATTTTTTGTTATGAAAAAATGATTGTAAAATTTTTATGAATGCAATTATAATTTTTATAGTGGTTTGAAAGATTTTTTATCAAAACCCATGAACATTCATTAAATGTCCATTTTAAGTGAAAATTCACATATTTAGATAAAATGAATATTATTTTTGGAATCATGGAGTTGAAATTATACAATGGTTAATTTTTCATAACTTTCTAAGACAATCGGATTTTTAGGTAAAAATTAAATATTGTTTAAATATATAATGTGTTTTATGACATCATAAAGTCCCAATAGTGATGTAATGAAATACTATTAGTAAGTTTTACGACCAATACTTATTTTATAATTAAAATAATGTGATTTTATATTTTTTTGATTAGTTTTTTGTTGCCTTTGTGGACCCTCCAAGAATAATAAAAAAATATAGTCTTTTAAATTGATTTCCTTAAGAGTTTAACTCACCTCCACATAAGCCACCCCATTGTTTTAAGATGGTCTTCCATTTCAATTATAAAATATTGTTTTCATGTCCCCTTTTGAAAAAACTGTGGGAAAAAACCATGGTCTGGTTTGTGGTTTTGATTAGTTTAATTTGTGGTGTCCCAAACCTAAATAATAACGAATTCCCTCTCCTTTCCATTATAAAACCACACATGATCCCACATCCACTCCACTAAATGCCTTTGGATTTTTTCCAAAAACATTCATCATCTCTATAGAATCCTTCCAAGGTGCACCGAGCTCCCAAGAATCCTCTCTCAAGCCCCTCCCAAGCCTTTGGGATCAAACTTCCAAAAAATGGATTCATTCCTTTCTCATTTTATCTGTGTTTCTTTATATTATTATTCCCCTTTAATTTCAATTATAGATTTTCGGGAATGATTTTCCACCTCCCCCATAATTTTTTATTTATGTTGGAGTGATGAGAGACCCCTTTATATCTCATTAATTCCTCCCATGTACACCAGTTGCCATGCCAAAATTCCGTAAATAAATTCTTTATCCTCATTTACATTCAAGAAATTATTTTGAATTATGAATCCAAATTCCATTAATTATGTTGGAACATTTATCTATATGACCCCCTTTCTATCCATTTCTTGTACATATTTTGAGACACCACTTTCTCTCTCATCAACCATTTTTATAAATTCTTATGTCAGGACGTTATGCTGCCGAAATTGCACTACTATTTTACATAACAAAGTCATTGTGTTGTGAATACCATGCCCATGTATATATCAATGGTATTCACCTTTATGAAAATTTACATTATGATGGAATAGTTTCATGTATTAATTCCTCATTCCTTTATCATGGAATAAGTTATGACATTTAACAGATCCATTTATTATGATCTTGTGGCACACATATGTATGAAATGAAATGTATAAGAAGGGTGGGCCGTTGTAGTGGTCTAATGCATTGGGTAAAGATTTATGTCATGATAAATCCAGTTCAATGAGGGTTTACTTGTTCTAATTCATGTTAAATGAGGGTTTACTCATTCTCCATGTGCAATGGGCCTTGTCCCATGCTATCATGTTAAATTTGGTTTCCACATTTCCATGTTATGTTAGTCATTTCATATCATGCCTTTATGTTCACGTTTCTATTATGATCTATTGATAAATCTATTTCCTAACTTTTATTGTATTAATCATGTTATGCCTTGTTTACTCCCTTAATTAGATTTATATCTCACCCTTTTCTTATTCATGTCCTCAAGTTATCCCATGCAATGCTAAGTATGAAGGAATGCAGTGGTCATGTAATGGATGTTTTCAATTAATATGTTGTGTTTTATGTTCTAAGTTGTTAGGTAATGTTATTAATCCCCAAAAAAACACTAGACCTATCTATCTTATATTTATAATAAAGTTAGGGATTTAATATAATAAATAATTTTTTTTGTTTAATAATGATCAGGGTTGTTATAGTTGGTATGAGATGATATGTTTAGTTATTTTTGGGATTAGGATTAGTAAACCCAAATGAATTCCATAGGGATAAGACTAAGAATATTAAAAACAACCCATGTTTTGGTGAGTATTGAATAATTGATTTATCAAAAAGTACATCCATGTATGGATACGAGCAGGTAGAGGGGGAGCTGGCACAGATGTAACTAGGAGTGAAAACTTTGACAAGGATTTTTGGGCTTGACCCTGTATATCCGGTTACACGACAACATGCCTTGCTGCACTCTTGGTTACGAAACTCCCAGGGGATATTCTTTGGTAAATTCACAAGCATAGTATGAACCATTATTAAGGGAATTAAAAAAATTCCCCTATGAATATATATTATAATGTAGGCCCGAGATAACATATATTGAATCATACATATTCATAATGTTATGGAAATAAAATTAATTTATAAGTCATCCATTTTTTTATTTGGATTAACCTTAATGTGTTACCACTAACATTCGTTTTAATCCATCCAATGCCTTGTAATTGGAGGAGTCATGCTAACAACAGATGTGAACATCATTGTGATGATTATTCTAAAGAGATGCCCAAACCGACAATAGTAGGAATGGAGAACATTTTCTTGACACTCTCTTAGTTTTCTCAATATTTAAATAGAAACATGGGTCAATAGGAACATTAAACCCTCCTTAATAAAGAACAAGTCACTATCGAGTGCATCATGAGACAAAGGCATCCTAATTTTAATGGATCATCTGATCACTCAGTCGCCGAAAAATGTATAAACTCCATTGAAATGTTCTTATCTATACGCCAATGTACTGAACAAGATGAAGCTTGTAACACCCCAAGATTTCATAGTGTGTTATTTCTTCAAAATAATTCAATAACTTGCACTACACGCAACACTGAGTTCAAGCGCACCATGACTTACCAAACAAGCCGTTCAAAAGAGGTTATGAATAGTATTAACTAAATTTTAAACTTTATATAATCCTTATAATTTTAGAATCCATATTATGAGTTTCTTAGACATAATGTAAGAACAAATTCATTTTCAGTATTGTAGTTTTACGAACTTTCAATAGTGAACCCTTTTTAAATAAAATATTTTAAACTTTTGACTAAATGGGGACATCAAACAAATTTAAAATAAAACATCCCAAGCTTCCGCGGTACGCTTTCCTTTGAATAAAACAGTAGCGTGTGTTGTACGCAACACCAAGTTCTAACACACCATAACCAATCAAACTAGCCGTTATGAATAGTAATACCTACTTTTTGAAATTATATATATTTTATATTTCAAAATGGACTTCATTTTTGGATTCGGATTATCGAATTTAGCCTAAGGAGAACTTTTGGTACATTTCGGATAACTTTCATATTTTGATGAATAGTGAAAATTACTAAATTTTAATTAAAAACAACTTTTTTAATCAAAATAATTAATAGTGATAAATTATGAATTTGAGTGGTTTTAAATTATATTTAGAATATATTTTTATCATTTAATATAATTTTGGTCATTGGACATAATTTTACAATTAAACCGAACATAAATAATTGTCAATCTTTTGATAGTTATTATCTCTTAAAAACACGCTTTTTGTTTTGACAGCGGGAATTAATTTTAAATTAATTTCTGCCACATATGTGTTTTGAATTTAGAAAAATGGATTCCATATTTGGAATCAGGATGTTCAAATTGTGTAAATAGGTAACTTTTATTTTTACACATTTTGAATAATTACTGCGGTAAATATTTTATTTACCATGGTTAAGGGTAAATCCGGTAAATAAGGGTTAAAAATAATATTATAATAATACTAAATTACCCTAAAACGTGTCTTAACCCTATTGGTTGATACATGGTCGATTTTGGGACCCCATGGATCTACTTGTAAGTGATAATGACACTTTATTTTAATTAAGTTAAAATTAATACAAAAATGACACAAGCATATATCGTTTAGAAAAACAATTTTTACATTGGGTTATTTATGTTGGATTTTAGATTATAAATATTCATTAGAAAGATAAAACGATTTACTACATAATTTTATTTTATTTATAATTTTTATACATTAAATAATTTATTTTATTTATGACACAACGGTGATGCAGTAATTACTATAATAGTGAAAAAATAAAATAATTGATATTATAAATACCAAAATAAATATAATATGAAACTTTTAATGAATTAGACTAATTTTCTAGGATAATATTATATATTAGGACTGATTTAATTGACTTTGTTCGAATTAATCAATCTGTTATGAGATTCACAAAAATCAACTATTGAATAGTGTCAAAATTGACTTAAAAGAGTTCTTAAAACAAATATTATATTATTAATTGATATTAAATTCCTAAAAATATAAGGTTCGGCCAAGAGACTTATATCATGATAGGTTCATCATTAATGGACCACTTGGGGGTCTCTTGGATGTATATAGTAAGTTTATTAACCATATTATATAAAAATAAAAAGAGATATTGTAAAAGTGAAACTAATTAACTTTGAGTTTATAATTAAAGATAAGGTTAATATAAGTAACAAAACCTGTCTAAATTCTATTGGTTGAGTGGTTTTAGACCTATCCCCACCTTAAACTTTGAATAATCAACTTTTGAGCCATTAGAAACCGAATATAAATTTATTATAAATTAATATTTCTAGATTTTCCAAAGGTGCCCCTCACCCCTCTTATAAAAGGGCACTCATCCTTCTCATTTATTCACACCTTAAAAGCCTTTTGGTTCGGCGAAAATCTGACCAAATACTCTCCCAACTTCCCTCACTACAACCTAGGGGCCTTAATATGATCAGAAAGCCAACCAAAGGAGCCCTTTTGATCAAATCAGAAGGAAGAACCCGAAGAAGAGGTAATGATTTCACCACCCTTTTTCAAATTCATTTCTTCTTCCACTTCTTCTTCCTTTGTTTTTACCATTCTAAAATAATAACTCCAGTATAATATATATACTGTGATGTTATTATAAATATGGTACAACCACATTCAGTATTCTATCCACCCTTTGAATAACATGTCACCATACGTGCGTACGTACGGCTTACCGTCTCCACGTCGTGTTGTAATTGTTATTCAATATAATATTATTTGGATGGGTATAATAATGATGTTTAACTCAGGTAAATAATAAATATAACATGTTAATAATTCTGTATATATGATATACCATCCATTTATATATTATTTTAATATCAAAAGAATGATATTGTCGCTCGTGCGTACGTACGGACTACCGTCTCCACGAACGCGATGAGATTCATTCTCCATCGTATCCATTCAAGTATAATTATCATTTGATGATTTAAAACTTATTTTTAAGGACTTTATATCATTCTGGATATGAATAATATACAACCTATCCTTTATAAACATGTCTTACGTAACAAAACATATAAAAGAAAACAAGTAAGTTAACACCCGAAACAACGATAATACTAAGATATTATTATCAAATCAATATTAAAAGATCATATATGATATCATAATAATTTACATGATTCTTGTATAATTTAATAAAACTTATTTCACCATTATACAGGAGGTTAACCTACCCCAACCAAGGAAAATTACAAGGTAAGGGTTATTTCACAATCTCTTCATTATCCGAGGTTGTTTATACGTAATAATCTACTGGGATCTCTTTA
Organism: Viscum album; assembly: GCA_963277665.1. Taxonomy (NCBI): domain Eukaryota; kingdom Viridiplantae; phylum Streptophyta; class Magnoliopsida; order Santalales; family Viscaceae; genus Viscum; species Viscum album. Next base: position 89,042,903 of record OY728167.1, on the reverse strand, counting down.
TCATCCACATCCATGTTTCTTAAAAATGTATTTCAAAGCATTTTTACTATTTACTAGAATATGATTTAAAGTCATTTATACCCTTTTTGACTTTTATAAGTGGTTTATAAAGGAATCTTTCGGTCGTTTTCAAAACAAGGTCCTTTTTAACCTTTTCGATAGAATTAAGGTAAGAATGTTTTTTTTAACTTATACGGCGGGTGCGGCTATTTTCCACTGTTATAAAATCTTCAAAGCTTCCCTTAAAAGCTTATAAGAATATTTTCAAAGAAAATGTTTTATTATATATGGATCTTAAATGATTTCAAAATAAAAGGAGATATTTCTTTAAAAAGAATATTGATTTCATCTATGTCAACATCCTTTGATGGATTTTAAGATTATTTGAAGTTGATTTATTATGATACAAAACTTCTATATTGTATTGAAGGTTTTGTGATATGTATGACTGTGGATGTGCTATTTTTATACCATTCATAGTTTATGGTGAAATTATTTACATTTCGTATGCTAGTTTTAATACGAATGTTTATGTTATGTTTAAACCTTTTCATATGGGAATGCATTGGACTTAGTAAGTGACGGGTGGAGCCCGCTATAGCTCCTCGATGCATCGGTAGGTCTCATGAGACAAACTAGTGTCTTGGCACAAGGCCTTGGCAAAATCTTATTTGTAGTCTTGGAACGAGGCCTTGACTATGTGGTTATGATAGTCTGGCATTATGCATTCCAACATTATGAAAGTGGTTATTGATTTTTGCATTTGATTATTCGATTAGTAGAATATCCATGTGAATAAGTAAATGGAATTATTTCATTTTATTTATTCCATACAATGTTTAAAGTTCAAGTTTGAAAGGCTTTTGTTTTATTTATACATTGCCTTAAATGTTTATTCTTATTTATGAAAGTTTCCGCTATATTGTTATCCTTACTGGGCATTTGAGCTCACCCCTTTTCTATGTTTTATTTTTCCCAGGATTTGAAGAAGTAAGTTATGAATGACCTGCAGGGATATTATGAGGGGATAATTGTAACACCCCAAGATTCTACGGTACGCTTCTCTTTGAATAATGTGATAGCGTGTGTTGTACGCAACCTCGAGTTCTAACACACACCACAACTAATTAAAATAGCCGTTGTGGATAGTAATACCTACTTTTTGAAATCATATATATTTTATATTTCAAAATGGACTTCATTTTTGGATTCGGAATATTGAAATTAGCCTAGGGTGAAATTTTGGTACTTTTCGGATAACTTTAATATTTTGATGAATAGTGAAAATTACTAAATTTTAATTAAAAACAACTTTTTTAATCAAAATAATTAATAGTGATAAATTGTGAATTTGAGTGGTTTTAAAGTATATATAGAATATATTTTTTACCATTTAATATAATTTTGGTCATTGGACATAATTTTACAATTAAACCGAACATAAACAAGTGTCAATCTTTTGATAGTCATTACCTCTTAAAAACACGCTTTTTGTTTTGACAGCGGGAATTAATTTTAAATTAATTTCTACCACTTCTGTGTTTTGAATTTAGAAAAATGGATTCCATATTTGGAATCAGGATGTCCAAATTGTGTAAATATGTAACTTTTATTTTTAGACATTTTGAATAATTACTGTGGTAAATATTTTATTTACCATGGTTAAGGATAAATCCGGTAAATAAGGGTTAAAAAAATAATATTATAATAATACAAAATTACCCTAAAACGTGTCCTAACCTTATTGGTGGACACATACCCGACCATGAGAATCCTTGGGTCAATTTGGGGACCCCTTGGAGCCACTTGTATGTGGTAGGGACACTTTATATTAATAAAGTTAAAATAAAAATAAAAATTGCATAAGCCTACATCTTTTAGAAGAACAATTTTTACATAGGGTTATACATGTTGGATTTTCGATTATAAATATTCATTAGAAAGATAAAACAATTTCCTACATAATGATATTTTATTTATAATTTTTAGACATCAAATAATTTAAATTATTAATGACACAATAATGATGCAATGTTTACCTCATTAATAAATCATTTAAATAAATAAGATTATAATTATTAAAATATTATCTAAACCCTGTCCAATTATTATTGGTTTATGTTATTTAGAATATGAGTCATCTTATCTTCGACCTCAATGATTTTTGGACCATTATAAACCGAATATAACTATATTATAAAGTAATACTTTCACTCTTTCCTAAAGAGCCCCTCTTCTCCCTTATAAAAGGAGACCACTTCTACTCATTCCTCACACCTCTCAAGCCACTTGGCTCGTCCAAACTCTGCCCAACTAAGCTCCCCACATCCCTCTCCTCCTCCTTGAAGCTTCCCCTTAGGCAGAAAGCATTTCAAGAAGTCCTTTGGTTCCAACCAAAGTGAGTTACCTAAATTAAAGGTAACGATTTCTCTCAAATTATTTTCATTTATTTTGCTTCTCCAACCCCCAAACTCTTTTTATTTCCTTTCTTTTGTAACAACACCAGTATCCACAATATACTAGGATGTTGTTATAAGAAGGATTCAAACTACACATACACACAACTCCATCTAATGGATGATGAACATAATGTTTCTGTGGATGGCAAACTAACGCCTCACGAAACGATGATTGTTCAAATACATCTTACCGCCTCTCATGGTGGCCATTATGATGGCACTGTAATTAAATATGATATTAATGATATATATTTTATATATAATCTTCTGTAATTCCATTTTATTTCATATCCTTATTCGTTTCATGTTGTATATACATACGATAATTTCATTTGAGGAAGTGCGGACTACCGCCCCCTTAAAATGATATGACTCGTTCATACCACACATGGAACGTATAAAGGATGGTGTTAATGAACATAAGTAACATATATAAAATATTATATTATACTGGAATAATAATATACCTATGTATCATTTGGATTCAATTCTTTTAAAATGAAAAATTAAATGGAAGTAGCGTTCGTGCGTACGTGCGGACTACCGTCTCCACGAACGCGATGAGATTCATTGTCCATCATATCCATTCAAGTATAATTTGATGATTTAAAAATAGTATCTAAGGACTTTATATCATTCTGGATATGAATAATATACATCCCATTAATAACGAATATGGCTCACATAACAAACAATATAAAGTAAAATGAACCCGTTAACACCCGAAATGACGATAATTCTAAGATATTATTAACAAATCAATGTTAAAAGATCATATATGATATCATATTAAAGTAAATGATTCTTGTATTATTCAATAACAATTATTTCACCATTATATAGGAGGTAAACCTACCATCGACCAAGGAAAAATTACAAAGTAAGGGATTTTATTATCTCACTTTCAATTCCGTGAGATTTCCATTGTTCACCACTTAATTATTTTATGTGGTGTATGTGTACTGCCCATGATTGTATTCATTGTGTAATATACTTTAATTTATGGGTATTTACATCATCATGGTATGATACTTCTTTCGTTGGTGTATGTTTCGTAAGTTACCTAATCAATAAGGGAATTTGAGATTTCAATTTCCACTCATTTGGCTTTACACATATTTCATTGATTATATTACTCCAAGATTATGTGTGGAATCGCTATTCATTTGATTATGCCTTAATTTCCACTCCCCTTTCTGTGGATATACTTTTGATACACATAATCACTCCATTGATAAATTCTCAAGTGATCGGTATGAACTTGATAAGAGTAATTTTAACTCAATCTCCATTTGTTGAGTTAAATATCCAATTCGTTGGTGTTGTTTCTACAAGAATATGTGTGAATATCCTTTGATTGTTTTACACTGAATATTCAATCATATTTAGTGTATTTATATTTTTCACACATAATTATGTCGTTGATTTATCCTTAACCTAAGGATATGGCCTTTATGAGAGATTTCATCTCAATTTACATTGAACTGAGACTTCTTTGTTGATATACACCAAATCACTTTTATGCGGTGTATATAATGTACTTGACATAGTATATCATGAATCCCTTTATTCTCATGATATTACAAAGTTTTTATTACCTCAATTATTTGTATTCAAGTGTGTCTCTTTTGGATAGAACCTCTAACCAAAATACCATTTTAAAATGTTTTAAAGACTTATTCTTCTATATCTTGCTCATTAATGTCCATGTTTTAAAAATGGTTTTAAGGATTTATTTATATGGACATTAAAGTTTTAAAATTAAAACTCCTTTTAAAAGTTTCAACGTGATATGGGACACTTTGATTCAAAAATCAATTTTTAAATGGCTTCTTGACAAATAGTGTGACTTTTAAATGATTTCAAGAAAAGGGGGATATTTCCCTCAAATAGTTTTGATGATTATTTTCACCTATGTCAACATCCTTCATTATTCATGATTGAGGTTGATGTGATACAATAAAATATTCCATATTGTATCGAATGAGTTATGTTTGACTGTGGATGTGCTGTTTTTATACCATTCATGGTTTGTGGTAAAAGTATTGACATTTCGTATGCTAGTTTTAATACGAATGTTTATGTTATGATTAAACATGTTCATATGAGGAATGCATTGGACTTAATAAGTGACGGGTGGAGCCCGCTATAGCTCCTTGATGCATCGGTAGGTCTCATGAGACAAACTAGTGTCTTGGCACAAGGCCTTGACAAAATCTTATTTGTAGTCTTGGCACGAGGCCTTGGCTAAGTGGTTATGATAGTCTGGCATTATGCATTCCAACATTATGAAAGTGGATATTGATATTGCATGTGATCATTCGACTAGTAGAATATCCATGTGAGTATGTAAATGGAATTATTTCATTTTACCTTTGCCATTTTATGCTGAAGTTCAAGTTTAAAAGGCTTTTGTTTTAGTTATAAATTGCCTTAAGTGTTTATGCTTATTTATGAAAGCTTATGCTATAATGTTATCCTTACTGAGCATCTGAGCTCACCCCTTTAAATGTTTTATTTTTCCTAGGATTATGAAGAAGTAATTTATGAATGACCTGCAGGGATAGTATGAGGGGATATGAAGACAAGATGTTTTTTTTATGATGTAATGTAAAAAATTATGGATGTATCTAGTTATTCCAAGGCTACTAAACTAATCGATCTTTCGAGACTTGATCTTTCTCGTGATCATGCCAATGTTATGTAATAATGCACCGACTCTAGGTAACTAGGGTCGGGGCGTTACAGTTGGTATCAGAGGAAGTTTAGTACAAACCTTGGAAGCTAGATTTAGATAAACTCTGATTAGAGCACGTAGACCTAAGATGAACTTTGAGGATTAGTATAGAAGAACTTCCTAGAATTTTGGTATTGTAGAGATTTTGTGAGTTTTCCGAGCAATAAATCCCTGTCTGGATATGAGCAGGTAGAGGCGGCTCTGGCACAGATGTACCTAGGGGTAAAACCCAAAAACACCGCTTTGAGCTAGACTCGAACGGGAACTGGTGCACGACAACGGGCCTTGCTGCACTCTTGCTTACGACACTCCCGGGGGATATGCTTAGGATAACTCTCATTTTCTTTACAAATCATTATGAAGGGTTTATGAGTATATAAATCCTCAAAGAAAACATTTTTATGATTATGGATTATATCCAAAAATAGTTCAATTTATGTTAAGTGTTTTATAAGTATGGGATTATGTATTTTGATTCATAAACTGATCTAGTTTATGCCATTGTTTAGAAATGGCGCCTAGTGGAAGAAATGGAAACCGTATCAATGCACGCACTCCATGTAGGGATTGCCCTCCTGCTCAAGATAATTATAGTGGGGCTGGTGATGCAACTGGTGCTGATCAGCTAATCACCATACTGGGACAACTTACTCAGGTTATGAATAATAACCTTACCCGTATGGAGCACCCTGATCCGCAGCGTGGAGGATCAATGTTAGATCGATTCATGAGGCAACAACCACCAACGTTCAATGGGAATACAAATCCCTTAGTAGCTGAGCAATGGATATTTTCCCTAGAGAAAATATTTCAGGCTTTGGGGAGTAGTGAAAGGGAAAAAGTTATCATGGCAGTTTACCGCCTCACTGGAGATGCTGATCAATGGTGGTCATTGATTCAGAACATGAAGGAAGATGATGAAGTATCAAATATGGATTGGAGGGAGTTCAAAGATCTGTTTTTAGAAAAATACTTTCCTCGCGACCGTCGAGCAGATATGGAAAGACAATTTCTGAGTCTGAGACAAAAGGAGGATGAGAATGTCAAAAAGTATGAGGCTAACTTTACAAGGTTAGCAAGGTATGCTGGATATTATATTCGCAACCCAAGAAGTAAGATTGATCGTTTCTTTGATGGGTTAAAACCATTTCTCCGTTGAGCATTAGTCTCACAATCCTTTTCATCGTACGAAGACATTGTCTCATGTGCTATCAAGACCGAAAAGGAATTCTCTAAGTCTTATGACTTTAAAGCAAAGCAAGAGAAGAAGAGACCTGCTGATCAATCTGGGAATGGAAATAAGGGGAAGAAGGGAAAGGTTGAATATCAATCTTGTGGTAAATGCGGGAAGAAACATCCTGATACTTGCTTGAAGGGAATGGGAGTCTGTTACAAGTGTGGTGAAAAAGGCCACCAAGCTCATGATTGCAAGGGGAAGAAGGAAGCTACCAACGTTCAGTGCTATAATTGCAGGTAGATGGGGCATTATGCAAATTAATGTCCTAAGCGTTAGGAGAACTTACCTCAGAAAAGGCCAAGGGATCAAGGCCAGGCTTATGCTATCACTACTGCTGAGGTAGAAGCTCCGAAAGACGTGGTGGCAGGTAATTTAATGGTTTCCTCAAGTTTAGCAAATGCATTATTTGATTCTGGATCATCGCATTGTTTCATATCATCCCAGTTTGCTAAGAAAATTAGATATTTCCAATTTGATTTAATAAGGGAGTTGTCAGTTAAAACTCCTAAGGGAAGTATCGTTGCAACAAAGTTTTGTGAATCAGTCCCCATTAGAGCACATAAATTTTCTTTATCTGCTGATCTCATCGTCATACCTATGATTGAGTTTGATATAATCCTCGGTATGGACTGGATTTTGGACTATGATGCGAAGATTTATTGTAAGAAGAAAGAGGTTACGATTCTTGATGATAATGATAAGGAACACCTTATTTTTAGAGCAGAATCGTCACCACCTAATTCTTATTTAGATCCACCCTCAATAGCTCAACTAAATTCAATTATTGGGGAGGAAGAGAATGAAATAACTGCGGGTGAGGAATGGAATGTTCAAATAGAGGATGTACCTGTTGTGAAAGAATTTGTAGATGTATTTCCAGAAGATTTACCTGGACATCCTCCAGAATGAGAAGTTGAGTTTTCCATTGATTTGATTCCTGGATCAAGGCCTATATCGAAGACCCCTTATAGAATGGCCACTGTAGAATTAGTCGAACTAAAGAAACAACTAGAGGAATTGAGTAATAAGGGATTTATTCTCCCTAGTGTTTCTCCATGGGGAGCCCCTGTTCTTTTTGTTAAAAAGAAAGATGGATCTATGAGGTTATGTATTGACTACAGGGAGATCAATGCTATAACGATAAAGAACAAGTATCCCCTACCTCGTATTGATGATTTATTTGACCAACTGCATGGAGCTCAATACTTTTCAAAGATTGAACTTCGATCTGGATACCATCAGTTGTGTGTGAAGAAGGAAGACATTCCGAAAACAGCATTTCGAACCAGGTACGGGCATTACGAGTTTACTGTAATGCTGTTTGGATTGACTAATGCACCCTCTGTATTCATGGATCTGATGAATAGAGTTTTCAAGGAGTATCTCGATTAATTTGTGGTGGTATTTATTTATGATATCTTGGTATACTCCAAAACCTACGAAGATCATGAAAATCACTTGCGCATTATCTTGAAGACTCTGAGGAGGCATGAATTATATGGGAAGTTTAGCAAGTGTGAATTCTGGCTTCAGGAGATTTCTTTTCTTGGCCATATTGTCTCTAAAGATGGAATCTCTGTTGATCATTCTAAGACCAAGGCAATCCAAGAATGGCCATCACCTACGAGTATAACCGAGGTACGTAGTTTTATTGGTTTGGCAGGTTATTATCGACGTTTCGTCCAGAATTTTGCCCGATTGGCTAACCCATTAACGAAGCTCACACGTAAAGGGGTTAAATTTGTTTGGACAAAAGAGTGTGAAGAATGTTTCGAAGAACTGAAGAGAAGATTAGTCAATGCTCCTATATTGACTCTACCATCGGGGAATGATGGGTTCGTTATTTATAGTGATGCATCGAAGAAAGGACTTGGTTGTGTCCTTATGCAGAATGATAGAGTTATTTCCTATGCATCACGACAGTTAAAAATTCATGAACAAAACTATCCTACTCATGATCTCGAGTTAGCAGCAGTGATCTTTTCTTTGAAGATATGGAGGCACTACCTCTATGGTGAAAAATGTGAGATTTATACTGATCACAAGAGTTTGAAGTATATTTTCTCACAAAAAGAACTCAACATGAGGCAAAGGAGATGGCTTGAATTACTCAAGGATTATGATTGTACGATACACTACCACCCAGGGAAGGCAAACAAGGTGGAAGATGCTTTGAGTAGAAAAGACCATGGAGTTTTGAACAATATGAGAATTGAAAGGGATCCAATTTTTATGGATCTAGTGAAGATGGACATGGGAATAACCAGGGAAGGTGAAACATCAATGCTTTTTCAAATGGTTGCCAAACCATCTTTACTAGAAAGGATTAAGAGTTCTCAGACCGATGATGAAGAATTCCAAAAGAAGATTAAAGCTGTGAATGATGGGAGATTGAGAGACTTTGTGTATGAAGATGGAATTTTGAAATTCGGGAAGAGACTTTGTGTTCCCAATGTACCTGATCTAAAAAGGGAATTTTTGGATGATGCTCATAGTTCCAATTTCTCTATACACCCTGGGAGCACCAAAATGTATAGAGATTTGAAGGAACATTTTTGGTGGGACAACATGAAGAGGGAGATTGCTGATTTTGTGTCAAGATGTATGGTTTGTCAACAAGTGAAAGCTGGAAGGCATCATCCTGGAGGAGTCATGCAACCTCTTCCCATACCGGAGTGGAAATGGGACAATGTTACGATGGACTTTGTCCTGGGGCTACCAAAGACTCCTAGAAGGAACGATGCAATATGGGTTATTGTTGATCGTCTTACCAAGACAGCACATTTTCTTGCTATAAGAGAAGATCTACCCCTGGAACGTCTAGCAAGACTATATATTAATGAAGTTGTGAGACTTCATGGAGTACCCCTATCGATTGTTTCTGATCGTGATCCCCGTTTTACTTCAAGATTCTGGAAAAGTCTTCAGAAATCCCTGGATACTGAACTTCATTTGAGCACTGCTTACCACCCTCAGACAGACAGACAATCAGAACGGACTATTCAGACCTTAGAAGACATGTTGAGATCTTGCTCACTTGACTTTCAGGGTATGTGGGATCAATATTTACCTCTGGTAGAATTTTCCTATAACAATAGCTTCCATTCGAGTATTCAGATGGCACCATATGAAGTGTTATACGGAAAGAGATGTCGTACACCAACCTGTTGGGATGACGTGGGTGAAAGAAAACTTGTAGGCCCAGAACTGGTGGAGGAAACGGTGGAAAATGTGAAAGTAATCCAAAATCACATCAAAGCAGCTCAAAGTAGGCAGAAGAGCTATGCCGATAATCGAAGGAAGGATTTGGAATTTCAAGTCGGTGATCATGTTTTCCTGAAGGTATCTCCGTGGAAGGGAGTCATACGTTTTTGTAAGAAAGGTAAATTGAGTCCCAAGTACATCGGACCTTTCGAAATTCTAGAACGAATTGGGGTTGTAGCTTACCGATTGGCAATGCCTCCAAGTCTCTCCAAAGTTCACGATGTGTTCCATGTATCTCTATTGAGGAAATACATGCCTGATCCGACGCATGTACTCACCTATGAGGAATTAGAACTGGAACCCGATCTGTCTTATTGCGAAGAGCCTGTCAAGATTCTTGATACGAGAGAACAAGTGCTGAGAAACCGGACGACGCGTCTGGTAAAAGTTTTGTGGAGAAACCATAAGATGGAAGAGGCAACGTGGGAACCCGAGGAACTTATGATGAAGAACCACCCGAGTCTTTTTATGCAGTAATACCCTAGAAATTGCGAGGACGCAATTATTTGAAGGAGGGGAGAATGTAACACCCCAAACTTCTACGGTACGCTTCTCTTTGAATAATGTGATAGCGTGTGTTGTACGCAACCTCGAGTTCTAACACACACCACAACTAATTAAAATAGCCATTGTGAATAGTAATACCTACTTTTGGAAATCATATATATTTTATATTTCAAAATGGACTTCATTTTTGGATTCGGAATATTGAAATTAGCCTAGGGTGAAATTTTGGTACTTTTCGGATAACTTTAATATTTTGATGAATAGTGAAAGTTACTAAATTTTAATTAAAAACAACTTTTTTAATCAAAATAATTAATAGTGATAAATTGTGAATTTGAGTGGTTTTAAAGTATATTTAGAATATATTTTTACCATTTAATATAATGTTGGTCATTGGACATAATTTTACAATTAAACCGAACATAAACAAGTGTCAATCTTTTGATAGTTATTACCTCTTAAAAACACGCTTTTTGTTTTGACAGCGGGAATTAATTTTAAATTAATTTCTGCCACTTCTGTGTTTTGAATTTAGAAAAATGGATTCCATATTTGGAATCAGGATTTCCAAATTGTGTAAATAGGTAACTTTTATTTTTAGACATTTTGAATAATTACTGTGGTAAATATTTTATTTACCATGGTTAAGGGTAAATCCGGTAAATAAGGGTTAAAAAAATAATATTATAATAATACAAAATTACCCTAAAACGTGTCCTAACCTTATTGGTGGACACATACCCGACCATGAGAATCCTTGGGTCAATTTGGGGACCCCTTGGAGCCACTTGTATGTGGTAGGGACACTTTATATTAATAAAGTTAAAATAAAAATAAAAATGGCATAAGCTTACATCTTTTAGAAGAACAATTTTTACATAGGGTTATACATGTTGGATTTTCGATTATAAATATTCATTATAAAGATAAAACGATTTCCTACATAATGATATTTTATTTATAATTTTTAGACATCAAATAATATAAATTATTAATGACACAATAATGATGCAATGTTTACCTCATTAATAAATCATTTAAATAAATAAGATTATAATGATTAAAATATTATCTAAAACCTGTCCAATTCTTATTGGTTGATGTTATTTAGAATACGAGTCATCTTATCTTCGACCTCAATGATTTTTGGACCATTATAAACCGAATATAACTATATTATAAAGTAATACTTTCACTCTTTCCTAAAGAGCCCCTCTTCTCCCTTATAAAAGGAGACCACTCCTACTCATTCCTCACACCTCTCAAGCCACTTGGCTCGTCCAAAATCTGCCCAACTAAGCTCCCCACATCCCTCTCCTCCTCCTTGAAGCTTCCCCTTAGGCAGAAAGCATTTCAAGAAGTCCTTTGGTTCCAACCAAAGTGAGTTACCTAAATTAAAGGTAACGATTTCTCTCAAATTATTTTCATTTATTTTGCTTCTCCAACCCCCAAACTCTTTTTATTTCATTTCTTTTGTAACAACACCAGTATCCAAAATATACTAGGATGTTGTTATAATAAGGTTTCAAACTACACATACACACAACTCCATCTAATGGATGATGAACATAATGTTTCTGTGGATGGAAAACTAACGCCTCACGAAACGATGATTGTTCAAATACATCTTACCACCTCTCATGGTGGCCATTATGATGGCACTGTATTTAAATATGATATTAATGATATATATTTTATATATAAGCTTCTGTAATTCCATTTTATTTTATATCCTTATTCGTTTCATGTTGTATATACATACGATAATTTCATTTGAGGAAGTGCGGACTACCGCCCCCTTAAAATGATATGACTCGTTCATACCACACATGGAACGTATAAAGGATGGTGTTAATGAACTTAAGTAACATATATAAAATATTATATTATACTTGAATAATAATATACCTATGTATCATTTGGATTCAATTCTTTTAAAATGAAAAATTAAATGGAAGTAGCGTTCGTGCGTACGTGCGGACTACCGTCTCCACGAACGCGATGAGATTCATTGTCCATCATATCCATTCAAGTATAATTTGATGATTTAAAAATAGTATCTAAGGACTTTATATCATTCTGGATATGAATAATATACATCCCATTAATAACGAATATGGCTCACATAACAAACAATATAAAGTAAAATGAACCCGTTAACACCCGAAATTACGATAATTCTAAGATATTATTAACAAATCAATGTTAAAAGATCATATATGATATCATATTAAAGTAAATGATTCTTGTATTATTCAATAACAATTATTTCACCATTATATAGGAGGTAAACCTACCATCGACCAAGGAAAAATTACAAAGTGAGGGATTTTCTTATCTCACTTTCAATTCCGTGAGATTTCCATTGTTCACCACTTAATTATTGTATGTGGTGTATGTGTACTGCCCATGATTGTATTCATTGTGTAATATACTTTAATTTATGGGTATTTACATCATCATGGTATGATACTTCTTTCGTGGGTGTATGTTTCGTAAGTTACCTAATCAATAAGGGAATTTGAGATTTCAATTTCCACTCATTTGGCTTTACACATATTTCATTGATTATATTACTCCAAGATTATGTGTGGAATCGCTATTCATTTGATTATGCCTTAATTTCCACTCCCCTTCCTGTGGATATACTTTTGATACAAATAATCACTCCATTGATAAATTCTCAAGTGATCGGTATGAACTTGATAAGAGTAATTTTAACTCAATCTCCATTTGTTGAGTTAAATATCCAATTCGTTGGTGTTTTTTCTACAAGAATATGTGTGAATATCCTTTGATTGTTTTACAATGAATATTCAATCATATTTAGTGTATTTATATTTTTCACACATAATTATGTCGTTGATTTATCCTTAACCTAAGGATACGGCCTTTATGAGAGATTTCATCTCAATTTACATTGAACTGAGACTTCTTTGTTGATATACACCAAATCACTTTTATGCGGTGTATATAATGTACTTGACATAGTATATCATGAATCCCTTTATTCTCATGATATTACAAAGTTTTTATTACCTCAATTATTTGTATTCAAGTGTCTCTCTTTTGGTTAGAACCTCTAACCAAAATACCATTTTAAAATGTTTTAAAGACTTATTCTTCTATATCTTTCTCATTAATGTCCATGTTTTAAAAATGGTTTTAAGGATTTATTTATATGGACATTAAAGTTTTAAAATTAAAACTCCTTTTAAATGTTTCGAAGTGGTATGGGACACTTTGATTCAAAAATCAATTTTTAAATGGCTTCTTGACAAATAGTGTGACTTTTAAATGATTTCAAGAAAAGGGGGATATTTCCCTCAAATAGTTTTGATGATTATTTTCATCTATGTCAACATCCTTCATTATTCATGATTGAGGTTGATGTGATACAATAAAATATTCCATATTGTATCGAATGAGTTATGTTTGACTGTGGATGTGCTGTTTTTATACCATTCATGGTTTGTGGTAAAAGTATTGACATTTCGTATGATAGTTTTAATACGAATGTTTATGTTATGTTTAAACATGTTCATATGAGGAATGCATTGGACTTAATAAGTGACGGGTGGAGCCCGCTATAGCTCCTCGATGCATCGGTAGGTCTCATGAGACAAACTAGTGTCTTGGCACAAGGCCTTGACAAAATCTTATTTGTAGTCTTGGCACGAGGCCTTGGCTAAGTGGTTATGATAGTCTGGCATTATGCATTCCAACATTATGAAAGTGGATATTGATATTGCATGTGATCATTCGACTAGTAGAATATCCATGTGAGTATGTAAATGGCATTATTTCATTTTACCTTTTCCATTTTATGCTGAAGTTCATGTTTAAAAGGCTTTTGTTTTAGTTATAAATTGCCTTAAGTGTTTATGCTTATTTATGAAAGCTTATGCTATAATGTTATCCTTACTGAGCATCTGAGCTCACCCCTTTCAATGTTTTATTTTTCCCAGGATTATGAAGAAGTAATTTATGAATGACCTGCAGGGATAGTATGAGGGGATATGAAGACAAGATGTTTTTTTTATGATGTAATGTAAAAAATTATGGATGTATCTAGTTATTCCAAGGCTACTAAACTAATCGATCTTTCGAGACTTGATCTTTCTCGTGATCATGCCAATGTTATGTAATAATGAACCGACTCTAGGTAACTAGGGTCGGGGCGTTACAATAATAGTGTGGACTGTAGAGACATTATGTTGTTGTAGTAGTTTTTCAATTTATGATGTAATGTAAAACTTATGAATATATCTAGTGTTTCCAAGGCTACTAAACCAATCGGTCTTTCGAGATTTGATCTTTCTTGTGATCATGCCAATGTTATGTAATAATGCACCGACTCTGGGTAACTAGGGTCGGGGCGTTACAGTTGGTATCAGAGGAAGTTTAGTACAAACCTTGGAAGCTAGATTTAGATAAACTCTGATTAGAGCATGTAGAGCTAAGATGAACTTTGAGGATTAGTATAGAATAACTTCCTAGAATTTTGGTATTGTAGAGATTTTGTGAGTTTTCTGAGCAATACATCCCTGTCTGGATACGAGCAGGTAGAGGCGGCTCTGGCACAGATGTACCTAGGGGTAAAACCCGAAAACACCGCTTTGAGCTAGACTCGAACGGGAACTGGTGCACGACAACGGGCCTTGCTGCACTCTTGGTTACGACACTCCCGGGGGATATGCTTAGGATAACTCTCATTTTCCATACAAATCATTATGAAGAGTTTATGAGTATATACTTCATCAAAGGAGACATTTTTATGATTATGGATTATATCCATAAATAGTTCAATTTATGTTAAGTGTTTTATAAGTATGGGATTATGTATTTTGATTCATAAACCGATCTAGTGTATGCCATTGTTTAGAAATGGCGCCCAGTATAAGGAATGAGAACTCCAGAAATGCACATGATCCAATGAGAATGAAGGATCATATATTTCATGGTCTTAAGCTAGAATTTATAAGAGAAATAGTCTCCCATGTATTATCATCATATGAAGAAATAATATCATGTGTTGATAAGATAAGTAATGAGTTTACTGAGTCCTATGGCTTTGAAGGGAAGCAAGAGAAGAAAAGGATGGAAGAGAGAAATATGGATAAAGGGAAGAGGGAAAAGAAGAATTTTCCCATATGTGGTAACTATGGAAAGAAACACAGGAATGGGAGTTTGTTATAAGTGTGGAGGAAAAGGGCACAAAGTACGTGACTGCAAGGGTAAGAAAATGGTTTTAAATGTGCAATGCTTCATTTGCAAGGAGTTTGGACACTACGCGAACCTATGTCCCAGTCATCAGACTATGCCGCAAATGATGTTATTGGATAATAATCATGTTATGATACTACCACAGATGAAGAGGAATGATTAGAGTTCTTATGTTGATTATGTCAATTGAGTGTTGTATCAACAATGTACTTGTTATAATAATTATGGAGTATATAAGGATTGTACTGCAGAACTATTTCATTAAGGACTTGAGATTGTGTGGAACAAAGAAAAGTGACTCAAATAGCAGGATAAAATTTTGGATAATATATGGTTGAGAGAATGATAAATCATAATATAGTTCTGATACTGAGGTAGTGATTTTGGAATAATATGTGATTGTTTTGGATAAATTATATTGGATATTCATTACTACCTTGGAACTGATTAATGATTTGTATATTCCATCATTGTTGGGGTTTAAAACATTTTTGGATTAATTAAGTATATCCAGCCTTCTATATGGAATAAGGGAGCATGAATGTAATCAAGGAATATGGTAATTCAGGATGTTTCAGTGTATTAAAAGAATACAAGATGAAGGTATTCATATGCTATTACGGGGTAAAAAGGATCTATATTATGTTTACCTTCCTTATAAATGTTGGACTGTGAGTTTGAACAGAAGTATTTTGGATAGTTCTAGTTTGGATTATTTTGGATTACCATAAAAGGACAACCCGGAGGTCGGGCGGCAACCCGTCACGTCCGGCAAGGCTACGAGACTTGAACCCGCAACCGAAGGGCGACAAGGGTGTATCACCTACCACTGGCCCATGAGATGTCCTGGATTAAATAATGTAGTTTTTATAAAAAGATCTTGTAGATTAATTATAAATTCGTTTATTTTGGAACCCTATACGAATAGTGTAAATTGAATTTTTTACATTCTATTATCTTTTAGAGTGAAAGATGAGTTTGTGGTAGAAATTTATTAATGGATAAAACTCTAATTATAAAGTAAGTATATCTCCTTATTATCTTAGCCAATCTCATAAATAAATTGCTCAACATTAATAAAAGAAACTTGGAACAAAAATGTTGTCCTAGATGGTACCTTAAATCATCACTAATTTATAGCTTTGGGATTGTTGGCCTTTTCATAGCCATGTTCTCTTCCACTCTCCATTAGATAATTGATGGTTAGATTTCTCTTCCATATCCATATTTTCCTACATGGAACCCTAGTATGTGTTATTTTCGGTAATCTTCATACTTTCCACTCTTTATATTAAATAGAGGCCTCATTAATTCATTTTTCGATGTGGGATTTCAACTAAGATATTTTGAAACGTCAAAAATGTGTTATCCCAATACCCTATATTTTGTTGAACCGATGGTACTTCAAATCATCATAAATTGATGAGTTTAAGGACCTCAATTTTATACTTGTTTGTGATTGATGACCTCAATCACTACCTATAAATATTTACGTTTTTCTTCCAATTATATGTCTCTAATTGCCACCAATGTTCTCCTAATCGAGATCATAATTTGGTGGTGACCCTTTGATTTCTCTTTTCCTCATATTAAGACTAAATTTTAGTAACCCAATTTCCAATGTGGTTTTTCCCACAAATATATTTTCTACTTTCAACCTTTTATTTTCGAAGAACAATTTCAAATTGCGAGGACGCAATTTATTGAAGGAGGGGAGAATGTAACACCCCAAGATTTCATAGTGTGTTATTTCTTCAAAATAATTCAATAACTTGCACTACACGCAACACCGAGTTCAAGCGCACCATGACTTACCAAACAAGTCGTTCAAAAGAGGTTATGAATAGTATTAACTAAATTTTAAACTTTATATAATTGTTATAATTTTAGAATCCATATTATGAGTTTCTTAGACATAATGTAAGAACAAATTCATTTTCAGTATTGTAGTTTTACCAACTTTTAATAGTGAACCCTTTTTAAATAAAATATTTTAAACTTTTGACTAAATGGGGACATCAAAAAAATTTAAAATAAAACATCCCAAGCTTCCACGGTACGCTTTCCTTTGAATAAAACAGTAGCGTGTGTTGTACCCAACACTGAGTTCTAACACACCATAACCAATCAAACTAGCCGTTATGAATAGTAATACCTACTTTTTGAAATTATATATATTTTATATTTCAAAATGGACTTCATTTTTGATTCGGAATATCGAATTTAGCCTAAGGTGAAATTTTGGTACATTTCGGATAACTTTCATATTTTGATGAATAGTGAAAATTACTAAATTTTTATTAAAAACAACTTTTTTAATCAAAATAATTAATAGTGAGAAATTATGAATTTGAGTGGTTTTAAAGTATATTTAGAATATATTTTTATCATTTAATATAATTTTGGTCATTGGACATAATTTTACAATTAAACCGAACATAAACAAGTATCAATCTTTTGATAGTTATTATCTCTTAAAAACACGCTTTTTGTTTTGACATCGGGAATTAATTTTAAATTAATTTCTGCCACTTATGTGTTTTGAATTTAGAAAAACGGATTCCATATTTGGAATCAGGATGTTCAAATTGTGTAAATAGGTAACTTTTATTTTTAGACATTTTGAATAATTACTGCGGTAAATATTTTATTTACCATGGTTAAGGGTAAATCCGATAAATAAGGGTTAAAAAATAATATTATAATAATACTAAATTACCCTAAAACGTGTCTTAACCCTATTGGTTGATACAGGTTCGACCATGGGCATCTTTGGGTCGATTTTGGGACCCCATGGATCCACTTGTAAGTGATAATGACACTTTATTTTAATTAAGTTAAAATGAATACAAAAATGACACAAGCATATATCGTTTAGAAAAACAATATTTACATTAGGTTATTTATGTTGGATTTTAGATTATAAATATTCCTTAGAAATATAAAAAGATTTCCTACATAATGATATTTTATTTATAATTTTTAGACATTAAATAATTTATTTTATTTATGACACAACGGTGATACAGTAATTACTTTAATAGTGAAAAAAATAAACTAATTGATATTATAAATACCCAAATAAATATAATATGAAACTTTTAATGAATTAGACTAATTTTCTAGGATAATATTATATATTAGGATTGATTTAATTTACTTTGTTTGAAGTAATCAATCTGTTATGAGTTTCACAAAAATCAACTATTGAATAGTGTCAAAATTGACTTAAAAGAGTTCTTAAAACAAATATTATATTATTAATTGATATTAAATTACTAAAAATATAAGGTTCGGCCAAGAGACTTATATCATGATAGGTTCATCATTAATGGACCACTTGGGGGTCTCTTGGATGTATATAGTAAGTTTATTAACCATATTATATAAAAATAAAAAGAGACATTGTAAAAGTGAAACTAATTAACTTAGAGTTTATAATTAAAGATAAGGTTAATATAAGTACCAAAACCAGTCTAAATCCTATTTGTTGAGTGGTTATCGACCTATCCCCACCGTAACCTTTGAATAATCAACTTTGGAGCCATTAGAAACCGAATATGAATTTATTATAAATTAATATTTCAAGCTTTTCCAAAGGTGCCACTCACCCCTCTTATAAAAGGGCACTCCTCCTTCTCATTTCTTCACACCTTCAAAGCCTTTTGGTTCGGCCAAAATCTACCCAAATACTCTCCCAACTTCCCTCACTACAACCTAGGGGCCTTAGTTTGATCATAAAGCCAATCTAAGGAGCCCTTTTGATCAAATCAAAAGGAAGAACCCGAAGAAGAGGTAATGATTTCACCACCCTTTTTCAAGTTCATTTCTTCTTCCACTTCTTCTTCCTTTGTTTTTACCATTCTAAAATAATAACTCCAGTATCATGTATATACTGTGATGTTATTATAAATATGGTACAACCACATTCAGTATTCTATCCACCCTTTGAATAACATGTCACCATATGTGCGTACGTACGGCTTACCGTCTCCACGTCATGGTGTAATTGTTATTCAATATAATATTATTTGGATGGGTATAATAATGATGTTTAACTCAGGTAAATAATAAATATAACATGTTAATAATTCTGTATATATGATATACCATCCATTTATATATTATTTTAATATCAAAAGAATGATATTGTCGCTCGTGCGTACGTACAAACTACCGTCTCCACGAACGCGATGAGATTCATTCTCCATCGTATAAATTCAAGTATAATTATCATTTGATGATTTAAAACTGATGTTTAAGGACTTGATATCATTCTGGATATGAATAATATACAACCTATCCTTTATAAACATGTCTTATGTAACAAAACATATAAAAGAAAACAAGTAAGTTAACACCCGAAACAACGATAATACTAAGATATTATTATCAAATCAATATTAAAAGATCATATATGATATCATAATAATTTATATGATTCTTGTATAATTTAATAACAATTATTTCACCATTATAAAGGAGGTTAACCTACCCCAACCAAGGAAAATTACAAAGTAAGGGTTATTTCACAATCTCTTCATTATCCGAGGTTGTTTATACGTAATAATCTACTGGGATCTCTTTATCATCCACATCCATGTTTCTTAAAAATGTATTTCAAAGCATTTTTACTATTTACTAGAATATGAGTTAAAGTCATTTATACCCTTTTTGACTTTTATAAGTGGTTTATAAAGGAATCTTTCGGTCGTTTTCAAAACAAGGTCCTTTTTAACCTTTTCGACAGAATTAAGGTAAGAATGTTTTTTTAACTTATACGGCGGGTGCGGCTATTTTCCACCATTATAAAATTTTCAAAGCTTCCCTTACAAGCTTATAAGAATATTTTCAAAGAAAATGTTTTATTTTATATGGATCTTAAATGATTTCAAAATAAAAGGAGATATTTCATTAAAAATAATATTGATTTCATCTATGTCAACATCATTTGATGGATTTTAAGATTATTTGAAGTTGATTTATTATGATAAAAAACTTCTATATTGTATTGAAGGTTTTGTGATATGTATAACTGGGGATGTGCTATTTTTATACCATTCATAGTTTATGGTGAAATTATTTACATTTCGTATGCTAGTTTTAATACGAATGTTTATGTTATGTTTAAACCTTTTCATATGGGAATGCATTGGACTTAGTAAGTGACGGGTGCAGCCCGCTATAGCTCCTCGATGCATCGGTAGGTCTCATGAGACAAACTAGTGTCTTGGCACAAGGCCTTGGCAAAATCTTATTTGTAGTCTTGGCACGAGGCCTTGACTATGTGGTTATGATAGTCTGGCATTATGCATTCCAACAATATGAAAGTGGTTATTGATTTTTTCATGTGATTATTCGATTAGTAGAATATCCATGTGAATACGTAAATGGAATTATTTCATTTTATTTATGCCATACAATGTTGAAAGATCAAGTTTGAAAGGCTTTTCTTTTAGTTATACATTTCCTTAAATGTTTATTCTTATTTATGAAAGTTTCCGCTATATTGTTATCCTTACTGGGCATTTGAGCTCACCCCTTTTCAATGTTTTATTTTCCCCAGGATGTGAAGAAGTAAGTTATGAATGACCTGCAGGGATATTATGAGGGGATAATAGTGTGGACTGTAGAGAAATTATGTTGTTGTAGTAGTTTTTCAATTTATGATGTAATGTAAAACTTATGAATATATCTAGTGTTTCCAAGGCTACTAAACCAATCGGTCTTTCGAGATTTGATCTTTTTTGTGATCATGCCAATGTTATGTAATAATGCACCGACTCTGGGTAACTAGGGTCGGGGCATTACAAAGCTCCTCTGGCAGCTTATCATATAGAGTGTGAATTTGATAAATAGTGGACATTGATAAAAATTAGAAACCACAAGGAGGAGATTGAGTTATTGGAATGGAATAATTTTAGGAAGATTTTTTTTGATAAAATTTATATTTTCACCCTACTACTTAAGATGGAAATTGAATTCCTTTCCCTCAATAAAAAAGACAACGAATCCATTAGAGGGAATGAGGAAAACATCACATTTCTTGTAGGGTATTCCTCTATTTAATTCGTTACCCCCCAATGAATGTTTGGACACTTCTTCGGTGGGATAAAACCTAGCCTACGGAAATCCCTAGCAATGCCTGACTTTGGGAGCTATGAGATAATTTTCAGATGTGCCCTCAATGTTGAAATGAAGATAATAGAATCTCATGGGTATCATGGGGATAAGAAGCATAAGGTGGAAATTAATTCTGGTGGTATGATGAATAACTCCAATAGTGCTATGAAAATTCAAAACCCCATATGAAAAAGGTGTGGAAAGAAGCACCCCAGAAATTTCTAAAGGGGGTGAGGAAATTATTTAGGTGTAAAGAAGAAGGGTACCTGGCTATTAACTGTTGGAATGAAAAACATGTTGTTGCGATAAAGGAGAGGAATGCTCTGCTAGACCCGCAATGCGCTGTTTATTTCTTCACATACAATAAACTAGGGCAATTTTCAAATCAGTGCCCTATGAAAAGAGTTTTCAGAGGAAACCAACAACCTCCAAGGTAGTAGGGGAGATATTTTTTCATCACTACCGTCGAAGGGAACCCCGACAACTAAGTGATGAATAGTATTCTAGTCATTCATTCAATAATAGTGATTGAACTTTTTGATTATATTTCTACACAATCTTTTATATCCCAAAAGTTTAGTTGAACAATCCCAACACCACCCAAAATCATAGAAGTAAAGATGTCATTGTGTATGAAAAATGGGGAATCATTGAATCCCATTAATATAACACATCCCCAGTCACAATCAGTGGATCAAACATTCTGGATAACCTATTTATACTCCCTCTGGTGGAATTTAATGAAATTATTTGCAGGGATTTAATTTCATTATATAGAGCCAACATAAATTGTCGTGAGAGGGAAATCACTCTCTATGTGGTGAATCAACCCCCGATTCTGTACAAGTGCACAAATGTTGATGAATCTTCTTTAGAAACATCTTCTCAACCATGGATATTACGTCCCTATGAGCATGCGTATCATTCTCAGATGATTGAGTCAAAGGAAGAAACCATTATTAAATACATGCCTACAGTAAGTGAATTTGAAGATGTGTTTCCCAAGGAATTGTCTTGTATTCCTCCTAGAAGAGATGTTGAATTCACTATTGATCTTATTCCTAGGGAGTTTCCAATATCCAAGACTCCATATAGAATGGATGTTTTGTAGATTGAGGAGAAGAAGATACAACTAAATGATAATCTGGATAAAGGATTTATACACCCAAGTGATTCACCAAGGGGTGCACCAGTCCTCTTTGTTAATAAGAAGGATGGGTCAATGTAACTTTTCCTTGGTTATCGTGATCTCAACAAAATGAAGATAATGATCTTGTATCCTCTTCCATTAATTGATGAATTGCTCGATCATATATGTGGAGAAAAATACTTTTTCATGATGGATCTACAATCGGGATATTATCATGTAATGGTGAAGAAGGAAGATATCCCCAAGACTACTTTTCGTACAATGTACGGGCACTATGAATTCATTATAATGCCTTTTGGAATCAATAAGCTCTAGAAATATTCATGGAATTGATGAATGTAGTCATTAGAGATTACATTGAAATTTTTATGGTAGAGTTTATAGACAATATTATAATATACCCCAAAACCAAGGAGGAGCATGAGGAGAATCTGTGAACTATACTAGAGACCTTGCAAAAGGAGAAGCTCTATGAAAATTACAGGAAGTGTGTGTTCTTGATGAAGGAGGTCTCATTCATGGGCCAAATCATCAAAAGCAGTGGGATATATGTGGATCCCTCCAAAATAGCTTCAATAGAGGGATGGATGATTCCAACATAAGTAACAGATATCTGTAACTTCTTAGGGTTAGCTAGATATTATCGACTATTTGTGAGAATTTTTTCACGATTTTCCAACCCTTTTACCAAGCTAACTCGGAAGGTAGTAATGTTTACTTAGTGTTATAAATGAGAATAGAGCGTAAAGGATTTGAAAAAGAGACTTATCACTATGCCCATTCTCACACATCCCACAAGTTGAGAACATTTTGTCGTATTTAGTGATGCTTTGAAGAAGGTTCTAAGCTGTGTGTTGATGAAAAATGCCAAATTCAATGTCTATGATTCATGGAAATTGAGTGTTCATGAGAAAAACTATCCAACACTTTACCTGGAGTTTTCCACTGTGATCTTCTATTTGAAAATATTTCGACATTATATCTTTGGGGAGAAGTGTGAGACATATACAGACCTCAAAACCCCCAAGTATATAATCACACAAAAAGAGTTAAATATGCACAAAAGAATATGTTAAGATATAATCAAAGGCTAGGAATTATCAATCGATTATAACCATGGGAAAACAAACAAGGAGGAATATTCTCTAAGTAGAGAGGATCTAGTAATTCTGTTATTAATGAGAATTGAAAAGGATCCAATCATGTTGGATTTTATGATGATGGACGTGGGAATCCTAAAGAAAGGAACATAATCAATCCGTTCACAAATGATTTCTAAACCATATCTTTTAGAAAGGTTAATGGATGCTCAAAAAGATGATGTGGGAATACATAAGAAGTTGGAAACTATCGGAAAAGGAAATTACACAGAGATCAATGTCCAAGAAGAAGGAATTTTGCGATTTAGGAAAAGACTATGTGTCCCATCATGTCCGGAACTGAAGAAGGATCTTTTGGATGATGCTCATAGTTCAAATTTATCTATCCACCCAGGAAACAAAAAGATGTATCGTGATCTCTATGATAATTATTGGTGGGATAACAAGAAAAGGAGATCACTGAATATACAACAAAGTGTCTGGTGATTCATCAATTGAAGGACGAGAGGTAAAAGTCTAAGGGGATGCTGCCACCATTACCCATACCATCCTGGAAATGGGATAATATCACCATGGAAGTTATCACAGGACATGCAAATACATCCAATAGAAACAATGTTATTTGGGTTATTGTGGATCTTCTTAAAAATACTGAACACTTCATTGAGATTTGTGAGTATTTATCAATTGATCATCTAGTACAGATATACATCAGAGACGTGGTAAGTATGCATTGAGTTCCACTAAATATTGTATTTGATCGAGATCCAAGATTCTCCTCAATGTTTTGGAAGAGTCTTAAACGTGCTCTGGATACTGAGCTGAACTTCAGTACGGATTATCATCCTCAAAATGAACGTCAATCTGAGCGGAATATCAAAACACATGATGACATGTTGAAGGCATTCTCAATGGCCTTGATAGGAGTATGGGATCAACATCTTCATCTGGTTGAGTTCCCTTATAACACTAATTTCCACTCAACTATACAAATGGATCCTTATGAAGCCCGATATGGGATGTGGTGAAGAACATCAGAATGCTGGGATGAATTTGGGTAGAGAAAACTGCTAGGTCCAGAAATGGTCAAAGAAATGGTGGAGTAGGTTAAGAGCATCTAGTTGAACATTAATGCTACTTAGAGTCGTCAATAGAGCTATGCTGATAACTATCTGTGAGACCTAGAGTTTGATGTCAGAGACATGGCATTCCTCCACATATCCCCATGGAAGAGAGTTATGAGATTTGGGTAGAAGGGAATGCTTTTTCTAAGGTACATCTACCCTTTCAAGATCCTTGATCACATTGAAGTAGTGGTCTATCGACTAGAACTCCCACCGAACATATCTCAAATACAGGATGTGTTCCATGTATCACTCTTGAGGAAGTAAATATCTGAACCATCATATGTACTCAATCTAGGAGTGGTACCATTGGATAATGACCTCTCATATGAAGAGAATTCTATGAAGATCTTACAATATAAGGAAAATGTTATATGAAATAAGACAATGCCCCTCGTGAAAGTGTTCTGGAGAAACCACATGTTTAATGAAGCAAAGTGGGATCTCGAGAAGTAATGAGGTAGAGTTACCCAAATCTGTTTTATTGTGGGCAATGAAAATTTCGAGGGTGAAGTTTCATAAGGGGGGAATATTGTAATGAACCAAACATTATTTAATGAAAATCCCTATTGATCCAAAAAAATGTCATATTATGTATAATGATCAAATAAAATGTTTTCACTTCATTGGTTTTATGTTTTTGGATTTCAAAATACCATTAATAGTTGTTTATTTTTCTAATATATCCATTGAATAGTGATCACATTAATAGATTAAATATAGGGCTTTAACCAATCCAATTTACTCAGACAAAGGAAGCGATGGCCTCATCCAGTAGAATTTCTCCCTATGAGGCCCATTTTTTCAGAGCTTGGAATGGAGGTGGCATATTTGGATTCTTTCTCTTGACCAAGCCCAATACAATCTTGAATACGTTATGCTCATGAGGAACCACATATGGAATAAGTGGAAGTTAATACCGATTATCACCCATGTAATGTATTCCGAGCCACCCCAAGAGATTGTCACCATCTAGCACTTTACCCTAAGGTCTTATGCGGGTGTTTTAATGGGTTATGTATCAATACCCTAGATCTATTACTATTTACATTATATTTTTATAAATAATATACATTCATTTTATTATTTTTAATTTGTAAATAGTTTAAAAAATTTAATATTAATATTAATTAATATTTAAAGATTTTATATATTGATGAATTAATGGATTTTGGAATATAATAAATTTTTAATAAAATTTTTTTATTATAAAATTACATTTTATTAAATATAAAAGATCGTATAATTTTTATGAATTCAATTTTAATTTTTGTTGAGGTCTGAAAGGAGTTTTTTTAAAAACACATGAATTTTCGATATGTGTCAATTTTTATTTTAAAAGTGAAAATTCAAATTTTTAGAAAATCATTTACATAAAATAAATATTATTTTTGGAATCAGGAAGTCAAAATTATACACCTTTGAAAATTTCATAATTTTCTGAGACAATCAATATTTTTGGTAATAATTAAATGTCGTTTAAATATATAATGTGTTTTATGGCATAATAATGACCCAATAGTGATGTAATAAAATATTATAAGTGATATTTTCGACAATATATGTTTTATCATTAATATAATGAAATTTTATTTGTGTTGTATTATTATTATGGTGCCTTAGTGGACCCTCCATGAGTTATGTAACATTTTAGCCTATTAAATTGATTTCCTTGAGGGTTTGACTCACCTCTACATAAGAAAACCCATTATATTAAGAAGTTAGACCATTGGACTTATAAAATTAGTTTTTCCACTTTCATTTGAAAAAACCAATGGGAAAAATAAATGGTTTGGTTTGTGGTTTTGAATAGTATAATGTGTGGTTTCTCAAACCTCAATATTAAAGAATTTCCTCTCCATTCCTATATAAACACATCCAAGCTCTCAATTCTTCTTCACTCATAGCCATTACATTTCATCCAAACTCTACCCTCATCTATATATAATCCTAAAAAGGACTCCCAATCTCCCATGAATCCTCTCTCTAACTCCTCCCAAGCATTTGGGATCACAATTTCATGTAAGGGATTCCTACCTTCATCATTTTATCCATGTTTCTTAATATTTTTTTGGCCTTTTAATTTCAATTATATATGTTGGGGTATGATTTCTCACCTACCCCATACTTCCCTCTTTATGTTTTAGTGATGATAGACCCCTTTATCTCTCATTAATTCCTCCCATGTACACCCATTACTATACCGGAATTCTGTAAGGAAATAATCTTTCATCATTTACATTCATGGAATTATTTTGTATTATGAATCAAAATTAGATTACATACATTAGAACATGAATAAATATGAACCTCTTTCTATCCATTTTAGGTACATATTATGAGACACACATTTCTCTCTCATCAACCATTTTTATGAATTCTTATGTCACACCGTTATGCTGACAAAATTTCTCTGCAATTTTTCAAGCCAATGTCATTCTATAGTGAATACCATGCACATTTCTCTATCAAGGGTATTCACCGTTATGTACATTTACGTATCGATAGAATAGTTTCATTTATGAATTACACATTTCATTATTTTGTAATATGATATGATGTTTAAGAAATCAATGTTGTATGATCTTGTGGGAAAATTATTCCCAAAATAAAATGTTTAAGAAGGGTGTGCCCTGATAGCGCTCCAATTCATTGGGTGAATATTAGTATCATGATACTTCCAATGCAATGAGGGTTTACTCATTGTGATTCATGTGAAATGAGGGTTTACTCATACTCCATGAGCAATTGTCCTAGGCTCATGCTATCATGTTGAATTTTTTTCCACATTTCCATGTTATATTAATCATGTCATATCATGCCTTTATGTTCATGTTTCTCTTATGCTCTATTGATAAGCCTATTTCATAACATGTATTGTGTTCTTCATTTTATTCCTTTTTTACTCCCTTATTGGGCTTTATATCTCACCCTTTTCATTATCATGTCCTCATGTTATCCCATGCAACGCTATATACGAAGGAATGTAATGGTCATGTAAAGGAAATTTTCAATAAATATGATGTGTTTTATGTTCTAAGATGTTATTTAATGTTCTAAAGCCCCAAATAATCTAGACCTCTTGATCTTCTATGTCATATCATGTTATGGTTTTTACGTAACAAATCATGTTTGTGTGTGTAATAAAGATCATGGTTATCATACATAATAGTTCCAAGGTGGGACTTATGAGATATGATAATGAGTTACCAGTGATGGGGGTGCTATTACAGTTTTGGATTTATGGATTCATTGATGCATATAATATTGTGTTATTATCGTTAATGATATTTGAGTGTGTTCATGCGTCATGCCTAGGCACATAGGATCACATGTCATATATATGTCTATATTTTTCTTTTTATGGTATTTTATTTAATTTAATGACTTATCCTATGATTTTTTATTCAATGATATACTATGCTAAAATTTGATTTATTTGGACTTGATCGTGCTGGTGGATGTATATATATATATATATATATGGAAATGACTAATGTGCCAGTGGTGATGACAAGTTATAAACCATGGGAAATACAAGGAGGGTTATGCTATATCGTTATGGGCAACCATCTAGGATATGTTTTCTAAAAGTAGTCCCTCATGTGTTATTATAAACTACGTTGTTTTTTTCTTAAGTAAACTGTTGTAGGAATTATAATAAATGTTTTGGAACAACAGAAAATTTATCCTTGATGATGTTTGAGGGGAACTTTATTAGAAACAATCTATAATTTTCCATTTTATTAGGATTATCCCATTACATAAGTAGATATTTAATGAAATAATTATGAAATAATAACATTTATACTCTAGTAGTCTATGCGATTTAACCACTCCATCCCGGTGTTATTTGAATTATTCCCATTCAAGGTGGATATTTCTCTAAAACTATACTACATTATGGCCATGAATTTTTGGTTCAGAATCCCATATCCTTTTAGGGCAATAGATTCCTATAATAACGAAGGGTTGAATTTATTTAATTAAAGGGACATTCTATCGAGTGAGACCCTAGAGTATCACAGGGTAAAGTTGGATGCATTTATGATTCAAGGACACATTAGTAGGTGGTTTGTTATTATTAACCATGAATAAATACCTTAGAGTTTGACATGGGTTTCCTTCAAGGAACAATTATTAGATGAGTTATTTATAGTTATGTTGAAGAATCATAATTCTTAGAAGTTTATAGAGCGTCAATATGGACCAATGTCAGTCTATTCTAACTCTGGACATTTCACATAGTTACATTACATTTCTACTATCTGGGATAAAAATGAGTTGAAAATGCCCATATATTCATGATTTACCTCAAAAATTATTTGACGTGTTAGATCAAAATCATTTACTAGAAAATATATCAATAGGTTCATTATAAGGCATTGAATATAATGAATCATCTAAACGAAAAAATACTATGGGTCTGGTAACACCCTGAGATTTTCTGAAAAATATTATTTTAATTTAATTAATTTCTTGTGTTGAATGCTACACCAAAATTATCTTGTGCTTACACAACACCGTATTGGCTTATATTATACGCAAACACTATTCTTGGCTTTTGTTGCAGACAAGAACATCCTTCCTCAATAGCGTGTGTTGTACGCAATACTAAGTTTCACTAAAAAATGATATATTGTTATTATATTTTTATGAACTAGCCGTTATGAATAGTAGTAAATACATTTTGAATTTTATGACATTATAATTCATCATACAAATTTTATAGAACATGGTATGAGAACAAAATAAATTTTTCGCGTAAAATAAGTATATTTCAAAAAATGCAGTTTTTCCGCCTTTTGATGGCGCACCCACATTAAATTTAGTTTTTGAA
This sequence comes from Viscum album, assembly GCA_963277665.1. Taxonomy (NCBI): domain Eukaryota; kingdom Viridiplantae; phylum Streptophyta; class Magnoliopsida; order Santalales; family Viscaceae; genus Viscum; species Viscum album. The sequence goes on along the minus strand of OY728167.1, from coordinate 89,013,136 downwards.
ATTTTTATAAGTTAAATTTTAAAAAATAAATTTCTTCTTTTGAATCAGGATCTAAAAATTTACTTTGGATAAATTTTTGATATTTTTCTGATAAGATCCTTATTTTGATGAATAGTAAAAATATGCTAAATTTTAATTAAAAACAACTTTTTTCATCGAGATAATTTATATGGTTAAATATAATATTTAATGGTTTTAAAGAATAAATAGAATATATTTCTACCATTTAATATAATGTAATTAATTATCATTAATTTTACATTGAATACATAAGTAAAAAATATTTCAATCTTTTTCAACGTTTTAACTATTAAAACCCTTTTTTCTCAACAACGGGATTAATTTTAAATTAAATACTGCAACTTTTTTCTTAAGAATTTGTAAAAATGGATTCCATATTTGGAATCAGTAGGTTCAAATTATTTTAATAATATACTTTTTATTTTAAGGCATTATGAATATTAACTAGGGTAAATTTTATTTACCATAGTTAAAGTTAAATCAAGCAATTAAGGGTAAATATAATATTATAAAATTACCCTAACACATGTCTTAATATAATTGATAATTAAATTTTCCCTATATAATACTTGGGTCGAAATTTAATCTAATGGAACCGACTTGTATTCGATTAAGACCTTTTATTTATTTATTTTTATGGAAAGTGAATTATGTCTCACTCAAACTTTTATAATTAGATTGTTTTTTAATTTAACATTATACAGAATATAAATTCAATTATAAATACTCATTTGAAAGTTAAAATGTTTTTCTCTATCATGGTAATTTATTTTTAAATTTTATGAAATATTTAATTACCTTTATAGCTTATACATTAATGATGTAGAAATTATTTATTTAGTGAAAAATTAATAATATAGTATTTATTAAAATAACAATACCTTTCCAATGTACCAGAAACATGAACAAACGTTATTGGTCTAGTATATATATACCCTAATCATCCAGGGGTATATTTGTGGACCATTTGGTGCATTGTAAAACATATTAGGACATTTATATTATTTTATTTCAAATGATGTCAAAGATGTCATCTTCATAATCTGATAAATATAACAATTTAAATTCTTTGATTTTAAGATGACAAATTATTGTAAAAATATTATTATGAAAGTTATTATATTTATATTCATCATATTAATTTATTTTTATTTTTTATTCAACTAATACGTATATTATATGATTACACAAAAATGACATAGTAATTGTTTTATTAAGATAAATATCACATAAATGGTTTCATAAATATTAAAATAAACATTATGTGAACTAATCAATGTTCTACACAACTTTTATAGATCAATATGACATGTTAGGAATCTATTAAATTTTTTTTCTCGAATATATCTTCTTTGTGGATTTTATTTAAATTAAAATAAATGAATAGTGTCAAAATTAACATTATTGTTATTTTATAAAAATGACAAATTATTAAATTGTTTAAAAATCACATAGAAATTTATAAATTATACATTTAAATTTATATGGTCTAAAATGTAATAACTTACCCAATTATGGATAATTCAAAACACATAAGTAATTATTTTTAACAATTTAAGTTTTAGAATATTATTACCACAAATAAGATTAAATAAATTAAATAATGATAAATCAAATTGATAAGGTTTACAATAATTTTTCATAATGTCTAAATTTTATTGGTTGAAGCTATTACCACCCTATCTTACCTCATATCCGAATTTGAGTCACTTTGGATGTTTTTATGTGGGGTTTGAGTTTGTTATAAATTAATATTTTTGAGGTTTCCAAAAGTCCCCCTCTTGTCCCTTATAAAAGGGAACATACTCTCTCTCCTATTCACAACACTTTTACATTCAAGATCAGCCAAAGGCTGCCCATTTCTCTTCTCCACTTAACTAGAAACATTCTGGAGGTTCTGGTCTTCTCAAAAGACCAACTTTTGTCTCTTGTGAGGTAGTTTAAAGGAGTTATGTCGAAGAAGAGGTAATCTCTTCTATCGATTCATTCAAGTTTCATTCTTCTTCTACATCCTCTTCTTTAGTTGTTTCATAATAAAGTAATAAAATATTTATTATTTGTATATTGATATGTTATTATAAATATGAAACACCCCAATTTAACATTCTATCCATCCTACGAAAAATTAAATCACCGCACGTGCGTACGTTCGGAATACCATCTCCACGCTATGGTGTAATATGTTTTTCTACCACCACCATACATGGATGGGTATAATAGTGTAAAGAATAACTATATATGATTATTATAACATGATACTAATTCTGAGATATTATATCATCCACTCCAATTCCATTCAATATTTATGGGAACGATATCATCGCCCGTGCGTACGCACGGATTACCGTCTCCAAGACGTGATGAGATTCATTCTCCGTGTTAACCAGTCAAGAATGACTATAAATTATATATAATGAATAATAATGAAATATATGTCATAATAATGCTACTTTTTTTATATATATGTCATCTACATACTTCCATTCAAGTCAATAATGACACGAAAACAACGTTCATGCGTACGTACGACCTACCATCTCCATGAATGGTGTTTTTCATTTCATTTATATATCTATTATATATATATATATATATACTGGATATATATGATATATAGATCATGATTTACATTTTAGAAGTATGTAAATCATGATATAAGTAATAATAATATCAAGAACAACAAGTCCAAACACTTAATATAAATGAAACGATTTTACCCAAAACACTTCATTAACATGGAATTTACAGAAGAACGGGTAATATAAAGATATAAGTTAACCATATATGATATAATTACAATTAATAAGATTCTGTAATAAGTCAATGACATTATTTAAATCACTATACAAGTGGTTCAGATACATAAGAAGCATATCAGACCTAAGGTAAGGGACAATTTTGAAATATCATTTTAATCCGAGATTGCCTATACGTAAGAATTTACTAGGGTTATATTTCTCATCAATGTCGACAAAAAATGTTTTTCATAAAGTGACTCATATTATTAAATTTATTTTTAAAGTCATGTTTACCCCTATTTTACTTTTACTTTGTGCTATGGAAGGAAACTTTCTTTTGTTTACCAAACATGGTACTTTTTGAATTTTCCGTTAAAAGTACGAGGAGAATGTTTTTTTAACTTATACAACATGAACGGATTTTTACGATTTCATAATGCCTTATTTTCATTAATCTTAATCTACATGATTTCATGATTATTTTCAAAAGAATCATTTTCTTTTAAAATTGAATGGCATTTTGTGAAAATGAAATGATTATGAAGAAGAAGGAATATTTTCCTCAATAATTCATTTAAGGAGTTTTATCAAAACCATCTTCCATCTAAGATGAAATTATTTCATATGTGTATGTTTAAAAAATAATGTCTCTATGATTTACATGGTTTCATTTTTCTTATGATGAAATGATATCCATTTTTTTATATGGATTGTGTTATGATATGATGATGTTTATGAAACCCATTTTATTTTTTGGGTTATTATGAATGATGTATGTTTATTTTTTGGCACAAGTAAGAATGATTTCATTATGTGATGGGTGGGACCTATATCTCCCTCAAATTTATATGATAAGGATTTATATCTCATGAGATAGACATGGTTGGAACGGCAAGTTAATCTAGTTCAGGGATACTGGAATGGAACGAGGAGTGAACTTGATTCAGTAAGGGACTTTGTCCACAACTATGGTCATCGCATCAATTCCATGGCTAATATGGAAATAATATCGTGTGCTTAATGGTTTTCCACAATTAAATTTTTTATTCCCATTCTATTTTATCATGATTTATGTTCTTTTATGATCTATGCCTTATGTACTGCCATGATTTATTTCTCATGATTATGATGTTTAAACATTATGTTCATGATTTTCTTAATTTAAATGTATATGAATCATTTTATTTTCTCCATTCTTAGACTTACGGAGCATTTGAGCTCCCCCTTTTTATGTTTTTAACCCCAGGATTTAAATAAAATTTTTAGGTAAGAAAACAAAAGCGGAAGATCTTTATGGGAGATGTTGTAGATCTTTTACCATGATTAGAAGATTATGTTCCGAGTTTCCAAAGACACTAAACTATTACGATCCTTGAGTGTTGGTTTATGTTATGTATTAATTATTCCACAAAAGTAATTTAATGTCCATGTACATTAAGATTTGGGTCTCTACAGTTTGTATCAGAGGACAGGTTTAGTTAACCTTTGGAAACTAGGATGAAAAAACTTTAGTGGGATATCTAGAAGATATTTCTAAGGTATGTCTATGGATGTCCATAAGGTTACGTATAAGTATTGGTTATTTTCCTAGAATTATGGTAATGATCTTAGAATTTAACCTAAGATGTTATATATTGAATGTACTCCCCTTTGATTATGACCTTTTCCTCCCACACTATTCTTTTTGAGTATTAGAAAATGGCTGGAAACAGGACGATTCATGAAAATGGAGGATATGATGTACAATGGAATGATATTTTTCATGAGAAACCAAATGAAATTGGATCTGGAAGTCCACATATCATTATTATGCCTAATCAGAAATCTCATAATATGATCAATAATCTCAACATTTTTATGTTTCCCGACTCAACTAATAAGAGAAAGATGGAGTTTCATGATGATAATAGAGGAAATAAATTTCAATTTCCCTCATGTAAATCATGTGGGAAGGGGAATCAGGGAGAATGTTTCAAAGGAACTGGAAGATGATTTGGGTGAGGAAAAGGAGGACACACCACCAATAATTGTAAAGGAAATGGTTTAGTTAACACCATGGACAAGGATAATGGTATTGTTAAGACATCAACAATGGTTAAATGTTTTAAATGTGGAATGTATTGGCATTATGAAAACCAATTACCTAAGGTAAAATATCATGAATATAATCAGCATGGTCATATGAGTAGTATTTATGTTTAAGATGATGAAAAAAATACAAATGGTATATCGTTCCATCGTTCCAATTTTATCAGATGTCTCCGAAGAGACACTACAAATGGTATATGAGATGAAAGAAGTGTTGAGGAATAAAATGATGAAGCTTGGTCAATGGTTTAAGAACGTAGTGTAATGATTTCATGTTTATCAAGAGTAATGTTGTATATGTAAATTCATGGTACACTGGATTAAAGAAGTATCTAAGTATTATTACACTATTGTTTTTAATTAAGTTTTTTTGAAAATATCTGTTGAATGGTACTGGTAACCATGAATGGTTATTCATATACTTTTGCAAAGTAGATGATATGCGCATAATGAAGGGATAAAGAGATAATGAAATTTTTGATAATATTAATGAGCTCATGACTGATATAAGGGAAAAGTGATATCATGGTTTTAGTATATAGAAATTCAAGGATCATTCATGTTTTCATAAAGATTATATGGTCATACATGTTTCAAGATAAAACTGGATTAAGGTATTCACATATTTGGAATGATATCAACGAGATATATCTTGTGATATATGAGGGATAAATGATGGTATTCATGTTCTTGTTATATGACCTTTTTTTAATCGTTCTCTTTATACTATGAATTTGTAATGATGTATTTTGGATAAGCCTAATGATTGTAATGGATAATTTTGAACATAAGATTGTATTGTTTAAGGCTAGAAATTTTTTTTAGATATTATTGATGGAAAGTTATAATAATATAGTTTTAGAAAAAGGGACAACCAGCAGAACGGGCGACAACCCATCACGTCGGACAAGGCTGTGGGAATCGAACCCACAACCGAAGTGCGACATGCCTTTATCACATACCACTGGCCTACAAGAAGTCCTTGGTTTGTATAAATTAGTTTTAATTTATTAAGTGGTATGATATATTAAGTATAAGTCTATTTTAGAAACCATATACGATTAATCTCACTATAGATAGAATTATGTATACTTAATTACTTTTGCTATCATTTTTTTGAGACATATGGAATGACCTATCATTCTATCGCTTGATCTGCTAACACGTCACGAATGAAAAATTCTACTTCATTTCTTTAAGAGATGAAGTGTGAATTGTTCAAGGAATGACCAACAGTGAGATTGTACCAAAATCAAGAAAGTATTTCTTCTAATTACAATTTTTCAACTATATGGAAATGATCTTGAAAACCAAAAATTCTTTTTTATTGCCCTCATATCTAATCAATCAGATGGTACCATATATCGTCACAAATTTATGTCTTTGTGATTGTTTTCATTTTCATCACCATGTTTTCCACAACTCTCCATCAGAACATAATGGTTAGATTTCTCTTCTATATCCATATTTTCACCTATGTTCTCCTATGTGGAAACACAATGATTAGATAATTTGCGTAACCATTTCATTTCATAATTTAGTTTTTAAATTTATGTTTTGGTATTTTTTTAAGATGTGGGTTTCTATTAAAGAATATTTCATGTAGTAAACCATTTATAACCCTGACAAATTTCGAGGGCGAAATTCAATTTAAGGGGAGTAGAATGTAACACCCCGAGATTTTATGAAAAATATTATTTTAATTTCATAAATGTCTTGTGTTTTTTGCTACACCAAAATTATCTTGTAATATACACAACACCGTATTTGCTTATATTCTATGCAAACACTATTCTTTCCTTGTGTTTCATGCAAGAGAAACCTTTCTCAATAGCGTCTGTTGTACACAATATTGAGTTTCACTAAACAATGATATATTGTTATTATATTATTAAGAACTATCCTTTATGAATAGTAGTAACTAACTTTTGAATTTTATGACATTATAATTCATCATAAAAATTTTATAGAATATGGTATGAGAACAAAATAAAATTTTCTGGAAAAATAAGTATTTAAAAAAATGCAGTTTTGCCACCTTTTGATAGCCCACCCACATTAAATTTAGTTTTTGACATTTTTATAAGTTCAATTTTAAAAAATAAAATTATTCTTTTGAATTAGGATATAAAAATTTACTTTGGATAAATATTTGATATTTTTATGATAAGTTCCTTATTTTGAGGAATAGTAAAAATACGCTAAATTTTAATTCAAAACAACCTTTTCGATCAAGATAATTTTTATTTCTAAATTATAATATTTAATGGTTTTAAAGTATAAATAGAATATATTTTTACCATTTAATATAATGTAATTCATTATCATTAATTTTACACTTAATACATAAGTATTAAATGTTTCAATCGTTTGCAACGTTTTAACTTTTAAAACCTATTTTCTTAATAGCAGGATTAATTTCATATTAAATAATGAAACATTTGTGTTTAGAATTTCTAAAAATGGATTACATATTTGGAATCAGTAGGTTCAAATTATTTTAATAAGGTACTTTTTATTTTTAGGCATTATGAATAGTAACTATAATAAATTTTATGTACCATTGCTAAAGATAAATCGGGTAATTAAGGGTAAATATAATATTATAAAATTACCCTAACACTTGAATTACTATAATTGTATAATTATATTTTTCCCTAAATAATGCTTGGGTCGAAATGGAATATAATGGAACCCACTTGTATTTGATTAAGACCTTTTATTTGTTTTATTTAATGGAAAGTGAAATATGTCTCACTCAAACTTTAATAATTAGATTATTTTTTAATATAAGGTTATATGGAATATAAAATCGATTATAAATACTCAATTGAAAGATAATTTTTTTTTATTTATCAATTTAATTTATTTTTAAATTTTAAGAAATATTTAATTACCTTTATAGCTTATATATTAATGATGTAGAAATTATTTATTTAATGAAAAATCAATAATATAGTTTTTATTAAAATAACAATACCTATCAAAAGGACCAGAAACTTGACCAAATATTATTGGTCGAGTATATTTATACCCTAATCATACAAGAGTCTATTTTTGGACCCCTTGGAGCCTTATGAAACAGATTAGGACATTTATATTATTTTATTTTAAATGTTGTCAAAGATGTCACCTTCATAATTTAATAAATTGAACAATCTAAATGTTGTGATTTTAAGATGATAAATTCTAGTAAAAATATTATTATAAATTTTATTATATTTATCTTCATCATAGAAATTTAGTTTTAATTTTTATGCAACTAATAAGTATATTAAATGATTATACAAAAATGATGTAGTAATTGTTTTATTAAGATAAATATCAAATAAATGGTTTTATAAATAATAAAATAAATTTTATGTGAACTAATTAATGTCCTACCCAAATTTTATAGATGGATATGACATGTTAGGAATGTATTAAACATTATGGTTTGAATATATCCTCTGTGTGGATTTTATTTAAATTCAAATAAATGATTAGTGTCAAAATTAACAATATTGTTATTTTTAAAAAATAAGATATTATTAAATTGTTTAAAAATCACATAAAAATGTAAAAATTATATATTGAAATTGATATGGTCTAAAATTTAAAAAAAAACCCAATTATAGATAATTCCCAACACATAAGTAATTATTTATAACTATTTAAAATTTAGAATATTATTACCACAAATAAGATTAAATAAATTAAATAAGGATAAATAAAATTGATAAGGTTTAAAATAATTTAACAACATGTATAAATTTTATTTTTTGATGATATAACAACCATATGTTACCTCATATCCTAATTTGAGTCACTTTGAATGTTTTGATGTGGGTTTTGAGTTTGTTATAAATTAATATTGTTGAGGTTTCCAAAAGTGCTCCTCTCTTCCCTTATAAAAAGGCACCTCCTCCATCTGATCTTTACAACACTTTTATCCTTCATGCTCAGCCAAACCCTGACCATTTCTCTTTTAAACTTACCTAGTAACATATTGGAGGTTCTTGTCTTCTCAAAAGACCATCTTTAATCCTGTAAGAGGTAGTTTAAAGGAGTTGTGTCGAAGAAGAGGTAATCTCTTCTACTGATTCTTTCAAGTTTCTTTCTTCTTCTACTTTCTATTCATTAGTTGTTTCATTATAAAGTAATAAAATCAGTTTTACATATATACTGATATGCTATTATAAATTTTAAACAACCCTATTTCACCATCTATCCATCCTACGAAAAATGAAATCACCGCGCGTGCGTACGTACAGAATACCCTCTTCACGCCATGGTGTAATATGTTTTTATACCACCACCATACATGGATGGGTATAACGATTTAAAGAATATCTATATATGATTATTATAACAATATAATAATTTTGAGATATTATATCATCCACTCTAATTCCATTAAGTAATTATGGGATTGATATCATCGCTCGTTCGTACGCACAGATTACCGTCTCCACGACGCGATGAGATTCATTCTCCATGTTAACCATTCAAGAATTATTATAAAGTATATATAATGAATAATAATGAAATATATGAAATAATAATTCTACTAGTTTTATGTGTAAAAATATATATGTCACCTACTTCCATTCATGTCAATAAAGAAAGGAAAACATCGTTCATGCGTCCGTACAACCTACCATCTCCATGAATGGTGTATTTCATTTCATTTATCTATCTATTATATATATATATACTGAATATATATGATATATAAATAATTATTTAAATTCTGGAAGTAAGTATATCATGATGTAAGTAATAATAATATCAAAAACAACAAGACTATACACGTATGATAAATGAAATGATTTTTCCCAAAGCACTTCTTTAACATGGAATTTACAAAAGAACAGGTAATATAAAGTCATATGTGAACCATATATGATATCATAACAATGAATATGATTCTTTAATTTTTAAATGACATTATTTAAATCATTATACATGACGTTCGGATACATACGAAGCATATCGAACCTAAGGTAAGGGATAATTTTGCAATCTCATTTTAATCCGAGATTGCTTAAATTTCAGTATTTACTGGGGTTATATTTCTCATCCATGTCCACAATAAATGTTTTTCATAAAGTTTTTAATATTCTTCCTTGTATTCTTAAAGTCATGTTTACCAATATTTGACTTTTACATTGTGTTATGGAGGGAATATTTCTTTTGTTTACCATACGTGACGCTTTTTTACTTTTCCGTTAAAAGTACGATGAGAATGTTTTTTTAACTAATACGGCACGAATGGATTTTTAAGGTTTCATAACGCCTTATTTTCATGAAGCTTACTCTAAAAGTTGTCATGATTATTTTCAGAAAAAACATTTTATTTTAAAATTGAATGGCATTTTTTGAAAAGAAAATGATTTAGAAGAAGAAAGGATATTTTCCTCAAGTATTCATTTCATGTGTTTTATCAAAACCATTTTCCATCTAAGATGACATTATTTCATATGTGTATGTTTCAAGTATAATTTTTATATGATTTACATGGTTTCATTTTTCTAATGATGAAATGATATCCATGTTTTTTTATATGGATTATGTTATGATGGGATGATGATTATGAAAACCATTTTATTTATTGGGTTATTATGAATGATGTATGTTTATTTTGTGGAAGATGTAAGAATGGTATCCTTATGAGATGGTTGGGACCTATATCTCCCTAAAATTCATTGGGTAAAGATTTATATCTCATGAGATAGACATGGCTGTAATGGAAAGTTAATCTAGTTCAGTGATAAAGGACTGAAACGAGGAGTGAACTCAATTCAGTAAGGGACTTTGTCCACTATGATGGTCTTGGAAACACTTTTTGGGCTACTATGGAAATCATATCATGTAATTAATGGTTTTCCAAAAATACATGTTTTATTCCCATTCTATTTTATCATAATTAATGTTCCTTTATGATCTATGCCTTATGTACTACTATGATTTATTTCTCATGATTTTTTATGATTAAACTTTATGTTCATGTTTTTTAAGATCTAATGTATATGGTTTCTTTTATTTTCTCCATGATTACCCCTATTGAGAATTTGAGCTCACCATTTATATTTTTTCTTTCCCCAGGATTTAAAAAAAGTTTTTAGGTAAGAAACCAAAAGGGGAAGCTCTTTATGGGTGATGTTGACGATCTTTCCCCATGATTAGAAGATTGTGTTCTGAGCTTCCAAAGACACTTAACTATTACGATCCTTGAGTGTTGGTTTTAATGTCCATGTACGTCATGATTTTGGTCTCTACAAGTCTTATTGGAGATATTAGTGGATCAACTAGTGGGCCTCCTAATATTAGTGTGGGTGTCTCTTTTGGAAGAGTGAAGATTAATTTTGAAGAGTTTCTATAGTGTAAAGGTCGTCAATAATAGTAGATAGGGGTTTATTCAACCCCCTCTATGGGAGTAGGTGGTCACCAAGGTTTCAACTATAGAAGATATGCGAATTATCTAATGTTTTACATAGAAAATAAGAATATGTGTCGTTTGTGTTGCATTATCTGGAATCATTTGCAATCCGGTTTGAGGAAGTCGCCAATAGGAACATACATGAGTATGTGGTAGATGTAGACTATGCCCAATATATCTGGTCAGGGTACTAAAAAACATGCTTATACCCCATAGAATTTGGTGACCCAGGAAAATTATGTGCCTCAGGGGTTGGCCTATGGAGCTGAGGTAGGAATATTTAATACAGTAGACTTGGAAATAGTAAAATGAAAAGAGGTACCATTAACTGTTTGAGTAATTTTTTATCCAATCTATACAATATTATATTTCATTTGACACAGTAGCGTCTCATTCATTTATATATTCTCTAGATGTTGTGGACTTGGTTTTCAAGTCATGTTAACTAATGAGATATTATATCTTTAAAACCCTATGGAATGAAAGTGGATCACCTATAGAGATAAATAGAATTTCATGTAGTCATTTTTTTCAGTGGATATCTTTGAGATTTCATGATTGTTGAGATGACTGGTTTTAGTGTTATTTTAAACATGGAAGGGTTGAACTATTGTTATAACATATCAGATGAAATAAAATGTTAAGAATCAATTTTTAACCCAGTGGGAACGAAATGATATACAAAGTGATTATTCATTGAAAAAATTCATCTCCCGGAGAATAGTTTTTAATTTTAGTGCCTCCTTAAGGTCACAATGGTGATAAAAGGGAAAACCCTCATAGTAATCCATCCCTTTATATATAATACATATTTGAACTAATCATCAGGATAATGAAATCATGGTATAACTAAATTTTATATAATTTTTTATCTTAATGAATTTTTATTACCATATTAAATCCTGGGGAACCTTATAATGATGACAATTGGTTTTGTGTTGAAATATATTTTAGGGAAAAAAATATTTTATGAGTTGAAAAAGTCTTTTTTCCTATGAATTATAATTATATAAATTATAAAATGTATTTTATTTAATAAAACTAATCTATAATGTGGATGAGAATGGAATATAATCCATTTATTGATCTATATTTCATTATCAAGTGAGTAAATAATTTCCCCTCAAAGTGATCAAATAAGAGATAAGCCACCATTTTGAAATTACATAATGTGTATTATCACCCAATTAGAAAGAAACATGGGATTATTCTCATCATACATGGTGAAATTTTGAATCCTCAATTAAATCAACGACTTAAAAAACTATTTTTGAGTTATGGTCAAATATCTACAGATCCACCACATCTCTAAAAATATATATGATCCATAGATTGAACAATTAATTAAGAAATGGTGTTTTTAGTTATCATTAATAGTGGCTGAAAGAAGAATTAGTGTGTCGTGTTTCCCATATATGGTGGACAACTAGAATATTTTAAATCCTTTCTCATTCATAAAAACATTTTTATGACTATATTTTCTCGAATGTTTCTGATTTGGGTTCCTAGGTGGTCAAGAATTTCATATGTTTTATAGATCATATCATGAATGAAGAACCAACTATCTGATTCATTAACTAATAAAACATGAATCAATGACCAAAAATTTTCAATGGTAGTGGATTTAGTTTCTCAATGGCTCAATAACTCTTATGTCATCAATGATAACATCAATACAGCTTAGAATTGGTTTAGTTACCATGTTTCATGATGTAAATGGTAATTTTATATCACATCCTTTTTTTATTTAGTAATTTAATTATATATATTTTTAATTTCATTAAATTAATTCATAATAATGAAAACTAAATTTTTTTCATAAGAATAATGTTGATGCTTCAGCATTAATTCTTAATTAAATCTCATTTTCTTTCTCTAGTTCCCTTTTGACCATCTCATCTGTTGTAATGTCGAAATAAGGATAATTATTATAACATCACACATTTTTGACATTATTATTTCCAATAGTTTGTTTCATTAGAAATACAAAAAAACAGATAAAATTAATCATTTTGTGAACATAAAAAATTTTAGAACATGTTAATAATTAATATATTTTGAGTAATCAGTATGAAACATCATTATGAAAATTAAAAAAGGAAAATAACCATAGGTAAATAAAAAACATGAACATGAAATATTTGTGCTCATGATTTACCTTAAATATCATTTTATCCCCTATAACAAGGTAATTAAGGAAAAACATTAAAAACATTATAGATATTTTTATAAATAAATAGTTAAATAATATAAATGATTTATATTTTATTATTTTATGTCATATATAAGAATTAAATATGATATATATATATATTGTAGTATTTTTTATTTTCATGGTTATGTGGACCTTGGATATATAGTTGTCATGTATACATGTATCAAATATTTATATTTAATATTTAATTATATGAATGAAGAAGTTTAAAATTTCATTTAAATATTATTTGTAGAGTTTATATGAAAATAAAATTATACTAATTCAATGGTGAAAATACAAATTATATTTGTTTTTTTTTCATGAATTAGTTTAATATTATTAAATTAAATACTTGTAATGAATTATTTAAATAAAATGGATTGAAAAAAAGTAATTAATGATTAGTGAAATAAATAAATAAAATTTGAGAAAAAATTAAGGAGTTATAAGTTATGTTAATTTAATGTTTCATCGTCACTTAAAAAAATATTTTCTTATAAAAATGTATTCATTTTATATTATAGGTCTAAATATCAATGTTAAAATTTTCATATTTAGAGTATTAAATTAAATGAAATATCTTTTTTTACATCAAAAATAAATTATCAATCACCTATTTTTTTAAATGATATGAAATATGAATAAAATCATCTAATTTTTATAAAATGACTTTTCTAACAACTTGTTTTTATACGTTACACTATTTTATTATAAAAAACTACAAATATCATTTCTATAGAATAATTATTAAAAAAGTAAATGATTATACATATAAATTTTTTTATAGTCATTTATTTATTAGTAATCAAAAAAAAAATTAGAATAATAACACTAATTGATTTAAAAAGAAAATTTATGTAAAAAATAATTTTCTCCAAAAAACAATTATTCTAATTTTAAATTATAATATCATATATCTAGAATTTTAATTAAATCAAATCCAAAATTATGAATCATTTCACTTAAACTGGGTAAGGGGGTCAATTTATTTTTTATGAAAAAAATATGTTAGTGGTGTAAAAAGTGTGCTACCATGATAACGTGTAAAATGTGGTAAAATGGATGAATTGTAGAGTAAAGTACTAAAATAACTCTATAAATACCTAAACATTGGGAGTATAATCGGATTAAAGATATATATTCATTATTTATCCACATTGGAACAACATTCTAATTAAAATGGCTTTATTTACCCATTAAAGAGTCAGTATTCACTAGAATACCACTCAAACCCACCAATAAATGTAGGAATCTTATACCAATGTCAAACAAAAATTTCCCTTAAATTTACACCCGTGTACCTACCAAAAATAATTTTCCTAAATCCCTCTCAACTATTGGGAATCCTCTTATTATAAAGTTTATTATATCATTTATTATAAAGGAACCCGTTTTAAGAGGGGGTGTTTCCCTCAAGGTATATAGTGAACCAAGATTTTCACATATAGATATTAAATATTTTTAGATGAATATTCATTAAATTACAAAAACATGGACCAAATAAAATAAATACTTTGTTGCATTTTGATACTTGTAATATAATCATCTTTATTCATGAATGATATTCAATGTCTCTCACAAAGTCCTTCCCATTATTTACTCTTCCTTGACATACCATGATCAAAATATTTCTTCATGACCAGGGAAATGGAAACATAAGAAAGGGAGAGAATATATGTTCATTATGGTTAATTAATAGATATATATATGTATATAATGTGAATTAGGGTACCAGAACATACTCATTACATTTAAAGACCATACCTTACACATCAAAGTTCATATTATTGAGTCATTTAATAAATATTGGTTGTTCAAAAGACATGAATCATATTGGAATCAAAGAACATGAGCCACGAGGCCGTTAATTTGGTATAAGACATACAATCATGGAATATATATAATCATAAATAATATAATGTTATGTCTACCAACCAATAAATTCAAAACATGATAGGCTTGGGATAACAACCCCCAAAACTACTTTTTGTTTGGGCTAACCACCCATGTACCCTCCTTTTTTTGGTATTAGAATAACCACTCATGTAGCCTATGATCTCATAGATCATTTATCACGACCCATGAAATTGGAGGGATATATACGTCCCACTAGGCCCATATTTAAACTCATACGTATGTGTGCCACAATATAATGAAATATTATTTATATCATAACCCATGAAATGAAATTGGGTTCACAAACATTTCAATATAGAGTAATTTGTGTAAAGTATATGGGGTTTATAATCATTTCGTCATCTCATCATAGAATAACCTATGAAAAAGTAGTGGGCTTCATACGAATTTTATCATGATATGACCCATGGTAAAGAAATGGGCTTTATAAAGATAATGTCGTCATAAAAATAAACCGTTAAAAGATATAATAAGAATGGTATCCTTGGATATTATCCACAATAAGGCATAGGTAACATAAAAAAATGTCATATTATATGGGAAATGATTTTTAATTGTAAATCACATTCGATATCTCTTATAAAACTTAACTTTTATTTAAAAACTATTTTTTAAAACTAAATTAAATTTTCGAAATCCTTTTTTAAAATAAAATATAACAATTATAAACGATGATTTTAAAATAATTTAAATCATTTCTTGAGGAAAATATCCTTTCTAGTTTTAAAATTTATTTATAAAACAAAAAACATTTTGAAAATGTTTTTATTTGAAAAAAAAATGAAAAATTGTAGTGGAATCTACAATAAAAAAAATTTCATGACAACAAGAAGTTTTTTTATGCTGTACACATTAAAAAAATATTCATTTCACATTTTTAATAGAAAAAACGGGAATTGTTTAAATGATAATATAAATATTCAGTTAATATTTTTGGTTTAAATAAAAACATGGGAAAATTTATTTCTATCAAATCACATTATAAATTTTAAAAATATTTTTAGAAAAATTGTTTTGGAAGATAATGTTTTTTAGATTGAAAAGATAATTTTTCATATTTTTTTATGAATTATTAAATTTATAAAGAGATGAAAAGAAATTGGAAATGTGTATTCCCATGAAATAACTTCAGGATAATAAATTTCAGATCTCATTGAGAGATTTATCAAAAGATTTTATCATTAGAAACAATAATATTAACAATCATGAAAAATTATGAGATTGTAACATAAAATAATTACCACATTGGTAACATTGAATCATATACCCATAAAAAGAAAACATAATATGGGCCTTAAAATATCATGATATTACATTTCATGGGGTTGTATATACACCTCATGAAAGAATATAGTTTCTTAACATAACGTACATATCAATAAAATAAAATTGAGACACAAATCCCACACCCTTGAAATATATATTGAACAATTAACCCCAAAAAACCAAAAAAATTAAAATTTTAATATCCTGAAAATGATGAGATTCATGATATAAATTTTCATATAGGTAGTATATATAGAAAAAAAACAAAATTTGGTGAATTTTCAAATGTCTTCATGACATAAAATTGAGAATGGTATTCCCTTACCTTATGTCTTGACTTTCGGTCATACACATTAAAAACTATTATAAAATAAATATATATTTATTAATCATATTTTATTGAAAAATATCTACTTATATCATACTATATATTGATTTATTATGAAATTTTATTAAATTTATTCTAACAATTCAACACCAATGATTCATTTTGGTTAATAACTGCATTGTTTTTTGCATATGTTTTGATTTGTTATTTTTCGACCTCTTAAATTGATCGTTGTTCCATAATTTCCATAATTTTAATAATGATATAAATATAATATTTATTATATATTTATTTATTTATTTATTTATTTTAATCTAAAAAATATATAGATATAAAAATTAAATACATCGTTCATGGAGGCGGTCGACCGTACATAGGCTTGAATGTTGTATCCATTTTCTCAATACATTGATAAAAAGAAAGTTAAATTATATATTGTCATTCTAGATTATTTTTTATTTCATTTATATCACATATTTCAAATAAACCCATCCTTACTATCTTCCCTGAAAATCATGAATGAATCACACAACTTCTCGAGGTGGTAGTCCATCCTACGCATGGACCGTTTTATCATTTTCCCAAAAATTATAATGCATGATGTTATGTGTGATATATTAATTATGTGATAATAATAATATCATAAATATAATATATAAATAATAAATCTTCCATTATGAAAATCCTTGAGAGTTTGTAATGGAAAAACAAATTACATTGGTTCGCGATGACGTAGTCTGTTGTTCACACGAACAATGGTTTCATGGCCTATTTGATTGAAGTGGAGATGTTTGTAGGTAATTAGAATAATATAAAAACATATAATCAAATTAAAAATTATGATTATATTATTACAAAATATTATAATAATAATTGGAGGATGTGGAGGTTGAAATTAATCAAAAACATGTGTTCATGAACACTACATATTTTTCATGTGTACTCCTTAGGTTCCCACCAAAATCATTCATAGGTTTTATTTGTATCCAAAATAAGACTTCCAGGATGATAATAGTGAATGTATTAAGAGATTTGGGTATTTATGGGATGTTTCAAAATGGTTTTAATGTGTGAATAGGAGAGGAGATGGTGTGTCCTTCAATATGTGAGGTGAATGTCACACTTGTAATTGTTTGAAAGATTGAATTCCACCCACATTTCTCTTCATGTAAAAAGGCACCAATAATAAACCATTTTATATAATAGAATATAAATTGTTGAAATATGTCGATATAATTGTTTTTGTAAATTTTTTGGTTATTTTTAATCATTATTGTTTTAGTTGAACAACCGAGGTAAACCCATTTTTACCTTTACTATGGTAAACAATTTTTGCTGTTTTTAATTTTCATTTATTGTAAAAAAATTCATAATAATTAGATGTTAAATTTTATTATGATTAAAAGTATGAATTATATTCTTATAAATTATATTCATTGATGTGGCAAGATTAAACATTAAAATAATCCAACATTTTTTATGAGAAAGAAGGGTTTTAAAGCGAAAACAATTGAAATATTTTAATATCAAAATTCAAAAAAAAAATGGATTCCAATGAACTACATTGAATTAATGGATATATAATTAAACTAATTTTGCATTAAAACCTATTTAAAATATAAATTAACGTTATAAATATGTTAAACGAAATTTTAGTTTTGAGTAAAAATGTCATGACCCATCCTAGAGGGGCCCTTTCCGTGACTACCCTAGGCCCGCCACCAATTTTCCCGGGGCTGGGGACTAGCATCGGGTAGGAATATCCTAATAATTATAAGAATTATCGTAATGTAACTGTACACACACACACACATCTCCATTCCAAAAAAATTAAGAAATGTAAAACAACTAAAAGAAAGAATGAAAACTTATAAGATCCCACAACTGAGTATGACAATAAAAGTACTGGAAAGTAAACATGGCCAAATACAAGCCGACGACAATGAGTCTATAACACAAGTCTATCCTGGTATTAAATGTACTAGGATTTTTGACTCAAATCCACAAGAAAACACTATGGTATTTTCGGTCTCACTATGAATCATCTGGCCCTGGTCCACCTAGGACTTCGTCAAAAGGTCGATCATCTGCACAAGAAAAAACACGTGTGGGAAAATCTTGTACATGGGTGAGCATAATAATACACAGTATGACACCCAGAAAAAAAAATTTAATGTACAGTCAGTTATACAAATGTGTATGTATAAAATTTATAAGTGATATATGTAGTAAAATAAAAGTGCGTAGATATACTCTGGGGAGAGAAAACACCATCATGCGGTCATAACCAACTTTCGGCCACAAGATTCCGCTCAAAGATTGCTCATTCCAGATTAACCCACTCCTCGAGACATGATATCATCATAGACACTATAAAATGAGAAATAACTCATTTGGTCCACACACAAATATAAATCATTGGTCAAGGAAGACTATGATTCCAATATAAGGGATCACGCCGAGTACCATTGGGGGATGCAACAAAACCCAATCTAGATCAACCTGCTACATAGGGGATCAAATCCTAATGATTCCAAAAACCCTGCAGTTGAAGCCCCATAGATGGAGGATGAATGCCATGCTCATGGAGGTCATGTGATTCCACAATCTCCACTAGGGGTGATAGAGGAATGCACTCTAGTCTACGGGAGGGATACATCAACTCTATCTGACATTCCGCATCTTGAGGTGGTTAAAATTTATGATGTAGATGTAATGATGCCTTGAAACCTCTAGGAAAGGACCAAAGTAACGATATCAACATATATCATTCAAAACTAAAAACCTTGAATTAGAAAAAAAACAATGTCTCAACATTATGGTCTTAATAAAATGTAGGACTCGTTGATTGGACACTCTATTTATGAGTAACACACGTTTAAACAAAACTATCTTCATGCATTCCAGAGGCCTCAAAACCTGCTGCCATGGTTGGTCCGCCTATCCTTCCAACCAGCCATGTGGGGACTAAATGTTGTGGTCAGTCCATCGGTCAGTCCAACTCGTCATTGGTTTCCGCACATAGTCAAATTCACTACACAATTGACCACTGCAGCCAACTATAGTGGTAGATCGTCACAATCGACCGCAACTGGTCTCTGACTTAGTTTATTATGATCTAACTCGGGTCTAGCCTGGCCAACTATCCTGACACTTCCTACCGACATGGCCCAACCCTTCTTCCTAACCCGACCCACTATGCATCTACTGCTACAACCATCGCTACCACATCCCCACCAACGTTGTGTCTCCCCGCCATCACACATGTTGAACGCAGCTCCACCCCTGCGCACTACAGCTAGGTTTCTAGGTCTTCCGTAGCTTCACCACCTACACGCTCTCTACAACCACATGTTTTTGACATATGTTGTTGGCCATGATGATGGTTCTTTCCACATATCTAACAGCCCAAACTCAGTTACCAAGAGTCGGTGCATTATTACATAAATTGGCTTGATCACAAAAGATCATGTCTTGAATGGATGATTATTTTTTTATCCTTGGAAACATTAGATACATTCACAAGTCTTACATTACTACATAAGGTGAAAAAAAACTACATCAACATCTTATCTTCATATCCCCTCATACTATCCCTTCAGGTCATTCATAAAATACTTCATCACATCCTGGGAGTAATTAAAACATTGAAAGGGGTGAGCTCAGATGCGCAGTAAGGATAACAATATAGTGGAAACAGTCATTAATAAACATAAACATTTAAGGAAAGGTATAACTAAAACAAAATTCTTTTAAACACGAACTTCAGAAAAATTTGAAAAAGTTAAAATGAAATAATGACATTTACTTATTCACATGGATATTCTACTAGTCATATAATCACATGCAATATCATTAACCACTTTCATAATGATGTAATTCATAATTCCAGCCTATCATAGCCACATAGTAAATGCCTTGTGCCAAGAATTCAAATAATATTTTGTCAAGGCCTTGTTCCAAGACACCAGTTTGTCTCATGAGACCTAAAAATGCATCGAGGAGCTATAGTGGGCTCCACCCGTAACTTATTAAGTCCAATTCATTCCTCATACGAATAGGTTTAAACATAACATAAACATTCATATTAAAAAAGCATACGTAATGTCAATACTATCTCCATAAACCATGAAAGGTATACAAATAACACATACATAGTCAAACATATCACAAAACCTTCAATACAATGTGGAAGTTTTGTATCATGATAAATCAACGTCAAATAAGCTTAAAATCCATCAAAGGATGTTGATATAGACAAAATCAAAACTATTTGAGAGAAATATCTCCTTTTTTTGAAATCATTTCAAAGGCACATAATTATAAAATAAAAAATTTACTTTGAAAATATTATTATAATCATGTAACAGAAGCTTCGACGATTTTATATCGACGGAAAATAGATTCACCCACCGTATAAGTTAAAAATGACATTCTTACATTAATTTTGTCGAAAAAGATAAAAAAGGCCTTGTTTGGAAAACAAAGCAAAGATTCCTTTATAATAATCTTAAAAAATATCAAAAAATGGTATAAATGACTTTAACCCATAGTCTATAAAATATTAATAATGTTTTGAAATACATTTTTTAGAAACATGGATGTGGATGATAAAGAGGTACTAGTAGATAATTACTATAAATAACCTCGCATAATGATGAGATTGTGAAATTAACCCTTAACGTGTAATTTTCCTTGGTCAAGGGTAGGTTAATATTTGGTATAATAGTTATATCATTGTTATTAAATTATACATGAATCATATACATAAATTTGATGTCATATATGATCTTTTAATATTGCTTGGTTAATAATATTTTATTATTGTCGTCGTTTCGGGTGTTCACTTACTCGTTTTCTTTTATATGTTTTGTAACTTAAGTCATGTTTGTTATGAATAGGTTGTATATTATTAATATCCATAATTATATTAATTCATTAAATATTATTTAAAACCATCAAATGAAAATTATTCTTTAATGGATATGATGGAGAACGAATCTAATCGAGTTCCTGGAGACGGTAGTCCATACGTTCGCACAAGCGACAATATTATTTTTTTGATATTAAAAAAATATATAATTGGATGGTATATCATATATACGAAATCATTATCATGTTATATTTATTATTTACATCAATTACACATCATTATCATACCCATCCAAATAATAATGTATTGAATAACAATTACACCATGACGTGGAGATGGTAGGCCGTACCTACCCACGTTGGGTGACATATCATTAAAAGGATTGATAGAATACTGAATATGGTTGTACCATATTTATAATAACATCAAAGTATATATAAGATAAAGGATTTATTACTTTATAATGGTAATAACAAAGAGAAAAAGTGGAAAAAGAAAAGAACTTAAAAGAGGGTGGTGAAAACATTTCATCTTCTTCGGGTTCTTCCTTTTATTTTGATCAAAAGGGCCCCCTAGGTTGGATTTCTGATCAAACTAAGTCCTTTAGGTTGAATTTAGGGAAGTTTAGATAGTATTTGGGCAGGTTTTGGCCGACCCAAAAGGCTTTTATTGTATGAATTAGAGGAAAGTGGGAGTCCCCTTTTATAAGAGGGGTGGGGGGCACCTTAGGAAAAGCTGGAAATATTATATTATAATAAATTTATATTCGGTTTATAATTGATCAAAAGTGGATTATTTAAAGTTTAATGTGGGGAAAGGTCTAAAATCACTCATCCAAAAGGTTTTATAATGATTTGTGTCAATATATTAAACTTATCTTTTAGTTTTAACTCTTAGTTAATTAGTTTGGCATTTACTATGTCACTTTGTATTTTTATATTATATAGTTAATAAACATACTATATACATCCAAAAGGCCCCTAAGTGGTCCATTAATGATACAAAAATCATCATATATGTTCTTTGGGAGAAAATTATATATTTAGGATTGAATATCAATTAATAATATAATATTTGCTTTAAAACTCATTAATGTCAATTTTGACACTATTCCAAAATTGATTTTTGTTAATGTCATTAAAACTTTATTTATTCAAAAACAATTCATTTAAGAAATAATAACATGTAATATTAACCAATAAAAGTAGTGGATGTCATAAAAACACTCAAATTATATTTATTTTAAAATTTATAATACAAATTATTTGATTCTTTCATTAATAAGGAAAATACTGCATTATTATTGTGTCATAAATAAATTTAATTATTCAATGCATAAAAATTATAAATAAAATATCATTATGTAAAAAATAATTTATCTTTCTAATGGAAATTTATAGTCTAAAATATTATATATATAACCCTATGTAAAAATTGTTTTTCTAAAAGATATATGATTATGTCTATTTTTTATTTAAATTAACTTAATTAAAATAAAGTGTCCTTATCACCTACAAGTGGCTCCATGGGGTCCCAAAATAGACTCAAAGATTCCCATGGTCAGAAATGTATCAAAAAATAGGTTTAAGACACTTTTTAGGGTAAATTAATATTATTATAATATTATTTTGTAACCTTATTTACCGGATTTACCTTTTAACCATGGTAAATAAAATATTTACCGAAGTAATTATTCAAAATGTCTAAAAATAAAAGTTACCTATTTACAAAATTTGGAACTTCTAATTCTAAATATGGAATCCAGTTTTTCTATATTTTGAACACAGAAGTGGAAGAAATTAATTTAAAATTAATTCCCACCGTTAAAACAAAAAGCGTGTTTTTATGAAATAATAACTATCCAAAGATTGGCACTTCTTTATGTCTAGTTTAAATGTTAAATTATGTACAATGGCCAAAATTGTATTAAATGGTAAAAATATATTCTAAATATACTTTAAAATAACTCAAATGCATAATTTATCACCATTAATTATTTGGATTAAAAAGTTTTTTTTAATTAAAATTTAGAAAATTTCACTATTCATCAAAATAGAAAAGTTATCCGAAAAGTACCAAAATGTCAAACTAAGTTGATTTTGATATTCCAAAACCAAAAATAAAGTCGATTTTGAAATAAAAAATTTATAAAATATAAAAAAGTGGGTATTACTATTCATAACGGCTACTTTGATTGGTCACGGTGTGTTAGAATCTCAAAGTTGCGTACAATGTAAGCTATTGCATTATTCAAAGGGAAACGTACCATGGATCCTTAGGGTGTTACATTCCCCCCTTATTCAAATAATTTTAACTTTAAAATTTCTATAAAATTACTATATAAAAAGACTCAGGTGTTTCTTCATCATAAGTTCCTCGGGTTCCCACGTTGCCTCTTCCATCTTATGATTCTTCCATAGAACTTTTACCAGACGAGTCGTCCAGTTTCTCAGCACTTGTTCTCTCGTATCAAGAATCCTGACGGGCTCTTTGTAATAAGATAGATTGGGTTCCAGTTCTAATTCCTAATATGTGAGTAAATGCGTTGGCTCTGGCATGTATTTTCTTTACAGTGATACGTGGAACACATCGTGAACATTGGAGAGACTTGGCAGCATTGGCAAATGGTAATCTAAAGCCCCAATTCATTCTAGAATTTCTAAATGTCCTATGTACCAGGGACTCAATTTACCTTTCTTGCCAAAACTTATAACTCCCTTCCATGGATACACCTTCAAGAAAACATGATCTCCTACCTGAAATTCCAAATCCTTCATTCGGTTATCAGCATAGCTCTTCTGACTACATTGAGATGCTTTGATGTGGTTTTGGATTACCTTCCACTTTTCCATCGCTTCCTTCACCAGTTCTTGGCCTACGAGCTTTCTTTCACCAACATCATCCCAACAGGTTGGTGTGTGACATCTCTTTCCATATAATGCTTCATATGGGGCCATCTGAATACTTGAATGGAAGCTATTGTTATAGGAAAATTATACTAAAGGTAAATATTGATCCCAGATACCCTGAATGTCAAGTGAGAATGATATCAACATGTCTTCTACAGTTTGAATAGTCCAATATGATTATCCATCTGTTTGATGGGGGTAAGCAATAATCAAATTAATTTCAATATCCAGGGCTTTCTGAAAACTTTTC
Source organism: Viscum album (assembly GCA_963277665.1). Taxonomy (NCBI): domain Eukaryota; kingdom Viridiplantae; phylum Streptophyta; class Magnoliopsida; order Santalales; family Viscaceae; genus Viscum; species Viscum album. The sequence continues at coordinate 88,988,128 of OY728167.1, read as the reverse complement.
CAGAATCTTGATGTAAAACGGGTATCATGATCCGAAAAAATTATTAGGGGTACTCCATGAAGTATGACAACATCATTAATATATAGTCTTTCTAGACGTTCAAGTGGTAAATCTTCTCTTATAGCATGAAAATGTGATTACTTGGTAAGACGTTCAATAATGACCCATATTGTATCGTTCCTTCTGGGAGTCTTTGGTAGTCCCATGACAAAGTCCATCGTAATATTATTGCATTTCAACTCAAGTATGGGAAGAGGTTTCATGACTCCTCCAGGCTGTTGCCTTCCATCTTTCACTTTTTTACAAACAATACATCTTGACACAAAATCATCAATCTCCCTCTTCCTATGGTCATACCAAAAATGCTCCATTAAATATCTATACATTTTGGTTCTCCTAGGGTGTATAGAGAAATTGGAACAATGAGCATATTCCAATAATTACCTTTTTATATTAGGTATATTGGGAACACAATGCCTCTTCCCAAATTTCAAAATTCCATCTTCATAGACAAAGTCACTCAATCTCCCATAATTCACAGCATTAATCTTCTTTTGAAACTCTTCATCATTAGTCTGAGAACTCTTAATCCTTTCTTGTAAAGATGGTTTGGAAACCATTTAAAAATAATTTATGTTTCACCTTCCATAGTTTTCCCATGTCCATCTACACCAGATCCATGAAAATAGGATCCCTTTCAATTCTCATATTGTTCAAATCTCCATGATCTTTTCTGCTCAAAGCATCTTCCACCTTATTTTCCATCCTTGGTTGGTAGTGTATCATGAAATCATAATCCTTGAGTAATTAAATCCATCTCCTTTTCATCATGTTAAGTTCTTTTTGTGAGAAAATATACATCAAACTCCTGTGATTCTAATTAATCTCACAATTTTCACCATAGTGGTATTGTCTCCATATCTTCAAAGAAAAGATCAGAACTGCTAACTCAAGATCATGAGTACAATAGCTTTTCTCATGAATTTTCAACTATCGTGATGCATAAACAATAGCACTATCATTCTGAATAAGGACACAACCATGTCCTTTCTTTTATGAATCACTATAAATAATGAACCCATCATTCACTGATGGTAGAGTCAACATAGAAGCATTGAATAATCTTCTCTTTAGTTCTTGGAAACAGTCTTCACACTCATTTGTCCAAAAAAAATTATCCCCTTCACCTGTGAGAATTTTTAATGGGTTAGCCAACCGGGAAAAATTCTGGACGAAACGTTGATAATAACTTGACAAACCAATAAAACTACATACCTCAGTTATACTCTTTGCTGGTATCCATTCATGGATTTCTCTTTTCATAGAAGGATCAATGGAAATTCCATCCTTAGATACAATATGGACAAGAATAGAAATCTCCTGAAACTAGAATTCACACTTGCTAAACATCCCATATAATTCATGTCTTCTGAGAGTCTTCAATATAGTGTGCAAGTGATTTTCATGATCTTCATATATTTTGTAGTATACAAAGATATCATCAATAAATACCACTATAAAGTCATCAAGGTATTCCATGAAAACTCTGTTCATTAGATGCATGAAAACAGAGGGTGCATTAGTCAGCCCAAAAGGCATTACTGTAAACCCGTAATGCCCGTACCTGGTTCGAAATGCTGTCTTTGGAATGTATTACTTCTTCACACAAAAATGATGGTATCCAGATCGAAGTTCAATATTTTAAATTTATTTATCTCCATGCAGTTGGTTAAACAAATCATCAATGCATGGTAGGGGATACTTGTTCTTTATTGTTATAGCATTGATCTCGCTGTAGTCAATACAAATCCTCAAAAATCCATCTTTCTTTTTAACAACAAGGATAGGGGATCCCCATGGGGAAACAATAGGGCGAATAAATCCTTTATTACTCAATTCCTCTAGTTTTTTAATTAAACTAATTCCACAGTGGACATTCTATATGGTGTCTTCGATATAGGCCTTGAACTAGGTAATAAATCAATGGAAACCTCAATTTCTCGATGGGGAGGATGTCCAGGTAAATCTTCTGGAAAAACATCTACATATTCTTTCACAATAGGTACATCCCCTATTTGAACATTCCTTTCCCCACCCACAGTTATTTCATTTTCTTCCTACCTGATAATTGAATTTAGTTGGGCTATTGGGGGTGGATCAAGATAATAACCAAGTGGTGACGATTTTACTCTGAAGATAAGGGGTTCCTTATCATCATCCTAAAAAATCGAAACCTCCTTCTTCTTACAAAAAATATTCACATCATGGTCCGAAAGCCAGTCCATATAGAGGATTATATCAAACACAATCATAGGTATGACGATGAGATCAGTAGATAAAGAACATTTATATGCTCAAATGGGAACTGATTTACAGAACATTGTAGCAATGATACGTCCCTTAGGAGTTTGACTGAAAAATACCTTGTTAAATCAAATTTGAAATATCTAATTTTCTTAGAAAACTGGGAAGATATGAATCAATGTGATGATCCAGAAACGAATAATGCATTTTCTAAACTTGAGGAAACCATTAAATTACCTGCCACTACGTCTTTCGGAGCTTCTACCTCAGCAGTAGTGATAGAATAAGGCTGGAAATTATCCCTTGGCCTTTTCTTAGGTACGTTTCTCTGACGCTTAGGACATTTATTTTCATAATGTCCCATCTCCCTGAAATTGTTGCATTGGACATCAGTAGATTCATTCTTCCCCTTGCAATCACGAGTTTGGTGGCCTTTTTCACCACACTTGTAACAGACTCCCATTCCTTTTAAGCAAGTACCAGGGTGTTTCGTCCCACATTTACTACAGGATGGATATTCAACTTTTCCCTTCTTCCCCTTATTTTCATTTCCATATTGATAAGAAGATCCATTATTCTCTTGCTTTTCTTTAAGTTCATAATACATAGAGAATTCTTTTTCTATCTTGATATCACATGAGACAATATCTTCGAACGACAAGATTGATTGTGAGACAAATGCTCGACGAAGAAATGGTTTCAAACCATCAATGAAACGATCAATCTTACTTCTTGGGTTATGTATATAATCTGCACATGCCTCGATAACCTTGTAAATCTAGCTTCATTCTTTGCGAAATTCTCATCCTCCTTTTGTCTCGGACTCAGAAATTGTCTTTCCATATATGATCGATGGTCAGGAGAAATGAATTTTTCTATGAAAAGCTCTTTGAACTCCCTCCATTCTATATTTGATACTTCTTCATATTCCTTAATGTTTTGAATCAATGGCCACCATTGATCAACATCTCTAGTGAGGTGGTAAACTGCCATGACAAGTTTTTCTCTTTCACTACTCCTCAAGGCATGGAATATTTTCTCTAAGGAATTTATCCATTAATAAACTACTAAGGGATTTTTAATCCCATTGTATTTTGGTGGGTTTTTCCTCATGAAACGATCTAACATTGATCGTCCACGCTATGTATCAAGGTGCTCCATACGGGTAAGGTTATTATTCATAACTAGAGTGAGTTGTCCCAGTATGGTGATTAGTTGATCAGCAACAATTTCATCACCAACACCACTATAATTATCATGATCAGGAGGGAAATACCTACATGGAGTGCAAGCATTGATACAGTATCTATTTCTTACACTAGGTGCCATTTCTATAGAATGGCATACAGTAGATTAATTTATGAATCGCAATACATAAATCCAAACTTGTAAAACACTTAACATAAATTGAACAGTTTATGGATATATTCCATAATCATAAAAATGTTTTCTTTGAGGATGTACATACTCATAAAACCTTCATAATGTTTTGTAATGAAAATTTGAATTATCCTAGGAATATCCCCCAGGAGTGTCATAACCAAGACTACAACAAGTCCCGTTGTCGTGCTCCAGTTCCCGTTCGAGTCTATCTCAAAATGGTGTTTTCAGGTTTTACCTCTAGGTACATCTATTACAGAACTGCCTTTACCTGCTCGTATCTAGATAGGGATGTATTGCTCGGAAAACTTACAAAATCTCTACAATACCAAAATTATAGTATGTTCTTCTATACTAATCCTCAAAGTCTCCCTTATGGCTATGTGCTCTAATCATAGTTTATCTAATTCTAGCTCCCAAGGATTGTACTAAACTTCCTCTGATACCAACTGTAATTCCCCGACCCCAGTTACCCAGAGTCAGTGAATTTTTACATAAAATTTGAATGATCACAAAAGATAAGGTCTCGAACGACCGATTAGTTTAGTAGCTTTGGAAAGTCTAGATACATTAATATGTCTTACATTACATCATAAAGTGAAAAAAATAAAACAACATCTTTTCATCATATCCCTTCATACTATCCCTGCAGGTCATTGATAAAATACTTGTTCACATCCTAGGAAAAATTAAAATATTGAAAGGGGTGAACTCAGATGCTCAGTAAGGATGACAATATAGCAGAAACTTTCATTAACAAACATAAACATTTAAGGCAATGTATAACTAAAAAACAATTCGTTTAAACATGAACGTCAGCATAATATGACAAAGTTAAAATGAAATAATTCCATTTACTTATTCAAAAGAATATTCTACTATTTGAATAATCACATGCAATATCAATAACCCCTTTCATAATGACGGAATGCATAATTCCAGAATATCATAACCACATAGTCAAGGCCTTTTGCCAAGACTACAAATAAGATTCTGTCAAGGCCTTATGAAACGACACTAGTTTGCCTCATGAGACCTACCAATGTATCGAGGAGCTATAGTGGGATCCACCTGTCAATTATTAAGTCCAATTCATTCCTCAAATGAGAAGAGTTTAAACATAACATAAACATTCGTATTAAAACTAGCATACGAAATGTCAATACTTTCTCCATAAACCATGAATGGAATAAAAATAACACATCCATAGTAAAAAATATCACAAAACCTTCAATACACTGTGGAAGTTTTGTATCATAATAAATCAACTTCAAATAAGCATAAAATCCGTCAAAGGATGTCGATATAGACGAAATCAAAACTATTTGAGAGAAATATTTCTTTTTTATGAAATGATTTAAAAGTCACATAATTATAAAAGAAAAAATTTACTTTGAAAATATTATTATAATCTTTTAAAGGAAGCTTCAAATATTTTATAACGGTGGAAAATAGTTGCACCCACCGTATAAGTTAAAAAAGACATTCTTACCTTAATTTTGTCCAAAAGGATAAAAAAGACCTTGTTTGGAAAATGACGGAAGGATTCCTTTTTAAATCTATTATAAAATTTCAAAAAAGGGTATAATTGAATTTAACCCATAGTCTATAAAATAGTAATACTGTTTTGAAATACATTTTTATGAAACATGGATGTGGATGATTAAGAGATCCTAGTAGATAATTACATATAAACAACCTCGGATAATGAAGAGATTGTGAAATAAACCCTTACCTTGTACATTTCCTTGATCGAGTGTAGGTTAACCTCCTGTATAATAGTTAATTAATTGTTATAAAATTATACAGGAATCATATACATATATATGATATCATATATGATATTTTAATATTGCTTTGTTAATAATATTTTCGTATTGTCGTCGTTTCGGGTGTTCACTTACTCGTATTCTTTTATATGTTTTGGTACATAAGTAATGTTTTTTATGAATTGGTTGTATGTTATTAATATCCATAATGATATTAAGTCTTTAAACATTATTTTTAACCGTCAAATGAAAATTATTATTGAATGGATATGATGAGTAATGGATCACATCGTGTTCGTGGAGACGGTAGTTCGTACGTACGCACGAGCGACAATATCTTTTTTTTGGATATTAAAATAATATACAATTTGATGGTATATCATATATACAGAATAATTATCATGTTATATTTATTATTTACATTAATTAAACATCATTATTATACACATCCAATAATAATGTCTTGAATAACAATTAAACCACGATGTGGAGACGGTAGGCCATACGTATGCACGTATGGTGACATGTCATTCAAAGGATGGATAGAATACTGAATATGGTTGTACCATATTTATAATAACATCACATTATATAGAATATATAGGAGTTATTATTTTAGAATGGTAATAAAAAAGAATGAAGAAGTGGAAGAAGAAATGAACTCGAAAGAGGGTGGTGAAAACATTACATCTTCTTCGGGTTCTTCCTTTTGATTTGATCAAAAGGGATCTATAAGTTGGATTTATGATACAAATAAGGCCTCAAGGTTGAAGTGAGGGAACTTGAGAGAGTATTGGGGAAGGGGTTGGCCCAACCAAAAGGCTTTTTAGGTTTGAATTAGAGAGAAGGGGAGTTCCCTTTTATAAGAGGGGTGAGGGGCACCTTAGGAAAAGCTAGAAATATTATTTTATAATATATTAATATTCAGTTTATAATGGCTCCAATGTGACTTATTTAAAGGTTAAGGTGGTTATATGTCTAAAAAAACTCAACCAATAGGTTTTAGGCAGGTTTTTGTCACTATATTAAACTTATTTTTAGTTTTAACTCTTAGTTAATTAGTTTGACATTTACCATGAAACTTTGTATTTTTATATTATATAGTTAATAAACATACTATATACATCCAAGAGACCCACAAGTGGTCCATTAATGATAAAACAATCATGATATAAGTATTCTGGCCGAACCTTATATTTTTTAGGAATATATTATAAATTAATAATATAATATTTGTTTTAAAAACTCATTTATGTCAATTTTGAAACTATTAAATAATTGATTTTTGTTAAAGTCATAAAAACATTATTAATTATAACCAAATTAATTTAAGAAATCCTAACATGTCATATTAACCAATAAAATTCGTGTATGGCATCAAAATTTAAAATTTTATTTATTTTTACATTTATAATACTGATTATTTGATTCTTTCATTAATCAGGAAAATACTGCATTATTATTGTGTCATAAATAAATTTAATTATTCAATGTTAAAAATTATAAATAAAATCACATTAATTATGAAATATTTTAATCTTTCTAATGAATATTTATAGTTGAAACTGTATTATAGATAACCCTATGTAAAAATTGTATTTCTAGAAGATATATGCTTGTGTCATTTTTGTATTTACTTTAACTTAATTAATATTAAGTGTCTTTATCACCTACTAGTGGCTCCATGGGGTCCCAAAATCGACACCAAGATGCCCATGTTCAGATATTTATCAACCAGTAGGGTTAAGACACGTTTTAGGGTAAATTAATATTATTATAATATTATTTTGTTACCCTTATTTACTGGATTTTCCCTTTAACCATGGTAAATAAAATATTTACCAAAATAATTATTCAAAATGTCAAAAAAAATGATACCTATTTACACAATTTGGACCTCATGATTCTAGATATGGAATACATTTTTCTAAATTCAAAACAAAAAATTGGATGAAATTAATTTAAAATTAATTCCCGCTATCAAAACAAAAAGCGTGTTTTTAAGAAACAATAACTATCAAAAGATTGACACATCCTTATGTCTAGTTTAAATGTGAAATTATGTCCAATGACCATAATTGTATTAAATGGAAAAAATATATTCTAAATATACTTTAAAATCACTCAAATTATTATTTATCACTATTAATTATTTTGATTAAAAAAGTTGTTTTTTATTTAAAATTTAGTAATTTTAACTATTCCTCAAAATATAAACGTTATCCGAAAAGTACCAAAATTTCACCCCAGGATAATTTTGATATTCTGAAACCAAAAATGAGGTCAATTATGGATGATAAAATTTATAAAATTTCAAAAAGTGGGTATTAATTTTCATAACGGCTACTTTGATTGGTCGCAGTGTGTTAGAATCTCGAAGTTGCTTACAATGCGAGCTATTGAATTATTCGAAGGGAACCATACAATGGAAGCTTGGGATGTTACAACATAACACCATGCCTCCTTAGATGCATGAAAAATCAAACTCTCACAAATCTGAGGTCCTTGGGTCTTGATCTACATAGATCCAGCCTTGGTTTTCAATTCTCCATGAATCTGGGGGTCTGATCGGGTTTAGAACCACCCAAAAATGAAAATCCAAGAACTGTTGGGTTCCAATGATGAAAAGCATGAAGAATTGGGGGAGGGGAGAAAATAAAAACAAGAAACCATGTGGAAAAAACCTCATTGTTTTAATTTTTGTCCTTGATTTGTTTCTATTAGAATGATAAACAAATATGAATAAATCAATGTACCAAAAATAATTCCATCAATTTGAAACATATCGAGAATGCACGTATCAATTATTATACATTTAATTGATTAGAATTTTTTCATGATTAATAATGGGATGAAAATCACAAGACAAAACATCTTACCTCGATTTGGATCATTCATCGATGTAGAACGATTATTTTTCTGTCGTTAAACAATTCCACAGATTCTATTGGCGTAATGATCTATGATCCAATATTTATCCTTTATCATTTTCCTAATAGAATTCACTAGTGCTCTCTCCAATGGTCCTATGATGACTCTAGGGTTAGGCAACTAACCCTGGATTTCCATCATAAAGTTACATTTGAATAATATGAAAAGTCGATACATCGAACACAATTTTTAATAAATATTCTATTCCTTTTACATCCATGACTTATTTTCCCACAAACAACCCATTCTGGCTTAATTTAAGTCGTGCCTAGTGAAATTGAAATATTATAAACTCATGGTTCATTCAGATTTTTGATCCAGGTATCTTTTTAAATGTTATATAACTTTTTCTGAAAAACCACATGCTCGTGATATTAAATTTTTTAATATTTTTATAACATTTTTTCAGGGAACATCTGGCCTCATAGTCACACACCATATCAGAAACTCTCACCAACAATTTTTATCATAGAAATTCTCGTGATATCACCAGACACGCGTTAATGGAATCCAATAGCCACAAATGATCCTCTCCTACCAATCCTCAATCCCCCAGGTACTCAGCGAATGTCGCTCCATCATTGATGATCAGCTCGCCCTAGTCAGTGAAGTGTGATGTGTCATTCACGTCCCTCCTCATCTGAAGAACGTGGAATAAATAGTTTACCCATTCTAACAATATAGTTAGAGTTAAGCAGTAAACCACCCCACCTACTCTACAAAGTATTTGGAAAGGGATGATGAACCTTCGAGATGTCTTTCCACCATGGCCAAATCAATGAAATCCTTATCAAGGTGAAACCTGAAGGAACAGATGGTCTCCTTCATCTATCTCCAATAGCCTCTTCCACAAGTTAGAATATTACTTATAATGGATTTGTGCAGGCTTCTCCTATTCTGAGATGATCTACACCTTTTCTATAGTAGCACACCCCTGGGACCATGAGTAATTTCTATCTTAGGTCATTCCACCGATGTGGTGACCTACAGGGATTCCCATATATGTCCTATAATGGTGCCATACTAATTTTGGAATGTTAGTTTTAGTTGTATGTAAACTCCACAAGTGGTAGATGATCCTCGAAACTATGACCAAATTATAACATGCAAGATTGCAATATGTCCCCCAGAACCTGAATGTCTCTCCCAGTCTGGCCATCTGTCTATTTGTGAAATGATGTTATCTAGTGTAACAGGGTCCCAAATGCCTCTTTTAATCCAATACAAGACTAGAATGTAAATAGATAATCACGAGACAAAACAACCATCGATGGGAATCCATTGAGTAGAACTATCTCCTACATGCAGAGGAGTCCAAAGATCATTATTTAACTCTACTCTTGGATAGATAGAATGTTGTCCAACTTTTTGAGTTAGTCAATGATCTCCTATATGGAATAATGTCTCCTAGATAAATGTGGAAAACCTATGATGAAGTCCATCAATATCTTATCTCACTTCCATTCTGGCTCCTCAAAGGTGTGGGGATATGAGAGGACCAGTTCGGGATATGCCTAACATTGAGAGGGGGTGAATCAATGATTGGGACTTTTTAATCCAATTTCATCTTTTAATCCCTAAACCACTTGACCTGTTAGGATCCTGATTATCTTATTATCTTTTCCTTATCACATGAAATAATATAAAAGTAGTAAAAATATGCACATGATATTTTTACATGGTACACAACTCAATAAGATCATCAATTCCATTTCTGTGTATCGTAATTACTAGTGCATGGATTATCCACTATAATGTAGTAACTGTTACAGTGTTTGACTAGGAAAATAATCTTATAGTCAATGTGGCTTCAAAAAATTGGAGGAGGGATGGAAATAATCTCTTCCTAGTGTTTCTATCTACACTCAAGGGGGGGGGGGGATCCTCTTCCAACTAGAAATGAATAAGATATACCCTTACACTCGCAGTTTCATTATACTTCCAGTGTAGACAGTCTCTTGCATCCTCTAGCTGGTTCCTTATTCTGCCTCTGAAGACAATATTCTCTCTGTTAAAAGAGTTTTCAACACCAAAATAATCTTCCACCTCTTGAGAACTTTTTGATGCTATAGTGATAAATTGTTCTCCCACAACCTTTTTACACTACTTATTACATACATAGAAGCATGAATGTAACCAACCTCTTCTTTATCTACAACAAACCTGGAAGTTGCACACACTTATTCATCTACTTGTTCAATGCAAAACCAGCTACATTTAAACCTTCTCCTTTTCACACATTCTCTTTCAGTGAAAAACCAACTACACTAAACTATCAATCTTCTAATTTCTCGAATCAGTAGTTCTCTTTGTGACTGATAAATCAATGAAGTCTAGATCAACATAGCATCATCACAGTTGACCAAATGATGGTATGTATTTCTAGAACAATCCATACTTTCTCTCCAATCCATACTTGCATGCCATTATACATGCGCACCTCCCTGCTTGTGCACCACCAACTACCTGTGTGCCATAATTCTGCACAACTGAAAACTTGTGCACCACTTCAGTTTTAGACACATCCCACTTGTTATAAAAAACTCACTTCTTGGGTGCCTCTTATAACATGCATTCCACTTCTTCTTACGTGCCACTCTGCTTGCGTGCCACTCTACTTGCGCCCCACTCAACATGTGTGCCTCTCTACTTGGGAGCCTTATGAATAACTCTAGACTTGTAGGACACTTCAACTAGTGCACCACTTTCTACTACTTGCACAGTAAGATCTGAAATTTTCTCTTAAGTATTTAGAATAGAAAAATGAGTAGGGTATCCATCTATTTATAGTAATTTTGGTGCCCCCGTACGCGAGTCATGAAACCCAGATTTCTATCCACATTAGGACGTCCACGCCACATACACTTGTGTGTAACTCCATCACTTGCACGCCGCTCCATCCCTTGCACACTTCTTTTTTTCTTTTGTCATATTTTGATGTGATTGTCTTGAAATATGACCTTTGTGAAACATACACTTTCATGCCACTTAAACTTGCATGCAAATTTTTGACTTGTACGCCAATTTTAAACTTACATTCCAAATTCTTTACTTTTTCATATTTTGATTTGGTGATCTTGAAATATGACTTGTGCATAACATGAACTTATCTGCCACTTATACTTGCATTCCACACTTGGGCACCACTTTCTTTCCATTTCCAAAAACACATCATTACTCCCCTATCCTTCTTATGGACTGCATCACAAGTTATCCAAACATATGATATTTTTGAAATACAAATAAAGAAATCATCATCATAGTTTTTCCAATTCTCATAGTGATAAGCCCATTCACTACCTCATGTGTTCTCTTCATCTTCAACATTTATCCTTCTTTATTCTTAAACTATTTGGAATATGAATTCCAAAGTACTTATTCATTCTCAATTAATATTATCTGTTACTTTTTGAGTGTTAATTACAAAGAACTACAATCATATATCTTCATCCAAAAGGGGAGTCTTGAGGCATCTTCAGACACCATCAATGTTGTAGACACGGTATCACCTTTGATACATGTTATTGGAACTTTATGAACAGTGCAAGTGTAGTCTGATTTCAAGGCTACGTGTAATGCATGACTATCTTATAATGAAAATCCCTTACACACTCCCCCATCTTCTTCCACAATCAGACTAAGATAGATGATACTTCACTATTCAGCTCCAATCATCCCCTAATGGATGATACTTCTCCATTCTTCATTGTTGTAAAAAATGTGTTACCTTTGACACAAGTTCATTGAACATAGAATCAGTTTAACAATCATCTAAATTGCATTCTTAATTATCTATGTATACCTTCTTCATCTCCTTCCTCATTTTGACTAGTATTGACAACTATTGATAAAAATTACAATATTAATACAAAATGTGGCCCCAACAATATCCCCCTTGGTATTTTTCTATCAATACCTTAATGTCTCCTAAAATTAATGCATCAATGTAAAAATGATAATCTTCTCTTTCCCCTTTACTTCTTTCTCTCCGCATTACTTTTCAAACATTCATTTTACTTTATCTCCTCATTATTGACATAAAATACAATGTTCATGGTAGAGAGGGTATCAGTCCATACGTAAGAAGTGTTCCATTAATCATTTCACTCTATGTCTACTTGAACAAAGAACGATATAGAAAATAAGATGAATTGATTTAAACAAAAATTTGGTCCATTATCCATTGATCATGATACCCCATGATATGAGATTTCATAAACTTGTCATTAAGATTTTTCAACTTTTATTTTAGGCCAAGGATGATGAATGTGATAGGAAACAATCAACATGAATTTCCTACACTCACTTCAACAAACAGATAAAAAAATTCAAGTGCAATTGGAAGGTTAAGTGGACTTGGGGAACATTCATTCTTCTTATGTCAATGATTGACTTAGTTACTATAACGACCCATACTTTATATACATTTTTATTACATAAAAATTGAAGCACACTTATTACAACATATAACAAAACCATGAAAGGACCGTATAGGTATAGTGTGTTTAGAAACTGGTAAACATAAACAACTGGTTCATAAATCATCTACGTTGTATCCCATTTATTTCATCATATCTAGAGTCCCTTTTTGGCATATCCTACTTAATATCTTTCTTCCTGACCTGGGGAAAAGAAAAAATACAAAAGGTTGAGCTCAAATTCTCATTAAGGGTAAACAAAAGGAATATCAATTAGATCATATTCATAAGAACATAACATTTTGAAAATCTTAACCTGCAAAAGAGATCATAATATCATGTCATGGGATAAATCATAGTAGTGAAATGTAATCCCAAATAATCACAACAAAAAACATGAAACTTTGTGTCATACACACATAATCATAGAAAATCATTTCATATTATTCAAGGCTCATTGCGAAGACCATCATAGAGGAAAAAGTCCATTACTGAACCGAGTTCACTCCTTGTTCCAGTCCTGTATCCCAGAACCGGATTAACTGGTCGTTCCATCCATGTCTATCTCATGATATATAAATCCTTACCCAATGCATTGGAGGGAGATATAGGTCCCACCAATCTAATAATGATGCCATTATTATGTGTGCCACAAGATCATAAATCATACATCATAGCATAACCCATGTAATAAAAATGGGATTTTTAAACGTCATGCCTGTAAGGGTTGGTGTCCTCAGAACCAACTGTTTTGTACATTGATTACATGAATGTTCACTTATTATATATTTTTCACTGTTCTGCATAACTTTAATACAATAATGTCCTGAAATATTTGTTGCTTTAATAAGGTCATAGTAGATCCCCGCAATGATGAGATCCTTGAAATTCTATAATAATATTCTTAAATAATGTTCTGCGGTTGGATGACATACTATGATAGGACACATAGTATACAGACTGTCATTTGAGAGTCCTCGTATGAAGACGAGACTCTCTCTCATGGAGTTCACACTTGGTAATCTCCAAGATGGGAGATTATGAGAACAAACCCGCCAGTAGTAATTATGCATGTCTTGGTGTCGTTGGATATTGCTATCTGCGAGCGTGTGTAATGGTCCTTAGACAAGAAGATTATCATTAACTCATGTCATGACTCGCGCACTTAGATTTACTGACGATAATCGTCATGCAGACAGTTGGCGGGAAGTAGGGTACGTTGGTTGCATCACGAGTGACATGTTGTTAATGGATAAGTTGAGGAAGGATTTGTCCCTTCCATTTATGGAAGTTGATATCTCTGCCCTTTGATTGAAATAGAACTGTCACATTAAATTCCATGTCTATGGTGTAAACTATGAGTTTATTTCATGTAGCTAAAGAACGACAGATCAAGCATATCAGTTTATGACACTTCCATGAAACCTGCTTGTTGAGATATCGAGACAAAGGGATTAAATTACACAGTAAGCGTTTGTATGAGGTGATACGTCAATGCGGCATCAACTTCTTTCTCTTGGGTGCCTTGACCCGTTGCTAGACAGTAATCTTGGACTTTAGGAAAGCCTGCCTAATGCCAATGAGAAAGATGCCTAGAGGGTCACACACTATGTGTATCTATGTATCTCAAGTTGAATAAATATTATTCCCATACGTGGTTTAATAATTATTCCAGGAAGCATAAGTTGTTTTAAATGATGGAGGAAAAATAAAATAAAACAAGTACACACTGTGTATTATCAAATGTACATGCTGTGTGGTTTTATTTTGGAAAGGAATTGAATAAATAAAAACAAGATATATGATCAGTGTACATTTAATGTGCATGTCGTGTAGTTTTCGATCAAAAACAAGTACAAGCCGTTTATTTATTATTACACGCCGCGTAGTTTTTCCAGTTGGGATTTTGAGGATATAATATCGTTTTATTAAATGATATTTATTATAATCAGCATGAGCGCATGTCAAGGAATTAATTATTCGACATGGGGGTTTTCAATAAGAGTTAATGGAATAAATGAAAAGCGTAACACGTTTATTTATTGTCATAACTCTACAACCTCAAACTCAATTATAAATATCCTCAGAACCCCAACTCTTTTCCTACACAAGAGAATCATTGTGCACAACATCTCTGGAAAATTCATTCAAGGGTGAAAGAAACTCTTCCTCCATGAACGCTCTCAAGACCGAGAGAGATCCTCTTCCATCGGATCAAGATGATCTAAGGAGGACAACGCAAACAATGTCTTCTCCATGCTAGCACCTGGAGAATCCTTTGGCGACGTCCAGAGATATGATGTAATCATGTGGATCACCGCTAGAGGGAGTCTACACTTGGCTTCTGCGACGCAACGACGGATCACATCGACAACGTGATCGAGAACATCAATGAAGAAAGAACACCCAAAAGGTATTTCTTTATAATTAACTAAATTAATTATAATCAACCTATAACGATCCTTGTTTGTGGTTCCGGGACAAACTATCTTATTTGTCTTTTTCTGTGATTTTATCTGTGGAGATTGGCGTTTATCGTCGTATTGATCCCGGATTGATCATTGCTAATGACGAAACGCCAAGTGGGCATATCCACCCATGCTCTTTTGCTGCACTAGGAACCTTCAAATGGTATCAAAGAGAGGCTACAACGTTGATTATAGTTATTTAATTTTCGTTGATAATTTACGCATTCATATTTGATTAAATATGAAATAAATCATTCTATAAATCTTAATTAATGAGATCTATTATTCCTCCTCTGTTTGTCGATTCATATCACAGAAATGACCTTTTAATTTTAATTTTTGATTAAAAAACGAGGAACTCATCCAGAGGAGCCTATCTTTCTATCTGTATAACATGGGATTACACGACGTGTAATTAAAACTACACGCCTTGTACATAGGTTCAACGAACCGGCACTGGTCCACCAAACCACATCGTGTGAATTGATTATGCCTATGTTTTAATCACACCGTGATGACCAGAATTGAACGGCGCGTGGAAACCGGAATACACGGCGTATATGTTGGAGCAACACGCCGTGTAGTCCGTTCCGACCCATGTGAAACCGTGTACAATGATAATCCGCATACCGCGTAGATGAGATCGAGAGGACGGTTACCGCGTAACAAGGAAGTACACGCTGTGTATGATTTATTTACACACCGTGTACTCTAAAATTTCCAAAGTACAGAAAACACGCCAAAGCCCTGCTGTGTACTTTGGATAAAATGTGAAATGAAAAATACACGCCATGTAATTATAAACTACATGCCGTTTACATTCCATAAATGGAATTTCCCCAGGTTTCCTCCAATGTACAAGGAATATGGATGACAATAATCTCATGGAAATTCAGAAAGGAATTTAAAATAAAGAATTTATTAATTATAAGATCATAATTAATTGAATTTGAGCGCTTCTTATCTTAAATAAAAGAACGATTAAAAGAATTTGATTTCTAAATATGAGTAAATGTCGTTGCATACTATCGATGATCATGAGCTAGTCCAAAGGCCCTTTGTATGTGTATGGTTTAATTTAAATTTATTTAATTTAATTTTTTTGGCATGTGAGCCTTCTTCCAATAAAGTGTAGGGCCTGCGTGCCCATGGTTTCTTTAATGTAAACCCATGTAATGGAGGATCTCCCAGGCTTGAGGAGACGTTTCAAATCCCAAAGGCGAGGCAAAACTGACGAATGAAGATACAAAGGTGGACATATGGGTGCTTCAAAAGATGAACCATCAGGTTCAAGGTGTTTTCCCTAGGTCAGGGTTAGCATATCAAAACCGCTAGATAAGCTAACCTAATAGAAGCTCATGATCATGCCATCTTATTTTATTTCTGTCTGATTGCATGGCTTATTTATTATGTATGTGTTGTCGCGATCCCATAATTAATAAAATGAACAAGCATGGAAAGATGGAATAAAATAAAAACCGGACTATGTGTAAATATTATCGGAACATGGCTAATCACTTATGCAAGCATCACTTAATATTAACAAGCATGTGATAATGCAAAAATACACATAAAGAATAAAATCCCTCAAATACCATATTAAGTTAGACCAAGCCTTCCGTTACTTGATTAATGGAAAGACTCAATAAAACTATGTGTTTGACCAACCCTTGTTGGGACACTTACTTTTATAAAGGAATCCCTTATGAAAGGTTTCGTGTTGACTTAACCATATTACATCAAGAGAATTAGCCCTTTCTAAACTTGATGTAATATTGGAGGCAAGAGTTGAGGAAATCCAAGTCAGGATTTCAGGATTGGGGGTCCACTCAACAGATAAAGGAACTGTAAGCTCACAGTTGGCAAAGACCTGCCTACCTAAATACCTTCAAATAGCTTGACCAACCCTTATTGGGGTTATGTGAAGGGAAATATGGAACCTTGCTACTAGAATGTCAAATAAACTGGACATTTCGAGTTCAATGGTGATGGACATTGGGACTTGATAAAATAGTGGGAGAATTAATAAATTTTTTATTATTTCCCATAAAAATGTAATCAAGAATTTACTAATAAATCTGCTCTTTTAATATGTAGAATCGAAATGAAAAACTCATCAACCACATTTTTTATGTGATCAATAATGGATAAAGAAACTATCCTCACCAGCAGTAACTTTCAGGAATGGTTTATGCACCTTCGGGTTATCCTACGCCATGAATGAAATTTTTACGTGTTGGAGTCCTCACTTCCTGATTCTCCTTCCCCAGGGGCGAGTGATTATGATTTCCTAGTCTATGATCAACATTTGAACGATGCATTCGACGTTCAACGTTTGATGCTATCATCAATGTCTAGTGAGCTCATGAAGTCTCATGAATACATGGATGCCTATAGCATGCTCGAGCATCTCCGTGGTCTATACCAGGAGAGAGAAAGATAGGAAAGGTTTGAGATCTCCAAGGCTCTATTTCAGAGAAAGCTTGGAGAGGGTGTCCCAGTCGGGCCTCATGTAGTCAAACTCATTGGCTACATTGAGCGCTTGGAGTTTCTAGGGTTTAAACTCCCTGAAGTACTAGGTACTGATCTCATTCTTGCATCACTCCCCTAGAGCTTCTCAAAAATTGTTGTGAACTTCAATATGAACAACATTGAGAAGTCTTTGTCTGATCTTCTCATCCTCATTCGCCCCGTGGACACTGACATGAAGTGTTAAAATCCTTCTGTCCTCATGGTGAATAAAAGGAAAGGGGAGGTGAAGAGATTTATGCCCAAAGCTTCTTCAAGGCCTTCCATGAAAAGGAAGATCAAAGGGGAGACAAAGGAGCAGGATGCTATTTTTTTTTTGCATGTGGAAAGAAGGGCCACTGGAAGAAAAACTGCACCCAGCCAAGGAGGTAAGGGGAAGCTTTAGGTGCGTTTTTTATCGAATGAAATCTATTTGTTTCTACTAATTGGGTATTATATAATTCTTATGGTACTCACATATGTCTCCAAATATAGGAACCAAGTAGATTCATGAAGATTGATCGAGGGGAGGTAGATCTACGAGCAGCCAATGGAGCCAGACTCGCTGCTGTAGCTGTTGGAGACTACCACCTCACTTTGCCTATGGGGATGGTCTTGGTTTTGAAAGGATGTTATTATGTACCCTCTGTGACAGAATTTTTTTTTTAGTATCTAGATTAGATAGTGATGGATTCATCTTCATGTTTGGAAGTGGATGTTTCTATTATTATAATGATAGAATTTGTTTTGGTAGGGCACATTTATATAACGGCCTTTATGTGTTAGACTACACAAACCATGTAATAGAAATCAATAACAAAGTTAATTCACATGACTCATACCACACCCAACTTTGGAATCACTAGCTAGGTCATGTCAATGAGAAACGTTTGACAAAATTACATCAAGATGGGTATTTAGATTCTTTCGAACTTAAACCACATGGTGTATGTCATGCGTGTCTACAAGGCAAAATGACCAAATCCCCATTTAGTGGGAAAGGTGAAAGAGCTAAAGAGCTTCTAGAATTAGTTCACACAGATGTGTGTGGACCATTTCTAGTTGAAGCAAGGGGTGGGTTCTCGTACTTCATAACTTTTACTGATTATTTTAGTAGATATGGATATATCTATTTAATGAGGTATAAGTCAGATTTTTTTGATCAGTTCAAAGAATATGAGAATGAAGTTGATAACCAGCTTGGTAAAAAGATTAAGAAACTCCTCTCAGATAGAGGAGGAGAATATCTTAATCAGGATTTCATTGATATCTTCTGGGAGTTTGGGAATCTATATCAACTCACTCCTCCTTACACACCACAGTGGAATGGTGTAAGTGAAAGGAGGAACCACACCCTGTTTGACATGGTGAGATCAATGATGAGTCATGCGAGTCTTCCATTATCCTTTTGGGGGTATTCATTACAAACAGAAGTGCACATACTAAACCAAGTACCAACTAAATCGATAAATGCTATTCCATACGAGTTAGGGAGTGGACGCAAAGCCATGTTATCGAATTTACATGTGTGGGGTAGCGAAGAATTTGTTAAGGCCTCTTTAGGTAACAAAATTGCACCCCGAGTCACAAAGTGTATCTTTATAGGATATCCCAAGGAAACAAGGGGATATTACCTATACAACCCCTCAGATAAAAAGGTTACAGTGGCAAGACACGCCATATTCCTTGAGAGGGAGAACATATCCAAATGAGACAGTTGGAGCGAGATAGACATCGATGAAGTCGAGGCTCATGATACACATGATTTGGTACAAGAACAGATTCCACAAAGCCCTGTGGAAGGACAATCTGTTCGAGAGACACAATAACTGCGTAGGAGCAAGAGAGAGTTGAGAGAACCAGAAAGATATGGTTTTCTTGTCACCGAGTATGGTGACTCATTATTGGTTGACAGTGATGATCCTCTTACCTACAAGGAAGGAGTTGAAGGCACAGACGTTGCCAAGTGGAAAGAAGCCATGAATTCTGAAATGGATTCCATGTACCAAACCCATGTTTGGATTTTGGTAGATCCTCTAGTTGATTTAAAGCCTATTGGTAATAAATGGGTATTCAAGAAGAAAATAGACATGGAGGGGCAAGTCAGCACCTATAAGGCACGACTAGTTGCAAAAGGTTTTAGACAACGTTAAGGAATTGACTATGATGAAACCTTTTCACCGATTACGATGCTGAAATCCATCAGAATCCTATTGGCCATTACTGATTAATATGACTATGAAATTTTTCAAATGGAAGTCAAGACATCTTTCCTTAACGGGAACCTCCAGGAAGATGTCTACATGACACAACCTGAAGGTTGTGTGACTCAAAAGGATGCCAACAAGGTATGCAAGTTTGAGAAATCCTTTTATGGATTAAAGCAAGCATCAATGTCATAGAAAATTCGTTTTGATGATGCTGTTACGGAATTTGGATTTGTTAAGAACGAATGTGAGCCTTCTGTCTACAAAAGGTTTAGTGGAAGTGAAGTCGTTTTCCTAATAGTATATGTTGATGACATATTTCTAATTGGAAACAAAGTACATGTCTTACATTAAGTTAAGGCATGGTTGCATAAATGATTCTCCATGAAAGACTTGGGAGAGGAGGCATATATTCTTGGGATCAAGATCCATCTTGATAGATCCAAGAGAATGTCGGGCCTGAGTCAAAGTTCATACATTGAAAAGATACTGAAGAGATTCAGTATGGAACAGTCCAAGAGGGGATTGTTGCCGGTGTCACAGGGCATTCATCTTTCCAAGAAAATGTGTCCTCGAACACATAAGGAAGGAAAGAGGATGGCAGGGATCCCATACACATTCGCGATTTGGTCAGTCATGTATGATATGCTATGTACGTGGCTAGATGTTGCTTATGCATTAAGTGCGGTAGACAGATATCAAGCTGATCCAGGAGACCGCCATTGGATGGCAGTCAAGACTATCCTTATGTATTTGAGGCATACTACAGATATGTTCCTGGTTTATGGAGGAGATGAGGAAGTAGTCATCAGAGGACATGTAGATGCTAGTTTCCAGACTGATCAAGAAGACATGAAGTCGTAGACTGGATACATCTTCAGTTTGAATGGAGGTGCAGTTAGCTGGAAGAGCTCAAAACAAAGTGTGGTGGCAGATTCTATAGAAGAGTCCGAGTATATCGTAGCTTCTGAGGCAGCTAAAGAAGAAGTATGGATGTGAAGCTTCGTTCAAGATCTGGATGTTGTACCGAGCAGTAAAGATCCTATCACACTCTATTGTGATAATACAACTACGGTGACACTTGAAAAAGAGCCAAGGTCACATCAGCGGACAAAGCACATACTTTGGAAGTATTATCTCTTGAGGGATTTTTCTTAGAGAGGTGAAGTTGCAGTGAGCAGCATTTCCATGGAAGACAACGTGGCAGACCCACTGACTAAATCCTTGACTTAGTAGAAACATGATCATCATGTGAGGTCTAGCGGACTAAAAGGCATAGGCAGTTGGATCTAGTCCAAGTTGGAGTTTGTGAGGGTTGGTGTCCTCAGAACCAACTATTTTGTTCTTTGATTACATGAATGTTCACTTATTATATATTGTTCATTGTTCTGCATGACTATAATATAATAATGTCATGGAATATTTGTTTCATTAATAAGGTTATAGATGATCCCCGGTATGATGAGAACCCGGAAATGCTATAATAATATTCTTAAATAAAGTTCTGTGGTTGGATGACATACTATGATAGGACACATAGTATACAGACCGTCATGTGCGAGTACATGTAAGAAGACGAGACTCTCTCTCATGGAGTTCGCACATGGTAATCTCCAAGATGGGAGATTATGAGAACAGACCTGCCAGTAGTAATTCCGCATGTCTTTGTGTCATCAGATATTGCTATCTACGAGTGTGTGTAATGGTCCTTAGACTGGAAGATTATTATTAACTCATGTCATGACTTGCGCACATAGATTTAATGATAAAAACCATCATGTAGACAGTTGGCGGGAAGTAGGGTACGTTGGGTGCGTCACGAGTGACATGTTGTTAATGGATAAGTTGAGGAAGGATTTGTCCCTTCCATTTCTAGAAGTTGATATCTAGGCCCTTTGATTGAAATAGAACTGTCACATTAAATTCCATGGCCATGGTGTAAACGACGAGTTTATTTCAGGTATTCAATGAATGACAGATCAACCATATAGGTTTATGACACTGCCATGAAACCTGCATGATGAGATATTGAGACAAAGGGATTAAATTACATAGTAAGAGTTTGAATGATGTAATACGTCAATGAGACATCAACTTCTTTCTCTTGGGTGCCTTGACCTGTTGCTAGACAGTAATCATGGACTTTAGGCAATCCTTCCTAATGCCAACGAGAAAGAGGCCTAGAGGGTCACAGACTAAGTGTATCTATGTATCTTAAGTTGAATAAAGATTATTCCCGTACGTGGTTTAAAAATTATTCAAGGAAGCCTAAGTTGTTTTAAATGATGGAGGAAAAATAAAATAAAACAAGTACATGCCATGTATTATCAAATGTACATGCTGTGTAGTTTTATTTTGGAAAGGAAATGAATAAATGAAAACAAGATATACACGCCATGTACATTTAATGTACACACCGTATAGTTTTCAATGAAAAACAAGTACACGCCGCGTATTTATTATTAGAAGCCGTGTAGTTTTTTCAGTCGGGATTTTGAGGATATAATATCGTTTTATTAAATGATATTTATTATAATCAGTGTGAGCGCATGTCAAGGAATTAATTAATCGACATGGGGGTTTTCAATAAGAGTTAAGGAAATAAATGAAACGCATAATGCGTTTATTTATTATCATAACTCTACGACTTCAAACTCGATTATAAATATCCTCACAACCCCAACTCTTTTCCTACACAAGAGAATTGTTGTGAAGGACATCTCTGGAGAATTCGTTCAAGGTAGAAATAACCTCTTCCTCCAAGAACACTCTCAAGACCGAGAGAGATCCTCTTCCATCAGATCAAGACGATCTAAGGCGGAAAACGCAAGCAAAGGCTTCTCCACGCTAGCACCCGGAGAATCGTTTGGCGATGTCCAGAGATACGAGGTACATGTGTGGATCACCGCTAGAGGGAGTCTACACTTAGCTTCTACGACACAACAATAGATCACATCGATAACATGATCGAGAACATCAATGAAGAAAGAACACCCAAAATGTATTTCTTTATAATTAATTAAATTAATCTTAATAAACCTGTAATGATCCTTGTTTGTGGTTCTGGGACAAACCATCTTCTTTGTCTTTTTCTGTGATTCGATTCGTGGAGACTAGCATTTATCGTCATATTGATCCTGGATTGATCATTTCTATTGACAAAAAGCCAAGTGGGCACATCCACCCACGCGCTTCCGCTGCGCCCGGAACCTTCAATGCCATCATAACACTATCCATATAAGATAAAAGGACTTCATGAATATAATTCCATCATAACATAATCAAATCCATGTAATAATATGCATAGAAACAGAACCCTATATAATCGTAGATTGAAAATAATTTTGAAAAAACACTTGAAATGAATTCTTGAGGGAAAATTGCCTTTCTTCTTGAAAATCATCTTCTTTTCTCAAAATGCCGTGAAGTCTTAAATGAAAAGAATTTAATTGAAAATAAACCTGAAAACATATAAATGAAGCTTCATGGAAATAATTCTTTATGAAAGTGTAAAAATCCGTTCATGTCTTATTAGTTAAAAAAAAACATTCTTCTCGTACATTGTGAGGAAAAGTCAAAAAAGTAACTCGTACTGAAAATGATAAAAGATTCTTTTCATATATTTTACTAAAACATCACCAATATGTAAAATTTGATTTTAAAAAATGTATGAGGATAGAAATAATATTACATATTAAGGAAACATGGATGTGGATGATAAATACACCCTAGTAAATATCAAAGTATAAACAATCTCGGCTAAAAAGAAATTTAGAGATTTTCCCTTACCTTAGGTCTGATATGCTTTGTACGTATCCGAACCTCCTCTTCTTCGACACGCCTCTTTGAAAACTCCTCTTAGGGAACTAAGATTGGTCATTGAAGAAAAACAGGACCTCTGGGATGTTTCTAGGGAAGTGGAGAAGAGAAATTGGTAGGGTTTGGCCGAGCTAGAAGGCTCAATGTGGTGTGTGGAGGAGAGGGAGGAGGTGCCCTTTTATAAGGGAGTAGAGGGGCACCTTTGGAATTATAAGAAATAATAATTTATAATAAATTAACCCCACTTAATAACCACCAAAAATGACCCAAATCCGAATCTTAGATGAGATAGGGTTGTAATCTCATCATCCAATAAAATTTAGACAGGTTGGGAATTTATTTTAAACATTATCAACATGATTTATCCTTATATAATATAATTAATTTTATTTGTGGTAATAGTATTCTAAATTTTAAATCAATATAAATATTTACTTATATATTGTTAATTGTCCATAATTGTATACTTTATTACATTTTAGACCATATACATTTTAATTTTCAATTTTTAAATATTTTCGGTATTTTTAATCATTTTTATAATATGTAATTTCTATAAATTAACAACTGTGTCAATTTTTACACTATTCATTTATTTGTGTTTAAATAAAATATTTACAGAAGATATGTTCAAACTCAAATATTTAATAGATTCATAACATGTCATTTGTATCTAGAAAATTAGTGGATCACATTAAATAGTTCATATAATATTTATTTTAATACTTTTAAAATCATTTAATTGATATTTCAACCAATAAAATTATTTCAATATCACTATTGTGTCATATTTATGGATAATTATATAATACATAAAAATTATAAATAAATTCATATGATTTAGATAATTGTATTATCTTTCTGGAGACTATTCATGTTCAATGTTTCATGAAGATTATCAATAAATTAAAATTTTTATACTTATAATATTTAAGAGAGTGACATGTTGTCACTTTCATGGTTTTAATAAGAATTACATTATTTTAATGGTCAAAAGTCCATAAAATTAATTTATTCCGAGCCTTAGGTGATAAGGGTCAACTTTTAGTCATCCAATATAATTTTGGCTGGTGTTAGGGTGATTTTTAATCATATTTTTACCTTAATTAACCGAATTACCTTTAACTGCAGTAAATAAAAATTACCGTAGTTACTATTCATAATATCAAAAAAAATATAAAAGTAACATATTAACATAATTTAGACCCACTGATTCCAAATGTGAAATCAATTTTTCAAAATTTAAAACATAGAAGTTTCAGTAATTAATTTAAAATTAATCCTGTTGTTAAGCAAATGGGTTTTAAAAGATAAAATACTTCCAAAGATTGAAAAGTTTTGACCTATGAATTCAATTTAAAATTAATGCTAATAACATACATTATATTATATGGTAAAAATACATTCTATTTATACTTTAAAACCATTCAATATTATAATTTAACCATATAAATTATTGCGATGAAAAAAGTTGTTTTTAATTAAAATATAGCATGTTTTTACTATTCATCAAAATATAAAAGTTACCAGAATAATGTGAAAAATATATCCAAAGTAAATATTTATATCCTGATTCCAATGAATAATTTTATTTTGTCAAATTTAACTTATAAACATGTCAAAAACTAGATTAATGTGGGTGCTCCATCAAAAGGCGGCAAAACTGCATATTTTGAAAAATACTTATTTTACCCGAAACATTTATTTTGTTCTCATACCATGTTCTGTAAAGTATGTAAGATGAATAATAATGTTATAAAATTTAAAATTCAGTTAATACAATTCATAACGGCTACTTTATAATATTATAATAATATATCGTTGTTTAGTGAAACACGGTATTGTGTACTACACACGCTATCGAGGAAGGTCGTGATTGCGTGTAACGCAAGCCAATCTAGTGTTGTGTGCAGTGATATATTACTTTTATGTTTCATATAACAAAGTCTTAAAGAAATATATATATATATATAATTCTCATAAAATATCAGGGTGTTACATTCTACTCCCCTTAAAAGGAATTTCGCCCTAAAAATAGTCACTTCGTAACAAATAGATGAGGATACCTCTCCCTCATCATATACTCAAGATCCCATGTAGCTTCTTCTAATTGGTGGTTCCTACAAAAAACATTCACCAAACGAGTTGTATTGTTCTATAGAACTTTTTCACTATGATCCAAAATCTCTATCTGCTGTTCTTCATAAGAATGATCTTGCACCAGCGGTACAACTTCTAAGCTTAGTACATGTGGAGGATCAGGTATGTACTTTTTCAGGAGAGATACATGGAAGACATCATGATCTTGAGAGAGATTTTGTGGAAGCTCAAATAGGTAAGCTACCTTCCCAACACGATCTAGTATTTTAAAGGACCAATATACCTAGGGTTCAGCTTCCCCTTCTTTCCAAATATCATTACTCTCTTCCAAGGAGCTATTCGTAAGAACACTTTATAACCGACTCTAAACTCTAGGTCTTTTCTTCGGTTGTCGGTATAACTTTTTTATCGACTCTGAGCTGCTCTTATGTGTTATTGAGTATATCAGGCCTTTTATTCCATCCCATCAACAAGATAAGGTCCTAATTGCTCTAATTCCCCAACTTCATCCCATCAAGTTGTAGTTCTGCAATTCATTACATAGAGAGATTCATAAGAAGCCATATGAATACTGTAGTGGAAGCTATTATTATAATAAAATTCCACCAAAGGAAGGTGTTTATCCCAACCAGATTTGAAATCCATAGAGAAAGATCTTAACATATCTTTTAGAGTTTGAATTGTTCTCTCAGACTGACCGTATGTTTGAGGATGATAAGCAGTGCTGAAACTCAACTCTGTATCTAGAGTATGCTGAAGACTTTCCCAGAACATTGAGGTAAACCTCGGATCCTGATCAGATATAATGGAAAGTTGTACTCCATACAATCTTACCACTGCTTTTACATATATCCTGGAAAACTAATCTAGAGAGAAATCATCCCTAATAGCAATGAAGTGTGCCGACTTCGTAAGACGATCAACTATAACCCAGATAGCATTATTACCTTTGGACATTTTAGGAAGTCCAGTGACAATGTCCATAATGATTTTTTCCCATTTCCATTCTGGTATGGGTGATGGTTGTAACATCCCTTTAGACTTCTATCTCTCAGCTTTAACTTGCTGACAAACCAAGCATCGAGAGACATATTCAGCAACATCTCTTTTCATGGAATCCCACCAGATGTACTCTTTCAGGTCCCTATACATCTTCATGTTTCTAGGATGAATAGAGAATGAAGAACTATGAGCCTCATCCAGTAGCTCCTTCTTTAATTCTGGGATGGTAGAAACAAAAACCTGATTTCTGAACCTTATTATCCCATCACAATCAAGGTTGAATTCAGAAACATTTCTCACCTTCTTTTTTAACTCAACATCGTCTTTTTGTGCCTCTTCAATCTTCACATGTATTGATGGTTGAACATTCATTTGAGAAAGATAATAATTTTCCCCTTCTATAATAATTACATGATCCATCCTTTGTAATTCCATAAATATTGGATCTTTTGTAATCCTCATAATGGATAAGGTAGCATGGTCTTGTCGACTTAATATATCTGCCACCTTGTTTGCATTCCCAAGGTGATAAAGAATTGAGAAGTCGTAATCCTTAATCGGCTCCAACCATCTTCTTTGGTGCATATTCAGCTCCTTTTGTGTGAAAATATACTTTAAACTTTTATGATTAGTATCAATATCACACCTTTCACCATAAAGACAATGCCTCCAAATCTTTAATTCAATGAATACCGCAGCTAACTCCAAATCATGAATTGGGTAATTTTTTTCATGGATTTTCAACTGTCATGAGGCATAAGCTATCACCATATCATTTTGAATGAGAACACACCCCGATCCCTTCTTGGATGCATCACATTAGATCACAATCCTTTCTCCACTACATGGTTCTATGAGCACTGGTGCACTGGATAACCTTCTTTTTCAACTCCTTGAAATACACTTCACACTACTCTGTCCACACGAACTTAACTCCTTTTCGAGTCAACCTACTGATTTGATTAGATAATCGTGAAATATCTTTCACAAAATGTCGATAATATCCAGCCAAACCAAGAAAACGTCAGATCCCAGTTATTGTTGTTGGTCTCGACCATCTTTCGATAACATCTATTTGTGTTGGATCCACATATATCCCTTCTTTTGAGATTATGTGACCCAAAAATGCATCTTTCTGAAGCCAAAAATCACATTTGGTAAATTTGTCATAAATATTATCCTTTCTCAGGGTTTTCAACACAATTCTCAAGTGATCATCATGTTCTTCCTTGCTCTTTGAATAGACAAGAATATCGTCTATAAAGACTACCACAAAATGATCAAGATAGTCTATAAAGACTCCATTCATTAGATCCAAGAATATAGCAGAGGAATTAGTAAGGCCAAATGGCATCACTATAAATTCATAGTGTCCATACCTTGTACGGAATGTCGTCTTTGGTATATCCTCCCATTAGACCATTAATTGATGATACCCTGAATGAAGATCAATATTGGAAATGTATTGACCTCTGCGTAGTTGATCAAATAAGTCATCAATGCGCGGGAGAGGATATTTGATCTTGATAGTGATCTCTTTAAGTTCTCTATAATCAATGCAGTGTTGCGTTGATGCATCTTTCTACTTAACAAACAGAACAGGTACTCCCCAAGGTGACGCACTAGGGCGTATGAATCCTTCATCAAGATTCTCTTGGAGTTTCTTTTTCAATTCCTAGAACTCAATTGGCGCTATTCTATATGGTGTCTTTGAAATAGGCATACCACCTGGTATGAGTTCTATTGAAAACTCAACATCGAGATTTGGTGGAAGACCTAGAAATTCCTCTAGAAAGACATCATCAAACTCTCATACAATGGGAATATTCTTAATCATGAGTTTCTCTCCAACCATTTGAGATAAATAACTTTCATTTATTGGAATCAAGTCCCATATGATTGAATAAATTTCAACATGATGGTTAAATTCATCCTTGCATCGATAGATGATATTAGATTGATCGGGAATATTAAATTTGATTTCCCTTCATTGGAAATGGGTATGAGCTTCGTATAAAGAAATACAATCCATGCTAAGAATCACATCAAATTCCAGTATAAGAAGGATCACAAGATTTGTAGGAAGCACTTTCCCACAAACTTCAATCGGTGAAGAATTATAAACTTTTGATGCAACCGTTGTGCCATTAAGAGTTGTCACAACTAAGTCATCATATAATTGTTGAGGTAATACAACGATACCATTAGAATGTTCTTTATAAATAAAAGAGTGGGTGGATCCAGAATCAAATAAAACATTTTCTACTTTAGAGTGGATGGTAAGTGTACCTTTCACCACTTAGTTATCATACTCCACATCGCTGATAGTAATTGCATTTGACTTTCCTTTGACTTTGGCCTTAAGAGATTTTTGACGTCGATCATCATCAAAAACCCTTGGATTCGGGCATTGATTGTAATAATGCCCCATCTCCTTGCACTTGAAACATTGAAGTGTAAGAGGTGTATTCTGAGTATCCCTTTCTTTGTTCGCATTAGTAGACATCTTATTCCCATTATTTATACATTCAACTGCTCGATGACCATATTTTCCACACTTAAAACATTTTCTTGTCCCTTTAAGACAATTCCCTCCATGTTTTATTCCACAATTTGATCATAAATGAAAAACTCATCTTTGTTTTAGTGTGGTCTTTATATTTTCCATTGAATTCCATTTTACTCTTCTTATCAAACCCATATAACTATTGGGATACTCCAATCTCCATCTCAAACATGAGAGCACATCAAAAAATTTCCTCATAGCTATTGAAGTTCCTTATGGCTAACGCCCTTCGAAGACTTCGTTTTACGCCACTAAAGAATCAATTGATTTTACTCCCAGGTTGGATAATAATTCTGGAAGCGTACCTTGCAAGTCTTGTAAAATTTGCTTCGTAGGTACCAACCGATTAATCATCCTTTTGTTTCAGTTCAAGAAAGTCCTTCTCTGTCATTTTTTGAAGAATACGAGGGAAGTACTTGTTTAAAAATAAGTTACTGAACTCATCCCATTCCATGGACTCAATTTAATCTCTTTTCCTCATATTCTTGATAAGATTCCACCATTTATCAGCATCACCTTCCAAACGATACACTACTAAGATGACATTTTCATGTTCAGAACATTGAAGAACTGAAAATATCATTTTAGTGGTACTAATCCATTGTTCAGCCACTAATGGATCAGAAGACCCACTGAATGAAGGTGGACGCTTCCTCATGAAGGATTCAACAGAATGTTGCTCCTTACCTTGCTTGTTTGGATGTCCTGCATGGTTCATAGCTTGAGAATGTTGTGTGAGCATGGCTATATGATTTTTCATTCCAGTTCTTATAACATTTGGTTTCTCAGGGGTACAATCATTTCATTTCCCGTCACATTCATCATTAACACAGTTCCTTTGGGATCCATCCATTGACTAAAAACAATAAGCATAGTGGGAGAAACACTAATTATAATATGAAAACCACATAATCAAAAATAAAATTTTACACTTAAGGTCTTATCATAGTTTATTCATGGCCATTTCTAAAACACTAATACTGTGTTCAATGCTTAAACATATCCTTAGGGTTCTATCTCAGGCTTTCATATCCTAGTTTCTAAATGTTGACTATACCTTTTCACTGATACCAACTATAATGACCCATACTTTACATACATTGTTATTACTTCAAAATTTAAGAACACTTATTACAATAAATAACAAATCAATGAAAGGACCGTATAGGTATAGTGTCTTTAGAAACCAGGAAACATAAAAAATGGTTCTTAAATCATCTACGTTGTCTCCCATTTATTTAATCATATATAGAGTACCTTTTTGGAATATCCTACTTAATATCCTTATTCCTGGCATGGGGAAAGGAAAACATACAAAAGGGTGAGCTAAAATGCTCAGTAAGGCTAAACAAAAAGAATATCAATCATATCATATTCATAAGAACATATAATTTTGAAAATCATAACCTGCAAAAGAGATCATAATATCATGTCATGTGATAAATCATAGTTACGAAAAGTAATCCCAAATAATCACCACATAAAACTTGAAACTTTGTGTTATACACACATAATCATAGAAAATCATTTCATATTAGTCAAGACTCATTTCCAAGACTATCATAGTGGACAAAGTCAATTACTGAACCGAGTTCACTCCTTGTTCCAGTCCTGTATCACTGAACCAGATTAACGTTCCGTTCCAACCATGTCTATCTCATGAGATATAAATCTTTACCCAATGCATTGGAGGTAGATATAGGTCCCACCTATCTCATAATTATACCATTATTTAGTGTGACACAAGATCATAAATCATACATCATAGCATAACCCATTTAAAAAAAATGGGATTCTTAAACGTCATGCCATCATAACACAATCCATATAAGATAAAAGGACTTCATGAATATAATTCCATCATAACATAATCAAATCCATGTAATCATAGGGATATAAACAGAACCCTATATTATCTTATATGGAAAATAATTTTGATAAAACTCTTGAAATTAATTCTTGTGGGAAAATATCCTTTCTTCTTGAAAATCATCTTCTTTTCTAAATATTATGTGAAATCATAAAAGAAAAGAAGTTAATAGAAAATAAACATGAAAACATATAAAGGAAGCTTCATGGAAATATTTCTCTATGAAAGTGTAAAAATCATTTCATGTAGTTTAAGTTAAAAAAACATTCTTCTCATACTTTTTCCGGAAAAGTCAAAAAGTAACTCGTACTGAAAATGAAAAAAAGATTCTTTTCGTATATTTTACTAAAAAATCACCAATAGGTAAAATTGGATTTAAAAAATTGTATGAGGATAGAAATAATATTACATATTTAGGAAACATGGATGTGTAAGATAAATACAACCCATTAAATACCAATGTATAAACAGTATCGGCTAAAAAAGATATTGTGAGATTTTCCCTTCCCTTAGGTCCGATATGATTTGTACGTGTCTGAAACTCCTCTTCTTTGACACGCCTCTTTGAAACCTCCTCTTAGGGTACTAAGATTGGTCTTTGAAGAATTCCAGGACCTCTTGGATGTTTCTAGGGAAGTGGAGAAGAGAAATTGGGAGGGGTTTGCCGAGTATGGAGGCTCAATGTGGTGTGTGGAGGAGAGGGATAGGTGCCCTTTTATAAGGGAGGTGAGGGGCACCTTTGGAATTATAAGAAATATTAATTTATAATAAATTCCAACCCCACTTAAGAACCCCCAATTATGACTCAAATACGAATCTTAGATGAGATATTGTTGTAATCTCATCATCCAACAAAATTTATACAAGTTGGAAATTTATTTTAAACATTATCAACATGATTTATCCTTATATAATATATTTAATTTTATTTGTGGTACTAATATTCTAAATTTTATATCATTATAAATATTTACTTATATGTTGTTAATTGCCCATAATTTTATACTTTATTACATATTCGACCATATAAATTTTAGTTTAAAATATTTAAATATTTTTGTGATTTCTGAACAATTTTATAATATGTAATTTCTATAAATTAACAATAGTGTCAATTTTGAAACTATTCATTTATTGGAGTTTAAATAAAATATATACAGAAGGTATGTTCGAACTAAAATATTTAATAGATTCATAACATGTCATTTTTATCTAAAAAATTATTGGAGAACATTAAATTGTTCATATAATATTTATTTTAATACTTTTAAAATCATTTATTTTATATTTCAATCAATAAAATAATTTCAACAACACTATTGTGTCACATTTAAAGATAATTATTTAATCCCTAAAAATTATAAATAAGTTCATATGATGTAGATACATCTATTAGATTTCTGGATACTATTCATGTTCTTTGTTTCATGAAGTTTATCACTAAATTAAAATTATTATACTTATATGATTTAAGAGAGTGACATGTTGTCACTTTCTTTGGTTTTAAAAATAATTAAATTATTTTAATAGTATAAAGTACATAAAGTGGTTTTATTCTGACCCTTATGTGATAAGAGTTCACTTTTAGTCATCCTAGAGAATTTTTTCTGGTGTTACGGTAAATTTGTAATCTTATTGTTACCCTTAATTACCTGAATTACCTTTAATTATAGTAGATAAAAATTACCGTAGTTACAATTCATAATATCAAAAAAATAAAAGTAACCTATTATCATAATTTGGACCCACTGATTTCAAATATGGAATCAATTTTTCAAATTTCAAAACACAAAAGTTACAGTAATTAATATATAATTTATCCCGTTGTTAAGCAAATGGGTTTTAAATGTTAAAATATTGCTAAAGATTGAAATGTTTTTACCAACACATTCAGAGTAAAATTAATGCTAATGACATAAATTATATTGAATTGTAAAAATATATTATATTTATACTTTAAACCCATTAAAAATTATAATTTAACCATATAAATTATTTCGATGAAAATAGTTTTTTTTAATTAAAATATAGCATGTTTTTACTATTCATCAAAATAAGAAAGTTAACAGAATAATATGAAAAATTTATCCAAAGTAAATTTTTATATCTCAATCCCAAAAAAGAATTTTATTTTGTCAAATTGAACTTAAAAACATGTCAAAACTATATCTAAAGTGGGTGCACCATCAAAAGGCGGCAAAACTGCATTTTTTGAAAAATACTTATTTTACCTGAATAATTTATTTTGTTCTCATACCATGTTCTAGAAAATTTGAAAGATGAATAATAATGTTATAAAATTTAAAATTCAGTTAATACTATTTATAAAGGCTAGTTTATAATATTATAATTATATATCGTTGCTTCGTGAAATTCGATATTGCGTACTACACACGCTATCGAGAAAGGTCGTGATTGCGTGTAACGCAAGCCCAACTAGTGTTGTGTGCAGTGAAAGATTCCTTTGATGTTTCATATAACATATGTCATAATATATATATATATATATATATACTTCTCATAAAATATCAGGGTGTTACATTCTACCCCCCTTAAAATGAATTTCACCATCGAAATTTGTCACTTCGTAACAAACAAATGAGGAAAACTTTCCCTCAACATATCCTCAAGCTCCCATGTAGCTTCTTCTAATTGGTGTTTTCTCCATAAAACATTCACCAAGCGAGTTTTCTTGTTCTGTAGAAATTTTTCTCTACAATCCAGAATCACTATCGGCTATTCTTCATAAGAAATATCTTGCTTCAGAGGTACAAATTCTGAGCTTAGTACATGTGAAGGATCAGGTATGTACTTTCTCAAGATAGATACATGGAACACGTCATGAACTTGAGAGAGATTCGGTGGAAGCGCCAATCGTTATGCTACCTTCTCAACACAATCCAATATTTCAAAAGGACCAATATACCTAGGGCTCAGCTTGCCCTTCTTTCCAAATCTCATTACTCTCTTCCAAGGAGATATTCGTAAGAACACTTTATCACCCACTTCAAACTCTAGGTCTTTTCTTCGGTTGTCGAAATAACTTTTTTGTAGACTCGGAGCTACTCTTATGTGTTGTTGAATAGATAGGACCTTTTCTTCCATCTCATCAACAAGATCAAGTCCTAATAGATTTCTTTCCCCAACATCATCCGAACAAGTTGGAGTTCTGCATTTCATTCCATAGAGAGATTCATAAGGATCCATATGAATACTGGAGTGAAAGCTGGTATTATAAGAAAATTCCACCAATGGATGGTGTTGATACCAACCACCTTTGAAATCCATAGAGCAAGATCTTAACATATCTTCTAGAGTTTTAATTGTTCCCTCAGACTGACCGTCTGTCTGAGGATAATAACCAGTGCTAATACTCAACTCTGTATCTAGTGTATGCTAAAGATTTATCCATAACATCGATGTAAACCATGGATCCCGATAAGATATAATGGAAAGTGGTACTCCATAAAATCTTACCACTTCCTTTACACATATCCTGGCAAGCTGATCCAAAGAGAAATCTTCCCTAATATCAATGAAGTGTCCCAACTTTTTAAGATGATCAACTATAACCCAGATAGCATTATTACCTTTTGATGTTTTAATTAGACCAGTGTCAAACTCCATAGTGATGTTTTACAATTTCCATTATCATAAGGGTAATGGTTGTAACATCTATTTAGACTTATGTCTCTCATCATTAACTTGCTGACAAAACAAGCATTGAGAGACATTTTCAGCAACATCTCTTTTCATGGAATCCCACCAGAAGTACTCTTTCAGGTCCCTATACATCTTCGTGCTTCCAGGATGAATAGATAATGTATAACTATGGGCCTCATCCAGTAGCTCCTTCTTTAATTCTGGGATGGGAGGAACACAAACCCAATTTCTGAACCTTATTATCCCATCATAGTCATGGTTTAATTGAGGAACATTTCTCACCTTCTTTTGTAACTCAACATCTTCTTTTTGTGTCTCTTTAATCTTCACATGTATAGATGGTTTAACATTCATTTGAGAAAGATTAGAATTTTTCCCTTCCATTATAATTACATGATCCATCCTTTGTAAATCCATAAATATTTGATATTTTGTGATCCTCATCATGGATAAGCTAGCATGGTCTTGTCGACTTAATGCATCTGCGACCTTGTTTGCATTCCTAGTGTGATAATGAATTAAGCAGTCGTAATCCTTAATCAGATCTAACCATCTTTTTTGGAGCATATTCAGCTCCTTTTGTGTGAAAATATATTTTAAACTTTTATGATCAGTATAAATATCCCACCTTTCACCATAAAGATAATTCCTCCAAATCATTAATGGAATGATTACCTTAGCTAACTCCAAATCATTAGTTGGGGAATTTTGCTCATATATTTTCAACTGTCGTGAGGCGTAAGCTATAACTATATCATTTTGCATTAGAACACACCCCAAGCCCTTATAGGATGCATCACTGTAGATCACAAACCTTTCTCCACTACAAGGCAGTGTGAGCACAGGTGCACTAGATAACCTTCTTTTTCAACTCCTTGAAATTCTCTTCGCACTGCTCTGTCCTCACGAACTTAACTCCTTTTTGAGTCAACCTGGTGAGTGGATTAGATAATCATGAAAAATCATTCACAAAACGTCGATAATATCCAGTCAAACCATGAAAACTTCAGATCTTGGTTATTTTTGTGGGTCTCGACCATCTTTTGATAACCTCTATTTTTTCTGGATCCACAGATATCCCACCTTTTGAGATTATGTGACCCATAAATGAAACTTTTTTAAGCCAAAATCACACTTGGTAAATTTGGCAAAATGCTTCTCCTTTCTCAGGTCATCAATACAATTCTCATGTGATCTTCATGTTCTAACTTTCTCTTTGAATAGAAAAGAATATCGTCTATAAAGACTACCACAAACTGATCAAGATAGTCTCTAAAGACTCTATTCATTAGATCCCCGAAGATAGAAGAGGCATTAGTAAGAACAAATGGCATCAATATAAATTCATAGTTTCCATACCATTAACGGAATGCAGTATTTGGTATATCCTCCCTTTTGACCCTTAATTGATGATACCCTGAACTAAGATCAATCTTGGAAAAGTATTGAGATTCTCGTAGTTGATCAAATAAGCCATCAATGCACAAGAGAGGATATTTGTTCTTGATAGTGATCTTGTTATGTTCTCTATAATCAATGCAGAGTCGCATTGATCCATCTTTCTTCTTATCAAACAGAACAGGTTCTCCCCAAGGTGATGTACTAGGGGGTATTAATCCTCTATAAAGATTCTCTTGGAATAGCTTCTTCAATTCCTAAAACTCAACTGGGGCCATTCTATAAGGTTTCTTTGAAATAGGCATAACACCTTGTATAAGTTTTATTGAAAACTCATCATCACGATTTGGTGGAAGACCTGGAAATTTCTCTAGAAAGACATCATCAAACTCTCGTACAATGGGAATATTCTTAATTGTGAGATTTTCTCCAACCATTTGAGTTAAATAACCTTCATTTATTGGAATCAAGACTCATAACATGGAAGAAATTTCCCCTGGAAGGTTATATTCAACCTTGAAATGATAGATGATAGTAGATTGTTCAGGAATATTAAATGTAATTTCACTTCTTGGGAAATTGATATGAGCTCCATATAAAGAAAGCAAATCCATTCCAAGAATCACATCTACTTCCACAATAGGAAGGATCACAAGATTTACAGGAAGCACTTTCCCACAAAATTCAATCGAAGAATAATTATAAACTTATGATGCGACCGTTGTGCCCTTAGGAGTTGTCACAGCTAACTAAACATATAATTGTTGAGGTAATACGGCGATACCCT
Organism: Viscum album; assembly: GCA_963277665.1. Taxonomy (NCBI): domain Eukaryota; kingdom Viridiplantae; phylum Streptophyta; class Magnoliopsida; order Santalales; family Viscaceae; genus Viscum; species Viscum album. The sequence goes on along the minus strand of OY728167.1, from coordinate 88,950,938 downwards.
TAGAAAATATTTCAGAAATTAAAGAGTGGGTGGATCCAGAATCAAAGAAAACATTTTCTACTTTAGAGTGGATGGAAAGTGTACCATTCACCAATTCATTATCGTACTCCATATTGCTGATAGTAATTGCATGTGACTTTCCTTTGTCTTTGGCCTTAAGAGTTTTTTGACGTCGATCATCATCAACAACCCTTGGATTCGAGCACTGATTGGCATAATGCTCAATCTCCTTTCACTTGAAACATTGATGTGTAGGAGGTTCATTCTATGTATCCCTTTCTCTATTCGAATCATTAGACATCATTTTCCCATTATTTTGACATTCAACTTCCCGATGACATTCTTTTCCACACTTAAAACATTTCCTTGTCCATTTAAGACAATTGCATCCATGTTTCTTTCCACAATTGTATCATAAAGGAAAAACTCATCCTCTTTTCAGTGTGGTCTTTAGATTTTCCTCTGAATTCCATTTTCCTCTTCTTATCAAACCCATATGACTGATGGGTTACTACAATCTCCATCTCAACCTTGAGAGCACATAGAACAACTTCATCGTATCTATCGAAGTCCCTTATGGATAACTACCTTCGAAGACTTGGTTTTAAGCCACTAAAGGATTGATCTATCTTACTCTCAAGTTGGATAATAATTCCAGAAGCATACCTTGAACGTCTTGTAAAATTCGATTCGTAGGTACCAACCGATTCATCATCCTTTTGTTTCAGTTCAAGAAACTCCTTCTCCATCTTTTTTCGAAGAATACAAGGGAAGTACTTATTGAAAAATAAGTTCTTGAACTCGTGCCATTCCATGGACACAATTTCAACTCTTTTTCTCATATTCATGATAAGATTCCACCATTGATTAGCATCACCTTCCAAACGATACACTACTAAGATGAATTTTTCATGTTAAGAACATTAAAGAACTGAAAATATATTTTCAGTTGTACTAATCCATTGTTTAGAAACTAATGAATCAAAAGACCCGCTGAATGAAGGTGGACGCTGCCTCATGAAGGATTCAATAGAATGTTTCTCCTTCCTTTGCTCATTTGTAAGTCATGCATGGTTCATAGCTTGAGAAAGTTGTGTGAGCATGGCTAAAAGATTTTTCATTCCAGATCCCATAACTTTTGGTTGCTCAGGGGGACAATCATTGCATTGCCTATCACATTCAGCATTAACACGGTTCTTTCGGGTTCCATCCATTGACTAAAACAAATAAGCATAGTGTGAGAAACACTAATCATAATAGGAAAACCACATAATCAAGAATAAAATTTTACACTTATGGTCTTATCATAGGTTATTCATGGCCATTTTTAAAACACTAATATTGTGTTCTATGCTTAGACATATCCTTAGGGTTCTTACTAGGGCTTTCACATCCTAGTTTCCAATGGTTGATTATACCTTTCCTCTGATACCAACTATAACGACCAATACTTTACATACATTGTTATTACATCAAAATTGAAGCACACTTATTAAAACATATAACAAAACCATGAAAGGACAGTATAGGTATAGTGTCTTTAGAAAATGGGAAACATAAAAAACTGGTTCATAAATCATCTACGTTGTCTCCAATTTATTTCATCATATCTAGAGTCCCTTTTGGGATATCCTACTTAATATCCTTCTTCCTGACTTGGGGAAAATAAAACATACAAAAGGGTGAGCTCAAATGTTCAGTAAGGGTAAGAAAAAGGAATATCAATCATATAATATTCATAAGAACATAACATTTTGAAAATCATAACCTGTAAAAGAGATCATAATATCATGTCATGGGATAAATCATAGTAATGAAAAGTAATCCCAAATAAACACAACATAAAACCTGAAAATTTGTGGCGTACACACATAATCCTAGAAAATCAGTTCATATTAGTCAAGGCTCATTTCCAAAACCATCATAGCGGACAAAGTCCCTTACTGAACCGAGTTCACTCCTCATTCTAGTCCTGTATCACTGAACCAGATTAACTTTCCGTTCCAGCCATGTCTATCTCATGAGATATAAATATTTACCAAATGCATTGGAATAAGATATAGGTCCCACCCATTTCATAATGATACCACTATAATGTGTTCCACAAGATCATAAATCATACATCGTATCATAATCCATGTAATAAAAATGGGATTCTTAAACGCCATGCCATCATAACAAAATCCATATAAGATAAAAGGACTTCATGAAAATAATTCCATCATAAAATAATCAAATACATCTAATAATAGGGATAGAAAAAGAACCCTATATTATCTTAGATGGAAAATAACTTTGATAAAACACTTGAAATGAATTCTTGAGGAAAATATCATTTCTTCTTGAAAATCATCTTCTTTTCTCAAAATGCCGTGAAATCTTAAAATAAAAGAAGTTAATTGAAAATAAACATGAAAACTTATAAAGGAATCTTCATGGAAATAATTTACAATGAAAGTGTAAAAATATGTTGATGACATATATGCTAAAAAACATTCTTCTCGTACATTGTCCGAAAATGTCAAAAATTAACTCGTACTGAAAATGAAAAAAGATTCTTTTCGTATATTTTACTAAATATTCACCAATAGGTAAAATTGGATTTAAAAATTTTTATGAGGATAGAAATAATATTACATATTGAGGAAACATGGATGTGGATGATAAATACACCCCAATAAATACCAAAGTATAATCAATCTCGGCTAAAAATGATATTGGGATATTTTCTCTTACCTTAGGTCTGATATGCTTTGTACGTGTCCGAACCTCATCTTCTTCAACATGCCTCTTTGAAACCTATTCTTAGGGCACTATGATTGGCCTTTTAAGAAGACCATGACCTCTAGGATGTTTCTAGCGAAGTGGAGAATAGAAATTATCAGGGGTTGGCCGAGCATAAAGGCTTAATGTGGTGTTTGGAGGAGAAGGAGGAGGTGCCCTTTTATAACGGAGGAGAGGGGCACCATTGGAATTATAAGAAATATTAATTTATAATATATTCCATCCCCACATAAAAACCTCCAAAAATGACTCAAATTAGAATCTTAGATGAGATAGGGTTGTAATATCATTAGTCAATAAAAATTAGATAAGTTTGGAATTTATTTTAAACATTATCAACATGATTTATCATTATATAATCTCTTTAATTTTATTTGTAGTAATAAGATTCTAAATTTTAAATCATTATAAATATTTACTTATATGTTGTCAATTGTCCATAATTGTATACTTTATTACATTTTAGACCATATAAATTTTAATTTTCAATTTTTAAATATTTTTGTTATTTTTAAACAATTTTATAATATGTAATTTCTATATATTAACAATAGTGTCAATTTTTACACTATTCATTTATTTGAGTTTAAATAAAATATATACATAATATATGTTCGAACTAAAATATTTAATAGATTCATAACATGTCATGTTTATCTAGGAAATTAGTGGAGCACTTTAAATAGTTCATATAATATTTATTTTAATACTTTTAAAATCATTTATTTAATATTTCAATCAATAAAATAATTTCAACATCACTATTGTGTCATATTTAATGATAATTATTTAATCCCTAAAAATTATAAATAAATTCATATGATGTATATAATTGTATAATATTTCTGGATACTATTCATTTTCTATGTTTCATGAAGTTTATCACTAAATTAAAATTATTATACTTATAAGATTTAAGAGAGTGACATGTTGTCACTTTCTTTGGTTTTAATAATAATTAAATTTTTTTAATGCTAAAAGGTCCATAAAATGAATTTATTCCGACACTTAGGTGATTAGGGTCGACTTTTAGTCATTGAATAGAATTTTGGAAGGTGTTATTGTAATTTTTAATCTTATTTTTACCCTTAATTACCCGATTTGCCTTTAACTGCAGTAAATAAAAATTACCATATATACTATTAATAATATCAAAAAAATTAACCTATTAACATAATTTAGACCCAATAATTCCAAATATGGAATAAATTTTTCAAAATTCTAAACACAGTAGTTGAAATAATTAATTTAAAATTAATCCTGTTGTAAAGAAAATGAGTTTTAATTGTTAAAATATTGCCAAAGATTGAAATATTTTAACCTATGAATTCAATGTAAAATTAATGCTAGTGACATAAATTATATTTAATGGTAAAAATATATTCTATTTATACTTTAAAACCATTCAATATTATAATTTAACCATATAAATTATTGCGATGAAAAAAAGTTGTTTTTAATTAAAATATAGCGTGTTTTTACTATTCATCAAAATATGAAAGTTACCAGAATAATATGAAAAATTTATCCAAAGTAAATTATTATATACTGATTCAAAGAAGAATTTTATTTTGTCAAATTAAACTTATAAACATGACAAAAAATATATTTAATTTGGGTGCGCCATCAAAAGGCGGAAAAACTGCATTTTTAGAAAAATAGTTATTTTACCTGAAATATTTATTTTGTTCTCATACAATGTTATAGAAAATATGTAAGATGAATAATAATGTTATAAAATTCAAAATTCAGTTAATACTATTCATAATGGATAGTTTTTAATATTATAATAATATATCATTGGTTAGTGAAACTCAGTTTTGCGTACAACACACGCTATCGAGGAAGGTCGTGATTGCGTGTAACGCAAGCCAAGCTAGTGTTGTGTGCAGTGAATGATTCCATTGATGTTTCATATAACATAATTCCTAATATATATATATATATACTTCTCATAAAATATCAGGGTGTTACAGTTACCCCCCCCCCCCCCCCATTAAAAAAATCTCTTTATTTTGAGTAACCAAGGATTAGAGATTAAGAAACAACATACCTTTTCCAATGACAGGATATTTAAGAAATTTACAAAGTAATTGAGTTTGATACCTACTAAATAATATACTGATTGGAATAATAACTATGACAGCTTCTTCATATGTATCCCCTCAAGGGAACACTCCTGACCATCTTCATCAATGGTGATCCCTTATCATATTAATATTCGAATATCAATAGATGAAACGCCCTTGGATTAAAACATCTTCAGCTTTTCTATCATGATTTGATAATAATCAATGCTTATTACGATCTCCACCAGAGAGATTGATTCACCTCAATTTCCCTGTATTATCAAAAAATTACAGTATATAAATATTTAAGGGAATAAGGTTGATCCTTCTTGCCTATTCAATGTGAGCAAGAAGGCTGGGATGATTTTCTCAACCATGATGCTCCATTTTCTCCACTCCTCAAACTTTCACATGTAATATTCAATTATGACTGTGGTTCTATGGATATCAATACTTCTTACATTTGATTAAGTGTGAATCTTCTTTCTCGAAGAGCTTTCCAGGAATTAGAATCTCCTTGTGAAATTTTCAACTTTTTGATAAATTCTTCATGGGTTGGAATAAGTTCTATGCAATTTTTAACAATGTTACCATCCTTGTTCACCTCACAGATAGAACATCCTGAACATGGGAGTTTCATTTTGTTTGCAACCTCTTATTCACCTATTCTTCATCATGTGTAATCTTCATAATACTTTTTTTACTGGCCTTTTAATATGCATCATCCTCCATTCTCATTCTTTCCAAATCATTAGTCTCGATAACCAATATGTCTATAATAACTGTAGCATCATGTTTGTAATTTCCACATGGCTTCTTCAAAGTGCCATCCTTCTTGATTGTTCATTAGGATTCACTACGTGTGAAATTCTTGGATTTAGAATCCAAGGACTTTTCAGTATTCCTCCTTGTAATATTCTTGGGAGTATTTGATTTTGAAACATACTTCTAATTACATCCCATGATAGCTTCTTCATTATTTTCCAACATCTGTTCTCTTCTATTCTTATTATCTTTCAATACATTCTGAGATAATCATGCACCATTCTTGGGACCACTCCCATTTTGGACATCACAGTTATTGTCTGGCCTTCCAAAACTTTTGGAAGTGTTCATATTCTTTTGTATCTATGAATGTTTTTCTTATTTTCTATCTCTAACCCCCTTTAGATGAGTTGTATCTATGCTTTTTTATTTAAGGGTTGTACAAAAAATCCAGTGCACAATGCCCAAATCTGTTGTAGTGCCAACATTGACCCACAAATCATGAAGTCTTGATATCTTTTTTATTTGATTTCTGAGCCTTCTTCTTGATGTGTTGTGCTCTATCTGGGAAACATATTCTATATTCTTTTTACGATAAACCCTATCTATGGGGTTTTTCATCTCATCACCTTTCCTCATCCATGCTTATTGAGAGTTATTATTCAAACTTATACATTTTATAGAAACAATTTTGTAAGCATTAGTGCAAGTTGGCATGGATTGAACCTTCACATTTTCAACTAAATGTGATGTATCAATGAGTGAAGTCATGATCTGTTTATCACATTTCATAGGTCTTTTGACAGTAGAATCCGCCTGTGTTCATTGATTGCTAGAAGAAACTATTTCACACTTTTTTGGGGACTCAAAATGTGTCTCCTCAATATTGGTCAAATGAGAATCCAATTCTAGACATCTCATATTGAATATGACATTATATCTTAAATCATAGTCATCTTCTCTTCACAAGATATCTTTAATCATTCAACTTCATCATATGAAACTTTATTATGTTTTGTAACAATGTTTCATGTTCCTTGATCTTCATGTAATTTTCTTCTAGATATAAATCCTTTACATCAGTGATCCTTTTCAGATCATTTTCCATTGCATGGATCCTCTCTTTTAGAGTCTTGTTTAATCCCACCTTATATTAAACATCTTTGAGAAACATTAAAGAACATACTGTAGATACCCTCTTTGATTCTTCAAAGGCTCCAAACTATCTGGAGATCCTTAAACATTCCACAAAATTTTCATGAAATACTTTCACAAAAACATCATTTTCTTCTTCTAGCTTGGTGAGATTATCTGGAATCCATTGAAATACTCCACAAACCCAGGATGTACATTCTTCAGGAATACCATGCTGAATCATTATTAATCTATCAACTGATATTTCTTGAGATGTCATAAATTAATCATTACCACTTGTTCTAGCATTTTCATATTGAGTATAATTTCCAAATATACCAATTCATACCTCAAGATAATTTGATGTGAAATGTTTTTCCATATTATTGGTGGAAACTTGTGCCACCTTCTCATTACATTCCAGTTTTGGTGTGTCTTCAATGTCAACCAGATATGGAGAACTAGATACTTTTTATTCATTAGATTAAAGGTACTTCTTCTTCATATTTCTCTTTTCTTTATTCTTCCAGTTCATTATGGTTTAGGTTGATATAGAATTATTCTATGTGATAACATAGACTTCATCAAAATATCACTTTATTGTTGACTCAGGAATGAATCTCAAGTCTCCCAAAGAGAATATATTCAATTTAGAGAATCCAACAGAGGTGAAACTATCCCTCTAATACAAATTTAGAGGACCAGTTTCAGATATTCCTAACAGTCTTCTCTCTGTTAAATGTGTTTTCAATACAAAAAAATATTTACACCAACTGAGATTTGTTGGATGCTAAAGTGCTACACTGTCTTCCACAGACATCTTCCACTTTTTATTACTTACTTATCAGCATGCAAGTAACCAACCTATTCTTCTCTACAAAAAACCGTTAAGCTGCACACTCTTCTTCTTCTACTTCTTCATTGAAAAACCAAGTGCATTGAAACCTTCTCTTCCTCACACTTTCTCATTCAGTTCAAAACCAAGTGCACTGAACTCTTCTTCTTCTTGCTATAATCACAAGTTATATTTGTTATATTTAAATGAATGAAGTATATCTCAACATAGAATCATCAAAGATGAACAAAAGTTGGTAAGAACATCTAGCACAACTCATAACCTGCACGCCCATCCCCACATGCACACCACCCTACTTGTGAGCCTCCCAGCTTGCACACCACCAAATGCGTGCATTCCACAATTATGAAAAACACACAACTTGAGAACCACTTTAGTTTTATACACAACCCACTTGTTAAAAATTAATCCCTTTTTGAATGCATCTTACAACTTCCGCGCCATTTCTGCTTGCACATTACTCTGCCTGTGCACCACTCTACTTTCATGTCACTCAACTTCCACACCTATCTACTTGTGCGCCATATAAATAACTCTAGACTTGCGTAACACATTAGCTTGCGTGCAAATTTCTAATACTTGTGCTATCAGTGAAGAATTTTTATCTTACGTGTTGAACCAAAAAAATGAGGAGGGTAGCCATCTATTTATCAGAATTTTGGGGACCCAACACGCGAGGCATTCAACTCAACTTTCAAACCACTTTATGACTTGCGCTCCACACACACTTGTGTGCCTCTCAATAACATGTGAGCCACTTTCTTTCCTTTCAAATATTTTGATCTCATTATCTTGTAATATGACTTGTGCCCAACATAAACTTTCACACCACTTATACTTGATTTGAAATTTTCTATTTTTGTGCTAATATTTAACATACACAACACATTCTTTACTTTGTCATTTTTTGATGTGTTGATCTTGAAAGATGACTTGCATGCAACATACACTTGCACATCACTTATACATGTGTGCCACACATGTTATCCACTTTTGACATGTGCGCCACTTTCTTTCCTTTCCCAGAAACCCTTTATTACCCCCTATCCTTCATAAGGCTTGCATCAAAATTTCCCCAAACATATGATATTTGTGAAATAAAAATCAAAAAAGCAACTTCACAGTTTTATCCCTTCTCATAGTGCTACGCCAATGAACTCCTTCTTGTCTTCTCATCATCTTCAACAATCATCCTTCTTTCTTATTGTACTATTTGGAATATAAATTTCCAAGTACTTCATCATCCTCACATCAAATCCTCAATTACCTTTTTAGTGTTAATTCTAATGAACTCCAATAATCTCTCTTCAAAAAATGTGGAGGCTTGAGGATTATTCAAACGCAGTCAATGTTGTAGACAATGTATCACCTTTGATACATGTATTTGGTACATTATGAACAGTGAAAGAGTATTCTAATTTCTAGGAAACATGTGATGCATGACCATATTAGAATGACATGCCCTTACACACTATCTTTTCAACTTCAACCATCATTATCAGATAAATGATATATCAAAATTATTCTATAATCAGCCTCAAATGGATGATACTTCTCCATTCTTCACTGTTGTAAGCAATGTGTCACCTTTGAAACAAGTTCATTGAACTTAGGATCAATTCAACAATCGTCTGAATTGCATTCTCCATTAACTATGGAGACTTTCATCATTTTTGCCTTTATTTTTACTGGTATTGAAAACTGTTGAAAACAAATACAATCTTCATACACAATATGGTCCCAAAAAGCGAATCCCGTAAGAACCTAGTGATCAGCCTTTACATACTGACATTTATAGAATTGAGAATCAAACTCTCCCACACATTTCATCATCCTTGTACACCAAAATTGATGTTTGAGGACCTGATATATCTTAACCACACCTAGATATATAGTCAAAAGGGATTTATTAATATCCATTATAACCTCCTCCTGCAACGCCATTGGTACTACTATGCATCCTCTAAAAATAATGAAGTGATCCTCACCTTTGGAATATTCATTAGGGGAATTCCCTATAATAATTAGAGCATGTAGGGTCTCACAGTCAGCATCCCCATGTTGTGACTCTCTGACTTGATATAAGATTGGAGGTTTGAAAACAATCGATTGTAGGTAAGATTCTCTATCTCCATCCACAATGGATAACTTCCACAAGGTGAAATGCTATGGCCCTTCATTTAGAAACTGGAACCTAGATCTTCTACTAAGAGCATCATCCACCACATTCCCCTTCCCAAGAGTATAGACAACATCCAATTTATAGTCCTAGATGTACTTTATCCATATCCTCTATCTAAAATTATGATCCTTATGAGTGAATATGAAGATGAAAATTTAGTGATCTGAGTATACAAAAAACTTCTCACCCATCAAATAGTGTCTCCTCTTCTTCGTAGAGAAACTATCACAAATAACTCAAGGTCATGAGTCACATAATTTTGCTAGTGTGGTAACAACTGGCAGGAACCACAGTCAATCACTACTTTCCTATGAATTTGGACACAACCTATCCCAGTCCCTGATGCATCATAGAACACCACATACTAAATGCATTTTTTCAGTAATCTCAACATGGGAGTGCTCATCAACCTCTACCTCGACTTCTAAAAGTGGTGATGGAACATTTCAGTACACATGAAAGGATTCCCATTTTGTCTCAAAGATACCAAGGGTGATGCCACTCCGGAGAAGTCAAGTACCAATATCTAATAGAACCCATCCAATCCAAGGAGACATTGCACCATGGTAACACTCTTTGATGGATCCCAAACAAGAACTGCCTCAACCTTCACTGGATCCACTTCAACTCCATCCTCTGAGATTTCGTGTCACAAGTAATGGTCTTCTCGAATCAATAAAGAAAACATTTATAGCTTTACATAAATATGATTCTTTTGGAGTGTGTCTATTATCATCCTCAAGTGTGTCATGTGCTCCTCCTTGATCACCGAATACACTAGGATGTCATATATGAAGACAAGTACGAATCGGTCTAATTATGGCTGAATGATCCAGTTCACGAGTCTCATGAACACTTCTAGGGAATTCAACTTGAAAAATGAAATAAAAAGTAATAAAAGAGGCCGTATTAACATATAATGGCTTTAATTGGTATATCCTCATCTCATACTTGTAGGTAGTGATAGCCTGATCTAGTGTTGATATTCAAGAATCGTCAGACCCTTTCAACTGATCAAAGATTTCAATTATTTGAGGTAGTGGATACTTGTTCTTAATGATCACCTAGATTAAGAACTGTTAATACAAACATAACCTCATGCTCTCGTCTTACTTCTTGTCAATGAAAACTAGGGCTTCCTATGGTGAATCATTATGTCTCAGAAATCTCTGCTTATGGAAGTCCTACATCTCTATCCTTTTGACATGATGCTTTGTAGGATCCATACAAATATGCAAGTGTAGATATAAATTTCATCCTGGGAAGTAGATAAAAATAGAATTCCATCTCCCTGCACAAAGATGAACATAGAAAAGTTTCATGAAATTTGTCCTCATACTCTGCCACCATTGCAGGAAAATGAGGAATGACATCATCCACTACACTAAGGGTGAGTCTACACAACTGATGAGTAATTGGTTGAACCCTTCAATGTGTGAGTCCATCCTACACTCCCTGGATTTCCTTTTCTCTAATAGAGAAAATCATGGTTCCATCATTGTGGATAAAAACACTCTTCACCTAAAATAGTCAATCAGAGCATGAACTATGGATAAAATGTTCGTATGAAGAATAACGTCGTAATGCCTTGATGTTTCTAGAAATGGATCCCAACCAAAAATATCACCTCCAAGAGTTATGTCACACTATCGACATGAGTGTGTGATAATTAAGTCTCCTCTAGTAGGAGTCTCCAAGCATAAGTGCTGAGTCAATTGTTGAACGATAATATTTATGTCTTGAACAAGATCCATGGCATGAATGGAATGACTAGAACTTGTGTCTTTCAAAACTGTAGCTAAGGTGAAAAAGATATAGATCCAAAATCATATCATACCTAGAGCCCTAGGGTCACAATCCTTTATCTCATGCAGTTGGTCTCATCCCTATCTACCAGCTCCCTAAGCCATGCGAGGGCCACCTGGGGTGGTAGTGCTAATGGGTCGAACCCCTGACAACCTCTTTCTACCCATCTTTCCCTTCTTCCATGTTCACCTCCCTATGTAACACCTTTATCCAATATATATATATACCCCGTAGGTCCCTCGACAATCCCCCGATCAGCTATATGACGTGTCGGGAAATATTTTGCCAGATGTCCCTGACCGACGCATGAGTAACAACATATGTCCCTTCCCTGATTTGGCCCTCCCTGGGAGCCATGCACCGCTAAACCCGAGTCTTGGGGTCACATTTTGAAACGCATGACCCACATGGATCCTAGTGAATACAATCATCTACATATTGTCATGTTCTTTGATACCAGGTTCTCACTACTAGATCCTACTACATGTTAATTATCTTCCAAAAAACTTTCAACTAGCAGGGCCTTTTCAAGTACCCAACGTAGGTCGAAATTACAAGGGTTAACACTGATGCCCTGATGTCCTTGTGTAATCACTTCTCGGAGGTATGATGCATGAAAAACTAGCTAGGTACGGTATCCAAGGAGTATATTTAATGATTATTAAAATTCTTTGAATAATATTCCGTGGTCATACTACAATGTTGTAGATACAGAAGCCCTTGTATGCATATCGATCAGAATATGGCCAGAAAGAAATCATCTCTAAAGAGATGCTCAAAATCATTATAAGAGTGATTTGTATGATTGTGTGACTAATTTACCAATCTCCACCATCACCCCACAGATCCCTGATAAAGACTCATGATAAGGACCACCATCTGGTCAGCATACAAACTCACAAGGTGGAAAATACGAGTCACTTACTCTACCCAATCCTCAACTATCTGGTGGTCGGTCTCACCCTGAAACATGGTAGGTCACTGTATTTATAATTATTTCAATACACTCATCTCTTATTCATCCTCTTCTGGTAGGGACGGTAGTAGCTACTACTCGACAGGTGGTGGTATAGCTGTTAAACCACACAAATGAGTTATCGCCGGTATAGGCCCCTATACTGATGCCTCATCACTATAAAGACACCATTTAGTGGAGTCCTTTCTTTCTATCTATGAGGATGAATCCTAAAATAAATAAAGGTATACCTTGGTAAATAGAGTATATCGAGGCAACTTTTGGTCTAAAAAAAGAAATCTCGCTGGGGCCATATGGTTTCACTAATCATTTATTCCAATTATTTTGGGAGGTCATACTAGATGATGTGTGTAAAATGGTTAAGCATTTCTTCAAAGAGGGATATCACAATCAAGGAATTAATGTTCAGTTCATTGCCTTAATCCCTTAGGTGGAGAATGAAAGTGATATTGGTCAGTCCCGATCTATTTCTCTTATCAATACAATCCACAAGATCATCCCTAAACTCCTATCCATGCGCTTCGCTCATTTTTCTAAGATAATTTTCTTAGGGAACCCATTTGGTTATATCGAAGGATGAAAGATTCAAGATTGCCTTATAAATTCCTTTGAATGTATTAATCTCCCTCATAAGACCACACGGGGTGGAAAAATTTCTCTAAAGCATGATATTAAGAAGGCCTTTGACACCATTGAATGGGGTTCCATTGGACAAATTCTACAGGAGTTTGGATTCCACAACAGATGTATTCATTGGGTTAATGCTCTTCTCAGTTCTGCTCAAATTTCTATTTTGATTAATAGATCTAGATAATGCTACTTTAAATTATTTAGAGTGAGGTAGAGGGATCCTTTGTCTGCTATTATTTTTGCAATTACTGAAGATTGTCTCTGTCAACTTATCCTCAATAGAGCTAAAAAAAGAGGGAGCAATGAAATATGTGCTTCCCAAGGTATCACTTCCCCCCCCCCTCATATTCTTTTTTCTGATGAAATTAATCTATTTACTCAGGTAGAAATTAGGAACCTTAATAATATCAAAAGAACTCTTCTTCACAATGAAAAAGATTTTGTACAAGAATCCAATTGGAGCAAGTAATTCATTTTCTTTTGGAAAAACATCTCGAACTCAAGGAAGAGATGCATGGTTCATGAGCTAGGAATAAGTGAAGGGTCCCTTACTTTTATTTACCTTGGGATTCCAATGTTCATTGGAAAACCTAGGTCCTCTTATTTTTCTGATCTTGTGAGCCATGTTAGAAGAACCTTATCCACCAGGAAGGGTAAGGAACTCTCAATGGTAGGGAGAATCTACCTGGTTAAACATGTGATTGTCTCAAGGCAGGTTTACTCCTTCATTGTGTACTCCTGGCCAACTTCCACCCTTAAAAGTATCAATACAATCAAGAGGAACTTTGTGTGGAGTGGGAGTATAAATGAATGGATGATTATTACAGCTCCATGGAGGATTTTTTTCTTGCCACATAACTTGAGAGGCCTGGGAATTAAAAGCATTGATCTCTTCAACCAATCTCTTCAAGCACATTTCCTTTGGCGACTTATCAAGGATAAATATGCATCCTTGGATTTCCCCAGAACTAAACTTCTACAAAGGATGATTACAGGGAGAAAGAATAACATACAATCCACAGTTTGGTCGGGTCTTAAAAAGACATTCGAGAAGATCAAAATGCAGTCTCACTAGTTGGTCAACATGAACTCTTCCCCACAATTATGGAAGGATAACTGGAATGGTACCCCCATGATTAATAGTTTGGAAATGCAAGATCTGACTATATACTACAATGCCACTATTAAAAACCCGATCGAGCAGTATCATCTGCCTCTGCCTCAGATTGCACACACGGTCTCCTCCTATGCTTTTCTGGACACAAATGAAATTCTAATTTGGGATCCGAGATCAAATGGAATTATGAACTCCAAATGCTTCTACAAAAATATTTTACAACGTTTTGGTAATGGATCTTTGAATTACAACAAAAAATGTTTTTTTCATCTAGATCTACACTCCGTTGGACCCTCCATCTCAACAAGCTTCCAGTGGGCAATAATCTGCAGCGGGTTGGGATCTCCCTCTACTCCAGATGCGACTTGTGTCATCAGCACCATGATGATATTAACCATTTGTTCATGTCTTGTAAAACCACAACCCCACTCTGGGACCTGATCTTCAACTGTTTTGAGATTCAACCTCCACATGTGGATAACATCATGGACCTCCTGCTGCTACTTCTAGTAATCTAATTTTCGAAAATGGTTCAAATTATCTTATTTTCTGCATGTGCTAAAGTTATTCATTTCATTTTGAGGTGCAGTAACATGTCTCGACATAAAAATTATGGCATAAATTATAGGTTGGTGATCTCTGATATTTTGTCTTCGGCTCAACAAGAAAATAGATTACATGCTGAAAATTGTGACAACACAGTAAGAGATTTCACTATGATGAAAAAACTGGATGTGAAGGGTAACATTCCTCGGCCTCTTGGAACCATGGAAGACTTTTGGTTACCTCCTTTTTCAGGGTGGATTAAATGCAACTCGGATAGAGCCTTGAGAGGTCATCCAGGACCTGCTGGATATGGTGTTGTCTTCAGAAATCCTGATGGTGACTTCCTTGATGGGGTTCATGGTGTGTGTGGACTTTCCATGGCTCCTGAAGCAGAGATGATAGCTCTCATCAAAGCATTTGATTTTCTCATAGAATGAATTGGAGGACAATCTTGTTTCAAGGTGACTCCACCATAATTGTACATGTGGTTAAAATGGGTCACATTCACCTTGCTTGGAAACCAACATCGAAGTGGATTAAGTATCTTGATATACATGCTTCAATGCATTATATCATTACACACATCTACCATGAAGCCAACCAACCAGCTGATTTTCTTGAAAACATGGGAGCCGCTAGTGACACTTTCACATATCTTTCTAGCACTCCTCATGAGATGCTCCCTATCATTTATAGTGATAAATATAAACATCCTTCCATCTGAATTTTGTAACCCATGTTTCCTTTCTTTAGTTTTATGAATCCATTCTTATTTTTTTTAAATGTATTGAGTCAAAAAGCAGGCAATTAGAGTCCTGGTGTTTTGAATGTTGGTAGCCACATCAAAACTGGGTTCCTTAGCATAAAATCCAAACTTGAATCCTTTAACAATGTTACCCCAAAACAACCTCACAAACTATCGATGATAAAGTAGAACATACTGCTCTAATACCACTGTATCACTACTAGTATCATAGGGCCCCATGAAATTGAAACCCTAACCCCGCCTACAATTGGATAGGGGTGAGTGACTAGTATCAATTTGGCATATCCCACAAATGGGATGAATTATCCAGATGTACCAGTATACACACACACATCCAATCCCCAAAAGATTGAAATGTAAAACAGCATAAATAATCAAATCAAATATATAAGATCCCAGAACAAAGTATGATAATAAATGTACATGAAAAAAAATTGGGCCAAAATAATCCCACCAAAAAGAGTCTATAACTCCAGTCCAACCTTGAAGTAAATGTGTTGGGACTGCCGTTTGAAATCCACAGTAACAGAAATTTGTTTTTCTGGCCACACTAAGAACAATCTATCCCTAGTCTTCCTAGGAATTTGTCAAAAGATAGATCGTATACACCAGACATGACACATGCGGGAAAATCCCATGCATGGGTCAGTATAACAATAGATAGTAGGACACCCCAAAAACCACAAATTAATACCAAAATGAAAAGTATAGAGATTTTTATAAAGGTGTATGTCTACAATGTATAAAAATTTAATGTATTACAATAAAACAACCCCGATATACTTAGGATAGACACCATTCAATCATGAGGTCATAACCAACTACTAGCCACGTGATACCACTTGAATCACTCTCGTTCCGGGAGAACTCATTCCTCAATCCATGATATCCTCAGAGACACTCAACGAAGTGGTATATCTCATTTGGTCCTCTCCCAAATATAATGAAATTTTAAAGGAATACTTTGATATGGAAAGAGGATATCACACCTAGAACCATTGGGGGATGCAATTAACCTAATCGGGATAAACCCTCTACATAGGGGATCAAATTCCGTCATTTCTACAAACCCTACTATTGTGGAATTCTATGTGGAGGATCAACGCCCTGCTCATGGAGATAACATGATTCCAAAACCTCCACTATGGGTGATAGAGGATGACACTCTAGTCTAAGGGAGGGATACTACCACTCTATCTAAGAATCGGACTCAAGAGTGGATTACAATCCAATGATGTGGATGTAATGCCGCACTTAACCTACAAAGAAATTAATAAGGGAATTCCTTCTACCTATACTGTTCAAAAGTAAAAACCCAAATTTTTTCTCAAAAAAATTGTCACAAATTTAGGGTTTCTATAAATCACATGACTTTTTGATTCAATGCACCATTTTGGAGTTATTCTCATTTGAATGAAACTATATGCTGGTATGCCGAGGGCCTGTGGACCTACCACCGTAGATGAACATCTTGGTCAAATGCTGCTTGTGGTACACCTACCATGTGAATCATCCATGCATGGACTTACCATCATAATCAGGCTGCCCGAAAAGTTTCCTCGCGACTGCTAACCTCTCACGGTTGACTGCAACCTGGCTCCACCCCAGTTGCCCCTCATCTAAACCCAATCTGGCCCAAACCATCAGCCTGACCCGACCTGCTGACATGGCCCAGCACATCTGCCTACCCAGGCCCACCAGGCCCGACACACTCTTCATTCTTTGATTCCACTCCGAGTTCACTACATCCACGTCCATTATAGTCATCACATTCATCACCGAAACATCGACGTCGTTGTCCCGCCATGCCTCCACACACCTATTGCACTCGTCTCCACTACCATGAAACTCCACTAGTATTCATGGTCACCCATGGCACCACCAACCACATGTTCTCCACCGACACATGCCATCATCTGTTTCCTCCACCACCATTCTGGTGGTCCCTTCCACGAACAATCGTGCCTCCTCCGTTGCCCGAAAAAACAAACGGTCATAGATCCAATCTCTTTGGGTCTCGATATACATCTAATCAACCTCAATTATTGATTCACTTCATAGTTAGGGGTCCAATCGAGTTCGGAACTACCTGAAAGGGTCGAGGAAGGAATCTTCGGTTTCCAAAGATGTAGAACAAGAAGGACAGGGGAGAAAAACACAAAGAGAAACCCGGAGGAATGAACCTCTACCATTATTCATGTTGGCCAATATTAATTTTCCATTTCAATGATAATTAATAGGAATAAATCAACAAAAAAAATAATTCCATATTTCAAATCCAATATACGAAGCGGGTATCAATTCTTGTTCGTTGAATTAATCCGCATTATTTCGGAATTAAGAACAGAATGGAAATTATAAAAAAAATCCTACCTCAATTTGAATCGATTGTCGACAAAGAATGAGAGTGTTACCGTTGTTGAAGAGTTCCATAGATTCTATTTGTATAATAATCATGATGGGTGACAAAAATAATTTTTAATAAATAATTTTATTTCTTTCTCATTCATGACAGATTTTTCCACAAACTACTTGCACGGACTAATGTTGGTTCATTCATAGGGACAATCCGCTATTATGAACTCAACGGTGCCCTCAATATATTGATCTGGGAACTTGGTTAATATTTTCTTCAAACTTTTCAGGAAAACCATGTGCACATTCTATTAAATATTTTAGTATTTTTCAATCAATTTTCAGAGCACACATGGAATTGGAATTGAACATTGTCTTATCAACTGGTCTCGAAATAAATCTTTCTATTATGAAAAAATAGATCATTAAAAAGCCAAAAAGTTACATAAAATTCAGTATTATTCCCAATTCTTCAGAAAATAAAACATTTCATAAAAATCTAAAAAAATCACCCTATGATAATTTTGAAATGAGTTTTTCAAAAATGGAGATTATTTTATAATGTTAATTTTACAAACATGTGAAAAAATAATTTTCATCAATTTTCAATGTGTTATAATCTACACTCTTATAATGAATATCGCCCACAAAACTCATTAATTTTGAGTAAAAATGTGGAAATTATTCCCCATTACTTCCTTAGGATCCTACTTAGCTTCATTAATACAAAACAAATTTCATATAACACCGACAAGGTTAGTGATCTTGTTTCTTAGAACATTCTATATTCAATCTAGAATCCCTACAAGATGTTCCTCATATAAAATATCATGATCTTGTGAAAAAACATCTGAGTTCAGTACATGTGAGAGACCATGTATATAATTCCCTAGGAGTGATACATGTAACCCATAATGAACTTGATATAGGTTCGGTGGAAGTTCCAAAAGATAAACAACTACCCCAATATGATCAAGTATGTCAAATGTACCGATATAATGAGGGATTAGTTTCTCCATTATTTATTCAATGTAGAAATTAATAGAAAGACCTTCTAACTAGAATCATATTATATATCACAACATCTATTATTAGTATAAAATTTCTATCAATTTTTTTTTTGCTTATATTCTTTTGAATGAATCTAACTTTCTCTTCATTCTCATCTTCTGGATCAGGCCCAAATAGGTTTTCTATAGAAAAATTATTATAGTTTGTTGGAGTACAACACATATTTCTAAAACGTGATTCATAAGGAGCCACATGAATTCACTAATGAAATTAATTGTTTCATGAAATATCTACTTGAGGAAGGTGTTGATCCCAATAACCTTTAAAATCCATTGAACAAGATCTTATCTTATTTTCTAGGGCATGAATTGATCATGTAATCTAAAACCTCAACTCTATATCATGTTCATGATAAATAATTCACTGGAACAATCAATTAAACTATGTATTTCAATAAGACCCAATTTAATGAATACTCAGTGGAACCTTACAACTTATTTTATGCATATTCTAGAAATAAGATCCAAAGAAAAATATTATGAGATATCAATGAAGAGTGATGATTTCTTATGGTAATT
Organism: Viscum album; assembly: GCA_963277665.1. Lineage (NCBI taxonomy): Eukaryota > Viridiplantae > Streptophyta > Magnoliopsida > Santalales > Viscaceae > Viscum > Viscum album. Next base: position 88,931,363 of record OY728167.1, on the reverse strand, counting down.
TTCTGTGACCCATAATTATCATAACATCAAATACAAGATAAATTGTAAATTTTACGTGTAACATTAATCATATGTCCCAAAAAAACATAATATATTTAACCTCAAATATCATTTACACTAAAAAATAAAAAAAAAATAAAGGGTTGCATATCCAAAAATGTCTTGTAAAATATCCTTAATCATGATAAACCCCACATCATATAAAACCACAAAATGTGTATTAGTATCATTAAAATTATGATAAAATAGAAACTCATAAACCAATGATGGTATCCATAACTCTAGGTTTAATATTATCAGGTGAAATATATGATTCAAAAAGATAATTCACCCTTTATTCATTAATTGAGATCTTATGTTATAAAAAATTCCATTATAATCATGTGTTCTACCTTGTACTAATAGAATATAAATTGTGATTTAATTATTATAAAATTAATTCATATGGAGATAATCACAGAAAATTTCATTAAAAGATGAACAATAAGACATTCATAGGGCTCAACCATACAAAATAATACATGAAATTCCATATGATGGAGGGGTGGACTAGGGTGCCCTGATTATCATTATTCAGATCAACTATCGATATTGAATAAGATTTCTCTTTTTCCATTTTCTTTAGAGGTTGTTGAAATTGATCATCCTTACTAGCCCTTAGATTTGGGACCTTGTTTTTATAAATCCCAATATCATTGAAACTGAAAAAAATGAAATTTTCATGTTTAATTATGTGGATCTTATTTATCATTCACACTAATAGATAACTTCTTATCATCACTTAAGAATTCAACCACTCTCTAAAATTTTTTTCGTCCATTAATCATTTTATAGTCCCCATACAACAATTTCATATACAATTATTCCCACATTTTGAGCATAAGAGAAAACTCATCTTCATCCCTCCACATTTCTTAGATTTTCCACTAAAATCCATTTTTCTCTTCATATAAAAACTATTATATTGATATATAACTCCAAAATTTATTAACACAGTGATAGTGAGTCGATTAATCTATTCATATATACTAATATACCTTATTTATAACTCCCTTTAGAGACATTGTATTAATCCATTGATGAAATGATCAACCTTACTTTCAGGTTGGATGATAATACCAAAAACATACCTCACAAGTCTTGAAAAATTTTCCCCAAACACACCGATGGAATCATCATCATTTTGATTGAACTCAAGGAACTTATTCGCAATATTCACACGTAGAATTTAGGAAAATTACTTATTGAAGAATAATTTTTTCAATTCATTGCAATCCATGGAGTCAATTTCATCATGCTTCCTTGTATTATTGATATGTTCCCACCATTGATTTTCATCACTTTACAAATATCAGACAACAAAAATAAATTTAGCATGCTCCAAACGATGGAGGATATAAAATTTATTTTCATTGGTTCTGATTCATTGCTCAATAACTAGTGTAGTAGAAGTCCAAAATAAAGAATGTTTATGTTGCCTCATAAAGGAATCTAAAGAATTTTGTTCCTTCCTTTGCTCATTTGGATGTCCCACGTGACTCATAGCTTGTGAAATTTGTTTGACCATAGAAAATTATTTTTCATTCCCGTTCTCATAACTTTTGGTTTCTTAGGAGGATACTCATTTCAATCACTGTCACACTATGTATTAAAATGGTTCAATCATGTTACAATCATTAACTGAAACCAAGATACTAGTGTGACAAATGGAAGAGAGTCAGTGTTTGTTTGAGTCTTTTACTTTGTTTTTTTGGGTGCATGGATATGGAATGAAAATAGAAGCGATCTAGTGTTTTACAATGGGATTATAGGGAGTGGTGGACAGTGTGGATCCCACGTGAACAGTTCAAGCTATTTTATGTGGTTGTTTCTTTCTTGGGGAAATATCCACTAAACCATGTCAATGAGTTTTCCATTGTAACTTGTTCCCCATTCTATGTTTTTGGTGTGGGTATTGTTTTTCTTGGATATGTTTTGTATGATTGAATATGGAATTCAAAAATGGAATTTTTGGGGAATTGTTATTAAAAGGAATATTATTTCTGGATTGGGTTTATTTAAGATTGTTTCGCACGGAATCCGGGGATGACCTCCTGGATGGGAGATTCAAACGTTCCGATCGGTTTCTAACGGGTTTGTTCATAGAACCGGAAACATCCAATGATTCCACATCCGTTTGGACCTACTTTCCAAAGGCAGGTGCTCATTAACTTGTGGACTAATGAGGCTTGGGAATTTTCATTGGTCGAGAGGATGGGAGGTCGGACTCATCACACCTTTTTGAGGGGAATTATTGTCTACTTCGGGACTCTCTTTATAGATTTAAGTTATGTTTGTGAATCATTATTACATTACCAAGTATAAAATATGCTTACTTTAGTTTTAACAGTCAATGATTAAATATGAAAGAAATTTAGAGAATCTTTTATATGTATTCGAGGTTCTTCATCAATAGAGAATCATCTATATCTGTTTAGAGATTCTTGGTCAATGGTATCCTTCAAAAAATTTATATAAAAGTCTCTTGGTCATTATGATGACCAGGATGGATTTAACGCCACTCAGTGGGGGCACTTGAAGTTTATCGTCATTCAGAAGGACAGAGATTATTTCAAAGTTGGGATCGAACCCATAAATGGGCTACCTACGTATCCTTTGTTTTAGAAAAGGAATCAGAACCCACGTAGTTCGAGTTTATGGAGTATGATGTTTATGATTGATGGCTCAAAGATGAATGTCATAATTACTTTTACACTCTAAGCTCACGTGAGTCATGCTCCGTGTGAGAAACAAGAGTAATTGGTAAAAATTAGACAATTTTTCCATGAAAGATGCAATCATAAGAATTTGTTTGGGGCTTATGTATGGATGACTGCCCAGATAAATGAAGGTTTAGGATTTACTTTTAGGGAGAAAATCCATGAACAGGGTCCATAAAGTTATATGTGCTTCATGGGGATTTTAATACTCTAATCTTGGGGCTTACTCCTCAGGAGGATGCCTAAGTTAGGAGGGGACTTATGATTGGGTTTTACTCCTAAAAAAGGAAACCTGAATCAAAGGTAAATTATGACTGGTTAAGAGAATTTTAAGGGGGCTTGAGGCTTATTCTTTAAAAGGAAGCCCAAGGTTATGACTGAGTCTTATTCTTGAAAAAGGCGACCCAGGTTAGGGGTTAAGGTTTGGGGCTTACTCTTGAGAAGGACGCCCATATTTGAGGTTGCGGCTTATTCTTGAGAAAGATGCCCAAGATTAGAGGACTTGATTGGGGCTTACTCCTGAGGAGGATTCCCAAGATTGGGAACTTTAAGAATTTGGGGCTTACTCCTGAGGAAGATGCCCAGATTAAAGGTTTTTATAACTGGGGATTATTCCTAAAAAGGAGACCCAGGTTAGGATTCTCTCATCTTAAAGGACGAGGTTGAATGAATGAACTCTCCGTATTTTTGTGACATAAGGATATTTAAATCACCAGACTTTGAGAGAGATTCCACAGAATTCCTTTCAGATAAGAAAGTCAAATCAAGAAATCATGCCATAAATGGATTTGAAGAGTGTCTTGAAGACTGAATATTGAAAAGAAAAGGTGTGATGGCTTAAGAGGGGTAAAAATGGGCAAGATGGGAACCCAAAAATATAGGGGCGTGCAAGTCTTGCAAGGCGCGCAAGTCTTCCGTGGGTGCGCAAGTATGGTCGCACAGGTATACCTGTGCGACTCATGGTGTACTTGCGCGATTTTCAACTAGTATTGAAATACTTGAGCGACTCTTTTTTAAACCCTTCAGAATTTTCTTGAGGTTCTTCCAGAAAAGGGACGCGCAAGTTATATTGAAGGAAATAAGTCGGCGCGCAAGTGTTTGATGAGTTTCAACACTTAGGCCTTCCTTCTTCTCTTTAGATCTTCCGTTCTAGGTAATAAATTACCTTAGAAGTGTTCCGGAAGCTTTGAGAAGAGACTTGGGCGTCGGGAGCTTCAATCCGAGTTTCTGGAAAAAGATCCTCTCGAATGGGGGGCCCACAGGGTCTATTTATAGGCAGGAGAAGACCCCGGGCGGTTACCGGGCGGTTACCACTTTAGGTCGTGCAAGTCACTTGCACGACCATAAGGCGTCGCGCAAGTGACTTGCACGACCACTAGGCGGCGCGCCAGTGTACTTGCGCGACCATGACTGAACTTGCACGGCCTATGGGAAATGTTCTCCTTTTTCATCCCTTTGTCGATTTTTGATGTTTCATCAAAGGATGAATCACTTTGGACTACGATATTCCCCTTTTCCGATTTTTAGATTCTGTGATGAAAGGAGCGTCAACAAAAGTCTCCCCTCAGAGTTGGATCCGGAGAGAAATGAGGATTTGACTCTGAGGAAATCGAATCCATCCAAAGGAAAAGGGGGCGCACAAGTCTTCAAGGGTACAGAGGTCGCGCGCAAGTGTGCTGGAACTTGATTTTTATTCAGAGTTCCTTTGTCTTTTGTGGGCAGTTTAAAGTCATGCATGCCGGACATAAAGGGGCTAATGTTTAAGGTCGAAATAGCTTTGACCAAAATGGATTAAAATGGATTCAATCCCTTGACAATTTATCTGAAAACATATTACCATACTCAAGTATGAGGGAATAAATGTAAACTATGGCTTAAGAATATTTGAATCTGAGGAATGATATGAAAAAGAGCTAAAAGGAATTAGAAGAAGTAGTTTCCAAAGAATGAAGTTACTATTATTTAACAAAACCCGTTAGGGGGTTGAAATATGCAGGGCCACCTATGGGCATTGGCTGCATAGTCAAATAAATAACATCTTTTGGCTGAAAAGTCTGTTATGTGGACTGTTTATGCAAGACCACCAATGGGCACGTGCTGCATAGTCAGGCAAAAGAACTCTCAGAAATTTACTTTCCTAGTGCTAAAAGCCAGTGAAAGTTTATGGAGATTCAAATTTTCTAAAGTATAGAGTTTGTTGTATGGAAAGAGGTACTTGAATATGGAGAAGATATTTCCGAATAAGAATATCGAAGAACTGGATGAATATCACTCCTACGAAGGTCTGACCCAAACGTAGGGAAAAAGAATAAACCATAGACTTGAATACTTTCAGATCATGAAAAAGGATATGGGACAAATATGTTAAGGATGGCTATTTTTTGCGGATCCCTACATACTGTCATTTAAGAAAAATAAGGACAAAAGAGGCATTCTTCCCAAGAATGAAGTTACTATTATTTAACAAAACCCGTTAGGGGGTTGAAATATGTAGGGCCACCTATGGGCATTGGCTGCATGGTCAAATGAATAGCATCTTTTGGCTGACAAGTCTATTATGTGGACTGTTTATGCAAGGCCACCTATGGGCACGTGCTACATAGTCAGGCAAAAGAATTCGTAGAAGTTTGACATTTTTGTGACCAGAAGTCATGAAAAGGGTTATGAAGATCTGAAAATATTTAAGGTTAGGATTATAACACATAAAGATGTGTATTGTCCAATGTATATAGAGATACATAGGTCAATGAAAAAACATAATCATATTGTGGCTGGGTCCTGAGTTGAAATTTTGGACTTCACTACGTATCTCATAAGAATGAGAATGAATCCATACGTAGTTCTTGAAATGAAGTTTAACGTCATGCAAGATGAAAGTATGAGTGATCTTAGTTTAGGGTCATAGAATTCGGACCATAATAATGAATACACAATGTGTGTTTTCATGAGGACTTTTCAGACAAGGGACTGAAAGTGAAATTTGGGGTTAGGCCCGAAAGACTTGGTACTGGATTTGAGGGATACTCGAATGTTCCTACGTATCCCATAAGGATGGGAATCAAGTCCACGTAGTTCTATAATTACCCTTAGTACAAATTTGGTTCGTACATGTGAAGGGTGAAAGGGGACTTTAGTGCAATGATGGTTTAACCTAAGATAAAAAGTTCAGGCATTACCATGTATGAATGTAGTCTTTTGAAAATGAAAACCATGATTGAAAAATCAATGTCAATAATAGTTCTCTTTCAAATGAGGAAATCAAAGAATATTGTAATTTATTGTCGTACCGGACAAAAGTGTTGTATAGTTTAACGTCATATAACAAGGACGAAAGTGAATCAATGTAAAGATATTGATTCTAGGGGCGGTTTCACGAATCAACATCATATGAGATGGTGGTGAACCGATGTGAAGAGATTGTTTTTGGGCTTGAACCTTTGGAGGTTGCCTACATACCCAGCCTGGAGGGAAAGGATCAAAGTCTGTGTAGTTCAATTAAAGAATGAATTAATGATCAAGTTGTTCTTGTGGACAATGATCTAAATAAAAGATGTTGGGACTTACACATGGTTAGTGGCCCAAAGGGAGTGTTATGGTTGTTGTTTGCTCTAAGCTCACGTGAGTCATACTCGGTGTGAGAAACAAGAGGTAATAACAACCTTAACGATGCACAGTTTAATGTCATGTAGGACATAAAAAGGGGACTATGCAGTTTAAAGTCTTGCAGTTAGGACTATTGGTGCTGCACAGTTTAGTGTCATGTAGCAGGGACAAAATAACAGTTTAAAGTCATGTAGGACATATCAAGGACTTTCTATACAGTTTAGCGTCATGTAGTTAGGACGATGGGGACAATACAGTTTAACGTCATATTGGACGAAAGGGGGATTGTGCAGTTTAATGTCATGTTGGACCGTTGATGATTATATAGTTTAACGTCTTTCCGGACGTGAGGGATTTTTATACAGTTTAGCGTCATGTAGTTAGGACGTCACAGTTTAACGTCTTGCTGGACATATTTGCAAATAGTTTATGGTCATATACATGGACAAGGGATGATGCAGTTTAAGGTCATGCTGGACGGTTCATGGAACTTTTTCACAGTTTAATGTCATGTGGGACGAAGTTGAAGTTTAAAGTCATACTAGACCATTGCTGTACAGTTTAAAGTCATGTAGCAAGGATTAAGGTGAATCAATATGAGGATATCAGTTCTGAGGACTTTTTAGAGTTTATAGTCATGCTGGACATTGGAAGTGCCACACAGTTTAATGTCATGTTGCTAGGACACAATATAGTTTAATGTCATCTCGGACAAATAAGGAACTTCTGTATAGTTTAATGTCATGTAGATAGGACATTATACAGTTTAGTGTCATGTAGGACATACTACAGGGCATATGCAGTTTAAAGTCTTGCAGTTAGGACTATTGGTGCTGCACAGTTTAATGTCATGTTGCAGGGACAATTGTGCAGTTTAATGTCATGCTGGACCTTTGATGATTATATAGTTTAACGTCTTTCCGGACGTGAGGGATTTTTATACAGTTTAGCGTCATGTAGTTAGGACGTCACAGTTTAATGTCTTGCTGGACATATTTGCAAATAGTTTATGGTCATATACATGGACCAGGGATGATGAAGTTTAAGGTCATGCTGGACGGTTCATGGAACGTTTTCACAGTTTAATGTCATGTGGGACGAAGTTGCTGTTTAAAGTCATACTGGACCATTGCTATATAGTTTAAAGTCATGTAGCAAGGACGAAGGTGAACCAGTATGAGGATATCAGTTCTGAGGTCTTTTTACAGTTTATAGTCATGCTGGACGTTGGAAGTGCCACACAGTTTAATGTCATGTTGCTAGGACACAATATAGTTTAATGTCATCTCGGACAAATAAGGAACTTCTGTACAGTTTAATGTCATGTAGATAGGACATTATATAGTTTAGTGTCATGTAGGACAAACTACAGGGACTATGCAGTTTAAAGTCTTGCAGTTAGGACTATTTGTGCTGCACAGTTTAATGTCATGTTGCAGGGACAAAATACAAACCAATGTGACTATTTTGTCTCTGGGAACAATATTTTTTGTTTATAAAAAATACTTCTTCAGAAACCTAGCATTATTTGGAGTCGTGATGTGTTCTCCATCCATTGAGATTAGAGAATACGCTCCATTGGAGTAGACCTTATGTATTGAATAAGGTCCTTCCCATTTTGGTTCAAGCTTGGGAGGCTTCTTTCCTGGTATCATTGGTGCTCTGAGAACCAATACCAATTCTCCCTGAATGAATGAACTAAGACGAACTTTTTTGTTAAAAGCTCGTGCTATTCGATTCTGATAGATTTCCAAGTGGTGCAAAGTGCACAATTTTTCTCATCTAACTGTTCCAATTCATTCAACCGCTTTTGGGATTGCTCATCTGTAGATAACTGGTCACAAATGGCCATTCTGAGTGAGGGCAATTGAACTTCAATTGGCAAGACTGCTTCTGTTCCATATACCAATGAATATGGAGTAGACCACGTTGCATTGCGAGTGATAGTCCGATAAGCCCTTAAAGCATGAAAGAGTTTATCAGGTCATGACCTCTTATCTTTATCCACCATCTTTTGCAGTATATTTGAAAGAGTCTTGTTGAAGGCCTCTATCTGGCCATTAGCCGCTGCATGATATCGAGATGAATGGTTGGACTTAATGTTGTATTCTTGATACAATTTCTTTACCACAGAAGAACAGAAGTTGGTGTCGTTGTCCATCAATATGGTATGAGGGACACCAAATCTAGTAATGATGTTAGGCTTGATGAAGCTAACAATGCATTTAGAACCGACTTCTTTGAGAGGTACTGCCTCTGCCCATTTCGAAAAGAAATCAGTAGCAGTAAGAATGTACTTAAACTGCTTGGCCGTAGCTGAAGGGTAAGGTCCCACCACATCCATTCCCCATGTGGAAAATGGCCATGAGTATTTAGCTGTATGAAGCAACTCTGGAGGTTTATGAATGAAGTTGGCATATACTTTTCATAAATGACACTTCTTTGTGAAATTAACACAATCTTGTATCATTGAAGGCCAAAAGTATCCAAGCCTTCGAATTTGATCAGACAGTCTATGTCCAGACTGGTGGGCACCACAGACTCCTGCATGCACTTCTTTTATGACAGCCATTGTCTCTTCACCATCAATACATCTGAAGAGAACTCCATCAAAACCACGTTTGTAGAGAATTTTCTCGAGGTGGTTTGGGCTATCATAAAGAGTAAAATTGACCACACGTCGCCAAATTTGTTCTTTCTTGGCTCTATCAGGTGGAAGTGTTCCATTTTGGAGGTATTCCCTGATAGGTGACATCCATCCTGTAGTATGACCATACGGTTCAGGAATGAGACTAATTTCATTAATTTCCCCTGTTCTAACTTGAACATAAGGTGAAATTGCACGACGGTGGGCAATACAGATGGTTGTCTCGTCCCGATTTGGATCTGCTAAAGCTGTGGCTATATTAGCCAGTGCATCATCTTGAGCATTTTGTGATCTTGGGACATAAGAAAATGTTGGTTCTGAAGGGAATTCCGACATTAACTCTCTGACGTAATCATACAAAGGGATTAATTCCTCTTTTCTGATGGCATAATCCCCATTGACTTGTTTGATTACCAGGTCCGAATCATCTTTCACCTTTAAGTGATTCACTTGTGCTTGAAGCGCTAACTCCAAGCCTGTAATGAGAGCTTGGTATTCAGCTTCATTATTGGTACCACCTTCCCACAACAAAAAGGAATAAGGTAACACTGCCTTATCTGGAGAAATGAGCACAATTCCTAAACCAACTTTGTTGAATTTAGGATTTTCCATTTTCTTCCCTGTTGGACTTCTAGAAGCACCATCAAAATACATTTCCCATGTTTGAGGACTCTCTTGAATAGAGAAAACTTCCTCATCAGGGAGTTCGATATCTGAATACGTGTCTTCTACTGAAGGATGTTCATCCAGGAAATCAGCCAGAGCTTGGCCCTTAATTTCCTTTTGATACACATACTGAATGTCGAACTGTTGTAGAATAACCGCGCACCTTGCCAGACGTCCTGTAAGCATTGGACGACTAAGGATGAATTTGAGCGGATTATTACGAGATACCAATTGGACCTCGTGATGTTGCAGGTAGTGTCTCAGTTTCTGAACTACAAAGATTAATGCTAGGTAGCATTTTTCAATACTTGAATACCGGGTTTCTGCTTCAAGCATAGTTCTACTGAGATAGTAGAGACTATTTTCATTCCCAGCATCATTCTTTTGAGCGAGAAAGGCACCCAATGATCGCTCTAAAGCTGTCACATAGAGGATAAGAGGTCTACCCTCAACAGGTGGCATGAGTACTGGTGGACTCAAGAAGTATTTCTTGAGAACATCAAATGCTTTTTGACATTCTTCAGTCCACTGGTAAGTGACTCCTTTCTTCAATAATTTGGTAAAGGGTAAACTTTTGCCTGCCAAATTGGCGATGAAACGCCAAATATAGTCTAAGTGTCCTTGAAGTCCTCTTAATTCTTTCAAATTATGAGGAGGTGACATACCAAGGATTGATTTGGTCTTCTCAGGATCGACTTCAATACCACGATGGCGTACAACAAAGCCGAGGAATTTTCCTGAGGTTACCCCAAAAGCACATTTTAAGAGGTTCATATTCAAATTATGTTGTCGAAGCTTGTGGAATATGACTTCAAAATCAGCCAAGTGATCAAAACGTTGTTTGGATTTAACCACCAAATCATCTACATAGCATTCAACAAATTTCCCTAAAAGAGGTTTGAAGATACGATGCATGGCGCGTTGATATGTTGCACCTGCATTCTTTAAACCAAATGGCATCACTCGGTAACAAAACACACCTTGAGGAGCTCTGAAGGCTGTATATTCCTCATCTTCTGGGGCCATTCAGATCTGATTATATCCATAATATCCATCCATGAAAGAAAGTACTTCATAGCTAGCTGTCGCATCAATTAAGAGTTCTGTAATCGGAACTGGGAAATCATCTTTAGGACAATACCGATTAAGATCTCTGAAATCGATGCAAACCCTAATTTGTCCGTTCTTCTTCTTTACAGGGACAATATTAGCCAACCACTTGGGATATTGAACTTCTCTAACGAAGTTAGCTTTGATAAGCTTATCCACTTCAGCCTCGATTTTGGAAGCATAGGTTGCGTGTGTTCTTCTCGCGGCTTTCTTGAATCCTCGATGTTCTTTTGGAAAACCCAAATGATGGGTGGAAACATCAGGATCAAGGCCAGGCATCTCTGTATAATTCCAAGAAAAAATATCTTTATTTTGCTTTAGAAAAGAAATATACATCTCTTGCTCTTCAAGGGTCATGGCCGCACTAATTAATGTGGGGCGTGGATCTTTCTCTGTACCCAGATTTACTTCTCTGAGTTCATCCACAGTGGTAGAGATACCCTCTTCAAATGCTGGAGGAGCATCTCTAAGATCTTCCTCTTCCTCTTCATCATGTGTTATTTCTTCCGTTTCTACTTGCAAAGTAGATGAAAAAATGAAATTCTCATGATCATAAGAGATGTCAAAATTTTCACATTTTGAAGAAGAAGCTTCCATTTCCGACCCTATTGATGATAAAGGGTCTTCTTTGGGAAATAAAGAGGAGATGATGGATTGAGAATCGACATCATTATTCACCTCTGGTGTTGCTATAACTTCTTCTGGCCTGATTAGCGAAGTATAGACTTGTTGGATTTCAGCAGACGAAATGAAAACGTCGCCACTTATGCTTTCATCACTGCTTGGTAAGTTACCAATTTCTCCCATGTTGTCTGGATCGATTGCCATAATTGACATTATGGATCTTTCCATAAGAGTATTTTGATTTGGGCCTATTTTGTCAATTTGACTGATAGGTAACACATAATCTGTACTCACATGTGAAAATGGATTTGTTGTAATTTTTTCCAAACCATATGGAGCATTAACTTTGGTAATTTCCTTCATTGTAGATTTTTCTCTTCCCTTCATGTGATAAAATTCCGCCTCAATGTATTGAGACTCACATGTCTTGAATGGGGCCTTATCACCATACAATATTCCAACTTGACCATCGAAACAGTATTTGAGACATTGATGGTATGATGACGGAATAGCTACATGCTGATGTAGCCAGGGTCTTCCAAGAAAGATATTGAAAGCTGAGTCTTGATCAACAATCATGAAATCCGAATTGGAAACAATATCTCCAAACTGAGTTCTGAGCGTAACTTCTCCCAGTGGTTCTTGTTCATTTTTATCATATCCTTGCAACATCATGTTAGAAGGAGATAAATCAGATTCCGTGAGGCCCAAGCGACGATGTGTACGAATGGGCATGAGGTTGACTCCTGAACCATTGTCAATGAAAGCTCTTCGAACATCTATACCATTGACTTTTCCAGATAAGTACAAAGGTTTTATGTGCCCATGCACAACATCATCTTCATCTTTATCAGTAAAAGATATCACTGCAAGACATTCTGCAGGATTATTCTCTATGGGATAGATTTCAGCTGCAGCAATTTCAGCTTCAAACTCCTGAGGACTTGACAAAGCTTCGATGAGTGCTTCCCGAAGATCTTTTGACAGATTCAAAGCATCCAAAATTGATAACTTGGATGGTACTTGGGCCAAGTGTTTGAATATATCATACTTTTGATCAAGAGGTCTGCGTTTCCCAATAGGAATATGCGGTTTAGCAGGTACCTTGGAAGCAGATGCTGTGGAAGCTGATGCATCTTGTATTGAAGCTGGTAACATCCTTGGTTTTGGAAGATTAGACTGATTAGATCCATTTTCTTGCTGAGATAAAGAAGATGTAACTTTTAATCGGTCTTCCAAAATAACCGTGCCGAAACTGAGTTGGCCATTGGCAGAAGAACTTGCTTGTTCTTTTTGAGCTCGCTGAAGGGCTCTACCACGGGTTTCTACTGCATATACAGTGCAAGCAGGGGTAGAATTAGAGTAGTGGATTCGGAAAGATCCACGTCTTCCACTATATCCTGAACCTCTAGAACATCCTTGGGTTCCCTTATTTGATACAGGGAATTCATGCTCATCAAGACTGGAATATGAATCTGTTAATTGAATCATATTAACAGAACCAATGATTAACTCTTCGTCTGATAAAGACTCTGCCTGGTTAGCCTGTTTAGGCTGTGCCGTTTGATGGGGAGGTGCCCGTGGCTTCGAAGTAGATGGCATGAAATCTTCCAGAGTCAAAGACAATTTAGGCTTTTCTACATACTCATCTTCTCCTGATTCCTCTTTCTTCTTTGAATTGCGCTGCCCTTTTGAGGATTTTTCTTTTGATGGAGGCTTTATTGCATCTTTTGTAGGAGACACAATTGGCTTCTTCAATTGTGTTCACAAAATGGAATGGGTCCGATTGATTGTCTTTCTGACCATCCAATCATCATATTTTTTCGCAGTTTTGCTTTTGACTTCCTGCCACTCGCCTCCTTCCTCTGGATCTGTAGCGGTAATACACGCTACATGAGCTGAAGAACCCTTCAATTTGACTTGTCCCAAGTCGACCATCTTTTGCAGGAGGTTTTTAAAGACAAAACAGTCCTGGATGGGATGCCCCAACATTTGATGAAAGGGACAATAATTGGGACGGTCTTCATCTCCTTCCTTGTTTGGCCTCTTGGGCACTGGTAATTGAACCAAATTATTTTCCAGAGCTGAAATGAAGTAACCAGGAACTTGTTCACTTCGGAAAGAGTATGTTTTACTCTTCATATCCTCAAATTGTTTTCGTAGTTGATCTTTTTGATCATTTGGACGAAACAGCCTTTGTTGTTGGCGTTCATGAGGTGGAGCCCTTCGAGAAGATGATGGTTTTGAAGTAGAAATAGGTACAGGTGCTTGTTTAAGCATAACTGTAGCAGTTTCTGCTTTACCCATTCTTCTTCCTGGAGATGATGGAATTACATGAGATTTAACCTTAGCCTGTATAAGGGAATCTTCAATCTATTGAGCGATTGAAGTAAGGTCTCGAAACCCTCCTGTGTATTTCACAGGGATCAATGGCATGCGTAATTCGTCACACAAATTTGCCACACAGATTGGCAATAATTCCTCTTGAGGGAGTTCTAAACTCAAGGAATACGTTAATCCCTTCCAACGAGCAATAAAATCAAAGACACATTCACTCTCCCTTTGCTTGCATTTTGTAAGATCGAAAACTGTCGTTTTTGGCAAAGTTGAGCTAAACTGAAGAAGGAATTTTTGACGAAGATCCTCCCATCCGATGACTGACCGGGATTGCAAGCTTCTATACCAGACAAAAGCTGGTCCTTGCAAGGTTCGTACGAAGCATCTGAGTTTCACTGCTTCTTGCTGCTCTGGAGTTCCCATCATAGGATCACAACAAGATACGTAATGCGTCAAATGTTGTTCAGGGTCGCCTGATCCATTGAAAGTAGGGAATACAGGGTTTCCAAAACTGGATGGAGGAGAAATTAAATCTACCCATTCAGGGTAAACTTTCTTTTCAGGTTGAACTTGCACCCGTTTCCCTTCCATAGTTTCTAACCGAGCTGTTAATGACTCAATAGTAGTTATTAACTTTTGAGAAACATCAGGTTGAACTTGGTTTTGGGTAGGTGCAATGAATGGAGTTTGGACAGACGTGGTGGTTGGTGCTGCAACTGATGGTAGTGCTGCCAACCGTTGTTGCGTTTGACCCGTAGGATTAGACCTCTGTGGGTGTACTGATAAAGGAGGATATTCTTGATCCATCTCAGTAGTTACAACAAATTCCTTCTGCTGTCGGACTTCAGAATTCTTAAGACGAAGACTACTCTGAAGTAGTTCTGCATTCAACCTTCTTAATTCTTTCATTTCTTCCTCCTGTTGTGCAAACCTTTGCTCTAATGAGAGCGATTGACCTCCTTCAGAGGAAGGGTGAGAAGTAACCTAATTCTTTCCTTTCCCCTTATTGGATCATTTTTAGAGAGGGGGAAGTGGGTTACTTGAAGGAATACCGAGATTTTGGGTAAGCCTTTGATTACGTGTGTGCAAACCTTCTTCATTTAGGTCTGTGTGCGCAACTTCTTGAGCAGGAACCTCTTCGTCTGATCCCTCTGATTGAGCCTCATCTGGTGAATCAGCAGCAACGGCATTGATGACATTAATGGATGCATATTGCATGAAATCCTTTCTATCAGCATTTCTGTGATATTGTCTTCTTCCATGTCCATGATGAGACATGGAATTTCGTTGACTTGATCCCTTAGGAACTTCTTGGAGAACCGTCACTTGGAGAGAATCTCCTGATAGCTTGGCTCTTCGTTCCTATTGAGGCTTATTCCCTAATCGAGAGAATACTAACTTTCTCTGAGGGAGGGATTGAGGATTTGAAAAAGTCCCTAGTCCGGTGGACTGGGGATGTTCCTGCTGCTTCCGCTCAACTCCTCGAATCCCATTTGTTGACTCTGAGGGTTGGGTTAGAGAAGTCCCTAGTCTGGCAAGATGGGGTGTCTCTTGACATGCTATGTCTGAGATCTTCTTAAAATCTCTCTTGATCTTGCGAATTTTAGTTCGGAAATTAGCTGGATGCATTAACCTGTATCCACTTTTATCACCTGGTTCAACAGATCGTTGGATGATTTCCGAAACTTATGTTATTTGATGACGTGTTTGCTCCAGACGAGAGGCTTGTGCAATATTCTCGCCTGCTTGATGTAGGAGCAATTCAACAACTTGTTCTCTATATACTTGATTTTAAGAGGAACTAGTTGAAGCTTGTTCTTGAGAAAGCTTTTGATTATGAACAAAGCCCATTGACTGTGGCCGGCCATGGGCAATAACATTGCATGAGACCATTTTCGGCGGTCTTTGCTGACCGGAAAGCACTGTGAAATGTAGTGCTCCGTGAACACCCCATCCTATGATATGAACATCAGATGGAGCATTGGAAATTAACTGACGCAATCTTCTTAGTGCGCCAAGGCATGAACGTTGAAGGGTTCTCTGTTGCTTTTCAGCCTTCGGATACCGAGAGACTGATAGAGATGCCAAATCAATCTGACGTTGTAGCCCTTCTATTATCTTAAGATGATTTTCATATTCATCGTAAGATAATACCTTCTTCTTTAATTGACAAACAGTTTTCCATATGTTGAGACGAATATCATGGATTCCATCATCTGTCAACATTTTTGGAATGTCGTACTGGGAGTCAGCCAAAGGCCAAAACATGACTGGTACTTCACCTTTTGCCAGTTTTTTCCTCATGTTCATCATTTCCTCTTTATCGTTAAATGAAGATTCTTCTACCTGTTTGGACCAGAGTTGGTGTTTCCTTGTTGCTTCATCGGATTCAACAAGATTGGTAGAGAAATCACTATTCATGCTGGAAGATGAATGACCCAGGGATGGTTCGGAGAATAACCTGAACCCCAGGCTATCTTCTGATGGAGAAAGATTTTCACCTGCCGATAGTAAAGCATCAGACATGACTGGTTTTACGTTTGCAAGTGCCTCGAGATAGGAGGGCTTTCTCGTCACTACATTGCCTTATGAAGAATTTTTGAGACAACGTGAATCACTACTGCGAAGAGGACTTTCGCAGCGAAGTTCGTCACCATGAGGAGGACCGTCATGATGGGTTACAACAAAAGATGAAATCTCTTCCTCCTTGGACTTCTGACCACACAGAGGGTTCCTGTGGCTCTCATCTGAAGAAGAAACTTCAAGATTGACCGAATGTTCATGAAGCAAGTCTTCATGAGGAAGTGTCTGTTGAAGACCTTCAGAATAAATGTTCCCATTATTGGGAACTGAGAGAGTAGAATCTTGAATTCCAACAGATAAATTTCTGAGGGCTTCAAGAACTCCAGCATCGAGCAAGGCCTTGTTGCAGATTGGACTTTGATCTCCTGACTGTGCTGGGCGGATCTTTTTCTTAGATGCCTTCTTACTCGCTTTAGAAACCACTTGACGACGAAAGTGATTGCTCTGAGCAGGTGTATGTGCCTGATCAGGAAAGATGGTCAGGTTAGGCTGACGATCTCCACTCAAATCAGGTGTACGTGCCTGACTTGGTTGTCCGTATGATATGGGGGAGTATGCCCCATAACCCTCTTGGACTAGAACAGATGTGTGTGTCTGTTCCGGAGTGAATCGTTGATGTGTCACTCCATTGCTAGGGATAGATTTATGTGTCCGTCCCTGAGATGATGCTGAAGCTGTTATGATATCCTAGCAAGCATCCAGAATATGAGCAGGAATTTGCTTCTGCTCTTTCACCATTGACAAAATATGTTTGGTGACTTCAGCCGCCGAAACTGGGATATACGTCCATTCCGGGATTGGAGTAGGTGTATGTGCCTGCTCCTGTCCTCCTTTTCCTGTCAGTGAATCCTGACAGTACTTAAGTGTGGAGGCAGAGAGTTGAGTCTTCCCCCTGTTTGTCGTTGGGACTTTCCGACTGACTTCTCCGTGCGCTACCAAGCGAGACTGTTGGTAGGCCTGATTAGTATTAGCAGGTGTATGTGCCTACGAATTACACTTCGCCAAACGCGGTTGACGAGATCCATCATATGTAGTCAGACGAGCCTGCTGACTAACTAGTGATGTATAAGCAGGTGTATATTCCTGCCTATGGTACTCCGCCGGAATTGCCTGGCGGGATAGGCTTGATGCTGCCAGACGAGTCTGCTGGACATCGGAATTAAAACGAACAGGGGTGTGTGCCTGCTCGTTTTTTGCCACCAAGTTAGGTTGGTGGACTTCTCCGGAGATGGCAGGGATGACAACCTGCCTATTGTTAACCGGATTCCGTCTCTGGCGGTTCATCTTGCCTGATCGGGTTCGAGGAACCTGAGATGAATGCCTGGAGTCGGTACCCTCATCCTGTTGAGGGTGCACTACCGCACGAGTCTGGCGGCGATTTTTGAAGGGAGCCCTCGGGAAGGACTCCTGTCTTTTTGAATTAAGGTCCTGCGGGACCTGCTCATTCACTTCCTCAGAGTAAGGGAGTGAATGGAAATTGCGTTCCGGGGATAACGACCCAAAACGGTTAGAGACGGTAGTCAGCACCGCCTGCTTCTTGATTGCTGGCCGCCGTTGTCCAGACGACCAGGTAGAGTTGTTAACTTGTAGGGCTTGACGAGCGGCCTCCAGAGTTGGGATAGTACCATTGCGACGGTACTCCTTAACCAGTGCATTAGAAACCCAGCGTTGAAGACGCTGAGTTGGTGATGTCATCCTCAGAGCGGATGACGTTCCATCAGGAGTAGTAGCATTGGTTTTCAAAGTAGCAGACCTCACAGTAGATGTGTTCACAGCAGCAGTATTCACAGGGGTGAATTTAAGGAAAGCCATTTTGCAGATGATCTTGAGAAAAGAGTGCTTGTTCCATATAACAGACATAATCAAGATGAATCCGGCCACTTCATCTTTTGGATGAGCACATATCAATGATTTCTTTGTTGGCCCAAGGGGCCTAACAAATAAGAAGAACATCTCTTTAACTTGGTTAAGGATTCACGTCGGGTTCACCATTTTTGTTTCGCACGGAATCCGGGGATGACCTCCTAGACGGGAGATTCAAACGTTCCGATCGGTTTCTAACGGGTTTGTTCGTAGAACCAGAAACATCCAATGATTCCACATCTGTTTGGACCTACATTCCAAAGGCAGGCGCTCATTAACTTGTGGACTAATGAGGCTGGGAATTTGCATTGGTCGAGAGGATGGGAGGTCGGACTCATCACACCTTTTTGAGGGGAATTATTGTCTACTCCGGGACTCTCTTTATAGATTTAAGTTATATTCGTGAATCCTTATTACATTACCAAGTATAAAATGTGCTTTCCTTTAGTTTTAACAATCAATGATTAAATATGCAAGAAATTTAGAGAATCTTTTATATGTATTCGAGGTTCTTCATCAATAGAAAATCATCTATATCTGTTTAGAGATTCTTGGTCAATGGTATCCTTCAAAACATTTATATAAAAGTCTCTTGGTCATTATGATGACCAGGCTGGTTTTAAAGCCACTCAGTGGGGCACTTGAAGTTTATCGTCATTCAGAAGGACATAGATTATTTCAAAGTTGGGATCAAACCCATAAATGGGCTACCTACGTATCCTTTGTTTTAGAAAAGGAATCAGAACCCACATAGTTCGAGTTTATGGAGTATGATGTTTATGATTGATGGCTCAAAGATGAATGTCATAATTACTTTTACACTCTAAGCTCACGTGAGTCATGATCGGTGTGAGAAACAAGAGGTATTGGTAAAAATTAGACAATTGTTCCATGAAAGATGCAATCATAAGAATTTTTCTGGGGCTTATATATGGATGACTGCCCAGATAAATGAAGGTTTAGGATTTTCTTTTAGGGAGAAAATCCATGAACAGGGTCCATAAAGTTATATGTGCTTCATGGAGATTTGAATACACTAATATTGGGGCTTACTCCTAAGGAGGATGCCTAAGTTAGGAGGGGACTTATGATTGGGTTTTACTCCTAAAAAAGGAAACCCGAATCAAAGGTAAATTATGACTGGTTAAGAGAATTTTAAGGGGGCTTGGGGCTTATTCTTTAAAAGGAAGCCCAAGGTTATGACTGAGCCTTATTCCTGAAAAAGGAGACCCAGGTTAGGGATTAAGGTTTGGGGCTTACTCCTGAGGAGGATGCCCATATTTGAGGTTGGGGCTTATTCTTGAGAAAGATTCCCAAGATTAGAGGACTTGATTGGGGCTTACTCCTGAGGAGGATGCCCAAGATTGGGAACTTTAAGAATTTGGGGCTTACTCCTGAGGAAGATGCCCAGATTAAAGGTTTTTATAACTGGGGATTATTCCTAAAAAGGAGTCCCAGGTTTGGATTCTCTCATCTTAAAGGATGAGGTTGAATGAATGAACACTCCGTATTTTAGTGACATAAGTATATTTAAATCACCATACTTTGAGAGAGATTCCACAGAATTCCTTTCAGATAAGAAAGTCAAATCAAGAAATCATGCCATAAATGGCTTTGAAGAGTGTCTTGAAGACTGAATATTGAAAAGAAAATGTGTGATGGCTTAAGAGGGGTAAAAATGGGCAAGATGGGCACCCAAAAAGATAGGGGCGCGCAAGTCTTTCAGGCCGCGCAAGTCTTCCGTGGGCGCGCAAGTATGGTCGCGCAGGTATACCTGCGCGACTCATGGTGTACTTGCGCGATTTTCAACCAGTATTGAAAAACTTGAGCGACTCTTTTTTAAACCCTTCAGAATTTTATTGAGGTTCTTCCAGAAAAGGGACACACAAGTTATATTGAAGGAAATAAGTTGGCGAGCAAGTGTTTGATGAGTTTCAACACTTAGGCCTTCCTTCTTCTCTTTAGATCTTCCGTTCTAGGTAAGAAATTACCTTAGAAGTGTTCCGGAAGCTTTGAGAAGAGACTTGGGCGTCTGGAGCTTCAATCCGAGTTTCTGGAAAAAGATCATCTCGAATGGGGGGCCCACAGGGTCTATTTATAGGCAGGAGAAGACCCCGGGCGGTTACCGGGTGGTTACCACTTTAGGTCGCGCAAGTCACTTGCACGACCATAAGGCGACGCGCAAGTGACTTGGCCGACCACTAGGCGGCGCTCCAGTGTACTTGCACGACCATGACGGAACTTGCACGACCTATGGGAAATGTTCTCCTTTTTCATCCCTTTGTCGATTTTTGATGTTTCATCAAAGGATGAATCACTTTGGACTAAGATATTCCCCTTTTCCGATTTTTAGATTCTGTGACGAAAGGAGCGTCAACAAAGATGTTTTCTGGAGTCTTTAAAACTGAATTTGGAAGCACATTTTTGTAATTATAATGTGTCATTCGATGAAATCAGGCTTAATATTAAAATGGAAAATATGGTATTTAAAGAGGAATTTGGTTTTTTTGGGGTTGTGTGGTGGTGTTTTTTCATGTGTCTCTCTTTTTGGTAGAGTTGTTGTGTGATGTGGGTCCCATCTCCATGTTTTCGTTTTCTTAGGGTATTATATCCATAAAATTCCCCATGTTTTCCACTGAGTTTTTTTCGATGGTTAGCCCTACCCAAACTCGTAGTTGAGTGGCGAGATCTTGTTTTCCTAGGTTTTTTCATGTCTTATATAGTGATTCAGGTTCATCAAATTCAATTGGGTGTCTTGAGAAATTTTAACGTGTCTCTATGTTTATGGGAACTCCCAAGGCTGTGAGGGTACATACTATTTCTGGATCACTTAAGGGTCCTTCTTTGGACTGGTTGAAGGTGATCATCACAACATCATTGAAAGATGGTATTTATTGGGATGTTATTAAGGCCATATTCATCAATTTTTTCATACTATATGAGTGAAGGAGAAGAAAGTGGTTGAGATGCTCGGTGTTCAACAATGTTAGTGAATGGAGAAGAAATGTGTAGTTTAATCCAATGAGTTGGTTTCTTTTTCCCCTGAGGTAACATCCTAGAATCAGCTAAAATATCCTATAGTCATTTGGGTCCTTCATATAGAGATAAAGGATCAATTCCTCTCATTATTTGATGTTTTTTTTGGGAAGTTGGTGGATGAGGTATTCTTAGATGAGTTTCTCCTAGGTTATAGTTAGTGGTAGTTGATTCGTGTAGAGGTTCTTTATCCAATGTAATGTGTTTTCCAAAAGAACATGTTCTTAAGGAGTCACCTTTTTTAGTTCCGGATTCTCACTCATCAGATCATTTGTTTGTGTTTGTATAGTGTTTCCAATTAGATCATTTTAATATGTATTTCAATAATCCTTGGACGTCATATAATTGATTTGGACACTTTGGTCGTCTAGATAAATTATATAATAATCATGGTGAGAAGATGAAGTATTTATTAGAGGATTTTAGCACCTAATTGTGTTGTAGTGGATGATTTAGTAATTTAGGCTCCGACCATAGGCCATTTAGTGAAGATTGAACATAGTTAGGAATTGTTGGATTTGGGGTTATGGCCTATATTTTTTTTGTGATGTTACTATGGAAAGGTTTAAGTCATATTTTCCAGTTCCCATGACAATTTTATATTTTCTTTTTTATAAAGAGCTTAGTGGTTCCTTTTTATTCATAATTATATGGTTGTTTTTTATGGATATGGGTTTCAAATAGTTATCTTTGTGGATCTATTTTAGTTTAATGTTGTGCCAATTGTGAAGATTTGGGAATAATATTGAAATAAATAACTGTGATACGGACCATGGATTGGTGTTGGTCGCTTATCATGACCTCTTTGGATACTTTTGTTTCCTGAGGAAATGATGGATCATGCTTCAGTTATTTGTTTGTTTTATGAACCCTCTGGGGGTTTTCCCAACGTCACGCATCATTTGTCTGTGTTGGGTATTCCCGTATCAGTTCCATGCAATGGGATAATTATTATGGTGGGAGAACATTTATCTTCTCCATATGGTCCCTTTTTGTTTTGGTTGTCCCTATAAATGTTCAGGTGGGACTTGTGGATTAAAGGGTCACTTCAATGTTCCTGGTTCCATACATCCTCATTCGGTTCTGAGTTTGAGGTTGGGTTCTCATTTATCTTGGTGACTTTCTGGGGGATGAAAATTTTTGTGGTGGAGAGAAATGTCACACTTTGACATAGGTTTTAGTTATTTTTTTCATTTAGATTTCTGAAAATTTCTATTGAGTTATGGCCGAGATTCTAGTGTGTATTTATTTGTGTTTTGTTGTTTTTGGGTGGTTTTAGCCTTATTCATGGTTAGTGTGAAAGGTATGGGGAGAAAATGGTCGTGTGGGGGAGTTTTTGACCACCATAATGTAACTTCTTGGTGGGGTGTATTTGTTGGACGGTTTATTCCCATGAATTAGAGGAGTTTTGAGGTGAAAAGAGTTTGTTTGTGAATTTTTCCATGTCTCGTGGTTATGGTTCACATTTACTTTAAACATACATCCTAATTATGTATTGGTCACTCGATTAAGGAACATCGTAAAACTGACCATGAATCTAATGTGTACATCCTAGGAAACTCTTGATAGTCAGCAATATCACTATTTGTGCATGGTTTTTTAACCTAGTTACCTAACTATTCAACACACCCAAAGAATGGTATTTTTGACTTTTATTATTATTTTTAAATTGGGATTCTTCTATTGGCATCCCCAATTAAAACTCCATGGCCTAGACACCTCTAATAGAAATGTTTTGCTCCTCCAAGCTCCTCCATATAGATTTTAATGTGATTTCTTGGTGATTATTCCCCCGAATTGAAATAATAGGGATCCCCTATATTTCATCTTTATTTTTATACCATTTTACATATCTCCACTAGCCCTATTGGCCATGTCTTTTATATTTAGACACCTCGGGTTGTAATCAATTTGGAGTTGTTCATTCTTAGTGTATTGAGACATCGTAAGAGTGTGTTTCTAGTGGATTTCATTGAAGGTGACATGATTCTTCTACTCGAGGTAGGTGTTTCCATTATTTTCATCTCTGACATATTCCACAGATTCTTGACATTTTATAATTTTTTATAACTGTGATTTTATTTCTTTTGGTGTGTTTGGACAAATGTGATTTGTGTCTCGATGCTGGGAATATGACGAATTTGCATTGTTAAAATGGGTTTATTTAGTTATATATATATATATAATCATGGTAGGTGTTTGATAAAATCTCAATTGGTGTTTTGGAAATGGATTTCTTATTTTGAGAGTGTGATTGATCTTGTTTGACCATTAGTAATGTTTTGGTAGGTTGTTTTGTTTGTGATTTTTTTTGTAGTGGAATTTTTTTTGACTTAATATTTAGTTTGAACATGTAGATATTGTTAATAGTGGTAATGGTTTTGGATACTATTATTTTGGTTTTTGGTATTTTTATGGTTTTCCATGGATGTTATATTTGATGTGGGAATATACATATATGCATTGGGTGCACATATTGATTGGAAGAAAAATAAAGTTGGTACTTGATAAACATGCCCAACATAAAAACCAGACCATAAAACACTTATTCATACCCTTCATTCATCAACAATATTCTACTAAATTGGATCATTAAAAAATAGTGTTTTTATAAAGGACCTTTCATTTCAAAAGAATCCAATTTTTTCCTAATTTCTTTCTAGGAAATAATGCCACGTTTGGTACTTTGAGATGTGTCTTCATAACTAAATGAGATAAAGGTGTTTTTGTCACATTTTGATTAAAATAGTGTTTATACCTATGAATTTAATGATGGGTAAGAAAGACCATCTTCCTTGAATAGTGGGGAATTTAAATAATATAATTAAGCAATAAGAATCAGAATGATTCCAAAAAATTCACCTCCAACCCGTTTCATCATCTATGGTGTCCTCCTAGACACACAATTTCATAAGGATAAGTATCTCACCACACTAGGTGACATGTTCTCCCACAACGAATAGACATCCCTGGCCTACATATCACAACATCCTTCCAGGCTCACATCACAACAAAATAAGCAGGAAAACAACCATCATAACAATTGGGCTCTTGGCACTTAAACAAGAAAGTGGGTTACTCAAAACCCTATAAGAAACTATCTGGTATTAAAAAACTAGTTCTTTATTCTATCTAGGATTAACTGATTTATTATTCATATGTTCCAACTTTGGGAATCCTAAACAGTAAGCTATCACAAATAATTAAACATGGGTACTGCACCAATTTCATTAAAATTAAATTACATCAAGAAGAACTAGAATCATTAAATTGCACTTTATCATTATCCAAACAATTATCAAATAATTCAGGCTTTATGTTCTTTACCAATTTAAATCAAGAACTAAAGGATAAACAATGAAAGCATTGATATCACACTATCTTGAAAAATAATATGCAATAACATATTATCGATATAAATTTATTTATCAAGTTCAAATATTTATTATGTAAATTCAATTGCGATCCAGTGGTGAAATCATGATAACTATACAGTCTCACATAAAATAAAATAGAGGAAAACAATCCCCTAACTCAAATTTTTCTTGACGTTCTTTATCCGAGAACAAACAACACAATGGGTTATGATCTCACCCCCCTCGTGACAACTGTATCCACCCGAGGATGTGGAGACACCATCACACTGGTCAACACCCATGAAAATCCCATTAGGAACATTGAGATATCATTACATAAAAATGGAAAGGAGAAACATAAGGAGATGAACATAAAATAATGAACATAGATCATACATTATATCGAAGATTTATTGTCACTACTTGGTTGCATCAAAAGAGAGCTGAACCAATCCAAGGAGGAAAGTTTTATTTCGAAACACCTAACGAATCTAATGAAAGTTTTAAGCATCTCAAAACTAAGAATAAGGAGGATGAATTATGGAAAAGAAATCTCATACCTTTATAATATTTAACGGAGCAATACGATGGATTTTCCATTAAAATATGATCACATTAAAACATGGATTTTGACCAAGTAAAAATATCCCGGGCCCTAGGGAAATTAAAATAGGATTTATGGAATTTGAATCGACCGTAGAGTCCATAAAACGAGGCTTTAAATGCATTTTACATTAGGGGAAATGTTAAATGGTAGAAAATGTAGTTAGATGGAAAAACTGTTTATGAAATCGAAATTTGGAAAAGGACTAACACTATTCATGAACCTCACATTTGAAAGCTCACCATTGGAACCTCACCATTCTAGAAACACTATTCATGAACTAAAAAATTGGCAAACGAAAACCACTATTCATGAATCTCGCCGTTGAAACCTCACCGTTGGAACCTCATAGTTCTGTAGACATGGTTGATAAACATAGAATTCAGCAACAGAAAAACAATGTTCATGAAACTCGCTGTTGAAACCTGATAGTTGGAACCTCACCATTCTGAAAACACTCTTCATGAACTCAAAATTTGGAAAAGGAAAAACATTGTTCATGAACCTCTCTTTTGAAACCTCAGCATTGGATCCTCACTATTATGGAAACAATATTCATGAATTCAAAAAATAGGAAAAAAATTTTCATGAACCTCACCGTCAAAACATCACCATTCGAAGGTCACCGATCTGTAGACGCTATTCATGAACTCAAAATTTGGAAATGGAAAAAACTCTTCATGAACCTAACCATTGAAATCTCACCATTGGAAGCTCATCATTATGGAAACACAATTCACATAAGCCTACCGATGACACTATTCATCGTAGGATTCTGTTTCACCGTTCACCTTAGGCTACCATTGCACTATTCCCCTAAGGCAACTGTTGTACTGTTCACATAAGGATACCGCTGCACTATTCACAGAACTGGAAATCTGGAAATGTGTGAGGGATAAGTCACCTTCACCTCCCAGAATACTTCAAACACCAGATTTTTGCAAGGAATAGAACATAGAGGTCTGGGCCATTACAATTACAATTTGTGTTGTTCATTATTAGACCAAAAATCATAAACCTCACAATAAATAACTCAGTCTCCCAATACCTCAACCTCTAGATCCCCCAACTGGGAAACTACCTCCCACTACACCAAATATGACTGCACCTTCATCGTAAAAAGATAACACCTGCCCCTAACATCTCCCATATCTTGATGAAATGCTTAAAGTTATTCTATTACTCTTTATAAATCACCATATTCACATAAATTATCACTAAACGACTTCATCCTTAGTGAATCTGCTACCAAAATACAAATTCCAGGTGTATCTGATATTTCAGTGTCATATTTGTAACAACCATAACTTTTTAATATTTTTCCATTTCCTAATTTTGTGTGTTATTTTATTTTTTACTCAACAAAACTATTTCATTTAATGAAATGAGTATAATTAAAATTAGACTGTTTGGTTAAAACTGTTACATGACCGTTGTTCAATATGACCGTTGGTCAATATGATCATTTGAAACTAAATGTTGCGATTTTTGTCTATAAATACAAGTTATATTGGTTAATTAATACAAAAAAGAGCTTTGATGGCCTCATCCAGTAGTCTCAGGCCGATCGAAGCCCATCTGACGGAACTTGGGAAGGAGGTAACACCACCAGGCATTGCTCTAGACCAAACCCAAGCCAAACTTCATCATGTAAAGCTGGAATGGAATCGCTTTTGGGAGAATTTCAAGATAATAGAAATCGCCACGTTGGAAATGTTGGCTATGCCGCCTTAGGATTCTATCACGTTAGCACACCTTATACTTAGGTCCTACACGAGTGTTATAAGGGGCTATGTAACAAGACCTTAGCTGCTACATGTAATCCTTTAATATAAATAAAATTTTCATTTATTCAAATAGAGACGTTTTTGAATTTTCAAATGTCTTGATAAATATAGTATGCATATTATTGATGAATTTTAGAAAAAGGTTATTTTAAAATATTTATGTAAACCATAAATAATTAATAATGTGTAATGATTTTCAAAAAATGGTCTTCTACAGTTATGTTCAGCAAGAAATTTAGAGTCTAATAAGATCAACTTATTTTTGGTGAATAGTAAATTATGAATAGTGATATTAAAAATATGATTAATAATTTGAACAAATGGATTAAGTAACCCCACTTAAGAAAGTATTAATATAATTTAGTCACCTTTATTATGTAATGTGATTCAATAAAATAAGTAAATAACTGTTTCAAAAATTATTGGTTAAGTATTAGTTTTTTCGGCTGAATAGTGTTTTTTATTTAAAGAATAAATTAAATATATTTAGAAAAATATTTTTATAAAATAGATTACATTTTTGAGATCGTAGCATCGATATTTTATTATTGTGAATTTTTGGGATTTTTCTGAAACAATTGAATTTTCGGTGAATAGTGAAAATATAGTTTTGAGTTTTGGGTGTTTAATGACAT
Source organism: Viscum album (assembly GCA_963277665.1). Taxonomy (NCBI): domain Eukaryota; kingdom Viridiplantae; phylum Streptophyta; class Magnoliopsida; order Santalales; family Viscaceae; genus Viscum; species Viscum album. The sequence continues at coordinate 88,903,753 of OY728167.1, read as the reverse complement.
CATTAAGGATGTAATAATTATATAATAATTCGGGTCGACTTATGAATATTATGATAAGTTATGAGGTGTCCCAAGTGGCCAATACCATGGGAAAATACCATGGGCAAACCCATGGTTTTTCCAATACCATCGATTAGGTGTCCCTTGGCCATTAATGACTTGTTCCCTCACCTCCCCTATAAATACCAAGACATTACCTCATTCATTTCATTTCCAGATACTCCTCAACGATGTTCTGGTCTCCTTTCCTCCCAATAAGTCCTCCCAAGGTTCCCTCAAGCCTCATATGGTACCGAACATCATGCTTTTGAAGTTACTCTTCCAGGTAAGGGATCCTTTCACCCTCCTTTTTTAAGTCATAACTTCTTTTATGTTGTGTCTTATAATATACATATATTTATGTTGAGGGTATGTTCATATATGTTATAATTAATTTCCATTTCATGTATAATTTTTTAGATACCATTTTCGCTCTTATCAATTTGTTTTCTGAATTTTTAAGTGTCGCCATTAGGCTACCGAATTTATCGTAAAAGAAATTGCATGTTCTCTTTTATTTAATTTTTGCTTTTCATGTGGTATATCATTCAAATAACCATACCATGATATTATTCAATACCCATACTATATTATGAATTATTTATGATTGGGTGACCCTTTTCCCCTCTCTTTTCCATGTCTTCAAAAACCATGTTATATAACCATTATGCTGTAGAAATTTCGTCTCAAAATTTCTATCTCTTTCCCTCAAGAAATTATCATGTTTATTTATGTGAATACCTAGACCTATTTCGTTTCTATGGGTGTTCATTAATACCTAAAATGGTTATATTTTATTCTGGAATGTATATACATATAACCCTCACTCCCTTTCCATGGGTTATAAACATTATAATGATCTTATTTTCATAAGAACTTTTATAACGTCGCGTTCTAGAAATGAATCCCATTACTTTTATTCTCTATGGGTTATTTATGAAATGTTTTATTAGGATCTATGTGGCTCACATGAAATTAAGGAAATATTAAGGGTTTTTAGTGATATCACACCAATGCATTGGGTAAATAATTAATCTCTAGATATGACAAGTTTTTCGATACCTTGGTGAATAACCTTGGTAATTTTTATGACACCTTGGGGATGGACCTTGGTGATATGTTCATGAATGTCTAAATGAAATGTTTTATCCACATATTTATGTTATGTTCCAATTTACTCTCATTATGATATTCCAATTCTTCCATTTATCATGTCTTAATGTTTTTATTCATGTTCTTATTGATAACACAAGTAAATTGATTTCCTTTTTAACCCTTACCGGGCCATCTGCTCACCCTTTCCTTTGATGTATGTCTCCAGGAGAAAAAATTTAGTAATTGTACAAAGGATGAACCTATGATGAATCCTTACAAGTGGTTTAGAATAATTTTTTATTTTTTTTTCTTGTATTATGTTCCTGATTTCCAAGACACTAGACTTTAAAGATCCCCAGTTTATAAAATTTAAAGAAATGTAATGTATTAAAAAGGCACGATGCCATAGTTGGTATCAGATGACAGTTTAGGTATTTATGGAAGTTAGGATATGAAAACATTAGGAATAATCCAATATAAATGACTAAATATATGAAAACATCCTGGTATTTTGGTGAGTATTGAGTAAGTGGTTTATCAAAAAAATACATCCTTGTCTGGATACAAGTAGGTAAAGGCGGATCTGGCACAGATGTACATAGGGTTAGAACCCAAAAACACTGGTTTGAGCTAGATTCGATTGGGAACTGGTGCTTGACAATTAGCCTTCATGCACTCTTGGTTATGACACTCCCGAGGGATATGTTTGGTTATTCGAAATATTTTTATGAATCATTATGAAGGAATTATAGAGAAAAGTAACTTTTTAAGAATGAAGTTATTAGACATAAAATCCTTTATAGTTAAAAGATTTGTAAATGAAATAAGTTTCTCACTAAGGTTTTACTTTTTTAGAAAAATGGTGGGCAATAAGAGGAACTGTGAAAATGGTGACTGCAATGGACCATGCATTTATGGCCCTCCGATGGAAGATGGAATGGAATCATTCATGCGAATGATTAACCAAATGACTCAATTTTTGAAAAATAACTTGAATCAAGATGAGAGATCGATATCGCCACGAAGGGTACAACACTCTGTTGAGTCCTTTATGAACCAATGACCACCAACCTTCAGTGGATCGACTGACCCATTGATTGCTGAGTAGTGGATCAGCTCTATCAGGAAGATCTTTTCTGTGCTCCACTGTTCAGAGGAAGAGATGGTCACCATGGCTATCTATCGCTTAGAATGATAATATGATTAGTGATGGGAATTGTTAAAAACACAAGGAAAAGAGTGAAATATGAAGTTATGGAGTGGGAAGAGTTCAGTGGGATATTTTTTAGTAAGTATTTCCATCATTCCCTGAGAACAAAAATGGAGAAGGGGTTTCATGAGCTAAAGAAGAAGGAGAATGAATCAGTGGGAAGCTACGAGATAAACCTCACAAGGAATTCACGATATACCTCTAGATTTTTCATGGATCTAAATGGTAAGGATGATAGATTCTTCGGTGGATTGAGACCTCATCTGCGATAGAATCTAGCCAACCAATACTATGATATCTTCGAGGAGATTGTGCAGTGTGCGATGAAAGTAAATATAGAGTTTGGTGAGATGTAGTGGTCTCATAAATAAAATGAAATGAAGATATTGTTGGATCCAAGATTAGGGAGGTTCTTCTATCAATGAAGAGGATAAAAACAAGTAAAACCTCCTACGTAAAATAAATATGGGAAGAAGCATTCGGGGAACTGCCTGCTCGGGAGATGGAAGTGCTACAAATGTGGTAGAGATGGCCACATTGTGGGGAATTGTCCTGGAGCGGTGAAACCTCTACATCCAAATAGAAAATATTAGGGGAAGATGGTGTAGGCCCTACCTGATTTCCAGTGCTTCATATGTGGAAAACGTGGGAACTTTTCCAATCACTGTCCAATTACAAGGGCAGTGGAGGGGAACCACCATCGGCCTCATCGAAGGCCAAGGGATCAAGGTTGTGATTTTTTTATCACGGAAACTGAAGATGAAGCTCCGAATGATGTGGTAGCAGGTACTCTTGTTGTCCTATCAAAGCTAAATAATACTATGTTTGATTCTGGTTCTACACATTCCATTATTTCCTCCATGTTTGAAAAGAATATATAATCAACCCCCAATTTTCTAAAAGTAGAGTTATCAGTCAAGAATCCTGGTGGGACTATCCACACATCGTCAGTGTTTAGAAACTCGAGTATTTACTTTAGTGAGCACAATATAATCTCAAATCAAGAAGTCATTCCCATGATGGAATTTGAAATTATACTAGGGATGGACAGGCTCTCAAAGTATAATGTTAAGATCAATTTTTGAAGCAAGGAAATATCAGTAGTCTTGAAAGGAAAACCCATAGTTGTCTTCCATGGAGAGATATGTCAACCTTATCATTGTATAAAAGAACCCCGTATATACTTTTTTATGAAGTTGATCGGTGAAGAAGAATAAGGAGATGATATTTTAAGGATAGAAATTATCCCCATCGTCCAGGATTATGTTGATGTATTTCTTGAGGAGTTTCTTGGACCTCCCATAGAAAAAGAGGTAGAGTTCTCCATCGAAAGCATACCTGGATCTCATCTAATATCAATGTCACCCTATAGGATGGAAAATGTGGACCTAGAAGAATTAAAGAAACAACTCCAAGAGCTTTTGGAGAAGGGGTTTATTAGACCAAGTGGGTCTCCTTGGAAAGCACCTGTTTTCTTTGTGAAGAAGAAATATGGATTTATGCAACTATGCATTGATTGTACAGAACATAATGGGATCATAGTAAATAAAAAATACCCTCTTCCAATAATTGATGACTTATGTGACCAACTTCCTGGTGCTCAATTCTTCATTATGATTGATCTTCAATATCGTAATCATCAATTGAGGGTGAAGAAAGAAGATATTCCTAAAACTGCCTTCCGATCAAGATATGGGCATTATGAGTTTGTTGTTATGACCTTTGGACTGACTAATTCACCTGCCATTTTTATGGACATGATGAATAGAGTCTTTATGGACTACCATGATATCTTTGTGGTAGTTTTTATTGATGATATTCTTATATATTCAAAATGTTTTGAGGAGCATGAAGATCATCTAAGGGTTATTTTGCAAACTATACAGAAGGAGAGTCTTTTTGGAATGTTTAGTAAATGTGAATTTTGGATACAACAAGTTGCATTCTTGGGGCACATTGTTAACAATGAAGGAATCATAGTTGACACTTCTTAGAAAAAAGATATAGAGGAGTGGCCTCAGCCTACAACAATAAATGAGATTCCAAGTTTCATTGGATTAGCAGGAAATTATTGAAGGACTGTGAAAAACTTTTCACGACATTCTAATCCATTAACCAAGTTAACTTGAAAAGGGGACAGTTTCATATGGACAATGGATTGTGAGGATTGATTCCAAGAGCTGAAGAATTGATTGGTTACTACACCTGTGTTAAATCTATTCTCAATTGGAGAAGTATTCGTTATTTTTTGTGATGCATCTCTGAAATGTCTTGGGTGCATCCTAATGAAAAATTACAAAGTCATTGCTTTTGCATCTCGATAGTTGAAGACACATGAATAGAATTATCCTACGCATGATCTAGAGATAGATGCGGTCATTTTTTCATTGATGATATGGAGGTACTATCTTTATTGGGAGAAATTTGATATATATACAGATCATCAAAGTTTGATGTATATTTTCACCCAAAATTAATTGAACATGAGACAAAAAAGATGGTTGGAACTTCTTAAAGGCTCTGATTGTTCAATTCATTATCATCCGAGAAGAGAAAACAATGTTGCTGATGAATTAAGTAGGAAAGACCATGTTGTTATTTCCATGATGAGGATACAAAAATATCCTTTGATAAATGAACTAGTAATGATGGCCATGGGAATTATATGGGAAGGGACATCATCAAACCTAACCCAAATGATTTCTCAACCATCATTACATGAGAAGATAAAGAAAGATCAGAAATAGGTCCCTTTGTTACATAAGAAGATTGTGGCTGTGAAGGATGTGATGTTTTCTGAGTTCAATATTGATCAAGAAGGTGTACTGAAATTTCATACAAAACTATGTGTTCCATCGATTCCATAAATAATGAAGGATATGATGGATGAAGCTCATCACTCTACTTTCTCTATACATCCTAGAAGCAAAAAAATGTATAGGGACATTCGTGATGATATTTGGTGGGATAATATGGAAAGGTAGATTGCTGACTACACTACCAGGTTCCTAGTCTGTCTACAAGTGAAGGTAGAGCAACAACATCTTAAAGGGGTGGTGCAACCACTACCCATACCAGCATATAAGTGGGACAATATCACTATGTACTTCGTCCCCGGTCTCTCGAGAAATTTTGAAGGAAACAATGTGATATGGGTTATTGTGGACTATCTCACCAAGACTTCCCATTTTATCTCTATTCGAAAAGATTTCTCTCTTGATCAACATGCTAGGATTTACGTGAATGAAGTGGTAAGAATTCTTGGAGGTCCACTTTCTATCATATCTGATCGTGATCCAATGTTCACATCAAAATTCTAGAAAATTCTTCAACATGTTCCGGGCACTGAATTGAATTTCAGTATGGCCTATCACCCCCAAACTGATGTCCAATCTGAAAAGAATTATTCAAACACTCGAGGACATATTGAGAACGTTGTCAATGGAATTTAAGGGTGGAAGGGATCAAAATCTCACTTTAGTTGAGTTCTCTTACAACAATATCTTCCACTCGATCATTCAACTGGCGCCATATGAAGCTCTATTTGGGAAGTGATGTAGAACTCCTACTTGATGGGATTAAGCTACTGAGAGAAAGCTTCTTGGGCCTAATCTTGTGCAAGAGATGATAGAAAATTTCCATGTCATCCAACCACACATTAAGCCTGCTCAGTGTCGGAAAAAAGACATATGCTGGCAACCGTCAAAGGGACTTGGGGTTTGATGTCGGTGACAAGGTCTTTCATCGAATTTCACCTTGGAATAGAGTCATGAGGTTTGGGGAGAAAGTGATTATTTTCCCTTGGTACATTGGCCCCAATGAAATCCTTGATCACGTAGGAGAAGTGTCCTATAAGCTTTCACTTCCACCAAATCTTGCACAAGTTCATGATGTCTTCCACATATACCTCTTGAGGAAGTACATAATGGACCCTTCACATGTACAAAACCCAGAGGTGGTAGAACTGGAACATGCTCTCGCTTATGAAGAGCAGCTGGTAAAGATCTTAGACCGTAGAAACAAGGTTCTACGTAATAAGACTACCATCTTTGTTAAGGTGTTGTGGAGGAACCACAAATATGACGATTCCATGTGGGAACCAGAGGAGTCTATGAGTCAGAGGTACCCACACCTTTTCTCCTCTAAGGGTACGAGTTAAAAATTCTACGGAAGAAATTTCTTAAGGGGGAAGAATGTAACGAACAGAACTTTTTATTAATTTTTCGTTTCCTAATTTAGTGTGTTATTTTATTTTTTACTCCAAAAAAATATTTCATTTAATGAAATGATTATAATTAAAATGAGACCATTGGGTTTCGTCTGTTATATGACCATTTGTCAATATGGCCATTGGAAACAAAATGTTTCAATTTTTGTCTATAAATACATGTGATCTTGGTAAATTAATAACGAATGAAGATTTGATGGCCTCATCTAGTAGTCTCGGCTCTATCGAAACCCATCTAAAGGAACATGGGAAGGAGGTAGCACCACTAGGCTTTTCTCTGGACCAAACCCATGTCAAACTTCATCATGTGAAGTTGGAACAGAATCAACTTTGGGAGAAGATCAATCTAATAGAAATCACCACTTGGGCAGTGTTGTTCTATCTGCCCCAGGATTCTATCACCTTAGCACACCTTACACGTAGGTCCTATGCAGGTGTTATAAAGGGATATGTAACAAGATCTTAGCTGCTTCATGTAATCCATTAATATAAATAAAATTTTCATTTCTTCATATGGTGAATTTTGTGAATTTTCAAATGTTTGGATAAATATAGAATGCATATTATTGATGAATTTTAGAAAAATGATAGCTTATAATATTTATGAAAACTTTAAATAATTAATAATGTGTAATTATTTTCAAAAAAATGTTCTTCTACAGTTATGTTCATTAAGAAATTTAAAGTCTAATAAGATCAACTTAATTTTTGGTGAATAGTAAATTATGAATAGTGATTTTACATTTATTATAAGTAATGTTACCAAATGGATTAAGAAACCTCACTTAAAATGTATTAATATAATTTACGCACCTTGATTATGTAATGTGATTCAACAAAATAGGTAAATAACTATTTCAAAAATTATTGGTTATATATTAGATTTTTCGAGTGAATAGTGTTGTTTATTTAAAAATTATATTAAAAATATTTAGAAAATTATTTTTATAAAATGGGGTTCATTTTTGAAATCAGATCATCGATATTTGGTTAAGGTGAATTTTTGGGATTTTTCTGAAACAATTGAATTTTCGATGAATAGTGAAAATGCAGTTTTGAGTTTCGGGTGTTTAATGACATAATTAAGTATGTAATAATTATAAAATCATTATGCTAGACTTATTAATAGTAATATAAGTTATCAGGTTTCCCATGTGTCAAATACCATGGGAAAATACCACAGGCAAGCCCATGGTTTTGCCAATACCACTTATGAGGTGTCCCTTGGCCATTAATGACTTGTTCCCTCACTTCCCCTATAAATACCAAGCCATTACCTCATCCATTTCATTTCCAAATTATCCTCATCTACGTTATAGTCTCCTTACCTTACAAAGAGTTCTCCCAAAGTTCCCTAAATCCTCCCAAGGTCCCGAACATCAAGCTTTCGAAGTTACTTTTCAAGGTAAGGGATACTTTCACCCTCCTCTTCTATGTCATGACATCATTTATGTTGTGTCTTATAATTTCAATCTATTTATTTTGAGGGTATGTTCTTATATGTTCATATTACTTTCCGTTTAATTTATAATCGTTGAGAGACCCTTTCTACTCTCATCAATTTGTTTTCTGAGTTTTTAAGTGTCGCCATAATGCTGCCGAATTTCTCATAAAAGAAATCACATCTTCTCTTTTCTTTCATATTTCCTTTTCATGTGGTATGTCATTGAAATACCATTACCATGATATTATTCATTACCATAATTTATTATGAATTATTTATTAGTGGGTGACCCTTGTCCCCTCTTTTTTCAATGTCTTCAAAAACAATGTTATATAGCAGTTATGCTGCAAAACTTTCGTCTCAAAATTTTTATCTCTTTATCTCAAGAAATTATCTTGTTTATTTATGTGGATACCTAGACCTATTTCCTTAATATGAGTGTTCATAAATACATAAAAAGATATATTTATTCTTTAATGGACATACATATAACCCACACTTCCTTTCCACAGCTTATAAATTATATAATGATCTTATATTTTAAAAAACTTTTAAAACGTCATGATATTTAAATGAACCCCATTTAATTTATTCTCTATGGGTTATTTATGAAATTTTTTATTATGATATATGTGAATCACATTAATGTAAATCAAGTTTAGGGTGTTCCCTGATAGTGCTCCAATGCATTGGGTAAATAATTAATCCCTATAGATGACAGGTTTTGTGATACCTTGGTGAATGACCTTGGTAATTTTTAAGAAACCTTGGAGATGGACCTTGGTGATATGTTCATTAATTTCTAAATGAAATGTTTTAGCCAAATATTTATGTTATGTTCCATGTTATTTTCATTAGGATATTTCTATTCTTTCATTTCTCATGTCTTTATGTTTTTATTCAAGTTCAAATTGATAACACAAGTAAACTGATTCATTGTTTACCCTTACCAGGCCTTCTGCTCACCCTTTCCATTGATGTATGTCTCTAGGATATGAGATTCAGTAATTGTACATATGATAAACCTATTATGGAGCCTTACAAGTCATTTGGAAGAATTTTTTCTGTTGTTTTCTTGTATTATGTTCTTGATTTCCAAGACACTAGACTTTAAAGATCCTCAATTTGTAAAATGTAATGAAACGTTATGTATTAAAAAAGGAACGATGCCATAATATTCCTATAAATAATCTATCCACCGATGCTGCTACAAAATCAAGTCATGCTGGGAGAACATATAGCTTAGGCTCTTATGATCCGTGAAAAACACAAAGTGCTCGGAAATGAGGTAATGTCACCACATCTTCATAGAAAACACCACTGCCTCCATGATAAGATCATGGGAGGAATAGCTACCTTTGTGGGGATGCAACTAGGGAGACCCATAAGAAACAACATTACTATGAAGCATTAGAACAAAACCTAACCCCAGATGTGAAGCATCATATAAATCATCAAACTGATCACCCTCTACTAGCAGACAAAGAACTGAAGCATAGAAAAACATCTCATTTAGATACTCAAAAGCTTCCTATCATTGATCAGTCCAAAAGAAAACCAGATCCCTCTTGATCAAAACTATTCGATGTGTCGCTAACTGATAGAAATCTACTACAATCCTCTTGTAAAATCTTGTGATACCAAGGAAACATTGCACCTCTACCACTGTCTTGGTGGCTTCCCAATAAAAAACATCTTCTATCATCCACAAATCCACAAAAAACCCATACTAGGATAAAACATGACCTAGGAAATAAACTTCTCAAGCACAAAACACACATTTTAACAACTTATCAAACAACTATAAGTGATGAAGATCTCCCAAAATGGCCTCTAGATGCTAGGCATGATCCTCCTTAATCATGGAGTACAGAAGGATTCCACTGACAAAAACCACCACAAAATTATCCTCAAAATCACAGAACACAATGTTCACTAACACCAAGAACACAGCTTGAAAATTCATCACAATGAATGACATTACAAAGAAATCATAACGCATATGTTGAAAATAGAAGGTATACTTTGGAATATCCTCATCATTCACATGCATCAAGAATATATCCTGAACACAAGTCAATCTTTGAGAACCAATGTGCACCCTTTAGTTGATCAAATAAAGAAACAATCTACAGAATAGGATAGATATTATTCACTGTCACTTTGTTTTAGTAATGATAATCGATACACAAGCACAAAATATTGTTAGAATTCTTCACAAACAAAACTGGAGCACCCCCATTTTGACACACTCGGGTGAACAAAACTACAATATTACAAACTATAAAGCTATATAAGAATCTCCCATAACTTAGAAGGGTTCATCCTAAACAGATATATAGATATATGAGATGATCCTAGATTTAGAGTGATCACGTACTCGATCTATCATTGAGGGGGTGCCACAAACTCTTCTGAAAATACCTTAGTTTACTCTTCTACAACTCTAGAAAATGGAAACTGCCGAACCACTGATGAACTTAGCATCATCTAATCCATCAGGGATGAAAAGGACGAAACTCACCTCCGACCCATATGAGGGTCATGATCTCCAAAAAACACCACTATCTCTCCATTAGCAATAAAAAATACCACCTACCTCCCAGATCAATCTAGGATATCTGATATATAATACAACCAATCCATTCCATGGATGATATAATATAGCTATATCCGTAAACATAGGAAATATCCCCAAGAGTGTTTCTACCACATTACTAGCTCACAATATATAAATACTTCAAACATGACATCTCTACCTCTAACTACCATAGTCAATGCCAAGGGAACTAGATGCCTATCTACCTTAAGTTGAAAACAAGTGACAGGGGAACAAGATATAAATGAATAAGTTGATCCAAAATCAAACGAGGCATACAAACAAGTATAAAACAAGAAAAAGGTATATTGAATGACATCTGGATCACTAGGCGCTATAAACAATAAATAATGAAGATGTCCAAATCCTCCTACATGGCCTATCTGACCCTGATGACGACCACCACTATAACTGAAAATTGCTCACTTAGGACAGGTAGAATCCCAAGGATGTCCTCTGACTGACCCATCTTCTCTCTGCTGATCCAATGCTAGTGAAGCCTACTATTGTAGCCTCAGATGGAACTATTTCAACAAAGAACTTGGAGTGCCACACATACATCACACTGACCACTCTAAAATGTCAGTCAGTCTCACTGTTGATGACCTCAGGCTCCAAATTTAAAAAAGTGCATTATCCCTTAGCATAGGCCTAGGAGCAGCTGCCCATAGAGTAATGAGATGATGAGGACTAGGGCCTACACATGGCTGAACGACAACACTTCTGCCCTGAAAACTGGGAACCCCCGGCCACAACTCTTATTTATGAGGAATCTTGATGAATCCCCTCTCGTAACGATCTATTTCTGTATAATGTCCTATTGATGACCTCTTCCCTCTCTAGCACCTCATGTTATTTCATCCCCATAAACGGGGTGACCTTGCATTGGATCATTGGATGCAAATCATCATCAAAATGACTCTCCCTAGCATCCTAATATGGAAATAGGTCCGAAACTTATCATAAAATGTTCCCAAATGGATTCCAAACTCTCACAACCTAGATATACCCTATCAATGGGTAATGATATCCTATTTACTGAACACCTTCACGGTTGAAGAAAGTAAATAAACTTTTAATAGGTAACATAACTCCTCCCACAAGATCTCCAACTCCTCGTGATCCCTGAGGAACAAGAACCACCACTGCCTCATTTCCCCATGCAGCACCATCACAACTAATGACACCCTATGATCCTTCCGAGCACAGATCAAACTGAAGGATATATCATACTCCTCTAACTAGTCTTCTATGACTAAATCTGAAATATATCCCTCATACTTATGTAGACTCTGGTGTTTACACTCTCAATGTGTCCTCCTTTAGGATTCGTCATCGCCAACCTCCAATCTATGGTGATCTACTGGCATAGCCTACTAGATATCTTCTCTGCAAAACTAACAAGGATTTCAACTTGAATACATACATTAAAAATAACATGTAGATTAAAGATCTTAAACCTAATATATGGATGAATGGACAATAATTAATAATTTTTTTTTCATTTTAGGTCAATCTATTCTATTGTCTACCCATTCAAACACAGACACAATGATGAATGATGCATAATACTTTCTTGGGTCTCTACCCTGCAACCAGTATCACGTAATTTAGTATTCAGTATAAACATAGTTGTCCATTCATGAGATCACAAGGGGCCCTAAATTCCAATATCTCGGTGGGTCTTCAGTGTTTATATAACTTTCTAAACTTCACTAACATTTTGACCCTTCTAAGCGAAGTAATATCACTTGCGCCAATCACCATAATCCATCCTATCTCTCAACCTACCTCTAATAGCACTCTGTACTAACCCCCTCCCCTCAAATTGTATTCCTCCTGGGATGAATATTCTAGAAGGGAGATATTGAACCATGATAGTCACCTCTAGTAGGCCCCAGGAAGCAGACTAGCACTGATGGTATAGTAAAAAAAGAGATGGGAGTCATTTTTCTCTAAGAGAGCACATGAAAATGAGAGAGATTAGATATACACCCACCGACTCAAACTAAGATGGAAATATAAAAGAAACCCAAGTAAACATATTTAATGTCATGAAATAAACACTATATCTAGATTGGAAATCTACAAGTACCAAAAGAAAGTAAAATATCAGCAACCAAAATGCCCAAACAGTGCCTGAAACCCCAAGCTAGTAGTAACCACCCTGATATCCAACATGATACAAGTGACCTAAAAAACAGTTTGTATATACATAGGGTGAGTATAAATGTATACTTAGTAGGATCCTCTATCGAGACTCTCATGAAAATGTAATGAAATCATGATAAGGAACAGTGAAAAACAAGTGAAACTAACTTGTAACATAAATAGGTAGATTATGTTCCATGACACACCATGTATACTCTCTCCATGTATCACAAACAAGAGTATATAATATAATAAAGAATATCAAGGGTATCCTTCTACCAGTTCCCCACTGGTTTTCTTCTTTCCCCTAATCTCTCACATCCTATGAATTTATCTCTAAAAAGTCTCTCCCACAGACACCTGGGCAAAGCACCACAACATGCACCTCATGCAACAAAATCACTATGTCCACATAACCAAATTAACCAGTTATTTTTTGGGAGCCACCATTGCTTGTATAACGTGTATCTTACGTCGGGCATTATACCTCTAGACATTACAACACAAACATCATATAATTATTATCAAGCCATCATAGCATATACACATTATAATTATAGAACATTATTGGAAACTATATCTAGAATATATGTGTCTGTATAACCCCTATACATTAAAACCCACTATAGATATATATGGGGAAACTAACCACTGGGTATATCATCACATGTAACTATAAAAAGAAGAGAGAAGGTCCAAAGGGGGTAGTCATCCATCCATCCTCTCATCAGGATGTTGGATAAAACACCCCTAGGGTTCAGAATCCACAGGGTGTTAATATCTCTAATATAGAGGGTGGAGTGTCATATAGAAATAAAAAAAGTACAGAATATATTATAGCACACAACTAAAATATGGTTATAACATAGTCTTATAGTAAAATGTAGCTAACGTCTCTCAGAGTCCAAACTGCCACTTATTAGACTAGGTATCCAATTAGAACCCAATCATTTAATGAGAGAAATTAGATTACTTTATACATTTTTTATTAGTTTCACTATACATTCGTTAATTATTTAACCATTAATTAACCTCTATTAATTCAAAATTAAATTTAATTTTCATTTCAACCAAGATCCATAGTTCCCTTAAATTTTAACCTTATCATTTCCTTGCAAAAATTTCCATCCCCATGGGTTAACTTCATTTATTCAATCATTTATTAACAACATTATTACTATCCCATATGCCCAGAAATTATAGAAAAAAAGTCTATGCTACCAAATACAAGGGGATCAACACGATGATTAGATGGGATACCCTTCAATTCTTTTCCACTGATAACAGTAGCATAAACCCATCCACCCTCAAGAAGCTAAACACGGAGTGAAAATGTCATACACTATGCCCCGTCTCTCACTTTGGATCATCATCACCTCCCCGCGCGACAACTACATCTACCCATGGATGCCACGACAAGAAATCAAAAACCAACACCCAAAATAACTTCATTAGAAACATGGATATCACATTCCATAACATTTTAAGTAGAAACAAGAGAAGAATGATTGAAGAAAACAAAACAACATAGGTAGATCATACCTTCTATCAATGATGGATCAACAATGGACACTTGCACCAAAATAGAGGGTGTGTATGCATCCGGAAGAAACATCATGAGGGAATGATCCAAGGATTTAGATTCCATCATTTCACTCCTATGGGAATAATTTAAAGAGGAGCCTCCCACCAAGAGAAAGGAGAAATAATGAAAGAAGGGAAGGTGCTCGACTATGAAGGATTATATTTGAGACTAACAGGAATTCAAATGGTTTAGAATTTCTATTAATGACGATCACATTAATCCACAGTCTTTTACTATTTAATGAAATCCCAAATCTTATGGAAATTAATATAAGAGTTATGGGCTTGGGAGTGGCCTTAAATCCCATAAAACAAGTCCCTGAATACATTTTATAAAAATAAATTGTTAGAGGGGCAGATATATAGGATGCTGGAAACACTGCACACCTACAGATGTCTAGAAACATTGTACACCAACCGAAGGATGAAAAAACTATACACCTACTAATAGCTAGATACACTGTTCACCTACCAATGTCTGGGAACACTATATTCTTACTGATTCCTGAAAACACTATACTCCTACCAACATCTACAAACATTGTACACCTTCAAAAATCTGGAAAAATTATACTCCAACCGATCTATGGAGACACTGTACACCTACTGACATCTGGAAACACTGTACACCTATCGATGTATGGAAACACATTAATCCTACTAATGTTTGGAAACATTGTATGCCTAAAAATGTTTTGAAACTATATATACCTACCAATGTTTGTAATCATAGTACACCTACTGATATTTTGAAACATTATACACCTATCGACTTCTTGAAATACTTACACCTACAGAAATCTTCAAACATTGTACTCATGTCGACATTTGGAAACAATATACACCTATCAACATATGGAAACACTGTACACCTACCGAGATTTGGAATGAATGTGTACCTACAGACATCTATAAACACTGCACACCTGCCAACATATAGAAACAATGTACACCAACCAATGTTTGGAAACATTACACACCTACCAACGGTTTAAAACAATATAAAAAAAACTTGAATAACTGTTTATAGAAAATGAAAATTATCAATTTATTGGGGATAAGTCACCTTAACCTCCTAGACCACCACAAAAAAAAAATTATTTTAGAAAAGGAATGGACTAGAGAGGTATGCGCCATTACATGGCCCGTAACATGGGATATATATTATATTATTGTTTCTATGGGATGTTCCCCTCATTCCGAACCATATTGGGGATGGAAAAGTGTATTGGGAGTTATCAATGTCATTGAGTAAGACATCATTCAAAATCTAATTCAACATATATTAGTATTTTTTGGATTATTCATGAGCTCCTAGGTTTCACCAATGTCTATTAGAACATAGATGCTAGATGAAATTTGTGAGATGCTTATGGGTTTGATACCCTTGCATAATTATTCTCCATTTACCTTATTATGTGATCATTTTAGTATTCTCATGTGTGGTATATTTATTTTCAAAGTGATGTGTTTTTTTAAAGGTTTAGAGAATTTGTTTTAAGGCGAAAATATTTTATACATCCATGTACCTATTTTTTAATGAAATCATCACTTTCAATTTGGAAATTTCAGAGTTTTTTCCATGGAAAATAATTTTTTTTTGGGTTGAAATATTCCAGTGGACCATTTTTAAATATAATGTGTAAGATTATAGAGAATTATTCCTTCTATATATAATATTTAAAACCTGAAGTTGATTTTTATTTTATTTTAAATGATGTGAAATGAAAATAAAATTTTTCGAGCACACCTACCTTTTTTTAATACTCATGCCTATAGTTAATTTTTTTTATATTTTTTGTTGTTGATAATTAGTGTGGTTCTGATTTCCATTGGTGATGTTTTGATTTAATATTGGATAGTTACCTGTAGGGTAACACAAAAATATTATGGTCATATTTTTTGGTTGGGTTTGTTGTATAGTTTATTGTATATTCCATCCTTGTGTATAGATGTCCAGTTGTATATATATATGTTGATTTTTTTGGTTTTATTTATAGTATTTATTTATTTATTTTTATTGTGTTAAATTTTTCCCATTGTCACACTATTTATTCCCTTGGTTCTTGTCACTAGCCCAATAAGGTCAATAATGACCCTTGGGGCTTATCCCAGTCCAACATGGGTGACTGGTTTGGGGTTGATCGATGTTGGTTTGTGAAAAAATTGTATTAGAGTAGGTCATATTTAGATGACCATGAATCTTATAGTTCTATTTGTTACATGTGTCTTTAATGGTAGTTAGAGTATGACTATCAGAGCATGGTGTGTAATTCTGAGGGATATCATGTCCAACACATTCTGGTCTTAGCATTGAGTTTACAAGTGATGTCTAGTTTCTATTCGTTTATTTGGTTCTTGAGGTTTTATTCATGTTTGGAATATGAAAATGGAGTTGGAATATAGGTCTTTAGGAGGTATCAGGGCCTAGAAATCCATGTGGAGTAGGTTTCATATTCCAAGAAGACTATCTATGATGATGTTGTAATTTCCATATGGCCTCCAACCATATGGTTCAGTCACCCACTGAAACTAGTTCCCTATTGTGAGTGTTTGGAGTCTTCAGTGATTCTAAATTTTTTAGAAAACTATTATTTTGGAATGGTGAAATGTTGGATTTAAAGTGTCGGTGTTTTGTTTTGGGAAGATGGGAAAAGAATTATCAGAATCGTTTGAATAAGGCATTTGAAAACGGATTTTTATAAATAGATTTTTATGTAAATGGATATGAGTTCACATATATTGAAATTTTATAATCAAAATTTAGAATTATTTGATTTTTTTTTGTAAAATAGAAATTTTTTGGTGATATTTTTGATATTTGTTGAAAATAAGATGAAATGAGTTAATAATCAATTGAATTTTATGGAGGGATAATTTTTCACCTCCTGAAAAACGATATAATAAATGAAATAGATTTCTTGGATGGAAATACATGAAATTTTATTCTTGATCATGATGTAAAGGACTATAATGTGGAAATTGAAAATGGATTTTGACCCAGTGGTTGGTAGGATCTTGAAAAGTTTTATGAATTTTGAAATGGGAACATTTTGTTTTGACCCTTGTTATTTTCATGGGTTCTCACACTCATGGGTTTGGGTGGAAATTTGATGGATGATGAGT
This sequence comes from Viscum album, assembly GCA_963277665.1. Classification (NCBI taxonomy): domain Eukaryota; kingdom Viridiplantae; phylum Streptophyta; class Magnoliopsida; order Santalales; family Viscaceae; genus Viscum; species Viscum album. The sequence goes on along the minus strand of OY728167.1, from coordinate 88,886,277 downwards.
GGCTAGTATGTAATAAATTGATATGTTCCCAGATCAGTACATGGGGTTGCATGTGACTAGGTCTCTATGGAATACCATTGATTATTATGAAAATCCTCCATGACTGTTTTTATTTTGAGAATTTTCTTTAAGAGGAAATTTTTGTGTAATGTGTTTGAGAAATATTATTGATGAGTTGGTTTTGATTAATATATTTTATTTATTATTGTCTAGTGTTCACTCCCATAGTTATTCTAAGGAGTGAATCTATGTGTGATTCCCCATTTGTAGGCATTCTAGTTGATGAACCTAAGGATTACCTTCCTGAGTTTTTAAAGTTAAATATGCCTCTCATTTATGGTCAATCTGATCATCTCAATGAAGAATAGTGTATTCCAATGATTGAAAGGAACATTAGACTCAATGAGTTTGTTGAATGGTTGAATGTTAAATTTTCTTCCATCATGCTCGAAGTACTGGCTTGGATGTAGTTTGTAACACCCCGCCCTTACATCATTGGCTTGAAGAGGCGGTGAGGGATTATGTGGCCTTATGAAACGTTCCCACATCACCAAAGGGTTGAAATAAATTCCGAGGGATTCAATAAAATATTGGGGAACAATTCTCCCTTGAGACAAAACCAACCAATCCAATGATCCACTATCAACAAATACATGATGAATGTCAACAAAACAATCAACTCTTACATTACCAAAATAAAACATCACTATTCCACAATACAACCCACAAACCAATACAATCTACACAATATCAGAGTACTATGAGGAAGACTAAAAAACATACCCAAAATAAGCAAAGACGCACTCCATGGCTCACACCAAGCTCCATACTCCATGCACCACCACATATCCCAAGCATCAGCATGAACTACTACCAATGAGAGATTTTACCGTTACCTGTGTCCTGGAATACAATATCTACAAAAAAAACCAAAGTGCCAAAGTAGGGGATGAGTACTAATACATAGTAGGTTTTCCCCAAATGACTTTCCTACACACGCCACTAGGATAAAACTGTTAGCACATTTATATAAAACAGTTTATATAAAAATAATCACAAGAGAAACCATTACCATAAGCCGACATACCCTTACCTAGCCATCTCACCCAAACCAAGCTAACAAGGGAATTCCAAACAATCATGCCATAAACCACACATTCCCCACAAGGAAGCCAATCAACCATGCCCCACAAGGAATCCAATTACCATTTTCATATATCACTCACAAGACCCATCTAAAAATGTTACCAACCAAGCACACAACAAACCATAGTGGCACTTCCCATCCAACCAATTTCTTCCTTCCCATGTCTAGTGGCAATTCTTGTACACATACATTTAATGGTGGCCCACCAGTCCACTAGCCATCCCCTTATTATAGTGGTACTTCCCATCCACTTTCCATTGATGTTGGCCCTTCTGTCCATTATCCATACAATTATTATAGTGTAACTTCCCATCCACTTACCATTGATGGTGGCCCTTCCGTCCATTACCCATCCCTTTATTATAGTGTCACTTCCTGTCCACTTAACATTGAACATTCAAACAAGACATAACCAAGCATATAACCCACCATGTCCACAACAACATGCAATCAACTATTTCCATTACATGTCAATCCACTTCAATAAATCACCCATTTATTGAAATGACACCTTTTTCTTTTGTCCATTCCAAGACACATTTCATTAAAACAACCCCTTTTATTGAAAATCATTTCCCCAAATCATCCTAATCAAAAAATAAAAAAACTAATTTTTAAAATCCCAATTTAAAATCACATCAAGAGAATTTCACCCCAAGCCCTTTTTCCAAAAATCTCCAAACCATTACAAAATGGAATTCCATCCGATTTCGCACATCAACAACACAATTAATTTTATGCAACAAAAATAAATTGTAATCAAACCACTAGTTCAAACCAAGTGGAGTCGATAGATAATCCACCTACCTTTAGGGTTCTAGTGAAATCGACCCACAAGAAAACACACCTCAAATCCGGTGAATGTACCACCGAAACCACTCTAGATCACCTTCCCTAACATTAACAAGCCTTAAAATCAACATTCATGGAAACCAAAACCCTAGATCTACACATAACGGGTGTAGATCTAGAAAACTGAGAGGTAGGGAGATGTAGATTCAGAAGATAACACAAAGAAACCAAGAGGGGAGACTTACCTGGGAGAAACCACCTTAAAAACACCAAGGAACCTCTTCAAAATGCTTCTAAACTGAGTGGGAGAGCACCTCCCACCCATGAAAACCACAGAACCTGAGTTTTCTTCTAGTGGGAGAAAATTTGGAGAGGAAAGATGCATGCCCGAGTGACCACAGGTTTTAAAATCCTACTTTTAAGTGGCCGTAAGGTTAGTCCACACAGTTTGGAAAATTGTGTGCTAACTGTGTGCACGCTAATGCCTTGAGAGAAAGGGTCTGCACGGTTTCCTAACACGGTTTGGAAAACCATGTGTAGGCCATACAAAGCCTATTGCCTCCCCCTTCATGGTTTCATGGAGAATCCACATGGTTTCCACTAACAGTGATCAAACTGTGGTCCCGAAGAAGGGCCTCCAAACATATTCCAAACCATTCCAAACTCACCCAACCTCTTCCCCACTCATCCCATGTGCTTTAAACACATAAAATGGCATAAAATATTCTATATACCTCAAACTGGTGGTACTGAATTCTCTGCACCATTGTAATTTCCGTCCTAAAAATGTAGTGGACACACCCTTTGCCGAAAGAGTTCGGGCCATTGATCAACCATCTATTTCTCCCGCTCCCAAGGCTGCTCTTGGATCTGGCCATGCTACCAGAAAACCCCAACTAGACCGATGTTTTTACGAGGAAAGACAATCTCTTTCCTATCCACAACCCACACTGGCACGTGCACCAATGAACTATCCGTCTTTAGCTCAACATTATCCCATCGAATAACATGGCCCATACTGACTAGGTGGAAAATCCAAACAATAAGCCACCTCACTAACCCTCTCATGAATCTCAAAAGGTCTAATATACCTCGAAGAAAACATTCCCTGCTTCCGAGAATGATGATGTCACGACCTAGGAGAGATCCTCAAGAAATCATGATGACTCACCTTGAACGAAAACGGCCATCGATGACGATCCACATACGATTTCTGATGACTCTAAGATGTCACCATTCTCTTCCTGATCAACTTTATTTCTACATATTCTCCTAGACAAGGCTCGATCCAACTATTGAGGACTCACCTATTTCCACCCAACATAGTGGATAACGACACATCCACTCATACAACATTTCAAATGGAGCCATATGTATGGATGTGTAATAACTGTTATTGTACGAGAACTCAACCAATGACATGAGCTCCTCCCACGAGCCACCAAAATCCATGACACAATCCCGCAACATATCCTCCAGAGTTTGTATCATCCTCTTGGATTGACCATCCATCTAAGGGTTATAGGTCATACTCATGCTCAACTTAGTACCAAGGGATTTCTGCAAGGATTTCCAGAAACGAGATGTAATCCTCGGATCTCTGTTGGATACGATCGAAACTGCAACACCACTACTCTTTACCACCTCCTGGATATAGATTTTGGATAGATCCTCAACCGTATGAGATTCACGAATTGGGATGAAATGGGCTGACTACTTTAGCCAATCCACTATCACCCAAATGGAATTGTGATTTTTGACCGTTCTTGGGAGTCCTGTGATAAAATCCATTTCTATTTTCTCCCACTTCCCAACCAGGATTGATAAAGACTAGATAGTTCTTATTGTCCTATGATGCGCCTTGACTTGATGACATGTCAAGCATCTCAAAAAATACTCATCAACTCTTCTTTTCATACTAGCACACCAGAAATGCACTTTCAGCACTTTATACATTTTCTAAATTCCAGGTTGAACAACCCACCTAGAATGATGATACGCCCTGAGAAGGTCGTCTTAATAAGAAATGTGTACAACCATCCAATTCCTAAAACAAAAAGCTTAATCTCCATTTAGTTTCCAACTCTCAATGGTATCCCCACCATTGATTCTTGACTCCATGGTCAGACACTCAGAATTAGATGTCTTTGCCTCTTTAACAAGGCCAATGAGGCCATGAATCAAAAAACCGAAAAGAATATCGCTCTATCATCCTTGTACTAACATTCCAACTACATGTCAGCTATAACCAACATCAACTTCCACTGGTCGGATGCCTGTTTCACCACCTAAGCATTTGATTTTAAACTTAATTCATTCGAAACCGAATTTCCCTCACCCTGTGTATACATCAAGTCAAAGTCAATCATCTGAAGATATTTCATCCATCTCCATTGCCTCATGTTCAAATCCCTTTGTGAGAAAATGTACTTAAACCTCTTATGATCTGTATATATCGTGAATTTTCCACCGAAGAGATAATGATGCCACCCATTCAATGCATGGACCACTACTTCCAATTCCAAATCATGAGTTGGGTAGTTCTTCTCATGAACCCTCAACTATCGTGAGCCATACGCTACCACATGATTCCCTTGCATGAGGAAGCCCCACAACCCTCAGCCCGATGCATCGTAATACACCACATACCCTTTTCCTAGTTCTGAAAAAAATATTGGTGTTTATGTAAGGCGACCCTTTAGCTTTTAAAAACACCAAAAACACTATTCATTCCACTGGAATGGAACATTCTATCATGTCAACGTTTTCATTGGTGAAGCCAAATGTGAAATTGGATATCTGTTCTTTATCGTAACATGATTAAGTCTATGATAATCAACATAGAGCCTCAATGTTCCATCTGCCTTTTCCACAAACAACACTGGAACTACCCACGGAGACATGCTAGGCTGGATAAACCCTTTGTTTTATAACTCTTCCAACTAGACATTCAGTTCCCGCAATTCATTTGGTTCCATTCGGTAATATGGAAGTGATATAGGGCTGGTCCCCGGAACGGGATCAATCGTCCATCCACTTCTTTTACAGGAGCTAACCTAGATAATTCCTCAACAAAAAAAATACATGAACTAATCCACCACTGCTGGAAGACCACTCTTCTGAACACCCTCTACCGATTCTAATGACAACACCGCCAACTGATATGATAACGTTCTAGATTCTGGTTCCAACAAACTAGTTGCACCATACATTTCATGCCTCTCTCCTCTAAATTTATGTCTAACACCATCGTGTGTCTTAAAATCCATTGTCAGTGCATTACAGGGGATATGGGCCTTAAACGCCACCAGCCAATCCATTCCAAGGATTACATCATACCCATCCATCTCAAGAACTGATAATTTTCCGGTTATACCAACCTCACCAAAAACAATACTACATGATCTATAAAAGAAGGCTCGACACTCTCTTTGACCCAGAAGTGTTTTAGGAATAAAACCTGAAGGCATCTTTCCTATCCTTAAACCCAGCAACTCAACCATACGTGCCACAATAAAAGAGTGTGAAGCACCCATATCAATCAACACCTTCATCAAGGTAAAATTTAAAATAATAGTACCTCACATTGTGGATGGTCCCAACTAATCATCCACCACAACCTACTCTGCTCCAAACTACTCCTTGGTTGCAACACTCTACTCTTTATTGCCCGGGTGAGGAGTTGTGGTGTTCCGAGAATCACCATAACTGACTTTGCTCTGTTGATGTGGGGTATGCTTTTGTGCTCGTCCCATTGAAGCATATGACGTCAGTGATCCCTAAGGAGTGTCACGCGCACACGACCTAGAAGCATTCCGAAAATAACCCTGCCATCAGATTTTGTGCCTTAATCCTGCCCTTGGAAAAAGTGTTCCTTCTCTTCTTGAACCCAGCGTTAGAGTTCCCACTATTACCCATGGGTACCACAAGGCTTCCTCCACCTGGATCTCTCAACAAATCCCGCTCAACCACCGAGGCTCTATTCACCATTTCAGTGTAATCATCTATACACAACGTCGCTATATTTGACGAATGTCCTACCTCAAACCATCTTTGAAAGTACAAGATTTCAACCACGTGATACCCACCACCTGGGCTGAAAACCACACTATGTTCATAAACATTGATGCATATTCCGTCATAGACATATGCTCTTGCTTTAGACTGAAGTAATCAGTTGTGCACTGAATTATGACTGTATGTGGGTAGAATTTTTTATTAAACAATTACTCAATGCCTTCCCACATCATACCTTGGTCCATTAGCTCTTGGAATACCAACTCCCACCCACTGAAGAGTGAGATCCTATAGCATATACATTGCTAGATTTTCTTTTAGCTCTATTGGCGTCCCCATGAATTCATAAATTCTATTCATTCTGGACAGCCATGCCTTTGCCCTTTCAAGATTTGAATCACCCCTAACGACGGGTGGATCCTACTTATGAAACTGAACTGCATGATCCATATTCCTTGGTTCATCTACTTAATTTCCACTTTCCATATCTTGGAAAGATTGCACTATACTTTGCCCTAACTTCTTGTTCACCTGGTGCGCGGGTGCAACCACATTCTCATCGGCCACTTCTAGTTAGTCTCTACGACACCTACGCAGTTCCATTTCTATGAGTAGAAAATAAACAACCATGAGTCTCCCATCTGTAGACATCAAGAATTCCCATTTTACAACGCATCACACAACACTATCACAATGAGGCTTTCCACCTTTTCCACATTTTCAAGGGTTCAACATTTTTGAAAATGAAACCATTTTCAAAATCCCACCAGTTTCCATGTTTCAAATCCTTCCATTTTGAAACCCAATTCAGATTTTCCTAAATCCACACATTAATGTCACACCATAAATCATTATACCCCAATGAAATATGCATCCTAGAGGAACTCATTTCTACCAGGAATGCCATGATCATCTCATTGGCTACACCCACGACAAGGAGATATCTGATGCCTTCAAGTGTCTCCAAAACACTTATGTACCTAACTCCCTAGTAACATGAATTTAAGAATAATAGGGTTTTCTACGTCATTTTATGCTATACATTCCATGTTCTGAAAATCCTACACCTTGATTCCATACTGACTCAAGGAATATACCACAACGAATGTCAACTACAAATCCGAGAATCAACTCCAATGGAAAAAAACAAGATGATACCACTTGTAACACCCTTCCCCTAACTTATTGTATTGAAGAGACAGTGAGGGATTATATGGCGTTATGCGATGTTCCAAAGGCGCCAATGACTGGAAATAAATGTCGAGGTCATCAGGAAATGATTGGGGAACAATTATCCCTTGAGAAAAAACCAACAAATCCAATGATCCACTATAAACAACTACATGATGCATGTCAACAACACAATCAACTCTTACATTACCAAAAGGGAACTGCACTGTTCAACAATACAACCCATAAACCAATACAATCAACACAATATCAGAGTACTACGAGGAAAACTAATCAAAATACCCAAAATAATCCAAGACACATTCCACGACTCCACACCAAGATCCATGCTCCAAGCACCACCACATATCCCAAGCATCACCACAGACCACTAGAAATGAGAGGTTTTACCTTTATCTGTGTCCCGGAATATGATATCTACAAAATCACCAATGTGCCAAAGCATGGGGTGAGTACTAATACTCAGTAGGATTTTCCAAAATGACTTCCCTACGCACGCCACTAGGATAAAATCGACAACACACATATATAAAACAGTTTATAAAAAAATAATCACAAGTGCCACCATTACCATAAGCCATCATACCCTTACCAAGCCATCTCACCCAAACCAAGAACAAATGGAAAGACAAACAATCATACCATAAGCCACAAATTCCCCACAATAAATCCAAATCAAACATCCCCCACAAGGAATCCAATTACCATTATCTTATTTCACTATCAAGCCCCATCTACAAAAATTACCATCAAACCACACAACAAACCATGGTGGCACTTCCCGTCCAACCCATTTCATCCTTCCCATGTCTAGTGGAACTTTTCATCCACATACCACTGATGGTGGATTTTCCATCCACTACCCATCCCCATATTATAGTGGAACTTTTCATCCACTTACCATTGATGGTGGCCCTTCCATCAATTACTCATGCCCTTATTATAGTGGAACATCCCGTCGAATTACCATTGATGGTGGTCATTCTGTCCATTACCCATCCCCTTATTATAGATCCAATTCCCATCCACTTACCATTTATCATTCAAACAAGTCTTATCCAAGCATATAACCCACCAAGTCCACAACAACATGAAATCAACCATTTCAATTCCTCGTCAATCCATATTAATAAAACACCCATTTAATAAAAACACATGTTTCTCCATATTCCATGCCAAACCACATTTTAATAAAACAACCCATTTGATTGAAAACCATTTTCTCAAATTATCACAATCAAACCAATAAAACAACTCATTTTAATATCAAATTTTAAAATCACATCAAGAGCATTTCCCCCCAAGCCATTTTTCCCAAAAATTTTCAACCCATTACCAAATGGATTTCAATCCAATTTCACACATCAAAAAGACAATTAATTTTAAGCAACACAATTTAATTGTAATCAAACCACTAGTTTTGACCAAGTGGTGTCGAGAGATAATCCACATACCTTTTGGGTTTCGGTGAAATCGACCCACAAGAAACCACATATCAAATATGGTGAATATACCACCAAAACCTCTCTACATCCCCTTCCATAAAATTCATAACCATTAAAATCAACATCCAAGGCAACCACAACCCTATATCTACACACAAAGGGTGTAGATCTAAAAAACTGACAGATAGTGAGATGTAGATCTAGAAGAAAACACAAAGAAACCAAGAGGAGAGACTTACCCTGGAGAAACAACCTTATAAACTCCAAGGAACCTCTTCAAAATGCTTCCAAACTGAGTGGGAGAGCCCCTACCACCCTTGAAAACCAAAGAACCTGAGTGATCATCGAGTGGGAGTGAATTTGGAGTGGAAGGAGGAAATCCTGAGTCCCCCTGGTTTTTAAAACCCTACATCTCTGTGGCTGTATGATTAGTCCGCACAGTTCGGAAAACCATGTGCTAACCATGCACACACTACTTCCTTGAGAGCAAGGGTCTACATGGTTGCCTCGCACGGTTTGGAAAACCATGAGTAGGCCATGAGAAGCCTATTACCTCCCCCTAAAAAGTTTCCTAGAGAACCCGCACGGTTTCCACTAACCGTACTGAAACTATGCTTCCTAAGAAAGGCCTCCAAACATATTCCAAATAATTCCAAACTCACCCAACCTCTTCCCCACTCATCCCATGAAATTTAAACACATAAAAAGGCATTCAAAAGGGATAAACACCAGAATCTCGGGGTACTAAATAGTGGAAGTTTGTCTCCTGGAAAAAGACTCAAGATAATATTACATGGGAGTTCATTAATGATTTGTTCATCCAGTATTATTTTTATGTGATGAGGAAAGTGAGAAAGGGAATATAAATGTGATTTTTACAGTATGGTGATGGATCAGTGTTGGAATATTTCTTTCATTTTTAGGACCTAGTTCCTTACATTTTAGAGTATGATGTAGATGATTCCATTAAGGCTGGATGTTTTGAGTATGGACTTTGTCCAGATGTTCTGTCAATGGTTTCAATGTTCAATCTAATGTTATTTATTTGTGTGTTAAGGAAATCTATACAAGATAAAGTTCTGTTAGTAGGGGTTCTTGTGGTGGTATTCTTTCTTACAAATCCAAGACCCGGTGAGGGGATTTAGAATAAGGAATTCAGAAAGTGACCGAAAGATGTGGTGGATGGTCGTCGAATTAAAAGGCCTCATGATTATCAATAAAATCTTCTGGGAATGGAATTATGCTATAAAATCAGTGCAGAAAGTTATAAAACAGGAATCAATCATTTAAAAGTCCATCGATGTCATGTCATTCTTGTGGCCACTTAGGCCACATGCAATGGTTTGGTCGGGGGGGTTTCCACGAAGCAAAATGGATCCAGTTCGTAGTTTTAAAATGTTGTTTGGATTGGGATAAAAAATCCTTTTTTGTTGTTCCGTATCATTCTAATGTGTTGGTTTTTCCTGGTTGTGTTTCCTTTTGTTTTTGGTGTATAGGAATTATGTGGATCTCTTGGAAATGTTTTTTACAATGGATGTTTTTTTATCATTTCGAAAATCTTAATTCTTACATTTTATGGAATGTTATTATCACAATGCATCATGTTCTATTGGTTTTGAATTGAATATTATTTGGCTTCTTATGTCACCAAAAACAGGGGTTCTAATCATGGAACATTAGAATCTTACTATGATGCATGATTTTCATCATCCATCGGGGCTTCAACCATTATATTCAGAGTGAAGCTCACTCATAGTCAGAAATCCCCGGGGTGTAGGAAATCTTGGACTGGATTTTGTCTCTATTGTTTAATGGGGGACATTTTATGTTCTCCCGTCTAATATTTCTCTTATATGGTCATATTTCATGATTTAGTTTTGTTTTTTGATTGTTTATTAGGTTTGGGTATGTTCCGTCAAGTCCATTCCCTTTGGTGGTGCAGGTTTGTCCTCCCTAAGGGATAGCTACATGTTTATCTAGGATCGAAATAACAATGTAGATTCTCAATATACAAGAGGGGGGGGTGAATTGTATACTTTAAAAATTCCTTGGGAACCTTTAATGTTTGATACGGAAAACTATGTTTTCCATAGACAAGGAAAGAAGTTTAACAAAGTTAAAATAAGAAAATTCACAACACCAGTAACACCAAATTGAGAATTGGAACAAGGTTTACAAAATGAGATTCTACCTTAAAGCGTATAGAATCTATACTTATCAAAGTACAAGTGTAAGGAAATATAAGAAGGTTATACTTTCCTTACAATACAATATGCAGCGGAAACAATCAAGTAGTAAACATAAAAGTATCAAGATATAAGTCTTTTAACCCAAAGAGAAGGGTATCCTACAACCTTGGATAAAGGTCCCTTGATTTATACATTCAAGAAAGTCTGTCTTACCCACACCAGGGTAAGCCCTCGATACGAAGATCGGAATCTCTGTCTTGCTATCCCCGCAAGCACTCAACTTCAAGGTAGTTGGAGCCTCTGTCTTCTTCAACAAGGAAGCCCTCAAACGTCAAGGTAATCGGAACCTCTGTCTTCCTATCCCCTAAAGTCCTCAAATATAATCACCAACATTCGGAGTCACACAAAGAAATCTGAACGAGCGGTTCAGTACGCACAAGGCATGAAAAACTTCTCTCTCTAGAAATCACCTTAATAGCGTGTGGTCTCTAGATTGATCTATCGCTTTCATCTATCACACGTATGTTATGAGCTCTTTCAAATGAGCTCCAATTTATAGGAAAATTTCTTAGGGTCAGAACCCTCCTCCAACAATCATATTTTACATGAAATTTGGAGGGACCTGTACACCTGTAACTCAGCCAACGGTTTAATTAGAAACAGAATAGACGACATCATTTTATAACAAACCATGTATAACTGAAAGCATGTCATCGTTTTGAAATGAAGCATATGTAAGTTAAAGATTATCAATATTTCAGAGTGTAAGTAAATTAAGAGTTCTGAGTCTAACCAAAATAAAATTCGGAGTCTATGTTTAGAAAACTTCGGATTCTGTTTTATAGGGATTCAGAGTCTAGTCTCACCAGGGTTTGGAATCTGAACTTGCATAGTTCGGAGTTGAGCTACTTAAGAGTTCATAGTCGACCTACTTAAGAGTTCGGAGTCGAACTACATAAGAGTTCTGAGTCGAACTAATTAACAGTTCGGAGTCGAACTACTTAAGAGTTTGTTGTCGAACTACTTAAGAGTTCAGAGTCGAACTACTTAAGAGTTCGTAGTCGAACTACTTAAGAGTTCGGAGTCGAACTACTTAAGATTTCAGAGTCGAACTACTTAAGAGTTCAGAGTCGAACTTCTTAAGAGTTCGGAGTCAAACTCATGAAAGTTCGGAGTCCAGAATTCAGAATGGAACTTCAATATAGTTCACATCCAGAACTTGGATCCTAAAAACAGAATACTCCAATACTTGTCATTTCATGATTCCTGGATTTTGATTAACAATCCGGGGTTTTCCATTATGAAAAATATTTCTATGTATAAGAAACTCTAGGTTAGGATAAATTTCCTTATGGAGGTAATACAATATTTTCTTAAGTATAAGGTGTTTGTGATTTTCAAAACAAGAAGGAATGGAAACGTCATAAGGAAAACCTTATTGACTTAACAATCTCCCCCTTTTTGGAAAGCACAAACATACTTACGAAAAAGAGAAAATTTTCATTAGGCTTTGAAATTAAAACTTATCTCCCTTTGTTCATGAATGAAAGTGAATACAACTAACTCCCCCTTAGGCATTGAAACTCTAAGGATTGTATTCTAAATTTCCGGAGTGGGGTTTTCATTATTGTGAGATTTAAATGAAGGTCTCCCCCTTAGATAAACTCCCCCTTACATTGGGATGGTTCTTTGACTTAGAAATTTTCTTTCTCACTCTTTTGAGTAGTTCTTATCCTTATCCCCCTAGAATATTTTCAAAAAGAATTAAAGGGGATGGAAATAATTAAAGTACCTGAAACATTAGTTCATAGAAGCAAAAGGTACAAACAACCAAACTCTCATTAGAGTTGAAAACAGTTTTAGAAGGAAAGACAAAAGAAACAAAAGATCGGAGTGGAGTCATTTGTATTCCTTTTCCTTTGGGATCAACTTTTTTAACAAGGCATTGAGCTTCTTTAGATCTCTTTGATCTTCATCAGCTTGCTTTTACAATGCTGATATCCTCTCCCCTTGAACTTTTAATGCTTCAGCATGAGCTTTCATAGCTTCTTATTGCATCTTGACCAACTCAACTTGCTGAACGACTCTCTTCTCATGCTCATCCAGAGATTTCTATCATTTATTAGATTTTGAGCCAACGAATTTGCCTTTTAATTTAGATCCTTCACTTCTTGATTCTGGGAACTCTACTCAATAATCAAATCATCTTGAAGATTCTTAATCTTTTTATCTGTTGTGTCAAAGGCTTCTTTCACATCATTCTGGAAATTATCAAACAAAACCAAATCTTCTTCAAATCTCTTAGAACACTTTGTTACCTTGCTGAAAGACATTCTATGCACATCATAATCGATAAGAAAACTTTTCTATTCCGCTTCTCTCTTCACACACATTTCCATTAACATGGATAGTGTCTCTGATTTTTGATTTTGGCTTTGCTGAAGCATTTGACATCTAGAGTCAATGGTGGGAAAGATCATAATGACATCCACCAACTTCTTCAAAGACTCAACAATAAAATCATGACTCTGAGAAGATGATTCTGAATCAGATACATCTCTTTGAGGTTTCTCCTCTTCATCTTGCACAAACATCCTTTTAGAGGTACCACCAACCTCTTTCTTCCTGATAACATATTTAATAGGAGTCTGCATCAAGACTTCCTTCCCTTTATCAGATTTCGGAATTGGTTCCTCATCAAGAGATAATTCCTCAGATTTAGAAACTCGAATAATATGGTCTTCATCTAGTTTCTGTTTTACTTGACTTTACTCTTGAAAATTCTTCTCATAGGATTCTTCCTCATCAAACAAAACATTTTCTTCTTCTTCCTGCTATTGCTTACTTGCTTCTTCATCTCCCTTCCCTGGAGATACTATCTTTTCTGATTCAGCGTTTTCTTTATATTCCTCTACATGCTTTATTAAGGCATCCAAATATTCACTATCCTCTTCTTACTCTTCCTCAACTTCTTCCTCTACTTCTACTTCTTTAGAGACTTGTTTTTAAGCTTCTTCAACTGCTTTTTTACCCGTGGTCTTATCCGTAGTGACATAACTCGTTGCTTGAATCTCTGGTAACGAATGTTCAACATCAAAAGTTTCCAGGAGTTGAAGAATTCCGGATGAAAATTCTATATCTTTCAGCATATATTGCAGTACTTCAGCTTCAAACATTCCCTTTTTCATTTTCTTTTCCTTCGCTTGCTTCTCTACCACTTCAGCTGTTCTTTATTTCAATGCCTTAGCCTCTGCAGGGTACAATCCGAATTGTGGACCCCGTTCCTCCCTCTTTTCTTTGTCTTCCCTCCACTTAGCTGCTACTTCATCTGTATATGTATTCTGCTTCTTCAGCGTGGGGGGAGCATACTGAGTTTCCATACCCGTAGGATTTTCTTCATCAGGAACCACTTCCTTAACATTTCTCTTCCTCCTTTGTTTCATGGATGGTTCTGGATTCTGTGATTCTTTTTGAGCTGCTTCAACCTCTTCCATAGACAGAGGGACAAAAACTCCGGATTCTCTAGAAAAAACCCATCTTCATCCATTTCAAAGTATCATCACTGACTAGAATAATCATGGAATTCCTGATTTTTGATTTGTAAGAAACGTTGAAGGATTCTAAGCAACGAACTATCAACCTTTATAGTAAAGCAGGGTACATAATAATATGAGCTCTCAAATTTCCTTCCTTGAGGTTATTGATCGTAATCAAGAAATGCCTCATCAAATTAAATTTCCTTAGATTCACCAAGAAATCTAAAACATAGATAACACTCTTCTTCAGATTTTCCTTGTCACCTCTTCTCGGAACGAGAAAACCTTCCACCCAAAGTTGAAGATTCTTGTTTTTCGGAGTGAGATGAGCAATCTTGGTCGTTGTTTCATACTTAAGTCCAAGGCATTTTAAGGCCTTCACCTTATTGAAACTTCCTTGCTAATCTGGAAGCTTATGAGAACAAAACTCAGCTTCCCCCTCATAGGACAACCCAACCAAGATTGCAGCCTTGGTGTAGGAAAGATTATAAGTATTGCCGTAAGACATAAAGGAAAGCCTTTCTCTGCCATCTTCCATTTGGAAGGAAACAGACTCAGAGAATTATACCAATAAATCTGTATACTCTGGATCCTTCTTTTCTGACTGGAACAATCAAACATCATAACATCCATTCAGTCTGATATTCTTGGTTATTATCGATTCAATCTTGTAGAAATATGGATGCACTAATCATTCCCTGAAGACTATCCACTGAGATATTGGTTTTGTGGTTGACATATCTTGAGATGTAGCTTCTACAGACATTCGAAGTGGAGAAATCTGAAATATTCGGAACAACATTGCACTAGTTGGAACCAGCCTTAAGAAATGCAGTAGGGCTTCAAGACACAAAAACATGAAAAACCGATCTGGGACTAAAAATAAGGTCCCCTTTATGTAGGCGATGAATGTGACCGTTG
Organism: Viscum album; assembly: GCA_963277665.1. Lineage (NCBI taxonomy): Eukaryota > Viridiplantae > Streptophyta > Magnoliopsida > Santalales > Viscaceae > Viscum > Viscum album. The sequence continues at coordinate 88,871,039 of OY728167.1, read as the reverse complement.
GCCTTTCAAAATCCATCTAACGGTTGAAGAACCTCTTGATCTGATCAGACTGTTGAGAATATTCTTGAAAGAAAAACATGACTTCGATTTTTTGAAGTTATAGGGAAAACATTCAGATTTGAAGAAAGAACTAGAATCCGATTTTTTTTAAAAAAATAATACCAACAAGAATAATAAAACTAAGAAACTATAAGTAAGGAAATTATAGCTATCAGATTGGTTAGAAAAATTGTTCGTATCTGGTAATATTCTTCATAAAAAAAACTTCAGTACGAAAATATCTATTCCGAAAAATTTCATTACGAAAATCTCGTTACGAAAACTTCAATACGAAGATCTCCATTCAGGATGTTCTTATTCCGAGAATTTCAATCCTGATAATTTCAGTTCCAGAAATTTCCATTCCAGAAATTATAGTTTTAGAAATTTCCATTCCGAAAACATTAATTTCAGAAATTTCCATTCTGGAAACATCCATTCTGGAAATTATAACTCCGAAAAAATATTTAGTTAAAACAAAACATTTGAAATACAAATTACGGAAAGAAAATTTTGTAACACTAACAAACAAATGTACTCCCCCTATAAAGAAAGAGTTTATTACTGTTAGGAGAATTATTCAACAAGAAGTTATTAAAGAATTATTACCTCTTGGTTATCATTCCTAATTTTTGTATAATGTATTCATATCTATCGGAGGGTAAAACATTTGTGAAAATATCAGAAAGTTTATCTTGTGTTCCGATAAACTGAATAATGATATCTCCTTTAAGTGTGAGATCCCTAAGAAAGTGATGCTGAATTTCTATGTGTCTTTCAAGAGAATGATGTGCATGATTCTTACATAGGGTAATGGAACTTTTGTTATCACACATAATTTGATTCATAGTAAAACTTGGGCCATAGTCTGTGAGTGTGTGTTGCATCCACAACACTTGAGCACAACAACTTCCAACTGCTACATATTCACCTTTAGAAGTGGAATGTGCTACAGAATGTTGCTCCTTTCATGACCAAGAGACTAATGAATCTCCTAAGAAATGAAAAGTTCTGGATGTAATTTTTCTATCCATTCTACATCCAACAAAGTCAGCATCCGAATTTTTTATTAAAAAAAAATCATTCCCAGAAGTATAAAATAATCCTAGATCCATGGTTCCCTTTAGGTAGAAATAAATACTTTTCACCGCCTTTAAGTGAGATTCCTTAGTATTGGATTGGTATCTTGCACATAAGCATACTGAGAACATTAAGATTGGTCAACTAGCTGTTATGTAAATTAAACTTCGTATCATACCTCTAAAAGAGGTTTGATTAACTGGTTTCCCAGCTTCATCAAGAACTAAAGAGTTTGAGGTACCAATGGTAGTACTTATACTCTTAGTGTTTTCATAACCATAGTTTTTTAAGAAGATCTTTAATATACTTATGTTGAGATATATAAGTTCCTTATGGTCTTTGGGAAATTTAAAAACCAAGGAAAAAAGTTAACTCACCCATCATACTCATTTCAAACTCATATTTCATTAGATTTTCAAAAGAATCAGTTAAAGATTGCTGAGTTGAACCAAATATGATGTCATCAACATAAATTTTCACGATCAAATCATTTTTCATATCATTTTTTACAAATAGGGTTGGATCTTCATTTCCCTTAACATAGTTATTTTGAAGCAAAATTCTTGTGAGTCTATCATACCAAGATCGTGGGGCTTGTTTAAGACCATACAAAGCTTTGGAAAGTCTAAAAACATGATCAGGATGTTTTGAATCTACAAACCCAGGAGTTTGTTCAGAAAAAACTTTCTCTTGAACATAACCATTAAGAAAAGGACATTTCACATCCATTTGAAAAAGTTTGAAATTAAAGAATGCTGAAAAGGTTAGTAAAATATGAATAGATTCAAGTCTAGCTACTAGAGCATAGGTTTCTTCATAGTCTATTCCCACTTGCTGATTATATCCTTTAGAAAAAAGTCTAGCTTTATTTCATAGTATGACTCCATTTTCACCACATTTAATCCTGAAGACCCATTTTACTCCAATGATAGAAGTTTCCTTAGGTCTTTCAACTAAGGTCCAGACTTTATTCCTTTCAAATTAATTTAGTTCATTTTTCATGGATTTGATCCAATCATCATCACCTAAATCTTCATCATTGCTTTTTGGTTCTAATTGGGAAAGAAATGCTAGATGTTCTACTTCATTTCTCAAAGAACTTCTAGTCCTTACAGGTTGATTTACATCACCAATGATGCTATCACTGAGAGGATTCTTATGGGACACCTGATTTGGAATTTGTAAAGCCTGTTTATCAAAATATGGCAGAAAATCTTCTGGGGTAAATGTTTCAGAAGTATCTTCTTGAGAATTTTCCTTATCAGAAAAATATTCTATCAATGGTTGATAATTATTTTTTGAAAACACATCTGTGGATGTAGGTTGAGAAGGTTTAAAAACAAAAGAATTTGATTCCTCGAATCTTACATGCACTGTTTCTTCAACAGTACAAGTATTTTTATTGAAAACTCTATAAGCCTTAGAAGTTGTGGAGTAGCCTATGAAAATTCCTTCATCTGATTTTGGTGCGAATTTATGTAGATTATCTTTAGTATTTAGAATGAAAACTTTTCAACCAAAAACCATGAAGTTGTAATGTCTTGGTTTTCTACCGTTCCATAACTCATAAGGAGTTTTATTAAGAAAATGTCTAATCAAAACTTGATTTATAGTATAACAAGCAGTACTAACAGCTTCATCCCAGAAATATATAGCTACAGAATATTCACTCGACATGGTTTTAGTTATTTCTTGAAGAATTCTATTTCTTCTTTCAACTACACCATTTTGTTGAGGAGTTCTAGGTGCTGAAAAGTTGTGAGTAATACCTTTTCTACTACAAAAAGTTTCAAAAACAGAATATTGAAATTCTCATCCATGATCACTATGAATAGTTTTTAGTGGAAGATTTTTCTCATTATTAACTTGGGCTCTAAAACATTTGAAATATGAATATTTTTCAGACTTCTTTGCTAGAAAATAAACCCATGTAAATCTAGTGTATTAATCAACTAGAAAAAATACATAGTATTTTCCTCCAATGCTTCTGGTTTGTGTTGGAACAAAAAGATCCATGTGCACTAACTGTGATGCATTAGTTGTTGAGACTTAACCGATTGATTTAAAAGTAGATTTATGTTGCCTTCCATATTTTCAAGGATCCCAAACATTAGAAGAATTAAACCTAAGCTCTGGTAGATCCTTATCTTGTTTCTTCTTAGATAGTTTACATAAGTTCATAAGGTTACAATGTCTAATAATCTATTCCATAACCAAGAGTGATCTTCTATTGCACTTAGGAAAGGTAAATCTTGGCTTCTACAATCTTCTAGGTTTAAAGTGTAAACATTCTCTTTCCTATTGGCTGAGAGAATAAATTCTTCCTTGGAATTGTGAACTAAGAACTTATCATTAATAAAATTCACAAGGTATCCTTCATCACATAAATGACTTATTATAATAAGGTTGTTCTTAAGACCCTTAACAAAAAGAACATTTGAAATCAAGGTTTTACCTAGAAGAAAAATATTACCTATACCAACAATTTCTCCCTTAGCATTATCTCCAAAAGTTACCTTTCCTCTCTTTTTTTTGAAATTCTTTTAAAAATAGATTTTGTTACCAGTCATGTGCTAGGAACATCCACTATCCATGTACCACGTGTTGTTGTTGGTATTCCATTTATTTTCCTAAAATCAAGAAACGAATTAGACTTTCGGAATCCAAACTTGTTTGGATCTTAGATTTCCAGATAACAAGATTTTAGTCACCCACATCTTCGTTGAGAAGTATGCCTTATGAAAGCCTAAAGATTGGGTTTTGTTTAAAGAACAATTCTTTTCCCAGTGACCACCACATTGACACTTCGTACAAAATGGGTCACTTTGTGGAACAATGTAATTGTTACTAAAAGTTGGTTTTGCATGGGAATAACCAAATCCGGATTTGATTCTTAAAGGTCATATTTTTGAATACATTTTATCAAAATTTTCCTTACCATGGGTAAAGTTTTTTAAACACTTCGTTAAGGAGAAAACATTGGACTTGAGTTTTATAATCAAGTTTTTATCTTCAAATCATTTGATTTAGAACTAGATCTAGGATTGAAGATACTTTTCTTAGAATTTACTTTTTCTAACTCTTTAAAAAGATTGTTCTTCTCAGAACTTAACTCATCAAGATTTTATGAAATAATTATAAAATCAGCATTTTTTCTATCAAGATCTTTCGAACGATCTGATATTTCTTTCGTAAGAAATGATTTTCTAGAGTTTTCCTTATCTAGTTTTTTATTGTGTTTAGAATTCTCAACTCCATGAAGTTCAGTAGACCAAGAAACTTCTTCATATGTAGGTAATGTATTTTCTTCATCAGAAGAGGATTCTTCATTAGAAGAGTTATAATACTATTTATCATTAGAATTTAATAAATCATTGGTCAATGATTCATCATTTCGTACCTTAGCCATAAAAAATGATTGTTTATAGGTAATATGGCTATAAGACAAAGATTCTTCTGTCCTGAAGAACCATAATCAGAAGATTCATCTAAAGAGTCACCACCACTGGCACTCCAGGTGTCATTTTCTTTCAAGGAATTCATAGCTTTGGTTTTGTAGTACTTATTTCTGATTCTTTCACCCTTTCTTTCCTTTCTTTCTTTTTGATCGAAGGACAATCTGGTCTAATATGTTCAGCTCTCTTGCATTTATAACAAGTGACTTCTCCATCATTCTTGTCTTTCATTTACTTTATCTTATACTTGGATTGTAAAATTCATTGGCCAACTATTTTGTTCATCTTTTGAGAACGATTTTCTAACTCATTTTCTAATACTTCACTCTCACTAGATTCGAATAGGAAAATGACTTTCTCATACCTAGATCTGGTTACTCTCTCAGGAGTCTTTGCTTTTATTTGATTTGATGTTCTTGTAAAAGAAAGAGTACCATTCCCATTATTCTTTTTGATGTTGTCAGCATCTCTCTTCATTCTTGATTCATGTTGAAGAAGATTTCTGAATAGCACATCAAGATAAATTTGAGTTACCTTACTATTCTCATCAATAGCTGTTCTTTTGGATTCCCACTCATTGGGAATAATATCAATTATCTTATCCACAAGAGCTTCATCATCTAACCCTTTCTCTCCCATAGACTGTAAATTGTTCACTATAGTCATAAATCCCTGTTGAACTTTTCAAATTGGTTCCCCTTAAGGAAATTTGAAGCCATGATATTCAGCTCTAAGCATAGCACTTCTAGTTTCAATAAATTTAGAAGTTCCAAAGTTTGTAACCTCTAACATCTTCCAGATACAATTATCTGCTTAACAAGAAGAGATTTGGCTATGTATATTTCTAGTCATTGAACAAAGTAAGGTATTGCGTACCTTATAATTGAGTTGATACTCTTTCTTTTCCTGGTTAGTGAATGTTCTAACTTCCTTATCCATAATTTTATAATCACCAGTAAACATTATGAAATTATCCACTCCTGTATTAATAATAAAAGTATTCATTCGATCTCTCCATTACTCATAGTCATTACCATCCAAGATTGGTGGTATTGTAGGATTTATATTATCAATGGAGCCAACATTGATTCCTTCCATACTTATAAAAACATTCCAACCAAACTAGTTTGAAGAAAAAGTTTGTAAACACAATGTTTGGAATTTTAATGTTCGGAATGACAAAGAAGGAATGACAAAGTTAGGAATGAAAAACCTATACGTGAGTATAAGTATCTCAGAGGCCTCCTCTGATACCAATTGTTGGATCAAAATAACAATGTAGATGCTCAATATACAAGAGGGGGGGTGAATTGTATACATTAAAAATTCCTTTGGAACCTTTAAAGTTTGATACGGATAACTATGTTTTCCTTAGACAAGGAAAGAAGTTTAACAAAGTTAAACTAAGAAAATTCACAACACCTCTAACCCTAACTTGAGAATTGGAACAAGGATTACAAAATGAGATTCTACATTAAAGCTTATAGAATCTAAAGTTATCAAAGTACAAGTGTAAGGAAATATAAGAAGGTTATACTTTCCTGACAATACAATATGCACTGGAAACAATCAAGTAGTAAAACTACAAGTAACAAGATATAAGTCTTTTAACCCAAAGAGAAGGGTATCCAACAACCTTGGATAAAGGTCCCTTGATTTATACTTTCAAGAAATTCTATCTTACCCACACAAGGGTAATCCCCCGATACGAAGATTGGAATCTCTGTCTTGCTATCCCTGCAAGCCCTCAACTTCAAGGTATTTGGAACCTCTGTCTTCCTCAACAAGGGAGCCCTCAAACTTCAAGGTAGTCGGTACCTCTATCTTCATATCCCCGGAAGTCCTCGAATATAATCACCAACATTCGGAGTCACACAAAGCAATCCGAACAAGCGGTTCAGTACTAACAAGGCATGAAAAGCTTGCCTCTCTAGAAATCACCTTAGCAGCATGTGGTCTCTAGATAGATCAACCTCTTTCATCTATCACATGTATGTTATAAGCTCTATCAAATGAGATCCTATTTATAGGAAAATTTCCGATGGTCGACTCCCTCCTCCAACAGTCATATTTTCCATGAAATTCAGAGGGACCTGTACACGTGTAACTCAGCCAACGGTTTAATTAGAAACAGAATAGACGACATAGTTTTATAACAAACCATGTATTACTGAAATCACGACATCGTAATGAAATGAAGAATATGTAAGTTAAATATTATAAATATTTCATAGTGTAAGTAAATTAAGAGTTCGGAGTCTAACCAAAATAAAATTCGGAGTCTATGTTAAGAAAAGTTCAGATTCTTTTTTATAGGGATTCAGAGTCTAGTTTCACCAGGGTTTGGAATCTGAACTTGCATAGTTCGGAGTCGAGGTACTTCAGAGTTCAGAGTCAAACTACTTAAGAGTTCAGAGTCGAACTACTTACGAGTTTGGAGTCAAACTACTTAAGAGTTCTAAGTCGAACTACTTAAGAGTTCGGAGTCAAACTACTTAAGAGTTCGGAGTCGATCTACTGAAGAGTTCGGAGTCGAACTACCTAAGAGTTCGGAGTCGAACTACTTAAGAGTTCGGAGTATAACTTCTTAAGAGTTTGGAGTCGAACTCATGAAATTTCATAGTCCAAAATTTGGAATGCAACTTCAATATAGTTCACATCCAGAACTCGGATCCTAAAAACAGAATACTCCAATACTTGTCATTACATGATTCTGGGATTTTGATTAACAATCTGGGGTTTTCAATTACGAAAAATATTTCTATGTATAAGAAACTATAGGTTAGGATAAATTTCCTTATGGAGGTAAAAAAATATTTTCTTAAGTATAAGGTGTTTGTGATTTTCAAAACAAGAAGGAATGGAAAAGTCATAAGGAAAACCTTATTGAGTCAACAGTTTACTGACATATGATTATTGGTATATGTAGAGACATAACTAGGATGATTCTTATTGGTATTTCTGTAGTGTCTCATGCACTTCATTTAATTTTGTTTGTTCCTTAATAGTTGGGAGTCTTTTTGGTCCTCCACTATTGATAATCTGGTTTAGTTTCAGTTGTTGGATTGATGGTTTGCAATTTCATTTGGAGTTGTTGGATCTGAGTTCTAACTTGTGTTAACATTGGGCTTGTGGAGTATTCCCCATAAACGTATTTTATTCAAAAAGTGGTTGTCACTCATTGTTACATTAGGGGTATAATGTTATAGATACTTTTGGTTGAAATGTCCTTAGATTGAGAGGTAGGATCATGTCGAATCTTTATTACTTAATCGACCAATTAGAAAATGTTGTGGATTTCCTAGGGCGGAAATCATTAATGGTTGGGAGAATTGTCACACTGATTTTCTCTTTTTCATCATCTGATCCGATTAATTTTTGGATCTCAAATTTTTAATAGTATAATTGTTTAGTTAATACCTCATGGTTATTACTTGGGTTTTTCAAGAATTTTTTTAGAAATGTTTTCTTTATGATCATGACAGTAGACTATGATTGGTTGGTACACAGTTTCGTAAAATATATGGTTTTTCCTAGGTAACCACATGAGCCCTGATATTCTTCTGGGTAAGGACACACATCCCACAAACAGCAAGTAAAAACGTTCCTAAAGTGTTTGAGGAACCACTATCCCATGGTAGAACCATTCCACACAGTTGTAACATAGTTTCCAAAATGTAAAGCCAACCCATGGAGGGTACCCAAGTGTGTCCATTAAGGGTCGCATGTTTGGCACATGGTTTGGAATAATATTCAGCCAAACAATGAGAGTTTTCCATATATATAATTTTTGTAAATTTCCAACTTTACCCCTTTTGGTATTTTAACTCAAAACACTGATTTTATTCTCCCCATTGTTGTTTAAACCCTAATGAGCCTCCTTCTAAGTTCTCAAAGTTTCCTCCTTCCTCCCATAGTGTAAATCAAATATTTCATGAAGGTTTTGTGCAAGATCTTCTAGTTAAATCCTTTATTCTCTTACCCCACTTTATTCTCCTTCTATTCTTAGTACTATATTCTTCTTCCTTTGTCATGTGGTTCTAGGGTTTGTGTTTGACTTGATTTTTGTTAAGGGTTTTGTGTGTTTAGGATTACTCTTCATAGATCCGGGATCTTTGGACCATTGGGTGTGATTTTGGGTGTGTGGTGTTGATGATTCATAAGATTAAGGTAGGTTTCCCTTGACCATGGATTTTTAATTTAATAATCATTGATTTCATTATTTTTACAAATCCATTATATTATAAATAACAACGTGTGATATTTTAAATTCATGTTTGGTGTGAAATGTTATGGTTTCTCCATTGTTTTTTAAAGTATTTCACACCAAATGTTCAGTTTAAATCACGATCAAACATTGTAAGTTAATTGTAAAATATAAGGAATATTTTGTCTTTTTGAATATATTGGTGATATGCGAATTGACGATTAATGGAAAATTATACATTTTTATAAGAATTTTTTTGTCTAGGATGGTTGGTGTGAATATTTAAAATAAAATTTTAAAATTATTTTGAAATGGAAAATATTGTGCTTACAACTCTTTCAAATGTGATTTAGTTCTATGATAAATAATGGGTTTTTGAAAAGAGATAGTGGCCTGTTTGTAACTTTTGTGAAAGTGTCGAAGGTTTTGATTTTTTAAATTCACATTGGGTGATTCTGTTAGCTTGTTTTTTATGGATGGGATTTTCTCACTTTAGAATCCTTGCTATCCATTACGATAATGGGAGATCCCTAGTAATAAATTCATTTTGATATAATTTCTATATGGGATGAAATTTATCCTTGGGGAAAATCAAGAAATTCTTATCCTTTGAGTTATAATATATATTTTCATGTGCTTTGGTGCTCAATTGGAATCAATTTTTTCATTCACTTTATTAAATCTGGAATTGGTATCATGGCATTCTGAGCGATTTTTTTTTGAGAATGATTAATGAAGTAGTTGTATTACTCATTAGCTAGTGGCCCATGTTATGGGATATATATTATGTTATTCTCTCTATTTTATTTTACCCATCGGGCTATAACATATGGGTGATGACCGAGCGTATTGGGCACTGTTGATGTCATCCATTGAGGCATGCTTACTTGGATGATTCAATATGTATTAGTATGTTATGGATTATTCACAATCTCCTAGGTTTCACCGATTTATTTTTTCACATAGTTTCATGAAGTTATGATTGATATTATTATGGGTTTGATACACTTGTATGCTTAATTTCCACTACCCTTATTATTTGATCAAAGTAGTATTCTTAGGCGAGGTATATTTCATTGGAAAGTGATGTGTTAGTTATTTAATGGGTTGTGGATATGTTTTTATTGTTATAATTATTTATACATTGATTTTCATATTTAAAAAATAATGCATCACTATTCGTTTAGAAATTGTGGCGTTTTTTCCCTGGAAAAAAATTGTTTTTGGAGGCGAAATAGGGAAATATAACATGTTTGGTTTTAATTTTTAAAATGTGAGAAAATGATTTATATTATCAATGTTATTTCAAACATTAATTTCGTGTTTATTTTATTTTAAAGTATTTTCATTGAGATTAGAATTTTATAGGCATTCCTATTGAGTAAAACTACTCCAAAATAGAGTTTATTTTTGTTTTTAGTTTGTGGTGTCAGGTTTCACCTTAGTTTTGATCACCATGTGCGGTGGTTGTTTTGGTAATGGAGAGTGACCCTTGAGATCACATAGAGACATTGTGTTCATCTTATTTTGTTGTTGTTTTTAATTGTTTATTGTATTTTTCAGCCTTATATAAAGGTGTTTAGTTGTTTATATATCTATTGAGATGTTGTGTCTTCTTTCTTTTATTCAGTTCTTTATTTTTATTTAATGAAATCCTTCCCACCATCACTATGATGATTTTATTTGTGATTTTTTCCATCCCGAGAGGATTGCTAACACCTATGGGTCCATGTTGTAGGTCGACATGAGTGAATGGATTGGAGTAGATCCAGGTTGGTTCCTGGCAGTTTCACAAACAAAGATCAGTTGAAATTATTTCACTACTAACCAATGTAATTGTCATAGTGTATAACTAAAAATCCATCCTATATATCAACTTATAGCTTTGATACTACTCTGTCATGACCCAATCCCAGAAAAAGATACCAAAATGAAGGGAGAGAGATAAAGACCCCAATGTCCTGTCTCTAGTAGGTCATGATTCTGGGACTAACTATGAGGGTATAAAAATCTCATTATATTACAGACATTTCCCTCTACATGAATGAAGATCGGAAGATATAATGAATAAAATTAAAAGAACTCCATGAAATACTATAAATAAATCTAAAATTATATCAAAATGAATGTATAAATAAAACAGATACATGAAAAATTATCCAAATGGAGGTCATAAAATAAAAGATAAGGTTGTGACAAAACAACAACTCCAATGGTCTGAGATATTAATATATATCATAGTCCATGAATTCCTCCTAGAAAACAGAAAAATAGTTTTTATATATATGGCGAGGATACAAGTATACTTAGTAGGAAAACCATGGTCTCTCATGTATGTAACACCATAATTTTTTATGAGAAATATTATTTTTAATTTATTTTATGTCTTGTGTTGTACGCTACACAGTTATTAGCTTGCGCTATACGCAATTCCGTATTAGCTTGTAGTATACCCAACACTATTTGTGGCTTGTGTTTCACACAATTTCATGTTCTTTCAAATAAAATTCATTTCACACAACACTGAATATAGATTTTGATCAATGTATAAATGAACTATGTATTGATTATTTTATACACTACACCAAAGGAAGATTTCACTACACGCAACCCTGACTTGGCTTGCATTACATGAAAATGCGACCTTCCTCGATAGCGTGTGTTCTGCACAATACCGAGTTTCACTGAATAATGATATATTATTATAATTTTATCATGAAAAAGATTTTATGAATATTATTAATCTAATTTTGAATTTTATAACATTATAATTCATCTTAAACATTTTCCAGAGCAACGAATGAGAAAAAAATCAAATTTTCAAATAAAAGATGTGTTTTTTAAAAAATGCAATTTTGTCGCCTTTTGATGGACCACCCATATTAAATATAATTTTTGAGATGTTTATAAGTTGAATATTAAAAAATAAACTTCTTATATTGAATCAAGATATAAAAATTTAGTTTTGATAATGATTGGATATTTTTCTGATAACTTTCATATTTTGATGAATATTAAAAATACATTAAATTTTACATAAAAAAATTTTTGTCAACGAGATAATTTATATTGTTAAATTATAATAGTAAATGGATTTAAAGTATAAATAGAATATATTTTATCCATTTAATATATTTTATGTCGTTATCATTAATTTTACATTGATTTCATAGGTAAAAACATTTCAATCAATTGCAATGTTTTAACTTTTAAAACATGTTTTGTCGACAATGGGATTAATATTAAATTAATTATACTATCTTCTGTGTTTTGAATTTTTAAAATTGGATTCAGTATTTGGAATAAATGCGTCCAAATTATGTTAACATGTTACTTTTATTTTATTATATTATGAATAGTAACTACTGTAATTTTTATTTACTACAGTTAAAGGTAAATCTGGTAATTATGGGTAAAAATAACATTATAAAATTACTCTAACACCATCCAAAATTATATTGGATGAATAAAATGCGACCCATTTCACCTAAGGTTCGGAATTGATTCATTTCATGTACTTTTGATCATGAAAATGATGTAGTTATTATTAAAACCAATGAAAGTGACAACATGTCACTCTCTTATATCTTATACGTGTAATAATTTTAATTTAGTGATAAAATTTATATAACATAGAACATAAATAGTCTCCAGAAGTTTAATTAAATTATATAAATCATGTGAATTTATTTATAATTTTTAGAGATTAAATAATTATCATTAATGATGACACAATATTGATGTAGAAATTATTTTATTTACAGAAATATCAAATAAATGGTTATAAAATAATATTAAAATTAATATTATATGTAACGACCCTAATCTAGAGCCACATAACTGGTGCCCCATACCAGGTTAACCACATGAAATCAAGCACGTTTCCCCAAATGCCTGAGGTTGCTGACTATCAGCGAGGGCCTTGGCGAGTATGTGGGGAAACTATGACCTCATTTGGTAAAGTATATAGCGGAAGAATAAACGTAAACAGTAGCGGAAGTAATAATCATCTTACAAAAATTGAACTAAAGTTGAAGCAATGTCTAATATAATAATGATGCAGAATGGTACATGTATCAATGGAAAGTAGTAAACAAATCAACGTGCTGAAATACAACTGAAACCCAAGTACTAAACGTAAACCGCAACTCCAGCAGCATCCCGAGCCAAGGACCAGCCCCTTGCTCTCCAGCTCCAACCAACATTCATGTAGCTAAGGTAGAACGGCTACAATCCCTATCTACACCTGCAACCATATAATCTGTTTGGGCCGAAAGGCAGGACCCAAACAGGGTGTGAGAATAATCCCCGTAGGCAACCACCCCACGATTTGTGCCCTACTATCAGTGAGAAATATAGAAAAAGTAAAGGAAAATAAGCACAGTAATGAACTAGGGGTACACCAGTAAATAATCCTACCAATTACCATTCACATTAAATTAATTAAACAACCAGCGAAAACTAGAAAAGCTTTCTATTCCAAGGTGAAGCAATTAACACACCAGGTATCTCAAAAGACTACCTAAACACAAGCAGTGCAAACCCAATCTTGTTCTTTGGCATAGTGGACTCGTCACAACCAACCATCAAAATTCACACTAACTCACTGGGTGGATCAAACTTGTCACGACCCGTCCTCGGGGCCCGTGCCGTGACTACCCCAAGCCCGCCATCCATAGGCCAGGGGCTGGCGACTAGCACCAAGGCGTAAATCCCAACAAAAAGGGAAGGCATTGCCTTTGAAAAGTAAACAAGCACCACAGAGTAAGCAAGCGGAAAAGTAAACACTAAGTAAAACTGTACAAGCTGTGCTGAAAGTAAAAAGGGGCCGGAAATACAAGACCAACTGTAAAGTACAACTGAAAGGAAAAACAGCAACTGAAAAAGGGAAAACTGCAGCGTCGAGCTGTCCTCTAGAAGTCCCACCTGAAAGGTGGGTACAGATAGCCTCCACTGCTCCTCGGGTCCACCTAACCGCTCCGAGTACGTCCCGCCCAGTGGTCCACCTCTAGGTACTGTCCTGCTCCGCACGCCTCCTCCACGATCAGCGCTATCCGTCGTCTGCAACCAACACCACGAAGTGCGGGCATAGCCCGTGCAGGGGTGAGTATAAGCTACTCAGTAGGGACCCCGAGACCCCTGAAGGTCTCCCGAAATCCACAAAGGATAAATCACGAAGAAGAGGTACAATCACGAAGTAACATCTGATACGGCTTAGGTATATGCCCATACATATACCTAAGTCGTCAATTCCCCGATCGACTCCAACATCCGAGCCCAAGCACAACCCAGTCCACACAGGAAAGAAAAACGCATATCCACGCAGGATAGAACAACACAATCCACAAAGGAGAGTAAACAGTAAATCCACACAGGATAGCTCAACACAATCCACATAGGAGAGTAACACAAGATCCAGCTCACACAGGTATACTTCTTCGGATGACGATAAAGATGATCATTGAACCATCTAAGTCGTCTGACCCACGAAGGATTGATAGGTACTAACCTTGCAGTGACCCACACAGGATCGGGCCCACGCAGGACCTGTAGGAGTTGGCTCACACAGAACCGCTAAGAGATGACCCACATAGGATCGGGCCCACACAGGACCGGGCCCACGCAGGACCTGTAGGCACTGGCTCACACAGAACCGCTGAGCGCTGACCCACACAGGATCGGACCCACACAGGATCGGGCCCACACAGGACCGGGCCCACGCAGGACCTGAAGCACTGATCCACGTAGGATTGCTGAGTGCAGTAGTCGTCGCAGTCCGCTGAGGATCTCTGCACAGTCGTCGTTGGAGTCCACGGAGGATCTCTGCACAGTCGTCGCCGCAGTCCACTGAGGATCTCTGCACGGTCGTCGTTGGAGTCCACGGAGGATCTCTGCACAGTCGTCGCCGCAGTCCACTGAGGATCTCTGCACGGTCGTCGCTGTCGAAGTAGCAGTCGCAGCCAGCCTAGGGTTCCCGCACACAGCAAGCTCGTTCGGGAGGGTCCACTCCACGAGCCGAGAGGCTGATACATCAACTGTCACGAAGTCCGAAATTGATGTATCCAAAAGTTCTGTATCGTCAACAGGAACTCAACGTCGCAGACGGCGCGTCAATCGGACGTCCGGTCTGAGAGATATTGGCATTTTCGTCCCAGGGGCCCGGTTGGTTTTTAAGGCAAAACCAACCCAACCGCACTCCACATGCGTCCAAACCTCGGGCGGAGTATTCTAAAAGATCCGTCTCACTTAGAGGAATTCAACAATGCTGACGGCACGTCAATCGGACGTCCGTAGCTCAAGATATGAGCGGTTCCGCTCCGAGGGCCCGATTGGTCTCGTGTACGAACCAACCCGGCCAAACTCAAAGTATTCCGAAACCTTGAGTGCAATATACTGAAACGACCGTCTCGATCCAAGGATCACGTTGCCGCTGACGGAGAGTCGTTCGGAGCCACGAATCCCATGATACGGGCGTTTGAACGAAAACGTCCGAAGATGGGGGGTACGGGCCCGGCCCGACCCCCCTGGGTCGGCCCGAACCGGGTCGACCCGGGTCCGACCCGGCTGGCCCGGCCCGGCCCGACCACGGCCGGTCCGGCTCGGCCGGCTTGGCCGAGCGGCGCGGGTGGAAGCCGCGGGTGCTGACCCGCGGCCTGAGGAAGAACTGCGGCCCGCGTGTGGGCCGCGCTGGCGAACCGCGGACGCGGCTGAGCCGCGTCCCGCCTGGACGAACCGGACCCGCGCGCCGCAGGTTCGTTGGCCGCCGCCGTCGGGGCATCAGCCGTGACGGTCTTGTCCGGCGGCGCGCCGGGGCGCCACCGCCTCCGGCCACCGGCGCCGCCGCGCCGGCAACCCGCACCGCCGGCAACTTCCGCGGGCCGCCGGCGTCGCTCCGGTGGCCCGTTTTCGTTCTGATCTGCGCCGTTGCTCCTACCGGGATCCGTTCTTTACTGCGAGATCGTCAAACACCCGTTGCGGCACGTTCCGTCGTCGCTCACCAAATCCGCAAAACATGAAGAACGACGGAGGGTCGTCGGGCCGTGTTTGTTTGGCCCGCACCCTCCGCGTTAGAGATAAACAACCGGGAGAAAAAGATTCCACACAGGAAACAACAATTTTAATAAGATTAAAATTGTTCACAAAACGGTTCTTTAATTTTATTATAGAAACATTGACGGGAATTAATTTTAAAAAGGGGTAATTCCCATAATGAAATCCCTACCTTGATGATCGTTGTGCGCGGGCGTTCTTCGCGGAAGAGATCGTCGCGGAAGAGATCGTCGCGGAAGAGATCGTCGCAGAAGAGAGGGATCGTCACGTCGTCGCGGGGAGGCGTCGCGTCGTCGCGGAAACCGGCGTTGAGTCAGCGAACTCAACGAACCAAGAACAACAGATTTAAATTATAATTAATTAAATCTGTGTTTAAAACCAAAAGAAAAGAACCTTGAGCGGAAATCCGAAAGCACTCACCTCAAATGGTCGGTGATCGGAGATCGGAGGTCGGAGATCGGAAGAACGTCTCGGACGAAGGCATCGTCGATTTCCGGGTTCGGCGTTCTTCGCGTTCTTCGCGTTCTTCGTGAGGGAGCTGAAGAAATAGGGATCCTCTCAAATCTTTTCAAAGGATTTTTAGGTTGGTCTTATTTTATTAATATGCCAACACACGAAACCGGTTAAGAAACGATTGAATTAATTAGTTGAATTAATTCAACAAAAGAAACAGGCCATTTAATTCACGAAAGAAACAACCCATTTAATTCACGAAAGAAACACCCCATTTAATGGTCTGTTAAGAATTTAGAAAACGTGTCAGTTGACTTTCATTAAGACGGGTTTTCACGGGTGCGTTTCTTAGCGGAAAGAAACGAAGGGGCTCGTGTGGGCCCCACCTCACAAATATCCTGCCAAGGGGGTAGGATATTTCTGGATAGCATCCTATCCAGTTCAACTCAGTTCAAGCTGCCTTTAAGTGGCTTCAAGTGGCTTCCATGTGGCTTAAGTGAAATAAAATAAAGTTGTCGCAAAATTATTTTACTTCTTAACTTTAAGCCCGAAAATTAAAAACCACACCCGAGCAAACGCAACTCCGGAAGAGGCATTTCTAAGCGAATACCGGCACTGCGATTTCATCGGTGCCCTCAGAATTCGATTCCGGGCACCGGTCCAAAAGTTAGAAAAACTCGCTCGTCCGTTCACTGAACGTACCCGAGCCAAACTTCGGAAAATGATTCCGGGCACACCGGGCCTCGGAATCAGGTGACGTCAGAAACTGCACTCTTGTAAAATTCCAATGAAAATTAATAAAAAAAATTTACTTGAAATTTACGGGTCTTTACATTACTCCCACCTCAGGACTTTACGTCCCCGTAAAGATACATCAAAAACTAGGGAAACAAATGTGGGTACTGAGCACGCATCTGAGCCTCCCGCTCCCAAGTGCTCTCCTGGAGGTTCCCGTGCTGCCATCTGATGCGCACAAGAGGAATCGATCGCACACGTAGGACCCGCTCCTGTCGATCTTCTATCTCCACTGGGACCTCCGCAAAATTCGCCCCATCATCCACGTTTAGCTCCCCATAGTCAATGATGTGCGTCGGGTCGTGCACGTATCTCCTCAGCAGGGATACGTGGAAGACGTCGTGCACCCGTTGCAACTGAGGTGGCAGAGCCAGACGATAAGCCACCTCGCCAACCCTGCTGAGGACCTGGAAGGGTCTGATGAAGCGTGGAGACAACTTGCCGCCTCGGCCAAATCTCCTCAAACCACGTCGAGGTGAGACCCGCAAGAAGACGTGGTTGCCATCCTCGAACTCTAGTGGTCTCCGCCTCCTGTCAGCATATGACTTCTGCCGGCTCTGTGCTGTCCTCATCCGCTCCTGGATGACCTGGACCTTCTCTGTCGTAGCCCGGACCATCTCTGTTCCCACAAGTGCTGACTCCCCTGGGTCTGTCCAGCACAAAGGAGATCTGCAAGGCCTGCCGTACAACGCCTCGTAGGGTGCCATCCCGATGGTGGAGTGGTAGCTGTTGTTGTATGCAAACTCTACCAAGGGTAGGTGGTCCTCCCAGCTGCAACCAAAGTCAAGGACACATGCGCAGAGCATGTCCTCGAGAGTCTGAATGGTCCTCTCCGTCTGACCATCCGTCTGAGGGTGAAAGGCGGTGCTCAGACGTAGTCGCGTCCCGAACGCCTCCTACAACCCCTTCCAAAGCCGGGAAGTAAAATGAGATTCCCGATCGGAGACGATAGTCGATGGAACACCATGAAGTCGTACAATCTCCTGAACGTAGAGACGCCCCAAGCTCTCCACTGAGCCCTGCTCTCGGATGGGTAAGAAGTGTGCCGACTTGGTGAGTCGGTCAACAATCACCCAAATGGAGTCGTGACCTCTGGAAGTGCGTGGAAGTCCAGTCACGAAGTCCATAGATATCCCGTTCCACTTCCACTCCGGGACCTCCAAGAGCTGTACCAAACCTGCTGGTACCTGATGCTCTGCCTTCACCTGCTGGCAGGTGAGGCACCGTGAAACGAACTCTGCCACAACCTTCTTCATGCCCGACCACCAGTGCTGTCGTCTGAGATCCTGGTACATCTTCGCCACTCCAAGATGTACCGCCAAAGGAGAAGTGTGAAACTCTCTCAGCACTTCCTCTCGTAAGGCGACTGGTACCAGGGTACGTCCTCTGAAAAGGACATCGTGCTCTGCTCCAAGGGAGAAACCATCAGGTGCCTGTCCCGAGGATATCTGTGCACGCCGTGTCTCACAGTCAACGTCCCCACGCTGTGCCTCTCTGACCCGCTGAAGAAGTGGAGGAGAGACTGTGAGATACTGAAGGAAGGCTGCTCCATCTCTATCCACGAAGGATATCTGCAAAGCGGCTAGCTGTTCTGTCGCCTCCTCAAGTAGCTGGATGCCCGTCCTCCTGCTGAGGGCATCAGCCACCACGTTCCCCTTCCAGGAGTATAGACTATCTCAAAGTCATAGTCCTGGAGGAACTCGAGCCATCGCCGCTGCCTCAGGTTCAGGTCCTTCTGAGAGAAGATGTACCTGAGACTCTGGTGGTCAGAAAAGACTATGAAGCGCTCGCCCATCAGATAGTGTCGCCATGTCTTCAGGGCAAAGACTACTGCTGCCAATTCCAAGTCATGGGTAGCGTAGTTCTGCTCATGAGGCCTCAACTGACGTGATCCGTAGGCAATCACGGCCCGCTCCTGCATCAGGACACACCCGAGTCCGGTCCCTGATGCATCGCAGTAAACTACGTATCTGACTCCCTCCTCAGGCAACCTCAAGATAGGTGCGCTGGTCAACCTCTGCCTCAGCTCCTGGAAGCTCTGCTGACATCTGTCTGACCACACGAAGGGTTTCCCCTTCTTCGTCAACGCTGAGAGTGGGGCCGCAACTCTGGAGAAGTCCGGCACAAATCTCCGATAGTATCCGGCTAAGACCAAGAAACTCCGCACCTCTGTCACGCTCTTGGGTGGCTCCCAAGCTAGCAGTGCCTCGATTTTCGCGGGATCCACTGCAACTCCCGCCTCAGAAATGACGTGCCCCAAGAAGTGGACCTCACGTAACCAGAACTGACACTTCGAGAGCTTTCCATAAAGCTGGTGCTATCGGAGTGTGTCTAGTACAACACGCAGGTGGTAGGCGTGCTCCTCCTCCGTCGTCGAGTACACCAAAATGTCGTCGATGAAGACCACGACAAATCGATCGAGGTATGGCTGGAATATCCTATTCATGAGGCTCATGAACACTGCTGGAGCGTTGGTCACGCCGAAAGGCATAAACAAGAACTCGTAGTGGCCATACCGACACCTGAAGGCCGTCTTCTGCACATCCTCGTCTCGAACTCTAAGATGATGATAGCCTGAACTGAGTTCTATCTTCAAGAACCACCGTGCTCCCTTGAGCTGGTCGAAGAGGTCATCAATC
This sequence comes from Viscum album, assembly GCA_963277665.1. Taxonomy (NCBI): domain Eukaryota; kingdom Viridiplantae; phylum Streptophyta; class Magnoliopsida; order Santalales; family Viscaceae; genus Viscum; species Viscum album. The sequence continues at coordinate 88,851,321 of OY728167.1, read as the reverse complement.
CTGGGTAGCGGATACTTGTTCCTCACTGTCACCTGATTCAGGCGACGATAATCGACACACAGTCGCAAGCTCCCGTCCGCCTTCTTGGCGAACAAAATCGGGGAAGCCCAGGGCGAAACACTGGGTCGGATGAACCCCTTGCCCTGCAAGTCCTCCAACTGTACCCGCAGCTCTCAAAGCTCAGCGAGGGCCATCCGATATGCTGGGGTGGATATCGGGGCTGTCCCGGGGTACAGGTCGATATAAAAGTCTACCTCTCTACGAGGAGGTAGTCCTGGAACGTCGTCGGGAAAGACGTCCGCGTACTGATCCACCACTGCAGGAAAAATGGGACTCCGCACGTCAACTGCTCCCAGGATGAGGCTAGCCAACTGATGAGTGATGGGCTGACCTCTCCTATGTGTGAGTCCATCCTGTGCTGCTAAGGCTCCCTTCTCTCCGGTGAAGATGAACCTGCTCCCGTCGGTGCGCACACATCGCACCTTGCGCCTAATGTAGTCAATCTGAGCATGGACCGTAGATAACCAATCCATGCCCAAGATGACGTCGTAAGGCCTCGACGTTGCTACAAGAAGATCCCAGCCGAAGCTCTTGCCTCCTAGAGTAAGCTCACACTGCCGGCACCAGTGCGTAATCGTCGAGTCTGCTCCCGTAGGAGTCTCTAGCCGTAAGGATCGAGCCAACGGCTCTGTCGGAATCTCTGAGCTCCGAACAAGGGCAGTGGCTATGAAAGAGTGACTCGCTCCTATGTCTATCAGAACTGCAGCAAGGGTGGAATAGACACAGATCGTACCTCGAATCATCTCTGGCGCACCGTGGTCGTAGGCCTCCGCTGCCTGGAGCTGAGCCTGTCTCTGCCCGCCAGCTCCCTGTGGTCGGGGCGGGCCTCTTGGTGGTGGTGGTGGCAGAGCCTCAAAGCGTCGCCCACCACCTGCTGCTCGGCCAGGTCCTCTGCCTCGTCCGCCTCCTCCCTGCGGACTGCCACGGTCGACCCTCTGCCTCTACCTGGGTGGTCCCTCCACCGTCTGTTGCCCCTCGGTACGACGGTTCGGGAAGTCACGAGCCATGTGGCCCTGCCCGCCGCACTCGTAGCACTATCTGCCTCTCGGAAGGCTGGCTCCGGGCCGGGTGCCCTGCACTGCTGAGCCAGTGTCCCGAGGTCGCCTGCCGGAAGGTCTGGTCCGCCTGGAACCCTGAGTCATCCGCCGGCTACCAGCTGCCGAAGACTCCGCTATCTGCCGCCCTGAGGTAGGTCTCGCTGTGGACTCAGCCAGGAAGCTCTCGATCAGGAGGGATCGCTCCAGTACTCCTGCCTGGGTCGGGATGCTGAGGGAGATCAGCAATGCCCTGATCTCGTGTCTCAATCCCTGCTCGAAGGTCTGGGCCCGGAAGAAGGGGTCCCGTACCATGTCTGTCGAGTAGCGAGATAGGTCGGTGAACCTCGCCGTGTACTGAGCGACCGTCAAGCTGTCATGCCGCAGCTGAAGAAGCTCCTGGATGCGCACCGCTCGGAGGGTGGCCGGGACGAACTCAAAGCGGAAGAGGCTCTCGAAGTCCGTCTAGATGAGGGTGGCCTCATCGTGTATCTGGAGCATCAGGCTCCACCAACGTCTGGCTGCTGCGTGTAGTAGGCTCACCGCGAGGATCACAATGAGGTCTGCTGGCGTCCTCACTAGCCTGAAAACTCGAACGACCGCCTCCAGCCAGTCCTCGGCTGCCTGGGGGTCCGACTCCCCACGGATCCTGGGTGGTCGATGGCGCTGGAACTCGTGCAGAGCTCCGAGGCGTCGTCCGTCCTCAGCTGCCAGTGCTGGAAGCATCGGGGGGCTCGGCGGGTAAAGGTACCGCCGATGCCTCTGCTGTCAACGGGCCCTGTACCGAGGCCTCGTCGCTCGGCGGGCAGTCGTCGCGCACTACTCTAGGAACCCTAGCTGGCTGCTGTCATCGTGCCATCCTGAAAAGGAAACAAGTATGCCACAGTCAGAACAGTATACCTGGTGAGCTGACACAAATAATCACAAAGAAAACTTGAAACACACATGCAATCAATGTTTTCGTGCATTAAGTCGGGAATCAGAAGTCAGGGTCCTGGTGTGTGGATACGTCGGCCGCCGCACCAACACTGGACTCCCTGGACTGATAACCACAGTCAATACGCTAAACACTATTGCTTCACATAGAAGAAAGATTAGAGTCCGCGGTAGAACCGACCACCTCTGATACCAATTTGACACGACCCGTCCTCGGGGCCCGTGTCGTGACTACCCCAAGCCCGCCTTCCATAGGCCAGGGGCTGGCGACTAGCACCAAGGCGTAAATCCCAACAAAAAGGGAAGGCATTGCCTTTGAAAAGTAAACAAGCACCACAGAGTAAGCAAGTGGAAAATTAAACACTAAGTAAAACTGTACAAGCTGTGCTGAAAGTAAAAAGGGGCCGGAAATACAGGCCCAACTGTAAAGTACAAATGAAAGGAAAAACAGCAACTGAAAAAGGGAAAACTGCAGCGTCGATCTGTCCTCTGGAAGTCCCACATGAAGGGTGGGTATAGATAGCCTACACTGCTCCTCGGGTCCACCTAACCGCTCCGAGTACATCCCGCCCAGTGGTCCACCTCCAGGTACTGTCCTGCTCCACACGCCTCCTCCACGATCAGCGCTGTCCGTCGTCTGCAACCAACACCACGAAGTGCGGGCATAGCCCGTGCAGGGGTGAGTATAAGCTACTCAGTAGGGACCCCGAGACCCCCGAAGGTCTCCCGAAATCCACAAAGGATAAATCACGAAGAAGAGGTACAATCACGAAGTAACATCTGACACGGATTAGGTATATGCCCATACATATACCTAAGTCGTCAATTCCCCGATCGGCTCCAACGTCCGAGCCCAAGCACAACCCAGTCCACATAGGAAATTAAAACGCATATCCACGCAGGATAGAACAACACAATCCACAAAGAAGAGTAAACATTAAATCCACACAGGATTGCTCAACACAATCCACAAAGGAGAGTAACACAAGATTCAGCTCACACAGGTATACTTCTTCGGATGACGATAAAGATGATCATTGAACCATCTAAGTCGTCGGACCCACGAAGGATCGATAGGTACTAACCTTGAAGTGACCCACACAGGATCGGGCCCACGCAGGACCTGTAGGAGTTGGCTCACACAGAACCGCTGAGAGATGACACACACAGGATCGGGCCCACACAGGACCGGGCCCACGCAGGACCTGTAGGCGCTGGCTCACACAGAACCGCTGAGCGCTGACCCACGCAGGATCGGACCCACACAGGATCGGGCCCACACAGGACCGGGACCACGCAGGACCTGAAGCACTGATCCACGTAGGATCGCTGAGTGCAGTAGTCGTCGCAGTCCGCTGAGGATCTCTGCACGGTCGTCGTCGGAGTCCACAGAGGATCTCTGCACAGTCGTCGCCGCAGTCCACTGAGGATCTCTGCACGGTCGTCGTCGGAGTCCACGGAGGATCTCTGCACAGTCGTCGCCGCAGTCCACTGAGGATCTCTGCACGGTCGTCGCTGTCGAAGTAGCAGTCGAAGCCAGCCTAGGGTTCCCGCACACAGCAAGCTCATTCGGGAGGGTCCGCTCCACGAGCCGAGAGGCTGATACATCAACTTTCACGAAGTCCGAATTTTATGTATCCAAAAGTTCCGTATCGTCAACAGGAACTCAACGTCGTAGACGGCGCGTCAATCGGACATCCGGTCTGAGAGATATTGGCATTTTCGTCCCAGGGGCCCGGTTGGTTTTTAAGGCAAAACCAACCCGACCGCACTCCACCTGCGTCCAAACCTCGGGCGGAGTATGCCAAAAGATCCGTCTCACTTAGAGGAATTCAACAAAGCTGACGGAACGTCAATCAGATGTCCGTAGCTCAAGATATGTGCGTTTCCGCTCCGAGAGCCCGGTTGGTCTCGTGTACGAACCAACCCGGCCGAACTCAAAGTATTCCGAAACCTTGAGTGCGATATACATAAACGACCGTCTCGATCCAAGGATCGCGTTTCCGCTGACTTCGAGTCGTTTGAAAACACGAAGCTCACGATACGGGCATTTGAACGAAAACGTCCGAAGATGGGGGGTACGGGCCCGGGCCGAGCGGCGCGGGTGGAAGCCGCGGGCGCTGACCCGCGGTGTGAGGAAGAACCGCGGCCCGCGTGCGGGCCGCGCTGGCGAACCGCAGACGCGGATGAGCCACGTCCCGCCTGGACGAACCGGACCCGCGCGCCGCGGGTCCGTTGGCCGCCGCCGCCGCGGCTTCAGCCGCGGCAGTCTCGTCCGGCGGCGCGCCGCCGGCAACTTCCGCGGGCCGCTGGCGTCGCTCCGGTGGCCCGTTTTCCTTCTCGTCTGCGCCATTGCTCCTCCCGGGATCCGTTCTTTACTGCGGGATCGTCAAACACCCGTTGCGGCACGTTCCGTCATCGCTCGCCAAATCCGCAAAACACGAAGAACGGCGGAGGGTCGTCGGGCCGTGTTCGTTTGGTTCGCACCCTCCGCGTTAGAGATAAACAACCGGGAGAAAAAGATTCCACACAGGAAACAACAATTTTAATAAGATTAAAATTGTTCACAAAATGGTTCTTTAATTTATTTAAAGAAACATTGACGGGAATTAATTTTAAAAAGGGGTAATTCCCGTAATGAAATCCCTACCTTGATGATCGTTGTGCGCGGGCGTTCTTCGCGGAAGAGATCGTCGCGGAAGAGAGGGATCGTCGCGTCGTCGCGGGGAGGCGTCGCGTCATCGCGGAAACCGGCGTTGAGTCGGCGAACTCAACGAACCAAGAACAAATGATTTAAATTATAATTAATTAAATCTGTGTTTAAAACCAAAGGAAAAGAACCTTGAGCGGAAATCCGAAAGCACTCACCTCAAATGGTCGGTGATCGGAGATCGGAGATCGGAAGAACGTCTCGGACGAAGGCGTCGTCGATTTCCGGGTTCGGCATTCTTCGCGTTCTTCGTGTTCTTCGCGAGGGAGCTGAAGAAACATAGATCCTCTCAAATCTTTTCAAAGGATTTTTAGGTTGGTCTTATTTTATTAATATGCCAACACACGAAACCGGTTAAGAAACGATTGAATTAATTAGTTGAATTAATTCAACGAAAGAAACAGCCCATTTAATTCACGAAAGAAACAGCCCATTTAATTCACGAAAGAAACAACCCATTTAATGGTCTGTTAAGAATTTCGAAAACGCGTCAGTTGACTTTCATTAAGAAGGGTTTTCACGGGTGCGTTTCTTAGCAGAAAGAAACGGCGGGGCTCGTGCGGGCCCCACCTCACAAATATCCTACCAGGGGGGTAGGATATTTCTGGATAGCATCCTATCTAGTTCAACTCAGTTCAAGCTGCCTTTAAGTGGTTTCAAGTGGCTTCCAAGTGGCTTAAGTGAAATAAAATAAAGTTGTCGCAAAATTATTTTATTTCTTAACTTTAAGCCCGAAAATTAAAAACCACACCCGAGCAAACGCAACTCCGGAAGAGGCGTTTCTAAGCGAATACCGGCGCTGCGATTTCATCGGGGCCCTCAGAATTCGATTCTGGGCACCGGTCCAAATGTTAGAAAAACCCGCTCGTCCGTTCACTGAACGTACCCGAGCCAAGCTTCGGAAAATGATTCCGGGCACACCGGGCCTCGGAATAAGGTGCCGTCAGAAACTGTGCTCTTGTAAAATTCCAATGAAAATTAAGAAAAAAAATTTCCTTGAAATTTATGAGTCTTTACAAAACTAGCAGACCCCTATAGTCCAGTAATCAAACAAGGCACATACACTCTGGGAAGCTCTCATATCAATTCCCCTATGGTCTTGCAACGATAGTTACAAACTCTCTAAGGAAGCACTTACATCTAATTCCTCCTGTGGTCTTGATGCGTGGGTAAACTGAAAACACTATTGGGAAGAAGAAAGTCTAATTCACATAGGTCCTGCATAAGAAACTAAACCAACAGACCCTCTAGGGAAGTACTTAATCGTTTATTCCCACTTTGATCTCCCGCACCAGGTTCTTACAGCCCTGAGCAGTCCAGTCGGGCGTAATCGACTGTCAGCACCCCTAAGTAAGTTAAAAAACTAATTGGCTAATAGCTACCATGCATCAAGAGAATATAAATAGTAGAAAAAACATTCAAAAAATTATAACAAGTAAACTAGAAATTGCAATAGTGTTTTCCTCACAGGAAAACGGTGCCAAACATCAATAAACAACCAAACAGAGAGAAACACCCATGGGGTGATCCTAAAACATGAAACCAAGCATATATTAGAAACAATTAATCAAAAGATAACAATAAATCTAGGGAAAATAAACAATAGAATCAAAATCCTAAACCCGGGATACCCGATACATGGGTATCCGACACTTTTGCAACCAAAACTCAAAGAACTTCGACGTAGGGCAACAAACCACCTACCTCGATCCTCGAAGATCTATATACTTGATCCTCGGATAGTGTATTGGCCTAGAACGGATTAGATCCGCAAAAACGAATAAAATGTTCAACCTCAGATAACTCACATGAGAGGAAGAATCAGGAAACGATGCCAAAGAAGAACCAAGAACTCACCACTGCGATTCATCTGCAATCGATGAAGTTTGATTCAGACAACTGGTGATGGATCGGTGGCTCAGAGAAGAATCGTCCTCCTCAAACCCTCTTGATGGAATTAGACGGAGAAGAATATGTTAATGAGCATTAGGCATGACCCCAGTCCGATTAATGAAAAAAATAAAGTACACGACGTGTAGTGGGTTTTTCCGTACTCCTCCAAAATCAACCACAACATCACCCCTACACACCGTGTGTGTGGCTCGGACACGGACAAGACATGGCTTCGAACAGTAAAAGAATACACATCCTATACTCATAAAGTACACGGTGTGTACTTAAAAAATTTCTAGAAACTCCATTTTCTCTAAAAATCCAGAAAAAGGAAAAACATACCTGAAACAGAGATCCGGGTTCTTACATTATATGAACTAATTAATGTGATACACGAATTTTTTAGATGAATATGACATTTTAGGAGTGTATTAAATATTTTGCACTGAATTTATCTTCTATGTGGAATTTATTTAAATTGAAATATATGAATAGTGTCAAATCTGATTATATTGATATTTTAGAAAAAAACAAATTATTATATTGATTAAAAATAAAAAAAATGAAAAATTCAAAATGAAAATTATATTGTCTAAAATGTAATAATTTATCCAATTATGGACAATTCACAACACATATGTAAGTATTTATAGCCATTTAAAATTTATAATATTATTACCACAAATAAAATTAAATATATTAAATAAGGATAAATCAAAATGATAAGGTTTAATGTAAAATCAAAACATGGCTAAATTTTAATGTTTGATTATATTAAAACCCTATATCATCTAATATTTTAATTTGAATCATTTTGGATGTTTTTATGTGGGGTTTGAGTTTATTATAAATTAATATTTTTGAGGATTCCAAAAGTTCCCCTCTCCTCTCTTATAAACGGGAACCTCCTCCCTCTCCTCCAAACAACATTTTGTGCCTTCATGATTGACCAAACCTAGTCCATTTACCTTATCCAATTCCATTTAATTATGATATAGGTCCTTGTATTCTTCAGAGACCAACTATAGTCCCCTAAGAGGAGGTTTAGAAGAGGCACATTGAAGAAGAGGTAATATCCTTTACCGATTCTTTCAAATTTATTTCTTATTCTACATCATATTATTTAGTTTTTTCATTGTAATGTAATAATATAATTATCACAATTATACTTATATGTTATTATAAATATTAAAAAACCCTTTTTCACCTTCTATCCATCCTTCAGAAAATGAAATCACCGTGCGTGTGTGGGTACAGATTACCGTCTCCACGTTGTGATGTAATCTATTTTTCCATCACCACCATACATGGATGGGTATAATGGTAGAAATAATAACAATATATGATTATTATGAAATTATACTAATTATGAGATATTATATAATCAACTAAAATAACATTCAAAAATTATGGAAATGATATCGTCGCTCGTGCGTACATACGTATTGTCGTCTCCACGATGCGGTTAGATTCATTCTCTGTGTTAACCATTAAAGAAGGATTATAATGTATATATAATAAAAAATAATGAAATACAAGACATAATAACTCTATTTTATTTATGTATATAAATTTTTCATTTATTTAATTCAATTCAATTCATTAAGGAATCAAAAACAACATTCATGCGGATGTTCAACCTGTCGTCTCCATGAACGGTGTATTTTGTCATTTATTAATATATTTTATATATATATATACTGAATATATATGATATATGAATCATTTTTTATATTTTGGAAGTATTAAAATAACGATGTAATTAATAATTTCGTGAACAATAAGTCCAAACACGTACGATACATGAAACGATTATTACCCAAAACGTTTCTTCAACATGGAATTGACAAATGAACGGGTAATATAAAATCATAATTGAATCATATATGATATCATAAAAATTAATATGATTCTTGAATAAGTCAATGACATTATTTAAATCATTATACCAGATGTTCGGACACATAAGGAAAAAAGCAGACCTAATGTAAGGGTTTATTTCTTCTCACTTTTATTTCTATGAGACATATGCCTTAATCACCATATATTTATTTTTTATAGTTTTTATAATTCTATTGAATGTTTACTGATTTTTATTATAAATGATAGATATTTAAATATGAATTTAATTTTCTTTATTTTATGACATGTATGATTACACCAATTGTAAATGGTAAGTGATACCTTTTCCAGTCTCATTTTTTCAAGATTGTTTATTTGTAAGTATCTAATGGGGATATATTTATCATCCTTGTCCATGTTTTAAAAAAATATTCTCATTAAATGTGTACTATTCTTCTTTTTATGTCTAATTTCATTTTTACCCTTTTTTACTTCTACTACATGGTATGGAGGGAATCTTTCTTTTGTTTACCATACGAAGTACTTTTTGACTTTCCAATAAAAGAACGCGGAGAATGCTTTTTTTAACATATACAGAATGAACCAGTATTTAAATTTTCATAGAGCTTTATTTCCAATAATATTCCTCCACATGTTTAATGTTAATTATCAACTAAATTATTTTCTTTTAAAATTTAATGAAATTGTGAGAAATGAAATTTTATTAAGAATAAAGGATATTTTCCTCAGGAATGGTGTTCAAGTATGTTTTTAAAAAAAATATTATATCTATGATTTTGCTCATAAATAGGATTATGTTTCTATCCCTATTATTACATTGATTTGACTATCTTTATGAGGTAATTATTTTTATGAATTCCATTTATCTTATATGAATTATGTTATGATGGCATGATGGTTAAGGATCCCATTTTATTACATGGGTTATGCTATGATGTATGCTTTAGGATCTTGTGGCACCCATAATAAAGGTTTCATTATGGGATCGGTGGAACCTATATCTACCTCCAATGAATTGGGTAAATATTAGATATCATTATATAGACATGGCTAGAACGAAAAGTTTATTCAGTTCAGTAATACAAGGCTGGAATGGGGAGTGAACTTGGTTAACTAATGGACTTTGTCCACTATGATGGTCATGGCAGTGAGCCTTGACTAATATGAAATGATTTTCTATGCTTATGTGTTTATGCCAAAAATTTTGATGTATTATGTTATAAATATTGGGATTACATTTCACTTCTCTAATTTATCACATGACAAGATATTATGATGTCTTTTATAGGATAAGATTTTAAAGTTAATATGATATGATTGATATTTCTTTTGTTTACCTTTAATGAGATTTTGAGCTCGACCGTTTTTTGTTTTATTTACCATGAGAAGTAATGAAATGTTTTTTTGGGAAACTAATAGGGATGATCTTTATGGCAGATATTGAAGATTATTCACCATGATTAGATGATTGTGTTCCATGTTTCCAAAGACACTAAAATAACACAGTATTTGGGAATCTTTTTGTGTCATGTATTATGTATTCATAAAAAGAAATGTAATGTACACATATGTCAAGAATGGGTCCCTAATTTGGGTATCAGAGAGAAGGTTTATTCAACCGTTAGAAACTTGGATCCAAAAAATTTAGTGAGATCCCAAGAGATATTTCTATGGTATGTCTAGGGATGTCTCTATGGATATGTATAAATATAGGTTACAATCATAAATTTATGGTAACGATCAAGAATAACCATGGAATAAACCTAAGATGTTATAGATTAAAATCACTGCACTGTGATATGTTATTTTCCTAGTTTTATTTTTTCATCTCACACTATTGTTTTAGGGTTTTATAAAATTGATGGAAACATGAAGATTCATGTTAATGGAGAATATGATAGACAATTGAAATATATTACACATGGGAAACCAAGTGAAAAAATATTTTGAAGGCGAAAATTCATTATTATGCATAATGAGAAATCTCATAATATGATTAATAATATCAACGTTGGTTAGTTTATTGACCCGGCTAATAAGAGAAAGATGGAGTTTCATGATGATCATAGAGGAATGAAATTTCAATTTATCTCATCTAAATCATGTGGGAAGAGGCATCAAGGAGAATTATTCAGAGGAACTATAAGATTATTTAGGTGTGGAAAAGAAGGACACAAAGCCAGTAGTTGCAATGGAAAAGGTTCAATTAACACAATGGACAATTATAATGGTATTTCTAAGACATCAACAACGTTTAAATGTTTTAAATGTGGAATGTGTAGGCATTATGAAAACCAATTCCCTAAGGGAAAATTTCATGAAGAGAATCATCATCATCGTATGGGTAGTATTTATTTTGATGATTATTAAGAGACTACAAATGATATATGAGATGAAATAAGTGTTGAGAAATAAAATGTTGAAGCTCGGTCAGTGGTTTAAGAAGGTAGTGGAATGATTGCATGTTTATCAATATTAATGCATGGTACTATGGAATAAAGAAAAATCTAAGGATTGTTACGCTATTATTTTTCCATGATTATTTGGAAATATATGATGAATGGTACTCATAACCATGAAAAGTGATTGAAATATTTTTCAAAATCAGATGACATGAAAATAATGAAGGGATAAGGAGAAAATAATATGTTTGATAGTATTAATGATCTCATGGTTAATACAAGGACAAATTGATATCATGGTATGGGTATATTTAATTTTTTGGATTTTTGTAAGTGGAAAGATTTAACGTTTGACATAATTTGGGTTTTCGATATGGTTCTATGTTAATTAATTTTCAATGAGAATACATGATTATGGTATTCACATGTTTGGAATGTGAACAACAAGATATATCTTACGATATATGGGGGATAAATGATTGTATTCACATTCCTGGTAAATGACCTTTATGGTGATTGTTTTCTTTGTACCGTGAGCCTGGACAGATTCATTTTGGATATGCCTAAATGTTGGAATGGAATAAGATGGAAATAATATAGTATTGTTTAAGGCATGAACTTCTTTTCGATATTATTATTGAAATGTTTTAATATTATAGTTTTAGAAAATGGACATCCTACAGGCAGGAGACAACCCATCGCGTCAGACTAGGTTGTGAGAATCGAACCCAAAACTGATGTGTGATATGCCTTTATTGCCTAACACTGGCCTACATGAAGTCCATGTTTAGTAGAAACTATTTTTATTTTATTATGCGGTATGATAGATGAAGTATAAGTCCCTTTTAAGAAACATATATGATTAATCTCATCAGAGATGGACTTATGTATATTTAATAACTTGTGCTAAAAATTTTGTGATAGAGACAGATGGAATGACCAATCATTCTATCGAGTGATCTGCTAACAATTCAATAATAGAAAAATCAACTTAATTTCATTAAATATAGATGATGTGTAAATTGTTCATGGAATGACCAACATTGATATTACACTAAAATCAAGAAATTATTTATTCTTATGAAAAAATTAATCAACTTTAGGGAAATGATCTTGAAAACCGAAAATGTTATCCTAGTACCCTCACATCTGATGAATCATCTGGTACCTTGGATCATCACAAATTTATGGCTTTGTGATTGTTGGCATTTTCATTGCCATGTTCTCCACCAGACTTCATCATAACATGCTGGTAAGATTTATATTCCATATCCATTGTTTTACCTATGTTTTACTGTGTGGAAACCCAGTGATGAGTTACGTAGGGTATCTGTTATATTTCTAAAGTTCCTTCTTAAAATGAGGTTTTAATATTCCTTTTTACGATGTGGGTTTTATGAAAAAACTCTCAAGTGGTAAACGATTTATAACCCAAACATATTTTGGGGGAGAAATTAATTTTCAGGGGGGTAGAATGTAACACCTCGAGATATTATGAGAAATATTATTTTTAATTTCTTTGATATATTGTGTTGTACACTACACCAAGATTAGATTGCGCTATACACAACACCGTATTAACTTTTAGTATACGCAACACTATTTTTGGCATGTGTTGCACAGAATTTTTAGTTCTTTCAAATAAAATTCATATTAAACAACAAAAAGATTAGATTTTGATAAATGTATAAATAAAATAAGTTTTTATTATGTTATATGAAACACCAAAGGAATCCTTCACTACACACAACCTTAACTGGGCTTGCATTACACGCAAGAGCAACCTTCCACAATAGCATGTGTTTTACGCAATACTGAGTTTAACTAAGAAATGATATATTATTATAATATTATTTTGAATTAGCATTTATGAATTGTATTAACAGTATTTTGAATTTTGTATCATTATATTCATCTTAAACATTTTCTAGAACATTGTATGAATAAAAAAATCAATTTTCTTGGATAAAATAAGTATTTAAAAAAATATAGTTTTTCCGCCATTTGATGGCGCAACAATTATAAATAAAATTTTTGGAAGTATTATAAGTTCAATTATACAAAATTAACTTTTCATTTTGTATTAGGATATAAAAATTTACATTGGATAATTTTTTGATGTTTTTCTGACAACATTCATATTTTGAATAATAGTAAAAATATGTAAAATTTTACATAAAAAAACTTTTTTCATCACGATAAATTATATTGTTAAATTATAATAATAAATCATTTTAAAGTATAAATAAAATATATTTTTTCCATTTAATATAATTTATATCATTAGCAATAATTTGACATTGAATTCATAGGTAAAAATATTTCAATATTTTGCGATGTTTTGACTTTTAAAACCTGTTTTCTCAAGAATGGGATTAATTTTAAATTAATTACTGTAAATTCAGTGTTTTTAATTTTGAAAAATGGAGTCCATATTTGGAATGGGTGGGTCCAGATTTTTTCAATATGTCAGTTTTAGTTTTTTTGAAATTATGAATAGTAATTATAGTAATTGTTATTTACTAGAGTTAAAGGTAAATAGGTTGATTAAGGATGAGAATAAGATTATAAAATTATCCTAACACCTTCCAAAATTATATTGGATGAATAAAAGTCTCCCATATCACCTAAGGGTCGGAATCGAATCATTTCATTGACTTTTGACCATGAAACTGATGTAATTATTATTAAAACCAATGAAAGTGACAACATGTCACTCTCTTATATCTTATAAGTGTAATAATTTTAATTTTGAGATAACCATCATAAAACATAGAATATAAATACTCTCCAGAAATCTAATAAATGTATCTACATCCTGTCAATTTATTTAGATTTTTTATAGATTAAATAATTATCATTAATGATGACACATTAGTGATGTCGAAATAATTTTATTGATAGAAATATCATATAAATGGTTTTAAAAGAATATTAAAATCAATATTATACAAACTAATTTGTGTGAAACATGAATATTCATGAATAATATGAAATTTTAGGAGTGTATTAAATAATTTTTTTTTCCAAATTTCTATTCTTTGTGGATTTTATTTAAATTCAAATAAATGGATAGTGTCAATAATGACTCTATTTATTTTTTATAAAAATAATATATTATTAAATTGATTAAAAATCAAAAAGATATTTAAATATTAAAAACTGAAAATTATATGGCCTATTATTTCATAATGTATCCAATTATGGAAAATTCACAACACATAAGTATGTATTTATATCCATTTAAAATTTATAATATTATTACCACAAATAAAATTAATTAGATTAAATAAGGATAAATCAAATTGATAAAGTTTTAAATAAAATCAAAACATGTCTAAATATTATTGGCTGATGAGCTTACAACCATATCTCATCTCATCATCACATTTGAGTCATTTTTGAGGTTTTTATGCAGGGATAGATTTTATTATAAATTTATATATTTGAGGTTTCCAAAAGTGCCCCTCTCCACTCTTATAAATGGGCACCTCCTGCCTCTCCTCTTCACTCCATTTTGAGCCTTCATGCTCGGCCAAAACCTATCCATTTCTCTAATACACTTCTCGAGAAACATACTACATGTCTTGGTCTTCTTAAAATACCATCATTAGTGCACTAAGAGGAGGTTATGAATTGGCTTGTCGAAGAAGAGGTAATATCCTTTACAGATTCTTTCAAATTTATAACTTCATCCCCTTCTTATTATTTAGTTGTTTCATTATAAATTAATAACATAATTATCACTAATATATATATATATGTTATTATAAATATGAAACAATTCTTATTTCACCTTATATCTATCATATGGAAATTGAAATCACTGTCTGTGCGTACGTACAAATTATAGTCTCCACGACGTGGTGTAATCTGTTTTTCTACCACCACCTTAAATGGATCGGTATAATGGTGGAAATAATAAGTATATATGACTATTATAACATTATAAAAATTATTAGATATTATATAATCCACTAAAATACAATTCAACAATTATATGAATGATATCGTCGTTTGTGCGTACATACGGATTGTCGTCTCCACGACGTGATGAGATTAATTCTCCATGTTTACCATTCATGAATGATTATCAAGTATATAAAATAAATAATAATGAAATATATTACATAATAATTATACTTTATTTATGTATATATATGTTTCATTTATTAATTCCATTCAATTCAATAAAGAAACGAAAACAAAATTCATGCGTACGTACAGCCTAGCATCTCCATAAACTGTGTATTTAATTTCATTTATCTATATATTGTATATATATATACTGAATATATATGACATATTAATCTTGTTTTCCTATCTATATGTAAGAAAATAAAGATTTTAGTAATAAGGTCAAGAACAAAAAGTCCAAACACGTATAATACATGAAACGATTATTACCCAAAATGTTGCTTCAACATTGAATTGACAAATTAATAGGTAATATAATGTCTTAAGTGAATAATATATGCAAAAAAAATTACTATTATTCTTGAATATGTCAATGAGATTTCTTAAATCATTATATGTGAGGTTTGAACACATTAGGATGAAATCAGACCTAAGGTAAGGGATTATTTCGTCTCACTTTTATTTCTATGAGACATATGCCTTATTGAAGATCTATTTCTTTTGTATGGTGTCTATGAATGCCATTAATGTTTTATGATTTTTATTATCAAGAATATGATATTTATATATGCATGTAATTTTTTTTATTTTATGAAACGTATTATTCAAACAATTATAAATGGTAATGGATAACTTTTACCATATCATTAGATCCGAGATTGTTTATTTGTATCTACTGGGGATATATTTGTCATCCATGTTTATGTTTTCTAAAAATATTCTCATAAAATGTGTACTATTATTCAATGTATTTTAATGTAATTTTTACCCATTTTGACTTATAATACATGGTGTGGAAGGAATCATTATTTTGTTAACTAGATGAGGCAGTTTTTGACTTTTACAATAAAAGTTTGAGGAGAATGATTTATATATTATATGGCATGACCTAGTTTTTACATTTTCACAACACATTATTTCCAAGAATATTCCTCCACATTTTTAAAGTGTATTTTCAACAAAATCCATTTCATTTAAAATTTACTGAAATTTTGAGAAAAGAAAACGTTTTTTAAGAAGAATGTATATTTTCCTCAGGAATGGAGTTCAAGTTTTTTATAAAAATTATTTTATATCTAAGATGATGCTCTTAAATAAGATTATGTTTCTATTCCGGTTGTTACATTTATTTGATTATGTTTATGATGTAATTATTTATATTAAGTCTATTTATTTTATATGGATTTTTTATGATGGCATGATGTTTAAGGAACCCATTTTATTACATGGGTTAAGCTATGATGTATGCATTATGTTTTTGTAAAACACAAAAGTATGGTTTCATTATGATAGGGGTGGGTCCTATATCTCCCCCCAATGCATTGGGTAAATATTTATATCAAATGAGATAGACATGGATGGAATGTCATGTTAATTCGGTTCAGTGATACTAGGCTGGAACGAGGAGTGAACTCGGTTCAGTAATGGACTTTGTCCGCTATAATGGTCTTGGAAGTGTGCCTTGACTAATATGAAAGGATTTTATATGCTTATGTGTGAATGCCAAAAAGTTTCATGTCTTATGTTATGATTATCGGGATTACATTTCACTTATATGATTTATCCCAGGACATGATATTATGGTTTCTTTTGCAGGATAATATTATCAAATAAATATTATATAAATGATATATCCATTGTTTACCCTTTATGAGAATTTTAGCTCACCGATTTTATTTTTTCTTTTCCTCAGGATATAATGAAATAAAATTTGGTAGGAAAACAAAAGTGGAAGTTCCTTATGGGAGACATTGAAGATCTCTCATCAGGATTAGAAGATTGTGTTCCATGTTTCGAATGACAATAAACTAACACGGTCTTTTGGCATCTTTTCCTGTAATTTATTAGGTATTCAGAAAAAGGTATGTAATGTCCTTGTATTCCATGATTGGGTATCTACAATGTACAAGTGAAAAATGCATTCTAGAGAATCCATGAGGAATCAACATAATGAAAAACCCTAAATATGCTAACTAACCAAACCCCATCCTCACCTAGCCTCTCTCACCATGTAATAAATCAGAGTATAATAATATAATATGAATTATATTGATAAAGGGTAACCCACATCGCATTCCTACTAGTATTTCTCTCTCACACCCAAATTATGTATGTCCTAGAACTCCCACCTCTTCCAAATATATCACATCACATCACATCACATCCCACCCATATATACCTAGGACATCACTTCAAATCTCACTACTAGGGTAGTAGGGTATCATGAACATGACAGAAATCAACCTTGTTCCCTCCTCCAACAATGAACATCCCCCATCGTAATCCATGTTACCACATCTCACCTAAATATGCCTACAACATTACATACCATCATATCAAAACTCGACAGTGGAACGTTTGAATTCTGGACATCATATCCCGTTCACATTCTTCACATCTCCTCGAAGAAGGAGTTGGGAATAGTAGGTATCCATCCATCCATCCTCCCACTAGGATGTTGGAAAAAACATCCCCTGTAAGATTATGCGGGTTTTGGCACATTGTTCTCGACGAGGGTGGGGTGCATATAATATATTAAAAGAATATACATGGTGTATATATATAGTATCGAAAAACAGAATCCCATCCCTTGGATTCATAAATAAGTTACATACTATTTCACAAAATTTTCAATTTCAATACCACCTCTAAAACCATCACACCACATAAACATTCCACAAGCCATTAGCCACATTTTATTTCAAATAATTCGTTTTCCTGATTTCCAATTTACCAACTCTATTTAGTAGCTATGATAAATTATTTAATGAGCCCACAATTTTACATATATAAATGAGATTCTTAAACAACACTAATCAATTCAATTCATTCATCCATTAGCCTTTCAACCAATGTCATATCACAAAACCCCTTAACATCCCCCACAAAAAACACCACATCAAACACAAACAGAAACACACAAATCACAACCACTTTTAATTTTTATGGATTTAACAGGGTATTTAATTATAATTATTTAGTATAATGGTTTTATCACACAAACCACAATTCCCTTGGGGAGATAATATGATTAACTAGATATAAGTGGTTAGCCAATATCCCATTTATGTGTAATAACAAACATCACGCAACTATGTTTTCATAACATATCATATATTTCACAATCAAAACCCCCAACAAAAAAATATTCAATTGGGAATCTAGGACATAAAATTATGAGTATCAATAAATCAATAGTTATAAAATCATCCATTTAACCCTCCCTTATCATAATATAAACTAGGTTATTATCTTTGTTTATCCAGGGCTAACCATCTTCCCATAGATGAATAAAAACATAAACCCACTTGCATGATAGAAAAAAATGAGAAATTAAATATCTAATAACTCAATTTATAGACCCATCAAAGATGAGAACTGTGTTATCATGGGTTGGGGGGATTCTATAGTCGTCTGATTCGCCATCTTCAACAATTTAATTGTAAAAATATATATTTAATTAAGTCAAAATAATTTACTCCAATGCCTATCTATATAATGTATTGTCTTACTTCATTCTCATGAAGTAAATTCCAAAAAAACCAATAGTGTGTCAATCCAATTAGTGTTTAGTTGGGAATGGGAGGCATAAGTTGAATATATATATATGGTATTTATTTAAATAATTTTTAATTATCAACACAAATGTTTCATTGAATTCCCGCATATGATCTCCTCTTTCATTTCTCCCATTTAATTAAAAAATGAATTACATATTTTTTTATTTTATTTGGATCTTTAAATTACCCTCATTTATTCTAATCATATTACATTCCCACTACTTCTCCTAATTTATTACTAATATTATTACTTTAATTAAATCACACATTTTAACCAGATTCAAAAAACACATTTAATTATATTACCTTCTTTTATGATTTTTATAAAATTAAAACTATGTACCTCTCTAATAAAATACCACATAGATTGTTTACATTTCAAAAATTAGACATATTTTTTTATGAAGCGTATTTTTAATTTATTTCCAATGCTTTTTAAAATGATTTCCATTTTTTAAAATTGGATTTTTTATTTATTACTTGATTTTTCTTCTAATAACAATGTTTTTTTGAAATTAGATGTATAGTTTATTCACATTCCAAATGACATATATATATACTCTATTATATTAATATTCTAAAATATATATTTATAAAGAAATAAATATAAAAAAATATATTTATATATACACATATATACAACAAAGTGAAATAATTACATTTATACATAGACATATGTATATATATATAACATTTCACAACCCATTTAATTTTTCTAAGGATTAATATTAACCACCCTCATACAAAAATATATTTTTACACACATATATAGCATGGAATATGATGTGTGAAACAATTAACATGCATAGTATCTGAATCTACCAAAAGACTATAAATAGGGTCTTCATTTTTATGTATAATATATTTTAAATTTTTCATAAGAAAACCCTTTAAATAATCAATAATAATTTTCACATAAGAAAATTAATAATTATTATATGATATCTTTGGAGATATCCTCTAATTGTTTCTTTTGTTTGTGATTCTCTCTTTGATATATTCATTCACACATTTTTCTCCCATTTAAAATCACAACTCTCACACAAACACACTATCCAGGAGTCATATTTAATTTAAAATTTATCTCACTTCTATTAAATTTAAATCATCACTATTATCATCATCACAACACATATTTTACCCTTATTATTATTATTAAAATCATTTAATACCCACTTTTTTATCCCCATAAATATATATATATATAAATTGAAACACACACACACACACATATATATATAACATGATTATATATATATATATTCCCACATAGATATATGTATTTATATACATATATTTTAACTCTTATTATTCATATAATATCATTATAAATATATATGGAAATATAATATATATGATTATAGATATTCAAATATACATATAAAAATGTTTATATTTATATATATAATTTTTTTAACTCAAATAATTGTTGAAACATTTAATTACAACATGACACATGTAAATATAATAATTTACACACATGTGTAATATGATGTATAATATTTTATATAGCACACATTTTTAAAATTTTGGAAAACAATTTCGTAATCAATTATATTGAGTTGATTTCAATTCAATAAACACTTTAAAATTAAATCATTTAAAACAAATCTAAATTAAATTTCAAATTTCCAAATTAATATTAATAAATTATCAAACACATTTTAATTTTTTTTTATAATTTTAAAAAAATGACCAAACCATGGAATCACTACGAAAGACCTAATATTGACAAATCAAGGCTCAAGAATTTTCTGGAACATTATATATTTATATCATGATTACTCATAACACGATTGATGGTTACGTTCTTTATTTTTAATTATCATGATGGAATGCCCTTCTTATTCATGTACACATATGTTATGGATGAATTGGTTGTGTCAAAATGGGTTTATGAACACACCTTATATGAGAATCTCAAGGTCACTAAAGGATTCATGACCAGAGATATGAGAAATGGAAAGGGCCAAACCAACATCTGTTGAGAAGATAGAGGTTGGTGTATACAGTTGGTACCCTGATAGACATGAGAGTTATTCTTTAGTGTCATTATTAATTTTTCTATTGCAAACTTATATTATAGTTTGAAATATCATAATGGGGTTCCTTGTTTATTGTTTTGTATGTATCTAAGGTACATGACATTTAATCTTTCATAAAATTGTTGTTACTTGGTTCTATTTTTCCATTTAATGTTGATTTATTATATCTTTATTGTTCTAATGTATGAATTTTGACATTAAGGGTATGGTATCCCCACATCACCATCAAGACTCTTGATTCTAGTAAAAAACCTATTATATAAAAGGAGGTATTAATTAGGTCATATAGCTCTCAATCTATAATAAGGTTTTCTATCTTGGGGAATTTCAAAATTTTATTAAAGGAGGTTTATTATTTCTTTCTGGATATATTTTGGAAATATTTGGGAGGATATGGGTTATATGGGACTTAGGAAAGAGACTCACATTATTTCCTAGGTGGCACTTATGAGATAGGACTCTGAGTTACCACTGATGTGGGTGCTATTGCAGTTTTGGATTTATGGTTTCATTGATCCATATTATATTGTTTTGTTATCGTTAATGGTATTTGAGTGTGTTCCTGCAATATGGCTAGGCACATAGGATCACATGTTATATATATATATATATATATATATATCTATTTTTTACTATGTATGGTATTTTATTTAATTAAATGACTTATCCTATGACTTTTTCTCCACTGATTTACTAAGGTAAAATTTTAATTATTTGTTCTTGATCATGCTTTTCCATCCACATAAAAGTTTATATAAATCCACTTTAAGGGAAAGTGAGAAACCATAATTCGCGAAACAGGGACCACTACGCACAGAAAGAGTTCACAAACTTATTAAACACAAGACTAAGATTATTTGAGTCATACACTCTATATAATTACCTATGGAGAGTACTATCCTGGGGGTCTTGATTCTCCTTGATATGTTCTTCGAGGTGAGAAATCATTCTATCCATTTTCTAGATGAATTCCTCCCGGGTGATTTTGTCTTGGTTGACGACCCGGTCGATGATTAGTTCTTGAATATCTATCCACACCTCTATCTCCACAGGTTCGTCAACATGGAACCTTATTTGATAAATCCTTAAAATATCCTCATTTAGAGCATCGGGTCGAAGGACTGTTTTAGTCATTTCATCCTTGGACTGGAATATGAGCCTCAGAAACTCCCCTACCTATTCCTTCTCCACTCTTGATTCTCTTCTTTGATCTCTACATTCCACGCCTTGTGGGTGTTTTATATACATACTTCCACCTCTTGTGGCCATCCTTGTTTCCAAAGGATTTGGTAAGTGAGAATAGTCTTATCTTCCCTTGGGTTTTCCCCTGGACAAAAATACATTTCCCTGAGTCACCCTTTCATTTCCCCCCCTTATTATTTCTTGGGATTTGGGGACCTTTCCATTGGAAACGGTCCAAATATTCCATTGAAATTTGGCTATAACTATCGTCACCTGAATCTTCTTTCCTCATGCTTCATTGTTTGTACTTGAACCGCCAGACCTCAAAAATGGTTTTTCAACTCCACCCTCGTGCCTTCTTTAAGAGGCCTCGACCTGCAGAGAGAGTCCACCTTGCCCACTTTACCATCCATGGTATTCTTATTATTCCCCTCACTCCTAGTCTTTTTGAAGGATGTGGACATAGAAATAGGAATTTTTTGGTCCAAGGGTCCCTATACACTAGCCACATCCTACCATCCTTGTCCATGATAAGGTTTTATAGTAGCGAGCAAGGACTTCCCATGCCACATTACATGTGTCTTGACCTCCTTTCAATAATCAGACATAGATAATGAAATAATTATTAAATACTCACATTCATACTCTAGTAGTCTAGGTGATTAAACCACTCCAGCCCATGGTTTTTTGAATTATTCCCACTCAAGGTAGAGAAGGATCCATAACTATAGTCTATTATGACAATGAATTTTTTCTTTAGTATATAGTAACCTCTTAGGTAACTGGAGGCCCACAATAACGAAGGGTTTGATTTATGTCATTAAATATATATTCGATCGTGTGAGACCCTAGAGGAATGATGGGTAATGTTGGATGCTTTTATGCTTCAGGGACACTCCAGTAGGTGGTTTGGTGTTATGAACCAGGAAAGAATAAGTGAGAGTTTGACATAGGTTTCCATCAAGGATATATTATTAGGGGAGTAGTTTTATAAGGCGGTGTCCTTAAAACAACACATAATCTTGAACTAAATGGACAATTCACATTTAGTATCTTTTCGGGTATAACTTTATAGAGAATTAGGCCGTAATTATTAAATTATATCTAAAAAATTACAAAGTTGACACTTCTACTCCATTTCCATTTTTAAAAAAAATTAAAACTCTTGAAAAAAAGAGTGTCATTTCTAGTTCCATGGTTTAGAAAGTATGACTTTTCCACGATCCCATCGTGGACCCTATTCATCTTTATGTACTATGAAAAACATTTCAAAACAAAGGATGTGCATAAAAAGATTAGTAAGGGGTATAAAATAAAGAAAGAATGAATTATTCCATCAATACATACAAATCATAAGATCATACCTCATTGAATCATAAGATTTATGAATAACACATAGAAATCATAAATCATAATAGTTACTTGTGGCTTCCATATCAAACTTACATTATAGATATCACAGCTACATAGGGAGTCACATTTGGAATACCCATCAAAGTATATTCCCAAAATCTTATAGGAGAAACATTAACATTTACCTCTTTCATGTAACCAATGAATTGGAGAACTATATTGGGCTCAGCCTCCCTAGTATTACCATGGAACCACATGTATACGTAAACAATTCCCATGAACCATAACACTTTCATATCACATAAAATGAAAATAAAGGAAATATAACATTTCAACAGTTCAATCAAAATATATCATTTAAATATATTGACATAACATATCCATTATTAAAAACATTTTTAATACCAATAAAAGTAATAGTGTATATGGTATTTATTTTCCTTTTAAAAACATTACACCTAGTTACTGAATCAAAATATCAAATAATGCTAATAGCGGTAGAAAGTTCCTTGTCGCTGCGTATGTTAAAAATAAACATTCTTTTTGTCATTTAGTAAAACTCTTCCTTGAGAAATTATTCCATTTGATTAAAAGTTAATGTCAAAGGGGATTATAAACATTATAAAATAATTCCATGTATAAATCAAAATATGCTTCCATGAATGGAGATTGAGATGAAGTCCCTTACCACATGCCGGAGTTCACCCGTTCATTCTTTAATCTCTTTAATAATAAACTAAAGTTAATTTATAAATGATTATGAACCATTTTAAAGTTTATTAATCATTTTAAATCACTTATTACCATGTTATAATCATTATGTAATCATTTACGTTAATAATGGTTGTTTTGTAGATATATGGTACTTGAGTCAAAAATAATCTTATTATAATTACCAGTTGTTCATGCGGTCAAAAGTCCATTATCTCTAAAATTATAATCATGATATAGATATCATAGATTTCATATATATCTAGTATATAAATGTATATATAATTGTACATAACATTTGGAGGTATGAAATGAAATGTTATGTTCATGGAGATGGTAAGATGTACATACGCATGAACGCTACATCCATTTCTATTTAATATTTAATGGAATGAAAAACTAATGATACAAAGGTATATTATAATTCTAGTATAATATAATATAAAATTTCATTTACTCAATCCTTTATATGTTCCACCCATGTAATGAACAAGTAATATCACATTGTGGGGGTGGTAGTCCGCACTTCCTCAAATGAAATTATCGTATTTACCTACCATGAAAACCATAATGGTATTCTATGAATGAAAAATAAATAGAATATAAACAATATTAATATAACATATATCACATATAAATACAGTTCCATCTTAATGGACGCCATAATATGTGGTAGGACAAGATTGAACAATCATCATTTTGTGAGGCAATAGTTTTTCGTCCACAGAAACAATATGTTATTTACCCATTAAATGGAGGTGTTTGTATATGTAGCTCGAATACTTATCCTAAACACAACCTCATATATTTAGAATACTGTTTTTATTATAAAATAATGGAATAAAAAGAGTTTGTGTGGGTTGAGAAAGACAATAATGCAAAAGAACTTAAGAGAAAACATTATCTTTAAATCAAGTACCATCCTTTGGTTTGAAACAAAAGGATTTCATGACGTGTCTTCTACCTAACGTAAGGATTTTGGGTAGAATATAAGGATGTAGGGAGCTTAATTGGGAAGAGGATGGATAATCCATTGTTATTGAGAGGTGTGAGTAATGTGATAGAGGTGAGGGATTTCCATAAGGGGGAGGAGGGGATCTTTAGGAAAGTTTAAAAATAATTTTTTATTATATAATGATATTTGTTTTCTAAATGTAAAAAACATATTTAATTCAATGATAAGAGAAATATTGTTTGAAATAAAATCTTTCAATAAGAATTAGATAGGTTTTGGATATTGTTTTAATCTCTATAATCTTATTTATTTAAATCATTCACTAATGATGTTATGTCCACTAGGTTAGATACCCTGAGAGGGGGGGGGGGGGCTGTATCAGGGTATGATAGATTAAAAAAACCACCCCTATTGATCTTGTCTCTCTATTAATAAGGACCCTCTTCTCACTCATTCCAACATCATAGTATAAACAAAAACTAAAGCATGAACATGACACAACGATTTTTACTTGGTTCACCCTCACAGGGCTACGTTTAAGGAGAATACACCGGCGATGTGTCGATGTACCAAATCCACTAAAAGCACACTGTTGTTTACAATGTTTGTGATAGATCACTTCTAGTCCCAGGCTCACTACCTTTACAATGTCTAGGGTTAGCTCACTGCTTTCCCAAGGGTCACTCCATGTTTCTCTCTCTCTGGCTCACTCCCAGTAGAGAGGGTCACCTTCTTCCTCTTCCTTTTCTCACTGCTCTAGAAAGGATCCACTCATAATTTATAAACCAGTAGGTCACTTCATTATCAGAAATGAATAAATCCTCTGTTTTATGTAGATGCTCTGTTGAAGTCCATGTTTCACCCATAGATGAATCTCACTTTGCACTGAAGGTGTCAGGCAATGATCCCGCTTTCATGCGGCCCTAAAAGGACTGTCGTGCTGCAACCAGACCTGGCGTCCTTCTACAAGCTGGTGTGCAAGTCCCAACACACATGTTCAACTCAATCACATGCATGACACTCCCATTTTCAACTCCAAACTTCCGCGACTCACACCGTTTTATGCCCAAACAAATTTTGGCACGCAACCATATACTGTCACACTTATTCAAAACCTGGCATGAAAGTGTCACCAAAACTACTGCATGACACCCCATTCTTTAACTCTAAACATGGGATACACAGAACCTTTCTCACCCAAACCACATTGAGAATGCATCTATCAACTGGCGTGCTACTTCTGAATAATTTTATACTTGTGCGACCACACCACCACTTGCGCGACCACTACACCTACACGGCGTGATCTCTAAAATTCTCTAAGTTCTTAACTTCCACCGAATGAGGAGGGTGGGACCTATATTTATAGGCATTAGGACTCCCTGAGCACCGATACACAAATTTCATCATGGCATGCAAGTCCAGTCGCCCTAGTATCAGTCTCGCAAGTCACTTGTGCGACCAATCCCAAAACTTGAGCGCCCATTTTTTCCTTTTCCATATTTTGATGTTCTGACCTT
Source organism: Viscum album (assembly GCA_963277665.1). NCBI lineage: Eukaryota > Viridiplantae > Streptophyta > Magnoliopsida > Santalales > Viscaceae > Viscum > Viscum album. The sequence goes on along the minus strand of OY728167.1, from coordinate 88,824,960 downwards.
GAAAAACATATGGAGCTCAAGTTTCCTAGAATTCACGAAACTAGCGCACATGTCCCATTTCCAAAAACACTTTTCTCCATTTGTGTATTTTGAGGTTAAAAAATTTGGCAAACACTGGAAAACGATGCCACCTTGTAACTACTCTTTTTAAACCACCTCCAGATTGACAATTCCTTTGTCGGCGTTCTTGAATCAATCATGGATCATTGAAAACATCCCTTGAACTCGACATGCCACAAAGAAATCCCCTTTTTCAACAAATTTGTACGTCATGGTTTTTTTTTCAACAAAAACAACAAAGAGGCCCACTTTATCAACAAACACAATCACCTCAAAAATTCTTCAATGATACCTTGAGGGAATTTTTCCCAACAAATGTGGTAAACACTACATCATTATTGTTTCATAAATAATTTTATTTATTTGATGTCTAAAAATTAAAAAACAAATAAAATTATGTAGAAAATCCTTTTATATTTAATGTGAGTATTTATAGTTGAAGTGATAACATATATAACCTCTTTCAAAAAATTAATTTAATAGAAGATATATCATTATGTCATTTTTGTCATTATTTTAAATTATTTAATATAAAGTATCATTATCACTCTTAAGTGGATCCATGGAGTCCCAAAATAGACCCAAGGATTCCCATGGTCAGACATGTATCAACAAATAGGATTATAAAACATGTTAGGGTAATTTATTTTTATTATAATACTATTTTTAACTTGAAATACCCTATTTAACATTAATCTCGGTAATTATAAGTCAAAAGATACTATTCACAAAAAAATATTTTTATCTTATTGAACAACATTTTACTTACTAATAATAACCATGTATGTCGGATTTTTGGAATAAAGTTCATAGAAGTGGTAAAATTTCATATAAAGGAAAAAGTTAGTTTTTTTAACTACTACTCTGTATTTTCACAATTCATCAAAAATGGAAGGTTTTCAGAAAAATACCAAAAATTCATCCTAAGCTATATTTGATTTTCCGAATTAAAAAATGATTTCAATTTGACCAAATTTAAAATATATAAGTTTCATTAATTAATTTAAAATTAATTCCCGTTGTGAAAACAAAAAAGTGTGTTTTTAAGAAATATTAACTATAAAAAGATCGACACTTGTTTATGTCCAATTTCAAAGTGAAATTAATTCCAATGACAAAAATTGGTTTAAAAGGTAAAAATATAATCAAATTACTCTTTAATACCCATTAAAAAGATAATTTAACCATACAAATAAATTAAATTATATGAAATTTTTGAATTAAAATACAATATTTTTTACTATTCATTAAAAAAAATTTATCAGAAAATTACAAAATTTTTCCCAAATTTAATTTTGATGTCCCTATTCGGAAGAATAATTTTATATTGTCAAATATAACATATAAATGTGACCAAAACTAGATTTAAATATAGTTCTCATCAAAAGGCAGTAAATAGAACTTTTAATGAATATTAGAGTATTTATGAACAAAAATAGATTAATTCAAAATTAAAGAATTTAACTTTTATTGGGTAAATGTAAAAAAAAATTCAAACATGTATATTCATATTGTAATTCGTTATATTAATTTCTTCCAATACAATGACTAGGTGTAAACTACCATTTAAAATAATATTATATTATTATTTTTCATTATGACTTAGCATCATGTGCAACATAATATTTCAAAGAAGATCATTGTGGCGTATCAGGTAGGCCATCAAACATAGCATCATATTAAAATTAAAATTAATATTTAATTCATAAATATTAATAAATATGAAAATATATTATTATATATTTACATGGGATGTTATATCCTTCCCCCCTTTTGGAAATTGATTCCTCGAAATTTTTATTCACTTATCAAATAAGTGGGGTGTATTTATCCCTCGTAGGATTTTCAGATTCCCACATTGCCACTTCAACCATATGGGGTTTCCACAAAACCTTTACCAGATAAATTACCTTATTTAGCAACACATTCTCTCTTCGGTCATGAATCTAGACTGTTTATTCATCATAAGATAGTTTATCTTCCAACTGAACTACCTCTGGGCTCAAAATGTGAAATGAATCTGGCATATAAATTCTCAACATTGAAATAAGAATAACATTATGTACATTGGATATACATGGAGGTAAAGCCACTATATAGGCAACTGATCTAACATTCTCCAAGATTTTAAATGGTTCAATGAACCTCAGACTCAACTTTCCCTTCATACCAAAATGCATCACACATTTTCATGGAGAAAGAATGAGAAAGACCTGATTACCTACCTCAAAAAATGATATTTCCTTCGGTTATCCACATAACATATATCCACACTCTGAGAATTTCTTAGGTGATTCTGAATCAATTGAAAATTTTCTTCCATCTCTTCTACCAATTCTGATATCATCAACTTTCATTCAGCTACTTCATCTCAAAAAGATGGAGTTTGACCCTGCTTCCCATATAATGACGCAAATATATCTATATATATAATGGAATGATAACTGTTATAATAATAAAATTCAACCAAAGAATGATGTTTGTCCCAATATGCATGGTAATCCAATGAACAAGAATGTATCATATCCTCCGAGGTCTGAATTGTTCGTTCTGATAGCCCATCTGATTGAGGATGAAAAGATATATTAAAATATAATTCAGAACCAAATGACTCTTGAAGGCCTTTACAAAAGATAGAATTAATACTGGGATCACGATTAGATACAATAAAGAGGGAAACTCTATGCAATATAACTATCTCTTTAACATACAAATGAGAAATTTGATCTAGAGATTGAGTATCTTGAATAAGGAGGAAATGAGTAGGTTTAGTAAATCGGTCATCAATAACTGAGATTGCACTGCTACATTTAGATGTATTCGGTAATCCCATAATAAATTCCATGGATATATTTTCAAATTTCCACTAGGGAACCAGTAAAGGCTGAAGCATCCCATTTAGAAATCACCACTATTCATTAACCTGTTGACTATTCAAACACTTCACAGTAAATTTAGAAATATCTCTTTTCATCCCATCCCACCAGTAATACTCCCAATAATCTTTTTACATCATAGTACTTCCAGGATGAACTGAAAAAAGATAACCATTAGCATCACATAACAAATAATTCTTCAATTTTGAATCACAAGGAACACATTATCTCTTCCAAAACCTCAAAAAATAATCAATATCAATGTTAAAATCAGGAAAAATTCCCTTCTGAACCAACTCTACCTTTTTCTGCATCTCACTGTCTTCCTTCTGTGCTTGCATAATTCTATCTGATAGAGATGATTTCACTGATACCTGATACAAAATTGAGGAATTTCCGACACCAACAACATCTATTCCAATGTTTATCAAATCAGAAAACAAATGATCTCGTTCCAAATGTAGCATGGTTAATGAGTAATTTCATTTTCGACACAAAGAATCATCCACTTTATTTTCCTTTCATACATGATAATGGATCATACAATCAAAATCCTTGATTAATTCCAACTACCTCCTCTGCCTCACGTTCAATTAATTATGAGTGAATATAGACTTCAAACATTTTTGGTCAGTATATATTTATCATTTTACTCCATACACATGATGCCTCCAAATTATTAAATAAAAAACAATAGAAGATAATTAAAATCATGTGTACGATAATTTAACTCATTAAGTTTAAGTTGACGTGATGTATAAGAAATTAACTGATCATTCTGCATTTGGACACAACCATGTCCTTTCAATGAAGAATCATTATGGATAACAATCGTACCATTTCAATAAGGTTGGTCCAAAACAGGTGAATTCAACAATCTTCTTTTCAATTCTTGAAAACAATCCTCACATTTCTTTTCCAAATGAGCTTAAAACCTTTTCGATCTAACATAGTCATTGGACTAGATAATCGTGAAAAATTTTCATCAAGCCTCATGTAATAATATTATAAACCAAGAAAACTATGGATCTCTATTATATTTGTGGGTCTTTTCCAATTTTCAACAACTATTAATTTAGAAGGATCAAAAATTATTCCATTTTTGGAAACAATGTGACAACAGAATGAAATTTTTTGTAACCAAAACTCACACCTGCTGAATTCCCCATACAGTTTCTTTTCATTTAAGGTTTGAACGAAAAACCTTAAATGACATTCATGGTCCACATTACTTTTGGAATAAACCAAAATATATTTAATGAAAACAACCACAAAATTATCAAAATAAGAATGTAAAATTCTATTCATAAAATCCATGAATACAACATATGAATTGGTTAATCCAAAATGCATAACTAAAAATCATAATGGCCATATAGAGTGAGAAACACGGTCTTCAGAATGTCTGCATCCCTTAATTTCAATTGATGGTACCCCAACCACTGATCAATCTTCAAAAAATACTGAGCTCCATGGATCTGATCAAAAAAATCATCGATACGAGGAAATGGATACTTGATCATAACAGTGATATTATTAAATTCTCTATAATAAATGACAATTCTCATAGAACCATCATTCTTTTTAACAAAAAAGAAATTATAACCCCATGATGTTGTTCAAGGTAGAATGAAACCTTTACCTTGTAACTCATGCAATTGATTCTTTAACTCTAAAAGTTCAATTTGAGCCATTCGATAAGGGTGTTATGAAATTGGCATAGCATCAGGAACTAAGTTGACAGTAAATTCAACATCCTAATATGGTATAATACAAGAGAACACATCAGAAAAAACATCAAGGTACTCATTTACCAATGTTGCATCATTAATATGAACAATTCCTTTGTTTTCAACAACATGTGCAAGGTGACATTTATTTACATATTTTACTAGTTTCTCAGCTTCCTGATATGTTATAAAAGGTAAGGGTTCATTCTTGCACACAAACTGAAAATATTTATGAAAAAAAACCTCTTCAGCTATGTAGTTAATCTTAGCATAATAAACCGAATGCTAATCGATACCCAAAATAACATCAAAATCTACTCGAGTCAAAAAAATAAAGTTTGCAGGTAGATTCTTTCTGCACAAAAAGTCATGAAGATCATAAAACTTCTTTTTGTCTCAACATTCCCTCATGGTGTTTTTACCCTAAGTGTAGGATTCATATCTTGATATGGAATTCTCAATTTACTAGAAAACTTCTCTGAAATGAACGAATGTGTAGACCCTATAGAAAACAACACATTGGCATATTCTGAATAAACTAATAGTGTACCTAATACTAATTCATTTGATGTCCCAATATATTCTGAAGTAGTTTAAAATAATATCACCACCTATTTCTTCTTGTAGTATGTATTCATTACCTCAATTTAGTTCTTCTTGGACACTCATTTTCATAATAACCCATTTCATTGCACTTAATACATTTTTCTGATTGTAAATCATATTTTTTCTTACCATTACACTGATCGTTTTTAGTGTAATTACGAGCCTTATGCCCCATTTTTCCACATTGGTAGCACTTACCAAAATTAAAAAGACAATACCCATCATGATTGTTACCACAATTTTCACAAACTATAAACTTATGTTTCTTACCATAATTTTTTTTGAAGAGTTCTTCCCTTTCTTCTACCACCTAGACATCTTATTCTGTTGTTTTTCAAATAACAACAGATCATTAGAAACCTCCATTTCCACCCTCTCCACACATAGAATATGTTTTTCATAACTTTTGAACTCATGAAATTCTAAAGCACTTCGATAATTTAACTTTAATTCTATGTAAAAATAGTTGATTTTAATATCAAGATCTCATATGAAATTTGAAGGATACCTTTCCAGTCGAGTGATTTTTTCTTCATAAATAGCCACTAAATCATTCTCCTTTCTCAATTATAGGAATTGTTTTTCCATCCTAAGATGAACCAACTTAGGAAAATATTTCTCAAGAAACATACCTTTGAATTCATTCCAATCAAGAGAATCAATCTCCTCACTATCCTTCATATTTTTCACTATCGACCACCACTGATCGGCTTCATTTTCAAAATGATATACAACATGACTATCATTTTGATGTTATGAACACCCCATGACATCAAAAATCTTCTCCTGTTCTTTAATACACCATTCTACTAACACATGGTTAGACAATCCTCTAATTGATGGGGGTGTTTCTCAAGAAATGATCCTCTACTGACATGTTCCACTATGGTCGATCAGGCTGATCTTGTGCATGGATAACACCACCATTTATATCCTAAGACAAATGTGCCATCACTATAATAAACTTTTTAGTTCCAATTCCAACCATATCAGGTTTCTGATTTGGACAGCTTCTTTCCTAATGAGGTTATCCCATCATAGCTTCCTATTTTCCTCTTCTGAAATCCATTCATAGCATAGAAATATCATAGGCAAAAAAACATGGTAATTTGTAAAAAATATATCATTTCAATCTTAGCATATATTAATTTAGGGACATTAATTTAAAAATATTCTAACTCCTAAATTTGTCTAAATAGACCCCTGATACCAACAATAAGGCACTGAACTTAAAACAGTACATAATATTGAATTTAATGGATAATTCACATTGAGGATCTTTATCATGTTTATATTTTTAATGAATTAGGCCATAACTATTACATTACATTTCAAAAATTAAAAATTAGACACTTCTACTCACATTCCATTTTTTCACATAATAAAAACTCTTCAAAAAATGAACCTTGTCTAGTTCCATGTTTTAGACAGCATGAATTTTCCTTGATCCCATCCTTGACCATATTCATCTTTATATCATATGATTTTTTTTTCAAAACATGGGATGAGCATAAAAATAATAGTAAGGGTTATAAAATAATGAAATAAAACATTGTTCCTTTAATACATATCATGAATAAGCTCATACCTCATGAAATCATCATATTAATGAATAAAACAACGAATTCATAAATCCTAAAGGTAACATATGGCATCCATATCATACATACATTGTAGCTATCACAACTACATAGAGCGTCACATTTGGAATACCCATCAAATTATATTCCCAAAATATCTTTAAAAAAAATTAATGTTTACCTCTGTCACATTACCCAATGCGTTGGAGATCATTCTCGGGCTCACCCGCTCTAGGTTTATAATGGAACAACTGGTATACGTAAAAAATTTACAAGAACCATAACATATTCATAACAATTAAAACAAAAATAAATGAATGCTAACATTTTCACATTTCAATAAAAATATATCTTTTAAATATATTGACAAAACAAATCCATTATCAAAACCATTTTCAATACCAAAATATATAAAAGAGTATATGGAATTTGTTTTCATTATAAAAACATTACTTCTTGTTAAGGAAGTCAAATATCAAATAACGCTCGTGGTGGTAGAAAGGATATTGTCACCTCGTAAGTTAAAGTAAAACATTCTATTGGTCCTTTAGTGAAATGTTTCGTAAAGAAAACATTCTTCTAGAGTAAAAGTTAAATTCATAGGAGTTTATACACTGTATAAATGAAAGTCATGTCTACATCAAAATATTCCTCAATGAAAGCAGATTGAGATGAAGTCCCTTACCTAATGTCTGACTTGACCAGTTCGTTCATTAATTTCCTGAATAATAAACTAATGTAAATTTATAATTAATTAAGATCCCTTTAATTGTTTATTATTACTTTTATATCACTTATTACCATTTTATAAACATTATTTAATCATTGATGTTTATAATGGTTGTTTTTTAGATATTTGGTACTTGAGTCAAAAATGAACTAATTTTAATTAGAGTTGTTCATGTGGTAAAAATTATATTTTCTCCAGAATGATATTAAATATTTAGATATAATATATATCATATATATCCAGCATATATATGAATTTATAATATTACATAACATTTGATGGTAAGAAATGAAATGCATCATTCATGGAGACGGTAAGTCTTACGTACGCATGGATGCTACTTTCATTTCAATTTCACAAATAACGGAATGAAAACATAATGATAAATAGGTATATTATAATTTCATTATAATTTCATATATAATTTAATTAACTCCATTCTTTATATGTTCCACATATGTAATAAACGAGTCATATAACTTTGATGGGTGGTAGTCAGCACTTCCTCAATTGAAATTATCATTTTTACCCACTACAGAAACCGTTAAGGAATTCAATAAATGGAAAATAAATAAGCATGGAAACAATGTAAATATTATATATTTCATATATAAATACAATTCCTTCTTAATGGCCACAATAATAGGTGGTAGGGGAGGACTGAACAATCATCATTTCGTGAGGCATCTGTTTGATGCCCACATAAACAATATGTTCTTTACCCATTAGATGGAATTGTGTGTATTTGTAGTTAGAATCCTTCTCATAACAACAACCAATTATATTTAGTATACTGGTGTTGTTGTGAAATAATGTAATAAAAAGTGTTTAGGGGGTTTGAGAAGGATAATAAAACAAAACAACTTAAGAGAATACGTTACCTTTAAATTGGGTAACTCCCTTTGGGTTGAACCAAAAGGATTTCTTGAAGATCATTATGCCTATGGTAAGGAAATAATGTGGAAGATAGGGATGTAGGGAGATTAATTGGGTATAGTAAGGATGATCCGTGGTTCTTAAGAGGTGCGAGTAATGGGTTAGAGGTGAGGGATTTTTATAAGGAGGAATATGGGATCTTTTTGAATGATTGAAAATTTTATTTTATTATATAAATATTTTAAGTTTATAAAGGTCCAAAACATATTTAATTCTAAGATAAGATGACTCTTGTACGAAATAAAATCATCCAATAATAATATGATATGTTTTGGATATCATTTTAATCATTTTAATCTTATTTATTTAAATCATTCACTACTGAGGTAAACATTGCATCATTATAGTGTCATAAATAATATTATTTATTTGATGTCTACAAATTATAAAAAAATTACCACAATGTAGGAATTTTTTTGATATTTTCAATGAATATTTATTTTAATAGATATAACTTATATAACCCTATGTAAAAATTTATTTACTAAAAGATATATGTTTATTTCATTTTTGCCTTTACTTTAAATTAATTAAAATAATGTTTCATTATCCCTCATAAGTGGATCCATGGGGTACCAAAATCAACCAAAAAATTACTATGGTAGGAAATCTATCAACCAATATAATTAGGACATATGATAGGGTATTTTAATATTATTATAATGTTATTTTTACCTTGAATTATCCTATTTACCTTTAACCGTAGTAAATGAAAGTCAAGAGTTACTCTTCAGAAAAAATATTTTCATCCTATTGAACCAAATATTACTTGCTAATAACAACCATGAATGTCAGATTTTCGAAATTCAATTCACAAAAGTGGTAAAATTCTATTTAAAAGAAAAATTCAATGATTTTATCTTCTACTCTGTGTTTTCACTATTTATCAAAATTTGATGGTTTTCAGAAAAATACAAAAAATTCAACCTAATATATATTTGATTTTCTGAATTCAAAAATGATGTCTATTATACCAAATTCAAAACATATATGTTTCATTAATTACTTTATAATTATTTCCCTTATTCAAAATAAAAAACGTGTTTTTAAAAAATATTAACTATCAAATGATTAACACATGTCTATGTCCAATTTCAAAGTGAAATTACTTCTAATGACCCAAATTGGAATAAATGGTAAAAATATAATCTAATTACACATTAAAAACTATTAAAAAGGTAATATAATGATATAAATATATTAGATTAAAAGGATGTATTGAATGATAATACAATATTTTTCACTATCCTTTAAATAATATATTTTATCCCAAAAATACAAAATATTTTCCCAATGTAAATTTTTATGTCCCGAATCTAAAGGAAATTTTTATTTTTTCAAATAGAACATATAAAAGTGACCAAAACTAGATTTAAAGAGGGTTCTCGTGAAATGGTTGTAAATGGACATTTTAAAGAATATTAGAGTATTTATGTTTAAAATTAGATTCATTAACATTTTAACCCTCTAAATTTTATTTGATAAATGTAATAACGTTTCATAAACATTTATTTTCATATTGTAGTTAGTTCTATTGATTCCCTTCAATAAAATATCTAGGCATTAACAACCATTTAATATAATATTTTATTATTATTTTTCAGTATGACTCTGCATTTGGTGGAGTATAAGATTTCAAAGAAACCTGTCGTTGTGTATCGGGTACGCCATCGAACATAGAATCACATTTAAATTAAATTTAATATTGAATTCACAAATATTAATAAATATGAAAATGTATTATTATTTATTTACATGGGATGTTACATATTTCTATTTATGTTAAAGAATGAAAATGCATAGTAGTTTATAGGGCTTCAATAAGGACCAATTTTATTCTATTATTACTTTTCTCATTTCACAGAGTTACTTTTATTTTCTCCTCTCTTGGATTGAAAAAAGTGAAAAAGGGTCATATATTCATGATTTACATTTCACTATATTTGATGTGTTAGGTTAAATGAATTTACTACAAAATATATCAATAGGTTGATTGTAAGTAATTGAAAATAATTAAGCATCTAAAGGAAAACATAGTATGAGTTTTCTTTGAGATGTTATTGGATCAGCTAGTGGGCTTCCCAGTGTTGGTTTGGGTGTCTCTTTTGGAAGCATGAAGAGGAATTTTGAGGAGTTACTATAGGGTAGAGGCTATCAATCAGAGTAGATATGGGTTTATTCAACCCCCTCTATGGGAGGAGGAGGTCCCCAGTGTTTCAACTATGAAAAAAGTGTATTATCTCATGTTTTCTAATAAAACATGAATATGTGACATTGGTGTTTCATTATCAACAATGTTAAGTACTTTGGTTTGAGGGCCTCACCAATAGAAACATACATGAGTATGTTCTAGATGTTGACTATTCCATAGATAACTGGTCAGGGTACTCAGAAATAGGTTTAGACCCCATAGACTTTGGGGACCTAGCTGAGTTATGTGCCTTAGGGGTATGCCTATACAACTGAGGAATGCATATTTAATACCCAATACATCATTATAATAGATAGAAAATATGTACCATTAACTATTTGAGGTATTTTTCTCATAAAATATTTACAATCTTATACTTTATTTGACACATTATCTTCAAATTCATTTATATATTATCCAGTAGTTACTGGAGTTGGTTTTCTAGTCGTGTTGTCGAATATTCTTTTATATCTTAAAAAACCCATAGTAATGAATGAGTGTCATTTATAGAGATACCTAGAAATTCATGTAGTGGGTTTTGTGTATGGATGTCATTGAGATTTCCTGATTGTTGAGAGGACTCGTTTTAGGGTCATTTTGAACATGGAATGGTTGAATAGATTTTTATAAAACATCGTCTGATATAGTATATGGGTATCCGTTTCTACACATAAGGGATGGATGTTTTTTAAACAGTGAATTGTATTTTAGAGTAGGAATAATTGCCCCAAATTTAAGTCACTTAGGAGTTATAATCGAATGGATAGATGCTATTGTTCTTGAAATCCCATTAGGATTTAATGTGGATCATGTTTACAGATATCTGGAAAGTCAGGTGTTAGTCTTTTCAATGGATATATGTGAGATTTTATGGTTTTTGAGATGACTGGTTTTGGTGTGATTTTTATGAAGAAATATTTGACGAGTTTTTTTATCACACTTCGGTTGGTAGACAAAATGGGTTTCCAATACTACACATAGGAGATGGATGTTTTTTTTCTCAATGAATTTTATTTTTTATTATGAATAATGGATCTAGGCCTCAGTTAATTTGGAGTTATAATAGCATTGGTAACTTCAATGGTTCTTAAAATAGACAATGTAGTAATCCCCACATCTTTTATTCCTATAGCAGTCCATTATCATGATGTTTTCGTTGATTAATTCTACCGACTTCACCAGATATATGAGTTGGAGTTGTGATAAAACACATAAAATGAATAACACATATATTTATTCCCCAATTTAATATTTCACTAGTAGGATTTATGGAACTCAAGGTATAATTTCATGAATTATAGGTGAAGGTTATTATCAGACCGATCAAATCTACCTAGTACGATCTGATTTTGATTGAAAAGAATGTATGTGGTATTTTTTTGTGTGTATAATACACGAAGATGAACTTCGTACCATTGAAAAAATGATACTTGTTTCTAATGATTTTTGAATTGTATGATCAATTTTGAGTAGACTGATGGTTCTCCATGATTTACCTACAATCATGTTGCTAGCAGCTTCGGGTCTGCGAGGAGGATATTCCTAGGAAAAAAATAAAGAGAAAATATGAAATATATGGTAATATTCCCATTAATTTTAGGTTGAAAAGTAACCAATGGTGTTTAAGGATCCCATGAATTGGATTTTCCATCCTTATCATGACTCCATAATTGTGGTGTTTATTGATGATATTCTCATATACTCATGGATTCTAAAGATGCACAATAGTCACATAGAAGTTGTGTTTAATACACATAAAAAACATATGATCTATGAAAATATCTCAATTTGTTACTTATAAACATAGGGGTAATTTTTTCATGTCCTTTTCATCTCACAGGTTTCAATTTCTATGGATTTGGTGAAGGATGAAGCACTGATGTCTTGGGAGTGACCTATTTTTTTAGGATTATAATATTTATTGTGTTGGAAAGATTTAATAGATTGTGTATACAATACATATCCCATTTAATAAACACATGATTTTGATTAACAATATGGGGTTATAATTTTATTTTACAAATCAATGTGAAGATTCCTTCTTGGGGATGGAGAGGGGGTTGATGAGAACACTGAATATGATTTCCCAGAGCGTAAGATTAGATATGTGATTTACTGTGAAGCCTCAGCTCTTGCATTGGGTGATATTTTGATGAAAATGGATAAGGTGATGTTTTATGGGTCTCATCAACTATGGTAAAGTGAATGGAACTACCCTATATATGACTTATATTAGTAGCTATAGTCTATAATCTGATGTGTTGGTTCCTTTATCTATTCAGTTACATAATTTTTATACACATGGACCACAAGATATCATTTTATATATTCCATCAGAAGGACAAGATGAATTGGTAGAGTAATTGGTTAGAGTATTTAAAGAAATTTTATTTTGAGATGGAATATTCTATGAGTAAATATAATGATGTTGTATATGATCTTAATACGAAATCATAGGAGCATAGACACTGACCATTAAAGGAGGGAAAAATATTGATGATCTTGTTGGATGAATGGTTGGTGAATAAATTATGGGATAGAGGGATGACGATATATGCTCCTTTAATTATCATATTGAAATTGGAGGACTAGGTAATGACCACCAGAGTATCAGATACTGAATGCATTGTGATTTGGGAAAGGTTGGTAGGATCTGACCAAATTCCGTGATGGATGATGGATATTAACGAAAAGAACTTTCTACAGGGGAGATTTTTAGTTAGTGATTCCATAAGTGAAGTGATGATGTTTTGGTTTTATAACTCTCATTGCGAAATACACCCATTATTAAGGAAGACGTATTAGGATATCAAATAATTCTTATAGGGGTGGTGAATTAAGTTAGAAATAAAAATATTTGTCTCTTATTACATAAAAAATTATTGGATCTATGTGGAGAATCAATGACTAAGAGTATTACCTTATACACTTCCCATGCCAAAATGTAACTGAAATGATGTAAAAATGGAAATCCTGATGGGTTTTCCTAGGACACTGAGAAGTTGAGAAGATTCTTGGGTGATAGTTCATGAACTGAAAAAAGTGGCACAATCATTACCGATATGAGAGACTCACACTATAGATGAGTTGGGAAACATTTATGTTCATGAGATTATAAGACTTCATAAAGTGTCTCTCAATATCATATTAGACATAGATTAATTGTTTTCATGTTATCTTCAATTATTTTTAATGTATTAATGGATTCATTTGAAATTGAGTATGATGTATCATACACAACCTAATGAATAATCATAGGGAATGTTCAAGATCTTGGAAGAGATGATTCAACTATGCATTTTTGGATTCAATAGAGCTTGAGATGATCATATGGAATTAGTGGATTTTTTATACAATAATATTTTTTATTAATTGATTTAGATGTCATCATATAAGGATCTTTATGATCAGTTTTTCCACTCACCACTTTTTTGCCATGACGCGAGTGAGGTTGTTGTCATAGGGCTAAAAAAGCAACAAGAAACACCTATGCTGGTGTAATTGACCGGTAATAGTTTGGTTGAATCTTAGAGTGGATAATGATCACATATTTGATGGAGGAGAAGAGATTTCGATTTTTATATGGATGATCAAGGTATCTTACATGAGTAACCTCTATTTGAGAATTGTCATTTGTAGAGAAATGGGAAGCTAGCATTGCAGTTTATAAGACCTTTTGAGATCCCTAGGAATCATGCAGTGGTGTATTATTGACTAGTACTTATTCCATGATATTAAGTTATTAATAATATAATCCATGTATATCATCATTAGATGTATGAGCCCAACCATGTTAATTTATTTAGTTATGAGGATGAAGAGTTGGAACCACATGCATCATTTGTGGTGATACCATTATGAATTATTGAATGAATTAATATATTTTTATGGGGAAGATGTTACAACTTTTTAGTGACTTATGGAATCATATTTGGAATCAAAATAAGATGTGGGAGTGGGGTTCTAGTGATTTGGCTCATTGGACATAGATGTTTAGGATGAAATCTAGATGCAGTTCTCAAGGATGAGAAGTCATTATAGGGGTTTATTTGTTACAATAGTCAATTTAGTATGTGTGTTACTGTAAAATTTATCACACAATAAAAGTGTTTTAGGTATTTTTTGGAGGTTCTCAAGTGCTGGGAATCAGATTCAAGGGTGATAGAGGCCTTGACTAGTATTTTTTAACTATTGTAGTACCAACAATTAGCTGGTACAAAGCCACCGAATATCCATTAGTTATGGTCTATGACTTATATATATATTATTCCCATTAACCAACTAGTTAAAAAGGATGTGTTTCATCGAATTTGGATGAAAAAATGGACATCTTGAGACCCAGTACTGGCAAGTCAGTGACGGCCAATGGCACACTAGTGGTTCCTAGATTGATTGGTAACCAGGGGAACCTCTGTAATATCACTCTGAATACCATTTTTAAATTTTTTTCCTTCATTAAATCGACCCTAATTCAACTTGTACAACCCAAAAGACCCCATTTGGTGAATTTTGTTATTTCCATCTCTTATATATGATACTCAAAATCTAGATCGATCTATTGACTCCAATGAGGTATAAATTTTCAACTCGAGTTCTAAAATACTTCTTATTCTAGAATTTAATGTAGATCTATTCCATATTTTATAGATATTCACATTCCTTCAAAATATAATGAATTATTCTTAATTAGTTTATATAAAAACATTTAATGTTGAGAGTTGGAAACTCATCCTTGGTCTAGATCTGGGTAAAACATTGTTAGTGGTTTTTTTATTAATATTAATTGATTAGATTTCAATGTCACAATTTCATTCATTAAACTCACTCTATAATCCCTTTATATAAAATTTTGATTTGATATAGGATCCATAATGTATTTTCATGATACAATTAGTGCACATGCATAACATGGTTATCAAAATGTGAAAATTTAATCAATTGGGATCAACCCACATTAGGTTGGGAACTCGTTTCCCCATATATCCCTTTTATAAAGGTGTTAACATGGTATTGACCACATGTGTGTGCATGTGTATCCAGTGTGACCCATTATTGATATTGATTTCTTGTGTGTGCGTATGTATCCTATGTGACCAATGCATGTTAGTTATCATATGTGTGTGTATGGATGTTGAGACTCATTCTTGATATGAGATGTTGTGTGTATATGTACAATATTCTATTATATATTAATGTATCAGTTATGGACGGTTTCATTATAGTATCACATAATAGGTAGACTATTATAGATTGATTAGCCCAATGAGAGAGATATTGTGTGGATTTCAACACTGATGACGAGGGACCTAGAAACGAGGTAAGGAATTATGGACTTGTGGCCAACCCTATGAAATGATGGGGTATGATGGCCATGTTTCCTAAACCATGATAGAAATGAGGTATGATAGCATTATGGTTTTAATTGCTATAACTAATAGACATGATGGTCGTATGGCCTAACCCAATCCCTGTTGGTTATGTGATTGTTTAGAGATATATGAAGCCATTGTGGATGACACACAGTCATGACATCCGATAGGACATTCCTTATGGAATGGTGCCAATACATGTACTACATAGATTCATGGCAGCTTGGTTTGCACCTGATAGCTTGATACAGCATTGATGGTTTCTTGTGAATGTATTTATAACCATGACATGAACTTCTTGTGAATATGAACATATATATTGGAGAAAATGTTGTTTACCTACCAGGTTTATACTCCCGACCTATATGAGAATCTCAATGACCATAAATTCTTCATAATTTTGTAACCTAGAAAGGGAATGGGATCAACAATAGGGGGCCGAGGAGATATATCGTAGTGTTTTGTGGTGGTATCATGAAAGAATCTAATGTGAATATGTTGTGTATATATTTATTTTCAACTTTCTAGCTTATACACTAGAATGAAATGCCACTTTGGAAGCCCTGGTTTTTTTGAATGAATCTATGATACCTGACATGTCATCTATTATTGAACTATTTTTATTAAGTACCATTGTTCCCTTTTATTATTAGTATCATTTTATTGATATGTTTTTATGCCATGGGGTTTGATACTGATGGTATAGTCTCCTCAATAAACAATTCAGACCCTCATTACTAGTGGGAAACCTCTTGAACATACAATGGTGAAAAGGAGGTCATGTAGCTCACTTGTAACACCCTAATATTTAAAAATGAAACCCTATGAATAATATCATACAATATATGCCACATTGATCTTAAAAAATTAAAAAATATTATTATTTTAAAGTGATTGTTATCACATAGCTACTGGAAAGGAGGGGATGAATTAGATTAACCAAATTATGAAAATATAGATTACAAATGTTTTGAAAATGAATTTATTGTTTACCAATTAATTATAAATGAAAATGAAAACCAATTTAATATAAAGGATATGATTGTATACAAAATGTATTCCCATAATGAAAATTTATCATTATAAATTAAATTAATCACTATTAGAAAAATATATTAATGAAATTTATATGTTATATATTCAATAAAATATTTTTAAATTCATCTACTATTTTTTATTGGATAAAGATTAAAATAAATACTATTTGAAGTATAAAAATTTATATTTTCCTAACATGTAATTATTCTACATTTATGGTACACATTATTTAGGAGTAATTTTTGACACTTTTATAATTTTTATCTGGAAAATTAACAGAATTTTTGAAATAAAAATATCAAAATTTCCTTTGGATGAATATTTTTTATTTCGTTGATATGATTTATTTTTTGGGGAATAACGAAAAATATTGATTTTTTTTGAAAATTGTTTTTCCTATATTAATTGTATTGTTAAATTATATTTTAAAATGTAAATAATGGAAAATTAGTTAAATTAAATATCCGAAACATTTATATGTAATTGGAATCTATTTAACATTGAATTTGGATATAAAAACATTTCCAACATTGGAAATTTTCACCTAAAAACCAACTACTTTATTTTTTCTATGATATTATTTTAAAAATAATTTTGACAATTTTATGAATTTAATTAGGTAAAAGGTATTACATATTAGGAATTTGAAGGCCCAAATTAGTCTGTGATGTAAATTTATATTGTTATCATAAAATAATTACCATGGTAACAAACATTTATCACTGTATAAGTAAAATAATGAAAAGGGTTAATGTTAAAAGTTAAATGATTAATATAACTAAAAAATATAACATTTAATGGGATGTTGAGGTATTTATTTACCCTAAAAAGAAATTAAAACATTAAATTTAAGCCATAACATTGGAAATTTATTCCACCTAAATTTGGTTATCTTTAATTATAAAATAATCACTATTTAATCACATAAATCAACCCCACATCAAGTATAAATACCACCCCTCACCACCCCATGTCTCTTAAGAAGCCATAAAGCTCATCAAATATATTGAAAGACCTATTCTACACACTATACCCAGGTCCAAGTGCTACCGGTCTCACGAAAAATTCCAAATCCAATGTCCACAAAGGGACCTACATGTTATGGATCAAATATATAAACATATTATTAAATAAGATGAAACGTGTTCATGGTGTTCAGAGAATATACAAAAAATAAGCTAAAAATTTATCATTAAAGATTTAACAAATTAATCATCCTCATATAATAAATAAAATTGATATAATAGATCATTAATACATATATAAGTTCATTAATACTATTTAATTCTCCTTATAGAGTATTGTCTCCATTTGAAAATAAAATTAATAATTATACGAAAATGAATTGATCATGAAACCATAAAATGAATGCATTGGGAATAATGAAAATAATGATATATTATTAATGAACAAGTGGTAATATGTTATTATAAGCTCATATAAGGAATTATAAATTTGAATATAGTTTCAGAATAATTCATTAAATTCTTCAAACAATTATACATGAGTGTTTAACAGGTATTAAGAATGTAAAACTAGAGGGAAGGGGTATATGAAGACAATTTATATTCATTAAGTGATACATGTTATCAATTTTTTATATTATTCCAATATTATGTGTGGTATAAATGTTTACTAATTTAATTTTTAATCCTAATTCTATTTGTAATGATATTAGTTTGTTACACATAATCACCTAACTGATTAATTCTCACCATAATGATAAAAATTTATTATGGGTTTCTCATATTACTTTTTACTTCTATGAGATATATTCCTTATTCACCACTAAATTCTTTTTTAATGTATATAACAACATTTGATATATCATATCATGAATCTAATTATCTTATTGGTATTAAATTATTCATTTGATGATTATTACTTTTATGGTGAAAACTATTAAACAGATTACAATGTGTAAGGGAATTCATAACCCAATTTCCAGTATTTGGGTTTTAATTCTACTTCATGATTATGTAACACTAATATTATTTATAAAATGGATTTTGAATATTTTATGTTTTATTTTCAATTTTTTTATATGGTTTTAGTGTGAATACACATAATCAATTCATTTTATTAACACTCACTTCATTGATATTATATTTATAAGGGACATTGTTACAAAAAAATCTCCTAATAGAGGTAATATTTTAACTTTTTTAAAAGGACTAAAGAATTTTTTTTAACATATATGAATTATAAGTAATTTACCACATTCATGTCACTTAAATTTTTTTAATATCCCATCACATGTTTATAATTTTATTTACAATGTATGTGTTTACATTTTTGAGTGTGTCTCTCTGTAAATATGAAATGTTAATTCAAAATTGAAAAGTTATTTTACTGATGATTGTTTCTTTTTTGCAGGATATATGAGTTATGGTTATGTTATGGTTCGTGGGAATTGATTATGAGGATGAGTGGGTCTGTGATATAATGTGAGTGGGTGAGGCCATTAGATCCCTCTAATTTATTGGGTAATGGGACATAATAAACATATTATGTTTCTCCTAAGATATTATATGAATAATAATGATGTGATTATTTAAAATGTAATAATGTTGGTCACTCCCTGTTTGTCCAAGAGATCTACGATATTTGAAAGAGTGATATTGTAATATCCAAGATAATTATAGAATACTTAATTTTCATATATATTAATATTAATGAATTAGATATTATTTTTCGTTTAAAGGGGACACTATGTCTGATAGCGTACTCGACATGTAACAATGATTTTCTCCAAAATCTAATTTTGCACACAAGACTGAGTTATGTCAAAAAACTATACATTATTAATAATATTATTTTAAATAGTAGTTAATTATTAAATGTTGTATTGGAATGAATGAACAAATCTAAGTATATTATGTTTATAAATAATTATTATTATTTTTAGTTTCTTCTAATAAATTTTATGGGCTTCAAATAACAATAAATCCAATTATAGTCATAAAATCTATAATATTTTTAAAATGTAGATTTATCACCTTTTGATGGAGAACCCATTTTAAATATATTTTTTAACACCTTTATATGTTTTATTTGACAAAATAAACTTCTTCTTTGGAATTGGGATACCAAAATTTAGTTTGGATATTATTTTGGTATTTTTCTAATAAAATTCATATTTTAATAAATACTCGAAAATACTGCATTTTAATTAATAATTTTTTTGTCTCGTTTATTTATATAGATATATTATCATTCTAATTGGTTTTCAAGTATAATAACATTATTTGTTTTATCATTTAATATAATTATGGTCATTGGATGTAATTTCACATAGAAATTTGATATAAACACATGTCAATCTTTTGATGATTTTTTCTTTAAAAAACATGTTTTCCCATTTTGATAATGAGGATTAATTTCAAATTAATTTCTACAACTTCTATTTTTTAAATTTACAAAAATGGATTCCATATTTGGAATCAGTGGGTCCAAATTATTTTAACATGTTACTTCTATATTTTGGATATTATGAATAGTAACATTGATAATTATTATTTACCATGAATAAAGGTAAATTAGGTAAATTAGGGTAATAAATTATTTTATGTGGATAATAAAACTATAATAATTCTAAAAAAATATAATTGGATGAATAAATTTAGACCTTTAAAACAATTGGATCCGAATTGATTCATTTAGTGGACATTTGTCCAAGAAAATGATATAAATACTATTAAAAACAAAATAAAGTGACAACATTCCACTCTCTTAATTCTTATATGCATAATAATAATAATAAAGTGAAACTTTTGATATAAATTAGTTAGTAAATATTATCCAGAACAGTAATGATTTTTTCCGAATCAGGTTAATATATTTTTAATTTTTATATATTAAATAATTACTATAAATACTGACACAACGGTGATACAATAATAATTTTACTCATAGAAATATAATATAATTGAGATGAAAATATAAAAAAACATATAATGATAATTAATTAGGGTACTCCATGATTTTTCTATGTGAATATTACATATTTAATGTTTATTAAATGGTTATTTAGAAGTTATCTCAATGTTTGAATTTTTTTAAATTCAATGAAATGAATATTATCAATATAGACACTATTGATATTTTATAAATATAATACATTATTGAATTATTAAAAAATCATATAAATAATTAAAAATTAAATAATTATTATGATAAGGTCTAAAAATCATAAATTTAATTTTATGGGAATTTAACCCCATATAAGTAAAATTTATAGCCACTTAATATTGAAAATGTTGTTTCCACAATTAAAATTAAATTTAGTGTTTAAGGGAAAAACAAAAACATATGACATAAAATAAAAGAAATACATGTCAAAATAATATAAAATGAGAGTATTTCGAACCATAAACATATTTTCTTCAGCATAAATCAAGTTGGAATCATTTGGAATTAAAAATTATTTTAAATTAATTTAATATTTTATGTGTTTCCACGGTTGCCCCACCCCTTTCCAATAAAAAGGTACCCACTCATATCTAATACCCACACTTCAATAACAATTTTGTTCTGCCAATGTCTGAAAAAACCCTTATTATAATCCCTACCCACATTATTCCAGCCTGATTTTAAGATGAAAACCCTCTATAGATGTGTTAAGGTGTTCTTCAATAGTGATAAAATGAAGAGGGGTATCAATTTCTAGAAGAATTTCTATTTTATTTCTTATTCCACATCATTTAAATACCCTCCAACTATAATGAGATAATAAATATAGTATATAAAATATACTGATATTATATTATGCTAATATCATCAGTTAAATCCATCTCCAATTTAATCAAATGGGAAATGAGCTTTTTATCTCTGTGTGTGCAAGACTACTACCTCGCAAACCGATATAGTTTGTTTTTCATCACCATATTTAATGAATGGTTATAATGATAGAATTAATTTTCATATTTGATATAAATGACATATTAATAAATCTAATAAACTAATTTATTAATTACACTCATATTTTCCTTGAATATAAAAATTAAAACATCGTTCATGCGTACGTGTGAACTATCACCTCCACGAAGCGATGAAAATCGTTTTTTTCACCACATTACTTGTATGATATACATAAGTATATTTCAATGGTTATTATTTTTTGTATAAAATTATTATAATTTTATAAATATATAAAATTAAGTACCTTATTTCCATAATTATCAATGATAAAGGAATATGTTACTCATGCGTACATATGACCTAATATCTCTATGATTATAACATTGTTCATTTTTCATAATAAAAAATAATGGTTTGATATAAAAACAATTATTAATGTATAGTAGTTTTTACTAGGTCATGAATACTATTCTTGAGATGATTTAATTGTGACCACATGGACTATTTGAATCTTACCAATATCATTTTTGACTCAAGTACCGAATGTCGACAAAACACCAGATATGAACATAAATAATTATTTAATTTTTAAAACATGGTAATTTGTTATATAAAAGGGATAATAAACTTGAAAAGTGAACTCAAGAAAGTATAAATTAAACTAATTTTGTTAATTAGAAATATAAATATTATACATGGAGATTCATAGTCAATGTAAGGGACTTCGTCCCAATCTCTTTGCATTGATGAATATTCTGATAATATACACCACCTTGTTTTATAAGGTGTATAATCACACCCTTTGACTTTTAATTCACTCAATGGTTTTCAAGAGTAATCATTTTCTACGAATAATTTTACAAAATAAATAAAGGAATGTTTTCAGTATACATGACGACAACAACTTTTCTATCCCTATGACCATTATTTGATATTTGGCATCTTCCACAAGATGTAATGTTTTTAAAAGTAAAATTAATACCATCTTCAAATTTCAGGTATTTTGGTATGGAAAATATATTTGATAATGGATTTATTTTTATCAATATCTTGAAATTTTATTTATCAATTTCAATATGGAAATGTTATTTGTATTTTATTCATGTTTTATGTATTATGATTATGTTAAGGCCCTTTGGAATTTTTTATGTAAACGGGTGGTTATGTGATAAACTAACGGTTGGTGAGCCCTTGATATATCCTCAATGCATTATCTAATGATATGGAATTAAATGATAGGGTTTCTTCAAAGATATTTATGGAATACATTGTGATGGGTATTCCAAATATAACACTGAAGGTTAATCCCTATGTAACTATGAAATGTACAATTTAAGTATGATATGGATGCCACTAGTTACATTTATGATTCATGATTACTATGAAGTTTCTTCTAGAATAATATTATTTCATGAGGTATGTTAAATAACATATGTTTTATGGGTTAAAATTATGATTTTGTGACTTTTAAATATTCATGGAATAATGGTTTCATTTTTTATTTTATATCCCTTACTATGTTTTTTTGTTCATCCCATGTTTTTAAAATGTTTTCCACATGGTATAAGGATGGGTAATATAAATTAAGAAGTCAATATGAATGTTATAAGTATTTTATCAAGAAAAATAATTCATGTTTTATTATAAAATATTTTAGATTAGAAAAAAAATGATAGTGTATAAAATATTATACAATTTATATTTTGAGATTTTATGGAATAATTATGGCCTATTTATCTAAAACTCTAAACCTGAAAAGTAATCATTGATAATTATTTAATTAACTCAATGATATGTAATTATCATATATGGGGACTTATAGATGGTATTAGAGGTTGGTTTGGATGTCTTTAGCGGTCAGGATATTGTTAATAGAATATCCAAAAATGTTTTTTTACGTTATGGTAAAATTGAAATGATATAGAATTTAAGGATTACCATGTTATTTAATCTAAGATATGTATATTAAAAATGTTTTTCCAAACATTAAACCTGAAATCTATGCTGGGATAATATCCAGAGGAAAACACCGTACCAAATCAACAATATGAGATGGTTAGAATCAGAACTAAATAGTTTGTTGAAGGGATGGTGAAATTGACTAAGGTTATAAGTAGTGGAGGTATCAATCAACAAGATCTTCCAGATCAACCACATAGGAACATGTGTTTAGTGGGGAGTTTCATGAGGCAACATCCACTATCATTCAGAGGATCATCTGACCATGTGCTTGTTGAAGGGTGGATTAAAGAAGTTGAAAATATTTTTGATGTCATGAGGTGTTCAGAAAGTCAAAAGGTTAGTATTTCTCATTAACATTTTGAAATTGAATAAGTTTAGTGGAGGTATATGGATAAGAATATGATGTAAAGTGAGGAGATTTATTCTCTTGGTTGGGATTAATTCAAAATGTATGATTGTTGAGAAATAATTTATTAAGGTTGTTCATCATATGATAAAAAAATCAAGGAATTGAGGTATTAGGATGAAACCTTGGCTACATTTAAATAAAATTCACTCAACTAAAAAGGTAATATTCATATTTAATCTCGGATCTTGATGGTAAAATCCATCATTTTTTACTCAGTATTAAATCCAAATTATTGAAGGGATTTGGATTCTCATGAGTTCAAAAGTTATGAAAAACATGTTCAATATGCGAAGAAGGTGTAAATGGAGTTTGTAGATGATCATGTTTTCATTGATAAATAGTAGAATAAAAGGATGAGGTGGTATGAGAGAAGGATGAATTCATCTAAAAATTATGATGGTAACAAACTTATGTTTACAATTTGTGAATATTGTGGTAAATAACACACATGAGAATTACTTCTGAATTGTGGTAGGTGATATCAATGTGGTAAAATGAGACATAAGGATCAAAAATGAAATGAAAAAGATAATTGTAGTGGTATGGGAAATATTATTTATAATCAGTAAAATGTTTCAAGTGGAATTAGATGATAAATTATAAAAACAAGTGTCTGATGAAGAATTTGAATGATGGGAGGCACCTAAACTGCAAGTAGAATTGCATGGTGAAATAAATTTAAAATAATTCAGTATATGATGGGCCAACATGTGAAGTGGTATCTAGTAAATTTATTTATTTATATTATTCCAATGTGTTTTTTTATTCAGGCTCAACACATTCTTTCATTTTGGGAGAATTTCTGGAAAAATGTAAATTCCACCTTAATAAATAAATCCATTAATTATGGTAAAAATGCAAGGGGTGAAATGATGAGACAAATATAAATTATAAGAATCTTGTTATTATGTTATATTGAAATAATCTACCTGAAAAACATGTAATTTTTTATTTAGTAGAGTTTTATATCATTTTGCGTATGGATTTTCTTTCAGTTAATAGTGCTATGAATTACTGTAGAGCATATGTGGGTGATTTTAGAAATATTACTTTTTTTGTTAAAAATGAACCCTTACCATTGATATCATATAATGAAGTTGAAAAACTATTAAAATATGGAAATTAATTTTTATCTTATACATATTTCTTAAAAAAATACACTATTCATAATAATGATGTTCTATTGGTAAATGAGTATCTTGATGTTTTTACTAATGATATTACTGTTATTATACCTAATCTAGAAGGCGAATTAACAATTGAATAAATTTTGGATGTTAATAAAATTTCAAAATCCCTTTATCGAATGGGGAAAATTGAACTTTTATTGTTAAGTATGCAATTGAATGAGTTATTAGATAAAGGTATCATTCGACCAAGAACATCACCATTTGGTGCCCCGGTCTTTTTTGTTACAAAAAGATGGTTCAATAAGACTTTGAATTGATTATAGGGATTTGAATAATATCCATGATAAGAACAATTATCCTCTACCTCATATCAATGATTTGTTTGATAAAATCCATGGTGAAAAATAGTTTACAAAGGATTACTTTTGGTCGAGGTTCCATCAGTTGAATGTAAAGGAAGAAGTCATTTTGATGAACACATTTCGAACTAGATACAACCTTTATGAATTTTTAGTTATCTGTTTGGTTTAACTAATGTAACTAATATATTCATGGATCTTATTAATATAATATTCTATGAGTTCATATATATGTTTTGGATATTTTTATTAATGACATTTTGTTATATTATAAATTAAATATTACCTAGAATTACATTTAAGGGGTTTCTTGCAATCCTTAAAAGAAATGAAACTATTTGTGAAATTAAGTAAGTGTGGGTAATGGTAATAAAAAAATTATTCCATGGTCAAATTTTTTCTAAATCCGGAATAACTATTGATCATACTAAAAAAAATGTTGTTGAGGAATGTCCAGGACCCACAAATAAAACCGATATTCATAATTTTCTTCATTTACCCTGTTATTGTAAGAGGTTTGTTACAATTATTTCTCATTTATATAGCCCATTGACAATGTTAACATGAAAAGGTGTTATGTTCATATTGACAAAAGAATGTGACAATTATTTTTAGGAAATGAATATATGATTGGAAAATGCTATTGTTTTGGAACTACCGTCTAGAAATGGTGATTTTCTTTGTACAATGATGCTTTATTGAGATTAAATGGTGGATTTATAATGGATAATGATCAGGTAGTTATTTAAGTTTCACTTCAGATGAAAATAATGAGTTAAATCACATATACATGAATTGGAATTAGCTGCATTTGTTTTTTACATCAAAAATTGGGAGACATCATCCGTATGGAGTAAAATCTGAAACACATACTGACCACAAATTTGTTATGTATACATTCATTCAGAATTAATTGAACAGGAGACATAGAATGTGGTAAGAAATAATAAAGTAGTATGATTTCATGATTCATTACCATCTGGGAAATCAAAATAAAGTTGTTGGTGCTTTGAGTTGAAAAATTTATACTACATTAACTATGCTATGTTTGGAACATCATCCTTTGGTTAATGATTTTACGAATTTTGGCATGGGATTTTATGGTGTTGGAAATTACTTTGTTTTTTTGAGTTGTCAGTGGAATCATCCCTATCAAAAAGAATTATGTATGTATAGAAGAAATACATTAAGTTGTAGAAAAAATATGAATTGGTTCAAAAAGGTAAGTTACCTGAATTTAACATTTATAAAGACTATGTTTTGTGGTTTGGGGAAGAGATTATATGTGCCTTGTGATTCAAAGTTGAAGAAATAGTTGTTTTGTGAAGATCATATTTCTATGTCTCAGTTATCCTAACAATAATAAGATTTCCAGTGACCATTAGGAGTATTACTTGTGGGATGGAATGAAAAAAAGATATTTCTAATTTACTGTGAAGTGTTTGACTTGTCAGCATGTGAAAGAAGAATGCCAGATTTCAAAGGAGATGCCTCATCCATTTCCAGTTCCATCATGGAAATCAAAAATTACAATCATGGATTTTGTAGTTGGATTCCCAAATAATTCTCAAGGTAACAATGCAATTTGGGTTAGTGTGGACAGAGTGAATAAATCTTCTCATTTTCTACCAATTCGAGATACACTATCTCCCATTAAACTTTCTCAGTTGTATCATAAAGAGATATTAAGGTTACATGTTGTTCATCTCGCGATTATACCAAAGTGTGACGATAGGTTCACTTATAAAATTTAGAAAATCTTTCAGAAGTCATTTTCTACATAATCAAATTTTAGTACAACTTTTCATCCTCAAACATATGGGAAGTATGAATGAAAAATTCAGACATTATATTTTATGTTGCGTGCATGTTCAATGGATTACCAGGGATGTTTGGATCAAATTATTTATTTTTTTGGGTTTATTATATTAATATTTTTCATTATAGTATATAGATGATACTATTTTAGGCATTATATGGAAATCCGGTTTCAAAATCTATCTTTTTGGGACGAAGTACATGAAATGATGTTAATTGGACTAGAATTTGTAGAATAGATAGAAATATAAGATCAATTTATTTATATAAACATGAGGAGAGATCAGAGAAGGTAGAAAAGATATGTAGATAATGAGTGGAAGGATATTTATTTTGAGGTATGTGATCATGTTTTTTAGAAACTTTCTCCGTGGAGATGTGTGTTATGTTTTGGTCAGAAAGGGAAGTGGGTCCATAGTTTTTTGGACCCTATAAAATCATTATGAAAGTTGGAATGGTATCATACTAAATAGATTTACCTCTGATTTTATCCTAGATTCACAATTTTTTTCATGTTTCAATGTTAATAATGTATATTTCAAATCCATATCATGTTTTGAGTCTATAATTTGTTCAATTGGAATAGAATATTTCATATGGGGAACAGCCAGTTTAGATTCTTGACCACAGAGAGAATGTTCTTCAAAATAAGGCGATTAATCCGGATAAGGGTTTATAAAAAACATATGGTTGAAGAGGCAACATGGGAATCTTAAGATTCCATGAGGGATAAATACCCCCACTTATTTGATAACTGACAAAAATTGCTAGGACAGAATTTCCAAAATTGGGAAGGATGTAACATCATAGGTAGTTATAGAATAATACCATTTCATATATATTAATACATATGATTTGTAAATTAACATTATTTAAAAGGGGACACTATTTATGATATATTAGTCAAAAAAAATTGTGGATTTCTCTAAAATATTCAGTTTCACACATGAATGAGTTATACCAAAAAATAATTAATTATTTATATTATTAATTTAAATAGTAAATAACACCTAACTTTTGTATTGATGTTAATGAAATGAAATAACTATATAATGTTTAATTTTTTTTATTAATTTTTTTACATCTTCCAATTAATTTTATGGGCTTAAAATAAGCATAAATCCAATTTTAGGCATAATAGCTATAATATTTTCAATAGTTAGTTTTACATGATTTAGATGGAGAATCCATTTTATATAAAGTTTTTGACACCATTATAGATTCTATTTGAAAAAATGAACATATTTTTTTGATGTATAAAATCAAAAATTAGTTTGTATAATGTTTTGGTATTTTAATGACAAAATAAATATTTTAATGAATAGTTAAAAATAATGTATTTTAATTCAAAACATATTTTCCGTCTCATTTATCTATATTTTTAAATTATTAATTTAATTGGTTTTATGGTATAATTAGAATAATTTTTTATCAATTAATACAATGTTGGTCATCTTAAGTAAATTCACATTGAAATTTTGTATAAACACATGTCAATATTTTTATTGTTTTTACTTACAAAAATTTTTTTTTCTCATTTTGACAACGAGGATTAATATTAAATTAATTAATGAATAATTTATGATATAAAATTTTAAAAATTTATTTAATATTTTGGATCAGTGGGTCTAAAATAAATAAATATTTCACTTTTATTTTTTTGGATATTATGAATAGTAACATTGGTGATTTTTATTTTCCACGATTAAATGTAAATCTGGTAAATCAGAGTAATAAATAATACGACAATGATAAATAATTAAACTAACACCGATAAAAATAATACTGGATGAATAAATTTCAACCCCTAACACCCAAGTATCCTAATTGTAACACCCCAATATTTCAGAGTATGTTATTTTTTCAAAGTAATTCAATAACTTGTGTTACATCCAACACCGAGTTCGAGCACACCACACCTTACCAAACTAGACGTTCAAAAAGTGGTTATGAATTGTATTAACTGAATTGTGAATTTAATATAATCCTTATAATTTTAGTATCCATACTATGTATTTATTAGACATAATAAATGAACAAATTCATTTTTTTCAAATAAAAGAAGTATTTTTCAAAAAAGGCAATTTCACCTTCTTTCAATGGAGAACCCTTTTTAAAACCAATATTTGACATATTTATAGATTAAATTTAAATATATTAAATTATTATTTAGAATAGATACATAAAAAGTTATTTTCGATAAATTTTGGGTACTTTTCTGATAACTTTCATATTTTGATGAATAGTGAAAAATACTAAATTTTAATTGAAAAAATCTTTTTTAATAAAATTAATTTATATTGTTAAATTATTAATTTAAATGTGTTTTAATTATAATTGGATTATATTTTTATACTTTAATAAAATTTAGTTCATTATAAGTAATTTAACATTTAAATTTGACATAAACACATGTAAATATTTTTGATAGTTTTTACTTTTTAAAGACCCATTGTTTGGTTTTAACAACAAAAATTAATTTAAAATTGATTAATGGAACATCTATGTTTTGAATTTGGTAAAATAGACTTCATTTTTGAATTCATAATATCATAATTATGTTAGGTTGATTTTTTGGTATTTTTCTAAAAATATAAAATTTTGGATGTATAGTGAAAAACAATTCGTTATTGTCTACAACTGACTTTATTTTAAATAAATATTTATTTTATTTAAATATATTTTAAGTAAAAGTAGATACATAAAACATATTTTAGTTCAATGTAAGTCATTCGAGTCATTTATATAATAAAATTTTATTTATAAAATTTTATTGAACTTTTTACCGTGTTTTACCCACCTCCTAGGCACATTTGCAAATTTGCATAAAACATAATTTTACAACTTCTATGAATTGAATTTCAAAAATAAAAGTGACAGGGTTGACATTAGTAATTAAAATTTGGTTCAATGGGATGAAATAAATTTTTGGTGAATATTAATTTTTAACTTTCATTTACCATGGCTAAAAGTAAATAGGATAATTAAAGGTAAAAATGATATTATAATTACCCGAACACATGTCATAAATCTATTGGTTAAGTTTATTTCAACCAAAATAAACCTTAGGAAAAAAATTTAATCCTTTTTTCCACTTGTATTAGATTATGAAATTTATTATTATTTTATTTAAAGAAGAGTTAAAAGTGTTAAATTCAATGTTTAATAACAAAATTATTTTTATTATATATTTATACATAAGATAAATTCAACTAAAAATATTAATTTGAAATAAAAAAAATATTTCGTACATAATTATATTTTATTTATAATTTTTAGATATTACATAATTTAATTTATTTATGATACAATGAAGATTCATTAATTACCTTATTAATAAATGATTAAAATAATTGATATTATAAATATCCAAATAAATGTAATTGGAGACATTTTCGGAATTCCGCTGATTTTATAGGTTAATATGACATGTTAGGGATGATTAAATAATTTTTTATTGAAGTAATCATGATGTTATATTTTTCACAAAAACCAAATACTAAATAGTACCAAAATTTACATAAATGAGTTTTTAAAACAAATACTATATTATAGGTTGATATAATATTCCAAAAAATATAAGGTTTTTTCAAAGGGATTAAATAATATTATATTATGTCATTAATGAACTCCCTGATGTTCTCATGTCTATTTAGAGTACTTTTATTAACCATATAGTGTAAGAATACAAGAAGACACAGTAAAAGTAAAACTATTTAACTAATAGTTAAATCGAAAAGATAAGGGTAATATGGTGAGATAAACTTCTATAAAACCTATTGGTTGAAAATATTTCTCCCAATACCCACCGTATCTTCTAATTAAATCGATTTCAGTCCATTAGATATCGAAAAGGATTTTATAATAAAATAACATTTCAAGCATTTCCTATGGTGCCCCTCACCCATATTATAAAGGGGAAATTCTCCTTCTCTCAAATACACACCTCTAAAGCCATTTTTCCTGGCCAAACCCTATCTAAATATCCAACCAACATCCCTAATTTATACCTAGAGGCATTATATTGATCATAAATCCAACCTATGGATCCCTTTTTTCCAAATCAAATGGAAACTCCCAAAGAAGAGGTAATAATTTTATCACCTCTTTCAATTTTCTTTTCTTCTTCCACTTTCTTTTTCTTTGTTGTTTCCATAATAAAATAATAACTCTAGTAACTTCTACATGATATTATGTTATTATAAATATGGTACAATAATATTCATTATCCTATCTATTCTATGGATGATATTGTCACCTTGCGTGCGTACATACGGCTTACCGTCTCCATGTCGTGGTGTAATTTGATATTCAACACTACGTTTTGTGGATGTATATTATGAGGACTAATATGTACGTAAATAATGAAAATAAAGTTATAATGATTATGTAATATTAAAATACCATCTAATTTCACACCATTTAATCAGTAAGGAAATGATATCCTCACTCGTGTGTACGTAGGGATTACCGTCTCCACGACGTGATAGGATTCACTTCCAAGTTCACCGTTCAACGTTGATTATAAAAAAATATATTATTAATAAGTATGTAATATATGACATAATAATGCTAATGGAGATATATATATATATATGTATTTATTTAATTACATGTATCTTATTAACATACTTCTGTTCAATACGATATGAAAACGGAAACAATATTTATGCGTACGTACGGCCTACCGTCTCCATAAATGGTGTTTTCCATTTCATATATCTATCTATTATACATATTTATATTTTAAATATATATGATATAAAAATAATTTTTTATATATTTGAAGTATTTAAATAATTATCTAATAGATATGATCAAGAATAATAAGTAAAAACAAGTACGATAAAGAAAACAATTATTACCCAAAATGACAATTTAAAATGGAAATAAATATTAAATTGGTCGTATAAAGCCATAAATGATTCATGTATGATATAATAAATATGAATATGGTTCAACTATAATTGAATAACATACAATGGTCATTATAATTGAGGATAAACGTACCCTCGTCAAAAGGAACGTGAAAGGTAAGGGTTAATTCTACAATCTCTTCAATATCTAAGGTTGTTTATACATGAGTATCTACTAGGACCTCTTTATCATCCACATATATGTTTCATAAAAATTTATTTCAAAACATATTTACAATTTACAAGACTTTGGGTAAAATTCATTTATACCCTTGTTTGACTTTTTATAAAATGGTTTGAAAGGAATCATTCTGTCATTTTCCAAACATGGTACATTATGAAATTTTCAACAAAATTAATGTAAGAATGTTTTTTTAACTTATATGGAGGGTGCGACTATTTTCAACCCTTAGAAAACCTTCATAGATTCCATTAAAATATTAGATTATTATTTTCAAAATAAATTATTTCTTTTATAATTATGTGAATTTTAAATGATTTCAAAATAAAAATAGATATTTCTCGCAAATAGATTTGATTTCATCTATGTCAACATCCTTTGATAGATTTTAAACTTATTTGAGTTTGATTCATTATAATATAGTCAACCATATTTTTTTAAATGAGTTATGATATGTTGGACTATGGATGTGTTATTTTTATACCAATCATGGATTATGGTTAAAGTATTGACATTTCATATGCTAGTTTTAATACGAATGTTTATGTTATGTTCCATCTTTTTCCTATGTGGAATGAATTGGACTTATTAAGTTACGGGTGGAGCCTGATATAACTCCTCGATGCATCAGTAGTTCTCATGAGACAAACTAGTGTCTTTGAACAAGGCCTTGAAAAAATATTCTTTGTAGTCTTGGCACGAGGCCTTGACTATTTGGTTATGATGTCATGCATTATGCATTCCATTATCAGGAAGTTAGATATTGATATTACATGTGATTATAAGAGTACTATAATATCCATGTGATTAAGTAAATTGAATTATTTGATTTATATTTTCCATATAATTCTGATGTTCATTTTTAAAATGCTTTTGTTTTTGTTTTATTCACTGCCTTAAATTGTCATGCCTATTTGTGAAAGTTTCCGCTATATTGTTATCTTTTCTGAGAATCTGAGATCACTCCTTTCTATGTCTTCTTTTTCCCATAATTTGAAGAAGTATTATATGATTGACCTATATGGATAGTCTAATGGGAATGAATGTGATCAAAGGAGAATATATTGTTGTAGTTTTTCATTTTATAATGTTATTTAAAACTTATGTATGTATGTAGTACTTTTATGGATACTAAACTGATCGATATTGTGGGACATGACTCCTTGTATCATGACAATGTATTAAAATAATGCACCGAATCCTGGCTTCATGGGTCGGGGCGTTACAGTTGATATGATTGAAAGTTTAGTACAAAAATTAGAAACCAGATTTAGAAAAACTCTTATTATGGAACACTACCCCACGATAGATTTTGAGGATTAGTATTGAAGAAAATCCTTGAATTATTGTAATGTAGAGATTTTTTACATTTTCCAAGCAATACATCCCTATCTGGATACGAGAAGGTAGAGGCGGCTCTGGAAAAGCTGTACCTAGGAGTGAAAACTCCAACAAGGAATTTCAAGCTAGACCCAGGATATCATAGTACACGAAATGGGCCTTGCTGCACTCTTGGTTATGACACTCCATGGGGATATGCTTAAGATAATTAACATTTTCATTAAAAGTCATTATGAAGGATTTAGGAAAAAATAATTCATAAAAGAAGACATTTTTTTATTATAGATTATATGAATAATATTTTCAATTTTTGTTAGGTATTTTACAAGTTTGGAATTATGAATTGTGATTCATAAACTAACATAGTGTATACCATTTTTTTGAAATGGCTCTCAATATAAGGAATGAGAAATCCAGAAATACACATGATCCAAAGAGTAAGAAGGATCATATTGTTCATGGAATTAAGACATCATTTAGTAGTGAAATAGTCTTCCATGTATTCTCATCATATTTACAAATAGTATCTTGTGTTAATAAAACATGTAAAGAATTCCCTGAGTCCTATGGATTTTAATGGATGCAAGAGATGAAAAGTATGGTTGAGAGAATGATGGATAAAGGGAAGATGGGGAAGAAGGATTTTCCCAAATGTGATAATTGTGGAAGGAATCACTTGGGTAAATATTTTAAGGGAATTAAAGTTTGTTATAAGTGTGGTGAAAAAAGGACACCGCGTACATGATTTCAAGTTTATGAAAATGGTTTCCAAGGTATATTTCTTCATATGTGAGGAGTTTGGACACTATGCGAATCAATTTCCAAATCATCAAAGTATGCCCAAAATGATGCTATTGGATAATTGTCAAGTTATGATACTACCACATACTATGAGGAATGAATGTTGTTCTTATATTGTTATTAAAGAATTATTTCATTTGAGTGCATTATCAATGATGTAATATTTATATGAATTATGGAAATAACAAAGGATTGTAATGCAGTACAATTTCATTGGAGATTTGAGATTATATAGTTATAAGAAAACTTACTCCATATCAAGATAATTTTTTTGCAAAATACATGGTTGAAGGATAGATAAACCTTAATATGGTTCTGATTCTGATGTAGTGATTTTGGAATATGTTATTATTGATTTGGATAAAATATATTCGATAGTCTTGACTAATTTGAAACTAAATAATTGTTGTTTATTATATTTATGATTGAGTATACAAAAGTTTTGGATATAAGAAGTATATACAATATTATATAAGTAATAAGGGAGAATGAATGTAATCAAAACGTTTTTATGGTAATTCAGGGTGATACCGTGTTTTAAAAGAATACATGATAAAGTTATTCAGATGTTATTATGTGGACAAAAGATCTTCATTATGATTACATTCCTTATAATTTTTGTGCTATGAGTTTGGACAGAAGTATTTTAGATAATTATAAAGGTTGGAATGGATTATGTCTGACATTGGATACTATTCTTAAGGTTAATGAATTTATTAATATTAATTTTGAGTTGTAATAAAAAGGAAAACCCAGAGCTTGGGCGACAACTCGTCGTGTTCGGCAAGGCTGCGTGAAGTGAACCCACAACTGAAGGGTGATAAGAGTGAATCACCTACCACTAGCTTATGTGATGTCCTGGTCTGTGTAATGTAGTTTTTTAAAAAATTTGAAAAATGAAAAATGAATTCATTATTTTTAGAACCCTATACGATTAGGATAAATATAATTTTTTTGAATTCAATTAGGTTTTGGAGTGAAAGATGAGTTTTTTGTAGGAATTAGTTGATGGATGAAACTCTACTTATCATGTATATTTTTCCTCATATTCAATGAATAAATTAATTCTTAAACATTAAGGAAGAGATCTTAAAACAAAATATGTGTATAATAATACCATATGTTTTTTTGAATCGATGATATTTTAAATCATCATAGATTGATAGATTTGAGGCCCTCAATTTTACACTTATTTGTGATTGAAGTCCTCAATCACTCCCTATAAATATTTTCGTTTTCCCTCCAATTATGTGTCCCTAATTGCCACCAATTTTCTCCTATTCGATATAATAATTAGGTGGTGACTTTTTAATTCCCCTTTCCTTCTTATTAAGACTAAATTTTATTAACCAAATTTCTAATGTGGGTTTTCCACAATGGTATTGTTCTATTTTTAACCCTTTATTTTTAAAGAACAATTTCAAATTTTGAGGATGCATATTATTGAAGGATGGGAGAATGAACCACCATAATATATTATAGTATGTTATTTCTTAAATGTAATTCAACAACTCGCACTATACGTAACACCGAGTTTCAGCGTACCACGACATACCAAAATAGCTGTTCAAAAAGCGGTTATGAATAGTATTAATTGAATTTTGAATTTTATATACTATATATAATTTTAGTATCAATATTATGAGTTTCTTAGATATAATATCAGACCAAGTTCGTTTTTTCAGATAAAAGAAGTATTTTTCAAAAAATACAATTTTACCGCCTTTCAATGGTGAAGACCTTTTAATACCAATAATTGGGAATTTTATATACTCAATTTAATGAAATTAAATTATTATTTAGAAGCGGGACATAAAAAATTAGTTTGGATAATTTTTTGGTTCTTTTTTGATAATTTTCATATTTGGATGAATTCTGAAAAATACTAAATTTTAATTGAATTTTTTTTAATAAAAATAATTTATAGTGTTAAATAATAAATTTAAATATTTTTTAATTAAAATTATATTATATATTTATCATTTAATAAAATTTGAGTCATTCTAAGTAATTTCACATTTATATTTGACATATACATGTGTCAACCTTTTGATAGTTTTTTCTTTTTAAAAACCCACTTTTTTCGTTTTAACAATTGGAATTTATTTTAAATTGATTAATGTAACTTATCTATTTTTAATTTGGTAAAATAGACTTAATTTTTGAATTCGGAATATCAGAATTATCTTAGGGTGATTTTTTGGTATTTTTTCTGAAATCATTCAATTATTTATGAATAGTGAAAAACACTATGTTATTGTTTAAAACTGACTTTTATTTAAATTTATTTTAATTAAAAATAGATAAATAATCCCTATATTAGTTCAATTTAATTCATTGGATTCATTTTTATAATAAAATTAGATATATTATTTTTTTTGATCTTTTCACTCTCTTTTACCCACCTCCTTGGCACATTTGAAAATTTGAATAAAACATAATTTTACCCCTTCTATGAATTAAATTTTAAAAATCCTAGAGACACGGCTGAAATAACTAAGTAAAATCTGATTCAATGGGATGAAAATAATATTTGCTGAATAGTAACTTTTTACTTTTATTTACCACGGTTAAAAGTAAATAAGGTAATTAAAGGAAACAAATTATTTTATAATTACCCTAACACATGGTCATAAATATATTGTATAAGTTTATTTTTACCAAAATCGACCATATAAATAAATTTTATCCTCTTGGTCTACTTTGATAAGATTATGACATTCATTGTTATTTTATTTAAATAAGAGTTAAAAGTGTTAAATTCAATGTTTAATAACAAAAATATTTTTAATATAGTGTTATACATAAGATAAATTTGACTATAAATATTCATTATAAAGATAAAAAGATTTCATACATAATTGAATATTATTTATAATTTTTATATATTATATTATAAAATTTACTTATGACACAATGACGATGCTGTAATTACATTATTAATGAATGATTAAAATAATTGATATTCTACATATCTAAATAAATTTAATTTGATACTTTGGATGAATTACACTAATTTTATAGTTTAATATGAAATTTTAGGGCTGATTAAATAATTTTTTTCAATGTAATCATGCTGTTATGATTTTCACAAAAACCAAATACTAAATAGTGTCAAAATCGACACAAATGTATTTTTTGAAAAATACTATATAATTGGTTGATATAATATTCATAAAAATATAAGGTTCATCCAAAGGGCTTAAATAATATAATATATGTTATTAATGAACCACTTGAGGTTCTCTTTGATGTTAAGACTATGTTTATTAACCATATAATGTAAGAATACATGAATACACGGTAAAAGTTAAACTATTTAACTATTATTTAAATCCTGAAGATAAGTATAATATGGTTACCTAAACGTGTCTAAAACCTATATGTTGATAGGTTTTAGACCCATACACACCTTATCATCTAAATAAATCAATTTGTTTCCATTATAAAATGATAATTACTTTAAAATAAAATAATATTTCAATCTTTTCATAAGGTGCCCCTCACCTCTCTTATAAAGGGGAACATCCCCTTCTCTCATATACACACCTCCAAATCTCTTTGGATCTGAAAAACCCTGCCCAAAAATCCTCCCAACTTCGATAAATTCATCCAAGAGGCCTTCCCTTGAGCACAAATCCAACCTAATTATCCCTTTTGTTCAAATCAAAAGGAAACACCCGAAAATAGGCAATTATTTTACCACCTATTTCAATGTTCTTTTCTTCTTCCACATTGACTTTATTTGTATTTTCCATATGAAATTAATAAATCAATTACCTTATAGATAATTTGAAGATATTATAAGTATGTTACAACCATATTCATTATCGTATGCATCCTTTTAATGACAATGTCACCATGTTTCTTATCTACGACTTACCGTCTCCACGATGCGGTGTAATTTGTTATTCAACACTATGTTATTTGAATGGAGATAATGTTGTGTAATATGTATTTAAATAATGAAAATAACATGATAATGTTTCTTTACTATTAATATTCCATCCAATTCCAAACCTTTTAATCATTAAAGAAATGATATCCTCGCTCGTGTGTACGTACAGATTACCGTCTCCACGACACGATGGGAATCATTTTAGGTTCACCATTCAACGATGATTATAAAAATATATATTATTAATAAGTATGTAATATATGAAATAATAATGATACTATATATATATATGTATGTATGTATGTATGTATGTATGTATGTATTTATGTACTTACATATATCTTATTAACTTACTTTCGTTCAGTACGATATGAAAATGAAAATATCGTTTATGCGTTCGTACGACCCATTATCTCCGTAAATGGTGATTTACATTTCATATATCTATATATTATAAATATTTATATTCTAAATATATATGATATATAAATAATTTTTATATTATTTATATGTTTAAATCATGCTTTATATTACACGATCAAGAACAAAAAGTTAAAATATGTATGATAAAAAAGTGCTTATTACCTGAAATGTTAATTTAACATGGAAATCATTATTAAATGGGTAGTATAAATCCATAAATGAATCATGTATGATATAATAAATATGAATATGGTTCTTTTATAATTTAATATCATATAATGGTCATTAAACTTAAGGTTAAACGTACCCTCGACCAATGGAATGTGCAAGGTAAGGGTCAATTCTACAATCTCTTCATTATCCGAGATTGTTTATAAGTGAATATCTACTGGGACCTCTTCATCATCCAAATATTTGTTTCTTAAATATGTACATCAGTTTTTTTAATATTTACTGGACTATGGGTTAATGTCATTTATACCCTTGTTTTAATTTTTATGAAATGGTTTGAAAGGAATCATTCCGTCATTTTCCAAACAATGTACATTATGACATTTTTTAAAAAAGTACAGTAAGAATGTTTTTTAACATATATAACGGGGGTGGCTATTTTCCCCCATTATAACATCTTCAATGATTACCTTACAAGATTTTATGATAATTTTCAAAATAAATTTTTTCTTTTATAGTTACGTGACCTTTAAATGATTTAAAAAGAGAAAGAGATATTTCCCTAGAACAATATTGATTTCATCTATGTCAACATCCGTTGATGGATTTTACATTTGTTTGAATTTGATTCATTATAATAAAATCTTCCATATTGTATTAAATGAGTTATGATATGTTTGACTGTGGATGTGCTATTTTTATACCATTCATGGTTTATGGTTAAAGTATTGAATTTTTGTATGCTAGTTTTAATACGAATGTTTATGTTATGTTTCATCCTTTTAATATGAGGAATGCATTGGACTTAGTCTTTGACGGGTCGATCCCGCTATAGCTCCTCAATTCATCGGTTGTTCTCATGAGACAAACTAGTGTCTTGCACAAGGCTTTGACAAAATCATAATTTTCTTCTCGGCATGAGCCCTTGACAATGGGGTTATGATGTCTGAAATTATGCATTCTATCATTATGAAATTAGCTATTGATATTTCATTTGATTCTTATACTAGTAAAATATACATGTGAATAATTACAAGGAATTATTTGATTTATAGTTGCTAAATTATTCTTAAGAATAAGTTTAAATGGCTTTTGATTTTGTTTTATACATTGCCTTAAATGTTTATGCTAATTTGTGAATGTTTCCACAATATTGTTATCCTTACTAAGCATCTGAGCTCACCCATTTCTATGTTTTAGTTTTTACTGAATGTGACGGTGTATATTATTAATGACCTGTGGGGATAGTATAATTGAAATTAATGTGGTAGAAGTAGAAAATGTGGTTTTTGATTTTCATTTTATAATGAAATGTAAAACTTATGTATGTATCTATTACATCCATGTCCACTAAACAGATCGGTCTTTCGGGGCATGATTCCCTGTATCATGCCAATGTATTAAAATATTGCACCAACTCTAGGCTTTTATGGTTGGGACATTACATTAATTGATTCATTTAGAGGACCTTTTTTATGAATGTGATATAAATAATATTAAAGCAAAAGAAAGTGACAACATGTAACTCTCTTATTTCTTATAAGTATAATAATTCTAATACAGTGATAAATACAATACGACTTCGATAATAAATAGTCTATCTATATATAATGATATTACATACATCATGGGAATTTATTAATAATAATTATATATTAATAAATTACCTTAAATACTGACACAACAGTGATACAATAATTATTTTATAAATAGAAATATGAGATAAATGATTTAAAAAATATTAAAATAAAAATAATTTTAACTATTTAGGGTTATCAATGAGTTTAATAGGTTACTATGAAATATTAAAAGCTCATTAAATGGTTTTTTCTGTGTTATATCTTTTTTTTGATTTTATTGAAAGTTAATGAAATGAATAGTCTCAAAATTGACACTATTGATATTTTATAAAAATAATACATTATTAAATTAATAAATAATAATAAAAATCATAATAAGTTAAAAAAATTAGAATTATAAGGTTAAAAATTTCATTACGTGTCCATTTTTGGTAAATTTACTACATATAAGTAATATTTATTTCCACTTAATATTGAAAATGTTGTTACTACAATTAAAATTAAAATATATTAATTATAATTAAAAAATGATATGTTTTAAAATTAAATAAATACATTTAAAAAATTTATTAGATGAGATGATTTAGATCCATACTCATCTTATATTCTACATAACTCAAGATGGATTCATTTGAATTTAAAAATTATTTTATATTAATTTATTATTTTAAGAATTTCTAAGGGTGACTCTCCCCTCTCCTATAAAATGTACCCACTATTCTATAATAATCACACCTAAATAACCATTTGTTTCATCCAATATATTACCAATGAATTTTATAGAATCACTCCCCACATTCTGTAGGCCCTATTTTAGGAAGAAAAACCTTTTAGAGGTGTTAAGGTGTTCTTCATGGGTGATCAACTAAAGAAGATGTATCATTTTCATTAAATATTTCGAATTTAATTCTTCTTCAAATTCATTAAAATGTCCTCCAACCATGATTAGAGAATAATTAGAGTGTCCTAAATATACTGAGATGTTATTATGTAAATATCATCACCAAATCCATCTCTAATTTCATCAAATGTGAAATGAACTTTTCATTCGTGTGTACAACAAACTACCACATCACGAAGGATATTGTTCTTTTTTTATCACCATATTTAAATACAGGTTATAATGATGGAATTAATGTTAATATTTTTATTTAAAGACATATTAACCCTTATAGGTTAATAATTTTTCAATTATGTTCATAATTTCCATGCATATTAAAATGATAATATCGTTCGTGCGTACTTGTGAACTGTCCACCTGCACAAAGCGATGAAAATTTTTTATTCCCCAAATCATGTATATGATATATATAAGTATATTTATACTATGATTATGATTTTATTAATATTATGACTTTCATAATCACCTATTTTGATACTCTCAAATAATGTCTCATTTATGTAAAGCATCTTGTTTCCCTTATATGATAACTAGTTATGTGAAAACCTTGTTTATATCAAAGTAATAACTATGTACTTTTAATCTAATTGCTCCCTTGTATATTCTAAAAATACCAAATTTCTTATGTAAAAAAGGATACCGATGCAAAGTTCATCGATACAAAGTCCACCGATGCAAAGGTCACGGATGCAAAGGTCACCAATGCAATGGTCACTGATGCAAAGATCCCTAATGTAAAGGTCATCGTTGAAAGGACAGTGTTGCAAGGTTACCATTGAATGTTACCAATGGAAGGTTATCGATGGATGGTCACTATTGAAGGATGACAATCTGCACATACTGTGGAATCCTACCATTGTGAAGGCTACAGTTACCAGTATACTGATGCATACCCTTCCATACTT
This sequence comes from Viscum album, assembly GCA_963277665.1. NCBI lineage: Eukaryota > Viridiplantae > Streptophyta > Magnoliopsida > Santalales > Viscaceae > Viscum > Viscum album. The sequence continues at coordinate 88,782,189 of OY728167.1, read as the reverse complement.
TTTCAAATTCATAAGATTATTTTAATTTTCACATTTGATAAATTAAATTCCTTTGACCTTAATTATTACTGATTGTATACATATCAAGAGACCGTATCTGGGGATAGTATGGGGTATGAGAAATACCACTTGTGGACTACTTATTCCTATTTTCAGACCTAAAATATAAAAAGAGAAGACTGAGGAAGAAAAGGAGGGTGTTCCATACGAAGAACGTCTATGCAGGTGATGGAGCTTACTTACTAAATCAAAGGAGAACAATCCAACACTTACACTATGAACCCACAAGAATCACGAAGATCAATTTGTAAAAAACTCACTTCTTCCTTCAGCGATTCATCAACTCATGATCAACACAAGAGGTAGAACACTCAAGATTATAACCCAGAGTAGCGACACCCTGTTTGGAAGACAACATCTAGAGAAAGACTCCGGCTACAAATTATACACTCCAAGGATTCAAGAGTAGAAATGAAAACACATAGACATTTCTGAACTCATGCTTATAATATTAGCTCTACTATGTTCCATTGTTTTTCATTTCTGAGAAGTGTGTGTGTCTGTCTGTTACACACATTATCATCTATGCATGATCTAGAGGATACGAAAAATCCTCACATAAAACTTCACTTACATTTTGTTTCCCACATATAACTATGGAAGAGACTATGTATGGTCTGTACTATTTTATTTTCCCACAAATAATTGTGGTAGAGGGTGTGAACCCTAGACAGTTTGTGAAAACTGTTGTAAAGCCCGATACAGGCTGTGTTTAAAGTTTATTGTTAATATAAACGACATAGTGGAAGGTGATCAGCAAGTCGAATGGATCAAGTCTCAAATTGAGACTTAACCTCTTGTTTAAATTTAATGTTCACTATATACTATTATACTACGTTTTATCCATTTTCGGCTACTTATAATTGGAAAAACATAAACTTGTTTTTCATTCACTTTGATAGTTAGTTTTGGTTAGTGTGAGTATGTGTTTAATTCAGTAAACTACTTTCAAAAGTTGAAGAACTATTTTTTATTAATTTAACTGAGGACTAATCACCATTGAAGAAACATGTTGACCAACTAAAAATTTATATCTCTACTTCCGTAATTAACCAGGCCATTTAAAAATTTGGGGGATCTTTATAAAAATTTTTATAAATGAAATATTATGTAGGAACTCAATCCCCCCTCCCTCTTGAGATTCTGCTCCGGCCAATATTTAGTAATAAAGTGGTTAAAGTTTTATTGTTACTCTCTGAACTATTGTTAAAGTTTTCAATTTCGTTAACTGTTATTTTTGTTATATCATAAAGATCAAAAAATTTCTGTCATATCAAAATTTTCAGTTCATTAAAATTCTAATTAACTATGGATAACAGAGTTGAGGGTGTTACTACTAGAAATCCTCCTTTCATTAATGGTAATAACTATGCTTAGTTGAAATTAAAAATGAAAATGTATCTACATAGTATGGGACCTGAAATCTGGGACACAATTGATGAAAACCATGTATTTCCTACTACTTCTACGGAAACATGGTCTCAGATGACTAAAGCTACATACAACAATAATTATAAAGCAATGAATTCATTGTACTATTATCTAGGTGATGAAGAATTCAATATAATATCTATTTGTAAAACTGCATATGACATTTGGGATACATAACTGTTTCACATGAGGGAAGATCCAATGTTATAGAAATGAGATAAAAAAATATACTATTAAGTATAATAATATTAAAATGAATCCTAATGAGATTATTTCGGAAATGCATCTCAGGATCAATAAAATAGTGAATACCATGAGTCTGCTCAGAAAACCAGTTTACAACAAGGATTATATTATGAGATTTCTTCGATGCGTACCTGAAAGATGGAGAGGAACGTCTGTTTCTATCCAAGACTCTTGTGACATAGGAAAGCTACCATGGAAGGAACTAATTGGAAAGCATATGATGTACGAAGAAGGGCTTAACATAAATCACAAAAAAAAAGATGAAGAACAAAGAATGTAATCTGTTCCATTTAAGACTACTACCTCAGAGAACAAAGATAATGAAAAAGTTCAAGCTCTAATAGACACTTCCACTATTGAAGACTCAGATTCTGACCGTGATGATGAGATGGATCATATTTCTAGGAGATTCAATATGTTCTACCAAAAGAAGAAGTTTTTTAGAAAATAAAACTGTAAAGGAATGTTTGATAATAATGGACAGTGGAAAAAGGTCATAAAGTCAAATGATAATAAAAATTAAATAGTTTTCTATGAGTGTGAACGAAAAGGCCATGTGCAAGATGATTTCCCCAAGATTAAATTTCAAAAGAAATATGAATACAAGGGAAATATATAAAAAACGCTATGAATTCTACTTGGAGTGCTTCATAAGATAGATCAATTGTATATGAACCTTATAATATTGAAATAAACAAACATGGAAACCTGTGTTTTGGGGCAGAAACTTCTGAGGTAACAACCAATTCTCTTGTACCTAGTTCTTATTATTCTGGGAATGAATGTGAATCAAACAATTATGAAAATATGAATAAGAATGAACTATTTTAATATTGATTAATTCTTGAGGATACCATCTATAAACTCAATGCATAATATAAATTATGAAATGAAAACATGCTTTAAATGTTAATGTTATGTCACATCTGGATATTGAAAGGGAAAAATGTGATAAGCTATTAAAAGAAAATACTGAACTTAATTAATAAAATAAGCAATTAAAAATGGATTTGGAAGTGTTTTATGCTAGTAGAGATACCTTGACTCAGTTGATAGGAAAAAAAATTTATCCAAAATACAAAACTATTATAGGATTTCAACTTGGACATAGATGGAATATTAAAACTATATTTGTTCCAAAATCTGGACATTTGAATACTAGTTCATCTTATGGACAATATATTGAAAAAAATCCTCTAAAGGACTCCACCAAGTGTTCATTTCTCAAATAATATCTGCTAATTATAGGATACCTATGTGAAAATTATGGGTTCCCAATGGTTTACTTGCTATCATCTCTGGACCCAAGAAAATATGGGTACCAAAGTTAGCCTACACATAATCTATTTTGGAGAAAAATTGTCTTAAGAGATCCTATAAAACTGTATTGTACTTGGATAGTGGATGTTCCAGACACATGATAGGAGAATAATCATTATTCAAAAGCCTAATTAATGTTTATAGTGGACATGTTATGTTTGGAGATATTGAAAAAGGGATGATTGTCAGCTTATACCAAATGTGTAACCCTAAAACGATATAAATTTAAAAAGTACACTTTGTTGATGGGTTAAAATACAATTTACTATATAGCTCTCAATTGTATGATAATGGATTCAATGATACATTTGAAAATGAAGCATGAATTGTTTTTTCATTCAAAATGGGATTTAATATTTCCTACTCTTAGAAATGAAAATGTATATGTTATTGATTTAAATTCTTTTTCTAGGAAAAATGTAACTTGTTTAAATTCATTTCATAAGGGATCCTAGTTATGGTATAGAAGATCAGGACACTGCAATGTGCACACGCTCAGGAAACTAAGGAGGAACGGTTTAGTTAGAGACTTACCTTAATTGGAATTACTTCTTAACAAAGGGTGTAATCCATTTCAAAAGGGAAAACCAGATAATGTTTCTTTCAAAACAATGAAATAAGTTTCTATTTCTCAACCACTTGAGTTGGATCACATGGATTTTTTTGGACCATCTAGAGTTTCAAGTTTAAATGGGAAGCACTATGTTTATGTTCTTGTAGATGATTTATATAGATATACTTTGGTATACATTCTAGCTCAGAAAATTGAAGCATTCTCTTACTTCATTAAATATTCCAAGTCTGTAGAAAATCATAGTGGACATAGAATTACGGCCTTAATAAGTGATCATGCCTGTGAGTTTGAAAATAAAGAATTTGAATCTTTTTTCTAAAAAGTGGATATACTCACAATTTCTCTGGTCCTTGACACCTCAAAAATGGAGCTTTAGAAATAAGAAATAAGAATCTTCAAGAGATTTCCCAGAATATGCTTAATGAGTATAATATACCTATTTATTTTTTGGCTGAGGACGTTAATACAACTTGTAAAATTATTAATAGTGTATTAACTAGATGTGTTCTTACGAAGACTCCTTATGAGCTCTAAAATAATAGGACACATAATTATAATTACTTTCGAGTCTTTTTATGCAAAGTTTTTATCCATAACACTAAGGAAAATCTTGACAAGTTTTCTTCCAAAAGGGATGAAGGAAATTTCCTAGGCTACTCAGTCACTAGGAAATCTTATAGAGTATTTAATAAGAGAAAAAATGTGTGGAAGAATCATTTCATGTCAAATTTGATGAGACTGATCCTCATGAAACCAAAACCTCTGTTGAACATCTTGAAGAAGATAAAGAAATTCTGGACTTTAATGACAAAGAAAGTGAACCCTAAGTGAAAACAACCAATTCTGGAAATTTTCCACAATCTGTGAATGGTGAACCGGAACCTATAAAAAATCATGTGGAGTATAGTTTAACTCTTCATATTGGTATTTTAACTCTCAGGAATCATCCTTTAGACGTTGTAGTAGGTGATCTAAATAGAGGATCCCAAACTAGAGCATCTTTGAGAAACCAGGATGAACATCAAGCCTTTCCTTCACAGCTTAAACCTAAAAATATCAATGATGTAATCAATGATGAATTTAGGGTGATAGAAATTTAAGATGAATTAAATCAGTTTGATAGAAACAATGTCTGTGAATTAGAAGAAAAACCTAAAGGCACATTGACCGTTTGCACTAAATGGGTGTTTAGAAATAAAGTTGATGAATCTGGAAACATAGTTAGAAGCAAGGAAATACTATTTTCACAAGTATATAGTCAAGTATAAGGAATATATTATGAGGAATCCTTTGCACTTGTAACTAGACTATAATCCATTAGGATATTATTTTCCTATGTAGCTCATATAAATTTAAAACTTTATCAAATGAATGTCAAAAATGAATTTTTAAATGGGTACATTGTTAAGGATGTATTTTTTGAAAAACCCCCTGGTTTTACAAATACCCATTTTCAAATAATAACATAAATATTTATAAATCTTTATATGGTTTGAAACAAGATCCAAGAGCTTGGTATGATAGACTTAGTTCCTTTTGTTATTTCAAAAGGTTTTACTAAAGGAATAGGGGATCATAATTTTTTTTATTAAAGGGATTTCCAAATATGTTTTAATAGTACGGATTTATTTAGATTATATTATTTTTGGATCCTCTAAAAATTCATTATCTACTTATTTTTCAAAAATAATGAAAGATGAATTTGAAATGACTTTAATGGGGGAATATAAATTTTTCCTTGGATCTCAAATTTGTCAAAAAAAAAATAATGGTATTGTTTTAAATAAATGTAAATATACAAAGGATAATTTGAAAAGTTTTGGTTTGGATTGAAATAAAGGTAGTGAAACCCCTATGAGTACCACCTTTAAGTTGGATGCTAAGGAAACACGTAAACCAGTGGATCCAAACAATTACAGAGTTATGATTTGAGGTCTGCTCTATCTTACTACTAGAAGACCTGATATTTTTTTCATAGTATTCATTTTTACAAGTTTTCAATCCAATTACAAAGAGACTCATTTAACTACTGTTAAAAGGATATTTAAATATCTCAATTATACTGAAAACATAGGACTGTTTTATCCATGTGGAAAATCACATGATTTAATAAGTTATTTAGATGTTGATTTTCCTAGTTGCAGTTTAGATTGAATGGGAACCTCTAGAACATGTCACTTTTTAGGTAAGTCACTAGTATCAGGGTGTAGTATGAATCGGAACATTGTTACATCATCTACACCCTAAGTTGAATATATATCTACTGGTAGTTTTTGTGCTCAAAATATATGGATTAAACACACCTTAATATACTATGGATATCAATTCAAACATGTCTCTATAATGTGTGATAATACAAGTGCTGTTAACATCTCCATGAATCCAGTATCTCATGATAGGACCGATCACATTGATGTGAGACATCACTTCTTGAGAGATCATTATCAAAGAGGTGATATCACTCTTGAATTCATTGGAACTGAACAAAAATTTCTGATATATTCACTAAGACTTTGAATAATGAGAGGTTAAATTACATAAAAAATGAGTTAGGTATGATAAACTACTAAAGTATAAACCTCACCGATAAACCTCACCGATAAACCTCACCATTGGACCTCACCGATAGACATCACTTTTGTCACCTTACCAATAATCGACTTTTCTAAGAATTACAGTTTTCTATGACATAATCTAAAATTTTTTATGCATCACATATTTCTTTTATCTGATTTGTTTTCTAATCCCTAAGTGATTATATTAATGTACATACCACATTTCGATCCACCTTAAAGTCTTTCTCCTGAATATCTTTCTCCCTATCCTCAGAACCTAACCCTCTTCTGAAACCATTGAACCACTCCAGATCACATGGAATGTGTGAAGAGACCGTAGGTTATTGATGAAGGGGATGCACCAAATCCAAAGAGTCATCGACCTGAGTTATGTAGTGGAATCCATGCAGTGGAAAAATTGATCAAACCTAATCTATCAAAGAGAGAAACCGTGGTTGAAAAAGTGCTCCGCTCCAAATGGTTTTATGAGAAGATAATCCTTAGTGATGAAGTCACTTGAAGCTCAAGGATGGGTTGAATGCATTGTAAATAATAATGGACCCAATTACACAATGTTAGTAAATGAGTTTTATGAGTTTTTTAAATTTGAACAGAATGATGATGAGAACAGAATGTATTCATGGGTGAATGGAATGAGTATGAATTTTTCATCTGTTGAATGGGTTGTGTATCTGAGAGTACCACATGAATGGATTTATGATTACTACTCAGGTGTGGTGCCTTCCACTACTGAGTCCATTGGTTATGAAGAAGCCTTAGCCGAACTGACATGGAGTGGGATCCCAAGAAAAGTCATTGATTCTAAGATGGATGGAGAATAAAACCTACTATTTATGTTTGTCTAATATGTCTTGAGTCCCAGGAGAGGGGAATTTGCTAATTTGAAATTTCATGTTGTATTTCACTTGTATTTGTTGAAGCATGGATAGAAGATAAATTTATGTTGGCTGCTGATGATTCAATTTAAAGATATGAAAATGCCTAGGTCTAAATCCAAAGCCTTATTTTACAGTAGATTGATATCCTTAATGTTGAAGGTGAAAGGTTTATCTAGAGATAAGGAGGAAACAATTATAGTAAGGGACAATTTCTACATTACAAAGGTAATTTTCAAGTAGATGGAGATAAATTAGAACCACTGGAAAAGATGATTGGTGCATGATGTGGCTAAGATATACGAGCAATTCCTCCTTGTCACATATCCTACTATGCCTTAGGGTAAGATATATCCTGGTATAATGCAGGGTGATGTAAAGCCTGCATATTCACATGAATAAGGAGAAACTGCTACTGTTCCAGAAATAGAGGATTCTCCTATAGATGATAGGAGTGATCCAGACCATGCCTCTAATCATCATGATAATAATGTATTATTTGTTGGGAATAGACCACCAATGAGATTTTCTAGAAGGGGGATAGTCCTAAGGGATAGTGATGATGAAGAGGCTAGTGAAGAATAAGGGAAAGAAAATGTCTTAAGATGCAATAGAGCAACCTCAGATGAGGATGAGGACACTAAATCTAGTAATGCTGACTTTGAGATTGATAGTGATGTGAGTGAAGAGGAATGTCTTCGTCTCAGTCTATTGATAGGTCATACATAAATGGTTGAAAGTGTAGATGAAGAGGTTGAGGAATTAGTAGAAGTTGGAATTGTTTTTGATTTTTCTGATGATTATGTGAAGGATGTGGCAGTGGACCCTCCTATTGATGTAGTTGCTCAAGGATACATGGAAGTGATTAATGTGGTTGATCAGGAGAATGCACCAAGTGAGGGGGACGAACCTGTTCCCACAAGATAAGTTGTTGTAACTCATGGAATAGAAGATTGGTCAGAAGACCATGGATTTGTGGTCTTAGGCTTTGATTATAGAGACTCTGATGATGATAGCACATCAGAAGGCCTCCAATTACTTCTATTTTAGAAAATACTATTTGGCATCTAGTGTTTCTTTATCCTCGAGACTATGTGAAGAAAGATGATTTAGAATCAATAAAATCAGATCTGAAGAGCTATATTGATGAGAGATTTGTTGGGTTAGAGAAGGCTATGAATCACAATCAAGCAGTTGTCACTTCTGTAGTGGAAAGGATATTTTTTTCCGCTCACTCGATCCTGCTAGAGGATGTCAATGACTGTCAGAATGAGATCAGATCCCTGGAAGATTCTATGGAATCTATGAAGCAGTTTATTTATAGATTAGACCCCTACATGGGTTCAAGGGTTCGGGTGGAAAAAGATCATTGATATATTAAAATTGTGGTTCAACAAATGAAACTATGTTTGAGGACATTTAGAAGTCCATGGAGAAACATGTGAGTGGCCAAGATGATGATGTGAAGAGGCTGATCAATGGGCTGACAAAATCCTTTAAATAAATAGTGGTTTTCACTATGGAACATCTGTGTGCAGCTGATTTATCATCAGCCTCTCCTCCAGTTGATCTTGAATCCTTTAGGTTGGTTATTAGAGAAGAAGTTGAGAAGTTCTCTATTACCATATTCTCAGATCCTTATTCTATGACTCATGTTATTTTCACTAACAGATAAATTCATAACTTTGTGTGAAATTATGTAAGTGAATCGGCTCAAGATCAAAATTCCATCAAAGATAATATTGATTTCTACTACAAAAGGGTCTATATTAAGCATCACATGGATGGTCACATCATGTTGTTTTTGGATAACTTGAGGATTCCACCAGTCACTCGTGTGTTTAAGGATCTGGTAAGAAAGCTTTGCGAATTGAATTCTACCTTTGAGAAATTCATGAAGAATAAGGATGATTTTATCTTCGCCATGGAGAGAGGAGGAAGTATTATAATGGAATTTTGAAATCATCTTTTACCCTTCCTCCATGTGGACTGAACTCGCATCATTATTCATCCAGCCTTTCTTTTTTACCTCAGATCCTTTAGGATATACCAGTGTTGCACCTATGATGACTCCTACTCAGGCCATCAGATGTTTGACCCCTATGATTCCTCAGAGATCCACTCACTACCGGTCTACTGATGATTCTGTTGTAGCTCTTCCAACCCTACTAACTGCCATACCTTAGCCTATTCCTCCCTCTTCAGACCCTTCCTCCTCAACATCCAAAGGCAAAGCTCCCTTTGACATATGTGATGTGGATTAAATGTGGGATGTCTTAGTTGATAGGGATCTTTCTACCATTTTTGTATATTTGCAACATTAATGGAAACTCTTATTCTGTGTCATTTTTTGTTTCACTCATTTTGTTATTAGAAAAGGGGGAGAAACCGGTTAGGTTACCAGTTAGGTCTAACATTAAGCATCCCAAAACTGAAAGGAGGTGATGTTTTTCTGTTTAAATTTCAAATCTATCCTAACTATATTTTTCCAAAATAAACATGGTTAAAATGTTCTTTTACACAGCTCTGAAGATATTAGCAAATGTGAATAATCCTAATTCAAGAAATACTGACATAATTAGTGATTATCAAAAAGGGGGAGACTATTGGACTCACCTTTTTTTGATAATCCACAATCATGTTTCATTTATGTAAATCATCTTGTTTCTATTATAAGATAATTATTTATGTGAAAATCACGTTTATATCAAAGTAATAACTATGAACTTTTAATGTGAATGCTCTCTTGTTTAAGATCAGAGTGAAAAATTTCTCAAGAACCAAAGTTCACCGATTCCAAGGTCACCTATGACAATGTCATAGATTAAAAGGTCACAGATGCAATGGCCACTGGTGCAAAAGTCACCAATTCAATGGTCAGCAATGAAAAGTTCACAGATGCCAAGGTCACTGATGCAATGGTCACCAATGCAAAGGTCACCGACGCAATGGTCACTAATGCAAAGGTCACCAATGTAAGGTCACCGTTTCAAGGCCACCATTGCAAGGTTACCATTGAAGGTTACCGATGGAAGGTTACTAATGGAAGGACACCATTGAAGGTTGCTTGAAACACCCCACGATTTAATGAAAAATATTCCTTTTAATTTTATTGATGTCTTGTGTTGTACGATACAACAACAGAGTCTTTCACAACACACAACCCTAACTTAGCTGCATTACACGCAATCAACACCTTCCTCGATAGCATGTGTTGTACTTAATACCGAGTTTCACTAAATAACGATATGCTATTAAAATATTATTAAAACTAGCTGTTATGAATAGTAATAATGACTTTTTGAAATTTTGTAAATTTCATCATTTTAAATGGACTTCATTTTTGGATTCAGAATATCGAAATTAGCCAAGGTTGAAATTCTGGTATTTTTCAGAAAACTGTCAATTTTTGATGAATAGTGAAAACACTAGGTTACTATTTAAAAACCAACTTTTTATTTAAATAATTATTTATTTTATTTAAATTTATTTTAGGTCAAAACTGACACATAATACATATATAATTTCAATGTAATTCATTGGATTCATTTTATAATAATTTTAGATATATAAAAATTTTATTGAACTTTTGACCGTCTTTTACCCACCTCCTAGGAGAATTTGCAAATTTACATAAAACATAATTTTATCGCTTTTGTGAATGGAATTTCAAAAATTAGAGAGGAATGGTTGATGTAAGTATGTAAAATGTGGTTCAATGAGTGGAAAATAATTTTTGGTGAATAGTAACTTTTTACTTTTATTTACCACGGTTAAAAGAAAATATAGTAATTAAGTGTAAAAATGATATTATTATTAGCATTACACATGTCCTAATTCTATTGGATAAGTGTAATTCGACCATAAACATCCTTAGGAATAAAATATGACAATTTAGGCCCACTTGGATTAGATTAGGACATTTATTATTAATTTATTTAAAGAAGGGTTAAAATAGTTAAAATCAATGTTTAATAAGTAATTATTTTTAATATAGGGTTATGCATAAGATAAATTTGACTGTAAATATATAATTAGAAAGCTAAAACGATTTACTACATAATGGTATTTTATTTGTAATTTTTAGACTATAAATAATATAATTTATATATGACATAATAATGATGCAGTAATTATATTATTAATGAAATAATGACATAATTGATGTTATAAATACCCAAATAAATGAAATTTGAGCCTTTTGTGAATTACAATAATTTTCTATCTTTATATGATATATTATTATTTATTTAATTCACTTTTTTTGAACTAATATTTCTCTTATGATTTTCACAAAAATCAATTACCTAATAGTGTCAAAATTGACATAAAATAGTTTTTAAAACAAATATTATATTATTAATTGTTATATTATTACTAAAAATATATGGTTCGGTCAAATGACGTATATAAGGTTATATATATTAATAATAAACATCTGGGGGTTCGTTTGGCTTGTTATAGTATGTTTATTAACCTTATAGTGTAAGAAAACAAGAAGACACGGTAAAAGAAAAATTATTTAACTTAAAGTTAAATATAAATGATAAGGTTAAAATAGAAACCTAAACTTTTCTAAATTATATTGGATGAGATTATTTCGACCCTTACCCACCTTATCTGAGAAATAACTCAATTTGGAGCTATTAAAAACAGAATATGACTTTATAATAAAATAATATATTTAGTTATTCCAAAGGTACCCCTCTCCTCCCTTGTAAAAGGGCATCTCCTCCCACTCTTCCTCACACCACATTGAGCCTTAATGCTCGGACAACCCCTGCCAAATTCTCTTCTACACTTCCCTAGAAATATCCTAGAGGTCCTGGTCTTCTTCAATGACGAATTTTGGTGCCCTAAGAAAAGGTCTCAAAGAGGCGCTTCAAAGAAGAGGTAATGTCTGTTACCGATTCTTTCAACTTTATTTCTTATTCCACTTATTCTTCATTAGCTGTTTCATTATGATGTAATAACATCAGTATCACTCATGTACTGATATGTTATTATATGTATTAAACAACCCTATTTCACCATCTATCAATCCAACAGAAAACAAAATCACCACGCGTGCGTACGTACGGAATACCGTCTCCACGCCATGGTGTAATCTATTTTCCACCACCACCTTACTTGGATGGGTATAATGGTGTAAATAATATCTATATATGATTATTTTAAAGTGATATTGATTCTGAAATAGTATACATACACTCCAATAAAATTCCACGAAATGGGAATGATATCATCGCACGTGTGTACGTACGGACTACCGTCTCCATGACGCGATGAGATTCATTATCCATGTAAACCATTCATGAATGATTATAAAGTATATATAATAAGTAATCAATAAATATATGACATAATAATGATACTGTATTTATGTGTATATATATGTATTTCATCTACTTAATTTCATTCAATTCAATAAGGAAACGAAAATCGCGTTCATGCGTACGTACGGCCTACCGTCTCCATGAACGGTTTATTACATTTCATTTAATCGATCTATAATATATATATGTATATACTGAAATATATATTATATGTAAATCATGTTTTACATTCTGTAATTAAGTAAATATGGATATAAGTAAGAATATCAAGAATAACAAGTCCAAACACGTACGATATATAAAACGATTTAACCCAAAACGCTTCTTTAACATAGATCTTACAAAAGAACGGGTAATATAAATTTATAAGTGAAACTATATATGATATCATAACAATGAATATGATTCTGTTATAAGGGAATGACATTATTTAAATCATTATACAGGAGGTTCAGAAACGTATGAAGCATATCGGACCTAAGGTAAGGGATAATTTTGCAAATCTCATTTTTATCCAAGATTTCTTATTCGCAAGTATTTGCTGGGGTTATATTTATCATCAATTTCCATGTTTTATAAAAATGTTTTCATGTATGTTTAATGTCCCTTTTACCCATTTTTTACTTTTACCCCGTGTTATGGAAGGAATATTTCTTTTGTTTACCATACATGTTTTTTTGACTTTTCCGACAAAAGTATGAGGAGAATGTTATTTTTAACTTATACAGCGTGAACAGATTTTTACGGTTTCATAAAAACTCATTTTCATGAAGCTTCCTCTACAAGATTGAATGATTATTTTCATCAAAACCCTTTTCTTTTAAAATTTCATGACATTTTGTGAAAAGAAAATGATTTGGAAGAACAAAGGATATTTTCCTCAATAATTCATTTCATGTGTTTTTATCAAAACTATTTTCCATCTAAAATGATATTATTTAATATGTTTATGTTTCAAGTATAATGTCTCCATTATTTATAATGTTTTATTTTTCTTATGATGAAAGTATATACATTTTTTATATAGATTATGTTATGATGGCATGATGTTTAAGAATCTCATTCTATTACATGGGTTATGCTATGATGTATGATTTTGGATTTTGTGGAACACGAAAGAATGATTTCACTATGAGATGGGTGGAACCTATATCTCCCTCCAATGCATTGGGTAAAGATTTATATCTCATGAGATAGATATGGCTGGAACAGTAAGTTAATCTGGTTTGGTGTTACATGACTAAAACGAGGAGTGAACTCGATTCAGAAAGGGACTTTGTCCACTAAGACTGTCTTGGAAGTAATGCCTTGGCTACTATGGAAATAATGACATGTGCTAAATGGTTGCAACAATTACATGTTTTATTCGCATTATATTTTATCATGATTGATGTTCTATTATGATATATTCCTTACATACTTCCACGATTTATGTCTTTGATCAAGATTTTGATGTTTAAATTTTATGCCCAAGTTTTTGCTTTCAAATGTTTATGGATTGTTTTATTTTCACTCTATTTGCCCTTACTGAGGATTTGAGCTCAACCTTTTTATGTTCTCTTTTCCCTAGGATATAAGGAATGGTTGTAGGTAAAAAAGGGATGATCTATATGGGAGATGTTGAGGATCTTTCACCAAGATTAGAAGTTTATGTTCCAGGTTTCCAAAGGCACTAAACTATTATGATCCTTTGGTGTATGTTTTTGTTATGTATTAAGTATTATGTAAAATTAATGTAATGTATATGTACATCAAGATTTTGGTCACTACAATTGGCATTAGAGGGAGGATTACTTAACCTTTGGAAACTAGATGCGAAAACTTTAGTGAGATCCCTAGGGATATTTCTAAGGTATGTCTATGGACGTCCCTGAGGATAAGATAGCGTATAGGTTATAGTCCTAAAACTACGGTAATGATCATAGAATTTAACCTAAGATGTTAGATAATGATGGTACTCCCCCTTTATTATGTTGTTTTACCTAGAATGATTTTTGCCTCTCACACTATTATTTTTGGGTTTTAGACGATAGCTGGCACCCGAAAAAACTATGTTGATCAATGTAATGGACAATGCAATGATTGTCCTCCCGAACAAAAAAATGTTACGGGAGATGGAATGGAAAATATTATTGTTATACTTACACAATCTATGAATCATTCTGGACTTCCAAATGAGCAGAGAAGGGAGCAATATTCTTTTGAGTCCTTCATGAGGAAACGTCCACCTTCTTTCAGTGGGTCTTCTGATCCACTTGTTGCAGAACAATGGATCAGTACCACTAAAAAGATATTTTCAGTTCTGCAATGTTCTGAACATGATAAAGTCATATTATCAGTATATCGTTTGGAAGGTGAAGCTGATCAATGGTGGAATCTTATCAAGAATACTAGGCTAAGAGATGAAATTGAGTCCATGGAATGGGATGAGTTCAAGAACATATTTTTCAATAAGTACTTCCCTCGTATTCTTCGAACAAAGATGGATATGGAGTTTCTTGAACTAAAGAAAAAGGATGATGAATATGTTGGTATATACGAAGCGAATTTTACAAGGCTTGCACGGTATGCATCTGGATTTATCATCCAACCTGAAAGTAAAGTTGATCGATTCTTCAGTGTCTTAAAACCAAATCTTCAAAGGGAATTAGATATAAGAGACTTCAGTAGCTATGAAGAAATTGTGCATTGTGCTATCAAGGTAGAAATGGAATTTGGTGTTACATATCCATCTCCTGGTTTTGAAAAGAAACTAATGATGGAGTTTAAGGAGAAATCTCAGAATAATGGTGAAAAGAAGATGAATGTTTCCTTATGGTCAAAGGGTGGAAATAAGCTTGGCGGAGATTGTCTTAAAGGGACTAGAAAATGTTTTATGTGTGGAAAACAAGTTCATCGAGTAGCTGAGTATCGAAGTAATGGAAAAAGGGTTGCTAATGGTGTGAATAAAGAAAAGACTGCAGAGAACACACCACCAACACTTCAATGCATCAAGTGCAATGAAATGGGGCATTATGCTAATCAATTCCCTAATCCAAGGGTTAATGATGATCTACATGAGCAACCACTTAAGGAAAAAGACAATGGGAAGTCACATGCGATCCCTATTGGTGATGTTGAATATGAAAACGATGTGGTGGAATGATTAAGTGTTTATGTAATGGGATTCCAAAATAATGTTGTATATAGTATCATGGAATATTGGAATATTTATGTATTGGTGTATTGTGGTTTTCAATAATTTTATGGTACTGGTAAACATGGAAAGTGATTGAGATATTTTTGGAAAGAAGATGATATGCGCATAATGAAGGGAAAAGGAGAAAATGAAATGTTTGACAGTATTCATGGACTCATGACTGATATAAGGTAATAGTTATATCATGGATTGAGTATATAGAATTTTGGTGTTTTGGTATGTGGAAAGTGTTATCTTTTGAAAACACACATTTTTCCACTAAGATTCAATGGGTATTAATTTTTCAAGATAATACATGATTACCGCCTTCGAATGTTTGGAATGTGACCAACAAGACATATCTTATGATATATGGGGATCAATGATGGTATTAACATGCTTGTTATACGAAATCTATAGTAATCATTTTCACTATATTATGAGAGTGGAATGCAGTATTATGGATAAGCCTAAAGATTGGAATGGATTATGTTGGACATAAGTTAGTATTGTTTAAGGATAGAAGTTTTATCGATATTAATAATGGGATGTTATAGTAATGTAGTTTTAGAAAAAGGACAACCTGCGAGATGAGCGACAACCCATCGCATCGGACAAGGCTGTGGGAATCGACCCCACAACCAAAATGTGACTAGCCTTTATCGCCCACCACTGGCCCACAGTATGTCCCTGGTTAGTAGAAACTAGTTTTATTTTATTAATCTGTATGATATATGATGTATAAGTTCATTTTTTGAACCATATACGATTAATCTAACCATAATATGGACTTAAAACTTTTGATTACCTTTTGTTTGAAACAGATGGAATCACCCATCATTCTATCACATGATCTTCTAACACATCACGAATAACAAATTCAACTTCATTTCTTTAAGGGATGATGTAGAGATTGTTCAATTCACGAACAATAGTGAAATTGTACCAAAATCATGTATGTATTTCTTTTAATTCATCAACTTTAGGGAAATGATAATGAAAAAAAAATTGTTGTCCTAGTTCCCTTATATTCGATGAATCAGATGGTACCTTAGATCATCACAAATCTATGGCTTTGTGATTGTTGGCTTTTTCATAGCAAGCTTCTCTACCACTATCCATCAGAACAAGATGGTTAGGTTTCTCTTCTATATCCATATTTTCACCTTTGTTATCCTATGTGGAAACCTTGTGATAAGTTAATTTGGGTAACCGTAATGTTTCATACATTAGTTTTTAATGATTGTTTTTGGTATTCCTTTTTATGATGTGGGTTTCTATTAAAGAAACTTTCGAGTAGTAAACCATTTATAACCCTGATGAATTTCAAGGGCGAAATTCATTTTAAGGGGCGTAGAATGTAACACCCCGAGATTTTATGAAAAATATTCTTCTTAATTTTATTGATGTCTTGTGTTGTACGCTACAATAAAGTCGTCTTACACAAAACACAACCCTAACATGGCTGCATTACACGCAATCACGACCTTCCTCGATAGCGTGTGTTGTACGCAATACCATGTTTCACTAAACAACGATATGCTATTAAAATATTATTAAAACTAGCCATTATGAATAGTAATAACCACTTTTTGAAATTTTGTAATTTTCATCATTCAAAATGGACTTCATTTTTGGATTTGGAATATCGAAATTAGAATAGGGTGAAATTTTGGTATTTTTCTGAAAACATTCAATTTTTGATGAATTGTGAAAACACTGGGATACGATTTAAAAATCGACTTTTTATTTAAATAATTATTTATTTTATTTAAATTTATTTTAGTTAAAAATTGACACATAATACATATATATGTTCAATGTAATTCATTGGATTCATTTTATAATAATTTTAGATATATAAAAATTTTATTGAACTTTTGACCATCTTTTACCCACCTCCTAGGAGAATTTGCATATATACATAAAACATAATTTTAATGCTTTCGTGAATGGAATTTCAAAAATCGGTGATATATGGTTGATGTCATTAAGTAAAATTTGGTTCAATGAGATGAAAATAATTTTTGGTGAATAGTAACTTTTTACTTTTATTTACCATGGTAAAAAGTAAATTGGGTAATTAAGGGTAAAATTGATATTGTTATTACCCTAACACATGACCTAATTCTATTGGAAAAGTGTAATTCGACCAAAAACAACCTTATAAATAACATATGACCATTTAGGCCCACTTGGATTAGATTAGGACATTTATTATTAATTTATTTAAAGAAGGGTTAATATAGTTAACATCATAGATTATTAAGTAAATAATTTTTAATATAGGGTTATACATAAGATAAACTCGACTATAAAAATTCATTAGAAAGATAAACATATTTCCTATTTAATGGTATTTTATTTCTAATTTTTAAAATTTAAATAAATTAATTTATTTATGACACAATGATGATGAAGTAATTATATTATTAATGAAATATTGACATAATTGATGTGATAAATACCCAAATAAATGTAATTTGAGACGTTTTGTGAATTACAATAATTTTATATGTTAATATGACATGTTAGTATTGATTTAATTAACTTTTTCGACCAAATAATTATGTTATTATTTTCAAAAAAATCAATTACCAAATAGTGTCAAAATTGACATAAAATAGTTTTTAAAACAAATATTAAATTATTAATTGTTATATTATTCAAAAAAATCTATGGTTCAGAAAAATGACTTAGATAAGGTTATATATATTAATAGTAAACAACTTGGGGTTCTTTTGTCTTGTCATAGTATGTTTATTAACCATATAGTGTACGAAAACAAGAAGACACGGTAAAAGAAAAATTATTTAACATAAAGTTAAATCTAAATGATAAGGTTAAAATATAAACCTAAACATGTCTAAATTCTATTGGATGAGAGGATTTCGACCCATCCCCACCATATCTTCGAAATAACTCAATTTGGAGCTATTAAAAAATGAATATGACTTTATAATAAAATATGTTTTTAGTTATTCCAAAGGTTCCCCTCTCCTCCCTTTTAAAAGGGCACCTCCTCCCTCTCATCCTCACACCACTTTGAGCCATAAATATCGGCCAACCCCTGCCAAATGCTCATCTCAACTTCCCTAGAAACATCCTAGAGGTCCTGTTCTTCTTCAAGGACCAATTTTTGTGCCCTAAGAGGAGGTCACAAAGAGGAGCTTCAAAGAAGAAGTAATGTCTGTTACCGATTCTTTCAACTTTATTTCTTCTTCCACTTCATATTATTTAGTTGTTTCATTATTAAGTAATAACATCAGTATCACTCATATACTGTTATGTTATTATAAGTATGAAACAACCCTATTTCACCATCTATCCATCCTATAGAAAACAACATCACCGCACGTGCGTACGTACGGAATACCGTCTCCACGCCATAGTGTAATCTATTTTCCACCACCACCTTACTTGAATGGGTATAATGGTGTAAATAATACCTATATATTATTATTGTAAAGTGATATTGATTCTAAAATAGTATGCATACACTCCAATACAATTCCACGTTCAGGGGAATTATATTATTGCCCGTGCGTACGTACAGACTACCGTCTCCACAACGCGATGATGTTCATTCTCCAAGTTAACCATTCATGAATGATTATAAAGTATATATAATAAGTAATCATGAAATATATGAAAAACTAATGATACTGGATTTATGTGTATATATATATGTATGTCATCTACTTAATTTAATTCAATTCAATAAGGAAACAAAAACAGCGTACATGCGTACGTACGGCCTACCGTCTCCATGAACGGTGTATTTCATTTCATTTAATCGATATATCATATATATATTTATATAATGAAATATATATTATATGTATATCATTTTTTACATTATGGAATAATGTAAATCAGGTTATAAATAATAATATCCAGAACAACAAGTCCAAACACGTACGGTAAATAAAACGATTTAACCCAAAACGCTGCATTAACATGGAACTTACAAAAGAACGAGTAATATAAAGTCATAATTGAACCATATATGATATCATAACAGTGAATATGATTCTTTAATAATTAAATGAAATTATTAAAAAAATTATACAGGAGGTTCAGAAACATACGAAGCATGTCGGACCTAAGGTAAGGGATAATTTTGCAAATCTCATTTTTATTCGAGATTGCTTATTCGTAAGTATTTACTAGGGTTATATTTATCATCCATTTCCAAGTTTTATAAAAAAAAATTTCATGTATTTTTAAAGTCCTTTTTACACATTTTTTACTTTACCATGTGTTATGAAAGGAATATTTCTTTTGTTCACCATACAAGGAACTTTTTGACTTTTCTGACAAAAGTAAAAGGAGAATGTTATTTTTAACTTATACGACATTAACTGATTTTTACTGTTTCATAACACCTCATTTTCATGATGCTTCCTCTACAATATTTCATGATTATTTTCATCAAAACCGTTTTCTTTTAAAATTTCATGATATTTTTTGGAAATAAAATGATTTTGAAGAAGAAAGGATATTTTCCTCAAGAATTCATTTCAAGTGTTTTTATCAAAACTATTTTCCATATAAAAGGATATTATTTAATATGTTTATGTTTCATGTATAATGTCTCCATTATTTACATGGTTTGATTCTTCTTATGATGAAATGATATCCATTTTTTTATAAGGATTATGTTATGATGGCATGATTTTTTAGAATCTCATTCTATTACATGGGTTATGATATGATGTATGATTTATGCTTTTGTGGCACACGAAAGAATGGTTTCATTATGAGATGGGTGGGACCTATATCTCTCTCCAATGCATTGGGTAAAGATTTATATCTAATGATGTAGACATGGCTGGAATGGTAAGTTAATCTGGTTCAGTGTTACAGGACTGAAACGAGGAGTGAACTCAATTCAGAAAGGGACTTTGTCCACTAAGATGGTCTTGGCAGCAATGACTTGGCTACTATGGAAATCATGACATGTGATGAATGGTTTCCACAATTACATGTTTTATTCCCATTATATTTTATCATTATTGATGTTCAATTATGATATATGCCTTACGTACTTCCATGATTTATCTCTTTGCTCAAGATTTTGATTTTTAAATTTTATGCCCATGTTTTTGATTTCAAATGTTTACGGATTGTTTTATGTTCAATATGTTTGCCCTTACTGAGCATTTGAGCTCACCCTTTTCATGTTCTCTTTTCCCTAGGATATAAGGAAAGGTTGTTGGTAAAAAAAGGGAAGATCTTTATAGGAGATGTTAAGGATCTTTCAACAAGAATATAAGTTTATGTTCGACGTTTCCAAAGGCACTAAACTATTACAGTCCTTTGGTGTCTGTTTTTGTTATGTATTAAGTATTCTGCCAAAGTAATGTAATGTACATGTACGTAAAACTTTTGGTCTCTACATTAATAATGTGCACCTACTGTTGTGAAGGCTACCCTTACCAGTCTACCAATGTTTAACCCCCCATACATTGTAAAATTCATATGATTATTATAACAGTCATATTTTAGAAATTAAATTCTTCTATCATTAACTAATGTTGATTGTGGACATATCAAGAGACCTTATCTGGGGAAAGTATGAGGTATGAGAAATACTATATGTGATCTACTTGTTCCTATAGTCGAACATCAAATATAAAATAGGAGATCGAGGAAGAAAAGGATGTTGTGGCATACGAAGCATGTCCCTGCATGTGAAGCAGCTTACACAATAGATCAAAGGAGAACCATCCAAAACATTCACTATAAAACCACAAGAATCATGATGATTATTTTGGGACGAACTAAATTCTAACTTCTATGATTAATCAAATCATGATCAACACCAGAGGAAGAACACTCAAGCTTAGATCCTGGAGTTGCGACACCCTATTTTGAAGACAACTTCCAGAGAAAGACTCAGACTGAGAATTCTTCACTCCAAGGAGTCTAGAGCTGAACAAAAAACACATAGAGATTTCTAAATACATGAACATAATATTAGATCTATTGTGTTCCATTATTTTACATATCTATGATGTGTTTGTGTATGTCTCTTACACACACTGTCTCATGTTCTTGAACTAGAGGATACTGAAAATCCTCACATCAAACTTCAAATACATTTTGTTTCCAACATATAATTGTGGAAGAGACTATGTGTGGTATGTACTGTTTTCATTTCCCAGGAAGAACTGTGGTAGAGGGTGTGAACACTAGACAGTTTTTGAGAACTTTTGTAAATCCCAATATAGGTTGTGTATCATGTTTATTGTTAATAAAAATTTCTTGGTGGTAGGTGATGACCAAGTGGAGAGGATTAAGTCATGGATTGATAATTAACCTCTTATTTAACTATACTATGCATTATATTTTTTATACTCTGTTTTATATATTTTACACAACTTATAATTGCTAAAATAGAAGATTGTTTTGCATTCACTTTGATAGTAAGTTTTGGTTAGTGTGTGTATGAGATTAATTCAGTAAACTTCATTCCAAATTTGAAGAAGTGTTTTTTGTTAATTCAATTGAGGCTAATCACCCTTTAAGAAACCTATTGACCAACTAGGAATTTACATATCTACTACCTTAATTAACTGGTCCACTTATAAATTTGAGGGATCATTATAACAATGTTTTGAACAGAAATTTCATGTCGGAACTGAATTCACCCCCATCTTGAGATTCCACTCTAACTAATGATGACAATTATATAAATATAATCAAATAATTAACATATTTCCATAATTATCAATGAAAAATAAAGACGTGAGACATGTGTACTTATGGCCTACCATCTCCATGATTATTACATTGTTCATTTTTCAAAAACAAACATAATATTTTAATATAAAAATTATGATTAGTGTATAAAAGTTATTATCATGTCAGGAATAATATTCTAGAGATGATGGAATTTTGGCCACATGGACTATTTTCAACATACCACGTCCATTTTTGACTCAAGTACCATATATCTACAAAACGTCTGGTCTGATCTTAAATAAATATGCAATTTTTACGACATGGTAGACAGTTATATAATGGAACAATAAAATTTAAAATTTTTTCTCTAGGAAGTATAAGTCAACCGAATTTTATTATTCATGAATATAATAATTGTACATGATGAGTTTCACTCAAGGGAAGGGACTTCCCCTCAATCACCATTCATTGAGGCATATTTTGATAATATACACCACTGTATTTTAAAGGGTGTATAATAAACATCTTTGAATTTTAATTTCATTAAATTGATTTCAAAACAAGTTTATTTCTATGAACCATTTTACTAAATGTCAAAAGGAATGTTTTTAATGTATACGACGATAATTAATTTTCTACCACCATGACCATTATTTGATCTTTGGATTCCGCTAAAAGTTGTAATGTTTTTAAATGTAAAATAAATACCATATTTCATTTACAGGTATTTTGGTATTGAAATATGTTTTTATAATTTATTTATTATATAAATATCCTGAAACGATATTTTTTCGATGTAATGAAGAAATTTTATTTTTCCTTTATTCATGTTTTATGTGTTATAATTATGATATGGTTCTTTGGTATTGTTTATGTATATGTGTGGTTCCATGATAAACCGAGGTTGGCTGATCCTGTGATAGCTCTCTAATGCATTGAGCACTAATATAGAGTTAAACAATAGAGATTCTCCTTAGATAATTTGAGAATATAGTGGGATGTGTAATAAAAACATCACCAAGAAGGTTTGTTTCTATGTAGCTATGAAATCTATAGTGAAATTATGATATAGATTCCACAAGTCACATTTATGATTTTTCATTTCGAGGAATGTTTCCCAGGAATATTATGATTTTATTTGGTATGTTAAGGAACTTTTCTTTTCTGGGTGAAAAGTATGATTTTTTGAGTTTTATATATTCATGGATTAATGGTTTCATTTCTTATTTATATATCTTACTGATCTTATTGTTCTTATCCCATGTTTTTGATATATCTTCTACATGGTTTAAGGATGGGTTAGAGAAATGAAGAAATGAAGATGAATCTTGTGAATAATTTTATCAATAATTATAATTCTTGTTTTATTATTAAATGTATTAGATTATGAATAGAATGGATATCATTTAGGCTTATCTGCGTTGTAAATTTTGACATTTTATATAACAATTATGGCCTAATTCCCTAAAACACTTAACCTGAAAATATCTGTGATGTAAATTCTTGAGTAAACTAAGTGATTATGTAAATTTTTTGACTGGGGAATTATGGATAAGGAATATTGTGTCCCAAGTTACCTAGTTATATTTTTCATGCATGATAATGAGTTTTCATGTTAATGGATTTATTTTCAAATGGTATGATATTGATTTTTTTTTAAAATATAATTCTTTTTTCCAAATAAAAATCAATGTTTTTATGTAATTTTTTTTGGATTTTTACATAACTTACTGTTAACTAAAAATTATATACTTTATGAGATGTTGTTATCATACCATGTTTAAAAATGTTTTCAGAGTATTTAAGAGATAATATAGGCAATAATTAGATCAGATGGAAAATTTTGAAGATTTGATAATGAAAATAAATCATGTTTTTATTTTAATAAAATTACATTACAGAAGAAATTGATACCAATTATAAGTATGCACATGTAATGTATGTTTTTACTATTTAAGGATTAATACTAATTATAAAATACTCTTAGAATAAAATATTCTTGGGATTATGATAATTTAGATTATAGTTAAACATCACTAGAATTTGTATTGTTTAAGGATGTGTCCTTAAAGGTGGTATCGTAGTAGGGTTTAGACAACATTGGATATTAGAATGTTTCCTTTTATTGTTTTCTTAATATATATATATATATATAGTCATGAGATCATATGTTCAAAGATAAGTATTATTTTGAAGTCTTAGAAAACAATTTATTGGTTTAAAGTGATGGATTTCTAGGAGATTAATTATATTTTTTGAGATTGATTTTAGAATGGAAATAAATTTTGGAATAAAGGATTTGAGATATAAAACATCATATAGTTTCCATGTGTATCATATTAAAAAGTACCACTTTCATTATAACATGTAATAATTCATTTCATGTCATTCCCTTCTACACATTGGAGATCATTCATAAATATGGAAGGAAAATCTTACTTTACAACATTTTTATACCTTTAGGATTTTATGATTATCACTATTATTGAAAAATATTATTCAAATGATTTTTATAACTTTTTTGTATTCATATTTCCCATAAGAAATTATTTGAATTATCTAACCACATTTCTGTTTTCAAAAAAATATTATCGATCATGGTATAATTTTTAATTGATAATAAAATCTAATCATTACCAACTCTCTCGAAAAAGGAAATTACATAAAGGACATGAAAATTTACATTATAAATGTTTGGAATCATGTCAAAATATAAAGGGGATATCAAATAAATCCTGATGATTAGATTTAAGGTATTAATTATTTACTAATGTTCAATATATACAACATTTTGGGGTTAAAATAGATAATTCATAAATAGATAATTCATATATTTTATTTTAGGAATGAATTATTAATGAATAATATAAGGGATAATGGTTAATAGTCTAATAAGGATTAATAATGAGGGATTTTTTTATATATTATGTTTTCAAATTTACGATATAGTGTTATTTTAAAAATATATGGGAATCAAGGTATGCCTAATGATTTTCCTATAATATGTTTTTTTGGTAAATGTGGAAACATATGTTAGATGGAATTGATACCTTTATAAAATTTTGAAGTGTTGATAATATTCGGGTGGAAGTTACTAATTTTTATCAAAGTTGGAGATACATGTAACATTTTTTTATGATATTAATTCCATTACATTTTTTGACATAATTTTATTTGTATTGGCTATCTTTTTTGTCTATATGATCTTTGAATTTGTGGTAATTATGAAGATAACTTTTTTGGATGAAAAATTAAAGGTATAAGATAACCATAGGGGTTAAAATATATTATGGTAATTTTTGAGGATCTTTTTTACATTTATAGAAATTTTTAAATGTTATGTTAATATAGTTTTAAGAAATGGACAACCTGTATGATGTGTGTCAACCCATCACATCCGGAATGGTCACTAGAATTATATCCCAAACCGAAGGGTGATAAGGGTGTATCACCCACAACTGACCTACATGATGTACTGGTTAGTTTGAAATTTGATTTCGTTATTAGACTATATGAATGATAAATGTTCAGTTAATTTTGGGAAAACATTTTTATTAGATTTAAAACCATGGAAATATAAAATTATTTGGTGATTATATGATTAATGTTATTTTGGTTGATTTTCACTACATTCATAACATTATATGATTAAGGTAAAATAAATACAATTGTATTTTATTCTATAAATAAATCATGAATTATATTTTTTGACATTTATATGATTTATATTGATTTATTTTATTTATTAAAATGATTTTGGGATTTGGGAAAATACTTTTTTGTGAGATTTCAAGAGCAATTGATGTTTTTCAGGGATAAATGTTAAAATTTATTTCAGAAGACTATATGGTCAAAATCCTTTAGATTTTTGGGTTTCAATATTTTTATTGAATTGTATTGATAATTATTTTGGATTGTTATATTTTGAATAATCTATGTTGAACTTTGGTTATTATGGTAAATTTTAGTGATTAACGTAGTTTTTCATTATATAATGGTTTATTATTATTGGATAATTTTTTTATCTTGTACTAACCACCAGGGAAGTGATAAGGTTTCATGGAGTACCTCAATCTATTTTATTTGATTTAGATCCAAGATACACATATATGTTTTGGAAAAGTATCTAACCTTTTCTAAACACATATCTACAATTTAGTATGGCTTATCTCCTTTAAACTGATGTCCATTCTGTGTGGACTATCCAAACACTTGAGGACATGTTGATAGCTTGTACAATGGACTTCAAAGGCACATGGGAGAAACCTCTTCCTTTGGAAGGGTTCTCATACAATAATTGTTTACACTCAACAATCCAAATGTACCCAATAAAGCCCCTTTTAGAAGAGGTGTAGAACACTATCATATTGGAACGAAGTTGGAGGAAAAAACATCTAGGTCTCAAAAATGGGCGATGAAATTGTAGATAATGTTAAGATCATCCAGAAACAACTCAATGATAATCAGACTTAAAAAAAGATCTATGTTTACAATCATCGATGAGACCTAGAATTTGATTATGGTGATATTGTATTCCTCTATATATCTCAGTGGAAGAGAGTGATTAGATTTTGGAATAAGGGAATTCTTTGACCAATCTGTATCGGCCCTGTTAAGAACCTTGATCATGTCAGAGATGTGGCCTCTTCACTAACACTTACACTAAACCTATCTCAAGTACATGATGTATTCCATGTATCACTAATAAGAAATTAAATACCAGCCCCATCATATCTACTCAATCAAGAGTTGGTACCATTGGAGAGTGTCATTTCCTATGAGGAGCAGTCCGTAAAGATCTTAGATCATATATAAAAATTTCTACGAAATAATAAAATGGCCCTCATCATAGTGTTAAGGGAAAACCAAAAGTTTTACGAAGCAAAATGGGAAACCAAATAAGTGATGAAGCACAGTTACCCATATTTATTTATTGTGGGAAAATTATATTTTTAGGGTGAAATTTTTTAAGGGGGTGAAGGTTGTATCGTCCCAAACCATTATGAATAAAATTCTCCTTTTGATATCATTAAATGACTTATGGTTATTGAAAAAACATGAAATTGTTTTATTTTATTATATCCAATCAGATTTAAATTAATGTTAAGTATCTTTTCCATTAATAATATATACATTGAACAACTATCACAAGAATAGTATAAATATTGGTCTTTAACAAATCCTTTGGACATAAATAGATGATGTGATGACCATAACCTATAGGATCAGACCCTATGAAGCCCATTTATTGGAGCATCTGAGGGAGATAGAATTTATAGGCATTTATCTATACTAATACCATGATGAGATCAAAAAACTTAATAGTGAGAAAACCCATTTATGGGAGAAGTTCAAACTGATCGATATCACAATTTAATCCATGTTCATTGAATGACCCCATGAAAGTTGCACCATCACGCTCCTCACTCTTATAGAGTTGGATGATGTAATAAAGGGATATGAATAAAGAACCTGAAAATATAAATATGTAAATTATTTTTGTTATATAATAATGAATATATTTTCTTCTAATTATTGTAAATTTTTAAATGATGCTTAAAGAAAAGGTAGTATTTTAGTTAATATTATCGTTCAATTAAGAAATAAATTTTTATGAATTAATTTATTTTTTAAATAAATAATATCTTTAAAAAACATTATTAATTAAATAGATTTTTTAAAATATAAATGATCATATAATTTTCATGAAGTCAAACATAAATTTTATTGGGGTTAAAAAAGTTATTGTCAAAAAATCCAGCATTATCAATAAATGTCAGTTTTAATTTTAAAATTGAAAATTCTCATATTTAGAAATTTATTTAGATAAAAATAATACTATTTTTGGAATGGGGATATCAAAATAATCCAGCAATTAATTTTACATAATTTTCAAAGCCATTCAAATTTTTGGGTAAAAGTTAAATACAGTATAAATTTACTGTGTGCTTTATGACATCATAATCCACTAATAATGATATAATAAATACTATGAAAGGAATAATAGTCCAAATAAATGTTTGAATTTAATGTAATGTGGTTTTAAGATTATGTTATTTACTTTTTAAATACATTTTGAATCCTCCAAGACATATTATATATTTTTAGATTTTAAATACATTTATTTAAGAGTTTGACTCACCTCCTCATAAGCAAGGGAAATATTTTAATAATTTAGGCACATTAAATTATAAAATAATTTGAAACACTCTCCTTTGGTAGGAACCATAGTAAAAAACTTTTGTATGGTTTTTGGTTTGGAATATTTTATTATATAAGGTCAAAAAACAAGAATTATAGAGAAATCCCCCAGATTTTCTATATAAAACAACCAACACTCTATTTTCACTTTACTCAAGATCGTTTATGATTGTCCATAATCATTTATATACTCCTCATAGTCCTCCAAAATTTCCCAAAAAGCCCCTCAAAAGGCTTTTGAGTCACACATACATGTAAAGGTTCTTTCTTTCCTCATCGTTACAGAAGATTCATTATCCTGTTATGCAATTAAATTTTCAATTAATAATGATGGGGTATGTTTTTTCACAAAACCATACTCTAAATTTTATTTATAAATGATGAGATTTTACATTCTCTATCATTATTACCCTTACTATCCTTTAATAAAACCAGTTACTTTACCAAAATTTAGTAACAGATCTTCCACCCGGCTCTTTTATCAAGCATCACTTTTATGTTATGTCATCTAAATTACTTTTTCCTATGATACACTATGTTCTTAAAATTATCTTATACTTTCCATTTCATGTCTAGATAATGAAATTCCTCTTTATATCTCATCATCCCATTTTATTAATTTTTATAAGACTTTTTTATGATGCAAAATTGCCCTATGATTTTCCATGCCAAAATCATTGTGTATTGAATACCATACCCATATCTCTATCAAGGATACTGACCATTATTAATATATAATTAATTATTGATGAATTACATGTATTAATTCCACATTACATATCCATGGAATATATTCTTATGTTTAATGAATCTATCTTATGTGATCTATGTGCCATACTTAAGCATGAATGTGAAATGATTATGAAGGGTTCGCCCTGATAGTGCTCTAGTGAATTGGGTAATGTTTAGTATCATGATAAGTTAGGTGAAATATGCTTTGAATCATGTCAATTTATGTTCAATGATATTTTAAATTGGCTAATTCACGTACCATTTTCTTTGAGTCTTTCTACATTATGTGCAATGAGCATTGAATCATGTTCCTCTAATTGAAAAGAGGCTTGACTCTTGCTAAAAACATGTTATATGTTGTTTCTAAATTTTCAAGTTATAATTATCATATTATATCATTCATTTATATTAATTTTACTTTATGAATAACTGATTTTTCTTGTCTAACATGTATTATTATCCTCATTTTTAGCCTTGTAAATTCCCTTACTTGGATTTATAGATCACCCCTTCATTATGTATGTCCTCAGGTTATCCCATGAAATGTATAGTAAGAAGGAATGATGTGGTCATGTAAAAGATGTTTTAAATAAAGATGTTTTATATCATGTTTTATGTTTTTATTTATTGTTCCGTATTTCCCAAGACACTATACCTCTCGATATTTTGAGTTATATTAAGTTCAAATCTATGTAAAAAGTCATGATTAAGTAGGAAATAATGACCATGGTTGTTGTAATATTCATGTAATAGTTAAAAATAAATAAAATTTAAATATACAATTAAATATATTTGAATATATTTTCTTCTTAAAAAATTAATTACTCCCATGATATTTAATTATAAATCAATTTAATAAATTTTAATATAATAGTAATATTATATAGTCCTTTTCTTAAGTAATAGAATAATTAAAACAAATCATATAAACATGTAGTTATATAAAATTCTAAAATATTACCAAAATAGATGATTGAAGGAAAAACGATGAACCTATACATTAAAATATAATTAATGAATAACATATAATTATTTATTTTCTTCATTGTAGAATGAATTCTTAATTACATTAAACATATTGTTGATATTTGAATTTATATTACTAATTCATTATTACTTTCATTAGAAAAAAAACATATGTGAAAATTAATATTAAAAATTAAAATACACTAGGAATCATGTGAATATGGATCATAATGGAATGTTCCATTAATCATGCTATAGATTTCAACACTGATGGTCTATCCATAATTCAGGATATGGTAGATTCATCCACCATTTGTACAATTTGTGATAACTTGTAGCATATATATTAAAATCATTCAATACACTATATAAAAGATATAGGTAACAAAACATTTGTAGCTTA
The DNA here is from genome assembly GCA_963277665.1 of Viscum album. Lineage (NCBI taxonomy): Eukaryota > Viridiplantae > Streptophyta > Magnoliopsida > Santalales > Viscaceae > Viscum > Viscum album. Next base: position 88,751,601 of record OY728167.1, on the reverse strand, counting down.
ACATGTGGTAATATTATACATAGAAAAACCATGTTATATCAATATTCTATGGATCATGGATGATAAAAATAGCTCATGGTTGGTTATACAATATAGTACATGTAGATATTTAATATATCTACTAAATAAACTAATCAAATATGCATGACAAAGAATGTTGGTACAAGAATGATGAGAAGATGAGATCATGTACTTTTGACCATCTCAGAATGAAAGAGTCCCTATAAAGAGATATGTATGACAATTTTGTCTAGTTATCCCTCGCTCATGTTAGGTTATACAATAATCATGACAATAGGTGTGTAAATGATTATTTCATGGAAATGCCTTTATAGAATTAAAATCTCATGGGTGGACTCTTCATGGATTGATATAGGACCACAAAATCATATAGGATGATTAGTTTAAATAATTGTTCTTAGAATAATTTTTTTTCATTGAAGAAGAATTCTCAAAGATTCTTTATTCATGATGGCTTTATGGAAGGTAAAGACCATAATACATATTGAAGATTTAACATAGAATCTGGAAACATAAAAAAATTTATGAAAAAGAAGAATAATATATTTAAACAATTATAGGATTTTTCTTCTTATATAATACACTATTGTAATTCAGAGAAGAATACACATATATTATCATAGTAGGATTATATGGAAGAAACAACCTATTAGTTTAAACTGGTTTGATCATTGATGAAATATAGATGGATAAATGAGATATAAACTAAACCCCCAGAAATAATGAGCATGTAAAGTAATATAATTCTCGGGATGAACAAATATTATTCACACATAAGGTTTTAATGAAAATAAATATATATATATATACGAAAGCATAATTTTTTTAAAAAATTATTTTAAAAACATTTTTTAGTAATACTGTCATACCTAGAAATATATATATATATATATATATATATATTTAAATGGGAGATAAGTAATAAATTAAAAAATATTTAATCATTATATAATTCTTAAGTTCAAGTACTAATAATCTCACCCTTCGATAAATTAAAAAAATGACTATTTATTTAAATTTTCAAAACAATCTCCCCCATTTTGAAATTTATCAAAAGTAAAAAATAAAGTTAAAAAGCATAGTAAATGTTATAAAAAATTATCCCCTATAATAACTATTATAATCATCTAGTTTTTAAAACGTATAAAATATTATAAAAATTATTACTCCCCACAGAAAAATTCACATACTATTTTAATATATCATATACATGAAAAATTTGTATTAATAAATAAATTTTTTAATATATATTCAGCATTTCAATGCATTAGATGATTATAGACTCATTTCATAATAATATAGAATAACACATATTAGTGATTATAATTGAACGAATAATAATAATTCAATTTTAATTATCAGATTTTTTATGCTTATAATATTCCATGTTAAAACATTATTTTCTCAAATGAATATACCTGGTTAGTTAATGTGATAATAATATTTTATTTAGTTTGAAAAAATTGCAATATAATAAATCATTTATTTATAAGATACCTTATAAAACAAAATCTAATATCAATATGTTTGTTCATATATTATTGAGAATTATTTTTACAAATATAAATAAAAATGGAATTATCAAAAAAATGGAATTTTATCCAAGATAACATGGAAATCATATAGTATTTTGTTAATAAAAAGTATTTTATCAAAATAAATGGTAGAAAAAACATGTTAAACCTCATATACAGATAGTGCAAATGATTATTTTTTTAGAACTCAATGAAATTAAAATTTTACCCAGAAAATTCCACACAACAGATGTGTATTTTCTATCAATCTCATGACCTCGGAAACCGTTTGTTAAAATATGAAAATAAATTAATTTTATTATTCAAATATAATAAACTATTGTAAATAGTTACTTTGATGGTTATAATTATTATTTTTAAATACTTAGGGTGAATTAACATAGGGTTAGAATAAATTCTACTGAATAAGAAAACATAAAACATTATATTAGGTCTAGATACAGTCAAATAAGGTTAACCAAAAATATTGAATCTATTCTATTTAACATCATAAAACGTTATATATTCTTATAAATCTAATTTATAATTAGTTATTATAGGAATTTTTGTAGTTTTTAACGAATCGTAAAAATATAATTTGACATGGTATTTATTATATTTACGTTTATTTATGAAAATATAATCATTTCAATGATTAGTATTTAAAATAAGAAAAAACATAACTCTCCCATTAAGCTCATATGAAAATAAATAGTCATCAATATTTAATAATTACTACAAGGTTTTTCAATTTGATAACAAATATAAAATTCATGAAAATATATTTTCATAATAAAATTTCACTTATTTTTAAATGAACACAGTGGATCAACTTCTACCTTATAAGAATAATTTTGTATCAACAAATATATTTCCATAATACCAAGCTCTAGTAGCTCCTTTAAGAACAGAAAAATATTTATTATGTTTTTAAAAATCAATTTTTTATATTTATTTTAAATTATATATGGTTTTTTAATGAAAACTTCTTAAAAATAATATATTTTATAATTCGTGTTTTTACATTCACTTGAAGATATTTTATATTTTGAAAACAATAAAATGGTAAAAAAACTAAATTCCTTCAATACTAGAATAATATATAAAATAATATTTATGTTTAATCCCCCCTTTCTATGAATACCCATTGGATGCTTATCTAGATTATTTGTAACATTCTTACTTGATCCATAACCTTTATTTTGTTTAGTACATTTAGTCCCTATAACTATTATATATTTAAAAAGTTCAATAGAATTAAATACATTATTTATTTCCCATTTATTTCATTGATTATTCGTTACATTAACACATTTTTTATCATTAAATGTTTCATTATAATTATTAAGAATAAAATTTACAAAAAATACAGAATTATCACACACATTCAAAACTAATTTTCTGGTTTGTATTCGAAATTCAACAATTATAGTAACTTTATGAATATAAAGATATTTATTTGATTTATAGTTTTAGGATTAGATTGGGAAGATATTTTATCCTTATAAATCTATACATTATCATTATAATTTTAAATATCATATTCACTAAAGTTTAATTCCATAAATTTCTCTTTAAATTTATCTAAAGATATATTCTACATTAAATTGTTATTTTCATCAAATTAAATATGCATTGTTTAAAAAAACTAATTTTATTTTATTAAATAATATAAATTACTTTATAAAGGTAAAATGTCCTCCAAAAATAGCTACATCATATTTATAGTCAAATTTATCTAAATTATCTATAGTATATAAATTAAAAACAATACAACCAAAAACCCTTAAATATAAAATTTTAGGTTTAATACCATTAAATAGATTGTAAGTGGATTTATTTAGTATTGATCTATTTAAAACAATATTTTAAAATATGGAAACCTATATTAACATCTACAGAAGAAATTATTTATGAAAATTAAATTTATTATTCTTTTTCATTTTATTTGTTAAATTGTTACATTCATTCGTTCTAGTAGACTGTTTTGTTGTGGTGTACTAAGGGATGAAAAAATTCTATATATCCATTTTCATCATATATTTTTTAGAAATGTATTTTTACTAATTTACCACCTAAATATGTTTTTTAGAAAAATGAAATACTTTTAAAATTTATGATGACTTTGAAAATGTCCATAAACATGCTTAGTTTATCAATTTTATGTCTTAAGAAATAATTCCTGAAAAATCTATTATGTTCATAAACTGGTAAAAATTCATAATTCATTCCACCTAAACTAGTTTGGAGAATATGAATAATAAAATCTAGATGCGATAAATCAAGATTTTTAGTAGTTCTAATAACTTTTACATTTATAAAATTCTCTTTACACTATTTTCCTTTTAAACAAAAATCACACATAAATTAATTAATTTATTTCTTCTTAGGGAATTATATAACATTTTCCTGACCTGACAGCTTATGCAACTACCTAACGTTTTCACATACCAACCTCCCATTACATATAATTTCGACAATTTCTATAGCATTTAAACATATATCTATTTGTTTGGTTAATTACAAAAATAATTATTTTAATCCGTACATTTTCTAATTATAGGTTACATTTTAGATTTATTCTTGAAAAAAAATAAACATATCTAGTTCAAATTATAAATTTAATCATTCATAATATAACATTGATATACTCATTAAATTATTTTTTAAATGATAAAAAAATTAAATCCTAAAAACTAAATCAGGTTTAGAAAAAAAGGACTGTCAAATACTTTAATTTATCCTTTAGAATTGTATCCAAATGCTTCCATGATTCCATCACATGAAATAAAATATGAAAATGTAAATATATCACATATAATTTGTCTGGAACACAATATATACATATAAAATAATTCTTTTACACTCCTATGATGGATTCATTAAAATAATTCAATTAATTAGAATGTTTTGGTACCCTTGATCATTTGAGTCCAATAAGAATAGTACTACATAATGTTAGAACTGAAAGAGATTTGAAATATCTAGTTGTAGTCTACTGAATATGTAAATTCTTGATAATTATGTTTTAGTATGTCTAAATTATTAAATAATTATTAGTTATAATTCATTGTAATAATTCCGATAAATTATAAATTTAAAATATGTTACAATAGAAATATTTCCATTTGAGATTTCAGTAAATGTATCTCAGTTGATTCTCAATTGATAAAAATAATAAGGAAATATATTTATGTGTTTAGTTATTTTTTGAACATAATAATATCATATATCATTCCTACATTAATGATAAACTAATAACCAATGCATTCATTTTAACATCATAATAATTTAATTATAAATTCAAATATACAAAATCATAATTTAAAGTTATTAAAAACTGTAGATGAATTGAGTCAAAACAATAATGGTTATCCCATATAATGAATACTATTTTAATTATTAAGACTAAATATATGAGTCCTCCAAATACATTTTATTGTTCTTATGTAAAATTCAATTTATAGTTAAGTGGTATACTCGCAAAAAATAGATTAATTACTAGCCAGCATATTCCAAAATTCAAAACCCAGAGAAACGAAAGATCTAAATTTGAAAATCTAATTAACTATGTACCGTCGCATAACTACAATGACCCAAACATTTGTCAATGAAAATATATCTTAATCTAATTAAATGTATTATTATGTAGATTTATCATATAAAATGTATGCACTTCCTTAGTTTTATGTTTTTGGATTATTAAATACTGTTAAAAATTATGACCATTTCTAATATTGTCTTTGAATAGTGATCACATGATTAGTAAAAATATAGGGCTTTAACAAATCCAATTTACTCAGAAAAAGGAAGTGATGGCCTCATCTAGTAGAATTTCTCTGTATGTGGCCCATTTGTCGAAGCTCGGAAGGGAGGTTGAGTCTTTGGGATTTTCTATTGACCAAGCTCCAGAAGAGTTTGAATATGTTATGCTTGAGAAGAACCGCCTATGGTAGAAGTGGAAGTTGATAGATATTACCACTAAAGCTACATTTTCTGAGCCACCCAAAGATTCTTTCGCCATCACATACCTTTCCTTAAGGTCTTATGAGGGTGATTTTAGTGGTTATGTAACAAGACCCTAGCACTATAACTATGTATATTATTTTTTGTAGAAATAATATATAGTCATTTTTTTATTGTTACTTTGTAAATATTTTTTAAAGCACAAATAGTATTTTTAGATAATATTAAATGAAGAAATCAATTTTTTTGAATTAATGTATTTTTTAATTAAAAAAATTAAAAAATTATTATTATTATTATTAAATTATATTTTTTAAAATACAAATGATGCTATAATTTTTATGAATTCAATTGTAATTTTTATTCAGTTTTGAATGATGTTTTTAGTAGAACCGATGAATTTTCAATAAATGTCTATTTTTATTTTAAAATTAAAAAATCATATATTTAGATAATAATTTATATAAAATGACTATTAGTTTTATAATCACGTTATTGAAATTATACAATGATGAATTTTTCACAATTTTCTAAGACAGTCAAAATTTTTGGTAAATATTATGTAATGTTTAAATATATAATGTGTTTTATGACATAATAATGACCCAATAGTTATGTAATAAAATAATATAAGAGTAATTTTAGTCCAATATATCTTTTATCCTTAAAATAATTTTATTTTTTATTTGTTTTATTATTTTTATGGTGTCATAGTGGATCCTCCTGGACATATAAAACATTTTAGTATTTTAAATTTATTTCCATGAGAGTGTGTCTCTCCTCCACATAAGCATCCCTATTATTTTAAGATGATTAGACATTGGAATGATAACATTTTGTTTTCCACTCCAATTTGGAAAAAAATATCGGCAAAAACTATATCAATATTTTTGTTTTGGATTAGTTTAATGTGTAGGGGTCAAAACATAAATAATAAAGAATTCTCTCCCTTTTCCTATTTAAAACCACCCTAGAATCCACTTCCTCTTCTCTCAAAGCCTATGTATCCCAACAAACCCCCAAAACTCCTCTCCCTAGAATCCTCCCAAGGTTTCCTAAGCACCCAATAAGTATCTGTCAAGCCTCTCCCAAGCCTTTGGGATCACACTTCCAAGTAAGGGATTACATCCATTATCATTTTATCCATGCTTCATAATAATGTTATGCCTTATTATGTTCAATTATGAATGTTGAGGTATGATTTATCACCTCCCCTATACTGTACTTTTTATGTTTGAATTATGTGATACCTCTTTATCTCTATTTAATGCCTCTCATGTACATCTATTACATGACCGAAATTCCATAAGGAAATTCTCTCTCCTAATTTACATTCAAGCAATTCTTTTGTGTTATGAATCTAAATTCCATTAAATTTGTTGGTACATGTATATATATTACCCAATCACATTCCATATAATTTATATATTATGATACACCCCTTTATCTCTCATCAACTATTTTTATGAATTCTTATATCACGTCGTTATGGTGCCGAAATTTCACTTAGATTTTTCAATGCCAATGTCATTGTGTAGTGAATACATTGAAAATTTCAATGTCAAGGATATTCACCTTTAAGAACATTTACATATTGAATATATATTATCATGTATTAATTACACATTCTTTAATAAAGGAATAGATGATGATATTTAATGAATCCATGTTATATGATCTATGTGGAACACTTATGCGTGTCAAGAAATTATTAAGATGGGTGTGCCCTAATAGCGCTTCACTGAATTGGTAAAAGATTAGTATATGGATATTCCAAGTGCAATTACGGTTTACTAAATTTTATTCAAGTGAAATGAGGGTTTACTCATTCTCCATGTGCAATAGGCATTGGACCATGCTATCATGTTATATGTTGTATCCACATTTCCATGTAATGTTAATCATGTCACATCATGCCTTTATGTTCATGTTTCTATTATGATCTATTAATAAACCTATTGCCTAACATGTATTGAATTCATCCTGTTATTCCTTGATTACTCCCTTAATGGTCTTTATAGATCACCATTTTTCTATGCCTGTCCTTAGGTTATCCAATGAATTTCTGTGTAAGAAATAAGGTAGTGGTTATGTAAAGTAAGTTGTTAATAATGATGTTGTGTTTTATCTTCTATGTTTTTCTGTAACGTTGCTAAGCCCCAAAGACACTATACATATCAATCTTATATGTCATATCAAGTGATTTTTTATGTAATAAATCATGTTTAAATGTGTAATAAGGATCAGGGTTGTTATAGTTGGTATCAAAGGATCAGTTTAGTTATTTTTGGGGTTATGATTAGATAACCCTAGTGAAAGACTTAGGGATAAGACTAAGTATAATAAAAAAAACCCACATGTTTTGATCTATATTGATTAAGTTTTTTTTCTAGTAAATACATCCCAATCTAAATATGAGCAGGTAGAGGTGACTTTGGAACAGATGTGCCTAGGAGTGAAAACTCTGACAAGGAGTCTTGGGCCTAACCCAGGATATCCTAGTACACGACTATGGGCCATTCTGCAATCTTGGTTATAACATTTGTGGGGGATATGATTTTACTAAATCAATAACACTATATGATACATTGTAAAGGGAATAAGAAATTCCATTATGAATATATGTTAGAATGTAGATCATAGTTAACGTAGATTGAATCTTATAGATTCATAAGTTAAGGAAGCTAATGTTATTTGTAAGTCATCTATTTCTGAATATGGATTACCCTTTTTGTGTTACCACTAACATTCCTTTTATTCGAGCCAATGGCCAGTAATAGGAGGACTCAGGCTAACAACCGGTGCGAAGATCAATGTGATGAATGTTCTAATCAGATGCCCAATCCAATGGGAACGAGAATCATAGACATTGGCACGATACACTCTTAGTTAACTTATGATACAAATATAAATATTGGTCAAGGGGAATGTTCAACCCCCCTTGAAAGAACAAGTAATAATCAAGAGCGTCATAAAAAAACGCCTCCAGGTGTTAATGGATCAATTGATTCCTCAATTTTCAAAAAATGGGTACACTCTGCTGAAAAGATATTCTCAATGTGGCAATGTTCCAAAAAAGAGAAGGTTCTCCTGGATGCTTATCGTTTGGAAGGTGAATCTGAAAAATTGTGGACATTGATAAAAAATATGAATCCAGAGGAGGAGAGTGTTGTGATATAATTGAGGGATTTCAGTAAAACGTTTTTTGATAAATATTTTGCGCGCACCCTCCGACACAAGATGGAAAGTGACTTGTTTTCCCTTATTAAAAAAGATGAAAAATCTATCGGAGCTTATGAGGAAAACTTCACAAGGCATTCATGATATGCCTATGGTTTTGTATTTACCCCATAATTCATGGTTGACGACTTATTTGGTGGGCTAAAACCTAGTGTATGGAAATACCTAGTGATCTGTGTCATTGACAGCTATGAGGAAATTGTCCGATGTGCCTTCAAATTCCAAATGGAGATAGGATAATCTTAGGGCTATCAATGGATATGAATCGTAAGGTGGATTTAAATTCCAGCGGTCTGATGGATAAATCCAATGGTGACATGAAAATCTAGCACCCCACTTTCCTATGATTTGGAAAGAAGAACGCAAGAAATTTCCTGAAGTGGAGGAGTAAATTCATTAAATGTGGAAGAGAAGGGAACCTATCTATTAACTGACAATAAGAAAAAACTATGGCTATGATAGAGGGGAGGAACAATCCGTTCGACTCTCAATGAATTTTTCATTGCTTCAACTACAAAGAACTATGGTACTTTGCAAATCAGTTCCCTAAGCCAAGGGTTTTTAGAGGCAATCAAAAACATCAAAGTCATCATAGGAGATATTTTTCCATCATTATAACAGAAGTGAACCCCGACAACAATGTGGTGATAGGTATTGTAGTTATTCATTCAATAATAGCAAACAGACTTTTTGATTTTGGGTCTACACATTCTTTTATATCCAAATGAGTAGTAGATCAATCCCAACACCACAACAAATCATTGATGTAAAGATGATGGTGAGTATGAAAAATTGGAAAATCATTGCATCCCATGAATATAACTCCTCCCAAGTCATAATTTTTGGATTGAACATCATGGAGAACCTCATCACACTCCCACAAGTGGAATTTAAATTAATTCACGGCATGTATTGGAATTCCTTATATAGTGCCAACATAAATTTCCATGAGAGGGAAATCACTCTCCATATGGAGAATCGAGCCCCAATTCGTTACAAGTGCAAGGAAGATGGAGAATCTTCTTTAGATCCATCATCTCAAGTGTGGATATTGCTTCCCAATGAGAACGTGTATCTTGATCAGATGATTGAGTCCAAGGAAACAACCTTCTCTGAATACACGCCTATTGTGAGAGAATTCAAGTGTTTCCTGAGGATTTTTTCAGTCTTCCTCCTAGAAGAGATATTGAATTTTCAATTGATCTTATACCTATGGAATTTCCAATATCCATGACACTGTAGAGAATTACTATTGTCGAGCATGAGGATCTGAAGAAGAAACTACTTGAGAATCTAGATAAAGGTTTTAAATTCCCAAGTTCTTCACCATGGGGTGCACTTGTCCTCTTTGTTAAGAAGATGGATGGGTCAATAAACCTTTTCATTGATTATCATGAGCTCAGAAAAATCAAAAAAAAGAACAAGTATCCTCTACCAAGAATTTATGACATGTTCGATCAGCTATTTGGAGAACAATACATCTTCATTGTCTATGTGTGGTGAGGATATTAGCTTTTATGGGTGAAGAAAGAAGATATCCCCAAGACTGCTTTTTATAAAAGATACAGGCACTATGAATTTATAGTAATTCCTTTCAGAATCACTAATACTCTAGAAATATTCATGGACTTCAGGAATATAGTCTTTAGAGATTACCTTGACAAATTTTTGGTAGTATTTACAGACGATATTCTAATGTACTCGAAAACCAAGGAGGAGAATGAGGATAATCTATGAGCTGTACTAGAGAACTTGAGAATGCCGAATCTCTATAAAAAGTATATAAAGTGTGTGTTCTATTTGAATAATGTCTCATTCTTGGGACATATCATCAGAAGCATTGGGATATCTATGGATCCCTCAAATATAGCTTCAACAGAGGGATGGTCGTGGGCAACATCAGTAACGGATATGAGTAGCTTCATGGGGTTATCTAGATATTATCGCTGATTTTTGAGAAATTTCTCACGAGATTCCAACCCTATTATTAATAAAACTCAAAATGGAGTCATATTTTTTTAGAGTGATGAATTCGAAGAATGCTTCAAGGAGTTTAAAATGAGGATTATCACTGTGCCCGTGCTCACACTACACACAAGAGGAGAAATATTTATGGTATTTAGTGATTCTTAGATGAATGTCATGTGCTGTGTGTTGATGTAACATGAAAAAGGCATTATCTATATTTCATGGAAATCTAATGTTCATGAGAAGAACAATCCAAAACATGATCTAGAGTTGGCTACAGTGATATTTTTTTAAAATATATGGTGACATAATCTCTTTGGGGAGAAGATTGAAATATATATGGACCACAAAACCCATGTATATATTCACACCAAAATAATTGAATTTTCTCCAATGAAGATGGTTCGAGCCGATCAAAGACAATAACTTCTCAATCCATTAACACCATGGGAAAGCGAATAGGGTGGATTATTCCTTAAGTAGAATGGTCCCAATAATTCTATAATTAATGAGAATTGAAAAGAATCCAATCTTCTTAGATTTACTGAAGATGGTCATGGGAATCAAAAAGAAGGGAACACCATCAATACTTTCACAAATGATTGCTCAACCACCTTTTTTGGAAAGGTTGAAGGATGATAAAAAGGATGATGTGGGAATTCAGAAAAAGGCTGAAATTATCAAAAAAATGGATATCCTCGGAGTTCAATTTCATTGAATAAGAAATTGTGAGATTTGGATCATGACTAAGTGTTCCATCAAATCCAGAGTAAAAGAAAGAGCTTTTGAATGATGAACATAGTTCAAATTTCTTCATCCAGCCAGGAAACACCATGATGTATCGAGATCTATGAGAGAAATATTTGGAGGATAACATGAAGAATGAAAAAATTGAGTATACACCAATGTGTGTGGTATGTCAGCAAGTGATGTCCTGGAGGCAGAAATCTAAGCGGATGATATAACCATTACCCATACCAGCATGGAAATGGGATAACATCACCATGGACATTGTCACCCAACTTCTGAAGACATCCGAAGGAAACAATTCTATCTGGGATGTTGTCGATAGTGTTAAACTGACTACACACTTTATTGAATTTCAGGATGATTTCTCATTTGATCAACTAGAATAGTTAAACATCAGAGATGTGGTAACACTGCATGGAGTGCCACTATCTATTATATCCGATAGAGTTAAAAGATTCACCACTATGTTTTGGAAGAGTCTTCAATATTCTATGAATACTTAGAAAAACATCAGTACAAATTATCATCGTCAAACAAATGGAAAATCTAAGAGGATTATACAAACACTTGAGGAAATGTTGAGAGCATTCTCAATGGACTTTAATGGAGGATGTGATCAAAATATTCCTCTAGTTGAGTTATCTTACAAAAACAGTTCCCACTCAAGAATCCAAAATGACTCCTTATATAGAATTATATGGGAAGTGGTGGAGAACACCAGAATGATGTGATGATATTGGGGAGAAGAAACTCCTAGGTCTGGAAAAATGGTTGAATAAATAGGGGAGATGGTTAAGACCATCCCGTAGCACATTAAATATGCCCAGAGTCGAAAAAAGCACTATGTTGATAATCGTTGACAAGACATAGATTTTGATGTCAGAGACATCGTATTCCTCTACATATCATAGTTGTTGAGAGTTATGAGATTTAGGATGAATGGAAAGCTACGTCCATGCTACATCGACCATTTTGAGATCCTCGATCACATTAGAGTAGTGACCTATCAACTAACACTCCCACCGAAATGGTCTCTAGTACATGATGTTTTCCATGTATCACTATTGAAGAAGTACATACCTGACCCATCACATGAATTCAATCTAGAGGTCATACCATTGTATAATGACCTCTCCTATGAAAATATGACGATGATGATCTTAAATCATAGTGAAAAAATTCTTTGAAATAAGACAATGCCACTCAAGAATGTGTTGTGGAGAAACCAGAAGATTGAAAAAGAAACATGGGAACCAGAGGATGTAATGAGGAAGAGTTACCCACATTTATTTTAGTGAGGGAAAAGTAAACTTCTAGGGAGAAATTTCTTAAGGGGGAATATAGTAATGACCCAAACTTTTATTTATAAAAATACCTCTTAATATTATTTAATGTCTTATAATGTTGAATGGTCTTATAAAATGTATTCAATTCATTAGTTTTATGTTTTTCAATTTTAAAATACCCTTATAAACTTTTACCATTGCTAATATGGCCGTTGAATAGTGATTACATGATTAGTATAAATAATCGCCTTTAACAAATCCAATTTTCTCAATCAAAGGAAGCGATGGACTCATCCAGTAGAATTACTCCATACGAGGCCATTTTTAAGAGATAGGAAAGGGGGTGGCACCTTTGAGATTCACTCTTGACCAACCCCAATCCGAGCATGAATATTTTCTACTCGAGCGGAAATTCCTACGGGAGATGTGGAAGTTGACAGAGATTGCCACTCGATCGATGATATTTGAGCCACCCCAAGAGTCTGTCACCATCTTTCTCCTTACCCTAAGGTATTATACAGGTTTTTTAAGAGGTTATCTAACAATTTCCTATCACTACGAATTTGTAAATTATTTGTGTATAAATAATATACATTTATTTTATTATTGTTACATTGTAAAAAAATTTTTAAACACAAATATCAATTTTAGTAAATATTCAACAAAGAAATATATTTTGATGAATTAATGGATATTTTAATTAAATAATATTTTATGAAAAATTATTATTATTAAATGTTTTTATATAAATATAAATTATCATTTAATTTTTATGAATTCAATTGTAATTTTTATCGAGGTTTGAATGCTATTTTTCCCCAAAACCCAATAATTTTTTATAAAAATCAGTATTTATCCTAAAAGTTACAATTAAAATAATTAGATAATTATATAGATAAAATGAATATTATTTTTTGTATCTAGACTTCAAAATTATACAATAGTTAATTTTTCATAATTTTCTAAGAGAGTCGAATTTTTGGGTAAAAATTAAATATCGTTTAAATATATAATGTGTTTTATGACATCATAATGACTGAATAGTGATGTAATAAAATAATATAAGTGATATTTTCGGCCAATATATGTTTTATCCTTAAAATAATGTGATTTTTGATTTTTTTTGATTATTTTTATGTTGCCTTAGTGGACCCTTTAAGACTTATAAAACATTTTAGACTTTTAAATAGATTTCCTTGAGAGTGTGACTCACCTCCAAGTAAAATACCCAATTATTTTAAGATGTTTGGAAATTGGAAATATAAGATATTGTTTTCCAGTCCCCTTTGGAAAAAAAACATTGGCATAAACTATGGGATGGATTTTGTTTTTTAATCGTTTAATGTGTTGTATCCAAAAGCTAAATAATAACGAATTCCCTCCCTTTTCTTATATAAACCTACCCATTATCCCACTTCCTCTTCACTAAAAGCATTTAGAGATCAAAAAAACCCTGACCTCCAATCTCTAGATTCATCCCAAGGTACCCCAATCTTCCATTAAGTCTCTCTCAAGCCTCACTGAGGCCTTTGGGATCACACTTCCAAGTAAGGGATTCATTCCATCCTCATCTTATCCAAGTTTCATAAGATAGTCATTCCCTTTTATATTCAATTATTAATGTTGGGGTATGACTAAAAAATTACAATATATTGTCCTCATTATGTTTTAATGATGAGAGAACCATTTATCTCTCATTAATTCCTTCCATGTACACCCGTTACAATGCCGAAATTTAGTAAAGAATTTCTCTCTCCTCATTTACATTCAAGAAATTATTTTGAATTATGAATATAAATTCCATTAAATTTGTTTGGAAATGTATCTATATGACCCCCATAATTTCCATTTCATTTACATATAATTAGACACCCATTTATCTCTCATCAACCATTTTTATGAAATTTTATGTCACACTACTATGCTGCGGAAATTGCACTGCGATTTTTCCAAGCCAAAGTCATTGTATAGTGAATACCATGGAATTTTCCTATTAATAGTATTATCCTTTATGAAAATTTACTTATTGACTATAATTTTTCATGTATTAATTCCACATTACATTATCATGGAACAAATGATGATGTTCAATGAATCCATGTTATATGATCTATGTGGCACACTTATGCATAAAATGAAATGATTAAGAAAGGTGCACCCTGATAGAACTACAATGGATTGGGTAATGATTAGTATCCTGATACGTCAAGTGAAATTAGGGTTTACTAATTCTAATTCAAGTGCAACGATGGTTTACTCATTCTCCATGTGCAATGGGCCTTGTCTCATGATATCATGTTAAATGTTGTATCCACATTTACTTGTTATATTAATCATTTCATATCATTCCTGTATGATTGTATTTTTCTTATGCTCTATTGATAATACTATTACATAACATGTACTGTATTCTTCATTTTATTCCTTATTTAAAAACTTAATGGGACTTATAGCTCACCCTTTTCTTATGCATGTCATCATGTTATCCCGTTAAATGCTAAATTGGAAGGAATGAGTGGTCATGTAAAAGAATTTTTCAATAAAGATGTCGTGTTTTATGTTCTATGTTGTTACATAATGTTCATAAGCCCAAAAGACATTAGACCTCTTGATCTTCTATGTCCTATCATGTGATGGTTTTTATGTAATAAATCATGTTTATATGTGTAATAATGATCGGGGTTGTTATAATCACACTCAAGACAACTCAGGCTAAGAATACTCACATAACTATACACCACGAGCCATGCCCCCTGATGGTTGAGTTTACCACATTGCATACACATCATCGTAATGAATCCACTAACCATCAACCCACCACTATATCAGATTACAATCATCAAAGTAACCATTATTCCTAGGGTAGCCACCTGCTAGAAACCATATTCGTTGCTGTAGAAAAACCCATCTTTACAATCATAAAGCACCATTATATCATAAGAAGGATACACTGCCACCAATCCCAAAGTGTTAAAGATGAGTGACTCAAAAAATTTCACATGTTTTGATCTCATCCAATGACTTCATCCACTTTTGATAAATAAAATGTGTATATGAATTGTTTTAACATCAGTTTATTGGGAGTACACTGAAAATCAAAACATCCCAATATAAAAAGGAGGCCCTTTTAGAAATTTTTGGGGGTTCGGATTGAAGAATTGTAAATTTATCTTTTATTATTTATGTTGATGTTGTGGGAGGTTTACTTACAATCCATATCACCTACTAACTTACTTGGGTTTCTAGTGAACCCTTAGAGAACACTTGTTTCTTCCACAATATTGATGTACTCGAAGAATCCATGTCATGATCCAATTCATATAAGACACATTCAAATCAATTGTTATAATCCAAAAAAATATTAATGAACATTATCCAATCTTCAGCTTACAATCAGGTAAGGTTTGTTATCCAAAAAAATACTCTCAGCCTTTATTTTATTCGCTTTTGAGGATGATGATGTTATATGGAATAGATGAAAAAAATTGTTGTTTTTTCAGACAACATCATCATCAAAATTGAAAAAGTATTTTAGTAATTGGAACTAAAAAACCACGTGAACATGATGTTGAAGTAAGAAAAATAATAATTTGAGACTGGAATGAGTAACAGATATTTTATAGCCTGATTAATAATTCAATCAGCAAATGGTGGGTGGTTAGATCTCTATAATTCAACAATAATAGTTATGATACATATGAATATTTTATCGGATATTCATGACTGGAATAATAGTTATGAAGGAAAATATTAATGTTATTAGAGAATGATATACAAATATTTATCTTAATATTGGGAATGTGAACATATGGTAATCATAATACAAATGAATTTGTTATTTAAAATTTTCATGAAGGATTTCATTAAAAAAATTTGTGTCAAAATCAGAAACAGAAACCAAAATTAACCTATGTGTACTCCTCGACAACCATTTTTTGTTTAATTTAATGAAATAGGGTTTAAGAACTAATAATTATACTGAAGAAAGTTTTTTGGATGAAACCATAAAATTAAACTATTAAAATATTCTATATTTTTCTACAAATCAATTTTGTTAAAGAGGAACAATCAATTTTAAATTCTTAATGATTGTTATCGAAAAAATAGATTATCAAAGATAATGTAAGACATACTTTAGAACCATTTCAATGATTCATTATTAGACTTTAATATATGTTTTAAGAATTATATACCACATAATGTGAAATGGAAATATTATTATGGATATAAACTGAATGAATATATCCCAAAAAAAATCACCGATGTTAAAAAAAGAAATAATAAAAAAGTGGGAATATTATGTTGTCATGCATGCATGTATAAGAGGTAAACATACATGTAAATTTTATTTTTAATTTTATTCATTTTATATATAACAAATATTCTGAAAAATTCTTCTGTGATTCATTCTATACACACTGAGGATGAGAAATTGTGTTGGACATCAACATGTGAGAAAACAACCTACAAAACAATATTCATGTTTCCCAAATAGATGATTCACTTGTAGCATTAATAAACTCAATTTCATCATGAATTAATCCTACGTAATGAAAAGATTTTATAAATGCTTCATTACATGTATCATTGATATTAATGATTTCAAAATTAGAGGATCTCCTTCTTACGTAATTGTTCTCCAAATGTGGGTGGTACATAGTGAAACCTTCCTATGTAAAATCTATGTTTCTAAGGGTAAAATTTATGATCACTGCCATTCTAGACATATTTTAATTGAATTTAAGAATATGTGATATTACGTGCTTCATGAAAAATTTCATTCAATTCAAACCTATATGCAAACATGGTTTGAGTGGATTTTGCTTTTTTTCAAGTTATCTTCACTAAAATCATCCCATGTAAGTAAAACATTGTTCTTTGGTAGATGGAAATGAATTATTTCAATAGGAGGAAACCTATAGTGGTAGTCAAAGTTGAAAATTATCCACCCAGTTTCACATGGTGAGATATATCATCAGTTATAGTGTATTTGTAATCATCATCTTTAATTTCATGTTGATGTTTTTTACGACACCCATAAAGATAAGTTGGCACACAATCGTGGCCATTGTTGATGTATTTGAACAAATATTTGTTGGATGAAGACAAATTACAAATTTTATGTTTAATATGAGATTGATATTTATGTAACAATGATGGGTTTTAAAGGACAATATATTGATTTTCAAGGTTGACACAATTCTTTGAGATTGTATTACCCATATCTCAACTTCTTTAAATAGCATATCAATTCTCATCTAAAAAGATAGATATAAATTTTTTGAAATAAATTTGTGTATTTAATATTTTATATTTACCAAAATAGAGGAATTAAATTCATCAATCAAAATTCTTATCAAGAAAATTATTTGGGGACTCCTTTATGTAACGAGAAGAATAGAGAGAAAACTGATATTAATTGTAATTGCACCAAATGATGAATATTCATGCAGGTTAAAAAATAAGAATATATTTGTAAGAATATAATTTAACCAATTGAATCTTTATTCATAATTTAATAAATATAGGTATTTTTTAATATGTTATTTTCTATTGCATATTGGAATTGCGTACAACATACAAAGTATACAGAGAGTAAGAAGCATCTAGTATACAATGTATTCATATTTCAATTGCATACTGTGTGAATCTGAAAGAGACATGTGATGCAAGATGTTATGAAATAATATAATTTATAAAAAAGTCTATATGAATGGAAACCAGAGAAAAAAATATAAACTAACTTTTATTGAATTGGAGTGGAAGAAATATCCTGATTAGCGATGATAGGGTTTTCATTGGATCCTGTGGAATAGGTTTCGGTGGTGGGGGTGGAAAATTTGCTACAAATGAGATATGTTTACCTATGATGTTGGAATGGATATATATTCCACAAAAAGATGAAACAAAATTAATTAAATATATGAATATAAACAAGAGAGACAAAAATCTATTAAATTGTATTGAAGTAAAATATGAAAAAATAACCAAATTAGCGAGGACATGGTTTTCGATGATTCCCATTGATGGGGATGTGATGGTGGGGGTGTAGAAGTAGTGGAGAGGGAAGTAGATTCTATGAGGTGGGTATAATGATAGTAAAAGGATAATGGAGTAGAGTGTGTGAAATTATAGGTAAATGAATTTTTTGAATAAAGAATTAGAGGAGAATAGTTTCAAAGAGGCCTATAGGTGGAGGTGAGGGCAGAAGTCGAAACAACCAAAATTGATTGAACACGATATAAAATATTTCATATAGAAAAAATGATTATGAATAATATTCAACTCTTTCAATGAAGTAAAATATACTAAAATATAATCATGATAGTATAATATTTATAGATTATTTTTGAGTACTTGGATGGTAGTTAACATTCTTTTATTATTAGTTCAGTGTCCTAGTCATGTTGCACAATGAAATCAATGAATTGTTTGACTGTTAAAAAATAAATAAGAACTATTAAGAGAAAGAAATAATAAATTTAAGATATAATTCTATATAAACCCTTATAAACTCATTAAAAACATTTTCGTATAATTTTAACAATATATCATTAAGATATAAAGAATAATATAAAGATATGACTCAATAAACACACCTTTTATGCTAAATCAATACATAACTAAAATGAATAACATTGTTCAAACACCATTTTATATAGTAAATATACATTTGATTCATTGCAGAAAAAACCTATGTCAATGAATTTTTATCCACACACATCCAAAGGATCTACAAAAAACCACAACCACTATAAAAAAATAGAACATTATATAGACAATTTCTTTATGAAAAATTGATTTAAAAAAATATATCCAATTCCTTCGATGAAGATAAAGATGTGGAAATTAGGAATGAGTGTATAATAATTACATATTGATGTTGAGTATAATTATTATAGTTCAAAATTAATTTATGATTAGTTTTGTGTCCTGCTATTGTTTCAAAAAAAATCATTGAATATTGACTATCATAGAATAAATAATTCTTTTATAGAATTAAAACCTATTTTTAAAATATAATTGTTTATAAACACTTTTAAATTCATTAGTAACAACTTTTCATATAATTGAAACAAAAACAAATTAAGATATAAGGCATACTATAATGATATTATACAATGCATTCACCTTTTAAGTAAAATCAATATATAAATACAATATATAAAAGAGTTAAAACACCCACTAATGCAATAAAAACACCTAACAATCAATCAAGTACACTAAATTTTCAATCAATATTTATAGTAACCCTCAAAAGGATCTATAGAAGTCAAATTAATTTGTAAAAAACAACATATTAGCTAGTGTGTGGTTTTTAATAGAGACCATTTGGGTGGGGGTAGTGTTGGGGGTGTAATGAAAAAAATAATTCCTTTTTGGGTGATGAAGTGACTGTATTTGGGAAGGATCCTCTATCAATCCACTTATTTCCACCAACAAAAGGTGACCATGATTGGATTAATCAATCATCAGGATGAAGCTAGATACAGTAAAATGTAGTGGAGGAAGGTGGATCTAATAGAATAAAATGGAATCAAATGGCTAGAAATTATGTTTTGGATGTAGAGAAGGGAAGGGGGAGTCCGGAATAATGAAACAATGTAGAGTATGGTGGCATCAGGACAATATTAGTGGTGATGGAGAAGTGGGGATAGAGGTAGGGAAGAATTCAGGGATAGAGGATGGGACTATATGGAAAAGTGGGGGTGATGGCATGAGGACTGTATTGGTTTCAAAAAATATATACACAAAGGTTTTACAAAATAAATAAACTGGATTTTAATGTTTCCACAAATGGAATGCTAGAATTGGTCATCAATTTCATCCCATACAGGCTTTGTAGTAATAATTCATGAATATTTAAGACAATATTTGAAAATTATCCTATTAAATAAACAATAATTCTTTTTTATATATTAGTTATTTTAAAAAGTACATTGATATTTTCAATAACATACTACATGGCCATTTTTAAAAAACTATTTGCATCACTGCTCTGTTTAATGGTGATTTTTCATTCAAGATAGAGTTATTTTTTTAGTGAAAACATCATAGAGTACAATGTTTATAGTTACACCTATGAAAAAGTTGTAGTTTTTTCATTCTAGGTAACAAAAAAATAAAAAAAACATATTTATATATATAATGGCCAAATATGGACAAAGATGAAATTGTTGAGAAAATAATGTAAAATATGAGCATATAATATATATATATAATGATCAAATATAAGGCTAAATATTTTATTAAAACCTATTATTTTGTTAATGGATGTGATTCTATTTCAAAATAATATGAATAAATATTAACCTATTTTAAAAAAATAATCTCATAGGAAAAAAATAGATTAATGATAAAAATGTTGTGAAAAATATTTTTTTTAAATATATGAACCTATATATTGAATTGAAATAAATTATAAAAAAACATATGAACTACTCTTAAAATCATAAACAATAATTACCTATATGAAATAATTAGGTATTGATATAGAAAAAGATGACATGTATGAAACAAATATGACTAAATTGATATAATATATGAACTTGTAACAAAATATGAACGTCTACATAACTGATATCCCCTAAAAACATCCAAAAAATCCCTACATAACAACATAATAGTAATTCAAACACTAATATATTTAAAAATATATATAATAATGCAATGAAGTAACTTAAACCTAGGGTTCATCCCCACTCACCTATTGATTATATGTTCAACTCCTCCAATTCATATTTTAACTTTAACTGTGAAATATCTATTGAATTTTAAAATTATAAAATGAACTAAATTTAAATAAAATATGAATGGATGTTATTGATATATACATGGACTGGGTTGGAAAAAAAATGTCAATTCTCAAACAGATATATGATGTATATCATTTATAGGTGATGAAATAAATTTATAAATTAAAAATGAAAATGAATCATCTAAATATAAATCTGAAGGCATTTAGTATATTAAAACATAAAAGGTTATCAAAACATTAATGGATACAATGTAATACTGATGTGGAAAAATCAATCAAAAGATTATTAATATTTATAAAATCCCATACATTCAAGGTGGTGATCATGGTGTCTAGTGAGTTGGAGTTAGCGGGTAATTGGTAGTGATATGTATTCCTATCCCAAAAAATGACCATTTTCCATATCAATTTTCTAAAACTATAAACAGAATATAGTGGATGTCGAGAGAATTAAATTGTGTTTAATTTTAGTGGTAAGTGGAAAAGGAAAGAAAATATGAAATGTAATATGGTGAAAAAAAATATACACACTGATGTTTATATGGTTATGTACATGGTAGACGATCCGAATGGATGAATAATCTGCACTATGCATGTTCAAAAATTTATAGGAGGGAATAAAATTTTGCAGTGAATTGTTGGTCAGAATTCTGGGAAACCATGTCAATGAATAAATCAATGAAAACTTTTTTTATCTAATAAAACCTATGAGAAATGTGTTGACATAAATCTATGTTTCATAAGATCACATGAACTTCACTAAATACTCATTAATGTTGTAATTTATCTAATTGGTTAATAATTAAAAATAATGATGAATTTCTAAATTTGAAATGTGTATAACTACAGAAATACAGAAATTACAATCGTAATAAATACCTAACTATTATTATTCTAGATGAGAAAAACATATGAAATTTAATTAGATGCTAATAGTGTCCAAATCACTCTTTAGATATGTTGAAAAAAATACATGAATAATAAAAAATATTGGATTAGAAATATTATAAATTACCTAGATATAAAAATTCCAACATGAATAACCTCATGAGAAATTGATGAGCAACAAATGATGTTTTCGTTTATCGATATGCAAGTGTAGATCCACTGAAGAAGATGTGATAATGATAGAGGGATTAGAAAATTCGGTTGTGCATGGTTGTAGATATAAAATTGAGGACAATTACGAAAATTTAGAAAAATATATATACAAAATATGTAATGATTTTGACACCTTTGATCATCCATATCAAAAATTAGTTGTCGATGTAAATAAAACATGGGACCATTGGAGCTTTATGTCACTGTTAGTAATGGAAGAGGGGAATGTAAGAGATTGGAGGTAGATGAAACACTATATAGGGATAATTAGAAAGAAACCTATGGGTGGTGTGGTGGGGGTACAAATTGTTGTTAGGAAGAGATTGAGGCGATGAGATGGGGTTGCATGGTGTAGGCAGAGGTAGAAAGTAGGGGATGAGTGGCAGAGGTGGAGGAAGAGGCTGCAAGTCAAGGATTCCTGAATGAGGTCAGGATGCATGGTGGAAAGATCACAAGGTAGATTTGTCGGGGGTCAAGGTCAGTCTGTGAGGTGAGGTTTCCCAGAAAAGGTGGGGATGTATGTTAGCGAGGATGCGATGCAAACGTAGATGTAGAGGGAGAGATGATGAGGTAAATAAGTGGTGGCATATTCATCTATGCTATGAGGCCACATAAAATCAATCGCGAGGTAGGATCAACCTGATTATTAACACAAATCACTTTTGATATGTCTCAGGTGGGGATGGATAATAGAAGAACAGAAGCTGAGGGGGACGGAGATGAGAAGGTAGTTGTAAATTTGGAAAGTTGGAGATGGAGACTGAGGAAAAGTAGGATACGTAGGTGTAGGATGCAAATATAGAAAGGTTTTTAGGATTTTCATAAGGAGAGGAAAAGTTGGAGGTGGAGACAGGGGTAGAGGAGTATATGTTGGTAGAGGAGGTGGAGGTAAAAAGGGGAGGTAGGGAGGTGATGGCATAGATGGAATTCTAGAGAGAGATGGGGAATCTTAAAGGGAGAGGGATAGTCATTGTTATGTGGGAGGAATTAGTTAGTGAATTTGGGGAGGGTGAACGAAATTGAAGTAGAGGGAGATGAGTATGGAATAATTTTTGTGCAGATGAAAGGTGGAAGTGAATTGACATGCTTTAGTATAGTGAATAGACTAAGATAAATCTTCCATCAATTTTTATAATGCTTAAATTTCTAATTTTTTCATGTGAATGTCATTTAAATAATTAGTTAATTTAATATTCAAACATGAATATTTATTTGTTAGTTTTATTATTTTATAATAATCATACATTATTTATCAAATTTTGTAAAGTCAACTAGAAAAAGATAAAATCTACCTTCCTAATCATCATCATTCATTGATTTGAAATATGTAATTCTCTAATTTCCATCTTTTAGTTTTAATATCTTAGAATTAGAATTTATTTTTATTCAGAAATATGGAAAAAAGAAATATTCATATTTTATGTATCCTATCCATGCTTCCCATTATCTTAAATTAGTTTCTTATTTTTTACCTTTTAACTCATTATATTTTTCAATAATTATCATTAATGTTTTTTATAGTTTCTCATTTTGTACATATATTTGTTTAACATATATATTAACAAAATCATAATCCTAACTGAAATCATAATTTTCTTTATTTTTTCTAATAAGTATAAATATCTTAATTAAAATATTTATGTGTTATTAATTGTGTAAAGAATGAATCTGGAACCTCACAATTTGTATCCATGAAAAAGGGTTCAATATCTCCAATTTACATTTTAATTCACTACTTGATTCTCATTCCATAGTTAAACCCCAACCTCCAAATAAAATCTTACTCTCCTTTTAGATTTATTCTTTTTTTCATTCATGGAAGGATTGATTTTTTATATAATTATAACAAATATGTCATTTCTTTCTAACTATATAGCAACTTTGGTACAAATTATTATTAATTATAAAAGACTTACCATTATTTCATTTCTTTTTTATTCATATTTAGGAGAAATCTCATGGATCATCTACACTTTACAAATTTATAAAAAAATCCCAAATGAACTAAACCCTTTTCACATTCTTGGGATTTAAATTTGTATGAGTTAGATATTTAATCTATAATTGACATAATATATAATCTTTTCATCCAAATAGACTCCTTAGTCACATTGTTTTTCAATTAATGTTCATACTATAGTAATGAAATTACTATTCTATCTAAATTATATTATTCAAAATTATTCTGGTCAGAAATTTCAATTTTTTTATGCCACTTCTCATGTAGTGACCCCAAAACAAATTCAACAAGAGCTATATTAATTTTTACTCACAATGTGAACTCTTAAAATTTTTAATGCTTGTAAACTGATAGAAATTGTTGATTAAAATACTAGTATTCTGCATGTACAATTCCCAAAATTGGCCTTTTCATTTTTTATAACCTATAATGACTGAATTTTAGAATTCTAAAAATTATGCTAGCTGTCTTACATATTAAAATATGGATATACACAATTGAAATTATATCAAATTACAAGAAATTCATAAAATTATAATTAAAACATACTATAAAAATCATTATTAGTGAGTGCATCAGGTTCAAAATTGGTTAGATTATATTTTTTCAGTATGATAGTCCAAATATCAACACTTGATTGATTCAGATATGTTTCCATTTGATCTTGTTCATAACCATAATCATGTCAATTGAATTATGGTGAATTTTTAGGGGTCCAACTATTATTTTCATTTATTCCTCCCATATTCATGGATCTTATTCCTTATATTTTTAGGTCTAGGAAAAGATTAGAACATAAAATAATAAAACACCAAAAATATATATCGAATAGAAATAGACTAAATACAAATTATTGAGCCGACTGACATGTAAAAATGGATTAGAAGGGGGTGAATAATGATTAATTTTTTTTGAAATGAATAATGAATAATATATGTTTATATCATGTAGTTATAATGAAATCATAGTGTTGTGTTTAAAGAAAAAATGTGGAAAAATTAAAAAATAGAAACACATTATTTTTAGAGTAGTTCAGATCCCCAAGATCCTAAATGTACTCATCAATATTCTAAACCCAATGATAAGATTGAAAACTACTATGAAACCTCACATTTAAGGGAGTGAAAACCTATTAATATACCCTTAAATTATAATTCCTTGAATAATAACTAAACCTACTTTTTGCAACACTCACATCCTATTACAAACTTGGATTTTGTTCAAGATTCATAACCTAAGAACCATAATTTAGGTTGGAAGGAATGACTGAATAAAGACGTGATTGTGATTTGTAAAATCATAAACATGAAATTATTAACAAACTGAAAATAAAATTATACAATGATGAAAAAAAGTATACTTATTAACACCATAATATTATAATATTACAATATTGAAGCTACTCGACGAACTTTGATGAATTCAGTTGTAGAGGATCAAACATTGAGGTTCCTTGTATGATCAGGACATTTTTCTGGAGATGTAATGGGACAATTTAAAGGTATCCCTTCACTTTATATTGATCATAAATTATTTGGGTATTGATTTGGGTGAATTTTGGTAAAAAATTAAAGAAAATATGAACTATGTGGGCCAGTGAACAGCTGACATACAATTTTCCCAAACCATGCACCCAATCCCAACTTACTATGGAACCCCAGCTGGAGGGGATTCATACGGTTGAAACATGGTTTATGAAACAATACACTCTAAAAGGAGACACAATTATCCCCTTAGTAGAGGTGAACAATTTGCATAAACTCTGAACCACTACCCAGAAATCGTTTTTGCAGTTTTAAATAGCCTAAAAAATATATTTAAATTTACAGAACCCCCAATTTTTACCCATATTCAACTCCAACTCACCAAAATCAAATTATATCATTCTTGGAGGCACTTCAATGGTTTCCTAAGGCACCCTAACACCGTTCCTGGTGATTCAATGCTCGGTTATCATATATACATCTCTTCGTGTTTGTGATTCCTTCCCAAATGATTTCCCATATCACTTCTATTTTTCTCTCATCACATAAAGGACATTACCCTCTATTTGATTATATCTATATCTGTATTATGGGGATCTAGATCTATGTTTATTGCATCTAGATCTTGATTTAAGATATCTTGTTTCATTTGACTATGGAATTAGGTTTCAGATATACATCATATTCATCGTTGTGCTCTTGATTGGTCTAATTCAAACTATGGATATCTGTTTGAAATAGATCCTCACTATTCTTGAGGTTGGTGGTATAAAATTCAAATCTCATAGAATTTATTATCTATTTAATGTATGTTATTGTATAATTTATATATTTCATTTAGAGATTGGAATTTTAAATAGAATTAATTAATGTGGTCAATTAATTACTTGAGTAATCGTGGATGTTAAGGATTAATAGAAATCTTGGAATAAAGATAATTAATTGGTGAATTAATTTTGAATGTATTAAAATGTGAAATTGGGGATAATTAATTTTTGAGTCACTTATTAAATTTTTGAATTGTAAATTGTGAATAATTAATTACTCAATGAATTATTATATTTTTAGTTTATGAAATAGTTTATTAATTGTTAAATTGATTACTGGAAGATATGTGATTAATTAATTGGTAAATTAATTAATTCGAATGGTTGGGATCATGGGATTGTTTTTGAGATTATTAATTTAAAATTAATTAATGGAATTTGTTATGATTATTGAATTGATTGAGATAGAATAATTAATTTCTAAAGTAATAATGGTATATTTTTAATATTATATTAGACAATTAATTGTATATTTAATTATGGGATACTGATATATTGAATTGATATAATTAATCGGAGATTAATTATGAGATGATGATGTCATGACTTGAGATAATTAATATTAAATTAATTATGAGACATTGATTTCATGAATTTAGATAGTTAGTTTTAGATTAATTATGAGATATTAATATCATTGATTGAGATAATTAATGTTATATTAATTATGGGATATAGAAATTTTGAAAATGATTATTTTATTGTTAAAATAAAAATGTAATTATGGATGGGATTGAAGGCGATTAACTAATTGGATTATAAATTAATGGGGATTGTTGTATTAATTAAATTTAATGAGTTATAATAATTAATTGGAGATTTAATTAATGGTTTTTTTGTTTTAATGTGATTGAATAATTTAGATTAATTAATTGGAAAACTATTTATTGGGGATTATTGTGTTAATACAATTGAATGAGTTTTATATATTAACTGGATAATTAATTAATGGTTATTGTTGTGTTATAACAATTTATAGATAATTAATTAATGAATTAATTAATAGATATTATTATTTAAGAAAAGATATAATTACTTATGTAATTAATTTGTGCAATTGATGTGGATAATTAATTGTCGAATTAATTGAAGGAGTTCAACGTTATTAATTAATTATGCAATTAATTAATGGAATTGATGTGAATAATTAACTGATTAATTAATGGATTGATGATAGTTTTTGATTGAGAATTAAAAATAACTAGTTTTTGAATTAATTATTGGAATAAGATGATTTTGAAATGGAATGAATGTGATTTATTCATTACAGAATTAATTATCTAAGAAAATGAGATTATTTAATTGCTAAATTAATTAATGTGTTTGATGAGATTAATTAATTTAGGAATTAGTTATTTTTATTGATATGATAAATTTATTGTTTCATTAATTATTTTGATATATGTGATTAGTAAATATTAGAATAAATTATTGGATTTATGTGACTAAATAATTGTTGTATTAATTAATGATATTTATAGAGAAAAGAGGATTAATGATTATTAATCATGATTGATGTGCTATAGGAAAGCATGTGATATTTGTGATACATGTGAATGATTGATATGTGAGTGTAATATATAGAACAATGCTCCAAATATCCATTCGAAAACGATTGGTATACAAGTGTGGGACATAGACAGATGCTCCATACACCATAGAGAGTCAAATTGAATGCATGAAACATTTATGTGATATGGAATATGGCATCAAATACACATGATGTGTGGGATATGGACTGATTCTCACAATACACATGTTGTGTGATATAGAAAATAATGTTCAAAAAACTCACGAGGTCTTAGGCATGACAACCTAGAACAAAATTTTTGACATTGAAACGTTGTTCTGATTATCCATTATAGTAATTTGAAATGAAATTTTTAATGATAGACCATTATTTTGTTGAATTATAATTTATAATGTGATGTAACTCAGACTCTGGTATGGGGAGAATCAGGTATTGATGTATGATTGTTCACGGAGACCTAGCAGATTATGTGGTTAAATAAAGAATATTTTATAATGTGATAAAGGTTTGATTAATTATATTACTTATTTAATTATAAAAATAAAGCAATATTTCATACTTTTTTAACAACATTGGTTGGGGCCTAATGGGTTGTTGTTACACCCTGCCCAGGCTGCCAGATCGGTACCTGAATAGACTTTATTATTTTATTATTGGTTAAGGGAAAAGGTCATGGTTTAGATTGATTATTTGGGAATAGAGCTTGGTTGAGGGAACTTGACGGTGTTTGGGGCCTCTTTTGAGTCGTCGATGTCTTTATTTTTTAGTTTTCATTTTATACACATGACACATACATTAGAATGGATTATTTTATACTTCAGTTGGATATTGTATTTCCTACATTGATTATCTTTAGTTATTGGTATTTTTATGATTAAATAGCATTCCTATATTGTGTATTTATATCTCATGTTGTATTACTCGGATCAAATAGCAAATACTATCCCCATGAACAACTTACCAGTACCTCGCTGCTATTTGTTATTATCTACAATACAAGGAGGCGCACTTGAGGTCATGTGACCAACCTGATCGAGGAATCATTGTCTGCCTCTTATGTCAGGATGTTAGATAGTGGTACGAGAGCCCAGTTTTATTTTATTTTATTTTTTACTTATTATTTGAGAATGATAGACAAGAAACTAGGATGATTTGGTTCTTGGTTTGAGCTCATGTAGGGTAGTTTCTACCCCGTGTATGAGGGATAACAAAACATCCTAGGTTTGGATGGGGTTATTGTTTTTTGCTGTTATAGTTTAATTTTATTTTACATTTGGTGACACACATGTTGTCTGATATGATTATTATTTTTGAGATTTTTTAGTTTGAATCACGGCCCTGAATGGAATGAGATTTTATTTTTCATGCATCATTCTAGGAACTCAGGAATATTTTGTAGACATACATCATTATATCCATGCAATGGAAAACATGTTATGGGTTAGTTGTTAAACATGAACTGTTTTTCCTTTCATGTGTAATTGAAATGAAAATAGTGCCTAAAATGAAATTGATAATGAGTTTACAATGATGAACGATAGTAATAAATTGGTGTCGAAATGAGAAAATAGAATAATGATAATGTGTTTACTTTTGGTAACCAGTTCCTAGGAATATGATGGTTAGGGGTAGTGATAATGCCTTTTTTACCATGTGGCATGAAAAGGGGTGGAAAGAGTTGTTATGGTTTTATTAAATTACCACATTCTAAATTTGTTACTGTTGTGAAATAATAATACTTTTTAATGATTATTTGGACCTAGATGTGCTAATTTTGGGTAGTGATAATGCACTGGTTAGAGAACTTGATAGTAGGTTATGCGAGGAACCATTTGATTTTGGATCATACAGTGAGTTATTATCAGTAAGGTAAGTCCAAGAATTAAAAAAAATTAATGTTGTTCTATAGTGGGAGGTAACATAATTAATGGATGAGATATGGTGGTTTTCACCAACAACTTATTAGAATAATTTTAATTAAGATAAAATCATGTCACCAACCTTGAAAACATCATGAGTATCTTGAGAATGATCTGGATTTACACCTAGCTACCTAAATGAATTTCTGTTTGATATGGGGCACCTTAGTGTCTTCAATTTTGATGCGGTATATGTAGACCTAGACGGTGGAAGGTACACCCTTGAAATTTTCTAAATTATGTTATCAGGATGGAGTAGGGTTCGATGAATAACTTGTGTAGATGGATATGGTGGTTTAGTTTCATAGGAAAAATCAGTGTTAACAATGATTCTAAGGTGGGGAGAGATATGTTAGTATTATGTGCATGGAGCATGACAATGGGATTGAAGTGATAGAACCATAATTCCAAAGGGAAACATGTAAGGTGAATGCTTAAATTCCTCAAAGAATAGTTGTTCAAACCTTATATGTGGTGGATGTATGTCCTTTACAAGTGATTTTTGATGGCTTGGATGAGTTCTAATGTTGCATGGTGATCAATTACTTTTGGGCATAGTGATTTGGTAAAATTATTGTTTATGTTTTGGAAGGTGACCATGAGACTGATGCATTATTTGAGGATCATCTAATACATGTGTTGTATCACAGTGAGAAAATGTTTCATGGAATTAATATGAAATTAGTTCATGTGTTCTAGAAACATGGAAGTGTGTAAGAAGAAACTACAAATAGAAAATTGTATATGAGGGAACTATTTCCTGACTTTCTTTGACTCAGAATCTTAGTGCTATTTGTGAGTATAGTGTGGGGAGAAGCTGTTATAAGGATGGATGATTGTCATATCCCAAACTTTTTTAGGGATTTCATGCGCTTATTTATATGTTTAATTTTAATTATATTTATTATAATTTTTTTGGATATTTATTTGGGGGTGTATGGTAGAAAATTGAACAATTTTGGAAGGATATGGGCAAATGCACAGTTGGCGCTCAGTTTTCCCAAACCATGCACCACAACCAAGCTAACTGTGAGAACCTAGTTAGAGATGATTTACACAACTGGGGAATGGTCTGGCGTCCCATGCAAACCATAATGAGAAATTTTTCACCCCTAGACGAGGCACACAGTTAGGGCTCACATTTTGGGGAAACCATGTGCCCCTTCCAACAAACCATGATAATAGTTTTTATTAGACCGGAAATTAGTTTTTAATTTCCCAACCCCCTATTATAAAACCTTTTCAATTCATACTCACCTGAATAAAATTCTCTAATTACTTGAGGATCTGAGAAGGATTCCTAAGGATCTCAACCTCCATTCAAGGTGATATGATGTTCGTTTATTAGATATGTATCTCTCTGGGTATGTGATTCCTTCTCCGTAGATTTACTATCTCACTTCTGTTCTTCTATCATTCTATAAAGGGGGATATCCTCTATTTCATTATACCTAGATCCATATTTGTGGGATCTAAATCATGTTATGATGGATCCAAATCAATATTTAAGTGATCTTATTTTGTTTGATCTGGAATTTGGTTTATGATCTACATCATATTCATCGTCAAACTCTTGATTGATCTGCTTCAAATTAAAGATATCTGTTGCTGAAAATTCATCACTGTTCTTGAGGAAGATGGTTTGAAATTAAAATCACATATTATTTTTTATCAATTACATATATTTGAGTCTATAATTTCCATATTTCATTTAGTGATTGTAATTCCAAATTGAATTAATTCATGTGGTCAATTAATTAATTGGTGAATTCGGTATTTGATCTCATAAAGAAAAATGTGGAAAATTGATTATTAATGGGTGAATTAATTATGAAAGTGTTGAATTGGTAAATTGGGGATAATTAATTATTTAGTTACTTATAAAATTTTTTAATTGTAAATTAAGAATAATTAATTAGTGATTTAATTATTAGATGTGGTGTTTGTGAAATGGTTAATTAATTTTTGAATTGATTAATAGAAGACAAGTCATTAGTTAGTTATTGAATTAATTAAATAGAATGGTTAGGATTAGGAGATATTGATTGAGATATTTAATAGTATAATTAATTATTTTATATTTTTATGATTATTCAATTGATTGAGATATAATAATTAATTGTGGAATTAGTTATGGGATATTAATATTTTTATTTGAGTTAATTAATTATAGAATAATTTTTGTGTAATGATGTATTGAATTGAGATAATTACTATTATATTAATATTGAGATAATTATGTCATGAATTGAGATAATTTATGGTATATTAATTATGAGGTATTGATGTAATTAATTGAAATAATAAATGGTGTATTAATTATTAGATATAAGTATAATGGATTGAGAAAATTAATGGTAGATAAATTAAGACACCCTGAGAATTTATAAGATATAGTCATTTTAATTTCATTCATATCTTCTGTTTTACGCTACACCAAGATTATCTTGTGCTATATGCATCACTGTATTAGCTTGTAGTATACGCAACACTATTCTTGGATCGTGTTACACACAATTTCAAATTTGTTTTATAGTTGTTATTCTACGCAACAGTGAGTGTATATATATATATATATTCAATGTATAAAGGAAATATGGTTGGATTTTGTTATACGGCACAACAAAGTAGTCTTGCCCTACACGCAACCCTGACTTGGCTTCCATTACACGCAATCGTGACCTTCCTCGATAGCTTGTGTTGTACACAATACCAGGTTTTACTAAACAACGATATATGGTTATAATAGCATTATGAACTAACGGTTATGAATAGTATTTACTAAATTTTGAATTTTAAAAAATTATTATTCATCTTACACATTTTCTAGAACATGGTATAAGAACAAAATAAATTTTGTGGGTAAAATAATTATTTTTAAAAAAATGTAGTTTTGCCGCCTTTTGATGGCGCACGCATTATAAATATAATTTTTAACATTTTTATAAGTTTTATTTTAGGAAATATAATTCTTATTTTGAATAAGGATATAAATATTTACAGTGTATGATGTTTTTATATTTTTTTGACAACGTTCTTATTTTGATGACTAGTAAAAACATGCTAAATTTTACATAAAAACAACTTTTTTCATCGTTATAATTTATATGGTTAATTGTAATAGTAAATTGTTTTTAAGTATAAATAGAATATATTTTTACCATTTAATAAAATTTATGTCATTATCATTGATTTTACATTGAATTCATAGGTTAAATCAATTCAATATTTTCTAATGTTTTAAACAAAACCCCGTTTTTTTGGACAATGAGATTAATTTTAAATTAATTACTGCAAATTCTGGGTTTTGAATTTGGAAAAATGGATACCATATTTGGAATCAGTGGGTCGAAATTATGTTAATAGGATACTTTTTATTTTTGGGCATTATGAATAGTAACTACGGTAAATTTTATTTATCATAGTTAAAGGTAAATTGGGTAATTAAGGGTAAAAATAATATTATAAAATTACCCCATAAATTGTCTTAATATAATTGGATGATTATATTTAGACCTATGGCATATTTGGGTAGAAATGGAATCCTTTAGAACCCACTTGGATGTGATTAAGACCTTTAATTTTTTTTATTTTAAAGTGAAATATTACTCACTAAAACATTAATAATTAGATTATTTTTATATAAGGTTATACAGAATATAATTTAGATTATAAATACTAATTTGAATGATAAAATGTTTTTATTTATAATGGTAATTTATTTGTAATTTTTAAGAAATTTTTAATAACCTTAATATCTTATACATTAATGATGTTGAAATTATTTATTTAGTGAAAAATCAATAATTTAGTTTTTATTAAAATAATAATACCTATCAAAAGGACCAGAAACTGGACCAAACCTTATTGTTCGAGTATCTATATACACTAATCATCCAAGGTTCTATATGTGGACCATATTAAGCCTTATAAAATAGATTAGGACATTTATATTATTTTATTTTAAATGATGTCAAATATGTCACCTTCATAAATTAATAAATATAACTATTTAAATGTTATGATTTTAAGATGATAAATTAGAGTAAAAATATTAATATGAAATTTATTATATTTATATTTATAATAGAATTTTATTTTTAATTTTTATGCTAATAATAAGTATATTAAATGATTATACAAAAATGATGTAGTAATTGTTTTATTAAGAGAAATATCAAATAAATAGTTTTATAAATATTAAACTAAACATTATGTGAACTAATTAATGTTCTAAAAAAATTTCTAGATGGACATGATATGTTAGGAATATATTAAACATTTGTTTTCGAATATATCCTCTGTCTGGATTTTATTTAAATTCAACTAAATGAATATTGACAAAATTAACACTATTGTTATTTTATAAAAATAACAGATTATTAAATTATTTAAAAATCACATAAATATATAAAAATTATAAATTAAACTTTATATGTTTTCAAATGTAATAAATAACACAATTATGTATAATTGACAACACATAAGTAATTATTTATAACAATTTATAATTTAGAATATTATTACCACAAATAAGATTAAATAATTAAATAAGGATAAATCAAATTGATAAGGTTCAAAATAATTTCAAAACATGTCTAAATTCTATTGGTTGATGAGATTACAACCCTATCTCATCGAAGCGTTGGAATTGAGTCATTTTTGAAGTTTTTATGTTGGGTTTGAATTTATTATAAATTAATATTTTTGATGTTTTGAAAGATGCACCTCTCCTCCCTTATAAAAGGGAACCTCCTCCCTATCCTATTTACACAACATTGAGCCTTTAAGCTCGGCCAACCCCTGGCGATTACTCTTTGAAACTTCCTTAGTAATATTCTGGAGGTTTTGGTCTTCTCAAAAGACCAACTCTATCACCTTAAGGGGAATCTTAATAGAGGTGTGTCGAAGAAGATGTAATATCTTCTACCGATTCATTAAAGTTTATTCCTTGTTATACTTCCTCTTATTTAGTTGTTTCATTATAAATTAATAACATCAGTATCACACATATAATGATATGTTATTATAAATTGAAACAACCCTATTTAATCTTCTATCCATCCCATGTAAAACAAAATCACCGCGCGTGCGTACGTACAGAATACCATCTCCACACCGTGGTGCAATCTATTTTCCACCACCACCTTGCCTGGATTGGTATAATGGTGCAAATAAATAACTATATATGATTATTTTAAAGTGATATTTATTCTTAAATATTATACATAAACATCAATACAATTCCATGATCATGGAAATGATATCATCACTCATGTGTACGTACGACCAACCGTCTCCACGATGTGATGCGACTCATTTGACATGATATTTATTGAATAATGATTATATAAATTAATTTAATGAATAAATATGATATATATTATACTATAATCATTATTTATATGATATATCTTTAACCTAAAAATAAGAATAAGAATTTATTCGACAAAACACGCATAAGATTAGAAAGCAGTGAACACCCGAATAACGAGTAACAATGAAATATTACCAATAAGAAGATAAGAATATGACCATATATGATATCATATTATTCTGTAATAAGTCAATGAATTTTTTTAAATCAATATACATGAGGTTTGGATAAGTACGAAGAATATCAGACCTAATGTAAGGGAAAATCTTGCAATCCCAATTTTTAACTCAGATTGTTTATACATCAGTATTTACTAGGGCATATTTATCATCCACATCCATGATTCCTCAATATTTAATATTATTTCTATCCTCCTACAATTTATTAAATCCAATTTTACCTATTGGTGATTTTTCTGTAAAAGATATGAAAGTAATATTTTGTCGTTTTCAGTATGAGTTACATTTTGACTTTTCTGGACAAAGCATGAGAAAAGTGTTTTTTAACTTATACGACTTGAATGGATTTTTATGATTTCATAGATAATTATTTCCATGATGCTTCTTTTACATGTTTTAAAGTTTATTTTTAATTAACTTCTTTTAGTTTAAAATTGTATGACATGTTAAGAAATGAAAACTGTTTTTGAAGTGGAAAGGATATTTTCCTCAAGAATGGAGTTCAAGTGCTTTATCAAAATTATTTTCCATCTAATATAATATAGGGTTCTATTTCTATCCCTATTTTTACATTTATTTGATTATGTTATAATGGAATTGTTTTTATTAAGTCCTCTTATCTTATATGGATTATGTTATGATGGCATGATGTTTAAGAATCCCATTTTTATTACATAGTTTATACTTTGATATATGATTTATGATTTTGTGGAACACATAAGAATGGTTTCATTATAAGATGGGTGGGACCTATATATCCCTCCAATTCTTTGGGTAAATATTTATATCTCATGAGATAGACATGGTTGTAACAACAAGTTAATCCGGTTCAGTTATACAGGACTGGAATGAGGATTGAAGTCGATTCAGAAAGGGACTTTGTCCACTATGATTGACTTGGGAGAAATGCCTTGGATACTATAGAAATCATATCATGTGCTTAATGTTTTGCAACAATTACATTTTTTATTCCCATTCTATTTTACCATGGTTAATTTTCCTTTATGATCTATGCCATATGCACTGCCAAGATTTATGTCATTACTCGTGATTTTGATGTTTTATTTTCACGGTCTTACGTTCAAATGTTTAGGGTTTGTTTTATGTTCTCCATGTTTATCCTTACTGAGCATTTGAGCTCACACTTTTTATATTTTCTTTTCCCCAGGATATAATGAAATGTTTTTGGTAAGAAACCCCAAGGGGAAGATCACTATGAGAGATGTTGAAGATTGTTCACCTTGATTAGAAGATTATGTTCTGAGTTTCCAAAGACACTAAACTAATATGGTCTTTGAGCATCTATTTTTTTCATGTATTAAGTATTATGGAAATTTAATGTAATGTCTATGTATGTTAAAATTTTAGTCTCTACAGTTGGTATCAAATTGAAGGTTTAGTCAACCTTTTGAATCTAGGATGCGAAAACATTAGTGAGATCCTTAGTGATATTTCTAGGGTACGTCTAGGCATGTTCCTAAGGTTAATATAACTATAGGTTACAGTTATAGAATTATTTTGACGATCGTGAATAACCTAGGGTGAAACTATGTTGTAATGTATTATAGAATTTTTGATAAGTTATACATCCCACAAGTGACTTTTTATAATTATGTGGTTCCTCATTATTTTAATTGTTTCTTACATGATGGTTTTTGGTTTTAGTCAATGGAGGGAACCAAAATTAATTGGTTCAACATTGAATCCAATGGAAGAATTGGTGACTATGAGAAAAGAAATTTCATAATGCCTAGAACGAATGATATTGTGATTATGTCGAATCAGTCATCGCGATATATAATTAACAAGGTGAACATTAGTAGTATTCCTAATTCATAAAATAAGAGGAATATGGACTTTGATGTGTGTTTTCATGGTGAGGATCATAGAGAATCTAAGATTGAGGTTTCTAAAGAAGGGAAGAAGAAACTTGATGAATACATCAAATGGTGGGGAAGATGTCATCTCTGTGGGGAGAAGGGTCATAGTGTGACAAGCTATTATAGAGTTCAATGTCTTATCTGTGGAGAACATGGGCATTACCCAAATCAATGCCCTGACCTAAGTGGATACTTCTAAATCAATGAAGGACATATTCCACAGAAATCATTGAAGAGGAATGATTGAAGTGTTTATATATTGGTATTCATGAATAATGTTGTTGATGTGCTTTTACGGTATATTGGAATATGTATGTATTGGTCCATTATGGTTTTCCATAAGAATATGGTACCAATAACCATGAAAAGTGATTGAAATATTTTTCGAAAGAAGATGATATGCGCATAATGAAGGGATAAGGAGAAAATAATATTTTTGATAGTATTAAGGAGCTCATGATTGATATAAGGACAAAGTGATATCATGGATTGAGTATACTGAATTTTTGGGAAGCGGAAAGAGTTAACATTTGATAGCATTAATGTTTTCACTAAGGTTCTATGGTAATTCATGTTTCAAGAGAATACATGATTAAGGTATTCACATATTTGGAATGTGACAAACAAGATATATCTTATGATATATGGGGGATAAATTATTGTATTCACATGCTTAGTTGATAAAATTTCTAGCAATATTTTTCTTTATACTATAAGATTGTACAGAAATATTTTCGATAAGCCAAAAGATTGGAATGAATTAATTTATACATTAGATAGTACTGTTTAAGGATAGAACTTTTTTCGATATAATTGCTAGAATGTTATAATAATTTTGTTTTAGAAAAAGGGACAACCTGCAGGATGGGCGACAACCCATCGCGTCGCAGAAGGTTGCGGGAATCGAACCCACAACCGAAGTGTGACATGCATTTATCGCCTTCCACTGGCCTACAAGATGTCCCTTGTTAGTAGAAAGTAGTTTTATTTTATTAAACAGGATGATAGATGAAGTATAAGTCCATTTTTGGAACCATATACGATTAATCTCACCATAGATGGACTTATGTATATAACTTTTTCTAACCGTATGTTTGAGATAGATGGAATGACCTATCATTCTATCGCATAATCTGCTAACACTCTATGAAAGACAAATTCAAATTCAATTCTTTAAGAGATGAAATGGAAATTCTTCACGGCACGAGCAACGGTGAGATTGTACCAAAATCAAGTAATTATTTATTTTAATTCCAAAATTCTTCAACATTTGAGAAATGATCTTGAAATAAAAAAATGTTGTCCTAGTTCCCTCATATCAGATGAATCTGATGTTACCTTAGATCATAAAAAATTTATGGATTTGTGACTATAGGATTTTTCATAGCCATGTCCTCTACCACTCTCCATTAGAACAAGATGGTTAGATTTCTCTTCCATATCCATATTTTCACCATTGATCTCATAGTGGAATCCGAGTGATTATTTAATTTTGGTAACCGTTACGTTTCATAATTTAGATTTTAAAGAATATTTTTGGTATTCCTTTTTATGATGTGGGTTTCTATGAAATAGACTCTCATGTAACAAACGATTTATAACCCCGACGAATTTCGAGGGTGAAATTCATTTTAAGGGGGGAAGAATGTAACACCCCGAGATTTTATAAGATATATTCTTTTTATTTCATCCATATCTTATGTTGTACGCTACACCAATATTATCTTGTTCTATATTCAAAATCGTATTATCTTGCAGTGTACGCAACACTATTCGTGGATCGTGTTACACACAATTTCAAGTTTTTTTGTTAGTAGTTATTATACGCAACATTGAGTATATATATATTCAATTTATAAAAGAAATATGGTTGTATTTTTTTTTACGCAACAAAAATGGGGTCTTTCACTACACGCAACCATGACTTGGCTTGCATTATACGCAATCATGACATTCCTCGATAGTGAGTGTTGTACACAATACCGGGTTTCACTAAACAACGATATATTGTTATAATATTATTATGAACTAGCCATTATGAATAGTATTAACTAAAATTTGAATTTTATATCATTATTATTCATCTTAAACATTTTATAGAACGTGATATTAGAAAAAAATAATTTTTTCGGGTAAAATAAGAATTTTTAAAAAATGCAGTTTTGCCACCTTTTAATGGAACACCCATTTTAAATATAATTTTTGACATGTTTATAAGGTCAATTTTATGAAATAATCGTCTTCATTTGAATCAGGATATAAAAATTTACATTTTATAATGTTTTTGATATTTTTCTATCAACGTTCTTATTTTGATGAATAATAAAAACATGCTAAATATTACTTAAAAATAACTTTTTTCATCGAGATAATTTATATGGAAAAACTATAATAGTTAATTGTTTTAAAGTATAAATAGAATATATTTTTATGAATTAATATAATTTATATCATTAGAATTGATTTTACAATGAATTCATAGGTTAAATCAGTTCAATCTTTTTCAATTTTTTAAACAAAAACCTATTTTTTCCGACAAAGGGATTGATTTTAAATTAATTACTGCAACTTCTGTGTTTTGAATTTGGAAAAATGGATTCCATATTTGGAATTAGTAGTTCTAAATTATTTTAATATGCTACTTTTTATTTTTGGGCATTATGAATAGTAACTACGGTAAATATTATTTACCACAAATAAAAATAAATTAGGTAATTAAGGGTAATGTTTTTTATAAAATTACGCAAAAACTTTTCTTAATAAAATTGGATGATTATATTTCGTCCTAAGGAATATTTGGGTCGAAATCACATCCATTGGAAACCACTTGGATGTGATTAAAACCTTTAATCTATTTTATTTTAAAGAAAGTGAAATATGTCTCACTCAAACTTTAATAATTAGATTATTTTGATTTAAGGTTATACAGAATACAATTTTGATTATAGATACACATTTTAATGATAATTTTTTTTTGTTTATCCTGGTAATTTATTTGTAATTTTTAAGAAATAATAATACATATCAAAAGGACAAAAAACATGACCAAACCTTATTGGACAAGTATCTATATACCCTATGTATCCAGGGGTCGATTTTTGGACCATTTTAAGCCTTATAAAGTATAATAGTACATTTATATTATTTTATTTTAAATTATGTCAATGATGTCACCTTCATAAATTAATAAATATAACAATTTAAATGTTGTGATTTAAGATGATAAATTCGATTAAAATTATTACTGTGAAAGGTATTATATTTATCTACATCACAGGATATTATTTTTAATTTTTATGCAACTAATAATTATATTAAATGATTATACAGAAATCATTTAGTAATTTTTTTATTAAGAGAAATATCAAATAAATGGTTTTATAAATATTAAAATAAAAATTATGTGATATAATTAATGTTATAATCAAATTTTCTAGATGAACATGATATTTTAGGAATCTATTTAACATTTTGGTTCGAATATATCCTCTGTTTGGATTTTATTTAAATTCAAATAAAGGAATAGTGTCAAAATTAAAACTATTGTTATTTTATAAAAATAACATATTATTAAATTGATTAAAAATCACATAAATATATAAAAATTATAAATTAAAATTAATATGGTCTAAAATTTCATAAAGAACTAAATTATGGATAATTGACAAAACATAAGTAATTATATATAACAATTTAAAATTTAGAATATTATTACCACAAATAAGATTAAATAAATTAAATAAGGATAAATCAAATTGATAAGGGTCAAAATAATATCCCAACATGTCAAAATTTTATTGGTTGAGGATATTGAAACCCTATTTCATATAATATTTGGATTTGAGTCATTTTAGATGTTTTTATGTGGGGTTTTAATTTATTATAAATTAATATTTTTGAGTTTTCCAAAGGTTCCCGTCTCCTCCCTTATAAAAAGGAACCTCCTCCCTCTCCACTTTAAAAAACATTGAGCCTTCATGCTCGGATAACCCCTTCCCATTACTCTTCCCAACCTCCCTAGTAATATTATGGAGGTTCTGGTCTTCTCAAAAGACCATATCTAGTGCCTTAAGAGGAATCTTAAAAGAGGTGCGTTGAAGAAGAGGTAATCTCTTCTACCGATTCTTTCAAGTTTCTTCCTTCTTCTACTTCCTCTTATTTAGTTTTTTCAATATAACGTAATAACATAAGTATCACTAATATACTGATATGTTTTTATAAATATTAAACAACCCTATTTCATCATATATCCATCCTACGGAAAACGAAATCACCACGCGTACGTACGTACAGAATACCGTCTCCACACCGTTGTGTAATTTATTTTCCACCACCACCTTACTAGGATGAG
The DNA here is from genome assembly GCA_963277665.1 of Viscum album. Lineage (NCBI taxonomy): Eukaryota > Viridiplantae > Streptophyta > Magnoliopsida > Santalales > Viscaceae > Viscum > Viscum album. The sequence continues at coordinate 88,709,489 of OY728167.1, read as the reverse complement.
AATAATGGTGTAAATAAAAAATTATATATATGATTATTGTAAAGGGATATTGATTATGAAATATTATACATACACTTCAATACAATTCCACAATCATCGGAATGATAACATCGCCCGTACATACGTACGGCCTACCATCTCCATGATGTGATGCGACTCGTTCGACATGGTCATCCATGAATAATGATTATATAAATTAATTTAATGAATAAATATGATATATATTATACAAAAAACATTTTTAATATGATATATCTATAACCTAAAAATATGAATAAGAATTTATTTGACAAAACATGCATAAGAACATAAAGCACTGAACACCCGAATAACGAGTTACAATGAAATATTACTAATAAAAAGATAAAAATATGACCATATATGATATCATATGATTATATAATAAGTTAATTAAATTATTTATTACATTTTGTAGGAGTTTCAGATATGTACGATGCATATCAGACTTAATGTAAGGGAAAATCTCGCAATCCCAATTTTTATCTGATATTGTTTATACTTCGGTATTTACTGTGGCATATTTATCATCCACATCCATGTTTCTTCAATTTTTAATATTATTTCAATCCTCCTACAATTGTTTAAATCCAATTTCACCTGTTGGTGAATTTTTATCAAATGATATGAAAGAAAATATTTTGTTGTTTTCAGTACAAGATATATTTTGACTTTTCCGGCCAAAGTACGAGAAGAATGTTTTTTTAACATATACGGAATGAAAGGATTTTTATGATTTCATAGAAAATTATTTCCATGAATCTTAATTTACATGTTTACATTTTTATTTTAAATTAACTTCTTTTTTTTTAGAAATTTATGACATGTTAAGAAAGGGAAAAAAAATTGAAGTAGAAAGGATATTTTCCTTAACAATGGAGTTCAAGTGTTTTATCAAAATTATTTTCCATCTAAGATAATATAGGGATATGTTTCTATCCTTATTTTTACATTGATTTGATTATGTTATGATGGAATTATTTTGATTATGTTCTTTTATCTTAAATGGATTATGTTATGATGGCATGATGTTTATGAATCCCATTTTTATTACATGGGTTATGCTATGATATATGATTTATGATATTGTGGTACACATATTAATGGTTTCATTATGAGATGGGTGAGACCTATATATCCCTCCAATGCTTTGGGTAATGATTTATATCTAATGATATAGACATGTTTGGAACGAAAAGTTAATCCAGTTTAGTGATACAAGACTGGAACGAGGAGTGAAATCGATTCAGAAAGGGCATTTTTCCACTATGATGGACTTGGCATCAATGGCTTGGCTACTGTGGAAATCATATCATGTGCATAATGTTTTTCCATTATTAAATTATTTATTCCCATGCCATTTTATTGTGGTTAATGTTCCTTTATGATCTATGCCATTTTCACTGCCAATATTTAAGTCATTACTCATGGTTTTGATGTTTTATCTTCATGTTCATACGTTAAAATGTTTTGGGATTGTTTTATATTCTACATGGTTAACCTTACTATGCATTTGAGCTCACCCTTTTATTTTTTCTTTTCCCCATGATATAAAGAAAGGTTTGAGGTAAGAAACCAAAGGGAAATATCATTATGGGAGATGTCGAAGATCTTTCACCACAATTAGAAGATTATAATATGAGTTTCCAAAGACAATAAACTAATACGGTCATTGGGAATTTTTTTTGTCATGTACTAAGTATTCCAAAAAATTAATGTAATTATCCATTTATGTCATGATTTTGGTCTCTACATTTGGTATCAGAGCGAAGGTTTATTCAACCATTGGAAACTAGGATGAAAAAACATTAATGAGATCACTACAGTTAATTCTAGGGTATGTCTAGGGATGTCCCTAATGTTTTCTATATCTATAGGTTACAGTTCTATAATTATTTTGATGATCATGAATAACCTAGTTGATCCTAAGGTGCATTGGATTAAATAATTTGTGATAAGTTAGACAATTCATAAGTGAATGTTTATGATTATGTGGTTCCTCGTCATTTTAAATGTTTCTTACACCATGGTTTTTGGTTTTAGTCAATGGAGGGAACTGGAAGGAATTGGGTCAACATTGAATCCAATGGACAAATTGGTGACTATGAGAAATAAAATTGCGTAATTCCTAGAAATAATGATTTTGTGATTATGCTGAATCAGTCATCGTGATATATTATTAACAAGGTGGGCTTTAGTGGATTTCCTAATTAATTAAATAATAGGAAGATGGAATTTAATGTATGTTCGTATGGTGAGGATCATAGACAAATGAAGATTGATATTTCTACAGAAGGGAAGAGGAACCATGATGAATACATGAAATGCTGGGGAAGATGTCACATCTATGGGGAGAAGGGTCATAGAGTGAAAAACTATTATGGATTTCAATGTCTTATCTGTGGAGAACATGGGCATTAGCCAACACAATTCCCTGACCTAAGAGGTTACTTCTAAATCAAGGGAGGACTTATTCCACGAAAATCCTTGAGGAGGATGGATTGAAGTGTTTATGCATTGGTAGAAAATAATAATGTTGTTGAGGAACTTTTATGGTATATTGGAATATCTATGTGTTGGTCCATTATGGTTTTCCATAAGAATATGATACCTATAACCATGAAAAGTGATTGAAATATTTTTTTGACAGAAAATTATATGCACATAATGAAGGGATAAGGAGAAAATAATATGTTTGATAGTACTAATGAGCACTTGATTGATATAAGGACAAAGTGATATGATGGTTTGAGCATATTGAATTTTTGGGAAGTGGAAAGAGTTAACATTTGAGAGAATTCATGTTTTCACTAAGGTTCTATGGTAATTAAAGATTCAAGAGAATACATGATTAAGGTATTCACATATTTGGAATCTGACCAACAAGATATATCTTATGATATATGGGAGATAAATGATGGTATTCACATTCTTGGTTGATGACATTTCCAGTAATCATTGTATTTATACTATAAGTTTGTTCAAAAGTATTTTCAATAAGCCTAATGATTGGAATGAATTAATTTAGACATAAGATAATATTGATAAAGGGTAGAACATTTTAGTTATTTTCGTATGAATGTTATAATAATGTAGTTTTAGAAAAAGGGACAACCTACAGGATGGGTGACAACCCGTCGCGTCAGACAAGGTTAATGGAATCAAACCCACAACTGAAGTGTGACATGCCTTTATCGCCTACCACTAGCCTACAAGAAGTCCCTAGTTAGTAGAAACTAGTTTTATTTTATTAAACAGGATGATAGATGAAGTATAAGTCTATTTTTGGAACCATATATGATAAATCTCACCATAGATGGACTTATGTATATATCTTTTTCTAACCTTATGTTTAATACTGATTGAAAGACCAATCATTCTATCGTATGATCTTCTAACACATTTTTAATGACAAATTCAACTTCATTTCATTAAGAGATGAAATGCAAATTGATCAAGGAACAAGAAACAGTGACATTATACCAAAATCAAGTAATTATTTCTTTTGATTCCAAAATTCTTCCACATTTGGGATATGATCTTGAAATCCAAAAACGTTGTCTTAGTGCCCTCATATCTGATGAATCAGATGGTACCTTAGATCATCACAAATTTATGGATTTGTGAATATTGTCTTTTTCATAGCCTTGTCCTCTACCACTCCCCATTAGAACATAATGGTTAGATTTTTCTTCCATATTCAAATTTTCACCTATGTTATCCTCTGTGGAAACACAGTAATTAGATAATTTTGGTAACTGTTATGTTTCATACATTAGTTTTTAAATAAAATTTTTGAAATTCCTTTTTACGATTTGGGTTTCTATAAATGAACTCTCATGTAATAAACAATTTATAACCCCGACGAATCTCGAGGGTGAAATTCATTTAAAGGGTGGTAGAATGTAACACCCCACGATTTTATAAGATATATTATTTTTAAATTCATTCATATCTTATGTTGTACGCTACACCAATATTATCTTGTTCTATATTCAACATCGTATTAGCTTGCAATGTACGCAACACTATTTTTGGATCGTGTTACACACAATTTCATGTTCGTTTGATAGTAGTTATTCTACACAAAATTTAGTATGTATATATATATATATTCAATGTATAAATGAAATATGGTTTTATATTGTTTTACGCGACAACAATGGAGTCTTAAACTATACACAACCATGACCTGGCTGGCATTACACACAATCGTGAACTTCCTCGATAGTGTGTGTTGTATACAATACTGGGTTTCACTAAACAATGATATATGGTTATAAGATTATTATGAACTATCCATTATGAATATTATTAAATAAATTTTGAATTTTATAACATTATTATTCATCTTACACATTTTCTAGAACTTTGTATGAGAACAAAATAATTTTTCAGGTAAAATAAGTATTCTTAAAAAAATGTAGTTTTGCCACCTTTTGATGGAACACCCATTTTAAATATAATTTTTGACAATTTTATAATTTCAATTTTATGAAATAAACATATTATTTTGAATTAGGATATAAAAATTTACATTTTATAATGTTTTGATATTTTTCTCACAACGTTCTTATTTTGATCATTAGTAAAAACACATTAAATATTACTTAAAATCAACTTTTTTCATCAAGATAATTTATATGGTCAAATTATAATAGTAAATTGTTTTAAAGTATAAATAGAATATAATTTTACCTTTTAATATAATGTATTTCATTATCATTGATTTTATATTGAATTTGTAGGTTAAATCGATTCAATTATTTGCAATGTATTAAACAAAAACCCGTTTTTTTAGACAATGAGATTTATTTTAAATTAATTACTGCAACTTATGTGTTTTGAATTTGGAAAAATGGATTTCTTATTTGGAATCAGTAGGTACAAATTATGTTCATAGGCTACTTTATATTTTTGGGCATTATGAATAGTAGCTACGGTAAATTTTATTTACCATAGTTAAAAGTAAATTAGATAATTAAGGGTAAAAATAATATTATAAAATTACCCTAACACTTGTCTTAATATAATTGGATGATTATAAATAATCATAAGACATTTTTTGGTCGAAATGGATTCCATTAAAACCCACTTGGATGTGATTAAGACCTTTAATTGATTTTAATTTAAAGAATGTGAAATATGTCTCACTCAAACATTAATAAATATATTATTTTTATACAAGGATATAAAAAATATAATTTCAATTATAAATACAAATTTTAAAGATAAAATGTTTATATTAATCATGGTAATTTATTTTTAATTTTTAAGAAACATTTATTTACCTTAATAGCTTATACATTAATGATGTAGAAATTATTTATTTAGTGAAAAATAAATAATATAGTTTTTATTAAAATAATAATAACTATCAAAAAGACCAGAAACTTGACCAAACTATATTTTTCACCTATCTATATACCCTAATAACCCAAGGGTCAACTTGTGAACCAATTCAGGCCTTATAAAATAGATTAGGACATTTCTATTATATTATTTTAAATGATGTCAGTGTTGTCACCTTCATAAATTAAAAAATATAACAATTTAAATTTTGTGATGTCAAAATGATAAATTCGAATAATAATATTATTATCAAATGTATTATATTTATATTTATCATAAGATTTTATTTCTAATTTTTATGAAACTAATAAGAATATTAAAAGATTATAAAAAAATGATGTAGTAATTGTTTTATTAAGAGTAAAATCAAATAAATGGTTTATAAATATTAAAATAAACATTATGTGAACTAATTAATGTTCTAAAAAAATTTCTAGTTGAAAATGACATGTTAGGAATCTATTAATTTTTTTTTCAAATATATCCTCTTCTTGGATTTTATTTAAAATCAATTAAATGAATAGTGTCAAAATTAACACTACTGTTATTTTATAAAAATAACATATTATTAAATTGTTTAAAAATCACATAAATATTTAAAAATAATAAATTGAAATTTATATGGTCTAAAATATAATAAAGAATCCAATTATGGATAATTCACAACACATAAGTAATTATTTATTACTATTTAAAATTTTAAATATTATTACCACAAATAAGATTAAATAAATTAAATAAGGATAAATCAAATTGTTAAGTTTCAAAATAATTTCCCGACATGTCTAAATTTTATTGGTTGATGAGATTAAAACCATTTCTCATCTATGCACCGTATTTGACTAATTGTGGAAGTTTTTATGTGGTGTTTGAATTTATTATAAATTTAAATTTCTTAGGTTTCCAAAGGTGCCCCTATCCTCCCTTATAAAAGGGCACCTCCTCCCTCTACTATTTACACAAAAATTAGCCTTCAAGTTCGGCCAAACCATTAAAATTACTCTTCTCAACTTACATAGTAATATTCTGGAGGTTCTGGTATTCTCAAAAGTCCAACTCTAGTGCCTTTACAGGAATCTTAAAAGAGGTGCGTCGAAGAAGAGGTTATCTCTTCTACCGATTCATTCAATTTTCTTCCTTCTTCAACTTCATCTTATTTAGTTCTTTCATTATAAATTGAACACATCAGTATCACTCATATAATGATATGTTATTATAAATATTAAACTACCATATTTCATCTTCTATCCATCCTATGGAAAACAAAATTACCGTGCATGCGTACGTACAGAATATTGTCTCCACTCCGTGATGTAATCTGTTTTCCACCACCACCTTACATGGATGGGTATAATGGTGTAAATAAATAACTATAGATGATTATTTTAAAGTGGTATTGATTCTGAAGTATTATACATACACTTCAATACAATTCCATGATCATAGGAATGATATCATCACTCGTGCGTACGTACAGCCTACCGTCTCCACAATGTGATGCGATCCGTTCGACAAGATATACATTGAATAATGATTATATAAATTAATTTAATGAATAAATATGATATATATTATACTTAAAGCATTCTGTAAATTATATATCTATAACCTAAAAATAATAATAAGAATTTATTTGACAAAACACACATAAGAATAGAAAGCAGTGAACACCCGAATAACAAGTAACAATGAAATATTACCAATAAAAAGATAATAATATGGCCATATATGATATAATATGATTCTTTAATAAGTTAATGACATTATTTAAATACATATACAGGAGTTTTAGATACATACGAAGCATATCAGACCTAAAGTAAGGGGAAATCTCGGAATCTCAATTTTTATACGAGATTGTTTATACTTCGGTATTTACTAGGGCATATTTATCATCCACTTCCATGTTTCTTCAATGTGTAATTTTATTTCTATCCTCCTACAATTGTTAAAATCCAATTTTACATATAGTGGAATTTTTAGTAAAACATATGAAAGTAATCTTTTGTCATTTTTAGTACGAGATACTATTTGACTTTTCTGGCCAAAGTATGAGAAGAATGTTATTTTTAACTTATACGGAATGAATGGATTTTTATGATTTCATAGAACATTATTTCCATGAATCCTCCTTTACATGCTTTCAAGATTATTTTTAATTAAATTCTTTTAGTTTAAAATTTTATGACATGTTAAGAAAGGAAAAATGTTTTTGAAGTAGGAAGGATATTTTCCCCATGAATGGAGTTCATGTGTTTTATCAAAATTATTTTCCATCTAAGATAATATAGGGTTCTGTTTCTATCCCTATTTTTACATTGATTTGATTATTATGTGATGGAATAAATTTTATGAAGTCCTTTTATCTTATATGCATTCTTTTATGATGGTATGATGTTTAAGAATCCCATTTTTATTACATGGTTTATGCTATGATATATAATTTATGATATTGTGGCACACATAATAATGGTTTCATTATGAGATGGGTGGGACCTATATATTCATCCAATGAATTGGGTAAAGAATTATATCTCATGAGATAGACATGTCTGGAATGGAAAGTTAATCCAGTCCAGTGATACATGACTGGAACGAGGAGTGAACTCGATTCAAAAAGAGACTTTGTCCACTATGATGGTATTGGCATCAATTCCTTGGATACTATGGAAATAATATCATGTGATTAATATTTAACCACAATTACTTGTTTTATTCCCATGCTATTTTATCATGGTTAATGTACCTTTATGAGCTATTCCTTATGCACTACCATGATTTATGTCATTACTCATGATTTTTATGTTTTATGTTCACGTTCTTACGTTCAAATGTTTAGGGATTGTTTTATGTTCTCCATGTTTAACCTTAATGAGCATTTGAGCTCCCCCTTTTTATGTTTTCTATTCCCTAGGATATATAGAAAGGTTTTAGGTAAGTAATCCGAAGGGGAAGATCTTTATGAGTGATGTTGAAGATCTTTCACAATGATTAGAATATTATGTTCCGAGTTTCCAAAGACACTCAACTAATACGGTCTTTGGGAATCTATTTTTTTTCATGTATTAAGCATTCCTAAAATGTATGTAATGTCTATGTACATCAAGATTTGGGTCTCTAAATTAATTATGATATATTAAATTATTTGCATGATTATTTAATTGTCAATTTAAATAAAGGGATTAATGAAGGGATTGATGGTGATTAAGTAATCAAAGAATTAATTAATGGGTATTATTGTGTTAATGAGATTGAAAGAGTTATGTAATTGGTGAATAAATAATTTTGGAATATTGTGTTAATGAAATTGAATGAGATAGATTAATTAACTGCCGAATTAATTACTGGGGATTACTATGTTAATTAAATTGAAAGAGATAGATAAATTAATTAGTGAATTAATTAACGGGGATTTTTGTGTTTTTTGAAATTTATATATAATTAACTGAAGAATTAATTATTATATATTGATATTTTATATTTTATAAAATTAATTGTGGAATTAATTAGTAACATTGAAGTGAAATATTAATTGGCGAATTAGTTGATTTTGTTGGATATGATTAAGTAATTGTAGATATAATTAATTAAATTAATGTGAAATATTAATTTTTTAATTAATAAATTGATAATTTGTTTTTGTTTTTAATTAAGAGATATTAGTTATTGAATTAATAATTTTAATATTGTGAATTTTCAATGGAATGAATGTAAATAATTAATTAGTGAATTTATTAACAGTGTTAATGTGATTAATTAATTACTGAATTAATTAATGTGATATACATGATTAATAAATTGTTCGATTAATTTATGTGATAGATTTGATTATTTGATAGTTGAATAAAATAATGTGATAGATGTTAATAATTAATGATAGAATTAATTAATCGAATTATGTGATTAATTAATTTTTGGATTAATTAATGAGAGTTATAGAGAAAATATGATAACTATTGATTAATCTTGATTGAAAGGATATAGAGAATCATGTGATATTTGTGATACATGTGAATGAGTGATATGTGAGTATGTGACATATATTGATGATCTAATACCCCTGAAATATTGATTGATACATGAGCGTGGGACATAGACTGACGCTCCAAATACCCATAGAGTTTAAAAGTGCATGATTGAAAATTGTATGGGACATGGACTGAAGCTCCAAATAACCATGATGTGGGTGGTAGGGACTGATCCTCCAAAGATCCATGATTTTTGAGATGTTGACTAATGCTCAAAATTTTAATGGGATCTGAGGCATGACAACTGAGACCCAAATTGTTGGCATTGGAATATCGTTACCATTTGACAATTTAATAAGTTGAATTGAAATGGATAATGAAATCTCATTAGTTTATTTAATTTTGACTTAAAAATGTGAAGTGATTTAGTCTTCAGCACATGCCTAATATGTTTTTGAGGTACATGTGTACTCAGAAACCCTTGGTTTCATGTGGTTAAATAAGAATTATTTTATAATTTAATAAAAGTCTTATTAAGAATTTTAGTTATTTATTTATACAACCGGATACACTATTTTAGAAAATATTATTTTAGACACCCTAAATGTTGTATTAGTGAGTAATAATCACACCCTTCATGAGCTACCTGATCTGTAACTGAATAGACTTTATTTTTACATGATTGGTTAATGGAATGTGCCAAAACGATATATTACTGATTTGGGAATGGAGATTGATTGGGGGAAAATGACATCGTTCAAGGCCAACATTGGGGTGGTCGGTGTATTTAGTTTTCAGTTTTCATTTTATTCACATGACACATAATTTAGTTTGGAATATACTCTGCTTCATTTTGATATTGTATTTCATAATTTTATTATCTTCATATATTTTTATTTTTGTGACTATATAAGATTATCTTATTGTTGAATTTTTTCTGTTGGTGTTTCACTCTAATAAAAGTGCCTACAGTATCCCAATTATAGACTTACCAAACACTTAATGTTACTTATATTCCTATAGAATATAGGGAGGTTCACTTGACGTCATGTGACTGACCAGCTCGGGGAACTGGTTTGTGGAACCTAGGATCTGATGCTACATTCCTTGATAATTACACAAATGGAATAGATTTTTTATTAAGAAATTGTCAGTTGATTATTATTTAATAATGTATTTATAATTGGATTTATTTCATCATTACTTATTTATAAAAAAATAACTAGTTATTTCAAAATCTTCTTTGATCATTCTCCTTGTAGTTTTTCAAAAAATATCCTCTCATATTCATTAAACTACATGAAAAGATGATTATAGAAATATACTAATATCTATGTTTTAATATATAATGTTCTTTAAAAATATTTATTACTATCATATTTATTCATTATATATTTACTAAACAAATTTTAATATATTCTTTAGAATATATGGTTATTTTAAAATGATATAAAAAATTATAAAAAATATAATAACCTTTCAACAATTTAAATGATTAAATAATAAAAAAATAGTGAATCAATGAAAAAAAAGTTAACCTATAATTTGAAATATAATTAATTATTAAGATATAATTTATTATGATCTTCATCTTATGAGTCCTTTATCAATATTTTTATCATTCCCATGATATTTGAATAGGGTTTCCAAAGTCTTCAATAACTCCACAGTAAAAAACATTTCATGGGAGAAGAATAATATTGCGATAATATACTAATGGTAGCTTATAATTGCGGATCTTGATGGTATATTCCATTATTCCTTATTTTCATTCAACATTCATGGTAAATCGATAACATATAGTATGGTATCATTATATTCCATGAATACAAAATGGGGAAGGTCGCTCCATATATCATTTGGTCATTCTATACGTTGCATGAAGGCTTTTGTTGATTGACCATATGTAACTAAAAATGAGGTCTGCCTATGCATGAATGTTATAAAGTAGGTCAAAATATTATAGTTAATTTAATATGTACTATCGGTATGGTTCATTGTATTGTAAAATCTATACGGAGACAAATTATAGTGATAAAAATGTTTAGTGAGAATGGAAGAATATATATGGGGATATGAGGAAGACTCCATGATTTTCACATAAATGTATGACCAACATTAATTTCAAGTGTCTAGATCCAAATTCAAGAGTCCTTGTAATGATATATATTTAGGAATGAGTTTTGAATTTCACTATCTAATGGTAAATTGCATAACAATCATGATATCACATTCATGAGATTTTGTTTTCGGAAGGCACCGTGTTCAAATTATAATCATTTGGTTAGAATCTTCCTGGATGGTTAAAAATACATGGATGATTCTAAGATAATCCAATCAAATAATGCTTTAATGAAATACTAATTTTGAAATTAAAGGATATATTTTCATGGAATATTTATTCTTAGTGTTTTTAGAGATGGTAGTGGCTATGGTACATATGGAAGCATTATATAGAAGCTCGAAACCAAACAAATTATATAGACTGAAAGGCTGAAGTTATTATGAAATTTATATACATTGTTTCTTCTGTCATGAACCTATAATTCATGGAAGAATATGAATATATTCTCATGGTAGGATATATCGAAATCATTGATATAAAATAATATTTTTTTTGAAGAATATATGAAATAAACATGGATGTATGAGATATGGAAAATATTTTAACATGGAAGATCAATCCATTGAATAATGAGCGAGATAAGTAATAAAATTCACATCAGGGATGGATAAGCTTCACATGATATAATTATATATATATATTTCTATTTAATCCTATATTTTTTTAATTTTAATTTTAAAAATATTTATAGAAATACTGTAATATCTTGATATTTTTTAAAATATATTTAAAAAATATATTTAAATTTTAAATAAGTATTAATTTATTAAAAAATTAAACATTAATAAATTCCCAATATTAAACACGAATATATCATGGGTGAAATATTTAATTAAAATGATAATGGGTTCTCAATGTTAGATGAAAAATAATTAGAGAATAACATATATCTTGTCAATAGAAAAAAGGACCACAAAAGGATATTCATTGACGTGTAACACATATATCATGGAATGTAATCATTTGAAAAAAATAATATACCATATAAAATTAACATAATAATTTGGTAATAACATATGTTTATAAAGAACAAGATATATCATGGTTAACTACCAAGAAAATCATAAAATAGTGGATTGGGTATCACCACTTATGTACTGTAGTGGATTAATCATCATAACACACATCCCAAAAATATATCATGAGATATAAAACAATAAAATACACATTAAAGGGATATATTTAACATAATTTTCAATTAATGATAAAACATATATATTTTTGACACATGAAGTCAATCCTATATCTCCTGATTAATACTCAAAAAAATTATATGGGTTACATAATGTTTTTAAATGGTACTATATAAAATGAATTCATCAAATAAATTAGTTGATACAAAAATATAAATAACCCAAAATAAGTACATCATAAGCGTATTTATATGCTAATCATGAATATTATCCAATATGAGTTAGGTCCATTAGTGATATATTGGAAAATAGATGAGGAATCATTAAATAGGTTTCCCATTTTTTTGAATTGGCATTAATAGATGATGTTTCGAGTCATTGTAAATAAATAATTTTTTATAAGGTGACTATATTTTTTTCATAAGTTAATTTAAAAAATGTCACTAAAAATCGAACCGTGAAAATAAATAATAGATTTTTTTAAAATAATGTGGATTTGTAGATAAATAATTATGTGAGATATAAAATAAATCCATTTTATAATTTTATGTTGCTTTAGAGATATCCCACATCGATGAAAGATTTATAAAATTTATTTTTGTTAGGTGATAAAGAGTAATGAATATATTTTAGAGCATAAAACATATTTTAATTTCAGAATATGAAAATAACACATCAGGGGTAAGAAAGAATATGTGAATGGAGTAGGATGAGAAAATATAGGGGCATGAAAATATTCATATAAACAAAATATTTTCATGAATAAAAAATTAATGAATTTAAGAATATTTTGTCATGAAAATGTTTTTTCCTTGATTTAAAGTGAAATTAAATTATATAAAAGTGGAATTAAATAATATTTCCAAATTCTATGAATAGAATCACGGAAGACTGATTATGAAATAATTAAAAGTAATATTTATAATCATAATTTATAATTTATTACATTATAATCATAATGTATAATTTATTACATCCCATTTATTAGTGTTTTAATAAAAGTAATATTCATGCATTAATCATCCCTTTATATGCTATCGTTGGTATGGATGTTCTTTTTCATGATCCTTGATTATGTTTTCACCACCTCTAGATTGGTCATGTTAGAAACAGAGGTGTTTTTATATAGTTATGATGTAAAATTGTCATTTTATCGATGTTATAGTAATAGTTCCTAAAGAGTTGTGGATTTTTTGAATTTTCATTCAATGAAAACAATTGATTCTAATAATATATATAATTATATATATTACCATTATTTAATTAATAAAACTCATAAGATTATAATTATGACATAATCTTTATAGTATTTAAGATTTATTAATTATTTTGGATTTATAAAATATAAAATAATTCATGTAGTTGATGGAATCGACCCAAACAAAAACAGGTTATAAAAATGAATTAATATGGAAAATTTATTTAATAAAAATAATATCATATTTTAAAAATAATTATGGTTTAAAAATCTTATTATTAAATTGATAAATTATAATGGCTAAGATGTGGTTGAAAAATATAATAGTGAATTGATTATGAAGTGGATAACACCTAAATTGAAGACATAAATCATCTCTTAGAGATCTACATAAAAATGAAGGATTTTGGATTCCATTATGTGATCAAAGGTTACAAAAATATATTTTGGATTATTAGGTAGAGAATATGGCTATAAATTCATTTGGAAACCAAATTAATGGTGTTATTTGATCTCAGTAGGGGTGAGGTCTTTTTATTGGGGATCGTGGGTGGTATCTTTCCAAATACACATTCCATAATGAATTAGGAATGTCATTTATTTGAACAAATGGACCCAAAGGAGAATAAAAATTACTCTAATGGCCCAAAGGCCTTCATTTTTTATTGATTTTTCATAATCCACGTTTCTAGAGGGGAGGTGGAACCGTTACAAGTCTCGTTTTCTTATGTATTACATGTCCCATAGGCCTTATAAGAATCCATTTCCCATAGGTTGAAACATTACCTACAACCCAGACTAACTACATGGAACTTCTCCTCCCCAGCATCTTCATTTTGATGTCATCTCTCCACATTTTCATGGTTGTTTGGATAGTAAATCCCATGCATACACATGCTTTTCCCTATGGTAGGTGACATACCCTCTCATTCTTGCAATCTGTTTGGAATCAACTATGGTGACAAGCTCCTTGCTCATCTTCCTTCTAGAGCTTGTTCCCTATAGGTTTTTTGGTTTTCATCTAAACTTAAGGTGGACTAAATAAAAGGGAATAATAATTGATATAGGATAAGGGGGTCGATCAGGGCCTTATACACTAATTTATAGATATTTGTTTTGATATTTTTTAACATTTCCTTTCAAATTTAACCTTTTTATTTCATTTTTCATTTTCCATGCTATATTAATTATATAAATTAGTAACTTATTTTTACTACTCAAAATGGAATTGTCCTCAATACATAATTTTATATGTTGATTCCAAATTTGAAATATATTTTATTTCCCTCAATTAATAAAATTGATCAAAAATAATTTTAATATAAGAACACATAACACTTATAATGTTTTTTAAAGAATATAGTTTTAATAATAAAAATAATTTATCTATATTCCATAAAATTTTTCAAAGAATATATATTGGATAATTTATTTGACTTGGTATGTTATTTATAAATTTTATTAAAATAATTCTTTAGTTTTTATTAATTTAATTCATTAAAATTGAAATACATGACGCATATACAACTATTCTGGGAAAAATTTTACTTTATAACATTAAATGATATTATTAATAATTCATTAAATGTTATTACATATTATATAAAAAATAATTATATTTTTAAAATATGGTTTTAATAAAAATGGTTTATAATTTTAATAATTGAATCTTTAAATATAAATTTTTTTAAAAATATAAATGTATAAAATTCAAGTGATAATTGAAATATATTATCATTTAAATTGTTAATAAATAAATTTTTTATCCTATTGTATATATTCAAAATCCCTCAAGACCTATTAATAATACATATTAGTTAAATAGAAATAGTCATAATTGTTGGTGGGAATTAGCTAACATGGATCTCATAGTTATATCCATGCGTTCAAACATTTCTCGCATAAGATTTCCCTTAAGTTGTACATGTTGAAGATACACTTAGTATTGTAATATTGTCTACCTTAGTGATGCTAGCTACATTAATAAATAAAAAAATGATCTACATAAGGAATAATTTTACTATTTGATTCCATTACTTCCCCTTTCTACAAATATTTTATAATGCGATTACTTGTATTTACACACAACATTTCAAGGACTATGTTACTATGATTATATTTCGACAAGATGAGGTATATAATTTATCTAAGTAATTATTAATCTAAATAATGATTGTATTAACATCCATATAACACCAAAAACCATATAATCATAGCAACCATAAAATCCCAATGACCATATATATAATGGTTATATTACATTCATTTATATAACCTCAAACAATTCTTAAATTTCACTAATATCATTCTCTAATTTAATTTTAAAATAGAATTTTTATATTTATAATGTGTTTTATTATTTAAATAGTTATTATATGTGGAATAATCCTTATGATACATTGGGATGACAAATATTTCAATATATTATTATAGTTATTTAGCATTGGTTTTTTCCTTTAGTAATTTTTTTAATTATTTTTCTTTTACCCATCAACTATTATATTACATTTAGTGTTTTCAATATATAATTTAATAAATTAAGGAAATGTAAATTTTAGTTGATGATTTATGTATGATAATATATCAATTATTTAAAGTAAAATTTTCCATTATAAGATTGTATTGTTACATTCTACCCTGTTTAATATAATTAATCCCATTAAATTTCATTATTAAAATAATAAAACTGAAGTTACTTTTTCTTATTATGTATTCAAGTACCCATTCATCTTATTCAAATATATGGTTTCACCATAGAACATTGATCATGAGGTGGTATTGTTTCAAAACACATTATCTATACAATCCAAGATTTCCACCACTAGTTCGTCATAATAGTGATTATATTAAAATTTTAATGATTATATATTTAGTACAATTAATGAATATGTTATATATTTCTTCATAATTGATTCATTAGACACAATAATTATTCAATTAGATCTAGTCATAATTACATTCTCTCTACATATTCAAAAAATAATGTAGAGCCTCTTTTGTTAATGTTTATATGATAGAGTGTTATTTTTTATTATATGATATATCCACCCAAGAAAGAAGTTTATCCCAACCTTCTTTGAAATTAATATAGAATGATCTTATTATATAATAAAGATTATTAATGGTCCAATTTTATCAAACAGCTATTTGAGGATGATATGTTATTTTCATTATCAACCCTATATCTAATTCTTGTGGAAGAATTTTCTAGAAATTTTATATGGGCCTTGGACTTCATCATATAAAATTTAATGTGGTATGGTATGAAACATTTCCACTTCCTTTATTTATAACTTGTAATTTTTTTTATTTATAAATACTATTGAATAGTAATGAAGAGTTCCCCCTTTATATATTGATCCACCATTAACCAAATGGAATTATATAATAGTGTGGTCTTGAGACATCTAATGATGAAATACATGGTGATGTTCCCCCATTTCCATTCTCATGTGGGTAATGTTCTCATTATCTACATAGATTATTTGGACTATCAAAAATTACTTTTTGTAAATCCAATCATCAGGATATATACATTGTAATGTAAAACATCATGTTGTTCCCCCAGAAGTGCTTCATAAGATCATTATACATCTTTTTGATTTGTCTGTTAATAGGGAAGGATAATATATGTGCATCATAAAATATATATTTCTTTAGTTATTGTATTTATAAGACATTTATCCTTGTTAAAAATCATAAAACACTATCTATATCAATTTTTAACTCTTGAATATCTTAAACTTTCGTATATTAATCTATACCATTTACATGGGCCTCCTTTGAATTCACATAGTTGTATGGATGAGAAATAATTTTTGAAATGTTGTATTCCACTTTTATTAATTCCATATATATTATTTAAATATCGTTAAATATTAGTTCACTTTAATTTTTTTTATTGTTATAGATTTATGATCATTTCTTCTTAGAGCATCAACCACCTTGTTTGCCTTTCGAGGATGGTAATGTATTTTGAAATAATATAGTTTGATGAACTCCAATAATATATTTTAGTTTAGGTTCATCTTCATTAGTGCGAATTCATATAATAATACCTTTGGATCAATATATATATATATAATAATCCATAGAAAAAATTACTCTAAATCGTTAATCAATACATTACTACTGCTAGCTCTAGATCAGGAGTCTAAGAATTTTTATTCATGGGTTTTTAATTGACATGTGGAATAAGCTATCACCTTCTCATTTTCTATAAGGATATATCCCTATCCCTTATTTAAATATGCACTATATATTAAAAAGAATTTTATTATAAAGGATAGAATGAAATCAAGCATAGTGAAGAACATCTTATTAACCTCTTATATTCTATCTTCAATTGAATCTATCTAGAGGTAATCTACATTGTTTCATGTTAACATTTTAATTGGATTGGAAATTTTTTATAAATTTCGGACAAAATGATGATAATACCAAGATTGTTAAATAAATCAGTGTTACATTGTCCTAGTGGTTGTTATAGTCTATTATATAATAATATTATTCATTGTGGGATCAATTAATTCACTCTTGAATTTTATTACATGGCCTAAGAGAAATTAATTTTTATCCAAAACTCAATCTTTATGTAATTGACATATAATTTTTTTTATATTTTATTTACCATAATCCACAAAATCTATTTGTTTCTTTCCATGAACATAAAATGATTTAGAATATCATTAATAATGACTGCAAAATGTTTTACAAGGTAATATCTAAAGACATTATTAATCAAATCCATGATGATAGAAGTGGAATTTGTAAAAACTAATGTCATTAAAATGAATGCATGGTGTCTATATCTCAGGAATAAGGTTGTCATTGGTATATATTATATCATTACCCTTAATAGATGGTGTCCCATTCAATGGTATTCCTTTGGTAAGTATTAACCCCTCTTATCTGATCGTAAAAAATCATCCATAAGGGGTGGATATTGCATGTTTTTATCATTATGATATTATATTTTGGATATTAAATGCATAGAAACATTGACCCATCCTTGATCCGGAAAATATGATAGGTGAACCCCCCTAGTGAAGCACTTTTTCATAAAAAATTACTAGATAATATTGCCTTTGTTTATTTAATTCATCCAATTCAATTGGTGTAATTTAATATGGAGTCTTTGATATAGACATAGAACTATGAATGAGTTCAATTAAAAACTAAAACATCATTATTTAGTGTAATACAAGGTAATTATTTTGGAAATACATCCATATATTCCCACACAAATGGATAATAGTTTTCAAGGAGTTCCCACCCAATTATTTTATACATCAATCCTTCATGATTGGGTTTCAAGACCCATATTACGGAATTTATTACCAAAGAGATTCCATCAATATACTGGGATTTATATTTTATCATGTGGTGATTTGCAACATGAAATTTTATTTCCCAATCACAGTAAATGATATGAGCTTTGTATAGGGAGATATAATCCATTTCAAATGACACATTGAATTATTTCATGTTGAAAAGAACTAATTTTTAAGATATAACTTTTCAAAAATATTGATCAGAAAAGTGTCAATTACCTTGGATGAAATCAATTCAGTAAAATGCATTATCACTAACATTTCAATATTAAATTTTATTATCCGTGAATAAAAACTAATAGAAAAATTATGTGATATGAATGAATGTAACGAATCAGAATCAAATACAAAATTTTTCGTTCATGAGTGAAAATTAAGTGTATGATTTATCACATGATTATCATGATGAAATTCCTTGATATCAATTTCCGAGGCTCTTCAGTATTAATTCTTCCTTGGATATTATTGATTTATATCATCCTTTTTCTCCCCTGGATCATGGAATTGATTTCCAAAATTTCAAAAATCATTCTATTTCATCCATTTTGGTGAGGGTGGTCCATTAGTTCGGCCCTTTGCCTCTTTTATAATTTTAATTGTCCTCAATGAATTTATTATATAGTTGTGTTCTTGAAGGCCTAAACTACGACATATAAACTATCATTATTACTCTCTGAGTCATTATACTAGGTGGATCCTCCCATATTTTTTTCATGTAAGTTGTTTAATTTTTGCACATCCATAAAATTTACCATTCTAGTTTTTATCAAAATCGATTTTCTGCTTTTTTGTCTCAAACTCTATAATAATAATAGCTTTCTCCATTTTCCATTTCAACATTATATTCAAATTAAACAATTTCATCAATGATATAAAATTCTCTTACAACTAATTCATTTCAAAACATAGCGTAACACCCCAAGATTATACGGTACTCTTCTCTTTGAATAATGCAATAGTGTGTGTTGTACGCAACATCGAGTTCTAACACACACCACAACCGATCAAACTAGCCGTCATGAATAGTAAAACCTACTCATTAAAATTTTAGAGATTTTACCTCTCAAAATTGACTTCATTTTTGGATTCAGAGTATCGAATTTAGCCTAAGGTGAAATTTTGGTACTTTTTGGATAACTTTAATATTGTGATGAATAGTGAAAATTACTAAATTTTAATTAAAAATAACTTTTTTAATCAAAATAATTAATAGTGATAAATTATGAATTTGAGTGGTTTTAAAGTATATTTGGAATATATTTTTACCATTTAATACAATGTTGGTCATTGTACATAATTTCACAATTAAACCGAACATAAAAAAGTATCAATCTTTTAATATTTATTATATCTTAAAAACACACTTTTTGTTTTGACAGCCGGAATTAATTTTAAATTAATTTCTGCCACATCTGTGTTTTGAATTTGAAAAAATGGATTCCATATTTGGAATCAGGATGATCAAATAATGTAAATAGGTAACTTTTATTTTTAGACATTTTGAATAATTAATTCGGAAAATATTTTATTTACCATGGTTAAAGTGTAAATTCGGTAAATAAGGGTTAAAAAATAATATTATAATAATAATAAATTACCCTAAAACGTGTCCTAACCTTGTTGGTTGATACTTGTTCAACCATAGGCATATCTGGGTCAATTTTGGGACCCCATGGTGCCACTTGTAGGTGATAGGGACACTTTATTTTAATTAAGTTAAAATGAATACAAAAATGACACAAGCATATATCTTTTATAAAAACAATTTGTACATAACGTTATATATGTTGGATTTTCGACTATAACTATTAATTAGTAAGATAAAACGATTTTTTACATAATGGAATTTTATTTATAATTTTTAGATATTAAATAATATAATTTATTTATGACACAATGATGATGTAGTAATTAACATAATGGTGAAAAATTAAAATAATTGATATTATAAATACCCAAATAAATATAATTTGAGACTTTTAATGAATTAAAATAATTTTATTGGATAATATGACATATAAGGATGTATTTAATTTACTTTTTTCTAAGTAATAATTCTATTATATGTTTCACAAAAATCATCTATTGAAGAGTGTAAACATTTACATAAAAGAGTTTTTAAAAAAAATAATATATTATTAATTGATATTAAATTCCTAAAAATCTATGTATCCGCCAAGAAACTTATATCATGATATGTGTATCATTAATGGACCACTTTGGGTCACTTGTATGTATATGGTAAGTTTATTAACCGTATAATATAAAAATACAAAGAGACATTGTAAAAGTAAAACTAATTTAATTAGAGATAATATTTAATGATAAGGTTAATATAGTAACCCAAAACTATCTAAATTCTATTGGTTTAATGTTTTGCGACCTATCCCCACCTTAAAATTTGAATAATAAACTTTGGAGCCATTAGAAACCGAATATGAATTTATTATAAATTAATATTTCTAGCTTTTCCAAAGGTTCCCCTCACCCCTCTTATAAAAGGGCACTCCTCCTTATCATTTCTTCACACCTTCAAAGCCTTTTGGATTGGCTAAAATCTTCCCCAATACTATCTCAACTTTCCTCACTACAACCTAGAGGCCTTAGTTTGACCAGAAAGCCAACCTAAGGAGCCCTTTTGATCAAATCAAAAGGAAGAACCCGAAAAAGAGGTAATGTTTCCACCACCCTTTTTCAAATTCATTAATTTTTCCACATCATCTTTATTTGTTATTACCATTATAAAATAATAAAACCAGTATCTTATATATACTGTGATGTTATTATAAATATGGTACAACCATATTCAGTATTCTATCCATCCTTTGAATAACATGTCACCATACATGCGTACGTACAGCTTACCGTCTCCATGTCGTGGTGTAATTGTTATTCAATAAATTATTATTTGGATGGATATAATAATGATGTGTAATTCATGTAAATAATAAATGTAACATGATAATGATTTTTTATATATGATATAACATCCAATTATATATTATTTTAATATCAAAAGAATGATATTGTCGCTCGTGCGTACGTACGGACTACCGTCTCCACGAATGCGATGAGATTCATTCTCCATCGTATCCATTCAAGTATAATTCTCATTTGATGATTAATAATAGTATCTAAGGACTTGATATCATTATTGATATGATTAATATACAACCTATCCATTAGAAACATGGCTTACATAACAAAACATATAAAAGAAAACGAGAAAGTTAACACCCGAAACAACGATAACACTAAGATATTATTAACAAATCAATGTTAAAAGATCATATATGATATCATATTATTGTGTATGATTCTTTTATAATTTAATAAAAATAATTTCACCATTATACAGGAGGTTAACCTACCCCAACCAAGGAATAGTACAAGGTAAGGGTTATTTCACAATCTCTTCATTATCCAAGGTTGTTTATACGTAATAATCTACTGGGATCTCTTTATCATACACATCCTTGTTTCTTAAAAATGAATTTCAAAACATTTTTACTATTTACTAGAATATGGGTTAAAGTCATTTATACCGTTGTTTGTATTTTTATAAGAGGTTTATAAAAGAATCTTTCTGTCGTTTTCCAAACAATGTGCTTTTTAACCTTTTCCACAAAATTAAGGTAAGAATGTTTTTTTATCTTATACGGTGGGTGCGGCTATTTTCTGCCATTATAAAATTGTGGAAGCTTCCCTTACAAGATTATAAGAATATTTTCAAAGAAAATGTTTTATTTAATAAATATATGTCTCCTAAATGATTTCAAAATAAAAAGAAATATTTCTCTAAAAAGAGTTTTGATTTCATCTATGTCAACATCCATTGATGGGTTTTACGCTTATTTAATGTTGATTTATTATGATACAAAACTTCTATATTGTATTGAAGGTTTTGTTATATGTTTGACTGTGGATGTGTTATTTTTATAGCATTCATGGTTTATGGATGATGTATTTACATTTCGTATGATAGTTTTAATAGGAATGTTTATTTAATGTTTAAACCTTTTCATATAGGAATGCATTGGACTTAATATGTGACGGGTGGAGCCTGCTATAGCTCCTCGATGCATCAGTAGGTCTCATTTGATAAACTAGTGTCTTGGCACAAGGCCTTGACAAAATATTATTTGTAGTCTTGGCACAAGGCCTTGGCTATGTGGTTATGATAGTCTGACATTATGCATTCCATCATTATGAAAGTGGTTATTGATATTGCATGTGATTATTCGATTAGTAGAATATCCATGTGAATAAGTAAATGGAAATAATTAATTTTATTTTTTCCATAATATGTTGAAGTTCATGTTTAAAAGGCTTTTGTTTTAAGTTATACATTTCCTTAAATGTTTATTATTATTTGTGAAAATTTCCGCTATATTGTTATCCTTACTGGGCATTTGAGCTCACCCCTTTTCTATGTTTTATTTTTCCCAGGATGTGAAGAAGTAAATTATGAATGACCTGCAGGGATATTATGAGGGGATAATAGTGTGGATTATGGAGACAATATGTTGTTTTAGTAGTTTTTCACTTCATGATGTAATTTAAAACATTATGAATATATCTAGTGTTTCTAAGGATACTAAACCAATCGGTCTTTCGAGATTTGATCATTTTTGTGGTCATGCAAATGTTTTGTAATAATGCACTGACTCTGGGTAACTGGGGTCAGGGCGTTACAGTTGGTGTCAGAGAATGTTTAGTACAAACTTTTGAAGATAGATTTAGATAAAATATGATTAGAGCACATAGACCTAAGATGGACTTTGAGGATTAGTATAGAAGAACATCCTAGAATTTTGGGATTGTAGAGATTTTGTGAGTTTTCCGAGAAATACATCCCTTTCTGGATACGAGCAGGTAGAGGTGGCTCTGGCATAGATGTACCTATGGGTAAAACCTGAAAACACCGCTTTGAGCTAGACTCGAACGGGAACTGGTGCACGACAACGGGCCTTGCTGCACTTTGGTTACGACACTCCCGGGGGATATGCTTAGGATAACTCTCATTTTCTTTACAAATAATTATGAAGGGTTTATGAGTATATACATTCTCAAAGAAAACATTTTTATGATTATGGATTATATCCATAAATAGTTCAATTTATGTTAAGTGTTTTATAAGTTTGGGATTATGTATTTTGATTCATAAACTGATCTAGTTTATGACATTGTTTAGAAACGGCACCTAGTGGAAGAAATGGAAATTGTATCAATGCACGTACTCCATGTAGGGGTTTCCCACCTACTCAAAATAATTATAGTGGAGCCGGTGATGCAGCTGGTGTCGATCAGCTAATCACCATACTAGGACAACTCACTCAGGTTATGAATAATAACCTTACCCATATGGAGCACCATGATCCACAACGTGGATGATCAATGTTAGATCGCTTCATGAGGCAACATCCTCCGACGTTCAATGGGAGTACAAATCCCTTAGTAGCTGAGCAATGGATATGTTCCCTAGAGAAAATATTTCAGGCATTGGGTAGTAGTGAAAGGGAAAACGTTATCATGGCAGTTTACCGCCTCACTTGAGATGCTGATCAATGGTGGCCATTGATTCAAAACACAAAGGAAGATGATGAAGTATCAAATATGGAATGGAGGGAGTTCAAAGATCTGTTTTAGAAAAATACTTTCCTCGTGACCATCAAGCAGATATGGAAAGGAAATTTCTGAGTCTAAGTCAAAAGGAGGATGAAAATGTCACAAAGTATGAGGCTAACTTTACAAGGTTAGCAAGGTATGTTGGAGATTGTATACGTAACCCAATAAGTAATATTGATCGTTTCTTTGATGGGTTAAAACCATTTCTCCGTCGAGCATTATTCTCACAATCCTTCTCATCATACGAAGACATTGTCTCATGTGCTCTCAAGACCGAAATGTAATTCTCTAAGTATTATGACTTTAAATAAAAGCAAGAGAAGAAGAGACCTGCTGATCAATCTGGGAATGAAAATAAGGGGAAGAAGGGAAATGTTGAATATCCAACCTGTTGTAATGGTGGTAAGAAACACCCGGGTACTTGATTGAAGGGAACGGTAGTCTGTTACAAGTGTGGTGAAAAAGGCCACCAAGCTCGTGATTAGAAGGGGAAGAAGAAAGCTACCAATGTTCAGTTCTACAATTGCAGGGAGATGGGGCATTATGAAAATGAATTTCCTAAGAATCAGGATAACATACCTCAGAAAATTCCAAGGGATCAAGGCCTTGCTTATGCTATTACGACTGTTGAGGTAGAAGCTCCAAAAGACGTGGTGGCTGGTAATTTAATGGTTTCCTCATGTTTATAAAATGCATTATTTGATTCTGGATCATCACATTGTTTCATATCTTCCCAGTTTACTAAGAAAATTAGATATTTCCAATTTTATTTAACAAGGGAGTTGTTAGTTAAAACTCCTAAGGGAAGTATCATTGCAACAAAGTATTGTGAATCAGTCCCCATTAGAGCACATAAATGTTCTTTATCCGCTGATCTCATCGTCATAACTATGATTGAGTTGGATATAATTCTCTGTATGGATTGGATTTCGGATTATAATGCGAAGATTTATTGTAAGAAGAAGGAGGTTAGGATTTTTGATGATGTCGATAAGGATCAACTTATCTTAAGAGTAGAATCGTCACCACATAATTATTATCTGGATCCACCCCCAGTAGCTCAACTAAATTCAATTATTGGGGAGGAAGAAAATGAAATGACTATTGGTGAGGAAAGGAATGTTCAAATAGAGGATGTACCTGTTGTGAATGAATATGTAGATGTATTTCTAGAAGATATACCTGGACATCCTCCAGAATGAGAAGTTGAGTTTTCCATTGATTAAATTCCTGGATCAAGGCCTATATCGAAGACCCCTTATATAATGGCCACAATAAAATTAGTTGAACTAAAGAAACAACTAGAGGAATTGAGTAATAAGGGATTTATTCGCCCTAGTGTTTCTCCATGGGGAGCCCCAGTTCTTTTTGTTAAAAAGAAAGATGGATATATGAGGTTATGTATTGACTACAGGGAGATCAATGCTATAACAATAAAAACAAGTATCCCCTACCTCACATTGATTATTTATTTTACCGACTGCAAGGAGCTCAATACTTTTCAAAGATTGACCTTCGATCTGGATACCATCAGTTGTGTGTGAAGAAGGAAGACATTCCGAAGACAACATTTCGAACCAGGTACGGGCATTACGAGTTTACAGTAATGCCTTTTGGATTGACTAATACACCCTCAGTATCCATGTATATGATGAATAGAGTTTTCGAGGAGTATCTCGATGAATTTGTGGTGGTAATTATTGATGATATCTTAGTATACTCTAAAAGCTACGAAGATCATGAAAGTCACTTGCACATTATCCTTAAGATAAGACTCTGAGAAGACATGAATTATATGGGATGTTTAGCAAGTGTGAATTCTGGTTTCATGAGATTACTTTTCTTGGTCATATTGTCTCTAAAGATGGAATCTCTGTTGATCCTTCTAAGACCACAGAAATCCATGAATGGCCAGCACCTACGAGTATAACTGAGGTACGTAGTTTTTTTGGTTTGGCAGGTTATTATCGACATTTCGTCCAGAATTTTGCCCAATTGGAAAACCCATTAACGATGCTCACATGTAAAGGGGCTAAATTTGATTGGACAAAGGAGTTTGAAGAATGTTTCGAAGAATTGAAGAGAAGATTAGTCAATGCTCTTATATTGAATCTACCATCGGTGAATAATGGGTTCGTTATTTATAGGGATGCATCGAAGAAAGGACTTGGTTGTATCCTTATGCAGAATGAAGGGTTATTGCTTATGCATCACGACAGTTGAAAATTCATGAGCAAAACTCTCATACTCCTGATCTTGAGTTAGCAGCTGTGATCTTTGCTTTGAAGATATGGAGGCACTACCTATGTGGTGAAAAATATGAGATTTATACTGATCATAAGAGTTTGATGTATTTTTTCTCACAAAAAGAACTCAACATGAGGAAAAAGAGATGGCTTGAATTACTCAAGAATTATGATTGCACGATACACTACCACCTGAGGAAGGAAAACTAAGTGGCAGATGCTTTGAGAAGAAAAGACCATGGAATATTGAACAATATGATAATTGAAATGGATCCAATTTTCATGGATCTAGTGAAGATGGACATGGGAATAACCAAGGAAGGCGAAACATCAATTCTTTTTCAAATGGTTGCCAAACCGTCTTTACTATAAAGAATTAAGAGTTCTCAGACCGATGATGAAGAATTTCAAAAGAAGATTAAAGCTGTGAATGATGGGAGATTGAAAGACTTTGTGTATGAAGATGGAATTTTGAAATTCGGGAAGAGACTTTGTGTTCCCGATATACCTGATCTAAAAAGGGAATTGCTGGATGATGCTCACAGTTCCAATTTCTCAATACACCCTGGGAGCACCAAAATTTATAGTGATTTGAAGGAACATTTTTGGTGGGACATCATAAAGAGGGAGATTGATGATTTTGTGTCAAGATGTATGGCTTCTCAACAAGTGAAAGATGGATGGAAATAGCCTGGAGGAGTCATGCATCCTCTTCCCATACTAGAGTGGAAATTGGACAATATTACGATGGACTTTGTCATGGGGCTACCAAAGACTCCTAGAAGGAACGATGAAATATGGGTTATTATTGATCGTCTTACCAAATAATCACATATTCTTGTTATAAGATAAGATCTGCCACTGGAAGGTCTAGCAAGACTATATATTAATGAAGTTGTGAGACTTTATGGAGTACCCCTATCGATTGTTTCTGATAGTGATCCCTGTTTTACATCAAGATTCTGGAAGAGTCTTCAAAAATCCCTGGATACTGAACTTCATTTGAGTACTGCCTACCACCCTCAGACAGACGGACAATCAGAATGGACTATTCAAACCTTATAAGTCATGTTGAGATCTTTCTCACATGACTTTCAGGGTATGTGGGATCAATATTTACCTCTGGTAGAATTTTCCTATAACAATAGATTCCATTCGAGAATTCAGATGGCACCATATGAAGTGTTATTCGGAAAGAGATATCGCACACCAACCTGTTGGGATGACGTTGGTGAAAGAAAACTTGTAGGTCCAGAACAGGTAAAGGAAACAATGGAAAAGGTGAACGTAATCCAAAATCACATCAATGCATCTCAAAGTAGGCATAAGAGCTATGTTGATAATTAAAGGAAGAATTTGGAATTTCAAGCCGGTGATCATGTTTTCCTAATGGTATCTCCATGGAAGGGAGTCATACGTTTTGGTAAGGAAGGTAAATTTAGTCCTAGGTACATCGGACCTTTTGAAATTCTAGAACAAATTGGGGCTGTAGCTTACCGATTGGAAATGCCGCCAAGTCTCTCCAAAGTTCACAATGTCTTCCACGTATCTCTATTGAGGAAATACCTACCTGAACCAATGCATGTACTCACCTATGATGAATTAGAACTGGAAGACGATCTGTCTTATTGCGAAGAGCCCGTCGAGATCCTTGATACAAGAGAACAAGTACTGAGAAACCAGACGATGCGTCTGGTAAAAGTTTTGTGGAGAAACCATAAGATGGAAGAGGCAACATGGGAACCCGAGAAACTTATGATGAAGAACCACCCGAGTCTTTTCATGTGGTAGTATTCTAGAAATTTCGATGATGAAATTATTTGAATGAGGGGAGAATGTAACACCCCAAGCTTTTACGGTACGGTTCTCTTTGAATAATGCAATAGCGTGTGTGGTACGCAACATCGAGTTCTAACACACACCACAACCGATCAAACTATCTGTTTTGAATAGTAATACCTACTCATTAAAATTTTAGAGATTTTACCTCTCAAAATTGACTTCATTTTTGGATTCAGAGTATCGAATTTAGCCCAAGGTGAAATTTTTGTACTTTTTGGATAACTTTAATATTGTGATGAATAGTGAAAATTACTAAATTTTAATTAAAATCAACTTTTTTAATAAAAATAATTAATAGTGATAAATAATGAATTTGAGTGGTTTTAAAGTATATTTGGAATATATTTTTACCATTTAATACAATGTTGGTCATTTTACCTAATTTCACAATTAAACCGAACATAAAAAAGTATCAATCTTTTTATAGTTATTATATCTTAAAAACACACTTTTTGGTTTGACAGCGGGAATTAATTTTAAATTAATTTCTGCCACATCTGTGTTTTGAATTTGGAAATATTGATTCCATATTTGGAATCAGGATGTTCAAATTGTGAAAATAGGTAACTTATATTTTTAGACATTTTGAATAATTAATTCGGAAAATATTTTATTTACCATGGTTAAAGTGTAAATTCGGTAAATAAGGGTTAAAAATAATATTATAATAATAATAAATTACCCTAAAACGTGTCCTAACCTTATTGGTTGATACTTGTTCGACCATAGGCATATTTGGGTCGATTTTGGGACCACATGGTGCCACTTGTAGGTGAATGGGGACTTTATTTTAATTAAGTTAAATGAATACAAAAATGACACAAGCATATATCGTTTAGAAAATCAATTTTTACATAAGGTTATATATGTTGGAATTTTGACTATAAATATTCATTAGAAAGATAAAACGATTTCCAACATAATCGTATTTTATTTATAATTTTTAGACATTAAATAATTTAATTTATTTATGACACAATGATGATGTAGTAATTAACATAATAGTGAAAAATTAAAATAATTGATATTATAAATACCCAAATAATTATATTTTGAGACTTTTAAAGAAATGACCTAATTTTCTAGTATAATAAAACATATTATGATTTATCTAATTTTCTTTTTTCTATGTAATCATTCTTTTATATGTTATACAAAAATCAACTATTGAATTGTGTCAAAATTGACATAAAACAGTATTTATTACAAATATTTTATTATTATTTGATATTAAATTCATAAAAATCTAATTTTCGGCCAAGAGACTTATATCATGATAGGTGTATCATTAATGGACCACTTGGGGGCCGCTTGGATGTATATGGTAAATTTATTAAACATATAATATAAAAATACAAAGAGACATTGTAAAAGTGAAACTAATTAACGAAGAGTTGATACTTAAATATAAGGTTATTATAATAACCCAAACCTGTCTAAATTAAATTGGTTGAATTTTTTTCGACCTATCCCCTCCTTAAACTTTGAATAATCAACTTTTGAGCTATTATAAACAGAATATGAATTTATTATAAATTAAAATTTCTAGCTTTTCAAAAGGTGCCTCTCACCCCTCTTATAAAAGGGAACTCCTCCTTCTCAATTCATCACACCATAAAAGCCTTTTGGATCGGCCAAAAACTACCCAAATACTCTCTGAAATTACCTCACTAAAACCTAGAGGCCTTAGTTTGATCAGAAAGCCAACCTACGGAGCCCTTTTGAACAATCAAAAGGAAGAACATGAAGAAGAGGTAATGTTTTCACCACCGTTTTTCAAATTCATTTCTTCTTCCACTTCTTCTTTCTTTGTTATTACCATTCTAAAATAATAACTAAAATATCTTATATATACTGTGATGTTATTATAAATATGGTACAACCATTTTCAGTATTCTATCCATCCTTTGAATAACTTGTCACCATACGTGCGTACGTACGGCTAACCGTCTCCACGTCGTGATGTAATTGTTATTCAATAAATTATTATTTGCATGGGTATGATAATGATGTGGAATTCATGTAAATAATAAATCTAACATGATAATGATTATGTATATATGATATACCATCCAATTATATATTATTTTAATATCAAAAGAATGATATTGTCGCTCGTGCGTACGTACGGACTACCGTCTCCACGAACGCGATGAGATTCATTCTCCATAGTATCCATTCACGTATAATTCTCATTTGATGATTAATAATAGTATCTAAGGAATTGATATCATTCTGTATATGATTAATATACAACCTATCCATTATAAACACGGCTTACATAACAAAATGTATAAAAGAAAACGAGTAAGTTAACACCGGAAACAACGATAATACTAAGATATTATTAACAAATCAATGTTAAAAGATCATATATGATATCATATTAATGTATTTGATTCTTGTATAATTTAATAACAATTATTTCACTATTATACAGGAGGTTAACCTACCCCAACCTTGGAAAAGTACAAGGTAAGGGTTATTTCACAATCTCTTCATTATCCGAGGTTGTTTATACGTAATAATCTACTTGGACCTCTTTATCATCCACATACATGTTTCTTAAAAATGAATTTCAAAACATTTTTACTATTTACTAGAATATGGTTTAAAGTCATTTATTCCCTTGTTTGAATTTTTATAAGAGGTTTATAAAGGAATATTTCTGTCGTTTTCCAAACTAGGTGCTTTTTAACCTTTTCGACAAAATTAAGGTAAGAATGTTTTTTTAACTTATACGGCGGGTACGACTATTTTCCGCCATTATAAAATCGTCGAAGCTTCCCTTACAAGTTTATAAGAATATTTTCAAAGAAAATGTTTTATTTTATAAATATATGTCTCTTAAATTATTTCAAATTAAAAAGAGATATTTCTCTAAAAAGAGTTTTGATTTCATCTATGTCAACATCCTTTGATGGGTTTAACCCTTATTTGAAGTTGATTTATTATGACACAAAACTTCTATAATGTATTGAAGGTTTTATGATATGTTGGACTGTGGATGTGTTATTTTTATACCATTCATGGTTTATGGATGAAGTATTAACTTTTCGAATGCTAGTTTTACACTACCTCAAAAACAGTTTTTCGCAGCGCCCCCCTTTATCAGCGCTTGCTTAGTAGCGCTGATAAACGGGGCCTTTATCAGCGCTTATTTTAGCGCTGATAAAAGGTCGGCTTCAAAAAAAAATTAAAAATATATTAATATATTAATATATAAATATAGTTATATTTTTATATAAATATAATATATAATTTTTAAATATATTTTAGATAAGTATAAATGTACATTTACACTTATTATACTTTATATATAAGATATTTAGTGAAAATGAATTCTTAAAAAATTTAAAAAATATTTTTAATTAATATTTTGATAATCATTATGGAGTAATTTTCATTTAATAACAATTTGAGGACTAAAAAAATTAAAAAAATTAAAAAAAGATCCAAAATATGTTGAAAAAGAAACTCAAACATCAAACGGCCATAACTTTTGATCCGGGTGTCCGTTTGAGCTCTACCACATATCAAATAGAAGCCTGCGACGAGATGTACATCACTGTGACATGGGAAAACCCCGGTAAAGCGTTTTTCGAGGCCAAAAGAGGCTCAGAAGGCCTCCAAAACTGAGTTTTTTGTCGGGGTACCCAGATTTTTAACATTTTGTGGATTTTCAAACTCGTTTAAGGGGGTATTATTATCTTTTCTTGTAGGGGATTGAATTTATTCCAAGGCATTGCATTCATATTGATATTATGTCTTTGAAATTTCATCCTTTTTTATAATGAACCGCTATTTATAATCAAATATATAACTATATGTACATATTTGTTATATATTCGCACCTAAAAATTAAATTTTTTAAATAAATAATTAAACATATTTACATATAAAATATATTAGCTTTATCTAAATAATAACTTATATCCATTTTATTTAAAATACCAATATATGAATATTTATATACCTATATATTAATCTAACTATATATATATATTAATCTAACTATATATATATTAATCTAATAACTATATATATATTAATATAACTACATATATATATATTAGTATTACTATAAATATATATATTAATATCACCATAAATATATATATTAACATCACTATATATATCTTAATATAACTATATAAATATATATTCATATAACTATATATATGTTAATATAACTATATATATGTTAATATAACTATATATATGTTAATATAACTATATATATGTTAATATAACTATATATATGTTAATATAACTATATATATGTTAATATGACTATATATATGTTAATATAACTATATATATGTTAATATGACTATATATATGTTAATATAACTATATATATATATTAATAAAAATATATATTACTATACAAATAAATATAACTATATATATATATATTAATACCACTATATATATATTAATATTACTATATATATTATAATATATCTATATAACTATTTATTATAATATAACTATATATATTAATATAAATATATATTATTATACGAATAAATATAACTAAATATATATATATATAGATATATCATGAATTGGAAAGCAAATCAAAATAGAGTAGTGGTAAGGGATTAGACGCGCTGGGGGGAGGTCTCGAGTTCAAATCCTGGTGGAGGCAGAGGTGCGCGCGCATGGGGAATATTGGAGCAAGCGCTGTTAAAGGGTGGAGGGGGTGTGTGGGGTGCGTGGGGTGTTGTATAGGGGCCGAAAAGCGCTGTAAAAGGGGGGGTTCAAGCGCTATAAAAGCCCCCCCCCGATTGGAAGTATTTTTTTATTTTTTTTTATTTTTTTAAATTTTTTTAACTTTTATCAGCGCTTTTAAATAAGCGCTGATAAAGGAAGCGCTGATATAGGACCACTTTATCAGCGCGAAAAAAAGCACTGATAAAGGGGTACTTTTATCAGCGCTTTTTTTGAGCGCTAATAAAGGGGTCCTATATCAGTGATTTTCGGAGCGCTGATAAAGGGGACCCCCCTTTATATACGATGGCTTTATCAGCGCTTTTCTAGTGCTGATAAAGGCAATTTTTAGCGCTGCTAAAGGCCGTGTTTGTAGTAGTGTTAATACGAATGATTATTCAATTTTTAAACCTTTTCATATGGGAATTCATTGGACTTAATATGTGACGGGTGGAGCCCGCTATAGCTCCTCGATGCATCGGTAGGTCTCATGAGAGAAACTAGTGTCTTGGCACAAGGCCTTGACAAAATATTATTTGTAGTCTTTGCACGAGGTCTTGTCTATGTGGTTATGATAGTCTGACATTATGCATTCCATCATTATGAAAGTGGTTATTGATATTGCATGTGATTATTCGATTAGTAGAATATCCATGTGAATAAGTAAATGGCATTATTTCATTTTATTTTTTCCATTCTATGTTGAAGTTCATGTTTAAAAGGATTTTTTTAAGTTATACATTTCCTTAAATGTTTATTCTTATTTATGAAAGTTTCCACTATATTGTTATCCTTACTGGGAATTTGATCTAACCCCTTTTCTATGTTTTATTTTTCCCAGGATGTGATGAAGTAAATTATGAATGACCTGCAGGGATATTATGAGGGGATAATAATGTGGATTATGGAGACAATATGTTATTTTAGTAGTTTTTCACTTCATGATGTAATGTAAAACATTATTAATATATCGAGTGTTTCCAAGGCTAATAAACCAATCGGTCTTTCGAGATCTGATCTTTCTTGTGATCATGCCAATGTTATGTAATAATGCACCGACTCTCGGTAACTGGGGTCGGGGCGTTACACATAGTTTTAGTCATGTTATGAAATGATAGATCTTTCTTTTATGTTCTATAAGAAAATATTCATTATACCTTGTGAGTATTTTTATGTTTTCTTCACCTAAACCGGTGGATTAATCACCCATTTCTTTTAGATAACAAAATTCTCTGACCATTTTTTTGTGATGATTTTTGGAATAATATTTTGTAAATAATATTTTCTTATACTCCTCACATTCTATTGAGTTAAAAAATACTTATTTTCCTTGTATTAATATTGAGATTACACCATAGGTCAACATTTCATTTAAAATGATAAACAAATAAATAAATCATTTCATGTTTTCAAAACTACAAAACTAAAAATTTATTTTCCATTATTCCATTCCATTTATCAACAACTATTGGGTCAAAAGAACCACTAATGGTGGGAGGACATTACTACATGAAGGAATTGATGGATAATTTTTTCCTCTTGTATATTTTTGTGGAGGTTAACATTTTTTATTTTACATATAGTATCTTGAGAATGGTGTATAATCTACAATACATGATTTTATACGATATCCACCATGTCGCATGGATTCATACTGAAATAATCAATGAATTATACATCAAACCCTTTATTAAATCTTTTTCCCATATCTCAAACCATTAATAATAAATAATCATTAATGTGATCAATATGATCAGTGTAAATAACCATATGAAATTTAAATATCATTTTTTCTTACTCTAAATACATTACATTTAGTCTATAACAAATTAAGTTTAATCTATGTTACTTTAAGTTAGGTTCACTCATACTTCTTAGAATAATCCCAAAAAATTAACTAATCCTTTATCAGATAATAATTAAGATGAACACAGCATAACATTCTTACATGTTATTTAATGAATAAATTTTAAACAATACATATCACAAATAAATACACAATATTAGAAACAAATAATTATTTATTTTTATATATTAGTAACAAAAAGTTTACATTTTACACTATTTCATCAACATGTCAGGAAAAATTATTTACATCTGACTTACTACAAAAAATATCACATATTTTAATTCCCCCAGAAAGTAGGAAGAATAAAAATTAGTAAGCTAA
This sequence comes from Viscum album, assembly GCA_963277665.1. Classification (NCBI taxonomy): domain Eukaryota; kingdom Viridiplantae; phylum Streptophyta; class Magnoliopsida; order Santalales; family Viscaceae; genus Viscum; species Viscum album. The sequence goes on along the minus strand of OY728167.1, from coordinate 88,673,760 downwards.
AATTCTCATTACGAGAAGACGTTTTAATGAGATATAAATGATTAGTTCATAGTAATTTTATAAAGAAATGAACATGGGATAAACATCTGATTAAAAATATCATGGTATCATTAGTGATAATAACAAAGAATTATAAAATAACATAGATCATTTATCATGAAAAAAATACAATAAAATTATCATTTTCAATGTATATAAATTATTCTATGACATTGACTGATGTGTAAAATATTGCAGAAGCCTAAATTTTATTCCATGATTTTAGCCATTATTCTTTGATAAAGTATTACATAAAAACATCAAAAGACATTTCTACGTTTAATGTCATTAAACTAATAACATAGTACAAGAAATACAACTTAATTAAAATAAATCATAAAAAAATTCGTCTTTATAGAAATAGTTCTTCACCATCCCATCCTTCATTATCACACAACAAAAAATTTTTGGCGGAAAATTATCAAATAATTTGGATGAACATAAATCCATGTAAGGGATAAAAAATGTAAAATAACATCATAGGTGAAACCTAAATCATAACATAAGAACATTTACACAATATCTTTAGGAAAAATGTGAGTGCATAAATATAATAACATGAGGCATAACATTAAAATTTATCTAGAAAATAAAAATGATACATTCATAATAATTTCACCAAATCTGATTATTAATATTTCATAAAATGTAATGACAAGGATTTCGACCATGGTATGATAAGTAATACCAATACATTCTTCTATGTATTCATGAACATGTCATCTCTAGAGATTACATATTTACCCAATTTATTGGAGCGTTTTCATGGTGCACCCTTCATACGTCTATCATTAAATATACTACATCGAACAAAAATATTAAATACATATCATTTATAAAAAACTATTAGGGAATGTGGGTTTCATAAATGGATGTATCCAATAAGTAGTTAAATGATAAATCTAAATTAATTCTCTTGAAAATGTTAGGATTGGGTATTCATGGCATGAAAATATAGCATGGAAGTCCAATGGTTGATTTTGACTACATAATGGGTATGAAAAATGGATCTTCAAATGATATTAATGAAAGTGAAATTAATTTTATCAGTTAGAAGAAAAAATATTCAAATTTTTTTTTCTAAACACATTACAACATAAAAAAATAATAACCAAAATTCTTAAAAAAAAGAAATAGTTGAATTCAAAAAGGTGAAGAAGGGAAACCTTACCTTGAGAGGATAATTCTTAGAGATTGATAGTGAATTTATATTGAATGGGAAAACCTTATGAGTGATTTAAATAGGTATAGAGATATTAAAATCTTACTAAATGTGTTTTTGATTGGATATTAATGACAGAAATGATGGCTATTTATACTTCTGTATGGGTGGGTTAAAGGGTAAAAATATTGGTTATTTAATTATATATGCTAACCAACTATGGGATAAATCAATTATGAATATATTTTTGTATTATTAATGAGTTAGTTAGGGGGTTTTGATGTGAAGACCCTTCCTAATTCTAAATCCACATTCCAACCAAGCCTTTTAATGCACAGAATCCAAAAATAAATATTAACACAAAAAATACAACTTTAAGTTCCAAAATGTAAAGTAAAAAATTTATAATTTAAAAACAATATTTTAAAATTAATTTTATACAATTTAAATTTAATTTTTATTGAATTAAACTATTCATGAATTTTGAAATTATGATCAATTCATATTTTTTCATAAAATCATGATATCATAAATTCGTAAATTTTACTTTTCACCATAAAATTATCTTTGTTATAAAATCATAAAATAATAACCCTATATTAATTATGGTGTGTTGTGTAAAAAATGATATTTATTTTTTAAAAATAATTATGAATATATGATAATTTTAAAACTTTTATATTTATCGTAAATAATAATTTTAATATAATTATAATATATTTAAAATTTATAAATTCTTTTTTTTCATCCGTTATAATCCAAATGGTCTCTTAATTGGATCTTCATAACCATCATTAATAATTAGCCAAAATCATATTGATTAATGGTATAAATCTATAATATTCATATTGGCTAATGTTCAAAATATCGAATTACTATATGTCCCAATTAATACACTATCATTCTAACTTTGCAATTCACTAGTTATAAAGGGTTTTAATCATCCTTTAAAAGTCTACATTTTTTTCTAATGTTTTTTATATCTCTTTATACTCATTATGGCAGGACCGTTCCTTATGGGAGAACTAAATCCTATGATGATTATTTTAGAAAATGTAATATGATTTTATATGTATATCTATGTATTTTTCCAAATTTTAGTAGTCCATATCAATACAATATGTGTAATTTTATTATGATATTTAATAGTTTATCTATGTGATCAGAATAAAATATTCATTATAAAATATACTTCTTCATTTAATAACATAAAATAACATTCAAATTGTTACAATATCCCATTATTAAGAAAATTCACCCTCAAAATTTGAATCTTTCCTCAAAATAATTGGGTAATTTTTTAATCACATATTCTTTTTTCCATATAGATTATTAAAAAATTGGATTTATCCATAAATCATTCAAAAGTCACGTAGTCTTGTTTCTCAACACAAGTTAACCTCTATCAATAATATGGATTTATTCGTCTTCATTTGGTAGATCGAGATCCAATTCCACATCATTAATATGAAGTGTATTTGTTGATCCTAAAAATATAGTTTATCCATGGAGAAACATCGAAGAAACATTGGATTTTGGAAATATTTAGAGGTTATTCTATTCGATAAGAAACCACTCCAACACACTCTATAATAGTAAATGGTTCAATGCAACATTGAATCGGATTCCCTCTATTATAAAATATCATAAATCGTCTTTACAAAGATATATTTAGAAATACATGATCTACAACATGAAATTACTTATCATTTGTTTGATTGTATACCTTTCCCTTTTGCCCACTCAAAGTGACCTAGATGTGTTCTTGAATCATTTATATCTTTTCTATATTTTCATTTACAATTTCTAATCCAAATATTTATCCTTCTTCTACATTATCTAAACATTCCAGAGTTCTACACCTCTTTATATAGATAGAATCAAAATATTCCAGTTAAATACTCAAGTGGAATGTGTTTTTAAAAAAAAATAAGTGATATATGTTTTTCCAAATTCATTTAAATATATAGTGGGATATTAGTTGTAATGTCTTCCAATGTTTGAATATCCTCTAATTCTACCAATATTCTTTAGGAATATCGATAGTGGTCACATTTATTTTTGTATTCATAGAATTTTAATGGTTCTTACAGAACATTGAAGATAATATTGGATATTAGTTAGAAATAATTGATAACAGTACTCCATGGAGTCCCACTATATCTAGAAAATATAGGTGTGCTAGGCACTGAAGGGATAAATACACAGTTAAAGAAATGAAATGGCTAGAATTTATCAACCAATCATTGATTACCCATATATCATTATTTCCCTTGGATGTCTTTGGTGGGCTAGTGAAAAAGTCCATAGTTATGTTCTCCCACTCCCATTAATGTATGGGTAGTTATTACTATACCCCATTAGGAATTTTCACCCCCACCACTTGTTGACACACCAACCACCACACAATGTAATTAGGAATCACCTTTTTCAAATTATCCCACCAATAATGATAATAATGTCCCCCATACAATTTAGTGATTTTGGGATTCGTAGAGAATTTAGGGTTGTGAGATACATATATTAACTCCATATTTATCTATAAAATAAATTATATACATAAAATTGTTTCAAATAATAGTAATCCTTGAAAAATAATGACTTAAGGAAACTTTCCATTTTCATAGTCTCTTTCTTTTTTTAATTCAATGGATCATTTCATTGGGATTTATAGATATTCTCTAGTAATAATGGTTGATAAATAATTTTGTAAAGGATTGATGAAGTATATTCCCTTAGGATTCACATGTATAACCTCACTATTACCTAAAAAAATGGATATCCTCTAATTATTGTAATTATAAGAACACTAGGACCATTCATACTCATGTATCCATGAATTTATTCACAATTATGATGTGATTGTTAATTGGAAAATCATAGCCTTTATGAAGTTCCAACCATCTCGTTTTCCTCATGTTTGTTCCCTTATTATTAATGTATACATCATCCTTTTAGGGTATATATATATAACATATCCTACATATAGATAATTCCTCTGAATATTGAAATTTAAAACAAATGAAATGAACTCTAGGTCATGAGTATGATAATTCTACTCCTGAGGCATTATGTTTTTAGATAAATAGGTAATAACCATATCATTGTTCCTGATTACACATCCAATACTATTTAGATATGAATAACTATATGTAAAAAATAATTCTATGATATATTGTAATGCTAGAATGAGTGTACTAACCAAAAACCACTTCAGTTTCAGTAAGCATTCAATGTATTCATTCAACTAAATGAACAAGGCCCCCTTATGAGATAAATTAGTTCGTGGAATCAAAATATTCAAAAACCTATTTCAAAATCCTTCTATAGAACCCATCTAAAACAAAGAAACTATAAATATACTTCCCTGTTTTTTGATGAAGAAACTCCTCTAATAACATATTCATTACTAGACCCACATATATTCCACTAGAAGATGCATTGTTCCCAATGTATTAAAATTATTGAAACCAGAGTTCACATTTACTGAATGTAGAAAAATAAGGCTCTTCCCTATAATTTTTAATATGATCCATTTTTGTTCCCCGTGTTACTCAACACTTTTTAAATATATCAAAATAACATCAATAAAATACCTCTAAAAATTTATCTATTTATTTTCTAAATATTATTTTCTTCAAATATATAAATATCAATTGAGAATTTTTTACAATGGAGGCCATAAAAATGAATGTCTAAAGTCCATAAATTGTAAAAAATGGTGAATTAGATATCATTTATCCTCACCCCTAGTTAATGATACATTGATTGAACATCGATATTAGGAAAGAATTAAGATTCCTGAAGATGGTAACACATGTCATCAATTCATAGAAGTGGCTGATTTTATCTACTATTATACCATTATGTTTTCTGTAGTCAATGAATAGTTGCATAGATCCATCCTATTTCTTTATAAAGACAATAAGAAATCTCTATGGGGACACACATATATGGATGGAATCCATCACCATGGGATCTTGTAGTTTCTTCTTCATTTATTTTAGCTATATGAATTCCATTATATACGAGGTCATTGGTATAGGTTTGGATTCATGTATGAGTTCAATTGTTTATTTTGGTTCTATATTTAGGGAGAGACCAAATAATTATTTAGGACATACATTAATGTATTCCTGATCCATTGATAAAAAATATATCCTTTTCACTTTCACATTCTTCAGTATCTTCACGAATCTTTTAAATAAATATGGATACAAGATGTAGTTCTTGAAAAACCTCAGTGTGGGATATTTCTCCCTTATGAGTGGTTTTTTTCATTTATGAAAAATAAAATTTCTATTATTTTTTAGTTGATCTGGAAATTTTAATATGAGATCCAATCCACACATAATATTATGTCAAATTTCACCAAAATATTGACCACTGGATTTGTGTTGGGACTCTAATAACCAATTTTAATAGGGAATCTATATATAATCTTTGGACATGAATAGATTATCCATGGGTTCTAATAGAGAACTCCATTTCTATTAGAATGGGGATCGATTTCATATTGATTGTATATATAAAATAAATAAAGGAATGCGTTGAACTAGAATTAAATAGTTTATTATTATGATTTTACTGAGAAATAAGTGTACTCGGTACCATTTCATTTGGAGCTTCAACTTTACCCATCCTGATATAAAAGGAATGACGTTTATCCCTTGTCCTCTGATGGGATTCATTTTGGATTCCAACAACTATTCTCATATTTAGGAACATTTTTAAAAAGTGAACAAGCCTCCCAACATGAATAATTGAATCAAAATATTCACACGAACCTTATTTCCTTTTTCATTATCATTGGTATTTATAATCATTAAATATCCCCAAAATTTACAATCAATGTTTCTATCTTTTTGACATTTTTAGCACTCCCCCTACCTTGCATATAGTTTCCTGAGTTCCTTTTCCCACAATTGTTACACAAGGGGTGTTTTAGATTAATCCCCTCATTGTCATGATTAGGATGGTTCACAATGATTTCCCCCATCTATCTCTTTTTTTCATTAGAGTATTGTGAGTCCAAAAACTCTATCTCATCATGATGTAACACCATAATATTTTCTCACAACTTTTCTAAGATTCCAAACATCATGGAGCTAGGTACATGTTCATATTTTTATTTTGATCCCTTATTTTGGTTAATGAAATGTATCTAGGGTATATGAGGGGACTCAGGGACATTTTAGGTGTCTGATACCTAAAAGGAAGGAAACCTGGGATAAATTGTGCAAGGTGCATTGTTGGTGCAATGTTTATGAAAACATGCCGCATTCCAAGGAAAATATTTCACCTCTAGATAGAGGCCTTCCATGCGGTTGGAGAATGGTTTGAAAACCGTGTGGCTATCCTAGGTTACCATGTGACCTAGTTCCCATTGGATAGTAGATTTTGCATGGTTTGAAAAAACATTCACATAAACAGTGTGGCCCAGTAATGTTGGGAAATATTTAATAATTTCCATTATGGTATTTTTATATTCTTCTTGATTTTCATCTCATTATATCCCTCTCAACCATAGAGATGAACCAAGAACCTTAAGAGCTCCCAAGGATGGTTATTTTTCAATTATAAGCTATTTGAAACATCTTTGGTTGTGAATCGAAGATTTTGGTATGTCTAATCCTCTCATTCCATATCTTTTCTAGATTAGGGATTATATATTAGGTGATCATCTTATAAATCCATAAAACATTATTTTTCTAATGGAATGTAGGATAAGGATTAGATGGGTGTTTGGAATGTGATTTAAGGCTATGATTATGATTATGTTCATTGTTAGATTCGGGCTGGTGGACTACAAGGTATATCCCATGGTTTTTATACACATATGTGCATATGAAATTGGGTTATTGTGTTCCTCTTGTTGTGTTCTTGGTACTACTATTGAGATTAAGTAAAATTTGTGACTATATAAAAAATTGATCCCCACATGACCCCAGTGTGATGCGTTAAGGATGATTTAACTGATTTTGGGTCACCTATTTAGAGAACTGACCCTCCTAAACATGGTGAACATAAACATTAGGAAAAAATGGACTTGTATATAGTTATATGAAATGTATAACATGTAAAATGGAAAATGTGATGATCGATAAGGTTGGATGGATAGTTATTTAATGATGTGGATATTTCCTAAGGGGTTATTGGCTTGTCATGAATAATGGGTTAAATTGGATTAATGGGAATCCGTCAAATGAATAATGTTTTGTGCTTAAAATGCATAAGAAAACTAAACCTAAAAAATGAAGAATGTGTTAAGTGAATTAATATAATGAAATGGTTTTATGTTCCAAATAGGTAGTTTTGGGGAACTATTTAGGATTCATTGTGAGTTAGGAATCATAAATGGGAATTGGGAAAAATTTTATGGGAAAAAAATAATAAAGGTGATAATGGATTGTGGAAAAATATTAATAACTATTGTGGTTATCAAATTTTTTTGTGATTTATATTATTATTGATTATGATTGGTTTCAATGTGGTATGTGTGTGGTGATTAGATATATAAAATCATTGTCACATGGCTTAGTATAGTGGGGTATTGACATGAGGATTCATGGTGAGTGAGTTGTATTTGTTATGATGTGTTTATCAATAGCGATATTGGGAACTCATATTATTCTGATAATGCATTGAGATTGTTGAAAATTATTAAATCATTGAACATGTGATCAAAGTTAATTAGGTAATTTAGATGGTATGAGTAATAAAATCTGCAATAATGAGATGAATGACTTAAGAAAACCTTTTTAACTAATTTCACCTAAGATATCTATTATTTACTTTTCATTTATTTAATCCAAGAAAAATCATTCTATTAGACAAGATATTTTATAGACATCATTGGTGATGTCCTACTAAGTTATACTCACACCCTGGTCGAGCTGACATTGGTTACCTGAGAAGACGTCATGCATGCATGTCGAGAAAGGGGAAAGGGACATGTGCATGGATGATGATTCAGGCATGCGATGTTCAAGGATGAAGATCTAGACATGGATTTAGGACTATTTTGGAGATTCCACTATTTTCGTTATTTTGGGTTTTCTGCACTTTCTACACTCCTAGTATAGCATGGCACAATTATTTTTGGCTTTTATATTGTACCCAATTTGGAAGATTCTTGGTTATGAATGTTTAATTATTACTACAAGTTATTTTATCAATTTAAGTTGTTATCTACTATGAACTAGTCTGGGTAAAAATTTGTTAGATCTACATCCACATTTAGTATTCAAAAAAGGTGTTCATTACTTGGATACCACTCGGTTTTTAATTAAAAAAATTATATAGTTTTCTTATATTAAGACTTATTCTTAGGATTTATACTATGGTTCTTCAAGAACTAACTTCCACAAATAACTAATCCATCCTTTAATACCAACAATAAGGACCCTTATTTTATTTCAGGATTTTAACCCTTTTTCCTTGACAAAATTTTACATAAGAAACACTGAAGGATCTTTTCAGATTTATTTTTTTGGATAACATTTACACCGTTTAAGAAATAGATGGTACATAATATAATAAATAAATAAATTTTAATCTCTCTTTTATGGGTTCTTTACAATCCCATCATTTGTCGTCTCACAACATAGGACTTCCTAGGGACAATTATTACATAAAATGGTTGAGAATACAGTCTAGGCAACAATAAACAATGAAATATAACATATAGGTGAATCAGGATGAATAATATAAGAACATTTACATAAGAATATGAGACATAATGTATGGGAATTAACCTAATAACATGAGGAGTAACTTCTATAATTTTCTATAAGATAAACACGAGACATTCATAAACATGTCAAAAAAGCTCGTCACTAATGTTTGGTATTTTATATTTCCAAGTATTTTGAATATGGTCTCATAAAAAATTCCATGGTATGGTGAAAAGGTATTGTGAAATTTTTTTCTCCAGATATTAATTCTTCACCAAAGGAATTACGGTTCCATCAGGGCGCACCTATCAAATTTAAAAAATTATGTGTGTTAAATAAATCAAGATTCCAATGTAAATACCATTTATAACCTTTTAATAAGTAATATGGGTTTCATAAGTTTATTTAAAAAATTAATAAATAAATTATGAATATAAATGAGCAGCCTTGATTGAAAAGAAGGTCGAGTATTCATGATATGAAAATATAGAAAGGAAAATGAAGGGTTGATTTCCCTATCATAAAAATTTTGAAAAATGGTTCATAAAATGGGTTTTGTGATTCAAAAAGGAAGTATCAAATTGAAATTACATAATTTTAACAAAAAATGTGGAGGTCTATAAAAACAAGGAAATATAGTAAATATAGAATAAATACGATTATATAAATGAAGCACCTGAATTGAATAATGGAGAGGAATATAGCCCTTAACTTGAGAGGACGCATCTTAGAATTAGAGAGATATTCCTTAGATACTATGGAACACCTTTAGAGGGATTTATATTGGGGGGAGATATACTTTTTTATCAATGAGTTTGGGGTTGAGAGGTATGGGAGGAAAGGTGGAAATATTTACATTTGATGGTGTGGTTTTAAGGGTGAAAATGGTTATATTATTATATAATCTACCCACTTGTGGGTGAATTATATTATAACAGATTTAATGACTTATCAATTAGTTAGTGATAATATTTTTATATGAAAATATTTCAAAATTATAAATTCACATTCTGGTTATACAATTTAATTCTCTAAATTCAATGATTATTTTTACCTCCCAAATCCAATTTTTGTTTGTTTAATATAATGTATAATATTATAAATTGAAAAAAAAATTTAAATTATTTTAGAAAATTATTAAATGAAATATTTATTAACTAAAAATTTTTCATGATATTTTTATTTATTCTGACATTATAAGGATTTCAAAATGTTGTAGTACTCGTAGAATGATAATATTCACTTTTTCACCAGTAAATCTAATTTTTAATGAAAATTGTCAGAAATTAACCTTAAATTTATATTTATTTTATGGGTCCAAAAATATATTTATTTTATATTAAATATTTAACTAAATATGATAATATTATATTTTAAGTAAAAATTTATTTTATTTTAACATAATAGTTTTTAATACATAGTAAACTATATGACCGTTATAAAAATTACACAGCACGTTCTTAATTTAAAAAAAAATTTAAAAATTTTCTATACAATTATTTCATGAAAATAACATTTATTTAAAACTTATTGAATTTTTTATAATATATACTCATTATTTGATCAAAATATTTTGATATTTTAAAAGAATACAATTTTTTTCTTCTTTTTTGATCCCAATGGTTTCTATATTGCATCTTTATAACCAATAATAAGAATTACCAAAAATATTATTTTTTTAATGGTGACATTTTCCACTAAAAATGTTGTCCAATGATCATAATTCCAAATGGCCCTTTTTCCACATAAATAAACTGCCATCCCCAATTCATCATTAGCTAATATCTATGGTTCTTAAACATCCTTTCATAATGTATGTTATTTTTGTAAGGCTTTTCATTATTTTTTCCGTCATTATGGAAGTAGTGTTCTTTATGGGGGAATTCATGCTTTTAAATGCCCGAATATTTTATTTTTATATCAGTTTACTATAACTTTTTTTGTATTCCATATCAAAACATGATGGGCAATGTATTCAAAAATGGAATAATTTTTCTATGTACTCGTAATAAAACATTCCTTATAAACTAATATTTAAATCAATTAATAACACAATGGAATTTTTTGGCCATTATAAAATCATATACTATTGAAACATAACATATGAATGTTTTACAAACATAATCCAAGAATTAATTTCATATATAGTGGTTAACTACCAAGACAATATTAACATAATTGATCTGAATCTTAAAAAACTCCCCACAAAATAATGGATCACACATCACTACCTACATCCTATAAGGGATCGAGCTACCTAACTATAATCCCATAATTACATCATGTTATATAGAACAATAACCATTGAATTCTGTTAATATATTAGACCCATCAACCAAATTATTATAAACCATAAATAAGTGTTTCAAATTAAAAAAATTATATATCCCATTATTAATACAAAAGGAACATATATGGGATACGTAACATTTTAAAATAGTATCACATTAAATAAAACCAATAATTAGATTATATGATAAAAAAAATTTGATCTACCAAAAGAAATATATCATGGTAGAATTTATTTAGTGATCATGAACATTTCCTCCTATGGGATAAATTTTTTTATATATTGAGGAAAATGGATCTAAAATCATAATAATATTTAAAAAATAACATTTTAAACATAGTTATAAAAATATGATGTCAGGATTGAATTAAAAATAATATTTTGAGAAGGTTAATTGAATACATTTTGAAATTTATTAATGTATTACCAATTAATTAATCCATGAAAATAAAGAATCTTTATGTGATGAAATATGGATTATAAGACAAAAAATTAATAAGAGTGAAATGTAATTCATTTTTAATATTTTAAACCGTTTTATAAAAAACCTACATCGATGAAAAACATATAAAATTATTTTTTTCATAGATATAACATAAATATGAAGTTTATATAAATTAAAACATATTTTTATAAGATACTAAAATAATTAAGTCACTATTTATATGAAATCATATTGACATAGGTAATAAAGAGGTAATTGTGAAAATGCGAATTATTTTTAAAAACAATATATTTTAATGATTATAAAATTCATTATAGAGGAATATTTTTAAATGAAAATGTTTATTTCCCTGATACATATTTATATAATAAATATTAAATATAAAAATGGAATAATATAACATAAAAATAAGTACATAGACAAAAAATAAAGATCATGACGTGATGAAATGAAGATTAAGGGAAATTAAACCCTTCACATGTACCCATTCTTGGTTGAATAAACCCTATGATCCTATATAAAATTGATATTTTATTATTATTCATATATATTAGAGCTCTGATATTATTTTCTATATCATTAATTTATAATATTAATTAACCATTTATACATAATAAATTCATTAAAATTAATATTCAGGTTTTAGTTGACCCATTTGTTGTATACTAACTTTATTATGGATGATTTGGTCCTTGAACGTTGATTATTATTTCATCCAAACCCAAATGGTCTTTGAGGTCACATTAGTGTGATTTCTATTTTTATAATGTGAAATGACCATTTTATCAATTTTGTGGGGATTTTTCATAAAGAGTAGTTAAAATGTTTCCTTGTTTATGAATTTTTATTTGATTTAAAGAATTGATTTTATAAATTAAATAAAATATATATAACCATTATTAAATAAAAAATATATTTTAAATTCACATTATTGAATAATATAATTTTTGTTTTTGTTTTCAAAATCATTTAGGTTATATAAATTACACAATCATTAATGAAGGGAATATATATAACACAAATAAGAACATGTATGACTGAATAAATAACAAAATGTCATTGTAATTGTAATTCCCTAGCACTAGAAGCCCGAAGATGGAGAATTATTCTATTATAGTGGCATGATTACAATGAATCATATCCTAATGGACATGTCAGTTTAGATGTCTTGTAAGACAATATTACATTCAAGATAAGCATAATACATTGGGAATATAATATATAACAAACTACAATATAAAATGAAATAAACATCATACTTGTTTTATTATTGATAAATAATTAAATCATAACTCGGGGGAATTAAGGATAAGAAAGTGGTGAGCTCAAATGCTCAGTAAGGGTAAGCGATACAGCAGAAGATATCATAAACATAAAAATTATGCATGGTGAATAACTAAATACATAGGTCTTTAAAAATAAATGTTAACACGTTATAGAAGGAATTAGAGCCAAATAGATATTTCCGTATTAAAACATAATCAAGGGTATTCTACTAGTTGAATAACCTCATGAACTATGAATTTATAGCTTCATAATGAGGGAAATCCATATGATATAAAGTATGAAATATACCATCAAGGCCTCAGAGAAGACATCTATCAATCATTAATTCTTTATCCAAATCCATATATAAAAATGGGTAAGGCCTTGGAGAAGTGCATAACTATTTTTATCATTAGACCTACCGATTCATTGAGGGGCTACAGTGGGCCCCACCAGTTATATACTAAGTCCAATGCATTCCTTGTATGAAATTGGTGAACATAATCAACATAAATATTAATATCAAAACTAACATATTTAATGAATATAATATTCCCCAGTCATTTAACATGAACACTAACCATTGGGAGTGATTTAGTGAATGTTATCAAGATAACACATCATGTAAGGTGTTTTTTATACTATAATAGAACATGGTTAAATGATAGATGATAATAACTTATTCAAAAATCAAAAATAATTATAGTACATGTAAGGTACTGGAGTTTTCCTAACATTTGGTTGAGGAGAGGTGAGGATAGAAAATTAAAAAGGATCTTCAAAATAATGAAAAAATAACTGAAAGAAATAATTTACATATTGGATTAATCTTCCTCGAGAGCCTCTTTGAAGGAGATTATTTGGTCTTCTTAAGAGACCAAGGGATTTTTTACGTGGGGAAATAGCTTGAGTGAAGAATTGGGTAGAATTTTGACATGTAAAAAGCTTGATAGGTGTGAATAGAAGAGGAAGTGAGGGAGGGTTTTATAGTGGAGGAGAGGAGGGTTTTCATAATATTTTAATCATTAGTTTCTTATTTTTCCATAAGACAAGAAATATTGACGATTTCATGACCAAAAAAGTAATAAGTGAACGTGAGTTTGAACCAAGGGCACTTACATCATCCATGATTCTATGAATAGTGTATTTAACTCATAATGTATATATCGGTTAAATTACCATATTTAACTATTTGTAAAAAAATCATGTATTTTTTAAAAATCTCAAAAATTCACCCTAACCATTTTTTTATGTGCATAATACAAATATAAGCACCATTTTATCAAAATAAATTTCCAAATATGTGAAATTTAATTTAAAAATAGAACCATTATTTACCCATAAAAAACACTTTTAAAACTAAAACTGATTTTGTAATGCCATAAAAATTTAATGTTGGATTTATTAAATTACCAAAAAACCATTGGAAAACAAATTTTTTATTTAGGAATAAATGTTATGAGATATTAATTTTATAAAATAAAATTATTAATTATCAAATTTTAATTAAATATTTACCCCTCAAAAACTACCAACACATAATTATTAATTTTTAAAATATTAACTCTCATTTATAAGGTGTCAAAATTTTATATATACTTACATGGGTGATGTTACTATTAATAATGGTACATTATTATTTATAAGGGTATGTAACTATGCATAAGGGTACAGTACTATTCATATGGTAATCATACCATTCATAAAGGTACAATACTATTCATAAGGGTCAACTTACTACTTATAAGGTTACATTAATATTCATAAGTGTCATGTTACTATTCATAAGGGTATGTTATTATTCATAAAATTTATGTTTGTTCTATAGGACTCCAAAAATCACTCTGAATGCAATTGTGTATGTCATATTTTTGAAATTCAAAATAGATAAGTGAAAAAATTACATAAAATGGCTAGTTTATAATAAATATTTTTTTTAGTGACACGGTTTTCCATGAATTCAATCATAAATTTATTTTCAAATACTAGGGGTGTTATATTTTCCATTCCTTACAAAATGTTGTCATAGAAATATGGAATTTAACTTATAATGTTAGTAGTTTATACTTAAAAATTCCATTGTGGGATACACATATCATAAATATGGTAAAAATATCTTCTTAATAAGAGGGAAATGTAAATGCATCAGTTACTACAAAACTAGAAATTCTAATAGGAAAACATGGTCATGGAATAATAATTAACACATCATGTTCTGATGGAATGTTATAGAGAATATAATCATATGAAGGACAATTTCCACAAAACCATAAACCAAAAATAGGAAAAGTTTCATTGATATCATAAATTCTGATGATAGGACAAATTTTTTAATGAAGACCATTTTCCTAGATTTGATGAATTTTTACACTCGTATAAGAGTATATGTATTTTTTTCTTTTTTATAAACACAATCTTATAATTTTTTCCTTGAACTATATACACATCATATGTTAGCATAGGTTGCATCATGTGGTGACATTAAACTATAAAATATCAGACAATGATTAACATAAACCATTTCATAAATTGTTATCATTAAAAAAATAATTTGATCCAACACATTAGAATTATTCCATATCCATCCATGTAAGATCTATGTACAATGGGTCCTTGCAAATATTGATATTTTGTTAAAATCCATTATCTATCCTTTTCAATGCACTTGTTACCTTATTTCCTTTAATCAACATGAAGCATACCTAAATTTTCACATTCTAAACATGTGAAAATTTTAATCATGTGTCCTCATGAAAAATTGTAATGACTCAAATTACCATAAAACAATATTAGAAACATGAATTCATCCATAAACATTATATTGGTTATATTACTTATATCTAAATATGTTGTATACTCCATCAATGACAGCATAGACCACTTTTCGACAAGTCAGAAATCAGTTTTGAGGTTGTTAATACTTATTGAAATCAATCATTTCATCATCATTATATTCATCATTAAGAATATTTTAAGGGTTTTCCTTCCCTAAAACATATACTTTTTTCAAGATATTAACTTTCTACAGAGTCACTTATCCCTTGTAAAATTCATCATATGACCTCAAATACTTAATGAAATAGTGATGTAGTACGATCTTCATATAGTCTACAATCATTATAACCAGTACATTACTCATAAAATTTTCAAATGAAATGATTTTTTAAGAGGCCTATTAATCATTAAACTTCATCTACGGAAGTATCATGACTTTATATTTATTCAGTAACATCAATTTGGGCATATTATTTTGATTCCTGGGACATTGATTCCCATATTGACCCATCTCCTTATAGTAGAAGAATTATATATTGGAATCCTTTTCTTATCTCTTTCCATAATTAAATTGGTCATATTTTTCTCCAAAATTATAAAAAACTCTAATTCCTTTCAATAATTTACTAGGGTGATTATTCCCATAGTTATCACATGACAGGAAACCCTTATTTCCATTCTTCCTTTTAACCATGTTTTTCTCTACAATCATCTTCTTCTTTTGCTTCCCATCAGAGCCATAAGAGTCATATAAGTCTTTACATACCATTTTAACCTATGATACTATTTACTGATATGATGAGGATAATTGGGAGACTACATTACATTGAACTGTTAGCTTAATACAATTAGAGATATGATCCTTCTTACTATTCTCATCACATGCATTGGTGACGTTCTCATTCCTTGTGCTATGATCCATTTCTAATCAATTATAGATCATATATTTTTTTATAAAATTATGAACTCTCTATTAATATAATCATAGTATATTACATAGCATAAATTTATTCATGTAAATCCTTAGACGAAATATTTATGTAACTTTGGGGGCATAAATACTTCATAGTGGTGGGTAAATAAAATGTGTATTGTCCTACGCATATCTCTCCGGAGTGTCAAACTAGGTGAGAAATAAGGCACATTGTCATGTACCAGGTTACCCCTAGTCAAGCCCAAAACACCTTGTCGGAGTTGTTACTCCTAGGTACATCTATTCGAAAACCATGTACACTTGTAATTTCCAAATAAAAAATTATTTTATTGGAAGATACCAATAATATAATCCTTACCAAAATTCTAGGATGTTCTTATATGTGTATCGTCAAGTATATCATAGGGTTTTGTTAACTAATTTTAATTTAATAAATCAAGTTTTCAAGGTTGTTTCTAAACATCCATTGATACCAACTGTAACTCCCCATCCATAGAAGACTGGATATGGTGCATTATTCTATTTCATTGGAATAATTATAATGAATCAAATCTCAAAGGACCGACCAGTTTAGCTATCTGGGATGACCAGATTACATTCATGATACACACAATACACTGTGAAAAGAAAATATAAAATTCTACAATATAAAATTAAATAAACAACATCCATTAATGTTGATTCAATATTTTCTTCTTCATATCCCAGGGAAAGAATCATAAGAAAGTGGTGTGTTCATATGATCAGTAAGGGTATGAAATATAGTGGAAGATATCATAAACATAAACATTAGTCATGTTGAATAACTAAAAACACATGCCTTTAAAATTATACTTTAACACAATATGGATGGAATACGATATGAATTAATATTTCCAAAATAAAACAGAATCATGACTATTCTATCCTTTTAATAACCCCATGAACTATAAATTTCAAGGTTTATAATGATATAAATTCATAGGTCATACATTTTAAAATATACCATAAAGAACTCATCCAATACATCTAAAAATGATTAAGGCCTCGACTAAGACAATATATAGAAATGGGCTAGGCCCTGACAATGTCCATAACTATTTGTCTCATGAGACTTACTGATGCATCGCGGGTCTATAGAGGGCCCCACCTATCACTTACTATGTCCAATGCATTCATCATATGAAAGGTGTGAACATAATCAAAATATAAATTATTATTGAAACTATCATATGAAATGTATATAAATTTCCCCAGTAATTTAAAATAAACAGTTACCATTAGACGTAATATGGTGAATGGAATCAAGATAACACTTCTGAGATTGTGTTTTTTACTACTAGAATAAAAGTACAGTAAAAGAGAGATGATACTAACTTGTTCCATGATCATAACAATATTATAGTACATGTACATCAATGGATTGGTCATAACATTTGTCTTATTAGAGGTGAGGATAGAAAAGAAGACAAAGGAACATGAAAGCAAAGTAACTAAATTGAAAAGTCAAATTTACCTATTGGAATAATCTTCATAGAGAGTATCTTGAGGGGAGAGGATTTGGTCTCTTTATGAGACCATGGGCTATTGGATGTGGGGAAGTGGTAGGAAGGAGATTTTGGATGAATTTAGACATGGCACAAGACATGATATAAGTGAAGAGAAGAGGGAGTGTGGGGGTGGGGGGTTAGTGGTGGAGTGTAGGGTGTTCATAATATTTTATTCATTTATTTATTATTTTTACATAAGACAAAAAATAGTTATGAATCCAAGTCCATAAATATTAATAATTTCTTGTGAGTTTGATCCAACGGTTCTTACATCATCTATGATTTTTGGAATAGTGTATTTAACTCATAATGTATATATACAGTAAATTACCAAATTTCAATATTCATAAAAAATTCATGTATTTTAGAAAAATCCCAAAAATTCACTCTTAAATTTTTTTGATGTGTAGAATACAAATATGAAATCCATTTTATCAAAATAATTTTATAAATATTTAGAATTTCATTGTAAAATATAACAATCATTTACACAAAAAATATAGTTTTAAAACTAAATTTGATTTTATAATTCCCCGAAACATTAAATATGGTTTTCTTGAATTACACCAAACCCTAGGTAGAAATTCTGTTTTATTTAGGAATATATTTTATGAAAATTTAATTTTCTTTTAAATCAATTTATTAATTAAAAAATGGTAATTAAATATTTACCACTCATAAAAAAGGAACACTTAATTATTTTTGTTTAATGTATTCACTCTCATTTATAAGGCACCTAATTGTTTTTATATTTACACGGGCGATGTTAATATTCATAATTGTACCTTACTATTCATAATGTCTCGTTACTATTTTTATGGTTACATTAATATTAACAAAGGTCATGTTACTGTTCATAAGGGTATGTTACTATACATTGGGGTATGATAATATTCATCAAAATTAAATTTGTTCTATCAGTCTCCAAAAATCATCCAAAACAAAACCTTGCATGTTATTTTTTTGAAATTCAAAACAAAGATAACGAAAGAATTCTTTCATTGGAAAGGTTATAACAATGTATTGTTTTGTAGAGACTCAGTGTTTCATGCATTCAACAATAAATTAATTTTCAAATCCTTGGGGTGTTATAGTAATGTAATAATATATCCATTATAGTAGAATAATTGTTTACCAAATCATGTTATTAATGTGATCAATAATATTTGAGAAGAAGTGGAAGAAATAGATTGATAAGATATCATGAGGCATTGAATAATATATATATTGAAAACTAGAGTCTTTAATTAAAATAATATTTGAAATAATATGATTTGGATTCCTTTTTCAAACCATATGTTACAAAATGTTATATTGGATTGTTTGGGAGATATTATTTGTAGTTATTTATGAGGAAACTAAAAATAGTGTGTTTTGAGGGGGTAGATGAGGGGTCCATTTATATGATAGTCTGGGTTGTATTTTTTCTAACCCCAATTCTTCATGGTCATTAAATGTTACATATCTTGGAAAATGGATCCAAATGGGGAAAATGATAAAGATAAGATAAAGGGTCTCTAATTATCTTTTACAATCATTTATTGATATTTTTAATTATATTTTTATAACTATTCCCCATTATTTTACACAATATTTTTATATTACAGTTTTCATAGTTACTAAATTTGTCAGTGTAGAAAAAAAAATTTATAAATAAAAATTAAATTGAAATAAATACCTAATTTAGGATTTGTGATTCTAAATATGAAATCAATTTTATTATATATTGTTTCTGAAATTTATAGAAACT
Organism: Viscum album; assembly: GCA_963277665.1. Lineage (NCBI taxonomy): Eukaryota > Viridiplantae > Streptophyta > Magnoliopsida > Santalales > Viscaceae > Viscum > Viscum album. The sequence continues at coordinate 88,653,894 of OY728167.1, read as the reverse complement.
ATTTTTTATATAAGAATGCATAATGAGTAAAAAATTCAATTTTTAGAAATTTATTTTTTAATGAAAAAAGGAATCTATTATTATCGTTTATCATTTAATAGACATTATATAAATTTTTAGATACTTTATTTTATATATTATCAATACTTTTAATTAAAATTATTCTTTAAAAGATATTAATTTAATATATTATGATATACATACACTAAACACAATAAAAATATTTTTTTAAAAGTATCATTATTCGTCATGAAATTATTTTTTTCATAATTATTTAAAATTAAATATTTACGTAAAAAAATAATTAATCTTTATTAATAAATTTTAATTAAAATTTTTTTTCATACATAATTAATTTTGTTCATTATATGTATATGTTATAATAATTCTGAATATACTAAAAACATGCAATAATTAAAATATATACAACATTTATTATGTTAATATGTATATGTTTGTATCATCTAAAACACTACCTAAAACCCCAAAATAACTCTACATGAGACTAAATGTCTAGATAAGAAATGGTGAAAGTCATAGATAGTGACTAAACTAAGAGAAATCAGATAATTATTTCCGCTATCAGATGATTTTCTGAAAATGGTTTTTCTCAAGACGTACTTCCTGATGTTCCACTTGGTCTTAGTCTTTGGAAAACTCTAGTTTGGTTAATAATTTTCTAATGTAAATGAAATTAACCTCATATGTTAGAATTATACTAAATGATGTTATTTCTCCCCATTAATACGTAGATTTCAAAATTCATTTTTCTCTACGTATAACATACAATTTAATGATTAAATTACAATTGTCGTATTCTGATAAGATAATTTTTATAATTTTTCTCATTGATTATTTATATGTATAGTGATTGTATTGATAACCATATAATCCCAGAGAACAAATAATTCCAATGTACATATAATCCAAACATCTATATATGTATTTGTCATTTGATGTTCCAATATTTAACACCCCACACTTCATCAAAACAACATATCGCTTTCATTCATTTAATTTCTAATGCTTCCTACCATATCTAGAATATGTTGTATTACTTCAATAGTTATTAAGATTAATACGACACTTATAGTATATTGTAAAGAAGGATTATTAATTTTTTTTAATTTTAAACTACTTTTGGTTTAGTTTCATTTTTATTTTTTCTAATTGTGTTTCATTTTGAAATAATTTAGTGTATTTCATTTGTTATTGTCATTTTACACATCAATGAAATATGGTAATATTATTTTAGTTTGATGTACCATCTAATATAAGATATCATATCTTTAAATATAAACTCATCCTTGTCTGAGTCTTTAATAATAAGGGAATATTATGAAAATTTCATTGCCAATAAGAGAAGAAGGAATAATAAAATCATATCATTATATAAAAAATTATATTTAATGCTATAATTTTGTTCAACATTATTAAAAGAATATCTCTGTCAGTAACTACATAGTCAATCTAATTACCTAAAAATAACCAATGTATAACTACATTTATCCATAAAATCAAGATGGAATAGAATACTAACCCTATATTCTAGAAATATAAGAGAAAAGGCTACAGAAAAGTCAGAGAAACTCTATAGGGATCAATCCTCAATAAAAATACTATAAGACACCCATGCAGTACCTCAATGGGAAAAACATTCATCCTTTTGGGCTTATTGAATCATAATTCAATTCAAGGAAGCCCTATGGGGTCACTTATACAAGACTCACACACATTCGGTCAAGATCATGGCCATTAATAATGGGAAAATCAATGTATTCCACCCAATGGGTCCATCATGGCCATAAAAATATTTACCATAACTTGAAAGTGTCAAAGGAAACCATTATAAATTAATTCAGAGCCAATTATGAATGAGTGTTGGGAATATATATCACACATCACATTAATTGTAGATGAACTATAGGAATTAGATATGGATCACCTTATTGACCAAATTGGAATCCATCCCAATGAGTATTGATAGAAAAATCATCTCCAGTCATTACGGAAAAAATAGGCAAATCAACATGTCTTAAGACACATGAAATTGAGAACAACCCAAAGATAATAATTAAGTGAAATCAATGAGGGTTGATGGATATGAAAGGATGACATGACTGTGGATTTCCACACAAATGATAGAATGATATCATTAAAAACAAAAATAGTTAAATAATTAAATACATTTATAATTAAAACATATATCTTGGGGTTATAGGTTACCACCCCATAGTGGATGGGTACCCAGACATTCAATAGGTACCAATTATTGGGTAATGAGGCACCATGTGTCCTTGGTCGGGAAACACCCCTTATAACCCAAATAGATTCTTGGTAATGCGATAATATGTACATGATGCCTATTTTCTCACATAAAAACAATCCTGGTGTACGATTTAATCACCTGTAATGAATCACTTCCCCGATAACACCCCAAAACACATGAATAGAAAAAAAGATAGAGTATTGATGAAACATTAAAGGAATTATTACATCCTAAAGATGCATGGATTTATAACTAACCCAAAATAGTAAAAACCAACACTGATATGCAATCTAAAAGCATCCCCAATCGTCATCAATGTGAAAATTTATTCCTTGATCCAAAATATCAAACACTAACTACCATGTAACAACCTAAATATGAATATGTTGCAACTATATACATACCAAAGGGTATCTATCCCCATGTAGAATCTTCTTGATCTGATTCTCCATCTGAACAGATAACTCCATGAATGACACATCCATCTCATCCTCAACATCGTTGATGTTATTCACCGCTCTAAGTCTTTTTTGGAGTTTATAGAAAATACACATTGAGGATATGTGAGAACCACATAATAGTCATCAGATAATTCAAATATTATCCATCCATGATAATAAATCCAATAACAACTAATGAAATAAGTAAAATTAAAACAATGGGTCGGGAAGACATATAACGAATTATAGTTCAACCATAGTATATACCATGAGTGCAGATGTGAAGATATTTAATTCCTTGAATAATTTGATCATCAATGACAATTAAATAATTATTATTATGGTCGTATTTAATGTTATGAGATAAATTAAATACATTTTTCCTAAAACTGTAACTTGGATGAAGCATTATCCAACTCTCTATTGCACTGATCCTATCAAAAACCTCAATTGGACCCACCTAACTTCATCCCCTCTAAATACGCATATTTCCTAATCAGGGTGACAATTGAAAATGAACCGTCCTCTAAAGGAAAACTACAAAGGATAGTTATATCTATCAATATAAAATATTTTCCTAATCTTTGTATACTCTAAGCACTTTTTAAACAATCGAAAATTCTATGATCTCTCTTAAATGACACTCAGTTTGATAATGAATGAATCTATATCCTTTATCCAATAATAATGTTTTTAACATAGTCTTACATATAATTACTCAAAATGAACGTTATAAATATATTCCAAAAAAACAACTTTAAATAGATAAACAGGAAAAATATGGATGACTCTCACTTGAACTACAAAAATTTAGGACACATACTCTTATTATGTAATCTATAATATGATTTTTTTATATGACTACCCATATTTTTGTTGATGGTAGGATGTTCTCAAGTTAAACTACATATTTTGTTCTTTCTATAAACCATTCATAAACTATTATGTTATATGGGAATAATAGTGTCAAACAATACTCCAATGAACTTCATAAGGATAAAAAATCTCAAAAACAATATAGTATTTCTAAGCCATTTATTATGAAACTATCCTAGATAGATAATAAATGAGAGACATTTATCAATTGGTCAATAATAACCTATAACACATCACCAATTCATGGTGTCCTTGGAAACCCCAACATGAAATCCATGGTCACATGATCCCACTTTCACTCAAGAATGGGTTTTAACTTATGAATACCTAAGGATTAATAATTTTCAACATTTACGAACATATAGTTAAAGGATGTTGAAATAATAACCATTATGTCATTCCTGGTCTCTAGACACCATCACATCATTTGAATTTCATTGTACATTTTGGTAATCCCTGGGTGATTATTCCCTATTGAGGTACTTGAATCCCACATAATCTCTACAATCTTTCTCATAGGCTTACGACCTGAACTCATATATAAATAACCACATCCTTATCGAGGGACTAATCGGATGGGGGATCCAACCTATATGTTACCTCCCTAATGATAATGAAATCCATGATAGGGAAATGATTATCCTCTACCCTCTTAATGATGAAGGATGTAAAAATCAGATGTATTAGGATCAATTTTCTCTAATACTTTTATGTATAATGGCATTTCCTATTGATGGACCTCATAATCTACCACTCCCTTCTATCCACATTAATTAGATTTTTTTTATAATGTGCATTTTTGAAAATATTCCAATGCCAACAGGTATTTGAAAACACAAAATCAAAGCATTGGAGGTACTCATCCATCCTCTACTACTATAGGTTCATTCCACAATGAGAGAAGATATAATTTAGGATCTTAATGTAATGACATAAGCCTGGTTTCTTGGAGTCGATTCATTATTTCTTTACATTGTCATATAAACAAGGAAGATGTATCCTAGAGGACCGAGTATTTTTGTAGTTCTAGAATACTAGATACATACACTAGTTCACCATTACAACATGAAATGAAATACTATATTGAAATTCATTTTGAAACATCTAGAAATACTATATTATCCCTAATAGACATTTATAATATACTTCTTTGCCTCATAGGATAAAAGTAATTCATAATAAATGGGTGATATTAGATACTTAGTAATGGTCTGTAAAATAGAGGAAACATAAAAAATAAATCAAAATGAATAATTAAATTACAAATTCCATTAAAAATAATCTTGATCATAATACGACAGGAGTGAATGATGATTTAATAATGCCACAATGAAAGAAAACCATGGATATTTTATAAGTTGAATAATCTCTCGGAATCTAAAAATCTTGTTTCATAATGAGGGAAAACATAATGCGGGACATCATAACCATAGTTTCATGGATTCATTCCAAGACCATACATAAATTGGTAAAACCCAAACTAGTTTTTATCATGAGACATACCAATGCATCGAGGGGATATAGTGAGCCCAACCAATCACATACTAAGTCCAATGAATTACTCATATGGTAGTGGTGAGCATATTCAACATATACATTCATATTGAAACTAAAATATGAAATATAAATAATCTTTCCCAATTGATGAACATAAACAAAAACCATTTGGAGAAATTAGTTGAATGATATTAACATAGCACATACATAGTCAACCTAATAAGAAACCCTCCAAAAACATATTTTAGATGATATCCTAAGAGATAATACTCAACTGATTACAAGATTTAAGAATATATTATTATATAGATTAAGATATTTTTAAATGATACCATTGAAAATTTCATAAGGAAATAATCCTTAAATATTCCAAAGTGTCTCATACCACCTTGAAACATTCAAATCATAATACCTTATAATATCATGATATTAGGAATGATATTGATATGATATACCAAAAGGCATTACATACACCACATGTAAGGAATACGTGGTAAAAAAGGCACATATCTCATTAAAGAAAAAGTGAGATGAGAAAAGACCATATTTCTTTAGAATCAAGAGTTATTTTGGAAAATCATATGTATATTTCATGAAATCATATTTTAAACGTATATATATTAGAAGATAAAAGGGAAGGAATTTGAAATTATATTTTGGGAATAAATTTTGTCTCATTGAAGAGAAATTATGTAAAAATAGATCTTAAAGTGGTTTTAGAAATAAAACATTTTAGTGTGGTTTAAGGTAAATATTAAAGATATTTTAAAATTGAAATGCATGTTTTAATTCATAAAAAAATTAATTAACGATTGTAGTTTTTTATTTGTTAATTTTTTTTAGAAAGACAATTATGTCTTAAAATTGATTATAGGTTTTGCTTCAAAATATGTAAAAATTTGAGAAGTTCCCATGAATCTAGCCTATTTATCTAGAAGCAATGTTCAAATATCATTTTAAAACATGTAACTACCGATAAAATAAAGAAGTATTATGATTGATACGGTTATATTGAACATTAAAACATAATTTATGACGATTACATAAGGTAAAAGAAGAATTTTATTGATGTAAGTAGAGAATAAGAGTAACCTGACAGAAAATAGAGGTTCTAGTAGAAACCCTTACAACTTTGTAATCAATCGAATCATATGAAAAAAATTAATAATATTCAAATGATAAATTTAATACCCTGAAAATAGATAGATTAATGATTTTATAAATTATTATAAAGTATACATACACCAAACACAACTATTAGTAATGAATAAGGAATATCTCCCAAAAATAGAAGTGAGATGAGGAAACTCTTACCTTATGTCTGAAAGTTCTCTACACTTGACCTTATGCTATGGGAAGATGAAATTATACCCATTAAAAATTTTTATAGCCCTTGAATCATTTATATAATTTAGTATAATTTTATAATGATAATTTAGGGCATTTGGATATGTTATAATATTGAATTTCATTGTTCTGGAGTGTTCGTTTATTGATATTCTTGATCGGTTCTCTTGATTATAAGTATAAAATAAAATCTGGATTGGATATAATTTTACTGGATTTCATATATATATATTATTAATGAAAATACATAAATTAAAATTTTTATATATATCAATTGGTTACAAGATAGGATGTTGAGTCATTAGATAAGTCCTTAGTGATAATTGTTTAGAATTTTATGGCAGTTTTTCGATCACACCATATTAGTTTTGTTCTATTATTAAGTATGATGTACCAATGATTGTTTTGTAATCATTAAATAAGATATAATAAATAAATTACAATATTTTTAACACATATTAATTCTTTAATGACTATCCTTGATGGATAAATTGAAGAATAAAGGTTCGTCATCCACAAAGGTTGTAAATTAGAACCTCCCGAATGAGGATTTCGTTTTTAAAATGAAAGAGAGTGAGTAAAGAGATTTATGATGTATCCTCCATTAACGTGATATAATTCATGTATATACATGATAATTTCGTTACCATTATCATTTTAACATAGGAAATGGGGAGATAATAATAAATTAAGGGACTTAAAAAATTAAAAGGAAAAATGAAGAGGATTTTATCTAGGGAGTACTCCTCCTTGAGAACCTTTTTATGGGAAGGGGTTTTGTTATTTTGGAAATAAAAAGAGCTTATGTACATATGGATAGGAATGATAAGGGTACTTTTGATTAATTTTTAGATTCTTCAAGGCTTTGACATGAAATGAGAAGAGGGAGTTATGGGTTATTTTTATAGTGGAGGAGAGGGGTGATTTTTGAATATCATATTCATTGTTTTATTAATTTTCTCAATACAGGAAACAATTTTAGATTTTTGTGACAAAAAATAGTTAATATGTCAAGATAATTTGAACTTATGGTTTCTAAATTAATCCCGGAGTCATGGAATAATGTATTTATCTTACAATGTATTTGTACTGTAAATTACCATATGTTACTATTGATAAAAAATTCAAGTACTTCTGAAAATCCCCAAAAATTAACCATAACCATTTTTGAATGTGTAGAATCAGAAAATATAATCCATTGTATCAAAATAATATTCTATATATGATAATATTAATTTTTAATTAAAATCATAATTTACTCAAAAAATAAAGTTTCTTAAATTTAAACTAATTTGTTAAAACATCATGAAAATTTATGTAAGGTCTTATTAATTACCATAAAATCACGGGGAAAAAATATTTCATTAGGAATACATGTTATTAAAATGAATTTTATTTTAAATAAATTAATTAATTTAAAATATTAATTAAATATTTAGTACTCACATAAATACCAACACTAAATTATTAACTTTTTATATATTCACTCTAATTTATAAGGTGCATAATTTTTTTATACTTACATGTGGGAGGTTACTACTCATAAGGTTCCAATTACTATTGATAAGGGTACATTAATATTCATAAAAGTTAAGTTATTATTAAAATAAATTTATGTTGATCGTATCAGACTCTAAGAATCTTATTGATCACAACCGTGTATGTCCATTTTTCAAATTTCAAAACACAAAAGTGGAAAAATTATGTTTAACAGCTAGGTCATAACTAATTTTTTAAAATAAAGATAATAATGTTTTGTTTTATAGAGACTCAGTTCTGCATGCATTACATTTTATTTTATATTTATTTGTAAATCCTTGGGTTATTACATTCTACCCTCCGTCAACAAATGGAATCCTCTCGATTTGAAATTACATATAGAATGTTAACGGTTAATACATTAAATTTCCCTTATATAGAACCCACATAAAATATATGGTTAATAAAACATTCACTTAGATATAGGTTAATGGAAATCCATAGGTTACTACAAAACTATGTAAATGAATAGGAAAACATTTGTGCGATGTGAAAAAATGGATATTGTAGAATAATATAACCATTATGTTATGATGGAGAGTGATATAGGACAAAATCATTAAAATGTTAATCCTCAAAAAACCATAAATCTTGTGGTAATTTAAAAGACCACTGATCTTGTAGTATGTAATGTTAATGGATACCATTTTTGTTTCATGATCTTTACCCTAATGTTGATAATTTTTTTCTCTCTATAATAATATATGGGAAATTAGTACATCATACATTTCTATTAAAAAAATACTATCCTTTGGTTGTGCCTTTTACTATTCCTACTTCATTTCATTGAAAATTTGTGTCAAAGGGAAAAATAATCTCTAAAACCAAGTCCCAAGATCAAATCATAAAATTTCATAAATGGTTAAATTTTCCATAATATTATGATTTAACTATTTAGAAATGATGTCACTGAATTTCAATAATGAACTTATTAAACATTATGAAGTGGCTCTTAATCATCACACACAAACATGTGAGTACAATATCCTTGTATTAACTGGAATCTTGGTAATAACTTAAATTACCATTAAAACTTATTGAATATATTCCTTATTCTTTATTCCTTATGTTAAACACTGGAATTGGGATATACTTCTTAAGTCTAAAATGTTGTTCACTCTTACACTTTATTGACAGTCCATTATTTAGATCCAAGATAGTATGTGATATCCAATTTACGTTTTCCAAATTAATAATCGAGTTATTACGAAATTTCAATCTTAGTATTATTAACATTTTATCATTTTTCTTTCTATCGCCTTATATTTTCCCAAAAATTTTATAGGTTACTAAGTCATTTTTTTCTACCATTCATCATATGACCTCAAATCATTAATGATATATTATTTCAGTAAAATACTTATATATCTCATAATTCATATAAAAATTATATGATAACATATTTCATGAGTAAAAAACACAAATACATTAATTATTCTAATTCGATCGTTGTAATATCATAATAATTTCCATGATACATTTAATTTATCGGATATTTATTTCATTGATTCTTTGTACATTCATTATCATTATGTCCCATATCCATATTATTGGACCATCAAATATTGGAAAATTCTTTTCATACCTTGAACTTATGGGCATGGTATACTTTTTCTCTACCCTTTGTGAAAAATACTTTTCCTCCTCAGTGTATACCATGGATTTTCCTTCCACAAATATCACATACAAGGTAATACTTCTTTCCCTTTTTCCCTTTATCTATTCTTCCATAGTATTCCCCTTATTTTATTTATTCATTTCGAACCCATTATACATATAAATATAATTCTCATTATTTTTTGTACATTATACTATCACCTCAAATGATAAGAAAGTTTGAGAGACTAGTAACCTTCTATAGACTTTCTTAATCCCATTAATGAAAAAACAATTATTACTCAATGGATTATATGCGTTGACATAGTTCCCATTACTTTTGGTATGCGTCATTTATAAATAGTTTCATATACTATATTATATCATAAAATCTGGGAACTTAATTTCTAATCCCAATACATGTGAAATACGTTATATAAATTTTAAAATATATTTATAGGTAATATCATAATTATAAACATGTTTTCTTGGATGAAATATGTACATTTAAATCCTTCATAATGGTTTTTAAAGTAAATGTGACTTATCCCAATATTATAAACTAGTTGTGTCAAACCAGGTGTGCAGTGAAGCCCATTTTAATATAACAAGTTACCCCGAGTTAGTCCCGGAACACCTTGTCAGGGTTTTCACTCTTAGGTACATCTCTGTTATAACCCCATCCCCTTGAAGTATCTAAACATTGTTTTATTTTCCAAGAATTTCCATGTAATCTATTTCTTACAGAAAATTTTAGGATGTTCTTATATTCTTATCCTCAACTTCTATCTTATGGGTTTGTTCCCTAATCAATATTTTCTAAATCTAGTTTCCATTTTTTCACCTAAACATCCTATGATACAAACTATTAAGACCCAACCCCAGTTCCTTGGATCCAGTGAGTTATTTCATAAAATTTTCAAATATAGAAGGATGCTAATTCTAGAATTATTGAATATTTTAGTAGTTTTGGATGACCAAATACCTACATAAGTTCAACATTACAACTTGAAAACAAAAACAATGTATAAATTCCACTGGAAACATCCAGTACACCATGATTATCCCCAAACGATTTTCATAATATACATCAATGAATTGTGGTGAAAATAATAAATAATAAAGGGGTGAGATCATATGTTCAATAAAGGTAAGTAATATAGAATAATCATAAATAATAAAGAATTAGGAATAAATAAATTAAAAATTATATTAAAAATAAACATGAGCATAATATGGAAGCAGTAAAACCAGATTCAATAATGCCATAATAAAACATAAACATGTATATTCTACTAGTGGAATGATAACATGGAAAATTAAATTATAGTTTTATAATGAGGGAATTTATAATTTGGTACATCATAACCATAGTGATAAGGCCTCGTGGCTAGACCATCCAGAAATGAGTAAAACCCAAACATGTTTGTCTGATGAGACCTACTGATTCTTTTATGGGGTATAGAGGGTCCCAACCATCACTTACTATGTCCAATGACTTCATAATATGAAATGGATGAACATAATAAGCATATAAATTCATATTTAAAATAACATGTGAAATGTAAATAACATTCCCTATTCACTGAATAAAACACTAACCATTTAGAGTAATATAGTGAATGGTATCAAGATATTACATCCATAGTCAAAATAATTAGAATACCTTTACCAATATATTTTACATGATACCATAATAGATAAGAATCAGTGAATTACAAGATTCAACAATGGATTTTTACATATATAGAGATATTTTTAAATGATACTATTATAATATTGTTGTGTAAATAATCATTAAGCATTCCAAAGTGTCTAATACGACCCTGAAACATTCAAATAATATTCCCCTAGAATATAAGGAGAATAATAAGAATACTTTTATGATATAACAAATGTTATTACATATAACACATGAATTTAATAAGTGGTAAATAAGGAATTTATCTCATTACTGTTAAGGTGATATGAGAAAAATCCTTTTTTACTTTGGAAATAAAAGTTATTTGGGAAAAAAATTTTAATTTTTCATGAGATAAGATTGTAAACATGTATATACAAGATATGAAAAGTAAAGGAAATTGATAATATATTTGATTCATAAATGTTATACCTCTGAAGTTAAATCATTTGAGAATATATTTTAAAGAAGCTTTATAAATAAAACATTTTAGTGCGGTTTAAGGAAAACATTAAAGATATTTTATAGCGGAACGAAATTATTGATTCCATAAAACAAGAAATGAACTAATATAGTTTTTCATATAAAATTTATTTAATTTATAAAGATAATTAGGTCTTAAATAATATTATAATGTGCACTTCAAAATACGTAAGAATTCGACAACTTCCCTTCAAACTAGTTTGTTTATGGGGTTGAAATCTCAAAAGATCCCTTTAAAACATTTAAATACCCATAAAATAAAGATGGATTCTTATTGGAACATATATTTAATCCATTAAAATATAATTTATGAGTATTAAAAAAGAATAAATAATATTTTCATTGAGTTCAGTATAGAATAAGAGTAACTCAATAGAAAATGGAAGTTCTGGTAGAAACCCTAACCACTTTTTAATCAATTGAATCATATGCCCCAAACTTAATAATCATCAAAATATACATTCAATAACATGAAAAAAATATATTCATGATATGATAAATTAATGGTCTGTATATATACAGCATACACATGTATTAGTAGTGAATAAGGAATATCTCAGAAAAATGGAAGTGAAATGAGGAAACCCTTATCATATGTTCAAATGTGTTATACATATAACCAGAAGGCCATGGAATATAAAATTAGACCCATGAAAATTTTAATTCACGACCCATTAAAAAATTTATAAATTATTAAGATTTTATTACATTCATTTATGTCCCATAAATATGTTATAAGATTGAATTTCGTCATTCCGGAGTGTTTGTTCCTTTATATTCATGATCAGTACGCTTGTTTATAAGTATTGATGTCCATGTGGAATGAACATAATTTTATAGTATAGAATTTAAATATTATTGGTAAACAACTATATGTTTAAATTTTTATATATATCATTTGGTCACACTGTATGAGGATGAATAATTACATAAGTCATTTAGTGATAATCATTTATATTTTTACAGGAGTTTTTCGATCACAACAACGTAGTTCAGTTATATAATTTAGTATCATGTATAAATGATGGATATAGAATCATTAAATAAGATATAATAAATATATCCAAATCTTTTACAATCATAAAAATGGTTTCATGACCACCCTTGAAGGATAAATTTATGAGTGAATATTCTTTTTCCACGAAGGTTGTAAATTGGAACCTCCGAGATGATGATTTCATTTTTAAAACAAGAGAGAGGGAGTAGGGTAATTTATGATGGATCGGACATTAACATGATATAATTATATTATATATATCCTAATATATTTTACATGATCATTTATATAGTGTAGGTGAAGAGATAATAATAATATAAGAAACATACAAGAAATTAAGAAGAAAAATAATGTGGATTTTACCTCTTGAGTACTCCTCCTTGAGGACCTCCTTAAGGGAAAGGAATTTGATATTTTTGCAGGAAAAATATCTCATGAATGTGGGTAGATTCTAGGAAAGATTATTTTGGTAAAACAATGAGATATTTAGAGGCTTAGGGGAGTGATGAGAAGGGGGGTGAGGGGTGGTTTTTATAGTGGAGGATATGGGTGATTTATGATTATCTTATTCATTATTTTATCAATATTATCAAGGTAATAAAGAGTGTTGATTATATTGAAGAAATAATAATCAATTAATTTGAGTTTGAAATATGGGTTTCTTACATCATCCATAAAGCAATGATTATTCTATTTATCTTATAATGTATTTTAATTATAAATTACTGTATTTTACAATTCACTAAAAATTCATTTATTTTATAAAAATACCAAAAATACACCCTAACCATTTTTATATATATATTCAAAAAATGGACTCCATTTTATCCAAATAATTTACATAAAATGATAAATTTAATATATAGTTAAAATCATCATTTTCTCGAAAATTATAGTTTTTAATGATAAAATATTTTTGAAAACAACCTAAAAAATAACTAAGGTCTTATTAAATTTTTCAAAAATCACATGAAAAAAATATATATTTAAAAAAAACATTTATGAAAATTAATTGTATTTTAAATCATTTTATTAAGTTAAAATTTTAATTAATTTTCTATGACTCATAAAAATACAAACACATAATTATTAATTTTTAAATATTCACACTAATTTATGAGGTTCCAAAATTAAATTTATACTTACATGTCTGAGGTTATTATTCATAAGGGTTATATTAATATTCATAAGGGTACATTAATATTCACAATGGAGAAGCTATTATTTGAAAAAAATGTAAGTTGATCATATCAGATTCAAAATATCTTACTGATGACAACCATGTTTGTCTGTTTTTCAAAATACAAAACACAAAAGAAGAAAAATTATTTTCAACGGATAGTTTATAACTATCTTTTTTAATAAATTATAAAAAAGTGTTTTTATGCAGATATGAAATGTTTCATTTATTATAGTATATATTAAATTTAATTTTAAATCATTTTGGTGTTACATTTATTGTATATATATGTTATGAATCTCTCACCCAAACGGCAATAATGATAAAAAATAAAATTTTACAATACACTCACTTCAACTATATTTATAGTTAGATAATTCTAGTCATGTAACAATAACTACATAGTACCATAGGAAACAAATAACCCAACCTACATCCGAATGGATTTTAGACTATCCTTCGATACATCATAATATAGGGTGTACTCTATACCCAATATAGTTATGTTAAAAACTATCATAAATATAAATCTATCCTTAATATTGCAAAAGTCTCTCTAAAAATAATCATACCACTCAAAATATTAACCATTCAAGGTTAGGGTTTTCCAGGAAAAATTATAATGAGAGGTGTTCTAAATAAATATAATGCAGTATCCTTCCCATCATAAGAATCAACGAATCTCAAAAAATCTCACCACTCTTATGAAATGGAAAGCCCAACTGTCTTTAGGCCTATTGATATTAATACCTCTGATATAACATACCCTAAGAATATAACCTCAATAATATAAACTAATACTTTATTATATTTGTATAATTTTGATTCTCTCATTGTTTACTCAGAATGATCTCTATATATCAAACTTGTTCTTTCATTGAATAGGAGAACTCAAGAATATCATCAATAAATACCACCACAAATGATATAAAATATTTATAAATACCCTATTTATTAGGTCCTTGAGTACGAAAAATGTTTTCACTAACCCAAAGGATTGAAAAATAAATTCCAATAGGGTACACATACTCCTGATTTTTGTGTAGGAATATATTACTGTCATACACACATGTAATAATAACCCAACTTCATTTCAATGTAAGACACTAATTTGGATCCCCATAAATTTCCATGATGATCATAAATATTATGAAAATGATAATGATTAATTATTTTCTCCTTGTTTAACCTCAAGTAATCTACACAAAAACAAAATAATTTTTCTTCTCTCTGGGAAAAAAACATGGGAGCACCTCAATGGGAAGTGATTTGGTGAATAAAACCTTTTCCCTTAAAATCCCCTAATTGAGACTTCAGATATAGAATGTGTACAAAATTAATCATATAAGAATGAATGGACATGATATCCAAAACTAGCATAATCAAGATCATAAAACAACAAATATCTCTTGTGGAATCCAATGGAAATCATTGGGAATAAAATATGGGAAAATGTCAACATTATGAAGAATTTATTTTTTATTTGAGTCATCGTCATTTAGAAAAACACTAGATAATTGGTCCAAAATTATTCTTAGCTACCAATGTTCACATCCCAAATTGAATTCTTATAACTACCACTCATCAATAACTGTCTAATAGTCCACTTAAATGGAAATGAAATATACCCATCAAAGATAGAGGTCGATGTGCGATCAATAGCGAGTCAACCAATCTATACCTATGATTACATCAAAACTGAGAATCTCTATATTGAAAAAATCCAAGAGATTAAAATTTATACTAATCAAGCGGTAACACTCAGAACATCACAGATTAATATTTTACACAACCAAAATAGCACATCGATAGACATCACTTCAAATAGGTAGTCAATAGATAAAACTAGATCCCAAGAATAATAATTAGATATAAATGTCTATGATGCACAGATATGTAACCAGGTATAATGTAGGGTATATTATAATAATATCATACATTGACGAACTAAATTACCCTCTCCATTTTTATAAGGATTCAAATCAATTAGATGGATATTACTGAACCCTAATTCTATTCTCTAGTATCATGAACCCTTATTACCCTACAGAGAACCACCTTTCTAACTCTATGAACCATGGGAACCTCAAACTCCTCTATTCACTGAATGACCATAGGAACTCCAAGTACTACTCTAATGTAACACGCTTGATCATGCTACTGATCCCATGTCCATGGTATCATAACACCCACTAGATAGGAGAGAAGATATCAAGAAGAAATGGTAAAAATTCTTTATCTACCTATAATAACAACACTGTATTGTTTTTCGATGGAACTATAGTCACTTATTAGTGATGTATAATCCTTATTGTCAAAATAAGCTAAACCCATTGATCATAATAAGTATTAAAATAATGTAAATCATCATGTGAATTCTTTTTATGGAGAATACATGATATCTAAATGAGGGTTATGAATAATTAGATAAAAAATGTTTTTGACTAATTATGTATTAGTGAAGTATAAACCACATTCTCAAAATAAAGTAAACCCATTGATCATAATATGTGTTAAAATTATGTTATTTATTTTAAAAATGGTCTAATAGTAATGAAAAATAATCTTAGATACTATACTTCGTAACAGATCTTGATTTAGTTAACTTGGGAATAAATAAATGGAAAATCAGTGGAAAAGCATAAGGATAAGTGTTAGTATAGTTAAAAATCATAGTATTTTGTAAAGTGTATGAGCATGTGGTTTTTGAGAAATGAAATCCCTATTTGGATAATATAAGTGGATGTGACTCAACCCCCAATGTACCTAGGATTAATATCCCTAAAATGGATTATTTGGTATTAACACAACTTGTACCATGTGCACATCAACTAATCCTTGATGAAAATATAATTTTACACTCTATGGATATTCTCTTCAATTAATCATATTATTTATTCAAAATATTATAAAGGATGTATTACAAAATTTATTATTCCTATTAAATTTAGAAGAAGAATAAAGTACATGATGCTAGCAATACCATCTAAAAACAATTATAAATATTCTGATCACATATGATAATAAATTGTAATTTATTTTTTCATGAAAATAAATTATTTATGGTTATTAAAATATTTTTTTTAGAAAAAATATATTATAGAAACTAGTGGGAACCCATAGAAAACAGACCAAAAAACCATGCAAGGGAAAATACAACCATTGTCCAAACTAAATACCCAATACAATAGGACCTCGAGTTCAACACTTCATAAATATTCTTGTCCAACTGTTTTAGTCTATGAAAAATATCCATGACTATGTTTATTTTCTTCTTTTAGTGAAGAATTAGATATTAGACATTGAATATTTTATATAGAAATAACCATTGATGTTGAATAATATGATCTACTTGTCTCAGAACAATGGGTTAACTCAATTGAAATGATATTTTTACACCACACTATTAAAAGAATGATTAATTTACCTGTATTTATATTATTTAAATAGAGAGAATAATCAGTGGTGGGGATTGATGAAGAATCTGAATCTGAATATTGATGTGGAAGATATGGAGTGGGAATAATTTAGAAAATATATCATTATAATTATTTCCATATAACTCTTATAACAACGATAGAGAGGGAACTACTAGAGCATAAGAAACAAAAACATAGTAAATATATCATTGAATATGAGAAATATTTCCTATGGATTTCAAGATATTCCTTAGGTTTTTTATCAACAATGATAGCAAAAAATAGATTCTATAGTGGCATAAAAGAACTCATTCTAGAGGCTCTAGAAATCTGGGACATTTATATTTATGAAGATGTATTTTGATGTCCTTTCAATGTAGAGATTTATTTTGGAAAATGGTTCCTTTGATATGAAGATATGAATAGAAGAATGGAAATTAAATTAGGGATATCAATACACAATTAATGAAAGACATTATATTAACCCACATGTGAATGATGTGGAAGGAAGTGTCATGGAAATTCCCCTAAAGGGATAAAGATAATTATTAAGTGTAGTATATAAGGCTTCCAAGATCATGAATGTCAAATAGTAATGAAGATTCTTACCATCATGATAGAGGAATGGAATACACCTCCTAATGATCTACCCATGGTTCAATACATGAACATTAATGTTCAATGGAAGTATTTATGCTAGTGTACTAAATCACAATTCATTGAGGGTAATCAATTATAGTAATCACTATAACTGAGGGAGTATGGGAATTATTATTCCATCACCACCGCTGAGGTGGAACAATAAACATAAGTTTTACATGGTATACGTACTATTAACTCAATAATGGAAAAGGATTTATCTAATTACGGTTCTAATAATTCATCTATATCCTATAAGTTTCATAGAACTATTGAACGACATACCCCATACCTAATGAAGATATATCCATATAAACAACTAGTGGTGCGAAAATTGAATTCTAGTTGATGGAATATTCTCCTATTAGAATATATTTAAATATTCTTTGATTGATGATTGCAATCCTTCCCATAGTTGATATTATAGATATAGTATTCATGATTTATCTCTCATTATATAGAGATGAAATCGACTGCCATGAAATGTAATTCTCTTTTTATATTTCAAACCATCCCATGATCATGTACAAATTCATGGAATTTAGGGAATCAACTTTGGAAAACACGTCAATGGTGTGGGTGTTAATAACCAGTGATGAAATATATATTTTTGAAATGTTTATGTCATAGGAAAGCATCATACACGAGAAAAATCAAATTGTGAGATAATATACAAATTTATATCATTAAGTGTTTCCTAAACTCCTCATAGAACATGAGATAGAGTTATCCATAGAAATAATAAAAATTACCAATCATGTCTCCAAAATACCTTATAGGATGGCTCAGACAGATCCAGAGGAGTTAATGAAGTAGTAGTAATATAAATTGTAAAAGGGTTTATATGGCCTATTGCATCAACTTTGGGAGCATTGATGCTTTTTTTTTCAATAAAAATGATGGATTGATGTGGCTATGAATCAATTAACAGGAGATAAATAAGATCCCCATAAAGAATAAGTATCCCATAAAAATTACTGATGACATGTTTGATCAACCCTGAAGAGATCATTATGTTTCAAAGGTGGATATTTATTATGGATATCATTATTTGAACATGAAGAAAGAAAATACTTTGAAGGAATCCTTCTATACAGGGTATAGACCTTATGAGTTCATAGTGAAGCCTATTTATTTTACTAATTCCCTTGAAATATTCTTAAATTTTATGAATATAGTGAATTGAGGATTCGTTAAAAATGTTACGGTAGTATTAATTGAAAATATTTTTATTTAATCTATTATCAAGGAGGAACATGAATAATATCTATTTTTTTGTGATATCAAAAAGATTTATTTTCATACTATGTTATGTATGTGTGACTTTTGTATGCAGTATGTAAGAATCTAGTGGAACATGATCCCAACTGGGGTAAATTTTTAGACCCTTCAATGAAAAAGGAAATTGAGGAATTTCCCAAACCTCAAGTATCATTGAAATTTATTGTTTTCTTGGATTGGCTAGTTAATATAAATGATTTGTGAGAAAGTTTTCATGATTTTATCTACCACTAATATTATATATAAACTGTAAAAATTTCTTTGGATTAAAGACTTGGAAGAAATATTTATGTATTTCAAGAAGAGGATAATAAATATCTTGTACCAACACTTCCCTCTAGAGAAAAAGGGTTTGTGATATATTGTGATTATTAAATTAAAGGATTGGGTTGTGTACTCTTATATAATTAGAAATTTATAGTCAATGACTTATGTATATTAATTATCCCTTGGTAGAAATACATGAGTCATGATCTTGATTTAGCAAATGTGATCTTCACATTGATGATTGGGAATAACATTCTCTATTTTGTAAAAGGTGAAATATATACAGATCAAAAGATTATAAAGTATATATTCTCATAGAAAGTGTTAAAAATGCATCAATTAAGAAAGTTATATCGAATAAAGGACTATGATTGTTCTTTTAACTATCATATTGGAAAGGTGAATAATTAAGATGATTCTCTTAGTAGAAAAGAACCCACTATAATATCCATTATGTAGATTTGGAATGATCCTATATTAATTTACATGCAATGGATAGAACATGAATTAATAATAGTGGGGACAAAAGATTACATTTACCAAATTATTTCTCCACCATTTATTTATGATAGGAACAAAGTTCCATAAAAGGATGATTTAGAGATTCAAAATAAGGTGATAAAAGAAAATTAATTGTTTTTTAAAAATTAAAAATTCATAAATATTGTGTTATTTAGTTTGGAATAAGACATTTAGTTCCTTCGTCATATTATACAAATAATGTGATAATAGATAATGAACATATATCACTTTTCATCCTCCATCTTGGATATAAAATATGAACTGTGATTTTCAAATGAACTTCTAGTGGGACAATATAAAGAAGGATATTGTTGCATACACCTCAATGTGATTTGTATTTCAATATGTCAAAATATAGTGACATAATTCTGAGAGGATGATGACACCATTTACCATTCCCACATGTATGTGGGAGAAAATCACCATATAATTTTTCAATAGTGTCCTAAAGAAATAAAAAAAGAAGAAATGTGAGATGGTTTATGGTTGATCAACTCACTAAGTCTTCCCCATTAATCTCTATTTGGGATGATTTATTTTTTGACCAAATTTACATGATATATATGTAGAAATGTTTTTAGGAAGCATTGTTCACCGCATTCAATTTTTTCTTATATTAATCCGTGGATTAATAGTAAAATATAGTTTTTCTTAAGCATTGTTTGATTAGTAAATTGAATTTTAGTATATATTATCACAAAAAGAGTAGTGACCAATTTGAATGGACCAGTACTGCACTTGAGGACATACTTAGAGCTTTTTAATAGATTTTCAAGAATTATGGGTTTAATATATCCCATTATCTGAGTTTTCAAACCAATGTTTTGCCAACATGATTATTCAAATAGACCTATATAAATCATTATGTGATAATTGACGATGAAATCCAACATGTTGGGATGATTTTGGTAAATTAAAGACACTTAGACCAAATATTTTTAAAGAGATGGCAGAGAAGGTTTAAGGCATCCAACCACATATATATCCAATTTATAGTCGATAGAATAGCTATGTTAACAATCATAGAGGGGAACAAAAATTCATAGTTATTGAGAAAAAGTTCCATGGAATATCACTATAAAATAGAGTATTTTTTTTTTGAATTTAATGTAATATTAAATCTTGGTACATTGGCCCCATCAAAATACTGGATCACATAAGAGTTGTGGCATATCTAATATAAATTCAAACAAATCAGGCATAAGTTAATGATTTATTCCACATATCCATCATTAGAATTTATATACATAATCCCTCACAAGTATTGAATATGGAGGTGGTACATCAGGATCATTCCCTCTCTAATGATAAGAAGTTGGTAAATCTATTAGAGCATGTAGACAATGATCAATCCAATGAGAAAATTACCATGTTAAAGTGTTGTGGTGGAACTATAAATATAAATATGTGAAACGAGATCTTGAAAAAATAATAAAATATAATTTCCCTCATCTATTATCAACTATGAATTTGTTTAAAAAAAATTTGGGTGATGTTTATAAAGGGGTTATTGATTTAAAAACTGATACATTATTAATGACATTTTTTTCGTAAATAATTTTTTTCATATTATATTTTATAGTATTATACACATGAATTATAAAAAAACAAAAACCAATATATTATTAATAATGATTTTTACATCATCCAAAAATTAATCCCATGAAGATTCCAAATAATAGAATCAAATAAAAAAATTAAATGTATAAAATGTAAAATGGGAAAATTTGGATCATCCATATCATCTAAAATTATTTCTCCCATAAAAAATATCGTGGGAAAGGAAAATAATATTATTAAACTAATAGAAATTTTAGAAAAGGAAATTATAGAATGTGGGGATGAATTTGAGTGAATTATATATTAATTAATTAATATGTCTTTATAGGAGGTAATATTTTCATGGAAATAGTTATTCTTTCATTATAATAATAACACAACCATTAAAAAGAGTAACTTAACTATTGGGAATAGTAAAAAAGACCATTAGAATAGTATTTTAACCAGAAAATAATAAAATTCAACAACATTTTTTATTATTAATTTAATAAAATATAAATATTTTAATTCCATAAAATAAATATCAAATATATAAATTCAAAGAGATTATATGCACTTTTTTTTCTAATAAATCACATTTTAATGTATTTCTTAAAAACATAAATTATTCTAAAAAAACTTATACTTTTTAAGTTAGAATATTATTATAATTAAATGAATATCATTTCTGGAATGAACTCATCAAAATTTACAAAGGTTTAATTTTTGATAATTTTCTATGAAATGTCAAATTTTATGTGAATATTACTAGTATTAATATTTGAATTTTATATGATTTATGAAATAATGATGATGTAATAACAATCCAAAAATAGTAACCTATTTATATCGGACAAAAATATATTTAATTAGATAAACAATTCATTTATAACTAATAATCATAATTTACTCAACTAAAAATTAATTTCCAAAGTCTTCATGTATAAGGTCTCCTTTAAAATAAAAATTCATTAATTTTCGATTTCCTCTTTGTTAAACTAATAAATTAGAATTATAAAGTGTCTGATAGTTGTTTAAACATTTTATTTTATTCAATAGTATTTTATAGTGTCAATAATATTTCTATTTGGGGGTTTGTCATAGATATAATAATTTTTCATCAATATAACCTAATAATACTTCTTTATGAAACTCTAAAAACCCACTCCCCCTTAGAAAACCACTTCTTACCAATATAAAAATATAAAAAACCCCCAAAATTAAATATCTAAATCCCATAATAATATTTAGGTTTTTTTGAGTCACACAATAAAAATCATTAAAGGATTTTAGTGATGTAGAAAATAAACAACACTGAGAAGACGACTATTTTATTCAACTTTTTCTCTCATTTTCATATTAATTTACTATTTTTCTCAATTCCAATCAAACCCATATTATCTAATATTAATATATTTGTATTTAAATATTATATTAATTATTTAAACATAAAATACTAATTATATTTATGATGTATTTTTATTTCATACATCTCGTTCCTCCTTTTTTGACAATGTGCCATCAACAGTTAGTTAACTACTCAAGAGAAAGATTCCATCTCTTCAATTATCTCATCTATTTTGGTTGATTATGATAATTTATTTATTATATATAAATTTTTACATATATGTATTTCTATTATTTCTTATTTAGTCTTAATAATTATTACATATCTATAAATGAAGACAATTAAAAAGAAGAAATATGAGATATTATACTGAAAATATGATATCAATATGTATAACTATTAACAATGGGAGTTATGAAATATAATCCAATTGATATAATATATCAAGGTGGAAAAATTAATATAAATAAATTTTATTTTAATTTTTTAATAAACCTAAATTTATAAATTCGGAGGAAGAAAAATTATGATATAAATACGGATTTATGGTAAGGGAAATCTTGAACCAAACTCATTATTTTTGTGTTAACTAATCATTGATATTATATTAACTATGTATGTTACACTATTTTCCATAAAATTTACATTAAATAATATTATCATTATATTTCGTGGTTTATACATATTTCTGAATTGTGAAAAAAATTTCTAATCAAAATATAGAGATTTACCAAAGAGGAATTATTTTTCAAAACCCCACAATGAATCCTCTTAAGATTTTTATTCCCAACATAATAAGGGTTATTATTATACCAAAATATTATTCCCATATTAATTTTCGTTCCCCAATGTTTATCCATGAAATTATTATTTACAAATAACTTATGAAACCCATTCATTTCCTTTGGTATATTTCTGGAATAAAATTGTCATATGTTCTATTTCCATGTGCCATGCATGATCAGGAAAACATTATAATGTTATAGGTGCACTTTAAATTATATATACCTCCAATTTATTGGGTAATGTGATATACCTCATGATATTACATGAATTATTCATAGCCATAATTCTTGTTTTGATCATAGTTATGAGGTTATGAAAAATGTGGTTCTATATTTATTTAAAACTAGTAGTGTTGATTAAACACTATATTATAGAGTTTATGTACTATGAATATTCCACATTCCATGACTGTTTTAAATGATTTCCTCATGCTTATGATGATCATACCATTCTTATGATTTTTTATTAATGAGAATTATTATACATGTATTATTGATTCATGTCAATTTTTTTAATATCATCCTTCCCCATAAAGGGTGTTTAGCTCATCCATTTCATTGAGTTACATGCTCAGGTTAATACATGTACTACTAGGGACATCAGATCAAAGGAGGGCTATGAAGAATGATTTAAATGATGCTTATGGTTAAATATGTATAAATTATGTATGAACATAATGCTACCAAAATACTATGCCTTTTTATCCTATAATTTATTACAATGCTATCATTTTTTATAAATGATATATTATTCATGTATAAAAAATTTGTCTCAGAATAATTACCATTGGGGAATGCTTTTCCCTGTGCTCTTATTGTTCAAACTAGAATCATGGAAATGTTATATAAGTACAATTCCAATCATAGGACTTAGAAATATATATAAACATGTTTAAATATAATATATAGGATATGAAATGTTATGAAGAGAATCTCGTTATGAAATAGACACACACTAACATAATATGGGTCTCAGATAACCTAATATGATCTCTCAGTCCTTGAATACCTAGTATGTTTTATGGGTATACTCATATTCATAAAGGATTGATGTTATTAATTAATAAAAACCAAATACAATAATGGTTTTGTAAAGTATAATATCAGAATAAAATTATACATGAAAAATCGATATAAGTTGATACTGACACTATAAAGAAAATAACTTCATATCAAAGTTAGAGTGCTCAATAACTAGAAAGAAAAAAAATGTAATGTTAATCCTCCAATCAAAAAAATTAATGAACACATTATCCCTTTCCACATAATTTCAAGTACATAGTCACAAACCAAAAATAAATAATCTAATGCATCTTATTTAGAAAAATCATAAAACTAATTTATAAAAATTCATGAAAAACAATATCATCCCTTGTAATGGAATTTATTATTAATGACAAGGAAAAGAACAGGGCTTTAATACAACAATGTAGCATCATTGGTTTGGTTCATCCTGCACTGTGACTGAATTGGGTGGCACATATCTCATGTACACCTCCTCATATACTAAATGTATAAAAACTAATGTGGATCATGAAACACATGTAAATTGATGGGTTGATGGAAAACATGATGATTAGGGTGTAATTCACACAAATAGACAACAACAACCATAAGGAAATTGAGGCCTAAATATAATAACACTTATTAAAATAATGAATGGGGATTTATGTAGAAAAATAAAGAATACAATTATGAATTCCCAATACAGTTGATTTGGGGAAGAATCCAATTCAATAATAACATTAATTAAGGCCCAATCATGCTTTTGAAGGCCAAACCCATGGTGTGGTAAAAATTTCATTTCAACCCCATGGAATGTTCAATGTCAATGTTAGAGGATAAAATTTTAAAAGTGGTGGGAAAATTTTCAAAACCTTCTAAAAGTTTATGGTAGTTATCTCATAATGTCATTAGCATGTCCCCAATTTTTCAATAGTATATTTTAGGATTTATTACTTGGGGTAACTAGGTGTTAGAATTATTATATCACACATTGGATATATGGCCACCATCTTGTACTCTTATGACGTAATCAAATGAATTTTCTTTTATTATGGTGAGTTATGATTTCAACCATTGTGTTATTGATTAATTCTTGAAATATAAATTTACTTGTCATCCTTTGAGTTTCATTTGGTAATCTCTTAGAGGATAGTTCTATTTAGTTCCACCATGACCATTTCCCCCATACCTCCCATTTTTTACTTTCCTTACACCACATTCCACTTGTTTCGTTGTAGAGATCTAGTTGATCAATATGCGAACATTGAATAAGTTTCCTAGGAAATTTCATAGTGAGGACCAGATCATTTATCACAACTAGATGAATTGGTATTTGTATAAAGTGGATTTGCTACACACCCTTTGGTACATATAACAATAAATCATAGACCATGAAATATAATAACTATCATCACATACATAAAATGTGAAAATAAAGACATCACAATTATATACCATAAAAAAATAAACACCCACCCCTATATTATAAATAATGTGTGTAAGTATGTTCATAGATTTGAAAATATTTAAAATAGTTCATTTATATGAAAATTATATAATATAATTCCATCAATTTAGAAAGTAATAAAAGATTATAGGAAAAAAATATTTCATGATTCTCTTCCAAGTACATTCTCTAAGCTCCAACAATGATCCACTACTCATCCTAAAAAAGAAGGCCATATCCCCTACCCAGATAATGAAAAATAATATCTATTTACGATCCATGTTTCTAAATGAGGGTGTGATATCAACTTAGTAGGCTACCAATAATGATGTCTCTAAATTTTCTAGTAATAGTATATTCTTGTACATTTTTATTCTTATAAATATGGTAAATAAGAAAATAAAATAAAAACAAATACATTACACACATCGTAATTACATAGAAACCTATGTTTGACCATATATAATTCTATGAGTTATGGGGATTTTTTAACGTGTTACCAAACAATAACTAAATATCGCATCAAAATTCAACAACAAATGGTCTTAATGCCCTGTAATAGTATATTGAATAATATAAAGGATATAAATCCAAAAATTAATATGGAAATAGATATCATAAATTCCCTAAGAAAAAATATTCATTATTACGTGATAAGTGAAACATTATATCACAATCAAAACCATGGGAATCATATCCCTAAAATAACATATATTAGCTTTCATCACGTCATGAAACATTCATCTAGAGATACTTCATGTCTCCATCGATGAGAATATTCTCCAAAGGAAAGGGAATACCTAATCTGAGTATATATCAACTAAGAGGTAATCATGTCCCAGCATCACTGTTATCATATATGTATCTCATACTCTTCCTTTTATGTGTCTCCTAATTGGCAGTACATACATCCTCTAATGTAAATCAATAATTGATGCGCATAGGCATCCCATTACCATGGGTATAACATATAGTTTATAAACATATGATAAAATTTGAATAATTTCCTCTATAAGGAAAAATAGTATACAAGTTGTAATATCAACATTACAATATTTAGTAGTAGATAGAAGGGAATATCACCCAAAAAACATAGCCTGATAATAATAAATAATAATAAATTGTATAACATAATCAAATAAACAATTTTATTTTTGGCTGACATGACATTCAAAATTCGTTAAATCAATGTTTAGTTCATTAGAACAATAATTAACCTAATTCAATAAATTAACTTTGGCATAAACCTCCCAGTGAAAATAATATTAAGTGGAAAATAATACTCAACCAATATTTCAACTATATAATTAAAAAAATCATCAATTAATGAGAAGAAACATCCTAGGGGTTTATCTTAATGTTTAACAATTAAAAACACACCTCAACCACCTAAAATGAGGATAGAGACACCCATTAAAAGTCATGAAAAACATAATATAACTCAATAAATCCCTATGGGTACCAATGTATAGGGTAAAAATCACATTAGGTTAGGAGAATGGCTATAGGTGTTCAAAACATTAATCTGTATCATCCAAATTGTCTATAGTGGTCATAAAGTTTTTTACGCTACTTAATTAGGGTCAAATGAAATCATTTAAAATTAATTCTTGGGTAAATTATATGTGTGTGGTAATAACGCATATCGCACATCACATGAAATGGGAAAATTAATGGGAATATTTAGTGACCACTTACCTCATCAAAATGGAATTCTTCACATTATGTGTCACTGTGAATACCGACACCGATTTGATGAAAAATATCATATGCTTTCTAGGATGAATTGCAACACCTAAAACAAAAACAAATTGTGATATAATTACAATATTAAATAAAATATGGTAGATAAATAGGATAATAGAATGTGGTTATATCTTGATACCCAAATGGGGGGATAATCTAATTTAAAATGTAATTAAATTAAATTTAATAATTTTTTGAATATGTTAATGATAAACTACAAAGGGTACTAGGTAAAAATCCTACTATCATTAGGAACCCAATAACCCATTGAGTAAACATAGTATTTTCATTGAAAACACAGAGGCCCAAGAATGGAATCCACCCATATTGAGCCCCCCAAGTGACCTGAACCGAGGAACATAGTACCCGGTGCTAGTGATCTCCCATGATAGAAATCCTGAAACATGAAACAACCTCCCAAAATGACCATCCATCCCTCACCAAAAACTCAGACACTTATGAATACCCAAAATATATGAGTCTGGAAATAAACTAAAGGAATTAATAACTCACATGGATGTGAGGTGTTACAATTTTCATGGATTAGTTTGATAATGTTAAAACATTTTAAAAAATACAGCTATATTTTTAAATCCACTAACTAAGTTAAATAAAAAGGGATCTAATATCATCATGAAATATTAATTTGAAGACAGACTCACAGAGTTTAGGATAAGGCTGGTAAATACACATGTAATCACATTACGCTATATTGGAGAAGGTTTTGTGATCTAAAATGGTTAGTCAAAAATGGTTTTGGGGTTTTTAGCTATAAAAATGATAATGTGGTAGATTACATGTTATGTTAAATAAATTTATATGATAAAAATTACCTAATGTATGATTTAGAAAAAGTAATAGTTAGATTTACATTCATGGTATGAATTAATTATCTCTATAATGAAACGATTAATATATATATATATATATATACCTATATCAAGAGCTTAAATAATATAATTACATTGAAGGGGTGAATCATATTCCTAATAAGTTGACTGGAATTGTCCATGGAAGAAAATAGATTATGAAATTACCATTATGATGATTAAAAGAGACCAGATAATCATAAATTTAAAAATTATGGACCTAGAAATCTTTTTTAAATGACAGAAATATTAACTTACCCAAATAGATGTTAATCCATCCATTTATATAAAGATAATGTAAGAATAAATGGAGGATATGGGGATATATAAGATATTAAAGAATATTCTATACATTAAAAATGATAATGAAGGTCTTATAATATTCAATAAATGAAAATGTGTCCCTTAAATATCATAATTAAATAAGGTGTTATTGTATAATTCACATAACCCATAATTCTACATCAATCCCCAAAGAAAAAATATGTATAGAGATCCCAAGGATAGTCTGTGGCTATGAAACATGTGGAAAGATATAGTATAGTACAAATAAAGATATTTGGACTTCCAAAATGTCAAGGCTAAATATAATATATCTAATGGGATGATTCGACCATCACCCATACCTATATGAAAATAGGAAACATGTATAATAATTTTTATAGGGAATATTAATATCACTAAATACTATAATTGTTTTTGGTTAGTTGTTGACCAATATTATAAACATGGAACTTTTATTTATTAATCTGGAGGATTTAATACTTGATCAATGTGTGAATTTAGATATAATGAAAGTGTAAATCTATATGGTGTTCCATTTTAAATTTCATCTATTGAAAATAAGAGGGTTAACAATATCAACAGATTATTTCATCAACAATAATCTAATACATTTATTAGCCTTATCACTACATATCATCATATAAGTAGTGGTCAATCAAAAAGTACTATTCAAATAGTATAATTTTATTTAAGATACAGTACAATGGGGTACAAAGGAGAATAGAATGATATCTTCCATCAGTAGATATGTCATAAAAATTCATCATTTCACAAATCAAATTAAACCACATAAAACATTGTACGAGAAATGATTTAGAATGCGATTATGTTAGTATAATGTTTTATATAAAAATCTATTTGTACTAGGTCATGATGAATAAATTCTAGATTAATTTGAACAACATAGATCTATATTAATGGTACAAAAATTAATAAAAATATTTATTTCAAAGACCTAGGTATTTACAGAATAATACATTTTTTATATCTTCGAATATTTTTTATGATGATAATATTTTCACATTAAAGGGGATGATTTTTATGATAGCGTACTCAACACACAACAACATGTTTCTTTGAAATCATACGCTGCACAAAAAATTTTGTAATACCAAAAATTAATAGTATATTATTATTATTATTTTAAATTGTATTTAAAGACTAGCCGTTGTATTTTAAGAAATGAAAAAAACTATATACTATATTATTATACATGTTTGTTAAATCTATTTACATTTATCTGATAAATTTTAGAGGCTTCAAATAATGTTAAAACTGATTTTAAGCATGAAATACTCTAATATTTTTTAAATTTCTATTTTATTCCGTTTTGATGGAGAACCCTTTTTAAATATATTTTATAACACCTTTATATATTATATTTGATAAAATAAAATTCTTATTTAAAAAATGAGCATCGAAATATTCATTGGATTAATATTTGGTAATTTTGAGATAATGTTCATTTTTTAACGAATAGGTAAAACTACCGTCTTTTAAGTCAAAACAGCCTTTTCATCTAATTTATTTATAATTTTATATTATAAAATTAATTGGTTCTAAAATGTAATTGGATTATATTTTTATCTTTAAATCCAATTATGATCATTATATGTAATTTTTGTTTTAAATTCGGCAAAATACATGTCAATCATTTGATAGTTATTTCTTCTTAAAAACCAGGTTTTTTGTTTTGGCAAAGAAAATTAATTTTAAATTAATTACTGAAACTTCTGTGTTATCAATTTTGAAAAATATAATCTTTATTTGTAATAAAAAGATAAAAATTGTGTGAATAGATACCTTTTATTTTTAGGCATTATGAAGAGTACATTCAGTCATTATTTTATTTACCATGGTTTAAGGGTAAATCTGATAAAAATGGTAAAAATTAATATTATAATAATATTAAATTATGATAAAAACGTCCTACTCAAATTTTATGATATATTTATGTCTAAGGGAATCTAGGGGACAATTTTGGGACGCTTTGGATTCACTTGGGTCTGAAAATTACATTTTACAACAATTAATTTAATATAATGATAAATATAATATAACCATGTATCTTTTACTAAAACAATTTTATATGGTGTTATTTAATTGGTATCTTTGACTATAAATATTCCTATGAAATATAAAAATATTTTTTACATCGTGATATTTTATTTAATTTTCTTTACATTAAATAAATAAATTTTTGTTTGACATAATGATGATGCAGTGATTGCTTCTTTAATAAAGAATTCAAATAAATGATATTATAAATGTTAAAATACATGTAATTTTGTAATTTTGATTTCATAATCTAATTTTATAGAATATATTAACATGTTTCATTTATATTAATGAAGTTTATTAGAAGGAATCATGTTGCTGTGGATTTTGAAAAAATTCATGATTTGAATAGTGTCAAAATTGACATAATTCATATTAATTAATATAAAGTATTTTATTAAATATTATAAAATTATTAAAAAGTTTGGGAATCCTAAAAATGGTTATAATAAGTCTAAAAGTTTATTAATGACTCTTTCATTAGAAATTTGTTATGTTATGGTAACTATTTGGATTCACATAGTGTTGAATGTTTAATAAAATAATAAGAGTAAAAAGGGTTAAATAAAAAAGATAGTGATTAAAAAATAACCAATACCTATATAATTCTTATTGGATCATTTTAATTCGACTTATATTCATCTTATCTAATAATAAACTAAATCTGGTCACATTTTTAATCTAAATAGAATTTATAATAAATTAATCTTTCTAGATATCCATGAAGTGCCCCTCCTCCCTCTTATAAAAGGTCACCACCCCTACCCACATAAATCACACCACCCAAGATCCATGACTCATCAAAATTATACCAAAATAAGCTAAAAAAATCCCTATATTCCTCATAGATTCCTTAACTTGGGCATAAGGAAATTGATGAATGATTTTTGGCTCAAATAAAAATTAGTTACCCGATTTAGAGGTATCATTTTCTCTCAAGTTTGTTCCATTATTTGCATTCTCCACTCCCTATTATATTCATATTATTTGATAACATAAAAAATATCCTCAATATAGTAGATTTTTTAACTATATGGATTATAAATACACATACACACACCACCATCTAATGGATCTGAACATATTATTTCTGTGGATGACGAACTATTGTCTCACGAAACGATGATTGTTCAATTGCCCCCACCACCTCTCATTGTGTCCATTATGATGAACTATTTTTATATTTGATATTAATTACATTTAAATTGTCTATATTTTTCTGTATTTTTTATTTACATAATATGTTTATTCTTTCCATAATATGTAAACACTATAATTTGATTTGATAAAGTGTAGACTACCACCCCCTACAAGTGATATGACTCGTTCATTCCATACATGGAACATATAAAGGATGGTTTTAATGAACTTATGTAAAATATAAAACATATTCTATTATAATAGAATTATAATATATATATGTATCATTTTATTCATTTCTTCAATATGACAAATATATAAAAATAGCGTTAATGCATACATATGACCTATCATCTCCATTAATGATGTTGTTCATTTATTATCATCAAATGTTATCTAATTTTATTAATACATATATATATATATATTGGATATATATGATATTTAAATCATCAAAACCATTATATATATAATGTACTTTTGACCACATGGAAAATTTATAAATACTTCAACTTCATTTTCTACTCAAGTACTGAATATCATCAAAATGACCGATATGAAATTAAATAATTATTTTGTTTTTTTAACATGATGATAATGAATATAAAATGAATAATAAAATTTAATGATTTTCTTAATGATATATAAATTAACATATGTTTTTTATTCATCAATATAAAGTACGAACACGAAAAGTTGGTTGAACCTTTCACCACCAACTTTTAGTCAAATAATTTTTTATGTTATATATTATAATTTATATTTTCTAATGTTGGGGTATGTTATTATACATCCTTATATCCATCAATTTTATGTAAAAAATATGACATTCCCTTTTCTCTCTCATCAATTCATTTTATAAATTATTAATATATGTTGTTAGGATGCCAAATTTTCGTAAGATAATTTCTAAACTCAATTTCCTCTCATTAGGTTTTACGCATACATAGTTGATTATATTATGACAAGATTAAGTGTGGAATCATTATTTATTTATTAATTTTATAATTTACACTTCCCTTTTATTGGATATGCTATTGCTATAAATAGTTACCCCATTGATAAAATCTTAAGTCTCTTATATGAAATTTGAAAGGGACTTCGTCTCAATCTCCATTCATTGAGGTATATTTTGATAATATACAACTCTTTATTTTTATACGGTGTATAATCAACCTTTTTGACTTTTATTTAGATTCAATGAGAATCTTTTTTCAACAAATAATTTCACTAAATGATTACAATAATATTTTTAACGAATTCGAAGACAATGTCATTTCCACTGTCGTAATCTTTATTTGATATTTGGATTCATTTATAATACTTAATGTTTCTAAAAGGAAAACAAATCTATATTTCCATTTTTCTATATTTTTGTATTAAAAATGTATTTTGAAATGGATTGATAATTTCAGTATCATGAAATGTTTTATAGTGATTGAAAATGAAATTTTATTAGTGAAATTTTGATATTTTCAATATTTTATGTGTTGTGATTATATAATGGTACTTTGAAATTTAAAGGGTGGTTATGTGATAAAGAAAATATGGGTGTTTCTGTGATAAATCTAGGGATGGTGATCCCAGGATAAGTCTCCAATGAATTCAGTAACATGACGGCGGTAAAATTTATTGTTTATCCTAAGAGATTCAGGGAATATACAGTGATGATTAATCCAAACGTAAATCCCTATTTAGCTGTGAATGAAACAATGTATGTATGTTATGGATGCCACATGTTTCGATTATGATTTATGATTTTTTATTTTTATTCATAAATCTTATGATTTCAAGAGGTATTTTTTAGAGATTATGTTTTACGAGTGAAAATTATCGTTTCATTTTTTTAGATTTAATAATGTTCAATTTTGTTATTTTATAACACTCGCTGAGTTTTTTTTATCATCCCATGTTTTTGAAAAACAATTGACAAGGTATAAATATTGGTAATATAAAGGATGAATTCAGGAATATTTGTATCATGAAATGAATTGCTGATTTATTTAATGAGTTTTATTGTTCTGAGAAAATTGGTTAGAGTAGAAGTGTCTAATTTGTAGTATGTCATATTTAATGTAATAGTTATGGCATAACTCTCTAAAATTCTAAATTTGAAATAATCTTCAATGTTTATTAATTACATAAATAATGATTATGTAATTTTTAATGATGGGGCCTTATTTATATGATTGTAATCATTGGATAGATGTGGATATTAAAATTATAGATAATGTATTACTTTTAATACCACCATGGATGTGTATTATAAAATTCCAAAAGAAGTTATGGTTTAGACTCAGATATATCGACCCCCTTGAGATTCATTATGGTGTGGGGATGATATATTATCATCTTGTCCTTCCAAAAAACCTATAATAATTAAATATGATTTCATTGAATGACTTTTAGGGTAGTATATTATTGATCCTTCATATCATCTATGCTTACATATTTTTTAACAATTACCTGATCTACCTTATGAGGATCCGCCAGTGGAGATATTTTATCATAGAGAAAAACTAATATGAAATAAGACAACTCATCAAGTAAATGATATATAGATGGATCATATGTTGGAATATGTCAGGTGAAAACCAAATATATATTATGTGGTAAAATTTTCTTCATATTTTTTTTCTATAATGAATTTTTTATAGGGAAAATTTTTTAAGGGGGTGGAATTTTGACATCTCAAATTATTATTTCATAAACATGATGAATAACTTTTCGCATAAACACCACCAAAATTAAATTATAATATAATATATTTTATTATGTTAAAATATTAAAATACATGTTAAATATTAATATATTATAGGAAAGTAACAAGAAACATCATTATTAAAATGATAAGTGGAATAAAACCATAAGTAAAAAAACACCATGAAAAAAATCACAATCCTTATAATTCTCCATAATGATAATTCCAATTATTGTAACTATGGCATGAAAGAAATCATTATAAATATAATAAAACTTTTGATAGGGAAATAAAAAAAATTCAATGATTTTTAGTGAAGCATGTAAGGTATTATATAAAATTCAATACAGACATTATATATATACTCATTAAATAAACGATGATTATATTTACATTTTCTGTGTATACATGTATACAATTGGTATATATTATATTTTATAATAGGAGTGTATAAGTCTTAAATTTGATGTAAATATTATATTTTGTGGGTAATAAAAATAATATGGTATGAAATCATTGTCGAAAATATCTAATACCTTTTTAATAAGTATCATGAATATGATTATTGAAAATTTTTCATTTAAAAATGATTTCCATAATATGGATTACTAAAAAAATAAATATTGAAATAAGTAAATAATATTCAATAAATTATGAAGTAGTTATAAGGAATAATAATTTAACTATTCATGCTCAGTGAAAATTGATTTTTTTATAAATAAAATTCTTTCATATACTACACATTTTTATTTAAAAGTTATATTTATAAATTTTGGAGTATTAAATTACATTACGTTTTTATATAATAAAATAAAATTAACATTGATATTTTAATTATTATTTTATATGAAAGTGGAATAAAATCATGTAATGTTTAAAAAGTGATTTATTTTAAAATATTTTTTTTGTATGTTATTAATATTTATTTTAAAAAATTATAAATATTAATTATAATGGGAAATTATAATAAAATTTAATCTTTATATGTATAAAAAATATATTAACACTCAATTAATGGTTATTAGTTGAAAAGTAATACATATATGAAAATATAATGTTTAAAATTTTGGTATCAAAAAACCGTTGTTACTATATATTTTATATATTTTTTTAATGATAAAATAACATATACTTATAATTTAAATTACACTAAATTGAGTATAATTTATTTTTAATGGAAATGAAATTATGTAAGAGACTCAATTTTATTTTATTTTCTAAAAAATTCGTTATAAATGTCAAAATAGACTTTTCATGGTAAATGGTAAAATAATGTAAAATGGATAAATTAATGAGAAATGTCCTGAAATATCTCTATTAATAACTATTTTTTTAATATAATTGAATGAATTTAATATTTCCATTATTTTTTAACTTTTTATTCCCTAACCATGTAAAATTTCATTCCATACACAATGTGGAATGAATATTTTTCGAAATGCACACAAAGTCATCTATAAATTGATGCCTCCACTAACAACATTAAACCATACTATTACTTTGGTTTTCCATTTAATAAAATCTTAAATAACCATTACCATAGTCCAATATAACATTATAAAAACTATTCTTCCATAAATGATTCGTAAATACATCATTATTAAGGAACCATTTATAGATGGAGTGATTGCATCTAAGGAAGTATCTCATTTTTCTAAATTCTTGAAAATTCTATTCTACTATAAAATATTTATAAATATTATTCTATAATTTAATGATTATATATTAAAATAATTATATATATTTAATAATTACATTATAATAATATTACTATATATTTTTACTCATTCATTAGTATATATTGTTCTTGATTGGGTGACTTCTTCTAACTATATAAATGATGCTACAATATAATAATAATTTCAATAATAAATGTGTATAAAAAAATAAATATGGTAATATATGAAATTAAATATAAATTTATGGTAGTATTTTGGTTGTTTGTAGGTGAAAAAAATAATTAACATTATTAAGTAACTCATTGTTATCTATAAAATTACATGAAACATGCTCATCATAAATTTCACTCTTATCGACCTGACCATAACATCCATCAAAAGACCAAGGGAATGCATAAATTAAAATACTTTTATGATTATACTATATTTACTAATGCGGAAATTATGCACCTTCCTTAATGGATGAGGATCAACTTCACTATATTAGAACTTGTATGAGATAATCAAAACAACTAACATTTGATGATGAAAATAAAAAACAAATAACTGATATTTATACCTAAAGAATTTAAATAATGTAACAATTTAAAGTATTATATATATGAATAATTTTCCCAAAGAAGTTATTATTATGGTTATATTTATTATATAAAAGGATAAAATTATTTCTTGGTAGTCAGGAGTAATGTAAAGGGTCTATCACCTCACATTTTTTTCCATTGATATTTGTTCCATATTTACCAGACAATCCATTTAATATAGTGAATATAATTCCCCCTGGATTTATTTTTTCATAATTTTAATTACATTAATGGGATTTAAAAATTAATCAGATACTATATCAATCATTTTTTTGATCAAAACATTACAAATGTAAAAATGATTTCTCTTATAATATTTATACTTATATGAGATTGTTAATTACTAAACATAATTTAGTAGAACTTGTACTAAAATCTAACCGATATCTAATTATTTTATTCTCCTCAAGTTATGTAATGAGGTTTACATGTCTTCTTATCATTTCCCCTCACATTGATATATAAATTACCCTAAATGATGCCTGTGTGTGGAGTAATATTTATATACTCTACTGAGTTTGAAATATTTAACCTCTATAACCATATTTTTTATATTATGTTATTTATGTCCTTATATCTGTTTCATTTATTTCATATGGTTTATTTATAATTTTTTTATTTTTTCAAAAAGGTTCTAAAGGAATATTTTTATCCCTCATCCATTACATTTTCTGCTCGATTTCTTTATCCAACTTCTTTCATTGGGTTTTCTAACAATGATCCCCTTTCTACATATCATGGTCTATAACAATAATTATTTTAATTTATAATTTATTTAATAAAACCATTTATATATAATTTATTCTCTTTTTAAAATATTTATCGTAAATATAAAGTAAATTTCAACATATTTTCAAAGAAAAATTCTAATGTTCTTTTAAAGCGATTCATTCATGTTAATATCAATTATATTATCTTATATTTTACTATATATATGATTTAATGAAATCATCCACCATCATTAACTATATTATTTATTACCTTTGGAAAAATTTTAGGAAACCCATGTCACTCTCATGGGTTAATTATACTATGATAGATTTATAAAAACATTCATGTGTATTTGGAATGCATATGTATGTTTTATTATCATAAAATTGGTGGGAGCAAAATTATATAGCCCTCCAATGCATTAAGTTATGAAATATATCTAATGAGATGTTATGTAATGGGTCATGGGAGGTTATATTTTGTTTACTATGTTATGCGACTAATTTGTATATGTAGAGACCAAAAAATTTATAAATGATTTTCCATTTATGACATAATAAAATTCCCTATTATGTATTGAGGTTATAGAAAAAAAAATACACTACTTTTTATATTTTAAATGGTTATATAGAAAGTAAAATTTAAAATACCATAACCTCCATAAACATTTATAAAATATCTTTTTTTTCAATGGCTATATGTTCGGTATATTTTTAGGGGTTATGATAAAGTGACAATAATATATATGAAATAAGCGATCACAAAAACTACTCATATCATGATATATAAATCCCATTTTTCAGAACATCCAATGAATGTAAAATCACTATGAGTTTTCCGTGATCAAATCAAATTTGAGATTCAAAAACATAAGAATAAAAAATATTTTTATGGGATAATTTCATGCTTAGTGAGTTCATGACCCAAACCATTTATGCCAAACTAAGCGATTAAAATCTCGGCAGCGTACACATAACACAGAGGGAACTTACTAGGGTAATTAAGGTATATGTATCTAGATCATAATTATATGAATTTATATATTTTCATTCAATTTAATACGGTTTATATTTATCCAATTTTAAAATTACTTTTTAAATGATTAAATAATGGGTTTGATAAAAATATGATGATGATATGATGATATAAAAATTATATTTTTGAGAAATATATAGTTTCTATCAATACACAAATTTATTTTAAATAAATAATTTTTAAATAAATGAAATTTTAATAAAATATAATTATTAAATAATATTTTCTAAATATAACTGATAATATAATTTTATGAAGACAAGCATTATTTTTATGTGGGTCAGAAAATAGTTATTGAATAAAAACTAATATTTTTCAATGTATAGTAATTTTTATTTTAAATCATATTTTATAATATTTATATAGTTATTTATGTTAATATAAATTTTATTTTGGGAATCATCATTTTGAAGTTATCCAATAGTGTGTTTTTCATTATTTTCCCAGGCATTCGATTTTTTTAGTTAAAAATTAAATATGGTATATATATATACAGTATGTATTATAGAATCATAATAACTGAAAAGATATAAAATATATTACATAAATGGTATCCATGACCATATAATAATTTCAAATTTTTAATATTTTTTTTTAAAAAATCATTAATTTTATAAACCCTTAATGAATCATCCTAAACCAATATTATATTTTATTGTTGTAAAATAATATTTTTGTAAATATGACTGAAATCCACATCATTAAGGATATTATTTTAATGATATAGGTTATTATAAAGTTAAAATAACATATGACACTCACTTTGGTTGAAACAATGTCAAACAACCATGTCCAGGTTTGTGGTTTTGATTACTTTATCATATAGAGTCCAAAACCAATGTTTGGAAATTAATAAATAATTATCCTCACATTCGCTTTAAAACCCCACCTAAATTATAAGGAGATATCCTTAAACATAAATTATTATTACTTTTTAAAATATAATTCACATTTTTGGATCTTTTAAATTAATATTTTTAGAGAATTTGGACAAACTCTTACATTGTAGACCTGAACATTACATCTGGACAGTTATACTTGGTATCGACATTTTATAAAAGGAAACCCATATAAAATAAAACAAGTTGTATTTTTTAGACACATCTTTAATTAATTAATCTTGAAATATTGGTTTTCCTTAACAATATAATGACTAATTAGAAAATTTAAACCATGAGATGAGAAATAAACCTTAGAAAGGGACATAAAATAAAGAAATAAACCATTAGGCGATGAATATTTTAAACTCATGAAAACATTTTTAACAAAATTATATTTTTCACCAATAATACACTAAAATGTGTATATATCGTAAGGAAATTATAATATTCCAGTAAAACACCATAGAAAACAAAAATAATTAAGCTAACATGTGTCATCCATATCAATCTTAAATCATTTCTTTCATGGTTATATAAGAGTAACCTTAATGGTAACATTCTCAAGACCCACCTTGGTATATTCCATTAATCTATAAAAATAAACCCAAAAAGATAACTCAACCCCATTACCCAATGTATTAGAGAGATATATTTGGTTTACTGACCCTCAGTTTATCATTGAACCACTCATATACATAAAAAATTCTAATTAACCAAAACATAACAATAACACATAAAACAAGTATAAAATAAAAATAAATTTCCATCATGAACTCACTTTTTATATTTGCAAAGCCACGCAATCAAATGGAATACTAATTATTTGAAAATAAAATTCTAAAATTTTCATGGAATAATCAAAATATCAATGTGACATGAATTTTCTAAATTCATACATATCATCAAAGATTGAAAAACCATTCGTTTTGTCATTACTATAAAAGTTGAAATAGTAACACTTAAAGTGGTTTTCTAAAAGAAATACACTTAACAAAACACATTTACAAAAATAATCAGAAAAGTTAAAAATAAATTGATTTTATTTTAATAACATGAAGTCACATAGATTAATCCAAATATCAGATAATGGTCATGTTGGCATAAGTGTTGTTGTTGTATACGATAAAAATAACATTCCCTTTATCGTTTGTCAAAACATTCCGTATAAATCATGTAGAAAAATTCATTTAAAAAAAATTGAATTAAATTTAAAAAATATATAAAAAATTAACTTAAAAATAATTTTATATCCATAAAATTTTATATCTATGTTAATAAAATAAATATATAATTGGAGAAAAATATTAGAGAAATAATATTTTAATCATTCACGGTGTCCCATGCAACTTTGAACATTTAAATCTTAATCTCCATGAAATAATAAATTTACCAAAATATAAAATAACATGATTATAGATAAAATATGGATATTTAATGTCATAGTATCTATATAAAATCCATATAAAATAATAAAGGTGCATATCATCATGAAATGTCTCAATAAAAGGATATTAAGACAAAATCAAAAACCTTTTCTCAGAATCATCATGTACAA
This sequence comes from Viscum album, assembly GCA_963277665.1. NCBI lineage: Eukaryota > Viridiplantae > Streptophyta > Magnoliopsida > Santalales > Viscaceae > Viscum > Viscum album. The sequence continues at coordinate 88,612,496 of OY728167.1, read as the reverse complement.
TATTTATCATCATGAATAATAAACATAGATTATTTATTTAAATTATTGTGAAAATTTTTATTGATTATTATTCCTTTTATATCACTTATTTTAAATGATATAACAATTACATAATTATTTAAGCTCAAGTCAGATGTTTTGATGATATTCGATACATAAGTCCAAAATGAATTTGGTATGATGTAAATTGTCAAAGAGGAAAAAATTCCCAAATATATAGAATAATATTCATGAAATAATTATTTTTATTATAACTTAAACATGTTTCTAAATCCCTTCATTACATATGGATATTAAAAATGAGATATGATACATTTATAGAGACGTCAAGCCATATAAACACATGAGTAAGGCTTTCAATTTTCAAAGTTCATAATTGAAAGAAGGTAATTATTATATTTTTAAAATAGAATTATAATGATATCATTAATATAATATTAATATTTTAAATATACTAATATATATACAATTAATGTGATATGGTGTGGAAAAATGAATCACATCGCTTAATGGAGGTGACATTTCACATGTACGCACGAACGATGTTATCATTTTCATTTTCATGGATAACAAGAATATAATTGGTATATTATCCTATTGTAATGATATAATTTTACTAAATATCATATATAAATTATATTTATATCATTATAAAAAAATTAGAGATATCAAATTAAAATTAATTATATTGGTTTGTGGAGGTGATAGTTTACACGTACAAAAAAATGAATAATTATTTTCACATTTGATGGATGTGGAGATTGAATTAGGTGATGATATTAAAATAATAATGTATCACAATATTGAGGATACTGCAGTTACTATTTCACATGGTTGGAAAATATTTGAAGGTAGTGGAATAAAAAACAAAACAAAAACCCTTAATTAAAAACTATACATCTTCCTCGGATGATATCCTTTAATTAACTCCTTAAAACTAATAAATGACTGTTATACCCAAAATAAGGCCTCTAGAATATGGGTATGGATTATATTATGTTATTTGGGTAGATATTGGCTGAAAGAATTTTTTTAGGTGTGATGAATAGATAATAATGGGATTGATTTTTTATGAGAGGAGAAGGTCACTCTTAGAAATAATCAATATATTAAAATAATATAAATTAATTTGAAAATAAAAAGAGAAAAAACTGATTTATTTATAATGTATGATGACTTTGTGTAGAATAAATTTCATCTAATGGAAATTATAATTTTTTTTCTATATTGTATTCCTTATATTTTTATTTTCACTTTATTAATTATTACCATGATATCATGTAATTTACACTTTGATGTTAAATATAATTTCAATAAAATTTAAAAAGTTAACTAAATGAATAATTGATAAAAGTTTCTAACATTTAAAACTTTTTCTTTTGAAATATGGATTTATCTAAATGTTATATAATTTAATAAACTATTATTTATTTTAAAAAATCAATAATGTCATTTTTGATAATATTCATTAGTTGACTTCTTTAAAAATATCATAACCAAAAGATATGTTCGAACCATCTCCATTAAATCATCAATAATGCATGAAATTAGTCCATGAATTTTTGGATGATATAATTTTTATAATATAATTTTTATTTTAATATTTTTTAAACCATTTATTTTATTCTTTCTTTAATTAAACAATTACTACATCATCATTTTGTCGCACATAATTTAATAATATCTTTAAAAATATTTTTAATGAATTACCATGATGCATATAAACTTTTTATATTTCTATATAATATATTTATTCAAATAGATAACTTGTATAAACCCATATTAAAAATACATTACTTGTTTAAAACAAGGGAATGAAAAATTTTGTCTTCTCTTTGATATAATATTATAAATGCATTAAAGCCATCCATGTGGCTCCAAGTGGTCCTAAATTCATACAAAGGATGATCTTGGTCGAAAAAAACCCATAAAAGTAAATTAGGAAATGATTTATGGTAATTTAATTATATTTATAATATAGTTGTTTCCTTTTTACCCGGTTTACCCTCAATCGTGGAAAAAATTGTTTCTAAAGCTACTATTCAGAAGACCCAAAAATAAAAGAAACCAATTTACATATTTTTTAATTTTTTATTAAAAATATGGAATCTATTTCCATAAAATCAAAATAGAATATTTACATAAATTAACTAATTAATAATCCTATTTATGGGATGAGAAAACAATTTTTAAAGAAAAAACGTTCAAAAAGTTCAAAAATATTTTATATCAAATTTCAATGTGAGATTGATTCCAATGACTTAAATTTGAACCACTAATTAAAATAAAATCTATTTATACATTGAAACCATTAAAAAATATTATTAATCACTATTAATAAATTTTATAAAAAAAAGTAGTTTTCAATTAAAATTCATTATTTCTTTTCAATATTTATCTAATATTGAATCTTATTAGAAAATTTCCAAAAATTTATTCAAAGTACATTTTGATAACCCAATTACAAATAAGTAGTTTAGTTTCTAAAATATTACTTATAATAGTGTCAAATACCATCATTCAAATAGGTTTTCCATCAAAAGGCTGTAAAAATACATTTTTTGAAACGTTTTCATTTTTATAAATAAAACATTATATGTTCTTATAACATGACTAAGAAACCAATATGATTAATTTTTACATAAAGATTTAATATATTATATTTATTTATACATCATTAAAATAACCCAAAAAGAGGTATTTTATTATTTATTGGTAATATAACCCACTTGTGCACATTTAAATAGTTTATCAGAGAAACATTTCCATTTATATTAAAATGGTTTTAAATTTATTTATAATTAATTAATAACGCAAAAATTAACTATTTATAAATGTGTGAACCATATTTTCATAATTCACTTAATTTTGTTCACTTCCTCTATTCTAATAGCTAGGTTATAATTGGGACATTTAAATAATAATGTATTTTTTTCATTTAAGCTTGATCGGGAATATCATATATTTTATCAATGATTTTAATTATTTTTTAATAACTTCTGATGATACATTATCCCCCATTTTAATTAATTCGGTCATTAGAATTTGAACTTAGGATCTAAATCTATGGGTCTGAATTTTTAAAATACCTTTATAAAAATCGCACATTGAAAAATGTGTTAAAGAAAATTCTACATTAAAATAACAAAATTGATGTATGAAGGTCACCGGGGATAACACATATAAAGACCCGGAATATTTGTGGAAATTTTCTTGTTAAATACATGGGAATTTTGCGAGTCTGTGAAAATTTATGGCACATGATTATGAGGCCTGGTGTGCCAGAAATTAATTTTTGATATTTTGTTCAGGTACATTCAGTAAACGTACGAGCGAGTTTTTATAACTTTTGAACTGTTACTCCGAATTGAAATCTGAGGGCACTGTTGAACTCTTAGCGCCAGTATTGTCTTGAGAAGACTTTCACCTTGATGGATGTTGGCCGAGATTAAAAGTCACTTTTTTGGTTTTCTTGAAAAATAATAAAATAAAGTGAGCTGCACTTTATTTTATTTAGGCTGCCATGTGGGTGACTGGTAGTTAAAACATCTCATGGAAGTTGGAGGAGGGACCACTAAACCTTAACCTCCCATGAGAGGTTATAGTGGTGGGGACCACCTGAACATAACCTCCCGCGAGAGGCTACGACTTGGGGACAAACCGAGGCCACATAACCTCCCATTTGAATAATAGGTGTGGGGACCACCCGGACCCTATTAATGGGAGGAGAGTATAACATCTCAACTCTCCCTCATTAATGAGGGAGAGCCTCTTGACCTTCCCTTAATTAAATTTGTGCCAACTTCGCAATTAATTTTTTCCAACACACGTGAATTAATGAGGTGGATCCTTTTAATATAATTCAACCTTTTGAATTTGGGCCAACGAAATATTAGATTAACTAATCTATTTCATGTCACAATGATTTCACTTTGGAAATTGAAGAGAAAGATCTCAATAAGGAATCTCATATTCCAATGAAGAACGCATTCTTCCAATGAAGAATGCCTGCGATGATCTCCTTCGATCTTCTTCCCCGGATACTTACCAAAGTGGAACCACTTCTACAATCGTCGGGCAAATTCCAGAGTAGAAGATTGCGAGAAATGCAACCAGCGACAACTTTGTCTTCTTCCCTCAACTTCACCATCGACGACCGATGATTAAAGGTATGGGGATTATTACATGTTGATGTTATTTCTTTTCTATCTTCTTCAATGGTTGTAAAGGAATTTTTTTTAGTTGAGTTGATGTTCATCTTATTATTTTGATGAGCCAATTGATACCACCCTAAACACGGAGGGTGTGGGCAAAACCAACATTGCCTGAACTCTCCTCTTTTCTTGTTTGAGAGGATCCTTGGCAAGGAGATGAAGCAACGGGACGATGTTGGAAGCGATGACAAAGGTCGTGCATCCCGCATTCTCCGCAACCCGTGCCGCCATCGCAGCGCTCCGGCCGAACCAGCCCCGACCGAGCCGACCTCTGCACGTCCCGCGCACCCGGCCGCCGGCCCGCCTTGCCGCACCCAACCCGGCGCCCTCCTAGCCACCTGTAGACCATCTCAGCACCGTACGGGCCAGCTTCCGTCCCTCTCGGCACCATCCGGGCCGCCTGCTGGCCTACCCTGTTCCCTCCCGGCCACCTCCCGGCTTTCCCAAGATGCCTCCCGGTGTGCCCGACCGCCCTGTCGTCCTGCCCAGGCCCTCGGCCTACCGGCCTACCCCGACCGCCCCCTGGCTGCCCTGCCAGCCTACCCTTGCTACACACGGGTTTCCGACCGATCGCCCGAGCCACACCGGCCTTCTGAGCCATCCGGTATCCTCCCTTGCGGCGCCGCTGGCCGAACAGGACCAGCCTCTCGGGCTGAGCTGCCCGAACCGTGCCACTCACCACGCTGGCCAAACCTAACCGGTCATGCCCTCTGGTCCACGCCACGCCCCTCGCGGTGACCTCAATGCTGAACTTCCAATGGGGCCTGTTGGGCTAGGCCCAGTGGGCAGGGTCAAACCTAACAAGCTGGCTCGCCAAATGGGTCGGGCCAGACCCAACAGGTCTGACCGGGTTGACCCAGACCGGGTCCGCCCAGAAAAAGACATGCCGAGTCGGTCTGACCAAATTGGACCGAACCTCGACCCACTACCGAACATTACATTCGTGGGCCATATATTTGGCATCAGATGACTGTTTGATGAACCCTTAGCGGCGCTGGTTTTCTGGGAGCATTACGGTCCATTTGAGTATACCCTTCTGGAGTTCGGGGTAATGTTGAGCTACGGTTAGGTTGGATCGTACTCGAATCCAACCGGGTGCCTAGGACTAAAAATCTTATAACTCATATATCGGGAGTTTGATTGGTGTTCCATATGTTGCGTTGAGACCCCTATGATGAGGCGGACTTTTGAGATACTTTTTCGTGGGACTTCGTGACAGTTAGAGTAGCGACCAGTAGCTTGTGGAGAAGATCTTCTAGAGATGAGCAGACATTGGTGTGGGAAACTAGTAGTTGGATGCGACATCATGACTACTGATCGAGCGACAAAGAGTGACTCTTATGACCCAGTGGGGAGCGCCTGGTTGGGGTGGAAGACCCACAGCGGAGGAGCACCTGGTTGGGGTGGCAGAACTGCAGTACTCGGCAGGAGGAGTACCTCTACAGGCTAGTAGGGGTAGCGCCTGGCTGTGGTGGCAAAATTATGGTGGGGAGCACCTCTGTGTGACTCAACATAAACATGAAACTCGAAAAGAGAAGTACCTCAATAGTTCAATATTAATAGGAAGCGCCTTGTTGTGGCGGAAGACCCACTGTACTCGATAGATGAGGTGTTCTCCTCTAGCCGAGGTTTCGTAATGTTACTACACCTATAGTAAAAATCCTGGTTGAGTTGAGTCAGTAACATTTTCATTTACCTCATTATTGAGATGGATCACTTTATAATTTAGGTATATGTATTGGCATATACCTATGTCAGGTTATCTATTGAATTCATACTTTTTGGTTTATCTTTGTTATATTTGGTGAGACCTTGAGGGTCTCAGGGTCCCTAATGAGTATCATTATACTCACCCCTCCACGGGCTGTGCCCGCACCTCATTATGTTGGATGAAAATGATAGAGAGAGCTGACTGAGGCTGAGTGTACCAGGACTGGACGTTACCCAGAGAAGGACCACATGGCGTGACGGAACACAGAGAAGACGGATGAACCTGGAGTGCTGAGGAGGCTATTTGTACCTACCCTACAGGTAGTAATCCCATAGAACAATCCATCAGCTATTTTTCTTTTTATTAGTAGTTCTTGTACTTTTTAGTTCCTTGTACTTTACAGTTGGTCTTGTATTTCTGGCCCCTTTTACTTTCCATATTTATTTGTACACAGTTTTACATAGTGTTTTACTTCCATCTTGTACTCTGTCTATACGTGCTTATAGTTTAGAAAGGTAATGCCTTCCCAACATAGGGATTTACAACTTTGCTGCTAGTCAGCAGCCCCTGGTCTGTGGAAGGTGGGCTTGGGGTAGTGACAACACTGGTCCCGAGGATGGGTCAGGACTAATATGTATCAAAGGATTCGGTTCTACCGAAAGTCTTAGCACTCTGATCTTTCTTTTCTTTGAATCAATTGTGTTAAGGGTACTATGTCTAGTTTTCAGTTCAGGGAGTCCAGTGTTGGTTCGGTGGTCGACATATCCATACACCAGGACACTGACTACTAATTTCAGAAATAGATCATGAAAACACGGATTGTATGTGTGTTTCATAAGGTTATTCTTTAAGTCAGCTCAACCAGGTCAGATCCCCAGGTATAACTTTTTGACCGTCTGGCATCAGTTTCATTAAGGATGGCTCCACTCAGACAGCCAGTTATAATTCTGAGAGATTACATAATGGCGGACCACCGAGCGATGAGGCTCTGGTGTTGGGACCTCTTACTATGTTTACACCTTCGAGTGGTGTACCCACAACACCACCACCCATTGGGTAGCAGATGCCACCAGCCACACTGGCGGCCGATGCATGCCAACTGAGCACGTTGCATGAGTTCCAGTAGTAGAGTCCTTTGAGGTTACAAGGAGAGATAGATTTCCATGAAGTAGAGGACTGGATAGATACGATTTCTAGTGTTCTCCGCCTTGTTTAGACATCGGTAGAACAAATAGTGATCTTAGATACTAGTTTTTTCTAGTATGTGACCATGGGGTTGGTCCGCATAGTGATGAGGCTTCAGTACGTGGACCGTTTCCCAAGATTATACGTTCAGGTAGTGTGTCAGCTATGTCATTACATGTCGGATAGCAGTTACAACCAATGGTACTAGTAGATTACACATGTAGGCTTAGTTCCCTACACGTGTTTCAGTATTAGGTACCCCTCAGGTTCCAAGGTGATCACGACTCACAGGCAGCTAAGGACTGGCATGAGGAGGTGGCTAAGAGTTCTCTAGAGCTTGTACAGCTTCATCTGGATGACATGTCGGTAGCTGAGTATTCATCAAGGCATACAGATTGTTCCCGGTACTCGATAAATAGGATACGATCAGTGCTTTGGGGCTCGGACTACCGAGCGAGGTGTGTTTTAGGACATCTGATCCAGCACCTTTTCTCTAGATGCTAGAAAGAACCTTTTTGTTGGAATGTTATTTGGCTGAGCAGATACAGTCAGTGAATGTTACCAGGGGGAATTCATGAAACTAGTGCCATTCTCAGAGACTTTAGCATGATAAATGTTTCGATAAGAGGAAGTGTTAAGGATAGATGAATTTTCAGGGCAGTAGACATGGAACCATATCATGGAGAGCAGCAAGAGGTGGTGTAAATTTCAACATATTACAACCACCTGCCTTTGTAGTCCTTTCCAGGCTCAGGGAGGTCAAGGGAAGGGAAGAGAGTAGCTGTATGTGGTAATGGAGTGTGACCCAAGGCCTCTATTAATGATTTGAGGTACGGTATGTGTATACTACTAGCTGTCGTATCAATATACATAGGTACCAATAATTCCTTAATTCCATGAATATTGTCCCAGACCTAGAGTTTCCGTTTAAACCGTTGACTCCACCCTCACGTCTGGAGATACCATTGGGAGGAGAATTGATAATCACACTTATGCTAGTGGTGTGATCTGAACCTTGAGGCAAGAGTTTCAGTTCGAACCTCTTCGTGGCAGCGTCGAGGCCTTACGACGTTAGTTAGGGTATGGTCTGGGAAACCACATTTCAAACACATATTGACTGTATTAGGAAAAAAGGATGTGGTTTATCTAAAATGTTGGGATGAGGTTTTCCTTAGTCGGCAAAAAATAAAAACTAGGAAGCCCAGGTTAAACTCTTGCATTGGAGGGTGTAGCCGATCACTCTTGAGTAGGAAAACCTTACCCTTGTGTTAGCAGGAGTTTTGACTTTTCAGTTCCAAAAAAGAGTGACATAACACGGGGAAACCTTTTTTGAAGATGTTTCCAGGATTACCCCCCAAAGGGGGAGGGACGTTTCCATTGGCTGGATACAACTGGAGGTTCGTCCCAGACTTCTCCAGAGTTGCAGCACCACTATTAGCCTTGAAAAAGAAGGGGAAACCCTTCATGTGGGCGGAAAGATGCCAAAAGTGCTTTCAGGAGATGAGGTAGAGGCTGACTAGTGCCCCCATCTTGAGGCTTCCCGAGGAAGGATTAGGGTACATAGTCTACTGTGATGCATCAGGGACCAGACTCAGGTGTGTCCTAACACAGAAGAAAGTAGTGATCACATATGGTTCTCAGCAACTGAGAAAACACGAGAAAAACTATGCTACGCATGACCTGGAGTTAGCAGTAATGGTCTTCTCCTTGAAGATGTAGTGGAACAATCTTATGTTTGAACGTTTTATTATGTACTCTGATCACAAGGTTCTCAAGTATATCTTCTCTCAGAAGGACCTGAACCTGATACAGTGCTAATTGCATGAGATCCACCAGGACGTTAACCTCGAGATAGTCTATAATCTTGGGAAGGGGAATGTTGTTGCAGATTAACTCAATAGGAGGTCTAATATATAGCTGTTAGGCGAGGCGACAGAGAAGCTTGCTACTTTACAGATATCCTTTTCAGATAGAGATGGTGTCGTCTTCCTTCAGTCTCTTGCAGTCACTCCCCAACTTCATCAGCGATTCAGGGAGGCATAACATGGAGACGCTGACTGCGAGACACGACATGCATAGATATCCACAAGGAAGGAACCTGATGGATTTTTTGAAGGCAGGGAGCATGTCATCTTCATCACAGGACATACCATGGTACTAGTGTCACGTCAGGAGGAAGTGTTGAGGGAGTTCCACACATCCCATTTAGAGGTACATCCATGAGAGGCGATGATGTACCAGGACCTTCGATGACATCACTGGTGGTCAGGTATGAAGAAGGCAGTAGCAGAGTTTGTCTCTTGATGCATCACTTGTCAGCATGTGATGGAAGAGAATCAGGTACTAGCATGCTTGGTACTACCTTTAGAGGTCCCAGAGTGGAAGTTGTATCGGATATCAATGGACTTCATTACGGGTCTACCACGTACTTTCAGGGGTCACAACCAAAATTGGGGGATCGTTGGCCGACTCACCAAGTCAGGCCACTTCCTACCAATCCGAGAGCAGGGTTAAGTAGAGAACGTGTGATGCCTCTATATTCAAGACATTATGGGGATACATCGAGTACCTTCTTCTATTGTCTTCGATCGTGACACAAATTTTACTTCCCAGCTATGGAAGGGGTTGTAGGAGGCTTTCATTATGCTTCTTTGTTGGAGCACCGCATTCCATTCTCAGACGGATGGTCAGAATTTGTGGACCATCCAGACCCTCGAGGACATGATGTGTTCTTGTTTCCTCGACTTTGGTAGCATCTGGGAGGATCAATTACCTTTGGTGATGTTTTCATACAACAACAACTACCACTCCTCCATTGGGTTGACATCTTTTGGGGCGTTGTACGGGCAACCATGCAGATCACCCTTGTGCTGGACTGAACCTAGGGAGTCAGTACTGGTGGGACCAGAGATGGTACGAGCTACCACATAGAAGGTGCAGATCATCCAGGAGTAGATGAAGACTACACAAAGTAGGAAGCAGTTGTATGCTCTTAGGAGACAGAGACCTCAGGAGTTCGAGGATAGCAGCCATGTCTTTCTAAGTATCTCACCTCGACGAGGTCTACGGAGATTTGTCCGTTGCGGTAAGTTATCTCTGAGATTCATCAGACCTTTCCAGGTCATCAACAGAGTTGTAAAAGTGGCATACCACTTAGCTCTTCCACCTCAGTTGCACTGGGTGCATGAATTATTCCACGTATCCCAGCTGAGGAGATACGTGCCCGAACCATCTCACATCATCGTCCATTGAGATATGGACGTTGATGATAAGGTGACTTTTTCAGAGGTTCCAATGGGTATTGATGATCAATTGGAGCAGGTTCTACCTGGAGGGTTGATACATATGGTGCATGTTCGCTGGTAGCATAGGAACCATATAAAGAGAACATGGGGCGGGAGGCTCAGATGCGTGCTCAGTACCCCCATTCGTTTCCTTAGTTCGAGTTGTAGATTACGGGGATGTAAAGACCTGAGGTGGGGTATGACAACCATTCTTTTATTACAAACATAATCATGATTTATTACATTAAACATCACTTCATTCAACAATTATGATATAAATGTTTAGTGTATTTAGGGATTAGGATCATTACATAAAACATAAACCATGAAATATAACATCTTTATTGAAAACTTCCTTTACATGACCACTACATTCCCTTATACTTAGTATTGATGGGGTAACCTGAGGTCATGCATAAAAAAGGGTGAGATATAAAGCCCATTAAGGGAGTACACATGGAATAACTTGAGGATTACAATACATGTTAGACAATATGCATATCAATAGAGCATAAGAGAAACATGAACGTAAAGTCATGATAAATTATGATAATCATAACATGGAAATGTGGAAACAACCCTTAACATGGAATCAGCATGAGCCAAGGCTCATTGAAAATGGAGAATGAGTAAATCCTCATTGCACATAAAGAACGAGTAATCCATAATTTCCCTTGTATTAGCATGAGTAAAGAATCATTGCAAATGACGTATCATGATACTATACTTTACCCAATGCATTGGAGCGCTATAAGGGCGCACCCTTCTTAAACATTTTATTTGATGCATAAGTGTGCCACATGGATCATAAAACAAGGATTCATTAAACATAATCATTTATTACACGATTAAGGAATGTGGAATTCATACATGATACTTTGTAATCAATAGTAAATGTTCATAAAGGTGAATACCCTTGATGGAGAAATGGGAATGGTATTCAATACATAATGACATTGCCTTAGAAAATTGGTGTGATTTCTGCAGCGTAACGGCATGACATAAGAATTCATAAAAAATGGTTGATGAGAGAGAAAGGGGTTCCTCATAATATTTACATGTACTGGAAATTTGGGAGGTCATATGGATACATGTACCAACAATTTTAATGGAATTTAGATTCATGATACAAATGTATTGATTGAATGTAAATTGGAGAGAAAAGTTCCTTTCAGAATTTCAGCATAGTAACGAGTGTACATGGGAGGAATTTAATGAGAAAGAAAGGGGTCTCCCATTATTAAAACATAAATAGGGAAGTATAAGGGAAGTGAGAAACCATAACCCAACATTTATAATTTAATTTAAAAGGGAAAAACAACTTAAAGAAAATTGGACAAAAATGAGAAAGGAAGAAAAAAACCCTTACAAGGAAGTGTGCTTCAAATGGCTTGAGAGAGGATTGAGAGGGGATTAATGGGGGCATGGGGAACCTTGGGAGGATTATAGAGATAGTAGGGCATAGGTTGGATGAACACAAAAGGTGTTGAGTGAGGAGGAAGTTGGAGCTTGGGTGGGTTTATATAGGAAAGGTGAGGGAATTCTTTATTATTTAGGTTTGGGACCCCTTATATTAAATTAATCCAAACCACAAACCAAACCATGGTATTTGCCCATGGTTTTTTGAAAAGGTAAGAGGAAAACAATATTTGATAAGTCCAAAGTCCGAAATTCTTAAAATAATCGAGTTTCTTTTGTGGAGGTGAGTCACACTCTGATGGAAAACAATTTAAAAAGACAATCTAATTAATAAGTCTTGAGGGTTCCATTAATGCTTTGAAAAGTATGTAAAACAAACCCAAAATCACATTATTTTAATGCTAAAACATATATTGTCCGAACATTAATCATATAGTATTTTATTACATCACTATTGGGTCATTATGATGTCATAAAACACATTATATATTTAAACGGTATTTAATTTTTACCAAAAAATTTGACTGTCTCAGAAAATTATGAAAAATTCACCGTTGGATAATTTCGATGTCCTGATTCCAGAAATAACATTTATTTTATCTAATTAATTTTCCAAATATGTTAATTTTCACTTTTAGAATAAAACATGACATTTATTGAAAATTAATGGGTTTTGACAGAAATGGATTTCAAACCATAATAAAAATTACAATTGCATTCATAAAATTATATGGTCATTTATATTTAATAATAAATTAATTTAATGATAATAATAAGATTTTATTAAAATATTATTTAATTCAAAAAAATCCGATAATTTAATAAAAAAGAATTCTTAATTAAATAATAACTAAAAACATTATTTGTACTGTAAAAACTATTTACAATGTATCAATAATGACAATAAAGTATATTCATTATTATATACGAAACAAATAATGTACATGAACATAGTACTATTTATTTGTTACATAACCCCTTAAAACTACCGCATAAGACCTAAAGGTAAGGTGTGCGATGGTAAGAGACTCTTGGGGTGCCTCAGATAACATTTCTCTAGTGGTAATCATAATCAACATCCACTTTTCACATAGACGACCCCGTTCAAGCTTGACATGATGAAGCTCAGCTTGGGCTTGGTCAAGAGCGAATCCCAAGGACTCCACCTCTTTTCCGAGCTCTGAAAAATGGGCTTCATCTGCGGAAATTCAATTGGATGAGGTCATCACTTCCTTTGTCTGAGTAAATTGGATTTGTTAATGTCCAATATTTATACTAATCATGTGATCACTGTTCAATGGCTATAAAAGAAACAATAAAAATTCTTAACATAAAACCAAAGAAGTTGACATTTTATATAATCATAAGGAGACATTTAATTAGATCAAGAGGGATTTCCATTAATGATACTTTGGGTCGTTACAATACTCCCACCGTATGAAATATTGCCCTCAAAAGTTTCTATTCCCACAGTAAAAAGATGTGGGTAACTCAGCTACATCATTTCTTCCGATTCCCATTTCACTTATTCAATCTTTTGGTTTCTAAACAACACCTTGACGAGGGGAATTGTCTTGTTTCATAGAACGTTTTCTCTACGATCTACGATCTTCACTGGTTTCTCCTCATAAGAAAGATCATCTTCCAATTATACCACCTCAGAAGAGAGTACATTGTGAAGGGTCCAGTATGTACTTTTTTAAAAGGGATACCTGAAATACATCATGTACTTTGGCCATGGTAGGTGGCAGTGCTAGTCGATAGGCCACAACCCCGACACGATCAAGAATCTCGAAGGGTTCGATGTACCTTGGACTTAACTTCCCTTTCTTTCCAAACCTCATGACCTTCTTCCATGGAGATATGTGTAGAAACACCATGTCTCCATCTTTAATCTCAAGGTATCGTTGATGATTATCTGAATAACACTTCTATTGACTCTAAGCTACCTTGATATGCTGCTAAATGGTTTTCACCATCTCCGCCATTTCCTCGACCATTTCAGGTCCAAGCAGCTTACGTTCACCGACCTCATCACAACATGTCGGTGTTCTGCACCTTTTCCCATACAGGGCTTCATATGGTACCATTTGGATGCTCGAGTGGAACCTATTATTATAAGAGAACTCAACCAGAGGAAGATGTCGATCCCATCCTCCTTTAAAGTCCATTGAGAACACTCTCATCATGTCCTCAAGTGTTTGTATAGTCTGCTCGAATTGGCCATCAGTTTTAGGATGATAAGCCGTACTGAAGTTCAATTCAGTATTCAGAGCATGTCGAAGACTCTTCAAAAATATAGTGGTTAATCTTGGATCTCGGTCAGAAACAATAGATAGTGGTACTCCATGAAAAATTACCACTTCCCAGATATATATCTGTCCTAGATGATCCAATGAGAAATCATCCCGAATAGCAATGAAGTGTTCAGTCTTTGTAAGACGGTCCACAACAACCCTGATTGCATTGTTGCCTTTGGATGTCCTCGGAAGTCCGGTGACAAAGTCCATGGTGGTGTTATCCTATTTCCATTCTAGTATGGGCAATGGCTGCATCATCCCCTTAGAGTTTTGCCTCTCTACCTTCACTTGCTGACACACCAGGAACTTTGATGTATATTCAGTGATCTCCTTATTCATATTATCCTAACAAAAGTTTTCTTGAAGATCATGATACATCTTTGTCTTCCTGGGTGAATAGAGAAATTCAAACTATGAGTTTCATCCAAAAGTTCCTTCTTTATCTCCGGACATGATGGAAAACATAGTCTTTTCCCAAACCACACAATTCCTTCTTCATTAACATTAAACTCTGAGGATTTCCCCTTTTTGATAGCTTCCACTTTTTCCAAAATTCCCACATCATCCTTTTAAGCATCCATTAACCTTTCCAAAAGAGACTGTTGAGCAATCATTTGTGAATGGATTGATGATGTTCCCTTCTTTATGATTCCCATATCCATCTTCATCATGTCTATGAAGATTGGATCCTTCTCAATTATCATCATTGATAGTATCGCTGTGTCCTTTCTAGTTAGGGCATCTGCCACCTTGTTCGCTTTCCCATGGTGGTAATGTATTGAATAGTAATAATCTTTGATGATATCTATCCATCTTCTCTGGTTCACATTAAGCTCTTTCTGTGTGAATATATATTTAAGACTCTTGTGGTCAGTATATATCTCACATTTCTCTCCATAGAGATAATGCCACCAGATTTTCAAGGCAAAGATCACAACCGCCAACTCTAGATAATGTGTTAGATAGTTTCGCTCATGGATTTTCAATTTCCATGAGGCATAGGATGTCACTTTATCATTCTGCATCATCACACAGCCTAATCCCTTCTTTGAAGCATCACTGAATACAACAAAAAGATCCCCACTTTTGGGTAAAGTGAGCATGGCCGCTGTGATAAGCCTTATTTTCAACCCATTAAAGCTTTTATCGCGTTCATCACTCTATGAAAACTATACTCCCATTCATGTTAGCTTGGAAGGAGGGTTTGAAAATCATTGGAAATTTCTCACAAATCGTCGATAAAATCCAGCTAACCCCAAGAAGCTACAGATATCCATTACCGATGTTGGCCTCACCCATCCCTCAATTGCATCTGTTTTGGAGGGGACCACAGATATCCTTTTACTTGTGATGATATGGCCCATAAATGAGACCCCCTTCAACCAGAAGTCACACTTGTTGTACATTTCATAGATATTCTCTATGTGCAAAGTTTTTAGTATAGTTCTTAAATGATCCTCATGATCCTCATTGGTTTTTGAGTATATTAGAATATCATCTATAAAGACTACCACAAATTTGTCAAGGTAATCTTTAAATACACTATTCATTAAGTCCATGAATATTTCTGGAGCATTGGTGAGTACAAAAGGCATTACTATGAATTCATAGTGTCCGTATCTTGTGCGATATGCAGTCTTGGGGATATCATTATTCTTCACCCTTACTTGATAATATCCCGACCGAAAGTCAACCTTGGAGATGTATTGTGCTCCACACAGCTGATCGAAAAATTCATAAATTCATGGCAGCAGATAGTTGTTCTTTATCTTGATTTTGTTAAGTTGACGATAATCGATGCAAAGCCACATTGACCCATCCTTCTTCTTGACAAAGAGAACTAGTGAACCCCATGGTGAAGCACTTGGGCGTATAAACCCTTTATCAAGATTCTCCTGTAATTGTTTCTTCAGCTCTTCAAGATCAACAAAAGCCATTATATATGGATTATTGGATATTGTTAGTTCCCTAGGTATAATTTCAATTGAGAACTCAACATCTCTTCTTGGAGGAAGACCAGGCAGTTCCTCGGGAAACACATCCGCGAATTCCCTCACAATAGGCATTTCTTCAAGGAAGGTTTCTTACATGGACTCAATCATCTGAGCAAGATACACATGCTCATAGGGAAATAATATCCATGATTGAGATGATGGAGCTAATGGTGATTCATCTTCCTCCAGACACTTGTAAAGAATCGGGGGTCGATTCTCCATATGGAGTTTGATTTCCCTCTTTCGACAATTTATGTTGGCTCTATATAAGGAAATCCAATCCATGCCAAGAATTGCATAAAATTCTACCAGAGGGAGTATGACGTGGTTCACCGGGAAATTCAATCCACAGATTAAAACAGGGGAGGACTTATATTCATGGGATGCAATGATTTCCCCATTTTCCGTACTCACCGACAGCTTCAGTTCTATGATTCTAGGTGGTGTTGGGATTGTTCTACTAGACCTTCGAGATATAAAAGAATGCGTAGAACCTAAATGAAAATGTGCATTCACTATTCTGGAGTGAATAACTAGCATACCTGTCACCACTTCGTTGTTGGGATTCACTTAGGTATAAGTGATGTCAAAAGCTCTTCCTTGCTGCATTGGATGTTTTTGGTTGCCACCGAAAACCCTTAGATTAGTGCACTGATTTTCAAAATGTCCTGGTTCTTTTTATTTGTAGCATTTAACAACACATTGAGGTTCTAAAGGAGCGTTCCTCTCCTCTATCGCAGTCACAGGACATTCTTGCTGACAATTAACAGCTAGGTTCCCTTCTCTTCCACACCTAAAGCATTTCAATGTCCCCTTAAGGAAATTTCCATGGTGATTTTTTCCGCACTATTTACAAGAGGGGTGCTAGATCTTATTAGCATCATTGGATTTATCCATCAGACCACCAGCATTGAAGTCCACCTTATGCTTCTTATCCCCTTGATACCCCTGTGATTCCTCGATCACCATTTCGACCTTGAGGGAACATCAGACAATTTCTTCATAGCTGTCGAAGTCACAGATCGCTAATGCTTTCCGCATGCTACGCTCCAGCCCACCTAAGAAGCAGTCAACCTTGCATTCCGGGGGTAACGAAAAATCCAGAAGCATATCATGCAATCCTTGTGAAGTTTTCCTCATACGTTTCAATAGATTCTTCATCTTTTTTCTTTAGGAAAGGAAGTCCCATTCAATCTTAAGCCGGAGGGTGCGTGGAAAATATGTATCGAAAAACATCTTCCAGAAATCCTTCCATTCCAACACCTCGATCTCCTCCTCTAGCTTCATATTTTTGGTCAATGTACACCATTGATCATATTCACCCTCCATATGATAAGCAGGAAAGAGAACCTTCTCTTATTCAAAACATTTAAGGATGGAGAAGATCTTTTCAATGGATTTAATCCATTCTTCAGTGATCGTGTGATCAGATGATCCACTAAAAGTAGGAGGCCTTTGTCTCATGAAGCTCTCGATAGTTACTTGTTCATTCTTATGGGGGGTTGAAAGTTCTTCTTGACCAGTGTTTCTATTCAAAACATGAGTTAGCTGAGAGAGAAGCAGGAAAAAGTTCACGATTCCCGCTCCCATTGTATTAGGCATCTCATTAGTACAGTCATCACACTGATCTTCATAACGGTTGTTAGCCCGAATCCTCCTATTACCGGCCATTGGCCTCAATAAAAATAAAGTTAGGGGGTAACACATAAAGGATAATCCAAGGAAAAAAGTTGATGACTCAAAAATAAACATTTATTTCCTTAACTCATGAGTCTATAGGCTTCAATCTATGTTTTTCATGATCTACTTTCCAACAAATATTCTTAGGGGAATTTTTTTAATTCCCTTAATAAGGGTTCATACTAAGCTTGTGAATTTATCAAAACATATCCCCCGGGAGTGTCATAACCAAGTGTGAAGCAAGGGCCATTGTCGTGCACCAGTTCCAGTTTGAGTCTATCTCAAAGCGGTGTTTTCGGGTTTTACCCCTAGGATACATCTGTGCCTGAGATGCCTCTACCTACTCGTATCCAGACAAGGATGTATTTGATTGATAAACCCATTTACTCAATACTCACCAAAACATAGGTATGTTTTTATTATACTTAGTCTTGTCTCTAAGGCTTTACTAGGGTTTTCTAATCCTAATACCAAAATTAACTAAACCTATCCTTTGATACCAACTATGACAACCCTTCTTTTATTAAAAACATAAACATGATTTATTACATAAAAATTCAATTGATACAACAAAGAAGTTAAAGAGGTTTAGTGTCTTTGGGGCTTATAATCATCACATAAAACATAAAACATGAAATACAACATCGTTATTGAAAACATCCTTATCATGACCACTACATTTCCTCGTACTTAGCATTGCATGGGGTAACCTCAGGACATGCATAAGAAAAGGGTGAGATATAATGCCCAGTAAGGGAGTACACATCGATTAACATGAGGAGTATAATACATGTAAGAAAATAGGAATATCAATAGTTCATAAGAGAAACATGAATATAATGGCATGATAAAGCATGATAATCATAAAATGGAAATGTGACCACAACACTTAACTTGGAATTAGCATGAGCCATGGCTCATTGCACATGGAGCATGAGTAAATCCTCATTGAAAATAAAGCACAAGTAAACCCTCATTGCACTTGAATTAGCATGATTCAAAACTCATTGCAAATTACGTATCATGATACTGTACTTTACCCAATGCATTGGAGCGCTATTAAGGTGCACCCTTCTTAAACATTTCATTTCATGCATAAGTGTTCCACATTGATCATAAATCATGGATTCATTAAACATAATCATTTATTCCATGATAAGGGACTGTTGAATTCATACATGAATCTTTATAATAAATGAGTAAATGTGCATAAAGGTGAATACCCTTGATGGAGAAATGGGCATGGTATTCACTACAAAATGACATTGGCTTAGAAAATCGGTGTGATTTCGGCAGCATAACGGTGTGACATAAGAATTCATAAAAAATGGTTGATGAGTGAGAAAGGGGTTCCTATAATATTTACATGTAATGGAAATTTTGGAGGTAATATGGATTCATGTCCCAACAATTGTAATGTAATTTAGATTCATTATACAAAAGTATTTCTTGAATGTAAATGTGGAGAGAGTTGTTCATTTCAGAATTTCGGCATAGTAACAGATGTACATGGGAGGAATTAAATGAGATAGAAAGGGGTCTACCATAATTGAAACATAAATAGGGAAATTTGAGGGTGGTTTGAAACCATACCCCAACATTCATAATTGAAATTAAAAGGTAAAAACAACTTAATGAAAATTGGAAAAATGAGAAAGGAAGAAAAAAACCCTTACATGGAAGTGTGCTATAAAAGGCCTGAGAGAGGCTTGAGAGGGGATTCTTGGGAGCGTGGGGAACCTTGTGAGGATTCTAGAGAGATTAGAGAAGACTTTGGATTAACTACAATTGTTTTGAGTTAGGAGGATGTGGGATCATGGGTGGTTTTATATAGGAAAGTTGATGGAATTCTTTATTATTTAGGTTTGGGACCCCTTATATTATATTAATCCAAACCACAAAACATCCCATGGTTTTTGCCAATTGTTTTTGGAAAGGGGATGAGTAAAATAATATTTTATAAGGCCAACGTCCGAACTTATTAAAATAATAGGGTTTCATATGTGGAGGTGAGTCACACTCCCATGGAAAACTATTTAAAAAGACAAGGTGTTTAATAAGTCTTGAGGGGTCCATTAATGATTTGAAAAGTAAGTAAAAAAACAAAAAATTACATTATTTTAATGGTAAAACATATATTATCCGAACATAAAGCTTTTATTATTTTATTACATCACTATTGGGTCATTATCATGTCATAAAACACATTATATATTTAAACAGTATTTAATTATTACCCAAAAATTTGACTGTCTCAGAAAATTATGAAAACTTCACCGTTGGATAATTTCGACGTCCTGATTCCAGAAATAACATTTATTTTATCCAAATAATTTTTTAAATATGTTAATTTTCACTTTCAAAATAAAAACCGACATTTATAAAAAATTCACGGGTTTTGACAGAAATTGCATTCAAACCATAATAAAAATTACAATTGCATTTATAAAATTATAAGATCACTTATATTTAATAAAAAATTAAATTAATAATAATAATACTATTTTATTAAAATATTATTTAATTCAAACAAATCCCTTAATTTAATAAAATAGAATTCTTAATTAAATAATAACTAAAAACATTATTTTTAATTTTAAAACAATTTAGAATGTATCGATAATGACATGAAAGTATATTCTTTATTATATACAAAAAAATAATTTACATGAACATAGAACTATTTTTTTGTTAAATAACCCCTTAAAACAGCCGCATAAGATCTAATGGTAAGGTGTGCGATAGTAACAGACTCTAGGGGTGGCTCGGATAACATCGCTCGAGCGGTAATCTCTATCAACTTCCACTTTTCACGTAGACGGTCCCGTTCAAGCTTGAAACGATGAAGCTCAGCTAGGGCTTGGTCAAGAGCGAAGGCCAAGGATGCCACCTCATTTCGAAGCTCCGACAAATGGGCTTCATATGGGGCAATTCTACCGGATGAGGCAATCGATTCCTTTTTCTGAGTAAATTGGATTTGATAAAGTCCTATATTTATACTAATCATGTGATCACTGTTCAACTTCTATAAAACCAACTATCAAAATTCATAACATAAAACCAAAGAAGTTGACATTTTATATAAACCTAATGAGTCATTTAATTATATCAAGAGGGATTTCCATTAATGAAACTTTTGGTCATTACATGGGGAGAATGTAATGACCTGGAATTTCCGTGGGAAATTATTTCTTAAATACATGGTAATTTTGTGAGTCCGTGAAAATTTAAAGCGAGTGATTCTGAGGC
Source organism: Viscum album (assembly GCA_963277665.1). NCBI lineage: Eukaryota > Viridiplantae > Streptophyta > Magnoliopsida > Santalales > Viscaceae > Viscum > Viscum album. Next base: position 88,591,460 of record OY728167.1, on the reverse strand, counting down.
CTAGTGTGCCCGAAATCAATTTCTGATGTTTTTTTCAGGTACGTTCAGTAATCGTATGAGCGGGTTATTATAACTTTTTAACCGGTGCTCAGAATTGAAATCTGAGGGCACCGTTGAAATTGCATCGCTGGTATTAACATTAGAAGACTTTCACATCGATAGCAGTTGTTCGAGATTAAAATATATTTTAATAACCTCCTCATGGAAGTTGGAGGTGGGAACACCACACCTTAATCTCCCATGAGTGTTTATGGTGGTGGGGCCCACCTGAACGTAACCTCCCACGACAGGTTACGATGTGGGGACCACTCAAGACCACATAACCTCCCATTTTAATAATAGGGGTCGGGACCACCCAACCCCTATTAATGGGAGGATAGTATAACCTCTCAACTCTCTCTCATTAATGAGGGAGAGCCTCTTGACCTTCCCATAATTTAATTGGTTCCAACTCCCCAATTAATTCTTGCCAACACACGTGAATTAATGAGGAGGAGCCTTTTAATTTAATTCACCCTTTTGAATTTGTGCCAATGAAATACTAGATTAACTAATATATTATTTTCCACAATGATTTCACATGGGTTATTGAAGGGAAAGCTCTCAACTATAAACGTCATCTTCCAATGAAGAACGCATTCTTCCAATGAAGAGAGTCGGTGATGGTCCCCTTTGATCATCATCCTCAAATACCTACTGATGTGGAACCACTTCTACAACCGTAGTGCGAATTTGGTTGTGGAAGAGTGCGGTGAACGCAATGAGCGACAACTGCATCTTCTTTTCATGATGAGCCAATTGATACCTCCCTAAATGCGGAGGGTACGGGCCAAACCAACATGGCCCGACCCCTCCGTCGTTCTTTTTTGAGATGATCCTTGGCATGGAGATGTAGTAACGAGATGACTAAGGCTGCGGTGAAAAAGATTGTGCTTCCCGTGGCCTCCGCAACTCGCACCGCCATCACGGTGCTCCGGCCCAACTAGCCCTGACCGAGCCGGCCTCCGTGCGTCCCGTGAATCCGGCCGCACTACCTCCTGGCCGCCAGCCCACCTGGCCACACCCTACTTTAAGACCTCTCAACCGCCTTCTAGCAATCCCGAGGCCCTCCCGGCCACATGCTGGCCTACCCGATGCCATCCCGGCGTCCTGCCGGCAATCCCTGGCCCGTTCTGGCCACCTGCTGGCCTCCCCGGCATCCTCCCGGCCGCCGACCGGCTTTTTCAGTGCCCTCCCTGCCGCCCAGCTGGTTGGACCATGCCTCCTCCTAGCCATCCCTACCACCCCACCTGCCCACCCAGGCCACCACCCGGCCCGCCCGGCCGCCCTGCCGGCCTGCCAAGGTTGCCACCCGGCTCACCCACCCGCCGCCCGGCCACCCTGCCTGCCTACCCAGACCGCCACCCGGCCTGCCCGGCCCACCCCGGCCTCCCCGGTCTCCCCACCGGCCTACCCAAGCCATCGCCTGGCCTTCCTGGCCGCCCTGCCGGCATACCCATGCTGCACCCCAATTCCCAACCCAATCGAAAGAGCCGCATCAGCCTCTCGAGTTAGCCAGAGGCCTCCCTCGCGGTTCCGCTAGCTGAAACAACCCAACATCCATGGCCGAGCCGCCGAACAACGCCCCTCAAAATGCTGGCTGAACTGAACTATCCATGCCCTCTGGGCTGATCCGCGACACTCGTGGTGTCCTCCGGGCCGAAAAACCCATGCGGCCTGCTGGGCTGGGCCCAGTGGTCTAGGGCGTACCTGACAGGTCGGCCCGCCCAGTGGGTCAAGATAGAACCAACAGGTCTAACCGGGTCAGCCTAGACTAAGACGGGCCATGATGGTCCGACCGAGTCGGACCAAACCCAATCCCACTACCATCCTTTACATTATTTGGCCATATCTTTGGAACTGGATGAACATTTGACGAACCATCAGTGGTTCTGGTTTTCTAGGAGCACGACGGTCCCGTTGAGTATACCCCACTGGAGTTCAAGGAAATGATGAGATATGATCAGGTTGGATCATACATGAATCCAAACACCCCCCTAGAATACAAATTTTATAACTCCCAGACCGGGCGCCTGATTGGTTTGTCGTCTGTTGCGTTGAGACCTCTATGATGAGGCGGACCTCTGAGATACATTTACAGTGGACCTATGGAGAGTTGGTGTATATAAAAATAGCTTGTGGAGCAGAACATCCAGAGACAGGCATGCATTTCTGTATGAACCTATTAGGTGGCTGACAGTTGACAACTGCTGATCAAACAACTCTGAGTGACTCTTATGGCCCAGTGGGGAGCACCTGGTTGTGGTGGCTGACCCATAGTAGAGGAGCGCATGGATGTGGCGGAAGACCTGTGGTACTCAACAGGAGAAGTACCTACATAGGCTATGAAGGGGAGTGCATGTTTGTGGCGACAGACCTATGGTGGGGAGTGTCTCTATGTGATGCAACAGACCCACGATGCTCGATAGGAGGAGTACCTGAGAAGTCCAAGGTTAGTGGGAAGTGCCTTGTTGTGTCCTTAGGCCAACTGTACTCGATAGAGGAGGAGTTCTCCAGCAGCTGATGGTTCAGAATGTTACTACCCCTATAATAAAAATCCTGGTTGAGCTGAGTTAATAAATATTGTGTTTACCTTATGATTGAGATGGATTACATGATAACTTAGGTATATGTATTGGTATATACCTAAGTAAGGCTATTTGTTGAATTCATACTATGTGGTTTATCCTTTTTAGATTTTGTGAGACCATGAGGGTATTGGGGTCCCAAATGAGTATCATTATACTCACCCATGCACGTGCTATGCCCGTACCTCGTTGAGTTGGATGAAGACGACTGACAATGAAAATCGAGGATGAGTGTGCCAGGACAAGATATTACCCCGAGGTGGACCACATAGCGTAACAAAACACGGAGAGACGGACATAACTAGAGTGCTGAGGAGACTATCTGTACATACCCTTCAGGTAGGAATCTCAGAGGATGATCCAACTTCATTTTTTCTTTTCTTTAGTTGTACTTGTACTTTTCAGTTCCTTGTACGTTACAGTTGGGCTTTTATTTCCAGCCCCATTTACTTTCTATAACTCTTTTTTACACAGTTTTACTTAGTGTTTTGCTTCCATAATGTACTCAGTTTGTGCGTGCTTACTGTTTATAAAGGAAATACCTTCCCAGCTTAGGGATTTATGCCTTCGGTGCTAGTCGCCTGCCCCTGGCCTATAGAAGGCGGGCTTGGGGTAATCACAAAATGGGTCCCGAGGAGGGGTAGTGACAACACATTATTTGATTCAATTTAGGAAAAAATGTATATGGATGCTACAACATGCCATCATATTCTGATGGATAGTGATTAGAAACATGGATATGAATAATTTAATATTAAATAAACCTTAAATCTATTATGCATTAAAAGGTCAATAATCCCTTAGTAAAAAAAGTAAATGGATAATGTTCTTGGTTTAAGATAAATATCAACACTTTGAGGAGTTATTTTACTACATATACTAATAAAATAAATAAAAATACTTACTTGACAAGTATAGTTTCACCCATTTGTAAAATTTCACTACAAACTCTTCTTTTTCTCCAAATTATGAGTATTTAAGATAAACTTTTCTTGCTTAAATCAACATTTGGTGAATGAAATAATCCAAAGAATATTAACTATATATTTTTCTTATCATATAAAATTATCAAAAAAAATAATGGGTAGGATATAAAGATTATAATTCTCTAAAATGAATCAACCTTTAAATGATGAAAAACTACTTTAATATCAAAAATAAAACAGTGATACCTGAAGTTCAACATAGGCCATTTGAAAAATAAATATCCTCAAATTCCTCAAATTAATTCTAATAATGATTGAAATTAAAAAATTATTTGATCACATAATATTCCATGATAAATTTATAGAATTACCTATAAATAAAATAAATGAAACATGAAGTCTCACACCAAAAACTAATCGCCAAAATAGTCTTCAAATATGCAACAATTTTAATAAATAAACTCAGTCCCCATAAGTCCATAATAAAATAATAAAATCCTCCAAAATATCATTAACCTTTTATTCCTCAATTATCTTCACTTAGTATTCCATATACCATGATCTTATAGGAGTCATAAAATAGTGAACGTATGCCGAAATAACATTATTCACTTAATCACCAAGTCATTTTCCAATCCACTGGCTGTCTATTAGATAATATATATTTTCAAAACATAAAATTATTTATTCTTTCTATAAAATAATTTAACTAAAAATAATAATTCATACTAGCCACTACATCATGTAGGCCAATGGTAGGTGATGCACCCATGCGACCTTTCGGTTGTGAGTTCAATTCCCACTGTCGTCCCAATCACAATGGGTTTTCACCCATCCTATGAGATTTCCTTTATCTAATACTATAGAATTATTATAAAATTTTCATAATATGATAAACTCTTTAAAAATAATTGTTTGAAGATTTAACCTCTTAGTTTATATCATACATTTCTTTTGCACACATAAAATAAATAACCCATAATTATCATTGAATTAAATGTCTAAAAAAATATAGTTAATCATGTTAAAATTTAGTAACCTAAATCCCAAAATGGGTTTCAAATATTTTTAACTTATGATAAATCAAATTATTTTAAACTCATGAAGATATCCAAAACACTTTATAAAACACCCAAAAAATTATAGGTTGTCTAAAAATCCTTGGACGCCAACTATAATGTACCAACAATAATCATAACTTATCTTAGTGTTTTTGAACTATAATTCAAATTAGAGGATCTTTTTTAGTTCCGGGTTTTAGTGAATTAGGGGAATATATTAAAATGTAGAACCCTAAATTAAATTTGGACAATTATACTCAGTAGACATTTTTTCCACCAAATGAAACTCATTTAAAATAAAACATGACAACTTTTCAAGACACATCTTCAATTCATTCATAATGACATATTCATTATCCTTACCAATATTAAGATGTGTAAAATTTTAATAAAACATTGGATGAGAACAAAAAGTTCAGCATGTGACATTAAATAAGTAAAGAAACTTATAGTCTATTAATATTTTACAGTCAAGAAACAATTTTCAGAAAATTATAGTTTCCTACCATAAATCATAATAACTTTAGTTCACCTACAGATATCATATGATTCCTATAAAACACCATGGAAAACATAAATCCTAAAGGTAAAATGTGGAATCCATATCATTCTTACATTGTAGCTTTAATTGCTACATGGGGAGTAACCTTCATGGTTACATTTGGAATAACCACCATGGCATATTCTCTCAATCTCTTCGGAGAAACACAACCAGTTAACTCCACCTCATTACCCAATGAATTAGGGAGCTATAATGGTATAAATTACCCTCAGTTTACCATGGAAGCACCTTTATATATATATAATTCCCCAGAACCATAACCTAATCAAAACACATAAACCAAGCATAAAAGAAAAATAACTTTTCTACTTTGAAATCACTTTTCATTTTGACAAAGTAATTCGCAAAAAATGATAATAATTTAATTTTAATAAAAATTATAAACATGTGATGGAATATTAAAAAAATAAATGTTTCCTAAAAGTATAAAATCCTTTCATGATTTATATGATAAAAAAGCATTCATTGTCGATTTCATTTACATAGTTAAAAAATTAAATTTTAAAGAGGGGGTTCAAAAGAATGTACCTTTCCAAATCACATTTCAAAAATAAAACAGTGAAAATATAAAAAAAAGATCACTTGTCTATAGATAAAATTAATTCCTTTATAGGATTAAAAATTTCAATTAATGTTCCGGGTGGCGGATAATTTTTTGCCACTCTATATGTTAAAAAGGACATTCCTTTTGTTGTTTCTCAAAAAAATCATTATAAAACACAAAAAAAGTCCTCTAGAATTTTTTTGAATTAAATTATAACAATATATAAACAATTATTTTAAATTCAGTTAATATCAATATAAAAAATATTTCAAATAATATAAATATTATTAACATGAAAGGAACGACGTGATAATTAAATCATTAAACATTCAAGGTGTCTCATACCAATTTGAACGTTTAAATATTAATCTCCATGAAAGAATAAATTTACCAAAACCTTATATAACATGACTATAGATAAAAAAAATTATATTAAATTTTATTATGTATGTAAATACACCTTATAAATTAATAGTTGTGCATATAATTATGAAATGCCTCAATAAAATGAGATTGAGACAAAATCCCTTAGCTTGAGTCCAAATCATCATGTACAATATACATCATCGCAAATAATATTCATAGGATATTTATTAACTTTTGGAGAAAATTTTTAAATTTAATTATTCCTTCTTATCACTTATTATCATGTTATTAAAATTATTTAATTATTTATGGTCATGTATGTTTTTTTTTTGAGGAGTTTAGATACTTCAGTCCAAAATGAATTTGGTATGTTTTCAATAATCACAGTGGTAACAATTCCATCATCTCTATAATATTATATTGTAAATAATAATCACTATTATAATAAAATAATTCTTATAAATCCATTCATTAAATACGGTTTTGAAAAATGACCTGCATTTCATTCAAAGAGATAGTAATCCACACACATGCATGGGTAACATTTTCATTTTTCAACAATCATTATGGAAATAAGGTAAGTATTATTTTACATATCCAAAATGATAATGATATAAATAATATCTTATTAATAATTTAAATATTATCATATATATAATCCATGTTATTTTGTGTTGAAAAATGAATCACATAAATTCGTGGAGGTGATAGTTCACATGTATGCAAGAACGGCATTATAATTTTCAATTTCATTAATACTAAGATTTTAATTGATAATTAATAATATTATAATGATCAATATGTAATTAATATCATATATAAACATTTATTCCACAATTATAAAAAGTATTAAGAGATATTATTGTAAAATGATTTATATTTGTTCATGGAGGTGATAGTTCACACGTACTCAAGAATGATTAATTGTATTCCCTTTTGAAGGAAGTGGATATTTATTTAGGTGATTTTATTATCATAAAAATATCTAATTATATTGAGGATTTAGTTTTTATTATTTCATCATTGTGGACGAATATTAGTTAGATGTGGATGAAGAATAAAAAAAACACTTAATTAAAAATGATATATCTTCCACGGATGATCTCCATTGATTAACACATTAATACCTATAATGTGAGTGCTATGAATAACAACAAGAATATAGAATGTGGTTATGGATTCTATTAAGGTCTTATGGGAGATCATGGATGAACCAAATAGGTTTTGAGGTGTGAATAATAAAGAAGAATGGGTTCCCTTTAATTGTAGATGGTGTGGCACTATTGGTAATATTTAAATTATTAAATTAATTTAAATTGAATTTATATTTGAAATAGAAACAAATATATTTATATAAATATTGTAAATAATCAACTTCATACAACGATAATTAGTTAAATTTGGACAAATTTTTTAATCCTTATCTTTTTGTTTTAACACTTATTAATTTGTACAATGATATAATGTAATTTAAACATTGGGGTTAATATAATTACTATATAATGAATGAAAACAACTAAATAAGTAATTGATGAAATTTTATGACATATAAAAATCATATGGGTGAAATTTGGAAATTTATAAATATAATATTCCTTATTAAAATATTATTTATTTTAAAATTTCTATAATGAAAATTTTGACACTTTTCATTAGTTTACTTTTTAAAAATATTACAGTAGTATTATATATTTGAAAATAATCCTTAAAATAATCAATAGCATGTCAATATAATCCTAAATTTTTTTGGAGGAAATTAGTTTTATAAAATTTTATTTAATTTAATTTTTTTAATATCTTTTATTTGATTCTTCTATTAATTATAGAATAACTACATCATCCTTGTGTCGCCATTTAATTTTAATATATCATTCCAAAATAATATAAATAAATTATCATGATATATATAAACATTTTATATTTCTATACAAATTTTTATTCTAATATATCACATGTAAAATTACATATTAATAATAATAGACCTCTTATAAACAAGGGTGTGAAAAAACTTGTATTCTCTTTGAATATAATATTATAAATTCATTAAGATCCTCCAAGATGCTCCATGTGGTCCTAAAATTGACCAAATGATGATATTGGTTGGAAAAGACTCATAAATATAAACTATAACAAGTGTTAGAGTACTTTTTTTAATATTTATAATATATTTGTTACCTTTAAATACCTAATTTACCCTAAACATTGGTGATAAAACATTATTTATAAATATTATTGTTCCTAATGTCCCTAAATAAAATGTTACTGTGCATATAATTTGGAGCTTATGATTCTAATTTTATAATCCATTTTCCATAAGCAATACATAGAAAGGTATGAAATTAAATAAAACTTAATTTCTTTGACGGAATGAGAATACATGTTTTAAAGTAAAAATGTGAAAATTTTCACAAAGTTTTATCATCGAATTTCAATGTGATATTGATTCAAATGGTATAAAATTAATTAATTGATAAAAACATAATCTAATTATACTTCAAAACCATTAAAAAATATTATTTAACATTATAAATAAATTTTATGAAAAAGTAGTTTTCAATTATATTTCATTATTTGTTTCAATATTCATCATAAAATGAATCTTATAAGAAAAAAAACAAAAAAATTCCAATGTAAATTTTGATGTCCTGCATCCAATTAAGATATTTATTTAGTCTAATATAACTTATAAATGTTTCAAAAAATCGATTTAATTTTGGTTCTCCATTAAAAGGATGTATAAGTGTGTTTTTAAAAATACTCTTATTTATGCATAAAATTGAAATTTATCTTATGTCTTGATTAGAAAACTTATAATATTAATTTTAATGATTTGAAGGAATATGATATATATATATATATATATATCTTTAAAATAACACAATATTAGTGATTTTATTATTTATTGGTAATAAAACACAGTTGTGAACATTTAAATAGTTAAAAAACATTTCTTCTTATTTTAAAAAGGGTTTTACATTGATTTATAAATAATTGATCACTCAACCATTAAATATATATTCAAGAGTAGACCATATTATCATTTTTTAGTTAATACTGTTCATTCCCTCTATTATAATGGATATGATATAAGGGTAAAATTTAAATAATAATATTTTGTTTTCTGTTTAGGCTCGATGTAGTGTATTTTATACACCATCAAACATAATATTTATTTTCAAAAACATGGGATGATGAAAAGAATCACTTTATTCATCTCAAAAGAACAATTTTAGGACTAAATTACTCTACCATTCCATGTCTAAATCCCTACCATGGTTTCCCAAATCTCTCAGGAAGATCTTCCCAATAATTTAGAAGCACCCTCCTAAGGCAATAGATTCTCTCTTTATCCTCTTTATCTAAAAACTCTAGTATGTTAGGATTTTTTCCATTTTAAAAAATATGATATTTTCACAAACATCCCTATTACATCCACCAAATTTTATAATTAATTTGAGTTCCATTTAACTCTTATTAATCCCTCCCTTGATCCTTTATACACGGACATTATGTTATACAAATTATTCATTCATTTTCTTTACCTAGAATTAGTGCAATGAATTCCTATACATGTTTCCACTCCTGGGTATTCATCTATATTTACCTATACCTATTTGATCAGGGACATCCTTTTATATAACCCACAATACATAGTTGTGGTATTTAATGTGAATAAATATTTATTTTTGTTGAATTATCTATGTGGCACACAAGAGCATGTACATATTATGATGGGTGTGCCCAAATAGCACTCCAATGCATTGGGTAATGACTTAGTCTCATGAGATTAAATTTATGGTATTTTTGATTAATACTTGTATACTATGAGATATTATCCACCATGTGATGTTGTATTGGAAATTTGTCTTGACTAATGTGAATGACATGATTTTTGTTGTTTCGAGAATCCTATTTTTTCATTATATTATCATGTTAAATCATGCTTCATTGTTCATGATTATGATTCACACCCATCTTTTATTACCTTCATATTCCTCTTGGTTTATATGCACTAATTTTCCTTATATAATGAAACTTTTATTCCTAAACTAGGATTTATAGGTGACCCTTTTTTTATGTGTGTCCCTAGGTTATCTTGTGCAGTTTTAGAAGAATGATGAAATTCAAGGATAATGTTGTAGATGATTCTAATAATTTTATTATATCTATATTTCATTTTGATTCTATATGTACCTCATTTTCCCAAATACAATAGGCTTTTATTTTTTTTAATATTTTAATATTTATACAATTATGTAATAAATCCTGAAATAATGTGAATTAATGATATAGGATGTCGTTTTTGGTATCAGAGAAAAGCCTTGATATTTTTGGGATTAGGATTAAAAACCTATAGAAAAATCCATAGGATGAATTATAAACCTCAAAACCATTACTAAATATTGTTAAATTGGACATTTTTTGGTTTCCAAGAAAATAAATTAATCTATGGATTCTACACGTGGATGTGGTTCTAGAACATAATTACATAGTGGTAATAAAACTAAAAATGGTGAATTGAAATGGACTCAATCATTAACTGCTTCCTAAAAATGAGACTTCTACATACCTCATTTTACAGTATCAAGGTATATCATTTATTAAATTTACAACATCCTTAGAAAAAATTATTTATGGAACAGAAAATATCCTTACGATATTTTTTATCAAATAGATCATGGAAAATATAGATTGAAACATCTAAATTGATAGATTACATAATATATATCATTTACGAGTTATTATTTTTTAATTTTCATGATTTACAAACTATGTGTTTATTTTTTTAAAATAATCATCCTTAATTTTTCGTTTTTTCAAGCCAAATAATTGGAAATAATTGAATGTTAGTCAAAAACAAATATGAGGAGTAATGTAATTGCTTTTAAAATGATATTCTTAGCCTGGCAGGAGAAGGAGTTGGGAAATTTATGAGAAAACATTCTCAATTAGCTCGTGTCTTCTACTAAAGCATGAATTATGTGTAATTCCCAAATTCCCCTAAGAAAGAAAAATTTGTATTTGAGTCCTTTTTGTGACAATGTCTTTTTTAGCGCATCTTTTGACCCCTTAGTCACAACAAAATGGATCAACTCCTTGTGGATGTTTTTTCCATAATTCAATGGTTTGATAAGGAGAAGGTCATTCCAGATATTTATCATATGGTAGCATACGCTGATCAATGGCGGTCTTTAGTAAAAATGATGTAGCATGAGTAGAAGATTGAAGTGATGTAGTATGAGGAATTTTAGAAAATGAATTTCAACAAATCTTTTCCATAGACTCATTCAATAAAAAATTAAGTATTTTTTCTTTATCATTAAGAAAATAGATGATGAACCTCTTAGGGTTTATGCAGAAAACATCATAATATATTCATGATATGACTCTTACTTTTTCATTACCACAAAAATTAGCGTTTACCACTTTTTTTATGAATCCATGTATATGAAGACTCAAAGAATTCAAGACTTTTAGAAATGTTATGAAATTGTCTAATATCCCATCAAATTCAAAATGGATATCATTCAAACTCATGGATCTCATGGGGATATGAACATGAAAATGGAGATTCATTCTGTTGGTACGATAGAGAAGTCTTACAGTGGAATGAAATCCAAACACATCAATTATAAAAAGTTTGGGATGAATAATCCTATAAATATCCTAAGGAAGATGAAGAAATGATTAAGGTGTTGGACGGAAGGGAAAATAGGTAGCGATTACTAATACAAATGAACCCCCAATTTAATGGAATATAGGAATGATCTAGTTAATTCTCATCTAGGATTAAAATGTTTCAATTTTAAGGAAAATGATCATTAATATAGAAATTGACCAAAGCTATGGTTTTTTGGAGATATTCAATGGAAACAACCTCTAAGGAGTAATGGGAGTGGTTATATGGTCATAACTGGTGAGGTGGGTCCCAATAATTAGGTGGTGGTAAGTACACCAATTTTGCTTCCATGTATATAAAACTGAATTTTTTATTTTCGATCAACAAATTATTTTATCTCAATATGTTTTAGTAGATATATTTAATCATGACCACAAATATTTCAAGAATAGATATTCATCCAAAGAATATAACTCCTACCCTATCATGAATTATGAGTCGATATTTCCAGAATAAATTTTGATACATCCATTATTGTAATTCGATGTTATTATGGGCCAGGATTTTCATTACCTATATAATGATAATATAAATTTAAAAGAGAATAAAATAAACCTCTATATTTTGAATGTCCGTTCATTTCTATATGTATGAATAGTAGATGAAAAATCTTCTTTACTACCAAAATATTAACCAGTTATATTAATACCTTGTAAGAAAAAATATCTAGATCAAATGATTGATACAAAATAAGCTATCATCCATTATTATATTCCCATTTTGACGGAATACATTGATGTGTTTCCCAAATAATTATTTGTACTTCCCTCTATCCTAGAGGTTAGATTTTGATTCTATCATATACCCAATCATGAATTAATATCTCGTGGTCCATAGAGAATGATTAATTTTCAAATTTTGGAGGTGAAGTATCAACTATAAAAAAATTGGATAACGGTTGCATACCCCAAAGTGATTGACCATGGGGTGCACTAATCCTATTCATTAATAATAAGTAGTGGTCAGTGTGACCCATTACTAATTATCATGATATAAACATGATCAAGAAAAAGAGAATGTATCCACATCCATGGATTTATGAATTATTTTACCATCTATGTGGATTATGGAATTTATCTATGGTGGAACATTAGTTGGGATATTATCATGTAATAGTTAATAAAGAGGATATCCTGAAGACAACATCTCATATAACACATATGAATTAAAAGTTCATAATGATGCAATTTATACACATTAATACTCAAGAAATCATCATTTAAATGATGAATAGTTTCATTAGAGATTACCTCAATAAATTTGTGGCATTATATTAGTCGATATTCTCATTTATTGATTAGAGTACTCTTTCACTATCATTAATCTCATTGATAAACCTTCATGTACCCGCGTTATCCTACCAAATTGTCCTAAAATTTTCTATGTCGACTATTTGTGTAGTGAATACTGTAACCTATTTACACATAAGGGTATTCACCTATATTTATATATAATTCATTTATTGGGGAAATAAATATGTGTAACCCACAATACTTAATTGTGGTTTTAAATTTGATAAAATATGTCCTTATGATGAATGATATATGTGGCACACATGAGCATATAAGTTTTATGATGGGTTCACCCAAGTTGTTCTCCAATGCTTTGGGTAATGTTTTTTCTCATGAAACATCATCTATGGAGTTAGAGAATCAATCTAATTCATTATGGGACTCATTACTCTATGATATGTTGTCCTCATAGTTATCCATGAATTATGTTTATGAATGATTCTTGTTGTAACCTCATTCTTATATTTCATTCACAATATCAGGTAATATCGTGTCTTACAATAATAGATTAAGATTATCAGCCATCTTTTGTAACCTTGATATTCCTATTTACTCACATGTATAGATTTACATAATGATATTCTTTGTTTATTCACATACCATACATTAAATACCACTCATTTCTTATGTACATCCCAAAATTATCACTTTCAATTTGAGAAGAATGATGCAATTTTCGAGATCAGTTTAAAGAATTAGTAAAAAAATGTTGATGTACCCATGTATCATGTTCATGTTGAACATAAATAATTTCCTAAACACACTAGGTTACGTTAAATTTTTGGATTGTATTCTATGTAAATTTATGTACAAAATCATGAAACATAGTGTATAAAATATAAGGGTTGTCATATTATACTATATTTTAATTGTATTATTAATATTTATATAAAAAGGATATGATTTTTTGTACGTATTATGGTTCCAAATTTCTATTTATTTTCATATTAATAAACTTTCTTTCCTATTTTATGCTAAAATTTTTATATCATGATTCATGTGTTATGATCTATATTTAATTTGTCAATTATTTCATCATTTTATGGTCATATACCTTAATTGAATTCATAGACCTATATAGAAACCCTTGATAAACATAACATAATATTACAATAATATCCTTATTTAAATAATATGTATCACCGACAGTAACATAACCAAAATAACTAATGGTCTTGTTTATTATATATTAGAAATTTAAACATATTATTTAAAATAATTTCAAAATTTTAAACATAATGATGCACCAATTGAACCTTTAAATACATCTCACAAGAAACAGTCATCTCTTTAACATAGGGATTACAAACGTAAGAAAGGTGTAAGATCAAGTGTTCAGTAAAGGAAAATCCATTTTAAATTGTGTTAGACCATAAACATGAATAAGAATGTGTGGAAGTCATTAATATCATGATTGAAGATCATTACACCATGTATGATAATCATAAAACCATATAGAGGAATAAAATATCATACAAAGGTTGTTAAGGAAGATTAAAATATATGACTTGGCTCCAAAAAATATAATTAATCATAAAAATTATTAACATGATATAAAAGTGTGGAGTACATTAAAAATATTGATTGATCATGAAAATAAGAAATTTAATTTTAACGAATGGAATCATGTAAAATTACCATTACTTGATAAGAAACATGGTTTTTTATAATAGCTATAATCATAAGAAATATCATCTGAGAAAACCTATTATGGTTATGCCTATGTGAACAAACTCATTATGTTCTTGACTAAAAATTTGAGCAAACCGCTCATGCACATGACACTATAAAAATTTCATTATTTCCATACTCGACCATCTCATGATATATAAATGAAAACCAATGCATTGGAAGTAAACATAGGATCTTATTCTTCATCTTCCATACATATGTCTGCCACATAAATTCAGTCATTATTATAACATCATTAAATAATGATAAAATAATGGGTTTGATAGTCATCTCACTTAATATGATCTTAAAAATCATAAGATATAAAATAGTAATTTAATAAATTAATTCATAACGTAAAATCATATGTAGGATGACTAAACCATCACTTCAGGGGAGATTGACTATGGAGAGACAATTAAACTGAAGATAAATAAGTTTCCAGAAAACTTTTTATCACATTTTTATAAAATATAAAGTTTAAATTACTTTGAAAAAGAATATTATTATAAGAAAATGAAAATAAATTTTGAAAAGCTTATTATAATTATTTATAAATAAAATATCATTAAAAATACATAAAGATGGAAAAATGAGAATTGAAATTTCACAAAAAAATTACATTCTAAAGAATCTATAATATTGATTACATGAAAACACATAATGTTTTCAAAAAGGGGAAGTGAAAATACGTTGAAATAATTTAATTTAATAAATAATCATTAGTAATAGAAAAAAAAAGAAATAATGTTTTCGAAAATGGATGTGAAAATATTTTTATAAAACATAATTTTTAAAATAATCATTAATAAGGGATCCCTAGAAAAGGTCATAAATATTATTAAATAAAAATATAGAGTGGGTGTTAAACCATATTATTTTGAATGTAGAGAAAATTATTTTGGAAATTTTTATGTAAAGCTTCCTAAAAACCACATCATTTTAAATGTGGTGAAATATTTTTTAAAATATTAAAATATGTGAATAAAAGGATCATTGGAGACAAACCTATTTGAGTTTCCACTAGGGAAATGAAAATAATCGTGGGAAGTAAAAACATGGACATATATGGAAATTAAATTAAAATAAATTGGAATTATTTTACAAAAATGATTTATAATGAAACTATAGACTAATAATGGTAGATTTATTTTGTTCAAAACGTTATTTCAAAAATAAAAATGGTGGAAAAAATCCTACCATTTTCATAGTTTATGATAGACCAATATTGACAAATAATAGACTAATAAGAGTGATTCTGACCCTTGAAAGGGATTTGAGTCGGGGAAACCCCTTACAACATTTTTATCTTAGGAATGAAACACCCAATAGAGATATAACATTAATGGGAAAACTCAATATCATGAAATATAAAATTATAAATAATAATGATAATAGGGTTGAATTTACACTATTTAAATGGAAACATTGTGTATAATGTTAACATGTATCAAGGGATTCATCTTTGAACAGTGAAACCATTACATTACATTCCTTCATAGTTATAAGAACTAAACATTTCATTAAAGAAAAATAAATATCATAATTTACTATTTTTGATCTATCTTAATACATAAATTTATTTATAAATTCCTTTTATGATCATTATCTACATGTATATTTGTTAGTATTTTAATATTTTCCAACATCAAATGTTTATAATTTTTTCTATTTATAGATATTTTGTAGCATTGTCGTTGCAATTAATTCTTCTTAAAGAGTTAATAATTAATGATTCATTTATTTTATTGTTATTTATGATTTATAATTACTTATGTAGAATAAATTTATTTTAAGGAGTAATTTATTCTTTATCCTGAAATGTGAAATTGACAATGACTATTTTTTGATGACTTTCAAACTATGAAGGGTGTTTTCAAAATTAATGAGTCAATTATTGATGTTTCATTTCCATAAATGAAATAGTTATATAAAAATATATAAATTAATATAAAAAAACTTATTTTCCCTTCATCATCTATGATATAATTTCACATCATTTTTCAAGTAGGTCGCCAAACCGACCCAATCCTTAACAAAATATGATTATTGATGATTATAACGTTATTTAGTTGTAATATCATTTCACCAGTAGCATAGTTATATAATATAGTGTTTTTTATTGTGATATATCATGATTTTAATGTTTTAATAATAATAATTAGTGTATACGAAAATTTTCCATAACTATAATTATTGTTTTCCACTTATTACAGTAGTTTTAAATGAATATATTTACGATAATCGTATTTGATTATATATATAATTGATTCTATGATTTTTTTATACTACAGTACTAATGATATCAAAAACCTAATATTTATATTACACATTCATTCTCATGACCGTCCATGCAAATTGGTGATGAAATAAAAAATGGAAATCAATCATCCTATAGGGGTTGTAATCTACATGTATGCATGGTTGATGAAGTTTTTTTCCATAAAATATGTAGTATAAGTAATTTTTTTATCAATAAAAAATTAAAAACAACTCATTAATATTATAATTTTTTAAAAAATATTAACTTTTATGACTAGCCTTGTAAGGTAGTTAAGGAAAACATATAAAAAATTATATCCTGGATGTGGTAGTGTGCACAACAAGGAATTCACAATTTAATTTTTCATAAGGAAAAAATGGAGGGTGGTTAGTTTTTGTACAATCATTATAATAACATTCTAGTATGATATTTATAAATATTTATTCATTATAATATGGTGATAATAATTTTTAGAATGAGGAAAAGCTTATATAGAAATAAAAAAACAAATAAAAGTTTAAGAACTTATACATCACTTCATGGACTATAGCCTCTGTGAGTGGGTTTAAACCATAGAGTAGAAATAGATTGAGAAAAAAACTAATTAAGGTGGATAATAGTGTGGATAATATTGATAGGTTTATTATGGTCTGAATGTTATGGGTTTTGGTGTGGGGGAAGTGAGGAGAGTAGTGACACTTTTATAATTGAAAACAGAGTGGCATTTTTGTAAATATAAAAATTTATTCAACAATTAGAAGTCAGACTCAAACCAAATCCTAAATTTATAAATAATGGATTTTATGTATGATAAGGTTGATAAAAACATCAAAAAATCCTAAATAAACATGATTTATGCATTTTATGCACTTTAACTCCAATATTACTATTAGGTCTACTAGGTCGAATCCCTGGATAGGGGGCGAGTCGGGTTATCACACATTAAGACATTCTCACCTTTAGATCTTGTTTCATTGCTAGAAAAAAGTCAATTCCCTTTTCCTCCTATGGAAATATATGAATAGATATAAAATCATACACAAGACACAACAATTTTGATTTGGTTCACCCTCATCGTGCTACGTCCAAGGAGCATACACCAATGATGTGCCGATGTAAAATATTCATGAAGGCTCACATCCAATAATGAGTAAAATGTTTGGGATAGATCTTCTATGCCCAGACTCACTTCCTCTACAAGGTTTCAGGTCTACTAATTTTATTCCCAAGGGTCACCCACTATTACATTTTTTCTGGCTCGCTGCTGTTGGAAAGGGTCACCATCTTTCTCTTTCTTCGCTCACTGCACTCTGAATGGAATACAGTTATAGTTTATAGATGTGTAGGTCAAAAAATGTTTATGGACATGTAGGTCCCTTAAATTTGTTTAATTCATGCACCCTCAACTTTAAGAGGATGCTCTATTGTAGTTCCATTTTCACCCACAGATGAAGTCCACCTTCTTGAGTACTCATAGGTACCCAAATATACATTCACAAAATGAATTTAGGATTTCAAAAGATTA
This sequence comes from Viscum album, assembly GCA_963277665.1. Taxonomy (NCBI): domain Eukaryota; kingdom Viridiplantae; phylum Streptophyta; class Magnoliopsida; order Santalales; family Viscaceae; genus Viscum; species Viscum album. The sequence continues at coordinate 88,572,943 of OY728167.1, read as the reverse complement.
CTTTTAAAAATCATGAACCACCATGTCCACCGTAAAATGTGTAGCATGTATGGTATACAGAAAAACTCCTTTTCATATCACTTCCACCGCTGCAAACCACCCTTCATATACGGACTGCCTCCGCCTTGCTGATCACGTACCGCTACCGCATATCGATTCAACAAATCTCCTCTGTGAGACACCCACTATCCATGAATCATTCTCTATTCGTGGATTTCCTTCTCTTCCATGTAACCTAGATCTCTCTAAGTGTACCACTTGCATAATTCACTTTCTAGTGTTCGAGAGATTCCTCCTCCACGTACCGAGTCTTAACCGGATATAGATTTTTGCTTAAATCCTTATGCGGGATTTATTCCTTGAAAACAACTATAGCCTTCATGGGAGTATCCTTCTCAAACCACCTTAATACATTTCTAAATTCTCAGATAAAAAATATTCTTTAATGACTTTAGATTCCAATAGTAATCTATGGTATCAATGATACTTATATAGGAAAACATATCAGCTTAATCCACTGAATTGAGATGTATCAAATCTTTGATCCAGCCTCCACCATCTACCGTTATTTCTACCACCATGAACATATCCACCAGCGAACCATTCTTCCACACCTTCCTCATACTGCATGTTTTCCTACACATCCGATCGGTTTTTCTAATTAACAATCCATCAATGTACCACATTGCCTTCCTTTGTGAACAGTTTTCGCAATCGTTTCTGGTTTCGCGAACCACTCACACCACTCCACATACCGTTCTTGGAACATGGTACACGTCCCATGAATAATGGTACAAAAATATCATCATTTTCCAAATTTCTTCAACATCCATCATATTGTTCACTCCTATGAATAAATCCATCATTTTCTAACCTCAAACTCATGATTTTGAGGCCCTAAATTTGTTAAATTCTGGGAAATTGTGCTACCTTAAAAACATATCCTACGCAAACACCACCCATTCTCCTTTACGATCAGCTAACATTTTCAACAAACACAACCACACCAAAAAATACTGAGATGAGATCTTGATGGATTTTTTTCACAACTATTTCCCCCTTTGGGTTTGTTGAAAACTCTTCTCATAATAATTCTTGAACATTTTGATACCTCATTAAAACTAATTCCATCTTCAACCACCGGTCACTTCATGCGATTAAGATAGAGATCAAGGATTTACTAAAAACGTACATTAATACCAAATTATAAATACTCGGTGTGAGAAAAAAGTGTAATTGAATAGTTCATCGAATAATCACTACATTTTTGACATCAATATTTGGTAGTAAAAAAATTCTAATTCCTGAGTTCTAGAAGCCTTCCCACTCCATTCCAACACTAATCTTCTACAATTATCATGATAATTAGCTATCATGATACCTATTATTTGATCGATCACATATTTAATCGTTAGATTTAATGCTCCCCCTACATTACAGCTCCTCTAACCAGCTTCATACCAACTTCAACTTCCCTTATCATGCTGCTCTATGAACAGATTTTCCCTATGTCTTTCCTCCCCAAAAATAGTCACATCTTATCCCCCTTTTTTCAACCAACCCAAAGGGAACTTCATGATTTTTTTAAATAGGGTAATGAACACATATTCGTACATTAGGTAAAAAAACATCATACCTCGAGGATAGGGGGATCCACATCCACACTTGTTCAAGTGTGGGAAGTCGATTGTACTCCTAGAGCCAATAGATTCTTTTCAAAGGCTTCTTTAGATAATAACGTTGTCGGAATGTATGGATCATATTTTTCTATAGGCACATACTCCAACTTCAAAAGCCCATGATTAATGGACTTGATCTTTCCACAGATTTATAGGACATCAATTGTCACAAATAATTCCTATCAGAAATTTCACTTCAACACATATATCATCAATTTTCTACTTCATCCATAATTATTGCATGCAATCTTGAGTTCTGAAATGTATTAATCTTCTGTGGTACATAAAGAAATACAATATTGTTTCTTGATTAACCTCATGATACACAATACTCCAAGATAAAATCCACCTCCTAATGTTGATTTCCTGCCATCTGCTGAACCAGCCCAATAGATATTTGTATATCCCAATAACTCTTGCTGATATTTATCATTATACATTATGAAAAAAATCCATTATTCCCTTGAAATACTGATGAATTATTTTTACTACAATCATGTGGCTCTCCATGGGATTGATTTGATAACTCACTACTTATAATATGGAAAATACCATATTAGCCCTTGTTACTATCAAGTACATTTGTCATCCAACTATTTTCATATATTATGTGATATTAACTGCCTTGACTTCATCATCCCATGACATCTCACAAATCCTTGACATTTCAAACTCTCTATTAATGAATTCAGAAAACTGTATCAATTATGCTTCAACTGGAAAACCAATGATTATGTCATATACATAAACCATTACCGTCATCATTTGACGGTTTCCATTGATGAAATATAGATTTTAATAAACTCCACCACGATAGAAACTGTGTTATTTTAGAAACTGATCATTCATTGAATACCATGATCTTGGTTTTTGCTTCAATATATATAAGGCCTTCTTCATCTGAAAAACTATATTTTCAAATTCATGAATGAGAAAAACATATGGTTTCTCAATGTAGACATCTTCTTCCAAAATTCCATTGGGAAATTATGACTTGACATCCATTTTGAAAACATATAACTTTCATTGAAAAACTAGGGACAAGAAAAATCAAATTGTTTCAATCCTTATGATGGGTGAAAATGTCACATCAATATCAATACACTCAATGTGGGAGTACCCTTTTCACACCATGTATGGTTTTTTTGAATCACAACATCTTATTCATTCATTATGTTGAGGAAGAACCATTTTTCCATATGAAATTATTGTCTTCTGGTCTCGAAGCAATTTCTCACATTTGATTCTTCCCAATTTGGTCATGCTCTCCATTCATTACCTGAACCCAATTATCATCATTAGCTGCATCATTAATTCCTTTAGCCTCCAATTTTGATAAGTATGATGCTTTCTATAGAAACTTCATACTTTTTTTCTATAGAGGTGTCGTTGGATCACCAATTATGTTCATACTATCAATTTCAGCTCTTCATTCTTGTCTCTTGGAAGACACTGATTTATTCGTATCATCTGAATATTATTTTGAATCAATCTATAGAGCTAGAGTGTCTCTTGATCTACTCATATCTTCATTGTTATCCTCCTGAGTTTTCTCATGTATTTGATAATTCCTTTCATTTTATATAATAGCCACATTATGAATTTCAATTTGGATTCCCAGCCACTTATTGAATCATTTATATGATTTACTTTTCTTTGAGTAACCCATGAATATCCCTTCATCCCCACATGATTCAAATTTCTTATGTTTCTCCTTATTGAGATTGAATATTTTACATCTGAATATTTGAAAGTACTTCAGTGATGGATTCTATTAGTAACATAACTCATATAGAGTATTCTCCTCTTTTAGAAAATTTAAATCTCTATTTTATGTGTACAATATTGTCATCAATGCTTCTTTCTAGAATTTCTCTAGAAGGTCTTTCTCAAAGACCATTGTTCTTGACATATTGTTGACAATCTGATTTCTCCTCTCAACAACTCCATTATTATGTGGAGTTATTACTACTGTAATGTGATTCCTTACCTCATGTTTCCTGAGATAATCTACCTCATGGATATTTGTGAACATTGTTCCATTATATGTTCTAATCGTCCGGATTTTCTGACCAAGCATCTTTTTACACTCCCTTCGATATCTTGTAATATAACCGAACACTTCATATTTGTGGGTGATTATTGATACCCATACCATTGTTATGTAGTCATCATTGAAGAGAACATAATATATCCTCCCATAAATAGCCATGGATGAAATTGGTCCACACAAATCAATATGAACCAGCTCAAGAAATATTATTGACTTGTTCTCCGTTTTCATATATGTCTTCCAAGTGATCTCCCCCTATTGGAAGGCATCATACGTATGAATAAAATCACATGATAATATAAGGAGATTTTGATCTATATCATATTTCACCAGATCATCAATGGAACCGTGGATTATATGGCTATGTCTCTTATTCCATAACGTGTTTTCTACTAAAATGGATTGAAAGCACATATTAAATATCCACTCACGTGATAGAGATTCTATTTTTACGCATTCCTTGAAACAAAAAAACACCATATTTTTCCTTAATCATACATAAACTCTTGTCAAAACTTTTTTCATTCCCTGAATCACACTATTGACTGACACTAAGTATGTTGTGACTGTCTCCCTCAACAACGATGACATCTAATCTCTTTTCTTTTCCTCCAAACATGGACTTTCATGACCCAATAATTTTCAGGCCCTAATCATTACCGAATATTACGATACATTTTTATGGTACCTGACTCCAGTCACCAGATCCTTATTTCCTGTAAAATGATATGTGAATACACTATAAATTATCCATATCCCTGTGGGATATGATTCCTTGAAAGAAATTTCTACAACCACGACCTACTCTACCCTTTTATTTTTGAAACAATTCTTTGATGTCCTACTTGTCATGGAATGATAACCTTGATCTTTCTCTGAATATGATGGAACATATTCATACTACAGAGCTAAAAATTGATTATGAATTTTATGCTCCCTTGAAGATACATTTGGCTGCATATTATGAATAAATTAAGTCTTTCTTGGCACATTCCTATGCATTGTTGATGTGAAATATCATTTCATATTCCCATGCCATTTACACCTGAAATAATGACCATCAAATGATGACCTTGAAATATAAGGTCTATACGACCACCTATGTTGGTCTTTTTCCATTCGTTACCACTTTTCAATGGAAAATACATGTTGAGAAAGTCCCATATTACCACAACAATAGCATCTCATGTGAAGAGAATTATTATGTGGCAATGATGCTTCATGAGTTGTTCCGTGGGTTCTCGAAATCTTATGATTCCCCATTGTACCAAAATCAATATTTAATATTTCAGGGGGTTCTTGTGGTCTAACATGAACCATAATAGATTTCTGTTTTATATCAATCCCCATACCATAATTATTATTCCTAATTTATTTTTTTTTCTATTCTAATGGACCACTATGTTAAAATTTCATCTTATTTGTTTCATGTACGATCTTCTTAACTAATGTCGAACTGAGAGTTGGTAGGTTGTCATGATCTTCAATTGTTTGACGTAGATTGACGGATTCCTCTTCATGTTATTCGATAAATATGATTTGTTCATTTCATCTTTCATTCAAACTATCTATTTCTATTTTTTTCTCCAAATTAGTGTTTTTACTCAACCACCTTTTTTGAGCATTCAGGCATTGAAGAGCTCAACATTAATATTTATGCATTCAGCTAGAATTCTCTTTATCTTGCTGATACATAAATAGTTTATAATCACAAACAAAAATGATAGATTTGTTTGTTTTGGATATAAGAATATCTATCTCTTCAAGGGAAGCTTCTAATTTATACTAATGATCAAATATTCCTTCAATTTGTCCTTATTCATTGTCACTTTCCTCTGTTGTTAATTAATTTCCAACAACATCCACCAATACATCGATTTTATGATCCTATTAGTCATCCATATCTATGTCCTCATATTCTTTATGAACTTTCATCCTTTTTTCAAAATATATTCTTCGTTTTGAAGAACATTATCCTTGTACTTGTTCTCCCTTTCTCATTTAATGAATACTCCTTTTGGGTAATTTCATCATTTTCTTCACTTTTATCATAAAAAATCTTAGAACACTTTGTTGCAAAATGACCTATCTTTCTGCATCGGAAGCATAAAAATGGGAGTTTACCTTGGAACCTCCCTTTCCCCCTTTGCAGAATGGAGGACAGAAATGAAATGACAACATCCATATTGTCCTCCTTAGGACTATCTTCAACATAGAGATTCATCATGGCCTTGAATTCCACATCCTTATACATCCCCTTATCCACTTCATCATTATCATCATTACTCATTTCATATGCTAAGTGGTGTTTGTGTATGTTATCTAGTGTTAGCTCTTTAAGTTATTTTTCTCCCATCACTGAATCTTTCTGATTCTATCGTAGTGTATGTTTCCTCAAGATAAATTTCACAGTCATTATAACTTCAATAACATCTCCATGACCCTGCATTCCTTAAAAAATTATATTTATCCTATCGAAGAATGAATCAACAATCTCATTGGGATTAATTATGAGGTCCTTATACTTTTTCCATAGAAACTGCATCTTTGTTTCTTAGACTTTTGTGTTTTCCTCGTTAATGTTCAATGATTTTCCCCACGTTCCATGTGACGTTTTACAGGAAATATCCATCTTATAAATTTCATTTGATAGGGATACCCATTAATCATTGATCCCATTAGAATCAACTTCTAATTATCTTATTTCAACTTATGATAAAACTCCACTATTAATATCAGCTGATATTCCATGCATAGATACTATACATACATTTATCCCTATTGATAGGAAGTAGTGCTGCATTGGTTTATTCCATAGATGAAAATTATTTCCATCAAAGATCATAATTCGTTAATGAATTACCACATTCATTTCTTTTTATTCAGATATAAACACTAACTTTTAACCTTTTCACTGATACTAGTTTTTAGGTCCACTAGGTCGAATAACCTAAGAGGGAGATGAGAGGGGTGAATCGCGATATGACTAATTAAAAAATTCTCCCATTTGGATCATTTTTCGTTTCTAAAAAAACTCAATTTTCATTTCCTCTCATATCAATAAATGAATAGATGTGAAATCATGCAAATGACCCAATAATTTATTCTCATTTCTCCCTCACATGGCTATAGCCAAAGAGCATACAATGTCGATGAGCTGATGTACCAAATTCACTAAGGATCATGTCCGATAATGGGTAGAATGTTTGGGATAGATCATTTATGCCCAGACTCACTTCCTTTACAAGGTTTATGGTATTCTAATTCCATTCCCAAGGGTCACTCCCTGTGACTTTTTTTCTGGCTCACTACTGGTAGAAAGGGTTATCATCTTCCTATTTCTTCGCTCACTTCTCTTGGAATGGAATCCACACACAGTTTATTGACATGTAGATCATACATAGTTTATTGACATGTAATTCCATTCATTTTCAAGAATTCATGCATCCTCAACTATAGTAATATTCTCTTTTGTAGTTAATTTTTAACCTGTAGATGATTTCCACCTTCCCGAGTACTTCTAAGTACCTGGAAAAACATTCAGAAACTGAATTTAAGTTTCACAAGATTCTTTGGGAAAATTGGGTTCCACCATGTCCACCATGCAATGTGTAGTTGGTTTGGTACTTAGAAAACATCCTTCGTGTACCACTTGTTCAAATACAATCCACCCTACGTCCACGGACTTCCTCCACCATCACGATCATGTACCTCTACTGCCTACTGATTATGTGAAACTCCATTTTGAAACACACTTTGTCATCAAATTGATCCCTATTCGTGCACTTCCCTCGCTTCCACGTACCAGAGCTCTCCCTATGTGTACTGCTTGCAGAATTCACTCTATTGTGTACTAGAAATTCCTCCTCCATGTATCGAGTTTTAAGTGGATACATAATTCAACATTAATCTTTTAGCAGAATGACGTCCGTGCAAACCACTATACCATTTGGGGGATTAATCTCACGACTCACCTTAGGAACATTTCAAAATCTCAGAAAAAAATATTCTATAATAATATTCAATATCAAAATTTATTGGTGGTATTAACGATTTTATAAAGAAAAAGATATTCACTTAATCTACTGAATTGAGATTTAACAAATCATTGATCCATCCTCCACCACCTACCAATATTTTATCCACCGCAAACCGCAAGCCACCCACAAACTATTTTTTCCACGTCGTCCTCGTACTGCATTAGTTCCTATGTGGCTGATCTCTTTCACTAAACAACAAGCCATCTCTGTACGAAATTTCCTTCCATTGAGAATATTTTCTATAACTATTTTTAGTTTAATGAACTGCTCACACTACTCCGCGTACTGTTCCCTAACATTTTTCACGTCTCATTAATAATGGTACGTGATTATTATAATTTTCCAAATTTATTCAACTTTCATCATACCTTTCACTCATATGAATAAATACTGAATTTTCCAACTTCAAACTCACATTTTAATGGCCAAAAAATTTGGCAAATACTAGGAATCTGTGCCACCTTAAAAACCTATCTTCAGCAACCACCAACCATTTTCATTTGTGATCATCTAGTATTTTCAAGAAACCTAACCACACCCAAAAAATACAGTGAGGATGTCATGAGGTATTTTCCCAAAAATATCCCCCTTTTGGTTTGTTGAATGCTCTTCTATTAATAATTCTTGCACATTTTGATAAAATATTTAAAATTCTTCCATCTTCAACCACCATCACTTTCATGCAATTAATATAGCGATAAAGGATTTACTCAACAATACTCTAATCCCATATGAGAAATGCTATGTGGGAGAAATAAGTGTAAATGAAAAGTTCATCAAAGAATCACCTAATTTTTTACAATAATAATTGATACCTAACTGATACCAATTGCTATTTTCTTGAAGCCTTATGACTCTATTCCAACACTACTCTTCTGATATTATCACAATACTCAACTATTGTGATATCTATTATTTCATCGGTCAATTCTAGTATCATTAGATTTAAAGCTTCCTCCTATGTTACAGGTACACTAACAAGATTTAGCTTATCTTCAACTCTCCTATCACTTTCCTCTATTATCAAATTATCCTCATGTATTTCATCACCCTAAATATTCACACATTATGCCCCTTTTTCAATGAACCTGAATGAAACTTCAAGGTTGTCTGCATTAGGGTAAAGTACACATGTCTGTAGATTATTGAAAAAAAACCTCATAACTCAAGGAGAGGGGGATCAACATCAACACGTTTTCACATTAGGGAAGTCAACTGGACTCCCATATCCAATAGATTCCTTTCAAATGCTTCTTTGGGTAAGGCCTTTGTCAGAATGTATACAACATGTTGTTCTGTAGGCACATACTCCAACTTCACAAGCCCTTGCTCCAACTTCTCTATGGTAAAACAATATTTGATTTCAATGCTCTTTCACCTTCAGTGATGGACTATATTTTTTCTTAGATTTATAGAACGTTAATTATCACAATGAATTCTTATCAGATATTTCACTTCAATTCCAATATCTTCATGTTGTTGCTTAAACCACAATAGTTGCATGCATGTTTGAGTAGCTACAATGTATTCAGATTCTGCGGTTCTCAATGAAATAAAATATTGTTTCTTTCATAACCAAGAGATACAAAATCGTCTAAAATAAAAGGAACCTCATGATGTTTATTTCCTATCATCGGATGATGTAGCCAAATATGTATTTGCTAATCCTCATAACACTGGCTGAGATTTGTCATTATACATTTGGGAAAAATCCAATGTTCCCTTGATATAATGAAAAATTATTTTTACTTAAATCATGTGGATCTCCCTGTGATTACTTTGATAACTCGTTGATTGGCATGTGGAAAATAAAATATCAGGTTTTGTCGCTGTCAGGTACATCAGAATTCCAATGATTTTCTTATATTCCATGATATTAACTTCCTTTTCTTCATCTTCATGTGACTGTTTTACCCTGGTCGAAACATGAGTCTTTATCTTTTTCGAATTATACATTCCAATTCATCTCAAAAACATAGATGGAATATTTATATTGGGAAATAAATGTGCCATTTCTTCCTTGCATCACCTTTATGCAAAGGAAAAAATGTCATCTCAACAATCCTAGAAATTTTGAACTCTCTTTTCATGAATTCATAAAACTGTATACATTTTGCTTCATCTAAACCACCAATGATTATGTCATCGACATAAACCAGCACCATCATCCTTGGAATATTTCCATTATTGAAATATACATTCTAATAGACTCCACCACGATGGAAATTGAGTTTTTTTAAAAACTGATGAAGCTGTGAATACCATGCTCTGGGTGCTAGCTTCAATCCACATAATGCCTTCTTCAGCTGAAAAACACATTTTTCATATTCATGAAAGAGAAAACTGTTTGGCTATTAAACGTAGACTTCTTCTTCCAAAAATCCATTTAAAAATGCTGACTTGAAATCCATCTGTAAAACTTCAAGCTTTCATTGCACAACTATTTACAAGAATAATCTAAATGTTTCTAGCTATGCGATAGATGAAAATGTCTCATCATGTTCAATACCATCTATCTGGGAATACCCTTTGCACACCAGGAATTATTTATTTTTAATCACAACACCATCTTTATTCATTTTGTTGTGATAGTCCCATTTTATCACTATGACATTCTTGTCTTTTGGTCTCAGAACAATTTCCCATGTTTGATTCAGCTCAATTTGGATAAGCTCATCATTCATTACATGAACCCAATTCTCATAATTATGTTCTTCATGAAATAATTTAGGCTCCACTTGTGGTAATATTATTCATGATATAGAGACTTCATCCTTCTTATCTACACTAGTGATATCTGATCACCAATTATGTTCAGCCTATCAATTTCAGCTCTCCTTGCTGGTCTTCGGGGAGACGGTAATTTATTCTCATCATATGAGTCTTCATTTGAATCAATCTCTAGAGATGGAGCGTCTCCTAATCTGATCATTTCTTCATCGCTATCCTGCGGAGTCTAACCATGTATTTTCTAAAGATTCTTTTCATTTTATAATATAGTTTCATCATGAATTTCAACTAACTTTGCCAACATCTTATGGAAGCATTTATATGCTTTAAATTTCCTTGAGTAATCCGGGAATTTCCCTTTATCCACATGGGATTCAAATTCCCTTTGATTCTCCTTATTAAGAATGATTAATTTTCATCTAAATATTTGAATGTACTTCAAAAATGATTTCTTTCCATACGATAACTCGTATGGAGTTTTCTCCTCTTTTGGACAAAGTAATGCTCTATTTGATGTATATACTTCTGTCATCATTGCTTCATTACAGAATTTCTCTAGAAGGCCTTTCTCAATGAGCATTGTTCTGGCCATATTGTTGAAAATAAAATTTCTCCACACAACTACTCCATTCTGATGTGGTGTTCATACTGATGAAACATGATTCCTTATCCCATGTTTCTTGAGATAATCCTCCAATTGGCTATTTGTAAACTCTATTCAATTATCAATTCGAATTGTCCTGATTTTCAGACCAAGAATCTTTTTACATTCCCTTTGATATCTTTTATTTCAACTAAAAACTTAATATTTGTGGGTTATTATTGATACCCATGCCATTCTTCTATACTCATTAATGAAGAGAACATAATATATCCTCCCATCAATATCCCTCGAAGAAATTGGCCTATACACATCAATATGAAAAAACTCAATAAATCTTTTAAACTTGTGCTCATTTTACTTATATGTCCTCAGAATGATCATTCCCTATTGGTAGACATCACATGTATGAGTATGATCACATGATAATCTAGATTGATTTTGAGCTTCATCATATTTCACCAGATCTTCCAAGGAACCATGGCTTATATGTCCAAGATGATTATGCCATAGAATTTTTTCTTCATCCTTTGATCGAAATCACATATCCTCTTCTCAACTCATGAGGTAGATATTCTCTTTTATACACTTTCCATGCAACAAATTAACACCATATTTTTACTTGATGATACATAATTTCATATAAAAATTTATTGCATTCCCTGAATCACACAATTGTCTGATAGTAAGAAGGTTGGGACTAAGTCCCTCAAAAACCAAGACATCTACTCGCCTCAAGTCTTTTCACCTAAACATGGGTTTTCTTCAACAATAATTTTCAGGCCCTCATCATTACAAAATAATACAATACCTTCTTTATCATAAATGATTCCAATCACTGGATCCTTATTTCACATAATATGTGAAGTCAATCCACTTTCTTTTCTCTATATATTCGTGCGATCTGATGCCTTGAAAGCAATTTCTGCAACCACTTCCTGGTCGATCCTTTTCATTTACACCGATGTCTTTGACTTCATATTCTTCCTAGAATGATAATATTTATCTTCCTTAGAATATTATGGGACAACATCATCCTAATTAGATACAAATCGATTTTGAATTTTTAGATCTATTGAAGATATATTTTTCTACTTGTTATGAACAAATTCAGTCTACCTTGGCACATTCCTCTATGTTATTGATGTGAAAAATCCTTCCATGTGACCGTGTGATTACACCTGAAAAAATGACCATCAAATAGTGACATGGAAGACTATGGTTTATACGACCGCATATTTTGGCCTTGTTCCCATTTGAACCTCTTTGCTCTGGAACATACATTTTTAGAATATAGCATCTTATGTGAGGTACATTATAATGTGGAAATTATTCACCACTAGTTGTGCCTTGGGTTCTCTAAATCTTCTAATTTAGCTTCATACCAAAATATATCATTAATCTAGGAATGGGTGATTGTGGTCTGACTTGATCCATAAAATATTTTGTTTTATATCATGACCCATAACATCCTTATTATTCATAATTGATTTTTGATTGTATTGTGATGGAACACTCAGCTCAAATATTATCTTATTTCTTTCCTGTATGATCTACATTCCTGATGTCGAACCGAGAGTTAGCATTTTCCCATGATCATCAATTGTTCGGGGAAGATTGTAGACATCATATTCTAGTTGTTTGATACATATGGTTTGATCTTTTCCGGTTTCAATAAAACTCAAAATTAATATTTTCTTTTCATAAATTATGATTTTTTAATCAACCAACTTTTCTGAGCATTCTAGAATTGTACTCCTCCGCTTTTCAATTTCTACATTCAGCTCAGAATTCTCATCTTCCTTCTACTCCATAATGAGTTTGGCATCACGAACAACTTTGTTAGAATTATTTGTTTTGACTCTCGTAATATCTATCTATTAAATGTAATCTTATAATTGATCCTAAAGATCTACTATTACTTAAATTTATCCTTATTCATTGTAACCATCATCTTTTGTAAATTAATTTCTGAAAACTAACATCAAATAGTCTATTTTATGATACTTGTAGTTGTCCAACTCATCTTCCTCAGATTCTTCAGAACATCAATCCTCTTTTGAAACAATATTCTTCTTTTTGACGAAATATATCTTAGTACTTCTCCTCCCATTCTCATTTGATAATACTTTATTTGGGTAATTTCATCATTTTCATTAATTTCATCATCAAACTTTCTTAGGAAACATTTCTGCAAAATTCCTTATCTTTCCGCATTAGAGGCATACAAACGGGAGTTTACCTTTCAACTTCCCTTTTCCCAATTGCAGATTGGGCGAGATAAATGACATGGAAACATTAATATTGTACTCCTAAGGACTATATTCAACAGATAGATTCATCATGTACTTGAATTACACTTCCATAGACTTCCACTTTTCCACTATATCATTATCATCATTTCTCATTTCATATTAAACAGGGGTACTGTGTAGGTTTTATAGTGTTATCTCTTTCGAGACATTTCCTTCTAGCCCTGAAACATTCTGATTGAACCACGGTGGATTATTCCTCAAGATAAGTTTCACAATAATTGTTTATTCAATACCTTCTCCAAGTCCCCCCAAGGCTTCCACAGTAATATTTATCCTCTCTAATAATGCATCAATAGTCTCATTGGGATTATTTTTGAGATCCTCATACTTGTTCCACAGAACTAGTAGCTTTGCTTTTCAGACTATTGTGTCGCCCTCATAAATGATCGACAATTTTTTCCACATTACATGTGATGTTTTACAGGACATAATATTTGTATAAATTTCATTTGATAGGGATCCCATTAATTAATTCATCCCATTATCATCAGAATCAAATTATCTCCTTCAACATCTCAAAAATAACCACTATTAATGTCAGCTTATATTCCATGTATAACTGCTATGAATATATTGATCCATACTGATCGGAAGTAGTACTGCATTCAAATCTTCCATGGTTGAAAATTATTTCCATCAAATTTCATAATTAATTAATGATTGACCGCCTCCATTTATTCTTCTTGAGAGTTAACCACTAACATTAAACCATTTCACTGATACTAGTTGTTAGGTCCACTTGGTCAAATACCCTTAGCTGGGTGGTGATTTAGGGTATGACTAGTTAAATCATTATCCCCTTTGGATCATGATTTTTTGTTAGAAAAATCTCAATTATCTTTTTCTCCTGTAAAAATATATAAAAAGATATGAAATCATGCACATGACACAATATGTTTTACTTGGTTGACCCTCACTGGGCTACATCCAAGGATCATACAATAAAAATGTGTCGATGTACCAAATTTTCTAAGGCTCATGACCAATAATGAGAACATTGTTCAGGCTATATCTTCTATGCCCAAAATCTCTGCATTTATAAGGTTTATGGTCTGCTCAATGCATTCCAAAGGGTCACTCCCTTTGCCTTTTATTCTGGATCACGATGGGTGGAAAGGGTAATTGTCTTCGTTTTCCTTCACTCGGTACTCTGGGAATATAATTCACTCACAGTTTACCAATGTGTAGGTCAAACACAGTTTATGGACATGTAGGTCCTTTCATTTTCATGAATTCCTGCTTCCTCAACTATTGGTAAGTGCTCTATTGAAGTTCCTTTTTTCACTCGAAGATGAAGTCCACCTTCTCCAGTATTACTAGGTACATGAAATACATTTAAAAAATAAATTGAAACATTCATAAGCTTCCTTGTGAAAATCGCAAACCACTATGTCCACTCCGTAATGTGATGTGGGGTTCTTATGCAGAACACCTCCTTTGCGCACCGCATCCGCCGCTACAAACCACCATTCGTCCGTGAACTACCTCCCCCTTCGCGATCATGTACCACTATCGTGCGATGATTCCGAGAACCTCCTCTTCAAAAAAACATTTGTCTGAAAATTGTTTTATATTTTCAAACATCCTTCGCTTCCACATACTAGTGATATCCCTCCGTGTACTACGTGTGGAATTCACTCTTTCACGTACCATAGACTCCTCCTCTTCATACCGACTCTTATGCAAGTATAAATTTCCACATGAATCCTTGGGTAGAATATCTTCCACGTGAACCACTATAGCCTTCACGAGATTATCCATTGCGAACCACCTTCAAAATTTGCCAAAATCGTAGATTAAAAATATTATTTAATGATATTCGATCTAAAAATTATTCTGTGGGATTAAAAATCCTTATACAGGAAAAGATATCCACTTAATACACTGAATCGAGATATACTAAATCTTCGATCCAGCCTCAACCGCCTACCAATCTTTCTGCCACCGCGAACCACATGAAACCCATGAGCCATTTTTCCATGTCTTCCTCGTACATCATTAGTTCTAACAAGGACTATCTATTTCTCTAATAAACAATCCATCCGCGTACCTCATGTTCTTCTACCGCAAATAGTTACCGCAACTGTTTCTGGTTTCGCGAACCGCTCACACCGCTCTGCATACTATTCCCAGAACATGGAATGCGGCCCATGAATAATGGTATGTGTTTATCATCATTTTTTTAATTTCTTCCACACTCTTCATTTCATTCACTCCTAAGAAGAAATTCTTCCTTTTCTAACTTCAAAATTCATATTTTGAGGCCCAAAAATTTGGAAAATACTGGGAAACAGTGCCAAATTAAAAACCTGTCTTTGGCAGACACCAACCATTCTCATTCGAGACCATCTATCATTGTCAAAAATCACAACCACCCCAAAAAACTAATGAGATGATACCATGAAGGATTTTCTCCAAACTGTATCCTCCTTTGGGTTTGTTGGAAACTCTTCTCATAATAATGCTTTCAAATTTTGATACCACATTAAAACATCTTCCATATTCAACCATCATTATATTCATGCAATTAAGATAGAGATCATGGATTTACTCAACACATACTCTAATCCCACATGAGAAATACTCGGTTTGAGAGATAATAGTAAATGAAAAGTTCATCAAAGAATCACATCATTTTTTACACCAATATTTGATAACAAACTGATACTAATTACTTAGTGTTGGAAGCCTTCATCTCCATCACAACACTAATCTTATGCTCTTATCATGGTCCTCAGCTATCATAATATCTATTCTTTGTTCGATCACTTCTAGCATTGTTAGATTTAATGATTCCCCATACGTTACAAATCCTCTAAAAAGATTTAACTCATCTTCAACTCCCCCTATCTCGCTATTCCATAAATAGATTCTCCGCATATATTTCCTCCCCTGAATAATCACTCTTTATCCCCCTTTTTCAACATACCCGAAGGGAACTTCAATGTTGTCTGCAATAGGGTAAAGAACACATATTAGTACATTAGGGAAACCATATCATACCTCAGGGAGAGGGGGATCCACATCCACACTTTTTCAAGTGTGGGAAGTCAAATAGACTCCTAGATCTAGTCTATGGCATTCAAATGATTCTTTGGGTAAGGCCTTTTTCATAATGTACTTGCCCGGTAGGCCTATAGGGACATACTTTAACTTCAGAATCCCTTTCTCCTCTTTCTCCTTGATAAAATGATCTTTGATTTCAATGTTTTTTGAACTTGAGTGATGAAATGGATTTTTATTAGATTTATAGCACTTGAATTATCAAAATTAATTCCTTTCAGAGACATCACTTCAATTCCCATATCATCAAGTTACTCCATCAACACCAATAGTTGCATATAAGCTTGAGTAACTACAATATATTATGCTTCTACAATGATCAATGAAATAAAATCTGGTTTCTTACATAAACATGTGATACACAATCCTCTTTGATAAATGTCACCTCATGATGTTAATTTCCTATCATCTGCTGAACCAACCCAATCCACATCTGTATACCCAAATAACTCTGGATGAGAGTTTTCCTTATACATTAGGCCAAAATACATTGTTTCCTTGATATACCAAAGAAGTATTTTTTTTCCTGCATTCAAGTGTCTCCCCTTAGGATTTCTTTGATACCTCACTGCATGGAATGTGGAAAATACATTATCAAGCCCTAACGCTATTAGGTACATTAGTTGTCCAATGATTTTCCTATATTCTATGATATTTACTGCATTTCCTTCATCATCCAATGATAGTTTCTTCTGGGTAGAAACTGATGTCTCCACCTCTTAGGAATTATGCATTCCAAATATTCTCAAAACATCCTTGGAATATTGATATTGGGAAACAAATTTTCCATTTCATTCTTGTGTCACCAGTAAGCTAACGAAAAATGGTATCTCACCAATCCTTGAATTTTCAAACACTCTTTTCATGAATTCGGAAAATGGTATTCATTGTGCATCATATAAACCTCGAAAGCTTATGTCATCTACCTAATCTAGAACCATCATACTTTCATTGTTTCCATTGTTGAAATATAGATTTTAATCAACTCCAGTATGATGGAAACCACGTGTTTTTAGAAACAAATCAAGCCTTTAATATCATGTTCTTGGTGTTTGCTTCAATCCATATAAATCCTTCTTTAGCTGAAAAATTATATTTTCATCATCATGAAAAAGGAAACCATAGGGTGTCTCAATGTGGACTTCTTCTTCCAAATATCCATTTAGAAATTATTACTTGACATCCATCTAGAAAACACTAAACTTTTGTTGCAAAGCTATGTACAAGAATAATAAAATTGTTTCCAGCCATGCGACTGGTTCAAATGTCTTATCAAAACTAATAACCCATATCTAGGAGTACCCTATAAACACCAGACATTCATTGTTTTGAATCACAACACCATATTCATTCGTTTTGTTGAGAATACACCATTTTCCCCTATTACATTCATGTATTCTGGCCTCAAAACAATTTACCGTGTTTAATTCTTCTCAATTTGGTCAAGCTATTCATTCATTACTTGAACCAAATTCTTATCATTAGCTACTTCATGAAACCATTTAGTCTTTAGTTGTGATATGAATGCTTATTTTTGTTGGGACATCATCATTCTTATATGAACTGGTTTTATTTGATCACCAATTATGTTCTGCCTATCATTTTCAGCTCATCCTTTTGGTATCTGAGAAGACATTGATTTATTCTCATCATTTGAGTCTTCTTCTGAATCAATCTCATAGAGTTGGAGCATCTCCTGATCTTCTAATCTCTTCATCGCTATCCTCCTGAGTCTGATTTTGTATTTATAAAAGATTATGTTCATTTTATTCTATAGTCACATCATTACATTCCAAAATATTTCTCATCCACTTATCGTAGGATTTATACACTTTAATTATCTTTGGTAACCTAGGAATATTCTTTCATCCCCTTGAGATTAAAATTTCTTATGTTTCTCCTTATTGAGAATGAAACATTTACTTATGAATATTAAAAATTACTTCAATGATGGATTCTTTCCATACCCTACCTCGAATGGATTATTCTCCTATTTTGGACAAAGTAAATTTATATTAGAAGTGTATACTTCTATCACCACATCTTCATTCAATAATTTCTTTAGATGGTCTTTCTCAAATGGAATTGATCTATCCAAATTGTTGATAATCTAATTTCTCATATCAACTACTCCATTCTGTTGGGGAGTTCTTACTACTGAAACTTTTTCCTTATCCCATGTTTCTCTAGATATTCCTGCACTTGGTTATTTGTGAACTCTGTTCCATTATATGTTTGAATCTCCCTGATTTTCTGACAAAATATCTTTTAACATTCCCTTTGATATATTGTAATGCAACTGACCACTTCATATTGGTGGGTGATTATTGATACCCATGCCATTATGCTATATCCATCAATGAAGAGAAAATAATATCTCCTCCCAACAGTAGCCCTCAGAGAAATTGGCCCACAATCATAAATATGCACCAGCTCAAGAAATTTTATTTGACTTCTACTCCTTTTGTTTATATGTCTCCGAATTATCTTCCCCTGTTGGCATAGATCACATGTATGTGTATGATCACATGATAATCTAGGGGGTTTCAAGCTGCATCATACATCACCATATCATCCAATGATCCATGTCTTATATGACAAAGACACTTATGCCATAACTTGTTTTCATCATCATTGGATAGAAAGAACATATCTTCTTCTCCACTCACGCGGTAGAGATTCCCTTTCAAATGCTTTCCTTACAACACAAAAGAACCATTATTTGCCTTGATGATATATAATTTATTGTAAAAGCTTGTTGCATGCCCCGAATCACAAAATTGACTAACACTAAGCATGTAGTGAATATATCCCTCAAAAACTAATTCATCCTCTCATATCATGTCATTTCCTCAAAACATGGCTTTTCTGGAGAAAATTATTTTTAGGCCCTCATTATTACTGAATCATTCACTACCTTATTTATAGTACCTGATTCTAGTCAATAGATCACTATTAAAAATCATATGTGTTGAGTCAATAAGTTTTTTCTTATGAATTTTCCATTACTTCTTGTTTTTAATATCACAAACATCTTATCATTAAGGAAAATATCTTTTATAAAGAAAATCTCTTTTATAAGGAAAATTGCTTTTATAAGGGAAATTGATTTTATAAGGAAAATTGCTTTTATAAGGAAAATCGCTTTTATAAGGAAAATTATCCTTATAATATTTTCATTATCTATATCCATATATTTCATAAATATATTAATCAGATTCATTTATATATTCTCGGAATCATTTAAAACTTTGATGTGAAGCATTCTGTTTTAGGCTCCGAATTCTGGAAGAGAATTGTAATGGAGTTCTACTCCAAATTCTGGATACGAACTCTCTTGATGTTCGACACCGAATTCTAAATGGTGAATTCTGATTACGAATTCCCATTACGAATTCCAATGACGAATTTCCATTCTGAATTTTCATTCTGAATTCTCCTATTAAATAGAATCTGATCATCTTTGCTTCATACACACCGAAATTATTTAGACTTTGAACCTTCACTCCGAAAATCTTAGTTAATCATAAAATGATGTTGTACTTTCTGTTACACTTGTTTTGTTATAAAACAATGTCGTCTATTCTGTTATAAACTAACCGTTTGTTATGTTACACTTGTAGAGGTCCCTCCGATTTTTATGGAAAATATGATAGTTGGAAAGGAGGCCAACCGAGCCCATAAATAGGAGCTCATTTGAAAGAGCTCAATAAAAAACACAATGAAGTTGATCGATCTAGAGACCACACGTTATTAAGGTGATTTCTAGAGAGAGAAATATATTCATGCTTTGTGTGTACTGATCCGCTCGTTCATTTTTTCCTTCGTCCAAATCTGAATGTTGGTGATTACATTCGAGGACTTCCGAGGAAAGGAAGACAGAGGTGCCGACTAACTTAAAGTTCGAGGGCTTCCTTGCTGAGGAAGACAGAGGTCCCGACTAACGTAATGTTCGAGGGCTTCCTTGCTGAGGAAGATAGAGGTTCCAACTACCTTGAAGTTGAGGGTTTGCAGGGATAACAAGACAGAGATTCTGATCTTCGTATCGAGGGCTTACCCTAGTGTGGGTAAGACATACATGCTTGAAAGTATAAATCAAGGGACATTTATCCAAGGTTGTTGGATACCCTTCTCTTTGGGTTAGAAGACTTATATCTTGTTACTTGTAGTTTCACTACTAGTTTTTCCGCTGCATGTTGTATTACTAAGAAAAGTATAACTTTCTTATACTTCCTTACTTGTACTCTGTTTCATTTAGATTCTATACGCTTTACAGTATAATCTCATATTGCAATCTTTAGTTATGTTTAAATTTCCGGATCCATATTTCCGGAACCTACTTTCGGAATCTCTTTCCAGTTTTAAGAAAGTAAATAGAACTTGAAGTTTATAACTTCATTCCTTATTCCAATTTTTCATTTGGTGTTTGAGGTGTTGTGAATTTGATTAGTTTAACATTATTGAACTTATAACATTCCTTATCTAAGGAAAACATAGTTATCCGTAATCAACTTTAAAGATTCCAATGGAATTTTTTAAAGTGTAAAATTCACCCCCCTCTTGTATATTGACCATCTACATCATTATTTCTATCCTACAATTGGTATCAGAGGAGGTCTCTGAAATACTTATACTCACTTATAAGTTTTTCTTGTTAATTTTCTTTATTATTCATACTTTCTTATAATGTTCTTTGTCATTCCAAAAATTGTCATTTTGAACTTTCTCATTCCAAACATTGTCATTACGAATTGACATTCCGAACTTTGTGATTACAAACTTTTTCTACTAACAAGTTTGTGTGCTGATGGTTATTTTAAGTATGTCAGGAATCAATGTTGGCTCCATTGATAATCTAAATCCTACAAGACCACCAATATTTGATGGTAATGACTATGAGTACTGGAGAGATCAAATGAAGACTTTTCATATCAACACTGGAGTGGACAACTTTTTTATGCTTACTGGAGATTATAAAATTCATGATAAGGAAGTTAGAACTTTCACTAACCAGGAAAAGCAAGAGTATCAACTCAATTATAAGGTATGCAATACTCTATTGTGTTCAATGACCAGAAATATATATAGCCAAATTTCTTCACGTGAGGAAGCTAATTGTATCTGGAAGAAGTTAGAAGTTACACACTTTGGAACTTCTAAAGTGATTGAGACAAGGAGAGATATGCTTAGAGTTGAATAACATGGATTCAATTTTCCTTATGGTGAACCAATCTATAAAGTTCAACAGAGATTTATGACTATATTCAACAGTTTACAGTATATGGGAGAAAAAGTATTAGATGATGAATCACTTGTGGATAAGATAATTGATATTATTCCCAATGAGTGGGAATCCAAAAGAACAGCTCTAGATGAGAATAGGAAGGTCACTCAAATTTCTCTTGATGAGCAATTCAGAACTCTTCTCCAACATGAAACAAGAATGAAGAGAGATGCTGACAATATAAAGAAGAAAAATGGGAATGGTACTATTGCTTTTACAACAACATCAAATTAGATGAAAGCTAAGACTCCTGAGAGAGTAACCAGATCCAAGTCTAGGAAAGTTATTTTCCAATCTGAATCTAGTGAGAGTGAAGTCTCTGAAAATGAGTTAGAAAATCTTGCTCGAAGGATGAACAAAATATCTGGCCAAAGAAGTTTTAAATCTAAATATAAGAAAAAGGAAAGGAAAGATATGAAAGATGGAGAAGTCACGTGTTATGAATTCAAGAGAGCTGGACATATTAGACCAGATTTCCCTTTGCTCAAAAAGAAAGAACGGAAAGAAAGGAATTCATACAAGAACATAAAGATGTATTATATTTCCAAATCTAAGAATGTTCTGAAAGATAGTAATACCTGGAGTGCCAGTGGTTGTGACTCATCAGATGAATCTTCTGATTATGAATCTTCAGGATAGAATAATCTTGGTCTTATAACCAGACTACCTATTAACAATCATTGTTTTATGGCTATGGTACGAAATGCTGAATCATTGACCAATGTTTCTTTAAATGCTAATGATAGAGAATATTATAACTCTTCTAATGAAGAATCATCATCTGATGAATATAATACTTTACCTACTTATGAAGATGTTTCTAGGTTTACTGAACTTCTTGGAATTGAGAATTCTAAACTCAATAAAAAGCATGATAAGGAAAAATCTAGAAAATCTATTATTACGAATGAAATATCAGAACATTCTATAGATCTTGATAGGAAAAATGCTGAGTTTGAAAGTATTTAAAAAAATCTTGAGGAAGTATGTTCTGAGAAGAAAAAACTTTCTAAAGTGTTATAAAAAGTAAATTCTAAGAAAAGTATCCTCGATCCTAGCTCTAGTTCTAAATCTAATGATATTGAAGATAAAAACTTGGTTATAAAACTCAAGTGCGAAATTTTTTCCTTAATGAAGTGTTTATCAAACTTTACCCATGGTATGGAAAATTTTGATAAAATGTATTCCCAAATACGACCTTTAAGAAATAAATCTGGATTTGGTTATACCCATGCTAAACAAACTTTTAGTAACAATTATTTTGTTCCTCAAAGTGCCCCATTTTGCACTAAGTGTCAATGTGGTGGTCACTGGGAAAAGAATTGTTCTTTAAACAAAACCCAATCTCTAGGATTTCATAAATCTTATTTCTCTAAGAAGATGTGGGTTCATAAAATTTTGTTGTCTGGAAATCTCGGATCAAAACATGTTTGGATTCTGAATGTCTAATTCTTTTCTTGATTTCAGGAAAATAAAGAGAGTACCAATAGAAACACATGGTACATGGATAGTGGATGTTTCCGGCACATGACTGGTAACAAAAGCTATATTGAAATGATTATCAAAACGAAAGGAGGAAAGGTAAAATTTGGAGATAATGATAAGGGAGAAATTTTTTGGTATAGGTAATATTGTTATTCTCGGTAAAACCTTGATTTAAAATTTTCCTTTTGTTAAGGGTCTTAAGCACAACCTCATTAGCATAATTCAGTAATGTTATGAAGGATAACTTGTGAATTTTAGGAATGATAAGTTCTTAGTTAACAATTACAAGGAATAATTTATTCTCTCAGCCAATAGGCAAGAGAATGTTTACACCTTAAATTTAGAAGACCTCAAGAGCCAAGATTTACCTTGCCTAAGTGCAATGGAAGATCATTCCTGGTTGTGGAATAGAAGACTATGTCACTGTAACCTTAGGAACTTATCAAACTCTCTATGAAGAAACTAGTTAAGGATTTACCAGAGCTTAGGTTTGATTCTTCTAAAGTTTTTGATACGTGTCAATATGGAAAGCAACATAAATATAGTTTTAAATCAATTGGTGATGTCTCAAAAACTGATGCATTACAGTTAGTTCACAAGGATCTTTTTGGTCCAACACAAACTGGAAGTTGTTGTGCTCAAGTGTTGTGGATGCAACACACACTCACAGACTATGGCTTGAGTTTTACTAAAACTCAAATTTTGTGTGATATCACAAGTCCAATTTCCCTAAGTAAGAACCTTACACATCACTCTTTTGAAAAACACATAGATATTACTTTCTTAGGGATCACACACTAAAAGGAGATATCATTCTTCAGTTTATCGGAACGCAAGATCAACTTGCTGATATTTTCACAATATCATTACCCTCCGATAGATTTGAATACATTAAACAAAAGTTAGGAATGATAACTGTAAGGTAATCATTCTTCATTATCTTCTTGTTGAACAATTATCCTAATAGTAATAAACTCATTTTCATAGGGGGGGTACATTTGATTATTATTGTAACTAAATTTTTTTCAAAGATAGTTTTTCAAACTTTTCGGAACTAAAATTTTCGGAATGGGAATTTCCAGAACTGAAATTTTCCGAAATGAAGATTTTTTTTGTATTGAAAACGTCCGGAATAGAAATTTTCGTACTGAAATTTTCGTACTGAGATTTTCATACTGAAACATTCATACTGAGATTTTCATAGTAAGACTTCTGTATTGAGGCATTCGTAATGGCATTCTCATACTGAAATTCTTATAATGAATTTTCGTTTTTATTATTCTTTCCGTACTAAGCATTTTTTCGTAGTGAGTTTTGCGAACTATGTATTTTCGAAGTAAAAAATTTTTCTTAGTTATTTTTTCTTCAAGATGAATATTACCCATTACGAATAATCCTCCTAAGCCAATCCGAAAGGTTTTATTTTCTTACTCATGTTTCGTAATCATACTTTACTAGATGGTATTTTCTTATATTTTGTTTTTGGATTATAGTTTTCTTAAATATTTGTTTTAACAAAAACCTCAAAAATATCGGATTCATGTTTTCTTTAGAATTGGTTTTCAACCGTAAGATCTGACCTCAGTTTTTACAACCGTTCGATCAACCGAGGAAGTTGAACTGTCCTATCATGCCTATTTAAAGGGGACCCCAAATGGTCGTCCCACATCGTTTTTTTTCAAGCCCCCGCGTCCCGAAGCTCTGCCTCTCCATTTTAAAGCCATTCCGATCTTCAGCAGTATCCGTTCCGAACTTCTTAGAAGTCCTCATATTCGAATGTCTGTGGAAGTAGCTTCTCAAGACATGTCATCCTCTAAGCCAATTTCCTAGTGGTTAGTATATAGAGAAAGGTTGGTTCATCAGGATTTCTTCAACAATTAAGGTTCTCTTATATGCAAGAACATAAATCTCAATAGATGGGAAGATTTTGCTATGTCTAACCTGGGAATCAAGATGAAGTTTACTCGGATTTGCTTTTTGAGTTCTATGAGACAATTTCCTTATTTAAGGAAAATAATAGGGAGAAATTGTCATTTAAGCCTTATGGAAAGACTTATAACCTATCTTATGCCAAGGCAGCCATCTTGGTAGGGCTAACCTATTAAGGAGAAGCCGAGTTCATCACTCATGTTTTTCCAGATTGAAAGGGAACCTTCAACAAGGAAAAGGCATTGAAGAATCTCGGACTGTCAGATGACAAGGCTCCGAAGATTACTTGTCTGTCTACAAATTTTCGAATTCTTGAATTATGGGTACAAGGATTTATCGTACTGAGAAAGGGTTAAAAAGACTGTTTGAAGAAGAGTGAGATATTATTCTAGATTTTCTGATAAATCGAAGGAACTTTAATCTGATGAGACACATTCTTATTACCATTGAGAATGTTAAAAAAGGGAATCTGAGAGCTTAGATCACAATGTATCAAGAAATAATCTCGAAGTTAATAGTTCGGTGCCTTGAGTCTTTCAAGGAGGCTTGCATGTCTAAGCCACGAGTTTGAAAAATTATGTTGGGGAGTGATGGTACCCTCAAAAGGATGAATGTTGCTTTCGACAACAAGACTGGTGAGTTCTTTGATTTACCAGTTCAAGAAGAAGCGCTTCCTAAAGTTGGTGAACCTAAATATTCTAAGCTAGTGAAGAAGATAAAGTTGAAAGAAGTTGAATTTGAAGTAGGGAATCCAAAATCTAAGGAAGTTCATTCCGCACCTCCAAAACTGAAGTAGAAGAAAGCTCACCCTGATGAGGTAGTTTCTAAGTGGAAGGAAATCAAAGAGAAGAGAGTGCAAGGGGAGCCTCAGTTTGGCATGGACCCTGCGGAGGCTAAGGCCTTGAAGAAAAAAAACAGCGGATGAATTAGAAAAACAAGTGAAACAAAAGAAGCTTAAGAAGAAGATGTATAAAGCTGAGGTAGCTCAAACTTTGTTGAAGTTTAATGAGATGGTATCCGCAAACATTCCAGTTCCGAGATCATTCTATGTGGAATCTCTACCTGAAACTCTAGGAAGAAACTATGTCACTCCAAAAGTGGAAGTTCCTAAGCATGTTGAGGAAGTTGAGAAGTTTGAGGAAGTGTAAGAGGAAGAAGCAGTTGCTGAAGGTAGTGGTGAGACCGGAGATCTATTGAAGCAGGTAGAAGATTATAAGGAGACACCTTCAGAACATTTGTCTCACCGAACATCAGAAGCTGAGTCCTCTATGTTAGTCACTCCAGGAAAGGATGAGGGGAAAGGAGACAAATAAGTATCTTATCATGCCAGAGAAATAACATCTTCTACATGATATTTCTCAAATGCAGAACGTACAGGGTGGTGCTCAAAAATATTTTGATGATGAAGACAATGTTGTTCAAGTGTCTGATAGTGAACAAAAATCCCCAGAACAGGAATCCATTCCGAAAGTGGACAAGGGAAAGCAACTCGTTGTTGATACCCCGAGCTCAGTGGTTGTAAAGATAAGGGAAGTTGGTAGTTCTTCAAAGATAAAGGTTGAGAAAATTGAAGAATAAAATTCTCCATGCAAAGTCTCATATTCAGAGTCATCTTCTTTGGGGAATGACTTTGTTGTTTAGTCATTAAAGAAGTTGGTGGGTTCTATTCTGACTTTCTCAAGTGTTGATTAAAGATTTCAGATGCTCCAACATACTTTGAATCATAAAACAGACTCTATATCCATGGTTATGGATAAATGTGCATAGATGGAGGCTCAGATCAAAACCTCTATTGTCGGCTATGATGCCCACAAAAGGTCTTGTAAGAAAATGACTATTTGGTCGAAGAAAACCGTAGATGAGATGAGGCTCTTGGATGAATTCCAAGATAATGTTAAAGATGCATTTCAGACAGATGAAAGGAAGCTAAACGAGCTTATTTCTTACTTTGAAGAAAAGTTGACAGCTGAGAAGAATTCCCAGATTCAAGAAGATAGATATCTGAATGGGAAGATGAATTCTATTGCTCAAAACTGGAGAAATGAAAGGGATCATCGGATTGAGATTGAAGAGAAGTTGTTAAATCAAGAACTAGTTTTTAGTGCTCGGGAAGAAAAGCATCAAGCCCAGGAAGAAAAGATTGAAGCTCAAAGTGCAAAAATAGCTGTGTTAGATATGCAAGCCGAAGAAGACCGTAATGACTTGAAGAAGATAAAGACTATTCTTAAGGGTCTCATGTCGAAGTAAAAAGATCCAAAATAGACAAATCCGATCTTTTTGTTGCATCTAAGCTTCTTTGTTTTTTTCAATCATAATGAAAATTTTGCTTTCTCGTCTATTTTATTTTTGTTAATAATTTTCAAAGTACGTTGTTATATCTTCCATTCCCTCGAATTGTTTTTGAATATCACAAAGGGGGAAAAGGCAAAAGAACCCTCACAAAGGGGGAGAAGGAAAAAGAACCCTAACAAAGGGTGAGAATGAAAAAGATCTCTAATAGAGTTTATATAAGGGGTAGTTTTTCATTAATGAAGACATTATTATTCTTAATGAAATAACATTCCGGAAATCTAGAATACAATCCTTAGAGTTTCAAAGCCTAATGGGGAGTTAGTCGTATTCATCAACATCAATAAGCAAAGGGAGATAAGAATTAATGTTTTCATTTTCTTTCTTCTTAGACTTTCTTTTTCGTAAGGATGTTTGTGCTTTCCAAGAAGGGGGAGATTGTTGAGTCAATAAGGTTTTCCTTATGACTTTTCCATTCCTTCTTGTTTTGAAAATCACAAACATCTTATCTTTAAGGAAAATATCTTTTATAAGGAAAATCCCTTTTATAAGGAAAATTTCTTTTATAAGGAAAATTATCCTTATAAAATTTTCATTATCTATATCAATATATTTCTTAAGTGTAAGAATCAGATTCATTTCTATATTCTCATAATCGTTTAAAACGTCAATGTGAAGCATTCTGTTTTAGGTTCCGAATTCTGGAAGAGAATTGTATTGGAGTTCCACTCTGAATTATGGATACGAACTCTCATGAAGTTCAACACCGAATTCTAAATGACGAATTATGATTACGAATTCCCATTATGAATTCCGATGACGAATATCCATTCCGAATTGTCATTTGTAATTCTCCTATTAAAAAAGATCTGATCATCATTGCTTTATACACACCGAATTTATTTTGACTGCGAACCTTCACTCCGAACTTTTTAGTTAATCTTAAAATGATGTCATACTTTCTGTTACACTTATTTTGTTTTAAAATGATGTCATCTATTCTGTTATAAAATGATCATTGGTTAAGTTACACATGTACATGTCCCTCCGATTTTTAAGAAAAATATGACCGTTGGAAAGGAGGCCGACCGAGCCAATAAATAGGAGCTCATTTGAAGGAGCTGAATAAAAAAAACACAATGAAGTTGATCGATCTAGATACCACACGCTGCTAAGGTGATTTTTAGAGAGAGAAAGCTTTCATGATTTGTGCGTACTGAACCGCTCATTCAGTTTTTGCTTCGTGCGACTCCGAATGTTGGTCATTACATTCGAGGACATCCGAGGATAGGAAGACAGAGGTGTCGACTACCATATAGTTCGAGGGCTTCCTTGCTGAGGAAGACAGAGGTTCCGAATACCTTAAATTTTGAGGGCATCCATGCTGAGGAAGACAGATGTTCCAACTACCTTGATGTTGAGGGCTTACGGGGATAGCAAGACAGAGATTCTGATCATTGTATGGATGGTTTACCCTGGTGTGGGTAAGAAAGACTTGCTTGAATGTATAAATGAAGAGACATTTATCCAAGGTTGTTGGATACCATTATCTTTAGGTTAAAAGACTTATATCTTGTTACTTGTAGTTTCACTACTAGTTTTTCCACAACATTTTGTATTTCTAAGAAAAGTATAACATTATTATACTTCCTTACTTGTACTCTGTTTCATTTAGATTCTATATGTTGTAAGGTAGAATCACATATTGTAATCTTTAGTTACGTTTGAATTTCCAGATCCATATTTCCGGAACCTACTTCCGGAATCTCTTTCCAGTTTTAAGCAAGTACATAGAACTTAAAGTTTATAACTTCATTCCTTATTCCAATTTTTCATTTGGTGTTACAGGTGTTGTGAATTTTCTTAGATTAAATTTGTTAAACACAGAACATTCCTTATCTAAGGAAAACATAGTTATCCGTAATCAACTTTAAATATTCCAAAGGAATTTTTTAAAGTGTACAATTCACCCCCCCCCCCTCTTGTATATTGAGCATCTACATCATTATTTCGATCCTACAATATGAGAAGTGCGTCCACTATAAATTATCCATATCCTCATGCAATCATATTCCATGAATGTTATTTCTCCAACCACAACCTTCTCATGAATTTTCTTTTTTAACCAAGAATTTGACTTTATACTCATCATGGAATGATGATCTTGATCTCCCTAAAAATATGATAGACCAGTTTCATCCTGTAGAGATACAAATCGATTATGAATTTTCAGCTCTCTTGAAGATACATTTGGGTGCATCTTATGGACAAATTCAATCTTCCCTGGAACATTCCCCAGCGTTTTTGATGTGCAATATATTTCCATGTTCCCATGTCCTTTACACCAGAAACACTGACCATCAAATGATGAACATGAATTATGAAATATATATAACCACCTATGTTGTTATTGTTCCCTTTGGTACCTATTTTCTAGGGAACATACATTTTTACAGTGTACCATATTACCACAATAATAGAATCTTATGTGAGGTTCATTCATGTGTGGAAATTATTCAAAACTATTTTTTCCTTCGGTTCTCTGATTCTTCTGATTTTGCTTCATAAAAAATCAATATTTAATCTTATAGTGGGTTCTTGTGGTATGAATTGATCTGTAACAGCTTTTTGTTTTATATCAATCCCCATAACATTCTTATTATTCTTAGTTGATTTTTGTTTCTGTTCTGATGGATCTCTCTGCACAAATCTCATATTATCTATTACATGTATAATCTTCTTTCTTGATGTTGAACCAATAGTTGGCAGTTTCTCCTGATCTTCAATTGTATGTTGTAGATTGAGGACTTCCACTTCTAGTTGATCAATACATATGATTAAATATTTTCCATATTCAGTCTAACTAACAATTTCGTTTTTCTTTTATTCAATTTTGAGTTTGTACTCAACCACCATTTCTGAGCATTCTGGCATTGAAGACCAATACTTTTCACTTTCTGCATTCAGCTCAAGAATCTCTTCTTCTTACTGCTGCATAAAGAGTTTGGCATCACAAAAACTTTGTTATCTTTATTTTTTCTGCTCTCATTATATCTATATCTTCATGGAATGCTCTTAATTCAGTATGAAGATAAACTATTCCTTAAATTTATCCTTCTTCATTGACACTTTCGTCTCTTGTTAATGAATTTATGAAAAATACCTCCAAATCATCTATTTTATGATCCTTGCAGTCATCCATCTCTTCTCCCTCTGAGTCATCTGAACATTCATCCTCTTTGGAAAGAAGATTATTCTTGTTGGAGAACTTTCTCCGGGTACTTCATCTACCTTTCTCATTTGATGAATACTTGTATTGGGGAATTTCATCATTTTCTACATTTTCATCATCAAACATCATCGGAAACTATGCCACAAAATTCCCTTAATTTTTGCATTGGATATAATAAAATGGGAGTTTACATTTGGACATCCTTTTCCCCCTTTGTAGATTTTATAAGATAAATGACATGATAACATCCATATTTTCCTCCTCAGGACAATCTTCAATAGAGTGATTAATCATGTCCAAGAATGCCACATCCTAATACTTCCCCTTGTCCACATCATCATTATCATTATTTCTCATTTCATCAGCTACAATGGTACGTGTAGGTTATCTATTGATATCTCTTTCCGGCCATTTTCTTCGAACACTAAATCATTCTGATTGAACTATTCTGGAAGTTTCCTAACGATACATTTCACAATAATTATATATTCTAAAACTTCTCCAAGGCCCCGCTTGTCTTCCACCATAATATTTATCCTATCTAAGAAAGCGTAAGTAGTCTCATTGTGATTCATTCTGATATCCTCATACTTATTTCACTGAACCTACAACATTGATTCTCAGAATTTTGTGTCACCCTAAAAAATGTCCAACAATTTTTCCCACATTGCAAGTGCTGTTTTACAAGACATAACCTTCATATAAATTGAATTTGTTAAGGCTCCCCCTAAAGAATTGGTCCCTTTAGCATCAACATCCAGTTATCTTCATTCAGCTTCTGATAAAGAACCACTGTTAATGTCAGCTAATATTCCATGCATAGCTGTTGTGAATACATCCATCACTATAGTGCCACATTCAATTCTTCCATAGTTGAAAATTATTTCGTCAAAGATCATAATTACTTAATGATTTAACACCACCATTTCTTCTTATTGAGATAGAACCACTAACATTCAACATTTTCCCTAATACCAGTTGTTATGTCCACTAGGTCAAATACACTAAGAGCGGGGAGGGGTAATCAGGGTATAACTAATTAAAACATTCTCCCCTTTGGATCTTGTTTCGTTGCAAGAAAAAACTCAATTATATTTTCCCCCCATAGAAATATATGAACAAATATGAAATCATGACATGAAACAACCTTTTTACTTGGTTCACCATCACTAGAATACGTCCAAGAAGCATACACCGTCGTTGTTCCAATGTACCAAATTCACGGAGGCTCATGGGGAATAATGAGTACAATGTTCGGGCAAGAACTTCTATGCCCAAAATCACTGCCTTTAATAGGATTAGGGTCTGCTCACTACATTCACAAGGATCACTCCCGATGAATTTTTTTCTAGATCACTGCTCATGGAAAAGAATCCACTCATAGTTTATGGACGTATAGGTCATTCAAATTTTATGGACATGTAGGTCCCTTCATATGCATGAATTCATGCATCATACACTATAGGTAGATGCTCTGTTGAATTTCCCTTTTCACCAACATATGAAGTCCACCTTCATGAGTACTGCTAGGTACCCGAAAATACTTTCGTAAAATGAATTGAGGCTTTCAAAATCTTCCTTGTCCAAATCACGAACCACCATGTCCACTGCGTAATGTGCATCAGGTTTAGTATGAAGAACAACTCCTTGGAACACTTCTTCTGCTGCTGAGAACCATCCTTCGTCTACGGAATTCCTCTGCCTTTGAAATCATGTACCGCTAAAATATACTACTTTTTCAAACCACCTCTTCAAAACACTTGATGTCCTTGAATTGTTCTCTATTCACAGACTGCTTTCACTTTCGTGTACCAGAGCTCTCTCTCCGCGTACCGCTAATGGCATTCACTCTATCGAGTACGAGAGATTCCTCCTCCACGTACTATGTCTTTTGTGGATATAGCTTTCTGCTTCAATCCTTCAGTGGGATTTCTTCTGCGAGATCCACTATAGATTTTGTTGGATTATCCCTCACAAACCAATTTCTGACTTTTCTGAAATATCGGATAAAAAAAAGTCTCTAATGATATTCAATCTCAATATTAATCAATGGGATTAATGATACTTATATAGAAAAAGATATCCGATTAATATGTTGAATCGAGATTTACCAAATCATTGATCTAGCCTCCACCGCCTATCGATCACTCTACCACTGTGAACCACATGCCAATGGAAAACCATTTTTTTACGCCGTCCTCATAGTGCTTTTGTTCCTATGCGGACGATCTCTTTTACTGATGAATAATCCATCCACATACTACATTTCCTTCCATCGTGAATAGTTCCATAGCCATTTTTGGTGTTCTGATCCACTCACACCACTCCGCGTAGTATTCCTAGAACATGGTACACGTCCCATGAATAATGGTACACGATTATCATCAATTTCCATATTTCGTCAATTTTCATCATACCTTTCAATCCTATGAAGAAATACATTCTTTTACAAACTCAAACTCTTGATTTTGTGTCCCAAATGTTTGGAAAATATGGTTAAATTTTTCCACCTTAAAAACCAGTATTTGGCAAACACAAGCCATTCTCATTCGCGATCAGCTAGCATTTTCAACTCAAAACAACTACACCCAAAAAATACTGAGAGGACACCATGATGGATTTTAGCCAATCTATATCCCCCTTTGGGTTTTTTTACAACTCTTCTATGCATTCTCATTTTTATAACACATTAAAACCTATTCCATCATCAATCATTGTTCACTTTGTGCGATTAAGATAATGATCATGTACTTAGTCAACACATTCTTCAATCCCACATGAACAATACTCGATTTTAGAATCTTGAGTAAATGAAAAATTCTTCAAGGAATCACATCATTTTTTATAGAAAGTATTGATAGAAAACCAATACCAATTTTTGAGTGCTATAAGCCCTCTGAATCCATTCCAAAACTACCCTTATACTCTTATCACGATCATCACCTATCGTGATATCTATTCTTTGATCGAGCACTTATAGCATCGTCAGATTTATTAATTCCCGCTACGTTGTAGCTCCTCTAACCAGCTTCAGCTCAAATTCAACTCCACATATCTCTCTACTCCATTAACAGATTCTCCCAATGTCTTTCCTCCCCCTAAATAATCAAACATTATCCTGCTATGTCAATGAACTAGAAGTGAACTTCAAGGTTTTCTGCAACATGGTAAAGAACATATATTTGTACATTAGGGAAAAACACATCATACATCAGGGAGAGTGGGATCCACATCTACAATTCCTATGGTGCAGGATGTCGACTAGACTCCCAGATCCAGTCGATGCCTTTTAAAGGTTTCTTTAGGTAAGGCCTTTGTCAAATGTAT
The DNA here is from genome assembly GCA_963277665.1 of Viscum album. Classification (NCBI taxonomy): domain Eukaryota; kingdom Viridiplantae; phylum Streptophyta; class Magnoliopsida; order Santalales; family Viscaceae; genus Viscum; species Viscum album. The sequence goes on along the minus strand of OY728167.1, from coordinate 88,538,916 downwards.
GCAACCTGTTGTCTTGTAGGCACATACTCCAAATTCACAAGACCTTGAGTGATGGACATGATTTTTTTGAAATTTATAGAACTTGAATTATCACAATGAATGTCTATCAGATATTTCAATTCAATTCCCATATCTTTATGTTTCTACTTCACCCATAAAAATTGTGTGCAAGCTTGAGTACTACAATGTATTCAGATTCTATGTTGCCCAATGAAACACAATCGTGTTTCTTTCTTAACCACGTGATACACAATTCTCCACGATAAATGTAACCTCCTTATGTTTATTTCCCACCATCTAATGAACCAGCCCAATCCACAACTTTATATCCCAATACCTCTGGCTGAGATTTAACATTATACATTTTTCCAAAATCCACAATTCCCTTGATATACTGAAGAATTATTTTTACTGCAATCATGCAGCTCTCCTTGAGATTTATTTGATACCTCACTTCTTGGAATGTGAAAAATACAATATTAGGGCTTGTCGTTGTCAGGTACATTAGTCTTACAATTATTTACATATATTCCATGATATTAACTACCTTGCCTCCCTAATACAATGACAATTTTAGCCGGGTAGCAAACCAAATCTTCACCTCATTGAAATTATCCATTAGAAATCTTCTCAAAATGTCTTTGTCATAGTTATATTGAGAAATATAAATTCCATTTCTTTCTTGAGTCACTTGTAAGCCAAGGAAAAATGTCATCTCACCCATCATCGAAATTTCAAACTCGCTTTTCAGGAATTCATAAAACTGTATGAATTGTGCTTCATCTGAACCACCATTGATTATGTCATTGACATAAATGAGCACCATCATCCTTTGACTGTTTCCATTGTTGAAATATATATTGTGATCAACTCCACCACGTTTGAAACTGTGTTTTAAAAAAATTATTAATCTTTGATTATCATGCTCTTGGTGCTTGCATCAATCCATATAAATACTTCTTCAGCCAAAAATCATTTTTTTCATCTTTATGAATGAGAAAACCATCTGGTTTCTTAATGTAGATTTAATCTTCCAATAATCCATTCAGAAATGCTAACATGACATCCATCTGGAAAACTTTAAACTTTTATTACACAGGTTTGGACAAGAATAATCTAATTGTTTCTAGCCTTAAGATGGGTGAAAATGTCTCATCAACATCAGTACCCTATATCTAAGAGTATCCTTTTCACACCAATCATGCTTTGTTTCAAATCAAAATACCATCTTCATTCAATTTTTTGTGAATGAATAATTTTTCCCTATGAAATTCTTGTCATCTGGTCTCAAAAAGGTTTCCCACATTTGATTATTCTCAATTTGTTCAATCTCTTCATTTATTACCTGAACCCAATTCTCATCATTAGATTCTTCATCAATACATTTAGTATCCACTAATGATAAGTATGAATCATGATTTAGTGATTTCATCTATCTTGTCTAAATTGTTGTTGTCTGATCACAAATTATGTTATGCCTATCAATTTCATATCTTCTTTATGGTCTCTGGGAATACACTGATGTATTTTCATCATTTGTGTCTTCATATAAATAAATCTATAGAGTTAGAGCGTCTCTTGGTCTGATCATCTCTTCATCACTATCCTCCTAAATCTGGTCATGTATTTTCTGAAGATTATATTCATTTTCTACTATCATCACATCAGGAATTTCAAATATCTTTCCTAGCCTCTTATTGAAGCATTTATACGATTTACTTTTCTTTGAGTAACCCAGGAATATCCCTTCATCCCCACGGGATTCAAATTTCTTATTTTTATCTTTATTGATAATGTAACTTTACCTACAAATTTTCTAAAGTACTTCAATGATGGATTAATTCCATACCATAACTCATATGTAGTCCTCTTATCTATTGGACAATGTAAAGCTCTATTTTAAGTGTATACTTCCATCATGACTACATTGTAAAATTTTTCTTGAAGGCCATTCTCATTGGGCATTGTTCTGGCCATATTGTTGACAATACAATTTCTCCTCTCAACCACACCATTCTACTGTGGAGTTATTACTACTAAAACAAGATTTCATATCCCATGTTTCTAGATATAATCCTCCACTTATCTATTTGTGAAATCTATTCCATTATCAATTTGAATCATCCTGAGTATCCGACAAAGAATATTTTTACATTCCCTTCGATATCTAGGAATGGAACTGAATACTTTAGATTTGTGGGTGCATAAAGATACCATTCCATTATTCTATATTCATAAATGAAGTGAACATAATACCACATCCCATCAATATCCATCAGCAAAATTTTCCCACAAACATCAATATGCACTAGCTCATGCAAACGTTTTGACATGTTCTTCTTTTTCATATTTGTGTGCCGAATGATATTCCTGTGCTCGCATGCATCACGGGTATGAGTACGATCATGTGATAATGTTGGGAGATTTCGAGTTGCATCATATTTCCCCAGATCTTCCAAGGAACCTTGGCTTATATGGGTAAGATTCTTATTGAATAACTTGTTTTCTCTATACAAGGATAGAAAGTACATATCTTCTTCTCCACTCATATGGTAGATATTCCCTTCCGTACAATTTCCTTGAAAAACAACAAAACCATCTTTTTCCTTGATGATACATAATTTTTTGGTAAAAATTATTCCATGCCCTGAATCACATAATTGACTCAAACTAAGAATGTTGTAACTAAATCTCTCAATAACCAAAATGTCTACTCATCTCATGAATTTTACTGCAAATATGGATTTTCATGAACTAATAATTTTCAGATCCTCATCATTACCAAATCATACTATACCATATTTTTTGTATCTAATTCTGGTGAGTAGATCCTTATTTCTCGTCATATGAGAAGTGAATCCACTATTAATTATCTAAACACCCATGCAATCTGAGGCCTCGGAAAAAATTTCTACCACAACGGCCTGCTCGACCCTTTTCTTTTTGACCCTAGTCTTTGACTTCAAACTCATCATGAAATGATAATCTTGATCTTCCTCAGAATATGATGGACCATGTTCATCCTATAATGCTACAAATCGATTTTGAATTTTTAGCTCTCTTGAGGATAAATTTTATTGCTTCTTTTGAAAAAATGTAGTCTTCCATGGCACATTCCTCTATGTTTTTGATGTTCAATGTCTTGCAATATTCCCATGTCCTTTACACCTGAAACAATGAGAATCGAATAATGACATGGAATTCTGAGCCCTATACGAGCACCTATGTTTTTCTTGTTCCCTTTGGTACCTCTTTTATATGGAACATACATTTTTAGAAAGTCCCATATTATAATAAAAATATCATATTATGTGAGGTACATTCTTATGTGGAAAAGATGCACCAATAGTTGTGCATTGGGTTCTCTGAATATTTTGATTCTGCTTTATACCAAAATCAATCTTTATTAATAGAGTCGGTGCCTATGGTCTAACATGAACCATAAAAACATTTTGTTTTATATCAAGTAGCATACCATCCTTATTATTAATAATTAAATGTTGTTTCAATTATGATTGACCACTTTTCTCAAATCTAATCTTATCTATTACTTGTATGATATTCTTTATTGATGTTGAACCGAGAGTTGGTCATTTTTCCTTATCTTCAACTGTTCGTTGCATATTGACAACTTTCTATTCTATTTATTCGATACACATGATTTTATCATTTCCATTTTCATTCAAAATATAAATTTATATTTTCTTTTCTTCAATTTTGAGTTTGAACTCAACCTCCTTTTCTGAGCATTCTAGCATTGAGGACCTCATCTTTTTAATTTCTGCATTCAGATCATAATTCTATTCTTCCTGCTGTTGTATATAGAGTTTGGAATCATGAACAACTTTTTTATCTTTCTTTTTTTGGCCCTTATACAACTTCTCTCTTCAATGGCAGCTTCGAATTCAGCCTAATGGTCAACTATTCCTTCAATATCGTTTTCACCCATAGATTTATTCCACTTTCCCTAGTACTGATAGGTACCGGAAAATACATTCGCAAGATGAATTGAATATTTCAAAAGCTTCATTGTGAAAATCACAAACCCTCATGTCCACTACGTACTATGAAGTGTATTTGGTACACCTAACACCTCCTTCCCAAACCGCTTCTGCCACAATGTACCACCCTTCGTCCATGGACTGCCTCCGCCTTCGCGATCACGTACCACTACCGCGTACCCATTCTGCGAACCTCCCCTGTGAAACACTGTCTATCCGTGAATTGTTCCCTATTCACGGATTGTCTTTGCTTCCGCATACTGGAGATCTCCCTTCGCTTACCGCTTTCAGAATTCACTCCCTCGCATACCATAGATTCCTCCTCCTTATATCAAGTCTTATGTGTATACAACTTTTCTATTATATGCTTCAGGGGAATTTTTTTAGCGCGAAACAATATATCCTTCACGGGATTATCCCTCATGAACCACATTCAGACATTGCTGAATTCTTAGATAAAAATGATTCTCTAATGATATTCAATCTCAACTATAATAGGTGGGATTAATGATTCTTATATCGGCAGAAATATCTTCTTAATCTGCTGAATCATTATTTACAAAATCTTTGATCCATAATCAATCGCCTACTGACCTTTCTACCACCGCAAACTGCAGGCCACCCACAAAATATGTTTCCACGTCGTCCTCATAATGATTTTGTTCCTAAACTAATGATCCATGTACCACATTGCCTTTCGTCGCAAATAGTTACCACAACCGTTTCTGGTTTAATGAACCACCGACACCACTTCGTGTACCGTTTCCGAAACAAGTTACGCGGCCCATTAATAATGGTACGCTATTATCATAATTTTCAAAATTATTTCAATGTATTTCATACCGTTCAATCCTATGAATAAATCCTTTCACTTCCAACTTCAAACACCCAGTTTTGAGACCCAAAAATTATGTGATTACTGGGAAACTATGCCCCCTTAAAAACTTTTCTTCGCAAACACCAACCATTTTCATTCATGATCATCTAGCATTGTCAACAAACACAAAAACCCCAAAAAATTACCAAGAGGATTCCTTGATGGATTTTTTCCCAATAATTAATTATTTTTACCATTTTAATTTAAACCATGGTAACTAGTTTTACCTATGTTATTCACCTTCTCTATATATAAATAAAATTATCTTTATTATATAACACGGAACCAATAATTATAAATATTAATTCTAGTTTTAGAATTTAAATTCTTGTGTATGTGGAATATTAATTTTAACACAAGTGTATGTAATGCAAAATAACATCATTTAAAAAAATTGAACAAAAAGATTTATGATTTGGGTTGAATTATCAATTTCATTGATTATATTAAATCTAAAATGAATATGATTATTAAATTTAATTCTTTCAACAATAAAATGTATAAAAACATTATTTTATCATGTTATAATTAATTAATCAAAACAATCAAAAACCAGTTTTCATTAAAAGGCTACATAATGTTTTAAACTGTTTAGCATGAGATTAAAAATTAGAAATAATATTTTAAATTATTTTATTCAAATTTATAATATATAATTTAATATAAAAAATATTTCAATAATATTTAATGTATCCATAAAAAAATAATTTCCTAAAAGTGATATCATTAATAAAATGGGTATTTTTTCTAATCACAATAAAAATTAATTAGTTCTGAAAAATACCATAAATTCATATTAAGTAAATAAGATAGTGTTAAAATCCAAAAAAGGATTTTTATTTTCTAAAACCCAAATCCATAAATTCATAATTTTTTATATTAAAATAAAAAATATAAAAAAATTATCGAAAAATGACTTTTATTATATAGTCTTCTTCGTATTTCATATGAATGAGTAATTAAACTATTCGTAATAATTTATTCATTGGAAAATTTTCTATTCTTGAAAATTAGTAAATTTTAAAAGGTATGTTTCCTCACTTTATTAACTACACGAGATGAGTTGATATTTGAAGTAAACATTATTTTATGTTTATATTGGAAATTATTATTTTTATAATATTGTTAAAAATATTTATTGAAAATAAATTATTCAATATTAAATCATATTAGTTATTTATATTATAATTATAGAATCTTCTAATGGTTTACCATATTTTTTGCTATAATAGATTTATTAATAATTTATTCTTAATATGTTGTGGGTTTTTTATTTGGGTGTAGAGTATGAAAAAACTTTGATAACACAATATCTGTTTTAACGGATTTAAAATCACGGGCCATTAAATTAAACCATCCCTAAAATAAATTGTGTCATAAAAGCTTATTTATCATTAAAATAAACGAATAGAAAAGGGTGAAAATTTATTTAAATGCTTAAAATCATTATTTTAAATGAGATAAGATTCTAAATATCATAGGAATGACTATAAAATAGTGATCCACATAACCATTTGAAGGAAATATATATAATAACATGTTATTATGGACCGTGTGAAGGATTCATTTTTCCTTATGGTTTGATATTTATTACCAAACAGTCAAAGATGATTTATAATATTTTTTCCTATATTTTAGAAATTTATGTACACTGAATTTTAATAAAACAATTATATTTTAGTAAATAAAATCATTTTTGGGTGATTGATATTGTGATATGAAAAATTTGTATTACAAATATCATAATAATTATACCCCAAAATATCATACTTAAAATAAAAATCAATGAGGTTAGTTATTTGATGTTCTTTAAAAAAACTATATATAATAGGGTTGATTGAACTAGAATTAATCCACTATTTCATGGTGAATTGAAAAAGAAAACCAATTACAACTATCCTTTTCATCAATCATCATTTAATAATTTTTTCATCACTCCCTAGTTCAAGGAGATTGTGGATTCCTACGATCCTTATAAATCCATGGATTAAGACATTGGCTTGGATAATTCCTGAGTTATTTACACACATGATATTTAATTATTAGTGGTTCCATTTGATGAGTTCTATAATCTTTCTTCATGTTCACTATTCTATTCATTTTACATAGATATTTTTATGATCAATGATATCCATTACCACAAGGTATGTATCATCCTATCACATTGAGGAAATTTACTTGGTGTTTCTTTCCACATTTTTGACATATGAAAAATTGAACAATATATTCACCAGCATCATTTTCACTTGATCTTTCATGATGCCCCGAATTACACTTTTTTGGTGAGTTTGGGACCTATATTATGTTCACATTGTTCATCATATTTTTTGACTACAGGTTAGGCATAATCTCATGGTTTCTCATTCCATCTCCTATTTCAATGGGCTATTGATTGATGTAATATTTATATTTTCTGTCACACCAAAGCTTACTTATAGTTATTTCCATTAATAAAACCAAAAGTGAAGACCCAAGTGACTAAATATTTACAATACAATGGAATTACGAAAATCATTAATAAAATTCAACCATAGAAATTATTATCCCTTTACATTATTTTATTATCCTACTGTTCCATTGATTCAACCTATATAAATATTAGTTTTACATGGGCTAATTTAAGTTTCATTATATTTCACCCCTCAACCTAATTCAACAATGCAACTAATAAAGAAATCATTAAGAGTAGTTTATAATGATAATATGACCAACCAAATAATATCTCCTGACTATGTGAAACTTGGTTTATAGATATGGATATTTTTCATGCAGTAGGTGATGATCAGGTTAAAAATCAATCCATAATTTTCACAGTTATTAATCTGTTGTACATATGTTTTAGTGCCTTTAACCAGTTGTAGAATCTATACATGGAGTTATTTAATGGGAAAACCATCTACCGAATATTTAACCTATATTTCTAGATACTCTCGTATACATAGGATCACCTATAATGTTTTTACGATGGTTATCTATCAATTATATACATCATAACTAAAATAATCTCAAAAAATAAATGAACTAATCTAAAAAATAACTACCTTCTACTCTGATACCAAATATAGTTCCCCATGCTAGCCTTAGCATAAATTTTAAATATTCTTATTATTTGAATTATACATCTAAAAAATATTCACATAACCCAATTACTTAATGTTTTAGTTTCATGGAGATTATCTATGGAAAAAATCTATTAATTACAAATGGAACCTTTTATACATAATCATGATCCATTATATCATTTCAATACATCTCACATTATACAATAATCTTCATAGCCTAGGGATTCGAAACATAAAAAAGTGGTGAGCACAAATTTTCAGTATTGGAAAACTCATATCATAATGTGTAAGATCATATACAAGATTGATAATATTATTAATATAAAAATATATTGATAAAATATTATAATACCATTTTTTATACTTATAAAAACAAATAGAGAAATAGAAGATCACGAAAAAATTGTTATGTAATCTTAAAATATATGTCATGGCTCAAAAACATATCATTAAAAAGGAAACATTTAAACATAATATAAAAGAGTGTAATAATTTAATAATTATGCATTATCATGAATGCTTGGAATTTCATGGAAACAAAATGATTTTTGTAATATTAGTATAAATGGACAAAAAAACTGTAAATTTTTCACAACCATAATAATTTGAAAATACATGCGATAAAACCCAATAATCACATGCTAAGGTTAAAAAACACTATATTTACACCCCATAAAATTTGAACAAACCCATAGTGCCCATATCATTTTATGAAAACTCATTACATCCATGCTTGAAAATCTTATGAGATATATTTATAAACTAATTCATTACACGGTTATATATGACCCCACGTGTCATCACCCAGACATAAGTGTGGAACCTAAAAATTCAACCATCATCACTACATAAATAACCCAATTAAAAATAATGTGTTATTCCAACATATCATATATTATTAACTCAATAAATAATTTGACATAAAAATTTCATTTCCAAAAAATATTCCTAACATGATAACATATAGAGGGTTATCAAAACATAATGACATGAGAGATAAACCTTTGACGAACAATTGATGTGAAAATAAAAAAATCACAAAAACTTTTTAAATTATTTTATTTATGATAAACTTTAAATTAATTTCAGAAACATAATATTGACAATAGAAAGAAAATATATTTTCAAGACCTTCTTATAGAGAGTCCCTAATAAAAAATACTTGAAAATAAATATGTTTTCAAAAAGGATACGTATAAATACATTGAAAACACTACTTTTAAAACATTATTTAATAATTAAGTCATATGAAACATAATATTCACAAAATGGTTATTTGAAAATACTTTGAAATAATTTAATTTTGAAAAGAATCCTTAATAAAGTAATGATAAAAAAGATACAAAATATTCAAAAAGTTGAAGTGATTATATATTCATAACATTTAGTTTTCAAAAGAATGACTAATAAAAAATAATGAAAAAATAAATGAATTTGATGAAAATAAAATGTTGAGTGGATGATAAAACCTTTTATATTTAAAGGATAGAAAAATGTTGTTAGCATTTTGAAATAACCATGTTTAAAACCCACATCAATAGAAATTTGTTAATTTTTTTATAAAAGGAATAAAGGGGAATAAAAGGATCAGTGGAGATCAACACTAATTGAGGTTCTATATGGGATAGAAAACATTTATGGGAAGTAAAAACATTAGCATGGTTCAATAATCCATTAAAATAAATGAGAATGATTCTGTAGAAAATTGAATTACAAAGGAAAAAAATAAAATATAAAAGGTATAAGATTTGGTTTTGGAACAATATTTTCCTATAAAAGAAGTTATAAATTCATCCTAAAATCATCATAGGTTATTATATATTTATCTTGAGAAATAATACCCAATGAAGATAGATTATGACTGTAGAAATTGATTTGAGTTACAAAAATTAGTTCTAAACAATGTTTCTTTTGATAAAGAACCACATGGTAGGTATAAAAATAATCCAAGCATTGAATATCATAACATATAATTGGATAATGATGCAAAAATAAAATAGGGTAGTATTTTCAAAGTTATGAGGGAAACATGGTGCATAACTAATACATATCTCAATGTACTGAAATATGAGAAAACGAAATCCTTGACTTTTTTCCCTAATTAGACATACTTTCTATAACATCCCATAAAAATTACACTATCTCAGTATACATATTTATAATTATATTAATACCAAAAACTATTTATAGTTTCCATGTATAATTATTTTATAAATGAATATTAGTATGTTCTTCATATTTTCCCACATTGCTTTTTAAATGATTTATTCGTTTGTAGAAGTTTCATATCAACATCATCATTATTTTCACTAATTCGAAATTTAATAATTAATATTCATTTAATGTTACAGTAATGTATGACTTATAATGAATTTTTAAGTTCAAATTTAATTTGAGGAGTAAATTTTTTTATCTTAAAAGGTAGTAATTGATAATAAGTATTTTTTGATGATTTAAATCTCATTAAATGTGTTTCTTAATTAATGAGTCAAATATTGATATATAATTCCCATAAAAATATTAATAATTAGTTACATATTTATTTCATATTATATTAGAAATTATTATTTCATTTTCAACTATGATATAATTTCATAGCATAGGTGGTCAAGATGACCTTGACATGGATATAAAATGAATATTGATGATTTCATGGTGATTTCATTATAATATCACTGAACATATAGAATAACTAAAATACTTTACTATTTATCAGTGTGATATATTTTGATTAGAAATTTTTTAAAATAATACGTAATGGTTATGAAAATATAACAATATTTTTATTATAAATTTTCTTCTTAGTATATTTATTTTATATAGAATCCCACAAGTCTCATACGTAAAAATCACAACATTTGTTTAGTGAATCTAATACATTATACAAAAAAATTCCCGGATACCATACTAATTTAGTGACTTTGTATATAAGGAAACATCAAAACTATTCCACAAGGGAGCTACAATATAACTGACTAGGTTTTCTATGACGAGGACCTTCTTAGACACATCATAAAAAACGTATCTTTATAACCTGGTAAAAGGAAACATAATACAGGGTGATATCAAATTCCCACTAATGGACAATATGGGAGATATATAAGCATAATCACGAGCATATGGGTATGTGAACATGATGGTTACACCAGAAGATCATACTCCTCATATCAATGATCATAATCACGAGACATGGTATAATGATTTAATATTCATAAGAAATGAATCATTATGGAATTGATTGTGTAATACACGTAATGATAACATAGGAATAAGATATAGGATTATGAAAGACACATAAAAAAATATTTCAATGGAAGGATCACATCCAAGTCCAACTTTTTAGAATAGTTTCACTCCCCAAACCATCAAAGTTGTCAAGGTTCACTCCCATGACCATATTATAAGAATATAAATCCATTTATGAAACTCATATCATTCCCCATTCCATTCATGTTTAGTTAATGAGATATAAATCTTTACCTAATTCAAACGACATAGATATAGTTCTCACCCATCACATAATGAAATCATACATATTTATTTCAAAATAGAAGAAAACATTAAACATATCCTGATCCATGAAATGAAATGTGCATCATATATATTTCATCATATATTGAAATATGGAATAGAAATAGGTTTCATAATCATATAATAACTTTTGAAAAGGAGTAAGTTACATAAGTATATAACCTATCGAAGAGAAACCAATTTCTAAAACATCATGCCATCAAAACACAAACCATTAAGAGAATGACAATCAATGGTACATTTGGATCGTATCCCTAGTAAGGTATGAGTAACACCAACATATATTATTTTAGAAGAATATATTATTTAAATATCGGTCAAAATGTTTCTTTTGGAAAATATCATTTCTTCTTTGCAAACTTTTTTAAATAACAAAACATTTTAAAACACATTTTCATGGAAAATAACATTGGAAACATAGAATGTAAACATTGAAAACTATGTTAAAACTTTTTAAATCATAAAAAATTAATATTTCCTTGAAAATGATCTTCAAAAATCCTCCAAAATAATTATAAAAATATTTTTATAAAACATGTTTTTTGAATAAAATTGATTTTTGGCCAAAGAGAGAAATTAATTTGTATTTTTTTACAAACGCTTTATTAATTATCATAATTTAAAAATTTTATACAAATTTACCATTACATGAATATACAATTAATAAAAATAATATTAGAAAAATCATGATATTAATTGGGATGTAGATTATAATTTTTAAATCAATAGAAGTATAATCCTAAACTATCCATATTAATGATGTGATTGTCACAATAATCTCTTACCACTTTCATAAATTTTAATTAGAATCACCATAAAATAATAATAATAAATAATTCATAAAATAAAATTAAATGGAGAATATTAATTATACAACATGTCAAATTTGAAGTATATAAACATCAAAAAAGGAATGTTGGGTTATAACATAACATGTGTTTGAAAGAAGGCAAATTGATTGAAAATTCCCTCATAAATTTGGTTATTTTTGAATTGTAAATTAATGAATGAGATAAATAAAATGGATATGAAAATAAAAATAAATTTGAATATATGTTTCAAGTAATAATATCATGGGAATTATGTACACTTCATATAAAAAAGAGGTGTGGCCTAGAGTATGTGTCTCACATATGTAAAAAGAGATACCAAGATCACATACTACTTGAGTAACTTTTGAATGAAGATACCTGTTAAATATTAAGATCAATTGAAATTTTTAGTTTCATTAATGAAATAAAATTCATGTTATAACATGTTTTAGGATAGTATACACACCACACCAATGTAATCAGTTCTGAATACAGCATAAATCTCATAGAAGTAAAAGTGTGTCTAGAAATCCCTTTAACTTATGTATTGACTCTCATCGTACTCATTAAAACCTTAAGTATAATATATATATATATTAATTATATAATAGAATCATAATAATATATATAATAGCATATATTATTTTCTTCTGACCTTTTATTACCATTTTATTGAAAATTTCATGTTATAGTTACGTTTTGGGTAGTAATTGCAATGTTTTTCACATAAGTTTTGATTTGTTATATTAATGATCCCCCTACATTGGTAATAATTTATAATCACTAAAATTATAACCATGATATAAAATCATATATATGTGTACTGATTATATATATATAATCTATATAAGATGGAAATTGGGATAAAAAATAAAATGTTCATGGAGATTTTAGGCCGCCTGTACATCTGGTTACTATTTCCATTTTTTCATTAAAAGAAATAAATGTATATGTTATATTATAACTAAAGATTAGATTTTATATCATATATATCATATAATTTTATTAAAACATCATTAACACATTCCATATAAATTGTGAATGAATTACATCACTTAATAATGATGTAGTCCACCGTATACACAAACAACACTATGATATTCCCATAAAATGGAATTCATAATTGTATGTATGATAGAAAAATTCGGGATTTATAATAACATCTTAAACATAAAAAATATCATATATATAAAATTAATCCATGATTATATAACACCTTGAAATGGGGAAAATGAAGAATTAATGCCATCTGTTCGAGAAGTGGTAATCTTAAGCACACATGAATGATGATGGCTTGTCCCATTTGATTGAAGTTTGTGAAGATGTTACTCATATCCTTAATATAGTAACATATCAATATATTGATGATACATAGGTTATTATATAATAATAATAATAATAATAATCCATGAATATGTTTGTGGAATTAATAAAAAACGTTTTTTTAATGAAAGTTACCTCTTCTTATGGTACCCCTTTTGGTTTTCACTAGAGAAAATTCATGGTAGGATTTATCCACAATGTGAGGCTTCTATAATGAATGGAGTGATTTTGGGAGGATATTTGGACAGTTCATGGACAAATAAAATGGTTTTGATATGTGTTAATAATTAAGGGGGGTGAGTAACCTTCTATAGTAAAGGAGTGGTATTAATGTAAATACCAAAATGTAAATACAATTTAGTGGTCTCCAATAGACGGGATTAAAAAATGAAATTTTAAAGAGGAAATGTTCAAAAGATAAAAAAATTCTTATCCAATTTCAATTTTAAATTGTTTCCATTGAACAACATTAGATTTATAGATGCATAATTGACCTATTTATTCTTTAAAATGAGTTTAAAATATAAATTAAATATTTTATAAAAAATAAGGAAAATTCAATTTCCAATTATTATTCAATATTTTTAAAAATTATTAAATTATAAATAATAATATACAGTTTAATTTATCAAATTAAATTTCTAGGAGTGCTGAAAATTAATTTTACTAATTATCTCCAATGAATATAATAAGAAGTTCTTTTGCGAAAATATATTTTTCTCAACATATAGTCATTAATAAAAATTATTTATTTTATTATTAATATGCTTCATTTATAGAAAACATATTTAATATGTAGTTACTATTCATACTACTAATTTTAACGGATAGGTTATAACTTTAATGTTTAAATAACTATATAAATAATATATCATTATTTTATTAAAACTCGAAGTTTCATACAATTTAAACCAAGTCAGTGTTTCTTGCAGCAACAAAATAACTTGGTGTAGTGTATAATGAAATATTATATTATTTTAGTGTGTAATGTAAGAAATCAATGAATTTAAATTTATTCAAAATTAATAATTCATCAAACTCGGGGTGTTGTATTCCACCCCACTAAAAATGAATTTATCCATCAAAATTTATCACTCCGATAAATTTTTTTGGATAATTACACCCCATCATATCATCAAGTTCCCATGTAGCATCATATAGATTTTGGTTTCCCTATAATACTTTGACCGGGTGAGTTTTCCTATTTAATAGAACATTCACTATATGATCCAGAATTTCATATTGTTGTTCCTCATAAAAAAGATCATACACCAGTGGTATGACCACTAATTTTGGTACATGTGAAGGGTCATATATGTTCTTATTTAGGAATTATACATGTACCACATCATGGACTAATAATATGTCTTGTATAGTATCAAATAGAAATGAAATTGTTCGGATAAGATCAAGAATTTTAATGGGACCAATATTCATAGGTCATAGTTTACCTTTTAATCCCTAATCTCAAATCCTTATTTCCAGGAGATATTTATATAAAAGAAGTGTCAAAAAATTAAAACAGAAGGTCACATACATGATTATCATAATAACTTTTCTTTTAGCATTATATTACTATGATATTTTACAAAATAGATCTAAATTTGTTTTCCGTTTCTTCACATATCTTAAGTCCCAATAGCTTTCATTATCCGACATCATTCCCTCACATTAGAAATCTAAATTTCTCTATATAGAGGGCCTAATAATGAGGAATTTAAATTCCCTAGTGAAATATATTGTTTTTTGATAACTCATCTAGAGGAATGTGTTGATCCAAAAAACCATTGAAATCCATACAATCTAGACATATCCTATAAGTTTTGTAATTTTATTTCTGATTGACTAACCATATGAGGATTTTAAGAAGTTCTAAAATAATATTACATACCAATGGATTTATAAATACCTCACCATAACTATGAGGTAAAACATAGATACCTATTTGATATAACAAAATTTCGAACTCCGGGAAACCATACCACATCATTAATGTATATCCTAGAAAGATGATCAAGACAGAAGTCTTATCTAATATCGATGTAGTGTGTAGACATAGTAAGGTTATCGAATACCAACCATATAGAATTATTACCTCTATAGGTTTTGTAAATATCAAATAAAAAATCTATAGTGATGTTCTCCCATTTCCATTCGATTATAGTTAATATATGTAACATACCATTAGTGTTTTTTCGTTTATCCTTAACTTGAACACATAGCAAGAATTGCGATACAAAAATTAGGATATATCTCATCATGGAATCACACCAAAAGGAATATTTAAAATCTCTATAAATCATCATAAAATAGTATATATTGAGAATGATGAACTATGAGCTACCTCTAACATCCCATTCGTCAAAATCCAATATGGATGGAAGACATACATAGTTCCTAAACATTATCATTATTTCATGATCAAGGATAAACTCATTAACATTTACACCCTTATTTTTCATCTCAATATATTCCTTATATGCCTCTTTAATATTCTCATGGATAGAGGGTTAAACATTCAATTGACCAATATATGACTTATCCTTTTCATTTAGGATTTACTTGTCAATATTTTGAAAATGAATAAATATTTGATCTTTTGTGATCCTCATAATAGATAACCTAGTATGATCCATTTGACTCCAGGCATCTGCCTTGTTTACGTTCTTTCATTTCTAATTAATTGAACAATCATAATGTTTTATCATATATTGCCATATTCTCTGGTGCATGTATAAATTCTTCTATATGAATATAGATTTCCAAAAAATTTGGGCAGTATAAATATAAATCTTTTTATGTAAATATAACTCCCTCATATCATAAATAAAAAAATACCATAGTTAACGCCAAATCATGAGTTGGGTAATTTTAACAATGATTCATTGATTTTCATGAAAAATACGCTATAAACATGTTATTATTTATAATAACACATCCCGATCACTTTTTGGATTCATCATTATAGATTATATACTATTATACACTATAGGGTAAAGTAAGCACAAGTGTGTTGCCTAAACATATCTTCATTTCCTAAAAATTATCCTTACATTCATTATTCTACAGGAACATTGTTCCATCTTAAGTTAACATGGTAAATGGATTACATATTCATGAAATGTTATCCATAATCCATTTATAATACCAGGATAAACTAATAAAACTACGTATCCTAATCACCATTTCAAGTCTAGGATAGCATTCAACAGCCTCATTATTTGAATTATCTATTGATATAGCTTATCTTGAGATTATGTGACACAAAAATGAAACCTTTTCTTAGAAAAAATTCCCATTTTTTTAAATTTTTCCTAAACTTTCCCATTACATAGGGTATTTAGTAGATTTATCAATTTTTCATTATTCCCTACCTTGGTATTTGAATAAATATGAATATCTTATATATGCACTACCACAAAATGATCAAGGAATCCTTTAATGACTCTATTCATAAAATCAATGAATATAGATAGTGAATTAATATGAATGAATAGAATCAATATATATTCATAGTTTTAATAACTTTTGTGGAATTCGAAATTAGGTATGTCATCTTTCTTATCCCTAAATTGATGACATAAAGAACAACGGTCATTCATGGAATATTATTGAGCTCCATATTTTTTATCAATCAAGTAATCAATACAGGGAATGTGATTACTGTTTTGGATCGTGATCTTGTTTAACTGTAGATAATCATTGTAGATCCACATAGTTCATTCATTCAATTACCCAAAAAATAGGTAAACTACAAGGTGACACACTTTTTTTATGAATAATTTATCACAGTTTTATTGTATTTTATTATTCAATTGATAAAAATAAATTGTGTCCATCCTATAAGGAAACATTGAATTTGGTGTCGTTCTAGGTATGAGTTCTATTAAGAACTCAACTTCACACTTTGGTGGAAGGATAGTAAAATCTACCACAAATATATCCAAACATTCATGATAATTAATAATATCATCAATGTTGGGTTTCACCCCTACCATATGTGATAAAAATTCCTTCTGAATAGGGGCTAAGTCCCATAAAGTGGATGTAATATTCAAAGGAAGTGCATTATTTTTGTCACAATGAATAGACCATCATAGGGTGGCTTTTAATATAAAACATAACACCCATTCCTTGAATTTTTTTGGTACTTATGAAGAGAAATCATATCTATTACAAAAATGACATCAAATTCAACCATATATAGAATGGAAATATTTACATGAAACATATTACCAAAAACGTCAACCAGATAGGAATCATTATGTAATGATGTGGTCATTTTACCATTAGGGGTTTTCAATACTATTTATATATCTAATAATTTTGGATGATTCTTAATAAACTTATAAAATTATATAGATATGGATTAGTTGGTAGATACATATTCAATAAAGACATTAGAAATTCTACAATGGTAGATATGTGTACCTTTCGCCACCTAGTTAACACATCCTTTTTGTATATAGTAATCAGATGATATTTCCATATTTATATAAGATTAATATGTTAGTGACATCGATCAACATCATTAACCCTTGGGTTTGGGCACTAGATATCATAATTACCATTCTCTTTACACATGATACAATGAATTGTTTGTGTGTGTATGTGTTTTGGAGGTGGGGGTTCATTATTTATAGCATTCGGTCTATTCGCATTGTTAGATAACTCAGTTTCATCACATCATCCATCAATTACTAGCTGAATTTACCTTCCACACATAAAACATTTTTTATACCCCTTAATAGAATTTCCTTCATGCCTCTTCCAACACTTTGATCATAAAGGAAAGAACTTATTCTTATATCCTAGGTTTTTTAGAATTTATTTTGAACACCATCTTCCATTTCTTTTCAAAACAATGAGATTGATAAATACATCTTAAATACATTTCTACCTTGATATAAAAACATACATTCTATTCGTATTTACTATGGTATATTATGGATAATTCTATTTAGATACATTTCTTAAGACATAAAAGAATTAGTCAACCATAAATTTAGTTTGGATGATAATACCAAAATAATTCATCAAAAGTATTGTAAAATTATCCTTGTAGTTACCAACATGTTATTCATATGTTTTATTTATCTCAAGTAAATCCTCCAAAATTATACAAAGAGTACATGGAAGGTAATTATGGAATAATACCAAGAAGGTTCCACCATGGGTTCTAATCCCAGGCCCCAAATTTATTTGTAAAAAAAAGATATTAAAGGTACAACAGATAAATGGGGTGCTTACATGCATAGAACTACACCATAAACCATCAAAAATGCACACCAAAAAGTTACCTCTTCCTAGGCCGGCCATGGCCCTTGGATCCTCCCATGTTATGACGCCATCTTCCCATTTGCATGCCTTAATTCTCCATCCTATTCGAATCAGAATCCTCATGAGAGGGATCCCTATCCTGTCTAGGATCGGTCTGAATAGTGGGGTGGTCCAGCAGTTCATCCCCTTGCACTACATTAGTAACCTACACTGTAGTGGGAGACTTCTCCTGCAATACATCCACGTGAGGCACCTCTGTGAACTGCACTGTTTGAGCATCAAACTTATCAGTATACTCCTTCTCCTTAGAGCTCTCTACATCCTCTTCAGCATCAGGAATGAATCTTCTGTTCTTACAACCTACATTTATCAGACCTTCAAGGTTTAGAAAATAAAACTCAGGGGTATTAATAGTTTCTAACATAGAAAAAAAATTGGCCGCTGGTTTTATTGGTAGCTCGTCTTTATTATCTGCCACCCTAGTCTTAGAGTAATGTCTATCCATGGATTTGATTTTATATTACTTCCTCATTTTGTAGACTAGAGTCCACCACATGTCAACATACACTTCTAAATGATAAACAAGGAAATTTACTTTTTTCATCTTCCAAAAATGAATATTATAAAATATAATTTCAAAGGAACCAATCCATTTAAAAAAAATGTATCAGGATACCCACTAAAAGAAGGTGGTCATTTCTACATGAAATACATAATAGAACAATGCTACCTATATTTCTCATTTGGATGTTCATAATGATGTATAGATTTATAAAGCTATGGGAGAATAGAAATAAGGATTTTCATTCCATATCCCATAACATTTGGATGATCATGTGGACAATCATTTCATTTCCCATCCCACTGAACATTGTTTCATTTCCATCCGGTTCCATCCATTGAATAAAAAAAGATTAGAGTATGAAACAATAATCATAGTGGGAAACCTCTTAATCATGAAAAATCATTTATAGGATGTCTAAATTATGAATCCTTATATGTAACCTTAGATTTGTACTATATTATTCATAGAAAAATTATATTTAAATCATTCAGGATGGCTTGTAATGAGATTATGAATTTAGAAAGCATACCCCATAGCAGTGTCAAACCAGGTGTGTGGAAAGACCCATTATTGTGCACTATTTATCGATTGAGCATATCTATATAAGGATTTTTGGGTTTTGTCATCATGGAAAATCTATTCTAGATCCTCATCCACTTTTAGTTACTATAAAGGTAGGTATTTCTAAGAAACATCCTAATTTATCCTTTTGCAAATTTATATGAAATTTTCCAATACTTTGACGCATCTATAGACTTATCCTTATGTATGTACTTAGGGATCACAATAATATTATCTATTCATAGATTCCAAAGGTAATCTAAAATTTATATTTGATACTGACTATAGTGACCCACGTTTCTCATAAATAGAAATTACAATCCTTTTGAATAACATTTAATACATTACACAAAAACAGGTCTAAAGCATTATTAGTTTAGCACCATTGAAAATATGGAAACATAAAAACTGGTCTATAAGGGTGAAACATCATCTCCCACTAGGATAACCATGACTAAAACTATTCTTAGACAAATCATAAAAAATTCATATCATCGTAGCCTAGGGAGAGTAAATATAAGAAAGAGAGAGTTCAAATTCTTAGTATGGGTAATAAATGGAGATATATAATAATAATCAATAGTATGAGAGTATGAGAGCATGATCATAACATTAGAATATCACACCCTTTATAAAAAATATCATAATAAATAGTAATGGAATAAATATTAGTATATCATAATACATTAATCGTAAAGGAATAAATTGAATATTAAAATAATCTATAACAACATAATTAGACATAATATTTTTTCTAACATATAAACATATAAAATGATTTCCATAGTAGTCAAGGATTATAAGAATGTTTTTATTAATAGAATAGGTACACTACTCAACCCATCTTAGTTCTCAGGGTTCACTCCCAAGAATATCATTGTTGAAAACCCCTATATTGAATAGGGTTCCCACCCCATTCTAGAAATTTCTATCTCATGGGAGATATATCATTACTCAATTCATTTTAGATATATATAGGTCTCACCGATCACATAATGAAATCATATATTGTTGAGCCATAAGACAATAAAACATTAATCATATCATGACCAATGAAATGAAAATGGGTATCATAAACATTTCATCATACCGTGACCTGTGGAAAATAGAAATGTTTCATAATCATATAATAACATGCCAAAAATGATTTGATTCCTTAAGAATATAACCTATGTAAAAAATATATTTCACAAAAATCATACCATCAAAACATAAACCATTCCAAAAAAGAATATAAATTGTACCCATGGATTATTTATCTATAAAGTCCTGAGTATCATAAACATATTTCATCATAGATACAAAATAATTTTAAAGATCATTTAAAAAAATTTATTAGGAAACTTTCCTTTCTTCTTTGTAAAATTCTTTTTTAACTCATAAAACATTTTGAAAACCATTTCATTAAATAACAATTTTGAGAACATATAAACAATGATTTGAAAAAAAATTTAAATAATTTTTATGTCCTAAATATTTTTAAAAAACTATTTCATCGAATTTGAGATTAAAATATCTTTTAAAAACATTTTTGATATTTATGTAGGAAAATATTTATTTTAAATAAAAAAATTTTAAGAGCTGAGATAAATAATGTTGGATTTTATTATTTTTAAATAAAATATCATAAGTAACAATAGTGGAATCATTATATCACTAAATTATAATATCAAGAATAACTACATGGGAATAAAATTCATGATATTTATTGTGATATGGATCATAATATTTAATCAATGGAATTTTAATCGTAAAAATCATTATATATGATGTGATTGTAGAAATAAAAACTTTCCACTTTAGTGAAATTAAATAAGAATCCCCTTTAAAGAATAAAATTACATGAGACCAAAATGTCATAAAAATTATATGATTCATGATATAACATGTAAAGGGGTATTATAAACACCTCGTAAAAGAATATAGGTGCATATCATAACATGTTTCTCAATAAAGAAAAATTGAGACAAAATTCCCTGACTGGTTTTGTAATTTTAGAACAATAAACACCATGAAAGTGAGATACTAAAATGTATATGAAAATAACAATAAATTTAATTATTTTTATCATAAAATAAAATATGGATCATTATATAATCCAAATAGAATAAGGATGTGGTGAATATAGAATGTGTCACACAAAAGGAAAAAGTGAGATGAAAATACCTTAAAACTTGAGTAACTTTTTAATCATTAGTGAATGATAGAATAACATCAACTGAAACATTTAATATAATTAAAAAATTAATTTATGATATAACATATCATATGGTATTATATAAATCACAAAAAATTAATGGAGGTTGAATATGTAATAAGTCTCACATAAATAAATTTGAGACTAGAAATCCCCTTAACTTATGTCTTGAGTCCCATTGTACTTGTTAAGATATTATTTATAATAAATATATGTTTATTATAAATATATAAAAGAACTATATATATATATTTATATAATACCATATAAGATATCCTTATGACATTTTACTTTCATTTTATTAACAATTCCATGTTCAGGTTACATTACAGTAATAACAACATTATTTTCATTAGAAGATTGGATTTTTTTATACTCTTGATCCACTAAATTTATTCAAGATTTAACCATATATACAATTATTAGCATGATATTAATATCATATATATATATATATATTCATTTTACTTGAATTTATATTAATATTCAATGAAATGAAATATGAAAAGAAATACATCATTCTTGGAGACGGTTGGTCTTACGTACGAATGAATAATATTTTAATTTTATTTTAATATTAATATATATAAAATAATTTATTATATTATAATTATATAATAATTTTTATTTCATATATATATAATAAAAATTTAAAATCATCCTTAACTCATTCCATGTATAGCACGGACAAATTATATAGCTTTCTGGGGCGGTAGTTCGTCGTACAAACAAATGACATTATCGTATTCCCACTAAATGGAATGAAAGAAGTTTTGTGTGACATAAAAATTTCATAATTATAATAAAATAATAATAATAATAATAATAATAATAATAAATAACATATATTAAATATAAAAATATTATTATTACAAACTTTGGAAGGTTGTAATGGAAGAATGAACGACAACGGTTCGCAAGGCAGTAGTTCGTTGTACAAACAATTGATGATTGTATATCCCCATTGATGGATGTGTGTGGTGTTTTTGGAAATAACCATAAAATAATAAAACTTTAGTATATTTAATATACTGAGAATATAGTACAATAATTATATATAAATAAATTAATAGTATTTTGGATAAAAATAAATAAAACAAAAGCATCCCATCATGAACACTACCTCTTCTTCGGGTATATCATTTTTGTTTAAACCAACGGTGTTCCATGGATGATTTTTTTCCCAAAAGAGAGGATTCTTGTATTATAATAGTGAAATTTTTAAGAGATTTTGAAATGTATCCGATGAAAACATGGGATTGATATGAATGAATAAGTGAGTGGTTGAATTCCCTTTTATAGTGGAGGAGGAGTGACATTGCATTAAATACCAAAATGTATACACTTTTTGGAGGTCTTAATAGCATCATATTCACACTATAATAAATATTTTTGGTTAAAATTTGGGAAATTTTCTAAATATTTCTATATAATGGGTCTTGAAATGGTTTAGTATCTATTTTAATCCTTATGTTTAAATTTTAACCACAAAGTAATCTTTTTTTTACAATAATCTTTGTAATTAATTTTATATGATTTCACTAATAACTTAGCTAAAAAATTAAGTTGAATTTGTTATAAATATAAATTATTATTATTAAAATATGGAATCCGTTTATCTAAATTCCAATAATATAATTAGCTGGAATTAATTTAAACTGAATCTGACATATGGGAAGGGACAACGAGTTGTCCAAGTGAAAAAGATCATATGTTTAATATGTTTTTATATCCAATTTTAATGTGATATTTGTTATAATGAACTAAATTGTATTTATTTATGTATTATTAAATAAATTATACATTAAAACTAGTTTACATTATAAATTAACTATTTAAATAAATTGGATTAAATGATAGTTTTCAATTAAATTTTCGTATTTTTCACACTTCATTGAAAATTTATATATTTTCGAAAAATTTAAAAAAAACACAGCAATATATTTTTTGAATTATATATAAAGGAATTAATTCTATATTATTAAATTAAATTTAAAATTTTTTATTTGTCAAATTAATTATTTTTCACATAGGGATATAAAAATAAGATCTTTTGAGAAAATAATATATCTAAAATTTATAGACATTAATAAAAAATATGTATTTTATTATAATATGATTTCATTTGATAAAGAAAATATATTTTAATTTATTATTATTATTAATAATACAACTATCTTTAGTGGAAATTTTTTAATGGTCACGTTTATATAACTGTATTACTTATATATCATTGTTTTGTAAGAACCCAATGTCATGTGCAGTGAAATCCTAGTTGGTGTTGCACATAGTGTGAGATTAAATTTTTCCTTAATATAATTAAATATTATTTTAGTGCATATTTCAAATTTTCAATCAAAAATTTGTAATTTATTCAAAAAAATGAATTCATAATTCTCAAGGTGTTATATTTTAAACGATTGAATTTACAATAATCATGTTCAGATCATATAATTTATATGTTCCCAAATATTTTATAAAATAAAAAAAATTATGCCATGAAAGAAATATTTATACATTAATTAATTTCTCATGACCGTCCATGTAAAGCAGTGATGAAATGAAAAATGGAAATCAATCATCCCATAGAGGCACTAATCCACATGTTCACATGGTTGATGATTCCAGTTTACATAAAATGAAGAAGTAGAGTAATATGGTTTATCATTTCATAATATTAAATATCTAATTAATATCATAATTATATATTAAATTTATAATTATTAATATACCTGTAAGGACATGAGGGAACATTAATAAAAAACATTCATTGTGGAGGCAGTAGTCCGCACAATGCACATTTAAAACGTTTGTTTATCTTAATGGATAAATTAGAGTGTAGTTTATTATAACCATTATTATAAAAAAAATGTATAATTATAGTATTCATTTTATCCAATTCATATGGTGAATATAAATTTTTGAAATAAAAAAACATTAAAAATAATATATTAATAGAGTATGGTTTAAGAACATATACATTAATTCTTGGATTATCGCCATTGTATATGAAATTAATCATTTTAGGGGTGTTATTTATAGAATAAAAGAGAGTAATTAAATTTGAAAATAGTTTATATTATAGTTTTGGTTTGTTTTTTGTCTTAAAATGAGTTGTTTTTGTGCGAGGGGAAGTGAGGCGAGGAGTGCCCCTTTTATAAGTGAAATTGACTGACATTTTCAAAAATACACAAAACAATTCAATAATGGGAATCCACTCTTAAACCATGTGCCTAAAAAATTGATAAGTCTGGGAGTGTAGTTATTATATGTTCAATAAACACCTCCAACATTAAAAAAGAAATCTTCTTTAAATATTTTCCCTTCCCTCAAAATCTACACACTATTATTATTTTAGTTTTAACCATGGTAACTAATTTTTACCTCATTAATTTTCATCTTAAGAAAAAACATAAAATAATAATTATTATATAATTGGAACCCATTTATTATAAATATGAATTTAAATATATCATATGAAAATAAATTTTGTGTGGAAAAATAATTTTAATATATGTAAATATAATGTTCAAGAACCCATTTTAAAAAAATTTAATTTTTATAAAAAATGATGTATTATTAGTGTAGAAATATAAATTACATTGATTAAAATTAATTTTAAATAATTATTGTATTTAAATGGTATTAATTTAATATTTAAATTAATTAAAAACATCACTTTATCATGTTAATATTAATTAATCAAAATAGTTGAAAATAATTTTGACAAAAACGGTACATAAATTTAATAAATATTTAACATGAAATTTTAATTTCAAAACAACAATTTAAAAAATATATTATAATTTATGATATAAATTTTAAAAAGGAAAATGTTTCCAAAACATTCAATTTATTTATTAAAAAAATAATTTCATAAATGTTATGACATTAATAAAATCATTATTTCCACTATTAAACAGAAAAATTATTTTCTTTTGATAAAACCCAACCAATAATATTTTGAAAATATGATAATGTTTAATTCAAAAAATATATTTTGTAATTTAAAATAAAAAATTTAAATTTTTTTAAAACTGATAATATAATATACAGTGAAACCTTTATATTATAGAATGAATTTATTATTTATATATTATTATTACTGTTTATTATAAATTATTAATTAAAAATGTTTTAATATAATTTTAATATCAATATTTATTAATATTGAAAATAATAAATTTTATAAAATAGTTTTCTTTAGTTTCATAGCTACTCTTGTTTAAATGATATTTAATGTGAACATCATTCTGCCTATATATATATACACACATATAATTATATTGTTTCTATTTATTGAATGTAACCATTTAAATATAAACTCATATTAATTATCTCCCTTAAAACATAATAAATAATAATGGTATACCTTCTTAGTGTTTAATATATAATTTTTAATTTTTTTAAACATATTGTGTTTTTATTCTGTTGGTTTTAGAATGTGACAAAATTTTGAAGAAAAAATTTATATTTAAAAGGATTACAAATATTGGATTTTTATACCAAACATGTTCATCCTAAGGTAACTTATTAATTTATTATGATATCTTATGTAGTCATTGTTGATATTTTTTATGTTTTACCACTTACTAATCATTTCATCCCATCATTTTCTTATTTTTATGCTTTACCCCAGAAAAAATATATATATATTTATATATATGTGTGATTAGTTTTTGAAGGAAATATTATATGTAAAATTGTTTGGGAGATATTATTGAATTATTTAATAATAAGATATTAATATTGGTAACATAAAAAGTCACTATACAAAATTTCTATAAAGGTGAAATTTAATGTGAATAATAGTCAAATTTCATATGTAATAATGAGATATATATATATATTTATATGTCATGGTTATGGTTTATCATATAGAAAATTGATATATATTTTTATATATGAGGATCCCCTTAGAGATTTTGAATTGAAAAATTCTATATTCTACACTCTAAGGGAAAACAATTATATAAATAATTCAATATTATTAGTTTTATAAAAGGAGATCATGTCTGTAAGATTTCTCTTATTTCCTTTTAGGGTCCTTTATTCAATAAATATATTTTTTTTTATTTATGAAACCACAATTAATTATAAAAAATTCAACTATCATCATCAATATATAAAATCTCACGGATTGAAATATTAAGAAACCATATTAAAAAATTTATTTAGACAGGTTGTGTGGTACCACCCATTTGTTTAATGTTAATAAACACTTATAATCGTTATGAAAGAGGTTCTATTTTCAAGGATTTAACATGTAATTTTTTAAAACAATATCAGATTATTTTATGGAAAGATGCTAATATGACACATGATTCTGAGGCCTGGGGTATCCAAAATAAATGTTCCAACAATTTTTAATTATATTAAAAATAACATGCATATGTAATTTTAGTAACTTTTAAATGGGTGTCAAGATTAGAAATATAAGGGAGCCATTGTGTTCTGCTTGAAGGTTTTACCCTAGGGGAGATATAAATTTAGTCAGTGCGAGTCTCCAATGAGAAAAACCCAAAAAGGATGTTACCATAAATATATAATTATATAATATAGTTTTATTTTAAAATCCTAATAACGCATAAAAAGTAACTCAGATGGAAAATCCAAGACCACCGTTGAGTTTGTAATGGGGTGTTTTGTTTAGGTGCAACATAACCTCGACCGGTGCGGGTTGAGGGTGAAAGATAATTTCTAGATGTGAACATCTATAAAATATTTAATAAAAATATTTTAGTTGACATAACATGGTAATGTAGTGTTTTTTTATTTTTAATTGAGCCTCTTCATAAAATCAAGGGTTATCTTCAAACCCTTCGAGTTTTCTTGAGTCAAGGTGGAGGAACCCTCAAGTTGGATAATGACAACAAACAAATTATTGAGATCGGTCATGGATGGATCACCATCAAAAAAGAATATTCTTATTTGATTGATCCAATTTATAGGTGGGTGGTTAATTTTTCTGAGTGAATTATTTCTCTATTCATATATATAATGAAGAACCCTGAACAACCCAAGAACAGATTGATCCATGGTTCAATCGTTCGTTCGGGATGGTTAAAAATACGGGAATAATGAGAATATACAATGGTGATTATTCTTATCTAGTTATTTTGTGTTTCCGCTGACATAAACATACCACGGTTTACATGAAAAAGTACAAGGTCAAATCTATGGATCTTCTTATGGTATTTCTCTCCCCTTTTCTTGTGTTCTACACCAATGAACCCATGTTTTCTCGTTGGTCTTTTCTGGGAGGTTCCAAAACTAACTAGACCCCCAAAGTGACCAAAATATGAGTTTGATCCCATGGGGATGAAGAATGCGACCTGATGTTAATAGGTGTGCTTCCGTTTTGAAAAAATGAAGCACCAGAGTGCGACCGATGTCCCATAGATGAGGAGCCAATGACGGCAGCGCAAGGCGGTGTTAGTGGACGCTGTGCAGCGGCACAACCACCTATTAGTAGGAGGCCACAGAAATGATGATCGGCGGGGGATGACCTCGCGACACATTAGTCATGGGTGGGGGATAGGGCCTCCGGTATAATGGTTGGAAGTTGGCTTAACCAAACACAACACAATGTCGAGTAATGCGACAAGAGTAATGGTCTAGTTAGTCCAAGTCTAGAGAACGCAACAACCGTTGTGGGGCGGTTCATGTAACAACTGGCCACATTGAACGTGGTGGTTGACCACATTGACTAGGCGGGGACACAACACCTACCACATCAAGGTGGAATCAACTACCCCGTACGAGCGGGCTAGGCTGAATTTGGTAGGCCAGGTTGGGCCAAGCTGGGTCCGACCTAGTGGGTTGGGTCAGGTGGGACCTGAGTCATGTTGTATTGAGTGGGTCAGACCTACCCTGGACCCAATATGCCTCTATTTAGATAAAATCACATAACTCTGAAACTGTGTGTCCGTTTGACGAGCCATTTGTAGTGTTTCGACCCTTACGATGAGGCAGTCCTTTTAGAAACTATAAATGAGTTTTTGTAGAAGTTGGAGTATGGCCTATTGGATCGAGGACGAGGTACTCTCAGAATGAGTGTGTTAAGGATGGAATCATGGGTTTGAATGAGACCTATAAGCTATGTTATTTCCTATAATATGTGTTTGATCAGGAAATTCTATCTTACCAAGACTGAATCAATACTCCCCTATACCACCAGGGTGCAGGTCCCCTTATCCTTGATTAATCATTGTGTGTTACCAATACTCCATTTGTTACCAACACTATGTGTTATCAACACTCTGGGCGTTACCTACACTCTACGTGTCACTAACACTTCGTGTGTAACCAACACTCTTTGTGTTACCAAATCACCACATGTTACTAATTTTGGGTAATATGGATTCTTTTGACAATCATTATTATGTTCCATATTCAAATACCTTATGTGATATTACTCTAGTGAATATCTTAACTATACCTCTTAGAGGCTACAAATCATGTTCCTTTTTGGTAGTCTACACGATGTATTTCTTAGTTCTCTTCCTCGGGATATATTTCATATGATTTCTTGTGGTTTATATTGCGAAATTCCTTTGTGGATTGGGGTCCCTACTGAGTATTGATTTACTGAACCCTACACTGGATTCCACAACACATTTTGTATCTTGTAAAGATGATCAGAATATTTGATGGGGTCTTTGGAGGGTCGTAGATGGAGGGGTTCATCAAGAGTTACTTGATGGATGTGGTATGCTTCAGTGACATTCAAATAACTTATTTTACCATCCTTTTAGGTAGGGGTTTCTTCAGATGAGATCTAGTATCTTGTACATTTCTTTTCAATTGGGATTGTCTTATAGACCATTTTTATTTCGGTTTTGTTCCTTACTCTGAGTGGGTTTTCTTGTTGGTTATCATCCATGGTTACTTGTTGCTTTTAGTTTCAACTTTGGATTGGATATGGGTACATGCGTATAGGTACTTGGGAAAATTCCTCCCACTTATGGGATATTCCAACTCAATACATGTCTCAATCCCCTAGCTTATGGGAGGCAGGCATGGGGTAGTCATGGAATGGGCATTGTAGAATGGGTCAGGATAGTTTGTTATTATAGGGGAGGTTGGTTTTACTCTTGTTTTCCAAAAATAGTGTTATGTGTTTCCTGTTCATCTTTCAGGCCAAGGATCCCAGTGTTGGTGAAGTGTCTGACGTATCCATCCACCAAGACATGGAATTTTGATTTCCAACATGCTACATGAAAACACTTGTTTCATGATAAATTAATGGAACATGGATCATATAAGAACTGAGTGTGTTTTCATGTAATTTTTTATTCATATTCATCTCACCACATATACTCTATTGACATTGGTACATCTTTTACTTTTTAAGGGTGAATCCACACAGGTAGTCATCCAGGATTTCAAAGCAGGATAATGAGGGTGGTCCATCGAGCGATAAGGCATCAGTTTAGGTATTGTTCCAACAGATTGTACCACCTAGTGGTTTACTAGCGATACCACTTCCAAGAGAGTAGCAGTTCCTACCGATTTTATCGGTAGAGGATGAATGAATGCTTTGTACATTATACAATTTCCCAAGGAAATGACCTTCTAGGTATCTTGGAATGATAGATCATCAGATAGATGAGGATTGGCTGGAGGTATTTATGTGAGTATCATTATTTGTGAGGAATCCCCATGACAAGATGGTATTCCTAGCTTTGAACCTTCATTAGGGAACTGCAGTGAGAAGTTGGAGCCTGATGATTCATATGCATTAGGAGGTTACACTATCCATGATAGAATTATTTTTCCCCTTCATGGAGTAGTTATTTCTAGAAAAATTATGCTATGTGCATACACAGGAGTTGACGCACCTACAAAAAGGTGTCCAGTTAGTAGAAAAGTACTCTTCGAGGTTCACAGAACATTCTCTCTACTTCAGAGACATGGTCCATGCTCCTCTCTTTAGGGACATTAACTTTGAGTAGGGACTATGATGGTAGATCAGTGCATTGATTATATCCCTTAGCATTCCTAAGAATTATGGGGTGCTGGATGGAGCTATACAAGTAGATAATGTTCTTGCAGCGTAGGCGCAAATGGTGGGTGATACCACTGCGTAATAGGTAGCGAAGTCTTTAGCAGTGGGTAGATTATGGATAACACATGAACCCAAACAGGTCATGAACACTAGGGGATGACTCAAGGATACGGGAAAAGTGGTGGGATCCTCCCATGGTAGAGTGAATTAACTAAGGGATAGAATGTGCTACTCGTGCAACAACTACTGGTATCTACATATAGATTGTTCGACCAGCTGTATGACCAACAGGGAGAAGATTATGGGAACACTATGGTAGTGGTAGAGGTAGGAATGCGAAGGTCTGCTAGGAAGAGGATCTGGAAAAGGATCTGGACGAGAGGAAGATGGTGGAAAGAGCTTCGAGGCACTACCACCACCACCCTCAGGTCATCCACCTTGAGCTCAGGGTGCTCAGGGATAGGGGCGAGACCAGCTCCCTACGATGGAGGCTTACAATTATGAGAATCACAACATGATTAGATATATGATCTTTACGTTTTCCACCATAGCTACAGTTTTGATAGACCTGGGTTCCAGTAACATTTCTCTCACCATGACCCTTGTTCAAGACACGAAGATTCCAGTATAACCATTGACTCAATATCTACACATAATGAATCATATAGAAGGAGATTCAATTATCACACACTATTTCCAACAGTGTGACCTCATTCTTGGGCGGTGAGACTTTCGGTTGTGATTTCATAGTGGAAGTGTTGAGGCATTATGACATCATTCTTGGTATGGACTTGTTATCCATATTTTATACTCCAATAAAAAATGTACAGTGCACAGTGTGGTGTATCCATGAATATGGGACCATGTTTTCCTTTTTTGGCGAAAGAGAGAGAAAAGAAGCACAAGATGGACTTTCACATAGGATGGTGTAGCTGGCCACACATAAATTGGGGAGAATGATCCTTTGTGTAGTGGATGAAATGAGTCCTCAGTTTACTGCAGTGGTGGATGAGTACGAGGACATCTTTCCAGAAGATGTTTTAGGAATTCCTCCCCGAATGAAGGTAGGTATCATCATTTACATGTACCCCAGGATGACAATGATATTGACCCCTCTATATTTTATTTCTCTTGTAGAGCTCTGGGTGCTGAGGTTATAGTTAGAGGACATGCAGAGAAATGACTTATAGAGGCACAATGCTTCACCATGCGAATCCATATTTTTGATTTCCACAAAAAAAGAATGGAGGTCAATGATATGTGTGGACTTCTAATGCCTAATCTTGGTGACCTAGAAGAACAAGTATCCTCTACTGAGGATAAATGATCTATTCGATCAGCTAAAAGGAGAGAGAAGGTTCTTGAATATAGACCTCATATCAGGTTATAACTAGTTTCGTATACGGGATGAGGACATCCCAATGATGGCTTTTAGTTATCGCTACCATCACTATATGTACATAGTGATTTAATTTGGCATGAAGAACTCTCCAACAATGTTCATGGGACTCATTAGAAGGATATTCCATCTATACATGGACCAGTTTGTAGTGTCCTTCATTGATTACATTATAGTGTATCCAGCGTCTGAAGAGGAGAACACTATACATCAGAGGACGGTCTTTGAATTTATCCTAGAGCACCAACATTATGGGAATATCTTGAAGTTTCAATTATGGGTTTGATAGGTCCACTTTATGGGACATGTCATCTCTGGGGATGAAGTTGCAGTGGATCTAGAAAATATTGAGGCAGTGCTTGATTGGGATCCACCAAAGAGTGTTACCGTGGTGCGGCGTGTCCTTGTATTGGTTGGGTAATATCGATTATTATTACCTTAATCCTATAGAGTATATACAATGATGACTACTTTGACAAGTAAATGGAAACCCTTTGTGTGGATAAGAAGGGTCCGGGCAATGTTTTCAGCAGACGAGACACAGCTCGACAAGCACACTTATACTGAGGTTTCCAGAGGAGTGTGTAGAGTACGTGGTGTTCTGCAACAGATCATGGTCCAGGATTGGCCGTGTCATGATGCATGGTAAAGAAGTGATTTCCTATGGTTCCTAGCATTGGATAACACCGAAGAAGAACTACGTAACCCACGTCCATGATTTTAAAACCATAGTCTTCACATTGAATATGTGGTGACAATACCTTAAGCTAGAACAACTTTTCATCAACTCTAACCACAAGAATCACAAGTATATCAACTATCAAAAGGATCTTAAATTGATATAGAAACGATGTATAGAGTACCTATAAGAATATTATTTAAATACAGTCTATACTACTGGGAAGGGGAACATGGTGGCAGATGCGCGCAGTAGGAAACTGAGTTCATAGCTACTGAACAAGGAATCAAAATAGGTAGCATCATTATAGAAATCCTTCATGGATAGAGATAGATCCAATTATCACCATTCAATGATTTTCACCCCTTTTCTATTACAGTGAGTTAGGGAGGAAATCATGGAGATGCCGAATTTGAGGCCTTATGTGTTCAAATTTCCATAGGGCATGCTCTTGATGAATACACATAAGGTGAGGAGCACATAGTTCTATTCACATAGAGCATAGTTGTACCAACAGTGATTTGGGAAGAGGTCATGAGAGAGTATTGTACATCCCCTTCAAAATTACATCATGTTGTGGTAATGATGTACCAAGACCTATGACATTAGTTTTTGTTGTCATTTATGAACAAGGTAGTGGAAAAGATTGTCTCTAGATGTCTCAGTTGTCAGTAATTGAATGCCAAGCTCTATGTTCTAGGGGGTTTGACTCAACCCCTTGAGGTTCTAGAGTGGAAGTGGGATAATATATCAAAGGAATTTGTTATAGGACCACCACGTACTTCCAAAGGGAATGATACCATAAAGGGTGATCATTGACCGACTCACCATGTTGTCCCACATCCTAGTGATTCGGGAATAGGGTTCAGTATAGATCATTGGATGCCTCTACATGAAAGTGAGAGTTCGAATCCATAGAGTCTCATTAACGATAGTCTCAATTCAAAATTAATGCTTCATATCTCGGTTGTGGAAGGGATTCCAGGAGGCGTCTGGGACTCATCTATGCTTGAAAATATCTTACCACCCACATATAGATTACCAGACGAAGTGGACCATTCAGGTCCTAGAGGAAATGCTATATCTTGGAATCCTCAATTGGGCTATAATTTAGAGGATCACCTACCCCTGGTAGATTTCTCGTAAACATATAGCTACCACTCCACCATTGTTATGTAATTGTTGGAGGCCTTGTACCGGAAACCTTAAATTTCACCACTTTGAAGGAATGACCATGAAGAATCAGCACTCATGGGCTCGATGTTTGTACATTCCACAACGGAGAAGGAATAGGTTATCCAGAAGAAGATGCAGAGCTAATAGACCTTCCATAAGACAGATTTTGATAGGAGATGGAGGCCCTTGGAGTTTGAGGAGGGAGCTCATGTGTTCCTTCGGGTCTCTCATTGAATTGGGGAATGAAGATTTTTTGGGTGTGAAAATCTATATTTTATGTTCATCGAGCCATTTCAGAAACACCGTAGAGTGGTTGAGGTGGAATTCCACTTGCATCCAACTTTAAAGCTATATCGGGTTCATGACATCTTTCATGTATCCCATCTGAAGAGATACGTGCATGACCATTCACACATCATTTAATTGGGAGAGTTGGTTGTTGATGATGGGGAGACTTTTAGATAGTTCTCGGTGGATATTGAGGATAGATAGGAGTGAAACCACAATTGGAGATCGATTCCTCTAGAACATGATCAATGGTTCCACATGAATCTCTAGGATAGCACTCTGGAGCGGGATGCTTAGATTCGTGCTCAAAATCCCCATTTGTTTGTTTATCCATTTTTTTGGATTTTGGGGATTTCATTCCCTATGTTAGAGAGAATTTAATGTCCATGATTTTACTGTGTACCTTTTTTAAAATAATATATGGGGTTATTTTGAGACTAGGCGCTAAGACGACATGTGATTCTGAGTCCCAGGTTACCCATAATAACTGTTCAATCTATTTTCATGTTTATTAACAATAGCACATGTGTGCAGCTAAAGTAACTACTAAAATGGTGAAGGAATCAAAAATATGAGGCCACCATTTATTTAAACTTGTTGTGATTACCCTAGGTGTGACATAAATTTAGTTGGTGCAGTTCTCCAGTGAGAAAACCCGAAAAATATGTAACCGTAAATAAAATTATTAAAGAAAATTAATTTATTTTAAAATAATAATAACTCAGAAACGGTAACTCAAATTTGAAATCCAATAAAACCATTGATATAAAATGCGGTGTTTTCCACTGGTGGAGCCTAACATGAACTGGTGCGGGTCGAGGGTGAAAGTTCATTTCTGGATGCGAGCATCTATAAAATATTTTATAAAAATGTTTTTATTGACGCAATGTGGTAACACATCATTTGTTTTGTTTTTAATTTTTCTTTATCATGAAATTTGGGGTTATCTTCGTAACCCTGTAGTTTTCATGAGGCAATGTTTAGGAATGCTTCCATCAGAGAACAACGACAAATGATAGATAAATATTGTTCATAGGTGGAACACTAATAACAAAAAATCCTCTAATTTGACTGATCTACTCTCCAGGTAGGGGGTTTATTGTCTGAGGAATTTTTTTCTCTATTCATAAGTTTAATGAAAAATGTGGACCAATGTATGAACATTTTGATCCATGGTTCTATCATTCTTGTGGGATAGTTAAAACAATGGAATTAAAGGAAATAGATATTTGTGATCATTCTTCTAATGATTTTTTGTGTGTTTGTATGACTTTAATGGACCAAGGCTCACCTGAATAAGGCCATGGTTTATTCTAAGCGTGTTATTTTGATATTTCCTTCCCATGTTCATGTTTTCTTATCTAAAGGTCCCCCATGGTAACATCAGTCTTTACATAGAGTTTCTGAATGTAACCATACCCCCAAAGCGATGAAAAGACGAGTTTGAGCCTATATAGATGAAGAACGTGACCACCAGGTTGTAAGAGTGATTCTGTTTCAAAAAAAGGTTATGTAGAGTGCGAAATGGGACCTCTAGAAGAGGAGACACTATAATGGGTAGGAATCGGTGCTACTTTAAGAGGTCACCGACTCTACAGCCGGTGGGGGAGGACCCCACGGGACAACGATTGGGGGGCGGCAGACAGGGCTGCTGACTCGACTACCGGCGTTGGGCTCGACCGTACATGGAAAGGAGCCATGGTCCATCTAGACCATGTCCAGAACCCATGGTAGCCGTGATGGGGTGGTCATCATAGTGTTCGGCCGTGTGTCCACGTGGGGACATGGAACCCACCGCATCCGAGTGGAACGTACCAGCCCGCTTGAGCTGGATGAATTAAAGCCGGTAGGCCAGGCCCAGCCGGAATGGGCCATAACCATCAGGATGGGTTGACCTGGAAGGTCGAGTTAGGTGGGACCTACATCAGGCAGGTCGGGTCAGTCTTCCCTGTCTAGACCAGGCCCAGACCCAACTAACCCTTTTTTACATAAAATCATTGAACTCTCAAACTGTGTGTCCATTTGACGAGTTTTTTTCCTTGTTGGGACCTTTAAGATGTGGCGGTCCTTTTGAGATAGTCTATTTGATTTTTCATTATATGATAGTGTATGGAAGATTTTCTTGAGGTGGAGGTACTCACAGAACGAGCGTGCTAAGTATGGAATCCTGTGGGTGTCTACGACCAAGAAGTTATGTGCTTATCAAAACTATTTATCTTATCTAGACATTGTTTCTTAACTAGACTGAGTGGGTACCCCCCCCCCTATCTGACCAGGGTGAAGGTCCTCTAGGCTTTGCTGACACTTTGTGGGTTACCTATATTACATGTGGTACCGACACACCATATGTTATCTACACTCTATGTGTTAGAAACACTCAGTGTGTTAGCAACACTCCATGTGTGACCGAGACTCTATTTTTTACCAAAACTCTATGTGTTACCAACACTCAATGTGTTAATATGTGAGGGTACATTGGATTTTTATGATAGTCTTGTTTATGTACCATAGACCTATACTTCGTTTGAGTTGACACTATTGACTATCGTTATTATACCTCTTAGAGGCTACACATTTTGTGACTCTATTTTAGTACACATGTTGAATTTCACAGTTCTCTTATAAATGGTATACTTTGTGTGATTCCTTTTTTGTTTAATTTGTGTAATTCATTTTCTGAATGGGGTCCCTACTAAGTATTGTTTTTCTTATCCATGTATGGTCTTTGTCCATGTGATTCGTGTCTCAAGCATATGATCGATAGCTTTGATGGATTTAATGGTGGGACGGAGATAGGGGTGCTTTAGTGTGACCTCATAGCCATGATATTCTACAATGACATCAGATAACATACTATACCTACCATTTAGGAAGGATTTTCTATGGAAGTGATCCAAGATCGTACAATTTCCTTTTCAGTTGTTCTTGTATATTGAACCATTTTTTATTTCAGTTTTTTACCGTACTCTGAGTGGGTTTTCAGAGGGGTTTGTGAAAATGGTAACTTAGCATTTTCAGTTTCATCTTTTTCTTGGATATATGTGTGTGTGTAAAGGAATATTGGAATATTCCCCTCTCTTTTGGTATGTGTCTACTCGGCGATAGTCGCCAACCCCTAGCCTATGAGAGGCGGGCTTCAGGTAGTCATGGCACAGGCCTTGTGGGACCGGTCCTGAAAAAGCTCTCTAATTACAGGATCATTACAGTCCAACAAAAACATAAACCTATTAAATTGTTTGAAAAACACCTACCCAAAGGTACAAACATGCCTCAAAGGCCCTAGCCTAACCGCATATTCTATCACCATGGTGATTCCAAACCTCCTATTTTGCACGTGGGGATGTAAATCCCTCTATCCACAAACACCCTTCTTTTCCATGATAGTTTCTATCATTTTAAAATTGGATTTCAATGGTTTTTATTTTATTCCAAGTAATTATTGATTTTTTAAATGAGGGTGATTTATGTTTCAGAATGAAATTTGGAGCAAAAGAGTTAAAAATGATGAAATTGGATGTTTTATTTTACATATAAAAATTCATAATTTCATAATTCCCTTTATGTATAGCCTAGGATGTACATAAGAGTAATTTTTTTTCTTAAATTACACATGAAGATTTTAATTTTTTATGAAAGGGTAACCCATTATTATAATTTGTTTCATAATGTTATGTGCGCTTCTTATAGTGGTATTTAAGGGTGACTCTAAATTTCATAGTGTTATATATGGGTAATACAATTGCTTCTTAAGGGGTGGATAGCCCAAGATGGGGGTAACTAAGAGTTTATGAATGGTTTTCAAGGTTATTTAATCCCATTTTTTTCCCTATTTATACTATTTATATAACATATGGACACCATATAAGAAGAAAGAATATCTTTACACCACTGGATAATTCGAACATACTATACCACATGATTTTCCTTTATATCATAGTGATCCTGTATGATGAACTAAAAGAGGATATATATCTATTAGTCATCCTACAACATTGTGGATCACATTATCCCAATATGATGAAAATGAAGTTGATCCATATTGTATTCGGCTAGATCATGGAGATGAAAAACTGGTGGTAGTATAGAAATTATGAAGGAAGAGGGTCATGTCCCTTCTATACAGGCAACATCGTAGCCATTCATACCTTGAAAGAAAAAATTCACTTGTGGTGGAATATGTTTCTAAGGGTTTCATTACACTATGGAGTTTCTGAATTTGATACTGGTGAACGAATGAGGTAGAGTTGAACATGAAAAAAGAGGAATAGAAATGCTTCCACACTACAATCTATGCTTCAAAAGTGTTTGGGGTTGTCATTTTAAAATCCTATGACAACTGGGATGCTCACAAGAAACTTATAGAGTGTCAGAGAGAACTAATGGAAACATGTGTATAGAGGACTCATTTGTTTGGAAGGATGTCAAAAAATCATTAAACTAATGAAATCCAACAAAACAATTTATATGAGGATAAACATTATTCTTAAAATATGAAAAATGATGATACATAGATTGTGGACGAAAGATACATTGAGTTATTATATACCTATAAATTAAATAGGAATGTTATTGTGTTAGTTAGATGCCAACATGATGGGAATAGTGAACATCAAAAGATTAAAAGAGTGGTGAAGGATTTTTAAATTTGTTCTCCTCACTAGAATACGTTTATATTAATATTCAATATTTCCCTTAGTATTCCATAATTTCTTCTTTAATGGAGGGTTAGGGACATGGAGTTATTGGTGAAAGGTAGGTGACTAATTTTTGATGCTTTGGTCTTGGAGTTTTGTTTGTAAACAATAATATATTATCATTATTAACACTTTTCAATATTTTATTTTATAATTTAATTTTATCAAGATTATGAAATTTAATAAATATAAATATTAATTATTAACTGGATTAATGAATATATTTTCTCCACCTTAATTGTTTTATATCTTATTGACTGATTGGTCTAGTGTTAAGTAGACAATGTTTAGTGGTTACTTAAAACATCAGGAAGAGGGTGTGGTTAAGATTGGTTTCTTGGGAATAAAAATATATTATTTTGTATTGACTAAGTAAATAAATTTTTTATTATTATTTATTTCACACATATTAAGGAGAATAGTCCCATGTAAGTAAATATATAGAACTATTCCCATCATTGTAAAACGACATCATGGGTGAAAATGGGATATAATGGGGAATCATTTAATTAAATAATTTAGAAAAGGAAAGATATTAATATTGAAAATAATATGATTGAATTTAAAATGGGAAGTGAGTCCCAACTTGACCCCTTGTCTCCCGTATTTGATTTGTTAGGTTTTTTTTCATTGTTATGTAGTCCTAAAAATAATAATCTAAATATTTTATTTTTTCTCCAGTGCAAAATATATTTTATCACTACTCTAAGTAAATTAAATAGGTTACCACTACTAATACTACATACCTTAAGGGATTATATTATTACTTCCACAACCAATCACAGGTGTGTGTCAATTTTGGTGCCATTTATTGTGAGTTAGTTCCAATCTAAATTATAATTTTCATGACTACTATTAATAATGATTAATTATATACTTTTAATCCATAAATAGTAATAACATTTATAACTAAACTAAAGAAACATAACATAGACAATATTTTTTTAAAAATTAATCTATATGTATCATGTGATATTTCTAGTATTCACTTTGAGTAGGAAATTATGGAAATAATCCAAAAGAAAACATTAAAGTACCATTGTTCCCCCCAATTTTCAAACAAAAAAAGTAAAATTTATGTAGCCTCATTACAAAATGACTTCAAATTATTATTTAATATGATTTCATTGATACCTAAATTCCATGGTATTATAATATTATTTCCAAACCTTTATATTCTTGAATTATGATATTTATATTCAATCATCACACCAAGTTGTGTAGCTGAACATCACATCATGTGGAGGAAATTACCCAGTCAACCTGAAGGGGATGCTCTGGAGTGGTTGTGTATCCTACATTCCAGAGCTATCCATTATTGGGAAGCCTTATGAAGGCATTTCATAAAAATATTCTTCCTAACATCTTGATGTAAAATGATAAATAATGAATTAAATGACATCGGAGAAACTATTGGAGAAACTCTCTATGAGTATTTGGAAATATTTAAGAATCTTTTTTCGGGGTTATCTTATCAATCTATGGATGTAAATGAGTTATATTTGTTCTTTGATCAAGTACTATTTGAAAATTATAAGAACCTCATTTGTGCATCATCATTAGAGGATTCGACCGATATGTCACCAGAAAAATCAAGGTGTTCGATTAAATATGTCAAAAAAATTTATAGAAATTTAGAAGATTATATGCTAGAAAAAGTTGAATTTATGAGACAATAATTCATGATTCATCACCATCTACTGTAGGAACATTTAATGAACTAACATTTTTATTATTAAAAATTGATGTTATGAATGTTAATGAATAATAGGTATTACAGATGGAGCATGGTTTGTGTTATTCATAATATCATTACACTAACCAAAGTGTTGAAGTATAGAGAATAAAATGTTTATGATAACTTATTATCTAAGTAAATTCCAATATGATCAACACGAGATAGATGAACTTAGAGACCAAGA
Organism: Viscum album; assembly: GCA_963277665.1. Lineage (NCBI taxonomy): Eukaryota > Viridiplantae > Streptophyta > Magnoliopsida > Santalales > Viscaceae > Viscum > Viscum album. The sequence goes on along the minus strand of OY728167.1, from coordinate 88,497,539 downwards.
TAAATAAAGAAACCAAAAAATAATAAATATGTTTCTTTTTATCAAAACCAATATCCAAATATAACAACATATAAATAGTAATTCATGAATTATTATTGTCTACTACCTCCTTTAATTTTTTTAGTATCCCTCAAATAATGAAACCTCGTCCACAAATCAACAACTATAGTTTATGGTTGATGGGTTGGGGGATAACACAGTTAATCTGGAAAAAAATTTAGAAGTAGTCTAGTCATGCTAATAAATATAAAAAGAAATATGTTGTCCTTGCGTTTTGAATTCAAAAGATATTGCAATCATTATTAAAATAGTAATGGGATAGGATATTAAGCCCCCTAAACACATGAAGGTTTAACATGAGCTTAAAGAAAACATGGTGAAAAATTATGAATAGAGTCTTGAAGACCAATCTGGAAAACTAAGATATAGAAGGAATAAATAAAAACCAAGGGTATGGTTTAGTAAGGAAATATTGAAACACCCTTGAAAAAGAAACAATGGTAGAAGAAGGATATTTAAATACCATTACATTTTAGGTTTAATAAGGGAAATAATCTCAAAGATGAAAAAATTCAAATATTGATTAATGAAACCATTCAAAAGGAAAAACTCAACACCCCCACATGGAATCCTTTCAAAAAAATCACATGCATGCAAAATTTATAAATGATATTCTCAACAAATGAAAGAGACTTCATGGGAATGTGAGATCAAAAATAGGGATGAGTGAATTGTTCCTTAAATTTTTTTTCTTAGGCTATGAGTGATTTTATTAATGATCCATAATAGACTTTTGCAAAATTTCTCTTCATCATTCTGTAGGTTCTGGGTGTAGTGGAAGTGAAGTATGGGCATGTACCCAACTTTTCAAATTTTCATAATGGTTGAATAATCCAGGATCAATACAAGGATGAACACTAGTATTCATGATATTGAATCCATGATAAATTATAAATGGAGAGAAAGTTGAACCGAGAAAAGAGGATCGACATATTTTGTTTACAGTTAATTAAATTAAAGTATAGAATTAACACAACGGTGTTTATTTCTTCATTGGTACATCTGACCATGGGACTGAGGTGCGGATTCATTATGATGTATAATCCAAGGATAGGAATCCTCTAACAATGATCCACATGTGCTCGACGTATCTTGAGACGTGGATGAAGGTGTCTCCGAGTGCTATCATTGAAGATCCTTGCACATGCGATGTTCACCTTCGATCACCTAGGGAATCTCTTCCAAACCATCCTCATTGCTTCTGTGGAGGAGGGTCTCTCTCGTTCTTGATAGAGTTCTTGGCGAGGGAATATTTTTCTATGATTCAGGGATTTTATCCAAGGTTTTTTTTCACACAAAGATTGGTAATCTGGTAAAATGAAACCTAGTTTATATACGGAATAATAACCCAACATGGAATTTAATTCACTCTGTAATAATAAATAATTATAATAGGTTTTGTTACTTAATTTTTCATTCCATGTGAAAACACCGTGCATGTTAATAATAACAATGATATAATTTCCATGAAATGTTCTTAACATTTACATTATATTTAAATACTATCTGAACAAATAATATTTAATATTATCTATCAATGGACCCATAACTTAGTCCACCAATATTCCTCAATATTTATCGGGCCTTGAATAATGACTATTTATTGATTAAATAAATATAACTATATTATTTTAGGATAAATGAAAACTCCTTCCACAATATATTATATCGAATAACTAGACATGAAATAAATGTGAAGAGGAATACTTGAATAATTATTAAATGGAAAATGGGAATAATATTAATTCAACTTTTTTAAAAAATAAATTACTTTACTAAGATAATTTATACACATAGTGTGTGACCGTATAGGCTTATTTATTTTGGAATATGGCATACTTGCCTAATGTACAAGATTATTATCTAGATACGGGTCACAGACCCCAAGATAAATAAGTTGATGCCACAATTATATTCCACAACATATGTACACTTACCATGCAATATAATCCCTTTGTCTTGATATCTCCAATCAAGTAGGTTGTATGAAAGTGCCATCAACCCATGTGCTTGATTTCCCATTATTTGACAATCCATAATTGAACATGACTAGAGAACACCATGACCATGGATTTAGAGATGCTATTTCATTTCCATCAATGGTCCCTAAATATCTAATTTCTTATAAGTGTAAAATTATTTCTCGCATTTTTTCTAAATGCATTATTACTCATTACTCACCCAACATATCCTCCCTTACTACAAATATTTTTCGTCACGTTTTACATCAATACATCTATGTGAATGAGTCATAATACTCACTAATTATAATATTAAATTCTACGGACAAATACACACATACTTAGATTGTAACAACCAATATAACTAATGAATTTGTACTTCCTATCGTCATGTCTTATTCATTTAATATCCTCCTAGATATTACCATGGGCACACACCATGAGAAGGTGGCTCAATGTTTCTTGAGTCCATACCCTTGATAGCATGTATCATCTATGTCCCATCAAATGATATCACATGTCCATAGAAGATATATTCTTGAATATTATAATAGAACTTCCAGGTTCTCATCATAGCAGTGATCTACTGTTATATTTTAGTGTAAAAACTATTCTTAGGAAATTATCACATACTATGTTCCACAGAAGAACAACCATTATGTGACAAGAAGTTTATTAATATTCAGGTAATAAATAAATAATTATCATAAAGTACAAGGAAGTTTATTTCTGTGGAACCAAAACCAACAGACATGCTCTTGAACAGGAGCCAAATGCTAAAAACCGTTAGTCCTCTATCTCTCAAATGATATTCACGCTTCAGCTGGAATAATCCTTTAGTTAGGGGGTCCATCACATTATCTTTTGTGGACACTCTTCTCACTAAATCTTCACCCCTTAGATAGAAATACCGCAATATGTGATACTTTCAGAGTATGTGATTTTTCTGTTGATGTGAATTTTTCTGTTTTTCAAAACCCACCACTGTAGTATTATCACAATAAAATGTAATGAGATCTCTATAGGTTGGCTCCAAATCATGCCACTGGAAAAAGTTATTATTCCAAATGGATTCCAAGTATGAATCAGAAGCCACTATATATTCAGAATCTACTGTAGATTTAGCAACTCCTGGCTTCTTTGATATCTTCTAGCTCATATCTTCTCCACTGAGATAGAAAAAATATACTGATTGTTACATCATATTATTTTGATCTATATAAAAAAATTAGAATACCCTCTGATTACAAGCTCCTAATCACCTCCATACATAGGGATTATATAATTAGTTCTTCTTAGATACATAATGATAGTCTTGACTACAGTAAAAACTTTTTCTATTGGATATTCTTGATATCTTGCTACCACGCTCAATGCATATGCAACATCAATTCAGGTACATAACTTTGAATAAATGATACATCATATCCCAGAATCGTATGGAATCTTAGTCATATTACAATTCTCATTTTGTGCCTGAGGGCATGCTTTTTTGGAAATATGTATATCACGTGACAGTGGAACCAATCCAGTCATGAATTGGTCCACACTAAATATCTTTATTATCTAGTAAACGTTCATACTTTGACTTTTTCTAAGAACCCTCTTGGATCTATGAATAATGTTCAAGATCCCTAGAATTTAGGCTACTTCGATTAAGTCCTTCATGGAGAATCACTTGTTCAAACAGTCCTTGACTAACTACTAGACAGGTATGTAATTTCCAATATGTAATATGTTTCTATCATAAACTACTAGGACAACGACAAAATTCCCATTAAACCTCTTATAAACACATGGCTCCCATTCATTCTTAATAAAACTACATTTTCTTATGGTTTCATCAAATCTAATGTTCCAAGACTTGGATTGTTGTTTTAATCCACAAATGGATCTCAGAACCTTGAATACCAATTTAGCATCACTTGGTGTCAAAAACACTTCTTGATTGTGTTATATATAAATATTCCTATTAGTTCCTATTATGGAATGTAGTTTTTACATCCATCTTCAAATCTCATAGTCATAGAAATATGTTATGGAAAGTATAATTCTTAGCGATTTAAACATGGAAACTGCTGAAAAGGTTTGATCATTGTCAATTCCTTAATGCTATTTTAAACCCTTATCCACTATCCTTGCTTTATATGTACTAACTTGATCATCCATGTCCAGTTTCTTCGGGAATACGCATTTACACCCAATAGTATTTACATCAACCAACAGATCGACAAGAACCAATACTTGGTTCTAATAGATGGAATCCATATTAGAATTCATTTCTTCTATCCATTTTCCAGATTTTGAGCTTTCTATTTCTTCTTTGTAGGAGAGAGGTTCAACTTTGTCCAAAAATAATGAGACACCATACTCAGCGGCATGGAAACCATATATTTCTCATTCCTTTAACTATCATTTTCTCCTACGTAGTACTTGTATTTCAGGAACTACTGTAGGATCGAAATAATGTTTTAGATGATCAATATACAAGATGGGGGTGAATTGTAAACTTTAAAAATTTCCTTAGACAAGGAAGAATTTGAGTTTAACAAAGTTAAACTAAGAAAATTCAAAACACCTCTAATTACCAATTAGAGAATTGGAACCAAAGTTTACAATATGAGATTCTACCTTAATTCGTATAGAATCTAAACTAATCAGAGTACAAGTGTATGGAAATATAAGAAGGTTATACTTTCCTTACAATACAAAAGTGTAGCGGGAAAACAAGTAGTAAAACTACAAGTAACAAGATATAATTCCTTTTTACCCAAAGACAATGGTATCCAACAACCTAGGATAAAGGTCCCATGATTTATACTTTCAAGAAAGTCTGTCTTACCCACACCAGGGTAAGCCCTCGATACGAAGATTGGAATCCTTGTCTTGCTATCCCCGCAACCCCTCAACTTCAAGGTAGTTAGAACCTTTTTCTTCCTCATCAAGGAATCCCTCGAACTTCAAGGTAGTCAGTACCTCTTTCTTCCTATCCCTGGAAGTCCTCGAATGTAATCACCAACATTCGGAGTCGCACGAAGCAATCTGAACGAGTGGTTCAGTACGCACAAAGCATCAAAATATTCTCTCACTAGAAATCACCTTAATAGCATGTGGTCTCTAGATTGATCAACTAATTTAATATCTCTTGAGCTATTTCAAATGACCTCCTATTTATAGGAAAATTTCCAACGGTCACATCCATCCTCCAATGGTCATATTTTCCATGAAATTCGGAGGGACCTATACATGTGTAACTCAACTAAAGCATAGCTTGAAATAGAATAGATGACATAGTTTAATAACTAACCAAGTATAACTGAATTCATGACATCGTTTTGTAATGAAGCATTTGTATGTAAAAACCATACTATGTTTAGAGTGTATGAAAATTAAAAGTTTGGAGTCTAACCAAAATGAAATTTGGAGTCTATGTCAAGAAATGATCGGATTCTTTTATATAGGAATTCGGAGTCTAGTTTCACCAGAGATTGGAATCTGAACATGCAGAGTTTCAAAGACGAACTAGTAAAAGTTCGGATTCGAACTATTTGAGAGTTTGATGTCGAACTCATGAATGTTCGGATTCTAACATCATAAGAGTTCGGAGTCGAACTACTTAAGAGTTCGGAGTAAAACTCATGAATATTCGGATTCGAACTTCATATGATTTCAGAGTCAAACTACATAAGAGTTCGGAGCCGAACTCATGAATGTTCGGAGTCGAACTTCATAAGAGTTCGGAGTCGAACTACTTAAGAGTTCGGAGTCGAAGTCATGAATGTTCGAATTCGTACTTCATAAGAGTTCGGAGTCAAACTTCATAAGATTTCGTAGTTGAACTACTTAAGAGTACGGAGTCGAACTCATGAATGTTCGGAGTTGAACTTCATAAGAGTTCATAGTCGATCTACATAAGAGTTCGGAGTCGAACTCATGAATGTTAGTATCCATAATTCAGAGTGGAACTTCATTATAGTTCACATCCAGAATTCGGATCATAGAAACAGAATACTCCAATACTTGTCATTATGTGATTCCAGGATTTTGGTTAACAATCTAGGTTTTGAAGTTAAGAAATATATTGCTATGTATTAGAAACTCTAGGTTAGTGTAAATTTCCTTACAGAAGAAAAATTTTCCTTATGGAGGTAAAACATACAATTGATTAAGTATAAGGTGTTTTTGATTTTCGAAACCAGAAGGAATAGAAAAGTCATAAGGAAAACCTTATTGACTCTACAATCTCCCCCTTTTTGGAAATCAGAAACATCCTTACAAAAAAGAATATAGGAGCTTTGAAAAAATTTCATTAGGCTTTGAAATTTAAAACATATCTCCCTTTGTTCATGAATGAAATTGAATACAACTAACTCCCCCTTAGGCATTGAAACTCTAAGGATTGTATTCTGAATTTCCGGAGTAGTGTTTTCATTATCATGGGAATGAAAATCTTCGAAGTGAGAAACTCCCCCTTACTTTACGAATATTTCTCTTAGAAATTTTTCTTTCTTCTCTTTAAAAGTAGTCCTTTTTTCTTCTCCCCATTTGAGATTTTAAAAAAGTCTTAAAGGGAATGGAAAATAAAATATGGTAGCCAAAACATTAGTAAATGACAAGATACATCGACCCAAATATTATTTCATTAGATCTGGGAAAAACTTTAAAAATAAAGACAACTACAATAAAAGATCGGAGTGGGTTCATTGGTCTTCTTTTTCCTTCGGGATGAGCTTCCTTAACAAGGTTTTGAGATTCTTCAAGTCTCTTTGGTCTTCCTAAACTTGCCTCTCCAAGGATTTTACCTTTTCATATGGGACTTTTAAAGATTTTTCCTGAGCTTCTGCCTGAGCCTCCATGGATTCTTTCTGCAGCTTTATTATTTCATCTTACTTTTCCAACTTCTGCTGAAACTAAATCCAGAAATCTCTTTCAGTTTTTCAATTCTGAGATACTGAGTTATGCTTTCAATTTAGGTCCCTAACCTTTTGATTTCGATAATTTTTCTCTTGGGTCACCTTTTCATAAATCTCGTTAACCTTCTTATCCTCCATTTCAAAAGAATTCTGAACTTCAGCCTGAAAAAACTCAAAGTGAACCAAATTTTCATCGACTCTCTTAAAACACTTTGTTAAATTACAGCATGAATTTCTATGTACATCGTAATCGATAAGAAAAAATTTCTGTTCACCTTCCATCTTCACAAAATTATCCATGACCATGGATAAAGAATCCGATTTTTGATTCATACTTTGTTGCAACATCTGGAATCTGGAATCTATAGTTGGAAAAACAGGAATGGTGTCCACCAACTTCTTCTGAGATTGAATCACAAAATCATGCCCAAGAGATGATGATTCTGAATCATAAACATTGCTTGGAGACTGATCTTCTTCAGCTTTCACCAACATTCTTCTAGAGGTTCCACCAACCTCTTTCTTCCTAATGACATCATTTATAGGTGTCTCTATGAGAGTTTTCTTCCCCTTATCAGTTCTCGGAATGGGTTCCTTATTAGAGGATAGTTCCTCGGATTCAGACACTTGAATAATTTGGTCTTCATCTGGTTTCTATTTTTCTTGTCCTTCATTAAGAAAATTCCTCTCATAAGATTCTTCCTCATCATACAAGACATTTTCTTCTTCTTCTTCTTGCTATTTCTTATCATCATTATTACTAGATTCCTCATAAGCCTTTCATGGAGTTACTAACATTGAGGATTCAGCCTTATTGTTATAGTCATGTACTTTCTTGATCAGGGTATCCAAATCTTCACATTCCTCCCCTTCTTATTCTTCTTCTTCTTCTCCTTCTTCTACCTCTTCTTCTACTTCTTCAGAAATTTCTTTTTCAACTTCTTCAACTACTTCTTTACCCTTAGTTTTTTCTGGAGTGATATAGTTATTGGCTGGAGTTTCGGGTAAAGAAGGCTCTGTAAGGATAGATTTCGAAACCGGAATCAGTTCAGAAGCTAACTCTGTATCCCTCAGAAATGATTACACCACTTCAGCTTCATATAACATTTTTTTATCATTTTCTTCTCTTTTGCCTGCTTCTCTAACTCTTCCGGAGCTTTTTATTTTAAGGCCCTAGCCTCCGAAGGGTCCAATCCGAATTATGGATCCCTAACCTTCCTCTTCTTCTTTTCTTCCCTCCACTTCAAAGCCACTTCATCTGGATATTTTTTCTGCTTCTTCGTCTTGGGGGGAGCATATTGAGTTTCCTTAGCCTTAGGATTTTCTTCATCAACAACCACTTCCTTAACCTTTCTCTTCTTCCTTTTCTTTTTGGATGGTTCCAGAGTGTGTGTTTCTTTCTGAGATGCTTCAATCTCTTCCACAAATAGAGGGTAAAATTCTACAGATTCACTAGAAAAACCCATCTTCATCCTCTTCAAGGTATCATCACTAACCATCATAAGCTTGCAATTCCGAACATTTGATTTTAATGCAACAATGAAAGATTCAAAGCATCGAACTATCAGCTTACATAGTATGGCAGGAAACATGATTATCTGAGCTCTCAAATTGCCTTCTTTGATGTTCTTGATCTTAACCAATACATGCCTCATCAAATTTATCTTTCTTAGATTTACCAAGAAATCTAAGACATAGATATCAATCTTTTTCAAATTATCTTTGTCACCTCTTCTTGGAACCAGAAAACCTTGCACCCAAAGCTGAGGAATTCGATTTTTTGGAGTGAGATGAGCAATCTTAATGGTTGAATCATCCTTTAGACCAAGACACTTTAGTGCCTTCTCCATGTTGAAACTTCCTTGCACATCAGGAAGTTTGTTTGAGCAGAACTCATCTTCTCCTTCACAGTTTAAACCAACCAAGCTGGCAGCCTTGGTGTAAGATAGCTTATAAGTCTTCCCATAAGACTTGAAAGAAAACCATTCTCTGCCATCTTCCATCTGGAAGGAAACAGACCCGTAGAACTCGATCAGCAAATCAGTATAAACCGGATCTTGTTTATCTGACTTTTCTATGCAGACATCTTCCCATCCATTCAGTCTAATATTCTTTGAAATTAGGGAATCAAACATATAGAAATTTGGATGAACTAACCTTTCCCTGTAAACTAAACACTTAGATATTGGTTTTGAAGTTGACATATCTTGAGATGTTGCTTCAACTGACATTGAAAGTGAATAATTCTGAAAGATTAGGAACAAATTTGCATTGTTTGGAATTGGTCTTAAAAAGGGAATCAGGGCTTCGAGACGTGAATGCATTCAAAACCGATGTGGGATGAGACTTGTGGTCTCCTTTATATAGGTGATAGATGTGACCATTGGTCTTCCAAAATCAATCTAACAGTTGAAAAACTTCTTGATCTGACCTGACGGTTGAGAACAAACCGACAAGGAAAACTTGACTCCGATCTTATGAGGTTTTATGGAAAACATTCAGATTTGAGGAAAACTAGAATCTGAATTTTTAAAAAATTCATCAAAATACCAGCAAGAAATTTTTTTTTTACGAAACTATATGTAAGGAAATAATACCTTTTGGATTAGCTAGAAAAATTGTTCGTAATTGGTAATATTCTTCTGATGAAAGAAATTTAAAAACAAACTTATTTAGAAAGTTCCAGTAAAAAATGGTGAAAAATTCTAGTACGAAAAATTCCGTTCCAAAAAATTCCATTACAAAAATCTCCATTCCGAAAAATTCCATTACGAAAATCGCGTTACAGAAACACCAGTACGAAAATCTCCATTTCCAAAAATTCCATTACAAAAATCTCGTTACGAAAACTCCAGTACAAAAATCTCCATTCCGAAAAATTCCATTACAAAAATCTCGTTACGAAAACATCAGTATGAAAATCTCCATTCCAGAATTTCTCATTCATAGAATTTCTATCCTGAAAATTTCAGTTCCGGTAATTCCCATTCTGAAAATTTTGTTTTAGAACATTCAATTCCGGAAACTTTTGTTTCATAACTTTACATTCTGGAAACTTCAGTTCCAAAATGTTTGGAAAACTAATTACGAAAAAATTTTAGTTACATAATGTTTGAAAAACAAATTAAAATAAATAGTTATACTAACAATTAAATGTATTCCCCCTATGAAAAGGAGTTTATTACTGTTAAGAGAATTATTTAACAAGAAGTTAATGAATAATGATTCCCTTACGATTCTCATTCCTAACTTTTGTTTAAATTATTCAAATATATTGGTGGGTAAAGATTTTCTGAAAATATCAGCAAGTTGATCTTGTGTTCCGATAAATTGAATAATGATATCTTCTTTTAGTGTGATAATATTTTCCAAATATATTTTGTTACCAGTCATGTGCTGGGAACATCCACTATACAGGTACCATGTATTTTTTTTGGTACTTCCTTTTTCTTCTTGAAATCAAGAAAAGAATTAGACTTTTAGAATCCAAACTTGTTTTGATCCGAGATTTCAAGATAAAAAAATTTTGGACACCCACATATTCTTTGAAAAATATTCCTTATGAAAACGTAAAGATTGGGTTTTATTTAAAGAACAATTCTTTGCCCAGTGACCACCACATTGACACTTTATACAAAATGGGGCACTTTTTGGAACAAAGTAATTGTTACTAAAAGTTGGATTAGCATGGGTATAACCAAATCCGGATTTGTTTCTTAAAGGTCGTATTTGAGAATACATTTTATCAATCTTTTCCTTACCAAAGGTAATGTTTGATAAACCCTTCTTTATGGAAAATATTTCGGACTTGAGTTTTATAACCAAGTTTTTATCTTCAAAATCATTAGTTTTAGAACTAGAGCTAGGCTCGAAGATACTTTTCTTAGAAATTACTTTTTCTAACTCTTTATAATGTTTTTCCTTCTCAGAACTTACTTCATCAAGACTTTTTGAAATATTTATAAAATCAACATTTTTCCTATCATGATCATTAGTACGATCTCATATTTATTTCATAAGAATATTATTCCTAGAGTTTTCCATATCAAGTTTTTTATTGAGTTTAGAATTCTCAATTTCATGTAGTTCAGCAATCCTAGAAACTTTTTCATAGGTTGGTTAATTATTTTCTTCATCAGAAGAGGATCCTTCATCAGAAGAGTTATAATATTCTCTATAATTATAATTTAAGGAAACATTGGTCAATGATTCATCATTTCGTACCTTATCCATAAAACAATGATTGTTTATAGGTAATCTGGCCATAAGACCAAGATTCTTTTGTCCTGAAGATTCATAATCAGAAGATTCATCTGAAGTGTCACCACCACTGGCACTCCTGGTGTCATTCTCTTTCAAAACTTTCTTAGCTTTTTCTTTATGATACTTCTTTCTATTCCTGTCAGAATGCCTTTCCTTACATTCTTTTTTTTGATCAAAGGAAAATCAGTTCTAATATCTCCAGCTCTCTTGTATTCATAACAAGTAACATCACCATCATTCCAATCCTTCCTTTCTTTTTTCTTATACTTGGACTGGAAATTTCTCTGGCCAACTATCTTGTTCATTCTTCGAGCAAGATTTTCTATCTCATTTCCAGAGACATCACTCTCAATAGATTCGGATTGGATAAAAACATTCTTTGACTTGGATTTGGTTACTCTCTCAGGATTCTTAGCTTTCATATGATTTGATGTTGTTGTGAAAGAAACAGTACCATTACCATTCTTCATCTTGATGTTGTCATTATCTCTCTTCATTATTGTTTCATGTAGGAGAATTGTTCCAAATAGCTCATCTAACGATATTTGCGTGACCTTTATATTCTCATCAATAGCTGTTCTTTTGGATTCCCACTCATTGTTCGTAATGTCAATTATCTTATCCACAAGAGATTCATCATCCAACCCTTTCTCTCCCCTAGACTGAAGACTGTTCACTATAGTCATAAATCTCTGTTGAAATTTGCAAATTGGTTCACCATAAGGAAAATTGAAGCCATGATATTCAGCTCTAAGATAGCTCCCCTAGTCTCAATTACTTTAGAAGTGCCAAAGTGTGTAACATCTAACTTCTTCCAGATAAAATTAGCTTCTTCACAAGAAGAAATTTGGATATATATATTTATAGTCATTGAACAAAGTAAGGTATTACATACCTTATAATTGAGTTGATACTCCTGCTTTTCCTGGTTAGTGAATGTTCTAACGTCCTTATTAGGAATTTTATAATCACCAGTAAGCATAACGAAGTTATCCACTCCAGTATTGAAAATGAAAGTATTCATTCGATCTCTCCAGTACACATAGTCATTACCATAAAAAATTGGTGGTCTTGTAGGATTTATATTGTCAATAGAACCAACATTGATTCCTTCCATTCTAATAAAAACATGACAACCATACTAGTTAGTAGAAAAAGTTCGTAACCACAATGTTCAGAATGACAATGTTTGGAATGACAGAGTTCGGAATGACAAAGTTGTTTTCAAAGCAAGGATGAAGAACAATGAAAAAGTTCAATAAAATCATATATGTGAGTATTAGTATTTCAGATACCTCCTCTGATACAAATTCTAGGATCGAAATAATGTTGTAGATTCTCATTATACAAGAGGGGGGGTCAATTGTACACTTTAAAAATTTCCTTGCATAAGGAATAATCGATGTTTAAAAAAGTTAAACCAAGGAAATTCACAACACCTCTAATTACCAATTAGAGAATTGGAATTAAAGTTTACAATATGAGATTCTACCTTAAATCATAGAGAATCTAAACTAATCAGAGTACAAGTGTATGGAAATATAAGAAGGTTATACTCTCCTTACAATACCAAAGTGCAATGAAAAAACATATAGTAAAACTACAAGTAACAAGATATATGTCATTTTGACCCAAAGAGAAGGGTATCCAACAACCATGGATAAAGGTTCCTAGATTTATACTTTCAAGAAAGTCTATCTTACCCACACCAAGGTAAGCCCTCGATACGAATATTGGAATCTTTATCTTGATATCCCCACAATCGCTCAACATCAAGGTAGTTAAAACTTCTATATTCCTCAGCAAAGAAGCCATCGAACATCAAGATAGTCGGCACCTCTATCTTATATCCCCAGAAGTCCTCGAATGTAATCACCAACATTCGGAGTCGCACGAAGAAATATGAATGAGCGGTTCAGTATGCACAATTCATGAAAAGCTTATCTCTCTAGAAGTCACCTTAACAGCGTGTGGTCTCTAGATCGATCAACTCATTTCATCTCTCTTGAGCTCTTTCAAATGAGCTCCTATTTATAGGAAAATTTCCAACGGTCGGCTCCCTACTCCAACGGTCATATTTTCCATGAAATTCGGAGTGACCTATACACATTTAACTCAACTAACGGTTAGTTTGAAACATAATAGATGACATCATTTAATAACTAACCAAGTATAACTGAATGCACGACATCATTTTGTAATAAAAATTTTTAAGTAAAAAACCATACCAAGATCAGAGTGTAAGAAAATTAAAATTTCGGAGTCTAACTAAAATAAAATTCGGAGTCTATGTCAAGAAATGATTGGATTCTGTTATATAGGAATTCGGAGTCTCGTTTCACCAGAGATCGGAATCTGAACTTGCAGAGTTTCAAAGCCGAACTAGTAAAAGTTCGAAGTCGAACTATTTGGGATTTCGGAGTCAAACTCATGAAAGTTCGGATTTGAACTTCATAAGTGTTCGGAGTCAAACTACTTAAGAGTTCGGAGTCCAACTCAAGAATGTTCGGATTCGAACATCATAAGAGTTCGGAGTCGAGCTACTTAAGAGTTCAGAGTCGAACTCATGAATGTTTGGAGTCGAACTTCATAAGATTTCAGATTCGAACTACTTAAGAGTTCGGAGTCGAACTCATGAATGTTCGGAGTCTAACTTCATAAGATTCCGGAGTCTAACATCATAAGAGTTCATAGTTAAACTACTTAAGAGTTCGGAGTCGAACTCATGAATGTTCGGAGTCGAACTTCATAAGAGTTCGGTGTCAAACTACTTAAGAGTTCGGAGTCGAACTCATGAAAGTTCATATCCAAAATTCGGAGTGGAAATTCATTATAGTTCACATCCAGAATTCGGGTCCTAGAAACAGAATACTCCAATACTTGTCATTATGTGATTCTGGGATTTTGGTTAACAATCCAGGTTTTGAACTTACGAAAAATATTTCTATGTATAAGAAACTCTAGGTTAGGGTAAATTTCCTTATAGAATGAAAATTATCGTTATGGATGTAAAACATACATTTTCTTAAGTAGAAGGTGTTTGGGATTTTCAAAACAAGAAGGAATGGAAAAGTCATAAGGAAAACATTATTGACTCAACAACTACCTCTTCCATAGGGACCTATAGAACTTGTTCCTGTACCAACGCCTATGTATCTTCAGAGTCAACTTCATCAAAGTCAATCTTTCTCCCACTATCAATTTTGAGGATGTGAAACCTCTCAAGAATGTCGGCCATTCTAGCAACATTCTTTTTTCTTATATGAGGAGTTTTATAAGAAATATCCCTTTTTTTCTTATCAGTACTTATAAAGATACACTTCATGCCCTGTGGTGCTAGATTGTTATCTGAGATATCCTTAAAAAATTCCTCACATCCCCATACATGTTTATGTGACAAAGTGCGCTTCATTCCACTCCATTGCTCGATGAAAATCACATTTTATGAATTTTTTGGAACATTGTTTAATGTGTATGGCACATTTTTTAATGCATATACCCAAATGGATAATGGATAATATTTATGACTCATCATCATCCTTTTCATGTCCAATAAGGTACGGTTGATCATTGCACTCACACCATTCCACTGTGGTCTATATGGTGGAGTGTGTTGAGATAGAATCTCAAACTCCCATTAATTGTTGATGAACTCTTGGTTATGATATTATCCACCTCGATCTGATCAAAGATTCATTATCTTCAAACAAAGCTGATTCTCAACATCATTCTTGAACTCATTGAATTTCATAAAGGACTCAAAATTATAATTCATTAGGTACAAATATCTATATATACTCTAGTCATCAGTAAAAGTAATGAATTACGAATATCAACCAATAGATTCTACTTGAAATTTTCCACACACATCAGTGTGTTCCAATCCTAGAAGCTTTGTGGCCCTTTGAACCTTTATACCAAATGGTGGTTTGGCTAGATTAGCTTATAAACACATGTGACATCTATCCAGTGATTTTAGCCCCGAAGAGTCTAAATAACAATCTTGATAGAGCTTTTTCAGACACTTCTCATTTTATTAACCATGGAGGTGATACCATAAGTGGGTGTTGTATGATTCAGGTGTACTTGGTTCATTATCAATTGTCAACACTTTGTCTCGTAATTTAACACATACACACCATTATTTAAATGCGCCATAATATAACATATGTTTTACTTATTAATATAACAAACTTTATTTCTGAACAATAATATAAATACATCTGTATCTAAACATGATAAGTAAATTATATTCTTTATTACACTAGTTATATAAAAACAAAAACGCACATCCAAAATCGTTGTTATCGGTAATGTGTGGTGGTAGTCAAAAATGGAAATAGAATCTAACCTCTCACCATTGGTAGCTCACTAATCTACCTCCCCTCTAAAAATTTACTAGAATCTACATAGTTCCTACATTTGAACATAGAATTGATCCGCAAAAGATGTATATAATACCAAATGTGTAGAAATGGAAATATTGTTCTCTATAAAGAATTCACATTTGGATTCCCCTTGCCTCTAGGTTCAGTTCCCCTTCTTGTGGACTAACTTGTCACATGAAAAGCATACTGCCTCCTTTTCCTTGCCCTTTATTTGGATCTTCTTCTGCATGGTCATATGGTGCTTAGAGGCTTTAGATTGTTTATAAATATTAAGACCATTTCCTTTCTCCTTCCTCTTCTTGATCACAATAGGGACCACACGTTTTCATGCCCCATGTCCTTATCAACTTGGTTAATTAGGGAAAGTTCTCCAATTAAATCTTATCATTTTTTCTCATATTGTTATTCATTATAAAACTAGATAAGGTCTTAGGTATAAATGATAATATGAGATATATATATGAAAATCATCTGTGACTATAATCCCTAAAATGTCCTAATGCTCATTGTGACCAATAAGAATGACTTCCTGTGGTCTAGTTATCATAGAATCTACAAGCATAATATTGAACAATGCGTATCAGTTCTCATATATCCCATGTCCTTCATTTTCTTGATAGAGATCTCAATGTTGAGACATCAGGGTATAAGAAACCATTATTTCATGTTTCCTCAAGATATCATTGGTCATGGATGATAGAATGAGGTATTGAACATCTATAGCAGCATTCAGATGTTTCTCATATATAGAGAGATCCTTATCACTCGCCTAATTTCTAAGCTTAACTAGTAAATGCTCTTCTAGAACATAATGTTTCCTCTCATGGATATGGATAACCCAAAGGCTCCATTCCCACAATTCGAAATTAGTTCCAGTGTGAAGGTTTCCTTCTCGAGTATAGATCACAATGATATGTTTGATATCAATTTGATTGTTGTTTCTACAAATTGAGAGGAATAGAGTTTTAGTAATTTATAATGATAAATCTAGATAAATACTTAAATTGATATCTATTTGTCTCTAAATATTTTGTGGAAACCCAATAGCCTCACAATTAGCATTAGAATATCCTATTTATGGTTTATTCATGTGGAAATGATTTGTATTTCCCTCTGTATTACCCCAACTAGGGTTCTTTAAGAAACATAAAAGGTATTAGGAAAACATTCCCATGGACAACTACATTAACTCAAATATCCTTGATATATTTATAGGACTCTGAAATCCATAAATAATTAATTCTGGATTCCCTCATCCTTTTCCACTCAGTTACACCTAGTTCTGATAGGTCAGTCAACCCTTAGTGTAAACTATGTTAAGTCAACCCAAAACATCATATTATAAATCCTTGATAATTGAAAGCTCCCTTATGAGGGTTGGTCAAGAACATTGAACTATGGTTTGACTCTAACTGAAGTAATGAAAGGCTATACCAAAATAATATTTAATTGAGGGGTTTAACCCATTGTGATTAAATTTACACGTATTATCTTTTCAAATGAATGTTAATGTTATGTGGGATATAAATAAGTTATTAACAATGTATAGACAATATTTACACATAAACCATTTTTTATTATAGTTTTTTATTTTATTCTTGTTAGTTCATTAAATATGTTATTGTGTTAAACATCCATAATGTATAACCATAAAACTAACCAAAAAATAAAGGGTATGATCATTATCTTTACTAGTGGTTAGTATATCTAGAAGTTGATAAACTAACCATGACATTGGGGAGAAACACCTAGAACTGTTTAAGGATTCTGTTTACAACATTCCATATGTAAACATTTTTATTTCCTTGGATTGGTTTCATCTTATCTCCTAAGATGAACAGATTCCACAAGATTGGGAACTCCATCCATTACATATGATTTTAACTGACATGCAGGTGAGGAGTAAAATGGGTTTAGATAAAATAATCATGAGTATGCAAGCCTTATATATTAATGAGAAGAAGGAACGTAGGCCAAAACAATTATTTAATAAATAAATTACAAGGTAATGAATCATATACAAAGGTCTATTCTATATCAAGATCATCTACATATATGTGATGAATTATGAATTTAGTAAAAGTATAATTGAATTAATTAATCATTCTTATTATGATAAATTTTTGTCTAATAGATTAATAATTATGTTTAATTAAATAATCCTTTTTATCATAATCCATTTCACAATTTTCTTGATATTATCATCCATAACCTTGTACAAAACATGAACCTTGGATGAATCCCAGTGAATACTCTTCCTTAACTACATTGCATGTATTTATACTTGTATACACTTTATTCTTTATGACAGGTAGAATAAAAGGGGAATTATATTAGTAATACAACACATGCAATATGTGACAATCATTGAACAATATGTTGATGATAATTATATATATATATATATATCAAACCCCTATCAAATGTTTTATACTAGCCTTATTCCCTCATAAAGGTACTTGTCGCAAGGGTTACATAATATAATATTTAAAATAAAAATATGCATAATGTTGAAATAGTACATGGCGTGTAGATCTAAATACAAGGCGTGAACACTCCTCATCATCCATCCAATGTACATGATTAGGAAAATGCCATGTGAGGATTACTTCAGAAGGCATCACAGTACATGGTTTTTTCAGTGGGCCATAGACAGTGTAGACTACGCGTTACAGTGTCACCAACCAGGAATGTTGTGTATAGGATTCACGACTTGACCCTAGCCCGAAAGAGACTACTCACCATGTCAAGTGGACCATACGATGTGTAGTATGGCTGACCGTGCACCGGTCTGTCCTTGCCAACATGCGGTGAAAAAATTAACTAACTGGGTGTCATTAATTCACACAACTAGAGTGATTGATGAATTACTCTTGATTAATTGAAAAAAATAAATGGTGTGTAGACTCGAATACACAATGTGTATTATTGAGTTATCTGGACAGATCCATCGGCACCTCCTGATTCGATCATCAATGGAATTTTAATCCTAAAATTATTCATTTTTTTAGATCTGCAATAAACGATATGGGAGAAACAGATCTCGAAATCCAGGTTACAAGAACATGTAAATTTGAATTGACAAAATTAATTATTAATATGTAAATCATCAATGAATTATTTAAATAGTTATAAATGAAAATATATCCTCTCTCTGATACAACATGTATGTTCTAGGTGTAGTGGAAGCACAGTATGGGCATGTACCCACCATTGAATATTTACATAATCAATGATTAATATGAGATAAATACAATGATTAATTCCATTATCCACCAAATTTAATCAAATATAAGAAAAGGAGATCACCTTGAATCAAGAAGAGGGGATCAAAATATTTTTTATTCCATTAATTTAATTAAATTAAAGAATTTCCACCAAGGTGATTCTTTCATCATTCACGTATCTAACCACAAGTCCAATGTGTGGCTTCATTGTTATATATAATCCTAGGATCTATATAGGTGATCCACAAGTGCCCCACGTATATGTGGATGTCACCGAAGGAATCTCCAGTTTCTAGCATGGAAGATCCTTTCTCTTGCGATATCCGATATCGATTGCCTTGAGAATCGCTTCCAAATCATTATCATTGGTCTAGTGGAGGAGGATCTCTATTGTTATTGAGATATTTCTTAGAGAGGGATGAGTTATCTAGGCTCATGATCTTTTCTACAATGATTTTTTACACACAATGATTTTTTATCCGGTGGAATGTCCCCTTGGATTATATAGTGAATTATAACATAACAGGTCATTTAATTCACTAGGTACTAATAAATAATTTTCATAGGTTCCATTACATAATATATTATTCAATTTGAATACCCCATGTTAAATAATAATAGAAATTCTATTATTTTCGTGTCATTTTCCTAACTAATATAATTCACCAAGTAATAATAAATAAATATCACAAGTGTTGTTACAAAATTTATTATTGCATGTGAATACCACATGTAAAATAATAATAAAAATGTTATTATTTCCATGAAATGTTCCCAAAATTCATGTTATATTTTAATATTATTTAATCAATTAATATTTAATATTATTTCTCAATAGACCCATAACTTCATCTTCCAATCCACCTCAATATTTACGGGGCCTTGAATAATGACTATTTATTTATTAAATACACATAACTATATTATTCTCCAATAAATAAATATTCAATCCTCAATATTTTTTCTCGAATGACTAGAGATGAAATAAATGTGATCAAGAATACTTGAATAATTATTAAACCACAATTGGGACTAATATGTTCTCAACTCGTTAAATAAATAAATTATTCAACTGAGATATTGGCTACACATAGTTTGTGACCCACTAGGCCTCTTTCTCATTGGCATTAGGTCGGTTTGCCTAAAGTCTATGAATAATATCTAGAACCAAGTCAAGGGACCAAAGATAAACATGTTTATGTCACAAAAACTAATTCATATCATTTTAACGGTTTCCGTTTAATATAATCCCATTTTCAAGATATCTCCAATCAAGATGGTTGCATGCATGTTACATTATCCCATGTGATTGATTTCTCATTCTTTGACTTCCTGAACATTTTCTTTCCTATATAACAACATGGACATGGATTTAGTTTGGAAATACCATTTCCATAAACATGAATGACATATCTACTTCTGTAGAAGTGAATTTATTTTCTCTCATTATTAATTAATGAAGTATTACTCATGATGCACCCAACATATCCCACCTCGCCCTAACTTCTCTCGTCACAATTTTCATCAAAAAATCTAGGTGTGTGAGTTATAATACCCATTAATAATAATCTTAATGTCTATGAAACAATAGACATGTCCATAGATAATAACATCCAAAGACACTTGTGGAGGTAGATTTCATACTAGGGGGTCATGATCTCATAATATCCTCCTGGATATTTTCAATGGTGCAGACCATGTGATGGTGCCTCAAAGTTTCATGTTTCCCCACACCTGATAGCCTATATCATCTATGTCCCATATAATGATATCATCTAAACATAAAACATATATTCCAAAATAGATTCAAGAAATATCCTGGTTCTCAACATAGTAGGGATCCTTTAAGACCTTATATTGCACCAACTATTGTTAGGAAATTATCACATGAAATGTCACACAGAAGAAAAATTATAATGTGATATGGTGTTTATTAATATTCATCGAATGAATATGGGTTTTCCGTAAACTAAAAATAATTTGGTTTCTAGGGAACCAACTCCCACACATTCCATATTTCTTCATGAAGTTATTGAATTTTATTTTAATAAATAATACAGGGTTTCATTTTATAAGACAATGTAAAGAATGATTAGATCATCGATAATGAAACCCCAATATTGGGAAAATCCATTTTACCTACATGGTAATATAGTGAGCCATGTTGTGGGAGTATCCCTATCTCTATGAATTGATGGAAGATCACTAATGATTGGTTATTCGTCAAGAATGTTGGATGCTTCTTAGCTCAATTACAAAACCAATGATAGAGATTTCATTTTGTTTATTTTCTATGTTGTATAAATTCATATCATTATTAATTATAGATAATATAGTTTCCTATTTTGATCATATGAACCTTAGGTATTTGATGATGAAAGATGATTCCACGAAAAGGTTAAATTTATGGATGATACTTTTTCAGGAGTTCAACATGGAGATAAATGAAATGAGGGGAGATGAAAATCAGTTTGTTGGTCACCTAAGTAGACTACCAAAAATTTTTGAAACAGAAATTTCAAAACATAACCCACTAAATTATCGCATACCCAGTGAGTAACTCCAAATTATGCAATGTGATGAAACCCACTGTCCCAAGATACAAAAAATATGTAAGAGAGATAATGTCCCCTAATTCCCACCTCCAATAGGCCATGGTTTGGAATCATTAAATGAGGGTATAAAATTCTCATATATGTGGTAAATTAAACTATAAAATAAAACATGAGTAGGATATATTATAAAGAGTAACTAAACAACAGTAGATAATAATGTAAAGAAATTTTAAATCTGTCATCAAATGAATGAATTATGTAAATTGATACTGATTAAAGTCATCAAATTGATATAACAAAAACACAATCCCTAAAACAAAAAATCAATAACAACTCCAACCCAACTAGTAAGTTATATCCTGATCCCCAATTCCCTTTTGTAATATGAAAAAAGATTTTATATTAATTGGGTCGCATATCATCAATACTCAGCAAATATATAATAGAGGTCTCAAGAAAACATGTATAAAGGGAATGATAATGAATTATGGAATAATCTGTAGAACTGTTAAGCACCTAGACGTGTAATCAAACCAATTCTAACCCCACCATGGTTCACTCAACAAATCAGGAATCCAATAAACTAACATAGCATTGATATAATAACAAAGGAAGGTGTGACGATTCCTCTTCCCCACTAATTTTACACTCTCACATCCCAAATTGACGAAAACATTTCTCTCATACCTTCCAAATGTATCACATCATAACCACATCTCACCACATCTTTCCCGAAGACACATCCTCCATCTCTGATGTGGGTCAGGACACATCCCGTCCAATTACACCTTCTCAAGTTCTAGCATCTCGTTCAAGTATCAGGAATAATCACATAAAATCTCACCAAAAGAAATATGGGAAACCACATCTCACATCATCGTATAACTAGAGTATTAGGGTGTCATTAATGTGAATTACATCATCTTTGAACCCTCCTCCTACATCGCATGACCCCCACCACATATCACATCACATATAATCCATCCTAAAGACACTGGACCATTCATATAAAATAAATGCCTCACAATCACATGTCTCCCAAATAAACCTTTTACATTAAACCACATCTCACCTAAATACACACGGGGTTTCACTACTGAAGGAATAGTATAGAAGAGGGGTCAACCACCCATCCATACCACCTCCATCCATGACATTGGAGAGATCACCCAAAATATAGAACCTTTGAAATTGGTATGGTTATCAAACTTAGGTGGGGAAAATATATAAATAACATAAAATACATGATAAAAATAGAATACAATATCCAACTTATGGGTTAATAATAACTTTACTAGTAAACCCCACCACAACCCTTGCACCACACATCTACCATAACAACTCCTGCCACTGCTATATGGAAAACACTCCACCACCATTAATGAAGGTATACAAAAATTCTTACATTACTCTACAAGCTTACCACATTTCAAGTATATCAAGACTCCACTAACTTCTTTTTACTGATGCAATACATTCATAGCCACAAAACCTATTTATTTATTCATTTTATTTACTAAATTTACCAGGTATTAATTTCCACACCATTAAAATTCATTTACCACATCCAAATATATTCCATGTATAATCGAAAATCCATCATGACCACACCACAAAAAAAATATCCAAACACAAAACCAATGTCACAACACCACATGTATATCATCATCTCCACAAAAATCCTATTGATTCGTCTCACCATAACAACCAAACATCATAACCACACATCACCACCACAACAATGCCATAAAAAATGCATCAAAACCATTGTCTCCTACAACCACTACATGCCACAATCATTGTACACTACATCAAACACCACAAACACATTTCAAAATCCTTCCACATAACATACCTACAACACACATCACACTACCACAACATAACCACCACAAAATTTTCTAAAACCCATCCATGCTCATGAACCACGACATCAATGCCCCATACAATGCACCTATCAACAAGCCATCACCATCAATGTAAAATATCCCCAAAGAAAAAAGAAAAGGAAAAAAATCAACCACAAACCACCCCAAAAAATATCATCCTCCCCAATTTAATCAAGTACATTTATTTCATTAATTCTTTATTTTGCATCGGTATTACAAAAAAACTAGATTCCATCAACACAAAATTTTTTAACCATTTATAAGTTATTTATAAATTTATATAGGGTGTGTTCACACAAAAACATGTCAAATTATCATTCTTGAAACCTGATTTTTTTTAACTATTTTTTTCGAATTAAAATAATATTATTTTTATTTATCAATTCACACAATACTGAATATAGATTTTGTTATTGACTAAGAACAATGTTTGGTATGTGTTATATTTAACAATAATATAATCTTGGGTAAACATAAAACATACTTATCATGATGTATATAAAACAATATTATTGTCTGGTGTTTCCCAAATGGTCTAGTTCAATCAATAACTTGTGATACACGCAAGATCGAGTTTTCCTGAACAATATTATATTATTTAAATATTATTGTATAATATTGTAAGATATAACCTAGAAGTTAGATTGGTTGAAAAGAATATAATTTACAAAATTATTATAATAAAAGGTATACAATATGAATTCATTGGTTTCCAATTCATTAGAAATGAAAATAAATGCAAATTGAATATAAAAGAAATATTTTATTTTTATGACCCTGAAGGTGTTTTATCTTAATAAATTAAAATAATTATAATTAGTGATTGATTTTAATAAAATATATATTTCAAATATTCAATTAGGTATTTTTGATCTTCATCTAGTAGACTTTATACACATAAGAAAGGAACCGACTAAATCTTATGCATAAAAAGTTATACTTTTCAAAAGAGGGATTTTATAGCCTTTTGAGGGATAACTCATTTCAAATCTAGTTTTTTTACAATTTTATAATTTTCATAGGAAAAAATATACTTCTTATTTTAAATTGGTATACAAAAAATATCTTTTGTAGAATTGTTTTCATTTTTATGATAATATTTATGTTTTCATTAATAATGGGAAATACTTAATTTTAATTGAATACAAGTTTTTCTCCAAATAATTTATAGTGTTTAATTATATATTTTATTTGTATTAAAGTATCATTATATAATTATTTTAAAATTTTCAAATATAGGTTATTGGATTCAATTTCACATTTATATTGGATAAAAAACTTTATAAACACTTTAAAATTTTTACATAAAAAACCCATTTCTTCATTCCTTCAATGAGATTAGTTTTAAAATAATTTCTTTGAACTCTGAGTTTTAATGTTTGAAAAATGAATTCCATGTTTGGAATCATATAGTATAAATTTATTAAATTGTTCCCTTTTTATTTTTCATCATTATGAATTGTAATTTTAATAATTTTGTTTATTACCACGGTTAAGGGTAAATCGGGTAATTAAATGTAAAAATAATATTATAAATATTATAAAATTACCCTAAAAATATTACTAAATTTATTGGATGAGTTTTTTGTGACGAATATAACTTTCGGGAATAAATTATGACCTTTTGAAGCCACTTGGTTGTGAGTATGACATTTATAATATTTTATATAAAGTAATGACAACGATGTTATACTAATTATTCACATAAATATAAAATATCTTTTATGGTTTAATATAAGTGATATGTTATACTATAAACATTATTTATAAATATAAATTTTTTCCTAAATCATGGTAATTTTATTAATTTGTTTTCGAATGAATGAAATAAATTATAATGTGAAATAATGATGATGTAGTAATTGCTTCATTAATGTAAGAATTGAATAAATGATATTAAAAATATGAAAATAAATATAATTTGATGTAGTTAATGTAATATATTTTTTGGATTACATAGACTATTTTTGATAATTTAAGTGTATTGGTTCAAAATTATCTTATTGTTATGATATTTTTAAAATGTAAACTAATGAAAAGTTTCAATATAGTTACTATTCATATTTTAAAATAAATAATATTGTGTTAAATTAATTAAAATTCATAAAAAAATAAAACTAGACCGACTCAATCGTTTAAGTCTTAAAATGTCATAAATTATTAAATAACTTCTCTTTTTTAATTTTATAGTATATATATTGACCAGAAATTTGTAAATTATATGACATCATGGTAACTACTAAAAATGTAAAAAAATGGTAAATAAAAAATAGTTATGGATAAATAAATAATCAAAACATATATAATTTTATTTGATTTATTGGATATAAACCCATACTAATCATGTATTATAAATAAATCATTTTTTCCTTTTGGAATAGAGAATTAATTTATATTAATATAATATTTCATGTGTTTCTAAGAGTTCCCCTCCCCTCTCTTATAAAAGGAACCTCTTGTCTCACATCCTCACAACACCCTGAGATTTATAGCTCGATCAAACCCTTCCAATGTATCATAATAAAATCCATACACAATTTAGGTAAGTTATTTTCATCTTAGAATACCATAATTTTTGTACGTACGTCCTATCATCTCCATGTTGTGGTGTACTCTATTATTCATCACCACTCTACATGTATGAGTATAATGATGGAAATAATGAATATATATAATTATAACATGATATTTATTCTGAAAAAAATATACCAGACACTCCCATACCATTACAAAATTTAAGGAATCATACCATCCCTTGTGTGTACGTATGACATACCATCTCCATGATGCGATGTGATTCATTATCAATGATCAAAAATAAATAATTTATATATAAATATATATAATGGAAAAATATTTTACATATTACATTAATATTATTTTTTAAATTATAGAACCACATCATACCTATATAACATGAGAATTATATGACAAAACAAGAAAAAGAAATGGAAGCAAATATCACCAGAAAGAAGAGTGATAATGAAATATTATAAACAAACAGGTTATAATATGATCATATGTGATATCATACGTATATAATTTAGGAAAAATTTTATAACATTATTTAATACATTTTTCATGAATTTAAAATCCATATTAATAAAATCATACCTACGTTAAGGGTTAATTTCACAAGCTCGTTACTTTTTATGGTTGTCTATATGTATGTTTTTACTGGGGTGTACTTACCATAAATGTTATTGTACTGTAAAAGTTTTTCAAGAATATTTTTACAATTCTTCATTTTTTTAATGTCATTTTTATTCCTATACAAATTTTTATTATAATTTTTGAAAGGAATATTTTATCATTTTTTTAATGAGGTAATTTTTGACTTCTCGATAAAATGTATACAAAGAATAGTTTTTAAAATATAGGGAATGAATGGATTTTTTTGGATTTCATGATGCCTTATTTCATTGAATATTAAACTATAATATTACACCTTTTTTACTAAGAAAATGTTTTTTTAAATTGTGGGGTACATTGAATAAGTAAAATCTTTTAAAAACCTAAAGGTTATTTTCCACAGATCATTTATTCAAGAGTTCTCTCTTAATTATATTCCATGTATTATAACCTTATCTGTAGATAGATTTGATTTATTGGGTATATACTTCAGTTTTTTCATTTATATTATTTATATGAATGATTGTGTTTATGATGGAATGATATTTATGAAACCCATTTATTTTCCATGGGTAATGTTATGATTGTATAATGTTTATGAAACCCATTTCATTATATGGCTTATAATATGAGAAGTGTTTTATATTCGTGTTGAACACAAATTTATGATTTTATTATGAGATGGTTGGGACCAATATGTCCCTCTAATGCATTTGGTATGATTTATATCTCATTAGATAGACATAAAAGACTTTGTTATTAAAGAAAGTCTTGGGAGTGAACCATGAATATTAAGATGGTTATGGAAGTGAACCATGACTGCCAATATGGTATGAGGAGTAAAACCATACTACTATGATGGCCTTATTTGTGATTCATTGACTACTATGGAAATAATTTTATATGATTATGTGTCTACTACAAATTATATATCTTATTCATATAGTATGTTTCATGGATTATGTTCATTATTTTTAGATGATTCATGTCTTTTAAAATGCAAAATTTTTTTCCAGTATTCTGATTTATGATCATTGTCGCACAACCAATGATCTTCTATCTTCATGATCAGGTTTTCATACCCTTATACCCACGATTGTGTTTAAATTTATACATTTTTTACATTTACTGAGCATCTATGCTCACCCCATTTCTTATGTTTTCTCTTCCACATACTATAAAAGATGATTTTAGTTAGGGGTACTAAAAGGGGATATATTTATGGTATATTTTTAACATCTTTCACCAAATTAGAATAATGTGTTCCATGATTACATAAGCACTATACTAATATGGTATTTGGGTGATTAATTATTTAATGTATTAATTATTCAGGAAAAATAATTTCATATCCATGTTATAAGAGAATCTATCGTTAT
The DNA here is from genome assembly GCA_963277665.1 of Viscum album. Taxonomy (NCBI): domain Eukaryota; kingdom Viridiplantae; phylum Streptophyta; class Magnoliopsida; order Santalales; family Viscaceae; genus Viscum; species Viscum album. The sequence continues at coordinate 88,469,772 of OY728167.1, read as the reverse complement.
ATTTGGTTTCAGTTCAGTGGTATAGTTTTCCAATGGAAACTATATTGAGAAAAATTTCATGAGATCCTTGGGTATTTTTCTAAATATATGTCTATGGATTTATCTAATGATTAGTATAATGATGAGTTCATGATTAATAAATTTCCCTAGAATCATGGAAAATAATAGAATAAGTGGTTCCCTAGCAATAAATCCATTTTTGTATATTAAAAGTGGATGTGGAAATGGAATAGATATACATAGGAGTAACTACTATGACAAGGTGTGTTGGTCCAGATACAATCAAGACCTAGTACATGAAAAATGGCCTTGTTTAACACATGGTTTGACTCTCTTGGGGGATATATATTATGAATTAAGAAACTCTTCCTGAACCATTATGAAGGATTCAAATAGATGTTGTATATGAATAACCTAGGATAAACCAAACATGTCATATATTATGGATGGTTTCATAATTTTTACATCTTGTGAGAGAATTTTCATGATTATGTGGTTCCTCACTATGATAATTGGTTCTTACCCTATGATTTATTGTTTTACATAATGGAAAGAACCATAAGAAATTTGGTTAACATTGAATATGATAGAAAATTTTACAATGATAAGTCAAATGGTATGTTCACTTGAGTAAAGGATGTTTTGATCATGGAAAGTCAGTTTTCATGTAACATGATTAAAAATGTGAACTTTAACTAACTATTGGACTCCCAATTGAAGATAAATTAGGTGTTTCTTGAGTTCTCATGTAATGTAGACCCTGGATGAAAGATGATATGGTTTCCTCTATTTGAATAATGTTGAAAGAATAACCAATGTGAATGTCTGAGATTAATAAGATGATTTTTTTACTTTGGAAAATAAGGACACAAATAAAGTAACTACCAGGGAAAAATTAATGGTTCTGTTAATGAACTAGATGGGAATATTAACCGATAGAAGACATCATCAATGGATTTGTGATTTATGTGTGGAATGAATGATCATTATGAAAATCGATGTCCTATGTGGAATGCTTCTAAGGAGAATCACAATGGTTTTATGGGTAATAGTAATATTTATGATGATAATGAGTCTACAAATGAAATGAGCAAGTAAAGATGTATAAGTAATAGGATGAGGTATCCTTCTTATGGATTAAAGAAGAAGTGTAAATTTATTTGTTTTTATATATTTAGTTTCAATAATTTTGTCATATGGATAGTGAAATGTACATGGATTGTTCAATATCAGTTATTTGATCAGGATTTACAATTTTATTTTGAATTTTTACAATATAAATGAAATTTTATTTTATGGGAAGGTGACATTTTTGAATAAGGAATGATAAACCTTAATATGGCCATTGTGTTAAGGCAGTATTGTTTGGATAAATTTATGTTGGATATGAATAAAACAATTTGATGATACTGATTACCTGGGAACCAATTAAAGACCTATTGACTGGTGGTTACCATATCATTGATGATGTTTACAACATTTTTTGGATTTATGGAATATATCCAATATATTTGGAATATATAAACATGCATGTTTTCAATAAATAAGTAGGTAATTCAGGTTATTACAACGATTCAATGAAACATATGATAATTTTATTCAAATGATAAGTGTGTTACAAATAATAGATACTTTGTGATAAATGAGGGATCAATGTTACTCTCTTTTTGAGAAATCTAGTGACCTTATTTATTATTTATTAAAATTTCATCTTTTATAAGGGTTGCAAGGTTAATCATTTATTTAGTAGTTTACGATAAACTTAGAATGAGTTTTATGATATTAATGTATCATATTTATATATAATTATTGATGTATATTTGATTACTTGTGCTAACATTTTTTTTACATAATTATATATTCCTTATCATTCGTATTTTGGATCTCAAGATCTGCTAACACATTAGGAATGAAAAATTCATCTTCATTTCATGGAATAACAGATGAAGTAGAAATTCATCATAGAACAACAATGTGTGATGTTTTCCTAAATTCAAGATAGTTTATATTCTCATAAAATTTTTAAAACTCTATAAAATGGATATTTAAATCAAAAAATATTATCCAGTACCTTCTTTTCCGATGAATCAAATGACCCTGTTGATTTTTACAGATTTATAGCATTGTGATTGTTAGCATTATTTTAACCTTGTTCTCTTTCGCTATATATCTGAAGATGATAGTTAGATTTTTCTTCAATCTCCATGTTTTCACGTTCCAACAATGTTCTCCTATATGAAAACATAGCTATGAGTTACTCTAGGTAACCGATACGTTTCCATATTATTGTTCTCAAAATGGATGTTTTGTATTCATTTTTAAGAGATTGATTTCTACGAAATAAAGTATAAAGTATTAGTCATTTAATAACATATAAAAATTTCAAAAGTAAAATTAAATTAAATTTGGTGGTAGAATATAACACCCAATGATTTTGTGATTTTTTTTAACAGTTATTTAATCTTTTTGATATTTTTTCATTCAAAAAATACTGAAAATTGATATTTTTAAATTAAAAAATACTATTTTTCACGTGCATTATACAGAAAACAAAGATAATGTTGTGCTACATGTAACACCAATTTATATTGCGATATATGCAACCCTATTCTTGGCTAGTGTTACAAAAAAGGCAGAGTTCCTTTGATAAATTGTGCTACATGCAAGAATAATTTTTGTCAAACGATAGTATATTATGAAAATATAATTATATAATAAACTAAGTTATAAACTAGATATTAAAATAGCAATTATGAATAGTAATAACTAACATATGAAAATATAATGTTTAAAATATAAATTCTATAGTTACCAATTCATTAGAAATTTGAATATATATACCAATTTATTATAATGGAAATATATTTATTTTTATGCTCCAAAAGACATTTTGTCTTCATAAATTAAATTAATTACAATTAGTGAATTATATTAATGATATTTGTGGTTTACATAATCAATAAAATATTTTTGATATTCATCTAGTCGATTTGGTAAGAAAAAGATAAGAACCAACGTAGACATAGAAATAAAAACTTATATTTTTCAAATTGGTAATTTTACAACCTTTTAATGGAATGCACATTTCAAATATTATTTTTAAACTTTTATCTTTTTATATGAAAAAAGAATCATGTTATTTTAAATTAGGATATAAAAATTTTCATCAGTTGAATATTTGGTATTTTTCTAATATGTTTCATGATTTGATAAACAATGAAAAATACTAAAATTAAATGAATATATATTTTCATCAAAATAATTTATAGTGATTAATTATTTACTTGATTGATTATAAAGTATAATTATATCATATTTTTATCAATTAATCCAATTCAGATCATTGGAATCAATTTCACATTTACATTGGATATAAAAACATTGTCAACTTTTGAACGTTTATATTTTGAAAACATACTTTCTCGTTCCTTCAAAGAGATTAACTTTAAATTAATTAATGGGAATTATGTGTTATTAATTTTGAAAAATGGATTTGATATTTAATATAATAGGAACCATATCTATAAAATATGTTCCTTTTCTTCTTAGATTGTATGAATAGTAACTTAATTAATTATTATTATTACCAAGTTAAGGGTAAATCATGTAATTAAAGGTAAAAATAATATTATAAATATTATAAAATTACTCTAACACCTGTTCTAAATTCATTGGATATGGTTTTTTGATCAAAAAAATAGTTGAACCAAATTTTGACATTCGGATCCACTGGGATGAGAGCATGACCCTTAGAAAATTTTATTCAATGTAAAGACAAATATGTAACACTGATGTTACTCATAATTATAACAATTTAAATACAGGGTTATATCAGTGATATGTTGAAATATATATAGTCTGTTGAAATAAAAAAATTACATACGACATGTTAACTTATTTATAAGTTTTTTGAAATAAATATTTAAATTATATACAGACACAATTAAGACGCACAAACTTCTTCTTTAGTGGAATAATCAAGATATTAAAAATACTAAAATAAATATAATTTTATATAATTAATTCCATTAATAATTTTTAATGGTTAATTTGACATTTTAGTGAAATTTTTTGGGATTTGGTTTGAAATTTTCCATCTATCATGATATTTTTATCAATACAACTAATGAATTGTGTCATAATTGACAATATTGATATTTTCAAATAAAAAATACATTATTAAATGATATAAAATTAATAAAAATTCAAAATTTGACCAACTGATTTTGGTAACTATTAAAATTTTATAAATCTATCATTCATTGGTAATTTTTTATTTATTGTAATTATATTAACCCAAAAAGTGTAAATTACATCATATAATGGTAAAGATTAAATGTGTCAAATAAGGCTTAAAACAAAATGAAAAGGATAAAAAATAATCAAAACCAATAAAATATTTATTGAGTGATTTGATTTCAACCAATAGTCACCCTATATGTTAAATAAAATAATTTGGGACCATTTTTAAAAGGAAATTAATTTATATTAATTTGATATTTTCAATGTATCATACAGTTCCCCACCCCTCTCTTATAAAAATGAACATCTATCCTCACTTCCTCACACCACCATGAGCCATATAATACAACCAATCCATACCCATTAAAACTCATAACATCTTTATACATATTTTGGTTGTTCTGGTGTTTTAAAAATCCCAACTTTAGTGTCCCTAAGAGGAGATCAAAAGGGAGCTTGTTGAAGAAGATGTAATATCTCCTTTACTGAATATCTCAAGAGTATTTCTTATTTTAATAAATATTAATGTGTTGTTTCCATTATAGATTTATAAATAAAGTATCAACTACGTGATGAGATGTTATTATGACTATGGAATAACCATATTCAACATTTTATCCATCTTGTTAAACAAATCACCACTCAAGCATACATACGACCTGCCGTATCAACGTCATGGTGTAATCTGTTTTTCATCACCAATTTACAAATATTGTATACTGATGAAAATAATTAATATATATATATATATAATTATATATATTTTAAAAAATATATATACACCCACACCCATACCCTTTCACAAACGAGAGAATGATTCCATCACTCGAGCATACGTCTGACCTACCGTCTCCACGACGAGATGTGATTAATTCTACAAGGTCAAAAATAAAGAATTATTATATAAATTTATATAATTAAAAAATATTTACCTATTATATTTATATTCTTTTTTTAATTATATAACTATATCATATCTGTATAAACTGGGACCACTATGACAAAACATGAATAACAAAAGGAAGCAGTTAATACCCGAAAGAAGAGTAATAATTAAATATTATTAACAAACAAGCGATAATATTTACATATATGATATAACATGAATATTATTCTTGAAAAAGCTAATAATTTATTTATTCCATTATACAGCAGTTTCAAATACATTTGAAGGAAATCATACATAAGGTAAGAGTTAATTTCACAATCTCATTAAATTATTAGAATATTTATATATAAGAATTTACTATGATATTTTTATCATCCATGCCCATGTTTCTAATTTTTTTTCAAAATAGTTCTACTATTATTCTATATTAGTTTAATTTTATTTTTAAAAATTATTTAATTTTTTAAAACTATTTTAAAGGAATAATTTATTCATTTTTCTAATGTGATACTTAAAAACATTTCTTAAAAAAGTACTAGAAGAGTTTTTTTAACGTATATGACCTAAATATATTAATATTAATTCTTGACTCCTTATTGTAGTGAATTTTTCATTAAAATCATACAAGGGTATTTTCATAGATAATTTTTCATTTAAAATATCATGACATTCCATGTATTGAAAATGTTTTCAAAATGGAGAGATTATTTAATTAATGAATTGTTTTCAAGAGTTATGTAAAAATTATTTTCCATCTATGAAAACCTTGTTTATGTCACATATGTTTAATTCAAAATATTATTCAATTATTCCACTCTAATTCCATATTTTAATGAATATTTTTTTGATTGTATGATATTTATGAAACACATATCTTTTCCCTGCATTATGTTATGATAACATGATTTTTATAAAAAAACATTTCATTATATGGGTTTTTATATGATAAATTATTTTTGTTATTGTGAAATAGATATGTATGATTTCATATTGAGATGGGTTAGACATATATATCCACCTAATACATTGTGTAGATATTTATATCTCCTAAGACATATATAAAGGACATTGTCTACTAAGATAGTCTATATAGTTAACCATGACTACCATGATAGTTATGGGAGTGAACTATGACGACTATGATGGTATGGGGTGTAAAACCATACTACTAAGATAACCTTGGAAGTTATTCCTTGACTACTGTGGAAATTTTTTTTATGATTCTATTCCTAACAAAAATTCCTTGTCTTATTCATATGTTATGATTCCATGGATTATGTTCTTTATTTTCATATGAATATTGTCTTATAAAGTGAAATCCTTGTTATATGATTATTTTTTATGATCATTAACATGAATTGTATGATCTTTTATTTTCATGATCATGTTTTCATACCCTTATGCTCATGATTACGTTAAAATGTCTCCCTTGTTTAACCATACAATGAATTTTATCTCAACCATTCGCTTATTATTTCTTTTAATCGGGATATAAAGGATGATTTTTCCTTGGGATACAAATGGGGGAGATCTATATGGGATATGATGATAATATTTAATCAAATTATAAGAATGTGTTCCATGTTCCCAAAGGAACTATAATAATAATGTATTAAGGATATTTTATTTGTGTAATGTATTAAGTAATCCACAAATGTAATGTAATATACATGTGTGAAGAGAATGGGTCACAATATCCATCACATATCATCTATAGAACCTCCAAAAAATTAATTAATTATATTTATCATGGAAACCCTTGCCATACACCCAATGGAAATAAAAAACACGCATTACCCCCACATAACATATAAATGTGACATAATGAGGACCCCCTAACTTAAAAAATCTTTTTGATCTCGTTTCACACCATTGGGTGAAAAAAATAGAATGAAAACCACAAAAACAGAATAAACTCATGTATAAACTTAAACCAAATCAAGGGTTATCAAAACATTCACCCAAAACACATCCCAAATGAATCAAAAACATTTCATCATATCTTCTTATAAAGAAAAAAAGGGAATACAATAATAAAGAATAAATTAATAACCGATATTTTTAAACAATTAACAAAAGAAAACAACAAACTGAAACAAGGGAAAATTGGATGAAAGATCACATAGAGCAACTGGGTGCCTGTATAAAACTGAGATGGAATTATATATGAATGGATATAATCATCCTTGAATCAAATTTTTTTTGTGTGAAACTCACACAATTCAAGAGATAAAATATATATTTACAATATAAAGTCCACTGGTCTGCAAAAATTGCATCATAAAACCAAACATTAGGATTCAAACCCCTTTTTTTATGAAAACATGGTTCCCTGGACTATAATTAACTTACAATGTAAATCCCACTCAAATAGTGTAAAAAACTTTCACGCCAAACTTCTTACAAAAAAAATACATAAAACCATTGGCCTTACAACCCATAAAAGACAATGTTACACCATCAAACCACCTTTTATGATGTAAAAAGTCTGATGTAGTTCTACTACCAATCCATCCTTTATCGAACCACATCAATCCCCCTCCAAACACGTCCTAGTAACCAAAATGGAAATGTTATAATTCACGAAGTGACAAAACATTAAATTAGATACTTCTAAAACGATTCTCACCCTCTAAAATAAAATCCATACTCTATGTGAAGAAAGGGCTCCAAACATCGACCATATGAGATACCTCTCAGGTTTCTCATTTATTCCCTAGATAAATAATAACCAAAAAAACCCCAAAACATCCAAAAAACATCCCATGATACACCATCAACACAAAACCACATCACAAACACCTAAAAAACACAACACCACTCATCAAAACCTACAAACATACCATTAAATCCCACCAAACCATTGTCATCAATAAAAAAACTTCAACATAGCGCAATCTAACCACCACCACACCTCAAATAAGAACTTTAATGAGCACAAAAGTTATGGAATCTCAATATCAATGTCAAAATATTATTCTCTTTGGACATCATCGACTGAGCCACATGATTTTAATCAAGTCATGATATAACATAACTTTTTTAGGAATCGGGCAATCCACTATTTCATGTGAAAACATCATTATCACCATAAAAAACAATAATGAAATGATATATCTCAAAAAAACCTAACCTAATATCTCAAAACAAAAATAGCATATATAAAAGAAAATTTAAAAATTTATTTCGGTACTTAGAATGAATCCACATATCTTAATCCCATGTACTCTACTCTAGGTTAGAATTCCTCCTCCTTAAGAAAACCAAGGAAATAATTTTCCAATGAAACACCTTTTGTCAATGTTCATAGATCTGTGCTAGATACTCCAAGAATTCCATGTTATCTTTGATACCCAATTATAAATAGTTAATGTAGTGGTAGAAATTTAGGAGATTATACAAAAGAAGAGACACACTCAAGATGTTGTGGATCCTCTCTAACCATAGTGAAATAACCGGACAATATTAATCATCACCAACACACCACAACACCTTAATGGGACCATCAGTCCAAGGAGAAATCTTACTACCGTAACAAACCTCTACTTCACATGTTGAGTGTATAATCTTAAAAAAATATGGTCTCCATCCTAAAACTCTAGGAGCCTCTTAATATGATCAACATAGGGCTTTTGGAAGTCTCGTACTACCCTCATCCACTACTGAAATGATCAGATCTTCTAAATATATCCCTACACCGCACTAGGACCAAGAATTTATGACTATCCAACCTTTGTCCAGTATAACAGAAAATGAAATAGCTAACCATACAATAACATAAATGGGTCCATGAAAATAGATGAGTGATAGAACACATTGTATAATACCTTGACAAGATACATGTTTTTTTCCCATGATCCAAAAAAATTCCCTGATTCAAACACAGAACATATACTCTAACATCTTGGTTGTCTCTTACGTCTACCCATCATTCTATGGATGTAATACAATTCTACAGTGCTACTGTGGGCCAAAATCATGTTACAATACCCACATCACCCATGAGGTAAATAAAGTATATTGATTAGTAATTATGGTTTTAGTTATTATGGGATTACTAACAAAATCATCCACAGAAAACCTTGCCAAAACATACTTGACACTCGACTAATAGATGACCAAAAAACTGATTGACATTGTCAATCGGTCCACTATCACACACACGAAATCAAATCCTCTGTAATTCATGGGTTTCATGGTGATTAATCCCATAAATAGTTTTATCCATTTTTCTCAATAACTTATGATTATTTCAATAAAATTCTAGGAACTTGGTTCCTTTCTTTCAACTACTGAAAAACTAAACATATCTCAACAAGCTCTACCATTGAAAAATTCATCCCAAAAAATAAAAGCAATATCCTCAATCCATGAACAACTTTTTCACACCAGCATGCACTAATAATGTTAATATATTATACTCATGGAGAACTCCATCATGAATCTCTTGAAGAATAAAATGCCTCACATAGAATAACACCATATTATGACCGTTATTCTAGAAGATAACTATGGACAACATGATCACTGATCACCTCCACCACATAGTCTCCAAAATGAGACTCATTTCCTGTTGAATAAATGATTACTCCATGATAATATTATAAGTAAAATCAAGATCATTCCTCTATCCCACGTAAAGATGCATATATATAAGATCCATCGTCCCATTCTAATCAGTTTCATACTCCCAAACCAATTATCCTCAAGACAAATGATTTAATGCATCAACAAAAACATTTATCATTTCCTAGGTTATATGATATATAAAAATCACAATCATGAAGAATATTTACCCACATACCCTAGAATAAATTCAAATATGACTATGATAAAACATATTACAAGATCATATTGTTTGTGAAAACCAATGTTCACTCAATGATGAGGTCATTCCCCAAAAACATTAGCTTAAAAAAACTGATGACAACTTCAAATAATTATTGGTTTTTTATAATCGTGCGGATGGAAATACATAGACAAATAATTGATCAAATATATATATGGAATAAACACAAATCCCATTCTCATATGATAGTTTTTTATAAAATACCCCAAAAAATAAAACTATCGTAGGATACTGAAGCTTTAGATTACTAACTAACATCACCTATAGATAATTGAACTATTATGGGAAATAAAAGGTGTACCAAAAATCCAAGTCCTCACCAGTTAATGTGGTTAGTAAGACTTCAAATTGAGAGAAATCGGGTATGAAACTTCGCTAATATTCATCCATATAATGAAAAAATTAAATCTCCTCCTCATTCTTCGAGGATTCCCAAGAAACAACTGCATCAACAATTGATGGGTTCTCTAGCCCAGCCTATTGAGGATCCACTTTTCCATGACAACTAACCTCTAAAATCTAGAATGTTCACTTATATAGTATTACATAGATATAGTGTTTCCAATGGACCTACAGAACAACTTAGAGATTCTCATTATTGTATACCTCAATTTTTGAGTTGATTAATATAATATAGATAAAGATGATGATGAATCAAGGAAGTAATTCATGGAACACAGAATTAATTATCCCCATAAACATGGCTTGGTAATTTTTTACACCAAATGGATTGAAAAAAATTAAACGTTCCCACATTTAATGTCCCCACCCAACTTACCCTAGAACTGGTGGTCGGAACCGTCAACACAAGACCTCAAGCCTGTCTCCCCATCTACCTGAGCCTACAGACAAGCCGCGAGGTCCTAAGGATAGTCAGTGGGGAGACGATACCATTTTACCAGAGTTGAAATGTGAAATATCAGAGTAAATAACAATCAATAGAGGAAGAAGTAATAATTAATTGAAAAAACAGCCGAAGGAAAATAATACTTGTTTTATAAAATTGGTCGACGATAATTATACATCAGATGCAGGCATGACATGATAATTGTACAAAAATGGAAATCAGTGAAAAAACAATTTTCTTTACATTTCAATACAAAAATAAATAAACAATGAATCAAAGAACTGAGGGAGGTCTCTTCGAGCATGTCGAGATTTTGCTCGGTCTTCTGCTCCTATCTACCATGTATTTTCAAACAACACAATCCTATAACCAAATAGAATCTTCTCAGGTACCCAGTGCAATGAAGACCCGAGTAGGGTGTGAGATATAAATAGTAATAGGTCGGGACCACCAGTGTCTACCCAATATCCATACATTTAATAAATTATTTAATCCTTCTGAATTGGTGTATAAATAACATCAGCAGTACAGTGTATCTATATATCCATGTACCTACTACATCCCTCAATTTGTGTTAGAACCTAGATTATAAATTTTTGATGAATACTCAACAATCATTACACAATCATTTTCAGTTATCAATTATTCAAACCTCATTAAATTGTGATAGTCTTGAGATTCATCCTAATCTTAACATCACCTGTATAAGTAAGACACCACATATGTCTCTAAAGACCATCTATATAATCAAAGTAATGACCAAATCCATGATTGTGCTTTTTCATGGATAACGCATGATTAGATAATTAAATTTATACTTTCTTATACAATGTTTGATCGCATAAACTATGATAGTTATTCGATCTTGCGTCCGTCCACTAAAATTTATTCACCCAAATGATTAATAATTCTGAACTCTTCCTCATATTAAGTTCACAACCCATTATATCACAATAGTTTTCATTTACCATTAATTCTTTTCAGGAACGACCAATTGGACCCACAGTGAAATATAAATTAATAGGTGTTGAACAACATTTATTTCATCCTTCTGATTATTTGGAGAATCATACCTTGTCTCACAACCAATGGTTCTTTAGACCATCAGTCCTTGTCCCATTAATGAATATTTGATTGCAAGATGGGTGTAGAACACCATGTCTAGAACCCCTTGAGTATTTAGAGAATCTGTCCCTATATCACTACCCATTTAACAATCATACAAACATATTTACCATTGGTATAGAACGTCATGACTTGAACCCCAAAAACATCTATTAATTAGTTAATAAATTAATTAATCCAATCTATTAATTAATTCAACAACTAGTTTACAACATAAATCACTCGTCAAATAATTCTACAATCGATTAACCATTCAAAAACTCAATAGTTAATAATTAACTATCAATTAATTATTCTGAATTAATTATCCAAAATATTTAAGATTTCTAAACCTAGACACTGAAACAATGTTTCATCTAGGACTTTAATAATTAGCATTCACGTCGTAAGAATCACATGTCTAACATGATGAACAATCCCCACATATTTAACAACCATCTCACATAACATATCATGTTTCTAAACAACTCCATCATAAAAAACATAAGGCATGGGAAATAAATATGCATCCAAAAGTATTGTTGAAAAACAATCATAACAATCAATCAATTCAAAATATTAACATAATACATGAAAATTAATTACTTAAACAGTGAAAAAATTAAATAATAGTTCTTTAACCAGTTCATAAATTTATTAACCCTTTACCATTTGTCATGTAATAATCATTACATTAATTTAGTATTACCAGTTTCCAATTTATATTCCGAACAAGTCAAAATATTCAGTATTCTCAATATTCATTAAATGCCACAATTTTTAAAACTCATGACTAGATAATTAATTCATTAATTAATTTCTCTATTAACCATCCTTCCCCATTCAATCTTTTAATTCACCAATTGATAATTCATCATTTTCGTAATCAACGTTCTATGACATGGGTTTAAAAACACACTAATGTTTGTCAAAGTCCAACGAAATTTAAGTCTCATTTAAAAGGAAGACCCATGGGAGATTCCTGTTTAACCATTTAATATTTAGGGAATAAGATAAAAATATTTTCAATAGCCATTAGTACATCATTAACTCCAAAACATGGTAATTTCATCATTTATATTGGATACATATAAAAACCCAACCTTAAGAAAGCATGATATCACACTACAACAAACCAATAGTTCATCATTAATCGTAATTTAAATAATGTTTAGCAGTTCAAAAAACATGGACACTCATACTCCAAAATTATTCAAAGATGAAAATAATTCTTAAATAAAGTAATAGAGATTTAGGACCCTTCCTCTGGGTAGAACCAAAAAAATACTTAGCGGCATGACATATGATGACAACCAATCCCCATATGGTCCGCAACTGCACACACATGGATTTATGTATATCAAAATATACTTAAATATATACATTTTGATGTGAAAACAATCTAAATTGATCAAAACACACTATAACATAACATATAATCACAAAAATGAAATGAAAAAACAAAACTCACCTCAAATCAATTTCCATGGACTCGTATAATTTATGAGACGCTAAATTATATTTTGCAAAACAAATTCTAGAAATCAATATCCTTACCCAAATTAATGGAGAAAAGGACAATTGTGTCCATCCACCTCACCCTTGGTGGCGAATGTCGAATTATGGACCCATGGGTCCTGAGTCAATATTCTGATATCATAATAATAGAGGAATTCAACGATCAGAATAAATATGAACCATTGCATTTCAGCTGAGAAAACAAGGTGAGTTAGAGAAGTAAAAAAGGACAATGAAAATCATGAGTTATACACAGATGGACTCTCCGTGAAGAGTTGGAAAGTATTTTTTAAGAGTCTGAGAGGAATCGTCGTGCACAAAGTGGAGTCTGGGAGAGGGTGTGGCGCGCTACAGGTTCTACATGAGAGTGTCGTGCACTGATGTGAGGGGTTCCGGCTGAGGGATGCACACTAAAGAGAAGGGGCCATTTGCTGCTGGATCTTGGACTGTAGGGAAGGAGTCGGAGCAGCTGGAGTGTGAGGACACTGCAGAACTTGTGCATCGCCTAAGGAGGAATAAAATAGGACAAGGGTCATGCGCCTCACCTATTGGTTGTGCCTCCCCTTTTTATTTTATTTTCTTTTTCCCCTGAAATTAATCTAATTAATTGGATGTAATAGTTAAAATAATAATGGTCATATTATTATTATTATTATACACATTAATCACTTATCTAATTAGTAGAAAACTCAATGTTTAATTAAAAACACTTCTTAATTTACTATTCATTTCATATTTAATTATGAAAATCCCTATTAGTCATTTAATAAAATTCGTTAACATTAATTTAAGTAAATAACTACAATAATAATAATAATAATATCATTGTTATTAATATTCCTTCTTTAATTTATTTGAAAACAAAACCCCCAATTTATTACAATATCATTAATATGATAAAAACTCCTACCCATATCCACTACATTTTAATTTCAATAATAATGATAATAATTACCTTAATAAAATTAAAATAATAATAATATCATTATTATTATTTTTCAAAGAATTGATAAACCCAACACCTATATTTAATAAAAATTCGTCATTAAATCTAAATCCAATCATTTAATTAATCGTTTTTTTTAGAAGCTCAAAATCCACATTAAATTCTCATGAATGTTACACTCTTTTAACAATCATTGAAAATATCAAAGCATAAAAATAATTTAAGACACCACAATAATAATAATAATAATAATAATAATAATAATAACATTATTATTATTATTATTATTATTATTATTATTATTAGCACATTCCTCTAATTAAAAATAGAATAAATCATTTATACTTATTTAATTAAAATAAATAAAATATTAAATTGGGTAAACTGCACATGTTGGACCGCAACCGTGTGCAGCCCGTGTAGATCCATTAAAGTGAACTTTTCTGAATTCAGTGTTCCCTAGACTCATTGGGACACCTGCTAAAATTATAAATTAATATTTATAATCCAAAAAATGACACATTTAGGTGTTCCAACACTAAAAATAATGTTCCGTAGCTCAGTTTAAAAACCGACCAATCGATAAACTGGACAAAAATTCTAAAACCTTCCCATTTTAACTCGGTTCAGAAACACTGGACTTCATAATCTTACCACATTAAAAACTTATCATCCTTGGGAAGCCATTGAGAACTACTAAAAACCCCCAAAAGGCCATTTAATCACATTAGAACTTTTTCATTTTATTCCCAACACCAATCAAACCTTTAATCCTCCACAAGCCTAATGGTTAAGCCTTTAAAACTAGAGCCAAAGATCAGATTATAACATAAAAATCGAATCAGATCATATATATGATGTCGTTATTGTGACCTCATCATCAAAAATGGTTGAATATAGATAAAAAAAATAGAACAATTTTCACATGCTTCCCTCAAAAGATGTTGCGGACCCAAAACCCACATTCACCCATTAACTGACGAAGTTCCATTAAAACAATTATAAAACCATATTCATGTATATCGAAGTCCTTACCCGACCTCTAGTGAAATTTACATGTCAATCCATTGCAAGGCTATTTTGAATACAACCATTCCCGAATATGAATAAAAGAGTATCCCCATGAAACCAGACATCCCACATACTACCCAGATAACAACCACTCATCAAGCCCAAAACAAATTAAACTATAGAATGGCATAAGTCCATCACTATCTTAGTGTCTCCATGATGTGGTCCAGATAACTGACATGTTTTTCATATTCCGAAGAGCACACTAAGATAAATTCATTGTCATTAAGAAGATATGTTGAACTAATATCGGACAACTCTGTTCTAAAAGCTTGGCATCTCCTACAGACACGTTTACAGAAAACGATGTGACGCAACCCACCATAGGATTGTCCATGATATCGAAATAAATGATCAACTTCTCATTAACGTGCTATTTAAGAGCACAATACACATGTTTATAGCATTCCACAAACCATGATCACCACATCAAACATTGATCATAAAAGTCGTAGCATAAACCTATTGGATTTCCTTAACACCCGTGTACCAAGAAGTCCTCCTGAGCAGTGGGAAGAAAATAAATTAACTTAATAGAAAATTCTAATGGTAGTACGAACCATGAGTTAGCCCCTTATGGAACATAAACATCCACCCTCTATATAGGTCACACATAACCGAAACCACGAAGTTCAAAATGACCTTTTTCATTTTACCCATTTTAATTAATTCATTTCCTCCATTAAATATTTGAATGAATTCCAAAAAAATCCACAAGTAATTTTTCCCAACATGTCATTTGGTATTTAATCAACATACCACATGAAGAATAGACATTCTATAACAAACATCTTATTAAAACATTTCACATATAGTGGTATCTAAATATAAACACGAAATTTGGCATCCAAATTCCTTTTACCAGAAAGGTGACCTTTGAAGGTCACATTTATTCATTTCTGGTTCTTCAAAAAGAAATCCATCAGTATTCCATTTCAATAAAAACATAACAATTTTACATTTATAACCATTTTCAATATTAATATGTTTATATAAGGTTCAAACATATCGGTGGACATCTACCAATCGATAAGGCACCCATACAACATATCGTTGGAATTTGTATCCAAATTATCACAATAAAAAATTATTTAGAATTTTAAATTTAGAAGAACTATTACACATAAAAACATCTATAGATTGTTGTCATATGTCGTACCACAAAATCGTGTTATAATACAGAAGCCTGGAAAAATTATAAAACAAACTAATCAGATATGCAGTATGGCATATAAACACCCAAGCAGGTAAAAACATTCACAGAAACATGCTATATATATAAAGGCATTCTAATGAAGATCAAATCATGGAATTGATGCCAAGAAACACAATAAAAATTTATAGTCATCCTACAAATTCAATTACATGGCATGTTATATTCAAGGAATATGAATCTCTAAGTTCTAAAGATGATTCATGTATGAAACTTCGTTGCTGACTCAGGTTAAAGAAATTTCTCAATATTTTAAAAATTAATAAGTAATGGAAAATAAACCAGTCACTCATGGTGAAATCATATCAACTGTAACAACGAACATTATAAACATCATTTCCCATCTCTGGCCCCTTTTTCATTTCATGAGCATGGGTTGATCAGTCCCAGACACAACTTTTAACCCAAAAACCGACACATTACTATTCTAATGTCTACCAACCCCAAAATAGAAAGACCGAAGAAAATAACCCTTTTATACCACTTTGTAATGTCACCACCAAGATCACCCCCGGAAACCGTGGTCGAACTAGTTTTTACATTACCTCAAGTGCGTCTTCCCGTATGCCGGAGTCCACCGACTAGTAGCGAGGGTCTAAGGATAGTGGGTGGGGAGAGGATACCAATTTATCATAGTTTTAGATCTGTATATTAGAGAAAATGACAATCAATAGTTGAAGAAGTAATACATAATTTTGAAAATAGAGGAAGAAAAATAGTACTCATTTTATAAAAGTGGAAAATGCAAATTATACAGTAGATGCAGGCAAGACATGCTAATGATATAAAAATTGAAAGCAATGAACATAACAACATTCTTTACATTCCAATACAAAAATAAATAAACAATGACTCAAAGCTCCAAGGGAGGTCTCCCCGAGCATCATGAGAATCAGCTCAGTCCGCTTCTCCTATCTTCCAATTATATGGAAACAACGCAATATTGTAACCAAATAGAATCTACTCTGGAATACAGTTCAATGGAGGCCTGAGTAGGGTGTGAGATATAAATCTCAGTAGGCTGGGACCACCAGTTTCTACCCCAAATCATGACTTCTAATAAAAAAAATATCATGTGAAATCATGGATAAATAAATTATGTGGTATAATGTATCTATATATCCATGTACTTGATTAACCCTCAGTGGGTGTATGAACCTGCATTATACATTTTTCATGCATACTCAACAATTGATTACACAATCATTTTCATTTATCAATTATTCAAACCTCATTAAATTATGAATATCTTGATATTCAACCTAAGCCTAACATCCCCCATATAATTCAGTCACCTCAGATGTCTCTAAATACCATCTAAGTAGTCAATTTAAAGACAGAAGCCAAGATTGTGCTTTGGTTTGGATATAGCATCATAAGATATTCAATTTAATCATTCATATAGTAGTTCTGAGCCCATACACTAAGATAGTGATTCGATCCTGGTTCTGTCCACTAATAGTGATTCACCCAAATCATTAATAAGTCTGAACCATTCTCCATATTTAGTTCACAAATCATTATGTCACAACAGTTTTCATTAACCATTAATTTTTTTCAGGTACGACCAATTGGTCCCACATTCCAATGTAAATTAATGGGTGTAGAACATCTTTTCTAGAACCCTTGTGGGTATTTAGATCATTATTCCTTGTCTCACAACCCATTGTTATTAGGATCATCATTCCCTATCCCATAAAAGATTATATTCATGCAAGATGGGTGTAGAACTCCATGTGTAGCACCCCTTGAGTATTTGGAGCAACAATCCCTATCTCACAGCTCATTTGTCAATCATACATACATATTTATCATTGTTTTATAACTCCATTTCTAACACCACAAAATAATTCATTAATTAATTATTAAATTAATTAATTGAATCTGTTTATTAATTCATCAATTAATTAACAACTTAAATCACCCGTTATATAATTCTACAATCAAATACCCATTCAACATCTCAACAGTGAATAATTTATTATCCATTAATTATTGTCAATTAATTATCCCAAATAATTTATAAGCCTAAACTCATCTACTGACATAGTTTTTCGTCCAGGACATTAACAATTAACATGCATGTCGTAAACATCACAAGTCAAACATGCAGAGCAAGGCCCAAAAAAGTAGCAACCATCTCACATAGCATATCAGATTTTTTGTCAACTCCATCGTAAACAACTAAATTCATGGAAAATAAGCACTCACACAAAATTATTATAGGCCAAAAGTCATGAAAATCATTCAATTCACAATCTTAACATAATGCATGAATATTATATAATTCAACAATTAATTAATCAAACCATATATCTTTAACCAGTTCATCAATTATTTACCCATTTACCATTTATCCTTTAATAATTAATATATTAATTAATTATTAACATTTTCCAATTTATATTCTGAACATGTAAAAATATTCAATATTCTCAATATTCAGTAAATGCCACAATTTTTTAAACTCATAAATAGATAATTAGTTCATAAATTAATTTCCTTATTACCCATCCTTCCCCATTCAATAATTTTATTCATCAACTG
Organism: Viscum album; assembly: GCA_963277665.1. Classification (NCBI taxonomy): domain Eukaryota; kingdom Viridiplantae; phylum Streptophyta; class Magnoliopsida; order Santalales; family Viscaceae; genus Viscum; species Viscum album. The sequence continues at coordinate 88,450,546 of OY728167.1, read as the reverse complement.
ATAAATCATCATTTCCATAAACACCAATTCATAAAATGGGTTAAAAAACACACACTAAAGGGTGTCCAAGTCCAATACCATTGATGTGACATTTATAAGGATGAAATGTGGGTCCTTCAAATTTTACAATTTAATATTTAGGGCATAAGCTCAACATATTTCCAATAGCCAGAAATACACTCATAACACCAACACATGGTAATTTACACATTTATAAGGGATACATACAAAAACACATCCATAAGCAAGAATTATATGACATTACCACCAACCAATAATTTTTATTTAATCATCATTTAAAAAAAAATTAAATTTCAAAAATCAAAGAAACTCATACTCTCAAATTATTTAAAGAAGAAAATAATTCTTAAATAATGTTATAGATATTTGGATCCCAACCTCATGGTGAAACCATCGTAATATTCAGGGGCATGACATATAGAGACAACCATTCTGCAACTGATCTTCAACTAAACACACACACCGTTATGTAAATAAATATATAATTAAATATATATACATGTTTTCACCCACTAAACTGATCAAAACCCACTACAAAATAACTTATAACCACAAAAATGCATATCTTTAACCAAAGGAATGCCTAACAGGAAAAATGAGTCCATCCGCCTCACCCTTGGTGGAAGATTCTGGATTATGGACCAATTGGTCCTGAGTCAACATTCTAATATCCTAGAAATAGAGGAATTCAATGATCAGAATAATCCCAAAACATTGGTTTTCATCTGTGAAAACATGTTGATAGATATTATTTAAATTTCTAATGAGAATCATGATTTATACACAGATGGAATCACCAAGACTAGAAATCAAATATTCATGAATAGTCTGAGATGAATCGTCGCGTGCAAAGTGGAGTCCAAGAGAGGGGGTGGTGTGCTACAGGTTCATCCCAAGAGTGTCGTGAATTGTTACAAGTTATTCCCTCATTCTATTTTCCCTACATTAATACAATGATGAATATCTGTGTCTTATATCTTGGGCCAAACACAACATAGATTAGGTTCCCATGGTGTGATGGTACTTTTTAAAAAACAGGTGTGATGTTGCCTCCAATTTAATTTCAATATTTTAAACATGGAACTTGGTGTAGGGAGATCATTTACAGTTCTGTATATATTAATTGAGATAGAGGTTCACATACCCAGCTGATATAATTAATACATAATGTGATATTCAACAAAATAGCTTCATATTGATTCATCACAATCTTAGTGTTTCTCCATGATCCAATAGGAACTTCAATTTTGCAACCAAATAAATAAGTGATTCCCAATTAGAAATAGGATGATTCTCATGATCCTCCCATAATCAAACACTATGACCAATCTTACCATAAGTAAATATTATTTAATTTAAATAGGTGTGCTAACATATCATTGACCAATATGAATTAACTTTAATAGAGAATATTATTGAGTCTATCCTTTTTCATGAGCTATCTAAAATTTCTTCAATATCAAACTTCATGATCTATGGGGATTAAATATAATATATTTTATTCAAGAATAAATATTTGAAAAACCTACTAAAATTTATGAAACCTAAACATATTTTTATACAATATGTTAGGAAAATTTTAATGTTTATAAATTATGAAACATAATCTATGACAATCATATATCACTATTATATATTTAGAACGTTATGAATTCTGATCACCCTTAAAGATGATGGTTAGTTCAAATTTTCTAATAGTATGTTTACATAGTATGATTCAATAACCTGTTGGTTATGTTGTGGAATAAAATATCCCCCAAAATCACCCACTAATCAATATGCATACATTCCAGACGAAATAAAATAATTACCTCATCAATTGAAAAATATATCACTTCTGGTTCATTATCTCATTGAAAAATAGGAATACTATGATAATACTCAACCAACACCTATAATCGATGAGTTTTTTCAACAAATACAATGACAATCAGATTAACTGGAGCACACATTTACTATAACATTTTTATGGTCCTTTCAAACGTCTATGTATTATATAATTGGTATGAAATAAGTAAGATTATGATCAGATTATTCACTATTCATATCATCATATAAATCCTATCAGATTTATTTACGTTATAGCATTATAAATTTGAATGAAATTCAATATTAATACATTTTTTAAAATACCGTGAAGAAGGAATGTATATGATACAGAAATAAAATTTCACTAAAATATCCATCTAAAAATAAACAACTTTAATACAAGTACATAAAAATATCATAAAATATATGTTATACTATAATTATTTTAGTGAATTAGTTTTACCCTTTAGTCAAGGATTTATGTACAAGTGTCATCCATCAGACCATAAGAGTCATTTAATTTGAATCTGTCAAATTCAATATTCGATTTTTTAATAAATATATTTTTTGAGTTCCTTAACAAATTTTTCCAATACAAAAAGACAATCCATACAAATATACCCCCATACCCAGTATGGTATCATAATAACATTAATTAGTATCAAATAAATATAATGAAGGGTCCTTCATTAATGAGTAATAAAAAAGAGAATCCAATAAAAATAATACGAATAAGGTTTTTATTAATCAGTAAAAATCCCATTGCTGAGAAAAATATGACAGAATGTCAATAATATTTAATGGTATGAATAGAGTGAATGGAATCAAAAGTTTAATTTTTTTATTATTTATATTTTTATATAAATGTGTATGCCATAAAAGAAATAAAAAACGATTATTACATGAACTTATGTCCCAAACCAATGCATCATGCAAATATTTTAGCCTCATGAGACATGTAATTCCATTGAGTTGTCATCAAAAAATGGGTGCCACCCTTCAATGGAACATCTAATTCATTCCTCAAATATTAACAGATCAATACCATTAATTATCAAAATTTATTATAATTCAACAAATATCTACGTAAAATGTTGTATACTGAATATAAAAGAAAAGGAAATACCTTTCATAATAAACATCCTTCAACTGGTAACACATATTAAATTGGTATATGGTTTAGGAAATAGTCATATACATGTTAGAAAAGAATATTGGGATATAGGGGAAATATAATTTATAATGAAATAACAGAGACTGATAGGGAATACGAACATAATTATGTTAATTTGCACAATACCATGAAATCACCATGGATGAAATAAGACTATAAATTCATCATAACATAACTCATTAAAAAGAAACTGGTCTTATAAATATTACAATATCATAGATTCAAAAGACATTTTGAGAAAAAAAAATTATTATCACTAGATATTATCCCCTATTAATAATAAGAAGAATCAATTGATGATGGAATATATGAAAAATTCTTATAAAATATGATTTTAACTTTTCTTTGAAAAATGGGAAAATACCAATAAAATCCTATGATTTTATGTTATTTTTCTCTTTCATAGCTTGATTTCTATAAAAAATATAAAAAAGATAAAAAAATAAAATAAAAACTAATTAAAAAATAATAGTGTGAAAATTATATCATTTTTTAATTAATCAAGTCAATAATATCTTAGGTTGAAATATTTGGAATTTTATGAAATACCTGATTTTTGAGTGAATAGTGAGAATACTAATTTCTGTAAAACTACAATTTCATAATTGAAACATCCTCTAAATTTTTTTAATTTAATCCCAATTTAAAATAAAAATCTGTTATTTCTAAAAAATGTAATTAATTACAACTAAATTATCATTATACAAATTTTTTATAAGATCGTTTTTACCCATTCAAATGCATTTATCTTAATTTTTTGCATTTTGTTTTGAAATTTCATATTCAAATAATTTTTCATACTTTGGTGAATTGAATTAAAAAAAAGGATTTCATATTTATAATCAATAGGTTCAAAATTGGTAATTAGTTCACTTTTATTGATGGTTACTATGGAAGTCAACCTTGGATGATATTTATCACATTAGTAATGGTAAACAGGGTTAAAACGTTATTAAATATCTTAAAATTTTATCTAAAACCTAAATTTATCATGTTCTATGAATTGATTCCATCTATTTCCTTTAAATTGTTTAAAATATGGCCACTTAGTTCCATTTTTTATTGATATTTACTTTTATATTACATTAAGAAAATAATATAAACAAAATGTCACAATCTTGTCTTTAATATATAAACTCTTTTTTTCAACAGGATAAAAAAGGTTATGATTCATTTTAAATATAAATTTTAAAAATAATTTAATTATTTTTATCATGGGATTTTTGTTAATTTTTAGTTATTAAATAATTACCCTAAATTCCTACACAATGTCGACGCAATATTTATTTAGTTAATAAAAAAATAAAATAAATGAATTAATAATTATTAGAAGTGTTTCATTTTATGGATGATTTATGGTGATCCATGACTTTTAAATATGAATATAAAATATTGGGGATGTGTTAATGTATTCCATTTCATTTAAATATTTGTTTTCTTGTCATTAGTGTAAAATGAGTAATTTCACAAAAGATATTAATGATATTTTATGAAAATAAAATATATTAAATCATTTATGAATTATAAAAATATTTAAAGATAACTAGAAGGATAATATATGGAAAAAATATTACCCTTTGTACATTTATGGGATAATCGTAACCATATCAATAAAATAATAACTTTTTAATATTTCATTACTCTGATTAATGTTAAAACATGTTAACAAACGAGTTAATCCAACGTATAAAGAATAAACTAATATATAAAACTATATAAATTTTATTGAATGTATATATTAAACCCTATGAGCATTATATAAAAATATATTCCATTTTATAACCATTTTACCAGATTTCAATACATATTATAGTTTTAATATTCTTGAATTTCTACAAGTTACCCTTGCGAGACATATAAAATGACTCCCCCTCTCATTTCATTACACATGAATAAGAATAATAGATAGAAAAAAAACATACCCAATTATATTTTATACTTACCTATCCAAAATATATAGGTTAGGGTATTTTTTAAATTCCATTCCAAGGGTCCATAAGAAGGAATCTAAAGGATGTCTCTTAAAGAAGATGTAATCGTCATTACCAAATATTTCAGGATTATTACTTCTTATAATTCCACTCAATATGTTGTAACCACCATAAAAATTTAATAAAATATAGAAAATATAATTATATTCTATTAATTATGGTAAAATAATTTTCCATCTCTTTTAAAAACTATAAAAAGTGAAAGCATCCCCTATGCATATGTACGGCTTACCGTCTCCGCCTAGCAGTGAAATTCATTCTTCACAACCACATTACTTAGATGGTTATAAAGATATAACTAATAAATATATATATAGAAATACTATATTTATGAAAAAATTGTGACTCTATTGTAATAATATCATACATATATTCTTTTCTTTCTATTATTTTGTGAATGATTATGTCACTCATGCATATGTGTGGACTACCACTTCCTTAAAGGGATGTGATCATTTTTTTCATTTATGAGTTTCATAGATGGTATTTAAGATGGAATTATTAAATTTATATGATGTGACAATTATTAATAAAATTTGATTTATTATTTATCATTCATTTATTTCATCCATCGAAAATTTGAAACAACATTCATGTGTACATACGACATAATGTCTCTATGAACGGTATAATTATTTTTTCTATTTATACCATTCTGGATAAATATAAATATCAATTTTTTTAATATAAATGATAATTTTATGATGATTAAAATTATGGATAAAATTTAACAATAATATATGGGCATGTAATAGAATACCAAGCAAAAATTCTCATTAAAATTGATATATTTAACATCTAGAAATGACAATTTTGTCAAGGAATAATTAATAAATTGGTTTTTAAATGTTATATGTGGATCATTTATGATGTTATAAATATGTAAATGAAATTTTTTATATAAATATAATAAATTAAAATTTGTTATAGAGGTTGTTATATCACCTATGATGCAAGATGAACTAGAGGGAATGGATTTTATCTCAATTTTCACTTCTTTGAGACATATTTGGTATTATGATCCTATTAACATTTTATGGTATATATTTTTCCCCTATGAGGTATTTAACACTTAGAAACACAATAATATATATGTATACATATTAATTATGATTAATGATTCATTTTTAATTTACACTTTCATGGTGTTATAATTTAAATGTTACCTAAGTGGAAGGAATTTATTTTAAAATCTCATTTTTTCTGGGATTTCTTATATTTTTCATTGAAGGGATATTATAATATATACTTCATAAACTCGTTAAATTGTCTTTTACTATATATATTTATGTAGTTTCAATATCTTATTCCATTATTTCACATATTTGACACTTGAATCAAGAAAATAAATCATTAAAAGTGAATCTGACCATACTTCTATTTTTTAATGTGTATATTTCATTCCATGTCCGAATTTTTCAAAATTAATTTATAAAATAATTTTTCAATAACCTAATTAATTTAGAAACTTTTATGTCATAAAATTATTTTTAAAAGGATTTAAATTAATCATTATGTAGTTTTTTCAAAAAAAAATTACCCTCTTTGTCAAAATTCATAATGTATATTATTTAACGTATGTGGTGTAAAATTATTTTCCCATAAACAAAATCATATTATGCTCTTTTATATTATTCTATAAAATGTCAATGGTTTCATATGTAAAAAAATTTATTTAAATTTTATTTAAATTTTTTGATTATGTATTCATTTATTTTATAAAGGGAATGATTTTATTTAAATTCCTATATTTCTGATGAATATATGATAATATTTTGTCTCTTATTAGTTTTTTATTTGTTACATTATCTTGAAACACTAACATTATTTGGATAAATATTAACTGTAATTTAAATTTACCTTAAATAACCATATCAAATGTGTCATGGATATGTTAATTTTCTGAACCGTATACTATTTACACATACAACGATATACTATGAATATAATTTGATTGACTGGGAAAATTTTAGAATTTTATATTTATAATCAATAGACAAATTTCCTAATAAGGCATTTTTTTATGAATTATATTGATCATAAAACATTTTATGGATTCATTTTATATGTAGAGATAGTTTGGGCCTGATTATAGATATCCCATGTATATATCGATATGTCTAATGAGACAATTCAGTTTTCCAAAATTATTAAATAATTTTTTGGTATATACCTACTTATTGATTAAACTATCATGGAATAAGGCCTTGGTGGTAATGATTCCATGATATTTGAGATCATTTATTTCAATATTTCCAAATAAAAACATTGATAATTTAGTTATTATTATCAATGAGGTTACTAATTTGATATTACCCATGGATTCATTCCATTTTAATTTAATGATAAAACGACATGTGTTTTCATTTAGTAACCTTTCTTTAACAATTATACCATATTTAATCATCATAAATTCTTATGTGGACAACATTTAATTTTAATTTGTTGTTAACTAGAATCTTTTTTCCTTTACCTAGGATATGAAGAAAGATATTATGAATAAAATAAAATATATATAAATGCTTCACATGCAATGTTTTTTACATTTCCAATATATTATGGGAATCTTGTATGCATATGGTTCTTCAGTACTATGAAACAAATTATCCAGTCATGAGGAGATCCGTTATATATTATTCCAATATAGTAAAGCAGAAATCATCCATGAGATACTATATTTGGGGTTTCTACATTTGGTATCAGAAAAATCATAGTTGAAGCATTGGGAACTGATTTTAGATGAACATAGCTAACAAAAGAATTATGATAACCCTGTATAGTATTTTTAAACATTTACTATTATATGTTTTTTAATTTTTGTCTCAATATTGAAGATATTTAAGAGTTAACAGTATGTGTTCCATTTTTTAGTGATAAAACCTAATGATGGGAAAGGAATCAATAACAATAGAAAATGTTGGGGTTTCTCAACTGAGAATGATAACACAACTGTGGTCATCATTTCTGTATTAGGGAAGCAGAATCTAGTTTTAAATAATAACATTTCATGATTGGGTAAAAAAAATTTTTGTAACCTGATTTTTCTATGTCACACCTCTTCATTCCATATAAGCCTCTATATTTTAATGTAACTACCAGTCAATTTGTATCGAAAAAAAAGATTAAGTTTCATGAAAATAAATTCTCATATTTAGGATGTAATGAATTTGAAATTTTTATTCTGGTAATGTATTATGCAGGAGGATATTCATCTCAATGATTTTCACTAATAAATAACATTAAAGTGTCTGGAGAAATATTAAAAATTTAATATAGAACATTTAAAGTGGGTTTATTCAATAAATATTTTCCCTGAGATAATTGAACTGAATTGTAGAGTATGTTCCTCACATTAAACTATAATTAAGATGAATGTTTGTTAGAGTATTAGGTTAACATTAAAATATTAAATAGTAACTATTTAGACTACATATGTTATCAATAATTAAATAGGGGACATTTCATTAATGGGATTGAGTTGAGTCTACAAAGGCACGTATTTCTCAACCTTTAATATCATATGATATTACAGTAGAATGATCCATTTATATAGAGATGTAAATATATATATCCAATATCATTAAGGGAAATCAGGGTATGATTATGTTAGTTGAATACTAAGAAAAAATTAACTCATCAAATAAGAATAAGGGAATAAATAAATTTACATCATCTAAAAATTGTAGAAAGACACATCCATGGAAATGCATGATAGTCATGGTAGTTTGCTAAATGTGTATAGATAATGGTATTTTGGATAATAGATGTATGGAAAATAAATAAAACAATATTATCTAGTGCATCAACTATAAATATATGTCCAATTATGAAAACCATTCTCCAGGCATACTTGGATCATACAAAATAATAATCGATGTAGAGATGGAAAAACATATGTAATTACTATAGCCTAAGTGGATGTTACAAGAGATTTTGTGAAAGGTAAAAATATAACCCACATCAAAAAAAATTATTTATTTTATTACGTTCCTAACCATTCTTTTATATATAATGATATTTTTAATGGTATGAAATCACTACTTCAATAATTAGATGTTTAGTTGTAGGTAAGAACTCTTAATAGAAGAATGATTACATTTCATTTCTATTGCTCCACTCTTAATAAAGATTGTGGGAATGTTCTTCATTGAAATAATTGTATTCTACCTCTACTTAAATTTGATGTGATTTTGGGAATGGATCATATATCGTAGTATAGTTCTCATATCTATTATTAAGGAATGAAAGTTGCATTCTATATTTCGAATCAACATTTGATGGTCTTTTGGTGAAAGGATAAACCTAAACTCCCAATTAAAATATCATCCTCCATGTGGGTATTGAAACATATTCATGAGAATCAATTACCTAATAAGTGTAGGGATAATCTCATCATAGATGATATACTATTGTGATGGGATTTTGATGATTTATTTCCAAAATATTTTCTTTATCTTCCCCAGAATAATGAAGTTTCATTTTTAATAGAACTCATACCTAGAACTACAACTATTCCAAATACTATATATTGAATTTCCCTATTTAAGTCAAAAATTTGTAAAAAAATTATGAGAATATTTATAATGAATTAATTCAGTATATTGATTTTCCTTGGGGGGCACATATTTTTTTAATAAAAAGAAGTTTGCATCAATGAATGTTTTCATTAATTACCAGGAACATAACAAAATCAATATTATGAACAATTACCCACTAACATTCAGAGATGATATTTTTGAAATATAATGAGACACTAAAAATTCATCCATGAATGATCATCGATTGGGATATCATCACCTATAGGTCAAGAGGGAGGATATACCCAGCACACCCATCTGTATAAGGTTTAGTCATATGAAATTATAATAATTCCATTTAGAATCACTAATGATCCATATTTCATTATGGACATAATGTATAGAGTATTTACCTATTTCCTTGATTAGTTTTTGGTAGTATTTATAGATGACATTTTTAAATTATCAATGATAAAGGAGGATCGTGAATTATGGTTGAGAATTGTGCCAAAGACCCTAAAAAGAAGAGTACATGTGCCAGATTTACTAAGTGATAATTTTGGGTACAAAATGTCTGAATCATGGTTCTTATAATTTTATGTGAAGGTATATTGATTAATCCTCAAGGATGAAAGTAATTTGAAAATGAACTACACCAACCATGTTAACCCATATTCATAGTTTTCATTTGTTGACTGGATACTAAATAGGATTTTTGTTAGATTTAACATGACTATATCACCCACTCACCAAGATGACTTTGAAGGGGTTATGTTATTCTAGATATATGATTGTGAGAAAAATTTCAATGTACTGAAGAGAATGTTTTTCAACATGCCTGTTAATATACTACCATTCAACATATAATGTTTTCTGATGTATAGTGTTGTATTAAATATGTTATTGGGATGCATCATTATGAATAATGATATAGTGATATCTTAAATGACCCACCAATTTAAAAATCACATGTTCAATGACCTAACTCATGATTTGGAACATGAATTGGTAACATTATCATTGATAATATGGTGGAATTATATGTATGGTGAATAATGTGATATATATATATATATATTGATCATAAAATTTTAAAATATATATTTATAATGAAATAATTGAGTATCTTCCATAGAAGATGATTGGAGTTGATCAAGGACCATGACCGCACAATAAACTACCGATATATGAAGGAGAACAAGGTGTTTGATGATATGTGTTAGAAAGATCTTGCATGATTGAACATGATGAGAAATTAAAGAGTTCTCAAATTTATGGATTTAGAGTATTTGGATCGTTAAATATTATGTAATAAGTGAAAATATTATATTTCTTCTCTGAATTTTCTACCATTCATCCATATGAGGAGAATTAAAGGATGATGTGGAATCATAGAAGAAGAAATGTAATGTTACTAAGTTCAACATTGATCACAAATGTAATACAAGGTTCATAAATTAAGTATGTTTCCTATCAATACTGGACATAAAAAGGATTGATTATATGAGGACCATAGTTCATCATTATCTATTCATCCAGGATATATAAACATGTATAAACATCTAAAAAAATATTTCTGACAAGATAACATTAAATGGGATATTAAATATTAAATTTCTTGATTCGTAGTGATTTAGTAATTAATGTTGATAGAAAGAATTCTAATGGGATTTTAAAACCATTAACCATACCATAATGGAAATGGGAAAACATGGCTATATATTATAGAGGTTGTGAGATTTCATGGAGTACTATACTCAATCATATCTGATCACTATCCATGGTTCACCTAAATTTTCTAGAGAAGACTTCAGTAGGATTTGGATATAGATTTTAGATTTAGTAATACTTATCATCCTCAGATAGTTGTTTGGTCTGAGTTGACCAATCAAACACTAGAATACATCTTTAGAGATTAATCTATCAATTTCTAATGGGGTTCGTATCATCAACATATTGTATAGAAATTTCTTATAATTAAATATTTCAAAAAAATAATATAAATGGATCTGTATAAGTACCTATTTTGAAGGAAGGGTATAATTCCAATGTGTTGGGATGATATTACAGAATGAAAACAATTAGGACCAAATGTATTTATGGAAATGGAAGATACAGTTTCAATAAATCAATAAAATTTTTTGGTTTTGTTATAGAAAAAAATTATTCTCACAACCATATATGTGATTTATATTTCAATGATTTTGGAAAGGTAGTTCAATAAAAATATCCGTTTAATAAAGGTATAATACATGGAATAATGGGAATGTTGAGCCCTAAACATATTGGTCACTTTGAAATTCATGATCGTTTCTTTATGGTATGTTATCGCTTGAAACTTTCACTATAAATTTTCCAACATCATGATATATTCCATGTATCTATATTGTGTTAGTGAATACAAAATCATTCACATTTGTTGAAATAAAAGGTCATTCAATTAGAGAGAGATAAATGTTATGATAAAAATTTATGAAAATTCTTGATCGTCGAGAGAAAGTGTTATGTAACAAGACCCCTCACCTACTCAATGTTTTGTGGTCATATCATAAGAAAAAGGAAGTTATGTGGGTAAAATAAATATTTTATGATTGGGATATATCCTTAGTTTTTTTTGTATCACAGTGAAATAGTTTTGGGTAAAAAATTATTAAAAGGGGGATATAATGTGAAAGCTAAAGATTTTATGTTACATTTCTCTTTAAATAAATTTCATTGATAACTTTATTTAAGAAAACTACTTTCAAATTAACCATGAAATCAAATTTAAATATTTAGAACGTAAAATTTTAGAAAAAATTAATTCATAATTAAATACTATCCCATGTTGAATTTTTGTGATTTTTCTGAACGGATTGATTTTTAGGGAATAGTTAATAATACGAATTTTTTAAATTTAAATTTATTTCTATTGAAAATTCCTCACATTTCATTGAATTTAATCCTGAATTAACAATATAAATCCTTATATGTTGATAATGTAATTAATTATTATTTAATTATCATTATCAATGATTTTTGAATAAGTTGATTTTTTAATTTAAACATGCATTTTTTTAAAAAAATAGTATTTCATTATATTTTATGTTTTTATTATTTATTAATTTATTCCACTTATATATATAAATTAAAATTTATTCAAAATATTGAATCAATATTTTTAAATTTGGTATATAGGTCCCTTTTATATTTGGTCATTATGATAAGTATCCTTGGTGGATAGTTTTCTACAAGGTTTTCATAAAATGGATAATAGAGTGAAACAACAAATGAATAATCCTTTAAAACTTCTCAAACACATTACTTTATCATATTTTCTGAATATATTTCTTCCATTTCCACCAAATTATAAAAACATATGTCCACATTTTGTTATTTTTCATTGATATTTACCATTATATTACATTAATAAAAAAATAAAAAAAATGTAAAGAACATGACATTAATATCTGTATTTTTTTCACAAGGATAAGAAAAGTTATACTATTGGTTTTAAATGTAAATTTTAAATATTAATTAACTTATTCTTCATAATAATTTAATTCTAATTTTTAATGATTTAGTAATGACCTTAAATTCTTAAGCAACATAGAGACAATATTTATTCAATTAATAGAAATATTAAATAATTAATTTCTTTTAAGTAAAAGTAATAAAATTTTGTTGGAATATTATATTCCACAAATTTTATATACTAATATTTATTTTTTGGTAAATTTAAAGGGATTATAATCTAAATAAATATTTATCTAGATTCCTATAATGTAAAATTAAATTAATAATGTGAAAAAAAAATTAATGTTATTTTATGAAAATAACATTTTTTAAAAATCATTTCCATAGACTAAAAATCATGAAAGATGAAAAAGGGGATTTATATGGTCTAATATTATATCCCATGTCCATTTTAATATTCAATATTCATCATATAAATAAAATAATAGTTGTTTAGTATTTAAAAATTCAATACAATTTTTAAGATTAATAGTGGTTACCCAAGAGATTAATACAAAGGATAAGGTATAAAATTATATATATTTTTTAAAATAATAAAATATAATACTTATTTTTTGGTACTTTCCATTTTGGATATATTTTAAATGTGTTTAAACACTAATTATTTTATAATATTTCCAGAATTTCCAATAGTTCCCCTCCCATCACTTCTAAGAGGAATCCCCTTCTCTCTTTTATTTACACCACATTGATCCTTATATTTTGACCAAACCCCAAAAAATTATATTCACCACTTATCCAAAAAATTATTGGTCATGGGATTCTTAAAATTCCATTTTGATGGAACATGAAGGGTAATCTAAAGGATGTTGATTGAAAAAGTGGTAATCGTCTTTATAGACTCCTTCAATTTTATTTCTTATGTTATATCGTATAAATATTTTTTATGAATACATAGATAATAAAAATATTATTATCTATTAATATTATTAATCTATATGTACATACCTGGAGTATTCCTTGTAAAACATTGAAATATTTATATATATATTTTCATAGACAGGTGTAGAGACGACATGCGATTCAGCGGCCCGGTGTGCCTGGAATTAATTTTATAAAAATAATAAATATATTTTAAATTGAACATGAAATATTTATTAAAGGAAAAATTATATATATTAATCCTAATATTTGATTATAAATTCAAGAACATGGTTGGGTCAGGTTCACATTGTTTACCCTATGTGCGACCTAAAATATGACGGTGCAGGGCATTCATACACCTAGCCCATTTGTGGTATGTTAAATGAATTAATAGATTAATTAATTTTAGACTATATGATGTATTTATATATATAATACAATGAAGACGCTAGTAGGGATATCCTTGTAATATGGGGAACTTCTTAATGTTTCTCCATCCTCATTCATTGTTGAATCTCATCGAACAACGAGTAAACACATGATCAAATAAGATTACAGAACATAGAATGCAACAACATCCTTAAACCATAGGAGAGTGCATTATTCAATGAATAATAATATAATATCTATATAGGGATCATAAATTAATGGTTTATTCCCACTTTTATTAAATATATTGAGTATATCGATCCCTGTTATTTGATATTCGCCAATTATGGAAAATTTCGTTCTCCCATGTGTATAAATTATTATTATTTCATTAATTTCTATCCCTAGACACTTTTTTGTGGCATTTTAAAAATAATTATTAGAAAATTATGTTTAAATCATTATTCTTGATCTTTTCCCCTTGATTACATTGTGTTATTCACTTGTTTTCCCCTACGGTCCTAGTTCAGTGTTTATAGGTTGTACCGGGCCCGATCAGACCCCTAGAATAATGAAAAATACGATCAAGACATGGATTGAAGAAATAAGTCTACAAATAGAAACATCACGAAGCACTCATGATAATTTTGATGATTGATGATCATGAAATAAAAGGATAATGGTGTTGTGGAGAAAGGTTCGGAACATACATGATGAACAAAGAGACCCCCAAGGACCATTTGAAATATTTTTTTAATGAATGAAAGAAGGAAATCATGTTCCATTTCGAGGTGAAAATTTTTAAGGTATATATTGGGATGAAATTGAATAAAAAAATTGGATTCGAGATACCAAAATTGGATTTTAGAATATGTGAAAAACTCAATGTACAAGGATGAACACATGGAGTGTTGTCCCTAGCTATGGTGGCTAGGGTTTGGTAAAAGGAAAGAATGGCATGGTGTGTATCCCATCCACACACCATGTACCCAAGCCCCCGGTGGGGTAACCTGTCTAATGTATCACATGGGTGGGATATCATGTGGGTGTACATATCTAGGTACATAGTCATGTACCTTAGTACACTGGCATGTGTTTTGTACAAGGACACAAGGTTATGTACTTTGGAATGACCAAAAGGACATGGCCATGTATGGTATTGTTTGGACACGCCATGTTGTCCACCTACAAAATATTTACAACAACTTGAGTTTGAGGCCATCTTCCATCCATGGACATGACCAGAAAATGGAGTGGAACAACATTACATGAAGGTCCCCTCAGATACTATGTACCCCTTTGTTTATTTTTAGGAAAATTCATGTTTATGTATCTCCTTCGTTTGGGATTGTATTTGGGTATATGAGTAGATTATTGACAGAGGAAATTTACATGAATATTTTTGATCAAATAATTAAATTTTTTTTCTTTTTTCAATGATAAGCCCCATGTTTTCACATGTTTTATTATAATAATGGGTAATTTGAATTTTAGAATGAAAATGATAAAAATTTTGAAAAGTGCATAATTCTGGTTTTTTGACAGATTTTCACCACAAGGGTATTTTTGTCATTTAACAAAACATATAATTCCAAATTAAGTGAATTTAATTTTGTTAGAATTATTATTTTTTTTCCTTAATATTTGTATTCTGGACCAGGAGAGGATTCAGCCATCTAGTGGCTCTAATTAATCACTGAAGTTGGAAACTTTTCCGAGAAGGCAGCATAGACCCCACCACAATAATGGAACCACAACACAGCCTTCATAGATTCA
This sequence comes from Viscum album, assembly GCA_963277665.1. Lineage (NCBI taxonomy): Eukaryota > Viridiplantae > Streptophyta > Magnoliopsida > Santalales > Viscaceae > Viscum > Viscum album. The sequence continues at coordinate 88,434,509 of OY728167.1, read as the reverse complement.
ATTGAGTTGCTTCAAACTTGGATATCACGACAAAAGATAGGGTCGAATCTTAAAAAAATTGGGGGAGTTTTTTTGTAATTAAGGTAGCCAATGAATGACATACTTTTGGAGGAAACTTCATGGAATCTTCATCTGAAAACATAATCCTTCTATGAAAAAATAACAACTCCTTAAATCGGCATCAAAATTTGTTGACATTTTGTGGGTGAATTGAAAATATCTATATTAACAACATTAAAGAAGGGTTCCACGTTTGAATCAGCCATTTAATGGTCCAACAAATTGAAATATTTTAGATTATAGAATGATGCCTATAAAAGGAGACCTTCACCTCCTTCTCAAACCATCAGCTCGACACCCAAAGCCAAGGAGGGATCCCACCAGAGAACAAGCCGTTGCTTCTCCTATATTCCCCCCTCATTGCTTCTTGTTATTTTATTTTAATTTTAGTTTTCTTTTAGTTTTATTTTCATTTGTAATTTAATTTTAGTTTAATTAATCCATGCCTTTGTGTTTCCCCACCAACTATTCTTTATTTCTTTCTCTCTCTATCTCTCACTCTCTCTCTTCCTTCACCTACTCCACCAAGTAATATCATACTCTCATAAATGAGAGGCTAATCACGACAATTTTCTTGGGGTGAGGTCAAGGATTTCATGAATTTTCATTAATGTTTATTTTATGTTTGTGGAAGATTTGAGTAGCATTCATTGGTGAGGCGAATTTCCACGATTGGGTGACGGACCCAAATGAAATAAAAATCAAACTATTTATATTCTAGAAAATAATAGTGATTCAAACATGATATTTCATGTTTTGATTATCAAACTAAAATCAAACACATAAAGGAAAATAATGATTGAATCCAAGATTGAACCCCAAAACCATGTTCTTTATTCATTAACTCATTCTGTTTTCATTTCATGATAGTTTAAAATTTTCAAATAAAAAAATCATCCTAAAAACAAAAAAAAGAGATAGTTTAGGTGATATAGAATAAATTACGTAAACCACCATGAATGGCTCCATAAGAGAGATGACCCTGGTCAGCCACTGTGCTGCACTAGGAAAAAAATATAATTGTTTTTGTCCACGCCCCGGGACAGGAATGCGTCAAAACTGGCACCGTTTCTCAGAATACAATCAGTTATACATTTACTTTTTCTACTTTCACATTATCGTTATATTTCATTTCTTTTAAAAAAATCAAAAAAATCATTCCATGATGAATTCTAATGATTATTATTCAACATGGAATTAAAATTACTCACGTTTGCATGATTAAGAAACATAATACAATGAGGAGGCCCTCCATCGAAAAGCTAATGTGCTTATGATAATGGTAATGTATAAAGAATGAAGCATTGAAACATGGATCTCACCATAAGTTTTTATGGCCATGGTTGATGAACTCCAAGGTGACTTAAAAAAATTCGAGGCCAAGAAGGAAGTGCCACTAGTCTTCTTGGATTTCCCTGAAGACATCCAGGAAGTTGAGGACAAACTCAAAATGGAGGATCCTGACTACCAAACTCCATCCTGTGATGATCAACTCTAATAGGAACTTTCCCTCGAAGAAGTGATTCAGGCTGAACCAACTCAAGGAGATGATACCTTATTGATCTCAAATTCTTTTAATTTATTTGAAATGAATTTGACTATACCTCCTTTTTTTAATTTTCAGAATCAGATGACTCTTATTATGCCCTATAGGATGAAGATAAAAATAGATGAACATTTTGAAGAACATTTAGAGATACCTAGAGATGTTGAACATTTACTAGAGGGAGAACAAGTAGGCAATCTGAATGTTTCACATGTAGCAACAAATAAAGAAGAGGTTCCATACTTCTACTACCCCTGCCATTCAAGATCTACAAAATTTTTAACGGGGAAGATCTATTATACTCAATCCATGGAGTCCTCATCAACAAGAAAGAATAATTGTATGCTAACAATAACCAAATGTGTGGGTTCATGTCAAAGAATCCCCAACCACAATCAGACTTTGGATAAAAGTTGGTACTGCCCTCTGGAGGCAGTAAAATAATCCAGGGCCCTATTGGGGGATTGTACCAAGATTTATCATTAGATTCATTCTAGGAATTTAGATTTCAATTTAATTTCATAGGAAGTATTATTGCATGCATCCCCCTCCCTCCTATATTATTTATCATTAATGACATCATCCATAAGATTAATTGAGTTGTTTTCTTTTATAAGATCATAATGGTAGAAGGCATCCCCAGACATTGAAGGGTAATTACAAAGTTTCATGGAAAAAGGAGTTCATTTTTAGTGGTTTATCTTTAAAACTCTCCACATTTTAGTCCACAACATGTTTTTAGCTTTAAAGATAAAATTGCATCCCCACAATTGAATTATTGATTTACTCAAATTATCTCAGAGACATGAGTTTCTTAGGAACCCAGTGATTTCATGTTTTAGATTTCAATTTTTATATGATGAAATCACTGAAATTCAGAATTTAATTTTTAAATATGAAGCATATATATTGAAATTAAGACACATGATTTGAAGAAATTAATTAATTCATGTAAATGAAATTCCCCTACCATCATTCATGCTTTGAATTTTTGAAATTTATGTGAATTGATTTATTATTATTATTTATGCCATGAGTGATTATCCAATGTCATAATTCTCATTCCCGAGAGGATTTCTAGAACAAGTACATTGTATTTATTCTTGAGCATATTTATTGAGTGATCTTGGGAAATGTAACCTACCATAATATGTATTCAAATATGTCAAAGCTATGATTATGCAAAAAAAGATTTAAAATGATTGAGGCATCCTTTGAAAATCCACTTATCCTTAAAAGACCACATTTACATCAATCATTCTTTTAGCCCATATATACCATGAATGAATTTTATACGGATGATACATTTTCAACCCATTTTTATCCATTCCTACCCTACCTATGATATTTGCATGATATTTTAATGTTTACGTGTGGGGGAAAATGGAATCATGGTGTATTGGATGATACATATTGTAAGGAATAAGTGTGTGGTTTTTATTGTGGGAATTGTAAAAGGTTGGGAAATCATTTGTTATACTATATTTTTTCCCCTCTTCAATTATAAAAATGACAAAAATGAACAAAAGATCCCCAATAAAAGAAAAATGGTTTTGGATTTTAGAGAACCAAAATTCACCATTTTCCAAACCAAAGATCTTATGATCATATGTGGTTAGGTGATGGGTGTGAGGTTTGATCTAATAATAAATTTTGAAAAACAAAAAAAATAGTACAAAAAAAATATTTAAGTGGGGGTACAAATCACTCATTATGAATAATTTGATCATGACCTTACTTTGAGTTTTTGGAGGTGGGTCTTGCTAATTTGAAGGGTATAATTTCGTTACACTATTAATTTTGATATCATGTGTTGTACTTAAGAGATTAACCTCCTCCTTGATCCTTAATTTTTAAAGCATCAAATCCTAACATCCGTAAAGCCTCAGAGTCATTTGAACCTTTATTTCAAATCATCGTGATTTTATGTGTCTTTTGTTTTTCCAAAGTGGAGAAAGTTGTTCATTTAGAAGCCTGTGGATAAGGATCATGTTCTCATGATACAATAATAACACTAAATTAATTGTATCTTGAGTTATGAGAGAAAAGAATCAAAATTGAGTTAAATTATGACTTGGAAGGTTTAATAAAAATTTATCAAGGATCATGAATGAATGAAAGGAGAAGTTCCATCAATTTTCAATGGGGGGAAGTAAAATGTGTGAATTATTTGTTTCTTTGAAAAATAGGATGTTAAATTGATATTTTATGCATATTTTTGAATGTTTTATTTTAAATTTAAAATTGTTTGATTTTATTGCATTGAAATTTGAATATTGGTAACATTGGTGTCCTCTTATTTCCATGTTGAGATTTTATGCTTGTGGACAAAAATGGTTTAAGTGTGGCGGTATTTGATAGAGCGAATTTACGTGCATATTTTTGATCAAATAATGAATATGTTTTAATGTTTTTAAATAATACATCCCATGTATTTACATCTTTTATTTAAATAATGGGTAATTTGAATTTTAGAATGAAAATGAGCAAAATTGTGAAAAGTACATAATTCTGGATTTTTGTAAAGATATTTACCACACGGATATTTTTGAAATTTCAAAAACAAATATAATTCCAAATTTAGTGAATCTAATTTTTTTTAGAATAATTATTATATTTACATCATCTTTGTCTTCTGGACCAGGAACTGATTCTACCATCTTGTGGCTCTAAAAATTCATTTAATTTGGAATCATTTTCGGGCAGACAGCATGGACCCCACCACTGTAACAGAACCAAACCTCAGCCTTCATAGATTCAATTGAGGTCTTACAACCTGGGATAGAACCAAGACAGATAGGTACGTCTCTGAAAGCTATTGGGAAGAGTTTTGATGTAATTAAGGCGTCCATTGGATGATATACTTTTGGAGATACCTTCATGGATGGTTCGTCCAGAAACATAAGCCTTCACTGAAAAATTTAAAACTCCTTCATCCGGTGTCCAAATGCGCAGAAATGTTTAGGATGAATGGACAAAACATCGATGAAAAACACTGAATAAGTGTTCCATGCATGAATAGGCCATTTAGTGGTCCAACAACGTGCAAACATTCAGAGTACAGAATGTTTCCTATAAAAGTAGGCCCTCACCTCCTCCTCCAATCATCTGCTTGACACCCAGAGCCAAGGAGGGATCCCACCAGGGAACGAGCCACTGATGTTCCTCTCTTACCCCCCTAATTTCTTCTTTTTATTTTATTTTCATTTTAGTTTTCTTTTCATTTTATATTAATTTGTAATTTAAATTTTAGTTTAATTAATTCATGCCTTTGGGTTTCTCCACCAACTTTTCTTCATTTCGTTCTCTCTCGCTCTATCACTCTCTCTCTTCCTTCACCCACATCAACAAGTAATATCATACTCTCGAAAATGAGTGGCTAATCATGATTCTTGGCTCGGGGTGAGGTCATGTTTTTCATGAATTGTATTTAAAGTTTATTTTATATTTGTGGTAGATTTGAGTAACATTCATTGGTGAGGCGAATGTCCCCGATTTGTTGAAGGTCCCCAATGAAATGAAACTCAAAATATTTATATTTTGGAAAAGAATAGTGATTCAAACATGAGATTTAATGTTTGTATTATCAATCTAAAATTAAACACATAATGGAAAATAATGATTTATTCCATGACTGAAACCCAACAACATGCTCTTTCTTCAATAACTCATTCTGTTTTCATTGCATGATAGTTTAGATTTTTCGTATAAAAAAACAAAAAAGTATTTCCATCATAAAATAAAAAAAAGAGATATTTTAGCTGATATAGATTAAATTATACAAACCACAATGAAAGGTTCCTCAAGATAGGCGACCCTGGTCAGCCAATGTGCTGCACTAGGATTAAAATATAATTGTATTTTTCCACGCCCCGTGATTGGCGTGCATCAAAGCTGGTGCCATTTCCGGGGATCCAATGAGTTATTCATTTACCTTTTCTATTTTCACATCATAGTTATATTCCATTTATATTTAAAAAAACATAAAAAAATCATTCCATGATGAATTCAAATGATTATTATTCTACATGGATTGAAAATTACTCTCAGGTGCAAGAACAAGAAATAAACTACACTGAAGAGGCCCTCCAAAGAAGAGCTGATGCACATATTATATTCGTAAGGCAGAAAGAAGTAGGCATAACATCATGTATCTCACTAGAATATTTGATGTCCTTGGTCGATGAACTCCAAGATGACTTAAAATGATTCGAGCCCAATAAAGAAGTGCCGTTGGTATTCCCATATTTCACTAAAAAAATCCATAAAGCTGAGGACAAACTCAAAATGGAGGATCCTGACTACCTACCTCCGTCCTGTGATAATCAAATCCAAGGGGAACTTTCCATAAAAGAAGATATTCAAGTTGATCCAACTCAGGGAGATGATTCATTCTTGAACTCATATTCATTTAATATTTTTGAAATGAATTTGAGTATAACTACCAATTGTATTGAATTTTCAGAATCGGATGACATTATTAAACCCTGGAGGATGAAGAGGCAAAATAAGATGCACCCGTTTATGAAAATTTAGAGCCCCCTAAAGACGTTGAACATTTACTGGAGGGAGCACAATATGGGAATGTGAATGGTGCACAAGTAGCAAAAATAAGGATAAGGTTCCATACTTCATCCTACCCCTACCATGTATGTTGAACCAAATTGTGAAGGGGTTGGATCTAGTGTAATCTATTCATGGATTCCTCCTAAATAAGAAATAATAATTGGAGGATAAAAACCCACATGTGGTGGTTCATGTCAATGAATCCCCAACCCCCATCAGACTTTGGATAACAGCCGGTACTACCCTCTGGAGGCAGTAAAAGAAGCCAGGGTCCACTTGAGGGATTGTTCCATGATTTATAATTACAGGATTTCTAGGAATTTAGATTTGAATTTCATTTCACAGGAAGTAGTCTAGCATGCAGCCCCCTCCCTCCTATAGTTTTAGATTTAATGACATGATCCTTGAGATTAATTAAGATGTTTTATTTTATAGGATCATAATGGTTGAAGGAAGCCCCATACATTGAAGTGGATGGACAAATTTTCATTGAAAAATGGAGTTCAATTTTAGTGTTTTATCTTTTAAACTCTCAAAATTTTATTCCACAACATGTTTTGATATATAATGATACAATGGAATGCCCACACAAGAATTAATGTTTTACTCGACTTATCTAGGATACGTGAGTTTCATAGGAACCTATTGATTCCATTTTTTAGATTTCAATGTTTATATAATTAAATGATTGAAATGTAGAATTGAATTTTTAAATATGAATTATAGATATTGAAATGATAACTCGTGATTTAAAGAAATTAATTAAATCATGTAAATGAAATTTCCCTAACATCATTCATTCTCTAAATTTATGAAATTTATGTGAATTGATTTATTATTATTATTCATGCTATGAGTGATTGTTCAATGTTATAATTCTAATTCTCGAGAAGATTTCTATACCAATTACTTTCTATTTATTTTGAGCATATTTCTTGAGTGATCTTGGGACATGTAACCGACCAGAACTTGTATTGAAACTTGTCCAAGATATGACTGTGAATAAACAGATCTAAAATGATTGAGTCATCCTTGAAAATTCCAATTATCCTTAAAAGACCACCTTTACATCAATCCTTATTTTAGCCCATTGAGACCATGAATGAACTTTATAGGGATGAGCCAGGTTTCAATCCATTTTTATCCATTCCTACCCTAATCTTGATATTTTCATGATATTTTAATGTTGATGTGTGGGGGAAAAGGGAATCATGGTGTACGGGATGATACACATTATATGGAAGAAGTGTGGGGTATTTATTTTGGGGATTGTAAAAATTTTTGAAATCATTTATTTTACTATATTGTTTTCCCCTCATGAATAAAAAAAACGAAAAAAATGACAAAAAGATCCAAAAAATGGAAAATTTGGCTTGGCTTTTGTAGAACCAAAAAAGCACCATTTTCCAAACCAACGATACTATGATCGTACGTGGTTAGGTGGTGGATGTGAGGTTTTATCTGATCATAACTTTTTAAAACAAGAAAAAAAGTAACAAATAATGAAATATTCAAGAGGCTGCACAAATCATCCATTTGGCATAATTTTATCATCAACATACGTTGAGTTTTTGGAAGTGGTGTTGCTACTTTGATAGGGATAATTTCATTACACATTTACTTTAGATATAATGAATTGTACTTAAGAGATTAGCCTCCTCCTTGAGCCTTAATTTTTGAAGCATAAAATCCTACCAACCATAAATCCTCAGAGTCATTTGAACCTTTATTTCAAGTCCACATGATTTTATGTTTTTTTCTAATTATAAAGTGGTGAAAGTAGTTCATTCACAATCCTAGGGATAATTCGAATGTTCTCATGATATTAGAATAACTCTACTTGAATTTTATCATGAGTGATGAGTGAAAAAAAATTAACAAAGTGAGGAAAATCATCACATGGAATGTTTAATAAAAATGAATCAAGGGCCTTGTATGAATGAAAGGAGAAGTTCCATCAATTTTCAAAGGGGAAAAGTAAAATGTGTGAATTATTGGTTTCTTTGAAAACTGGGATGTTAAATTGATATTTTATTAAGATTTTTGAATTTTTTATTTCACATTCAATTTTTTTTTATTATACTGCCTTGAAATTTGAATATTGGTAACATTGGTGTCCTCTAATATCCATGTTGAGATTTTATGCTTGAGGACAAGAATGGTTTAAGTGTGGGGGTATTTGACATAGAAAATTTACGTGCATATTTTCTATCAAATAATGAGTATTTTTACTGTTTTACTATTATAAACCCCATTTATTTACATGTATTATTAAAATAATGTGTAATTTTATTTTTATAATGAAAATTGGAAAAATTGTGAAAAGTGCATAATTCTGGATTATTGGATAGATTTTTACCAGAAGGGTTTAATTGAAGTTTCTTAAACAACTTATTTCCAAATTCAGTGAATCTAATTTTTTTAGAATCCTAATTTTATTTCCTTCATCTTTTTCTTCTATACTAGGAGCTTATTGGACCATCTAGACGCTTTAAAAATTCATTGAAGTTGGAAACTTTTCTGGGCGGACAATGTGGACCCCACCATAGTAACGGAACCTAAACACGGCCTTCATAGAACTAATTGAGGTACGTTAAACTAGGCTAGCACCAAGGAGGATAGGTCTGGCTCTAAAACAAATTTGGGGGAGTTTCAAAGTCATTAAGGTGGCCATTGAATGACATTCTTTTGGAGATACCTTCTTGGAAGCTTCGTTCGGAAACATAAGAGTTCAATGAAAAATTAATAACTCTTTAATACGGGGTCCAAATGTGATGAAATATGGAGGTTGAACTTCCAGAACAATTATGAATAGTAATGAAAAAGGGTTCCACTCGTGAATCAGCTATTTATTGATCCAACACCATGCAAAATTTAGGAGTACAAAATGCTACCTATAAGAGGAGTCTCTCACCTCTTTCTCAAATCATCAGCTCGACACCAAAATCCAAGGAAGGATCCCACCGGGTAATGGGTCATTTCTGCTTCTCTCTTCCCCCATAATTTCTTCTTTTTATTTTATTTTCATTTTAGTTTTATTTTATTTTTATTTTCATTTGTAATTTTAATTTTTGTTTAATTAATGCATGACTTTGTGTTTCTCCACCAACATTTCATCATTTCTTTCTCCCCTCTCTCTCTCAATCTCTCTCTCTTTCTTTAACCACTTCACCAATTAATCTCATACTCTCAGAAATGAGAGGCTAATCGTGAGACTTGGCTCAAGGTGAGGTCAAGGATTTCATGAATTTTTTTAATGTTTATTTTATGTTTGTGGTAGATTTGAGTAGCATTCATTGATGAGGCGAATGTCCCTGATTGGGTGATGGTGCCCATTGAAATGAAATTGAAACTCTTTCTATTCTGGAAAATAATAATGATCTAAAAATGATATTTCTTGTTTGGATTATCAATCCAATATCAAACACATAATGAAACGTAATGATTTAATCCAAGACTGAACCCCAAGACACAGTTCTTTCTTCGTTAACTCGTTCTATTTTTATGGCAAGATAGTTTTGATTTTTCATATAAAAAACACAAAAATATTTTCATCACAAAAAAAAGATATAGTTTAGGTGATATACAATAATGTAAGTGAACCGCACTGAAATGATCCTCATGAGAGACGACCCTGGCCAGCCACTATGCTACACTAGGAAAAAATATAATTGTTTTTGTCCATGCCCCGAGAGAGGTGTGCGTTAATTATCCCAAGTGTTTTCTATGTAGAATGTGATAGTTCCCTATGATATGGATTTAGAGATATGTTCTTGTAATAATTCTTGATTAGGGGATGATATATGACAATAGTGTTATGTAAGAATCATCAATGGTTTCCTATATAGTTGAACCCCCAATCTGTATGGGATCATCTCCTCTACTACTAGATTTCTAGTCAAACCCCATTCCAGATAGGGAATGATTACTAAAGGTCTTGAGCTTAACCCCCATATTATACCAAGGTAGTGGTCCTAGACATCAGAATGAAACCCCTATCAAATAGGGGGTATTTCCTCAATGACTTGTGTGGACCCCCCCCCCCCCCCCACCATTATGTCATGGTGTGAGTCCTTGAATTTCAAGTAGATCCCCCTATCACGTATGAAAGATGTCCAAAATGACCATTGTGAAACCCCATTTGGTTCCAGGTCATGTGTCCTCTATCTATTATGTTGAACACCCTATCAGACAGGGTGCATGACCTCATGACACTGTAGTGGAAGCCCAAGACGCACTACGGGGAGAGTCATCTATGAATACTTATATAGTATAATTAAACTGTTGTACTGAGGTATGAGTCCTCTATATCAAGGTTGAGGCCAATTGATGGTGCGGCGCAATGAGGAGGCTTGTTTTTACTTAGAAAGTTACATCATGACAGATACATGAGATACTGGTAATTATTGATTGAATTTTCGATCTGTTGGAATCTTTTCTTCCTAAGATGGGCTATGAAATATTGATTACCTTAATGTTCTGTTTTATCTTTTTTTCACTAAGGATATATATATAAATATTCTTATTTATCCATTCCTTTGTATTTGAAAATATTATTTCCATTAGAGGTGAATAAAAAGAGGGTATTCTACATGCTTTCCATGTTTAGATTTTCGTGGAAGGAGGAGTCTACAGTCTTGATATAGTTGGTGATAACTCGATGAATATTTATCTACTCACCATGTTGAGCACCATAGGCATGGATGATGTTACTCTATCCTGTTATGTGTTGAGATATTTTCTTTGACTTAATCATTCATATAATATCATTATATTACAGTTTTATCTCTTACTAATCGCCCTGAATCATTCATGGAATCCTATTGTGAATTTATTTAATCACTCCTCTATGAGATTTTCCCACCCATGTCATGTCATATGCTGATGAAATAAAGATAGGTGGTGAATTTAGAGGCGATTAATGACAACTGATATTTTGGATCGCATACGGTGGATGAAAAATGGTATTCAGGAGCTTGGATCAATCATTAGTATAATTTATTATCTTTTTCAGGTAGGGAAATATTTCAGGATGGATGTGTATTGTTCCCCTATACTTTTCAATTTTCCCATTCATAATCTTGTACACCCAATAGGTTATTCATACATGGTTTACTTTCAAGCTATGGCGCTTCTTTTATTCTTTCCCTCTGTACTACATCGCCGAGATGGTTGTGTGTGTGCATATAGGTAATTAAGAAATTGACTCCCCATATTTGACATGTCATTGGTGCTGGACACTACCCCTTGGCCTATGGGGGAAGGCTTAGGATAGTTTTGGATCATGACTTCGCTTAGGTCCGGTCATGATAGATTTGTATCAGAGCAGATCATTCCTTCGGAAATTCTTCAGATGAGTTCCATTATGAAGATTCTTATTGGTTCAGAGAAGCATTATCGAAGTGTATTGAGTGAGTCTTTGATTATAGGGAATCCATTGCTGATTTTGGTAGCCGAATTATCTATTAAATATGACCTTGACTACCTAATTATTGAATCATCATAACAAGGCCTTTTTTAGCAGGGTTCGTTGGTATATTGATTATATAGGAATGAGTATTTGGCTTCACTATGATTCAGATACCCATTATATATATATATATATATATATATATGCCCATTTGACCACTGTACATCTTGACATATCATAGGATTCCTCCTTGCTGACAGCAAGCTAGTATACCAACTCATGATTTTTATGATGATATGATGAGCGATGAGGCCTCAGTTCAGGGTCCAACCCACAACCTTCTCCCTATATGTGGGAAGACAGAAAAAACTCCACCTAACGATTAGTTAATTATTCTAGAAGATCTAGATAACGATGTGTGATGGAATAGAACACTCTATGAGTTCCAGCACCACAGATCATTGAGGATCCATATAAATTGTGATCCTCATGCATGAAATTAATGGATAGATGTAGTAGTATGCATCATTAAGATTTTTCACAAGCCAAAAAATTATTTGGTTGCATTGGAATCTGGTCTTTTCCATTGACTATATTGGTGATGGACGATCCTTATCAGATAGATTCATGATGATTTGACACTCCTGTGGACCTACTTGTAGGAAACTTTATGAGTGTAGTACTACACCTCCTTCATGCCCTTTGTTCTATTTCAGGAGCTTTAACAGCTTTAGTAGAGAGGGATGATAGTGGATGAGTTCGTAGTGATGTTCAAAAACCTTTCCTGGTAATCCCATGATATGATTCGTGATGGCTACTTCTGAGAAAGGTTTTATTTATATGGGGATTGATAGGGATATATGTGCCATTTTGCAGCCGTAGGGAATTCCCACCTATGTCGTGTTGCTAGAGAGGGCACTATTGATATATAGATTTCTATCAGTGGGATTCTATAATGATTGAGATGGCTATGGGAACAATAGAGTTTGGTCATCTAAAATGGCTAGTAGGCGACAGAAACTAGGTTATAGATGTAAGAGGCCACCCCATGATAAGACTCAGGAACATTATTAGGGGCTACATGGAGAACCAGGGTAGTACATAGAGGGGTGGAACTTCACTTCTGATGAGTGAGTTCACATAGCATGGGGATTCTAAACAAGATGTGCTGAGATATTCAAGAAGATTTCTAAGATACCACCATAATGGAGGTATCACAATGATGATAGTTATCTTAGGTGTGAGTAGGGTGGTCCCCATGGAGGTGGATCTAGTAGAGGAGAACGATGAGCTATGGATGGTGCACAAATATAATATATCCTTCCACAACCACCCTCTGATGGCCCACATCAGGCTCAGTGAGCTAGTGGTCAGGGTCATGGATAACTGAAGACTTCAAAGTTTTATGATACCACAATACATGAGATGATTAGAGGTACAATATGTGTTTATTGTAATATTGATTATGTTTTAATGCACATAGGTACCAGTAATTACATCATCTCTATACTCCTATTGTGAGAGTTGTAGCTCCATGTTGAGGTTCGAACCTAGTAGATTTATCATGAGGTTCATACATAGAACTCTTTTGTATAGTTTTTGTGCCATCATTGGGAGATATCCCTAGTGGATGGAGGTTCATATGGGACCTTTTTTTCTTCACGATGTAACCCTATCAAAAAATATTGGGTACGGGTTTTTTTTATTGTGTTCTGATCCATGATTGAATATACCATAGAAAATTCAAATTCATATGTAGTAATGCGATGAGATTCTCTTTTTCTAGTGATATAGTTCTCATGGTAGGGCTTCTAGATTATGTGAGAATGAGGATGAAACCCACTCCCCATCGGTTCAAGAGTACATACCTTGGTTCAGAAGGCTCATCCAAAATTTGTATTCCATCAGTTGCGGAGGATTATATGGATGTCATCACGGAAGATGTTTTGGGACTACCTCCATGGAATGATATTGATTTTTTCATTGATTTGAATCCCATGACCAATATTATATCTTATTTGGAATATTAAATGGCCCATATTGACCTCTGAGAGCTATGGTTGTAGTTGGAGTACCTTTGAGAGAAGGGATTCATTAGACCTAGTGAGTCCCCAAGGGTGGCCCCAATATTGATCATAAAAAAGGTGGATGTGGGATTGTGGATTTGTGTGGATTATCATTATCTAAAATAATACATGATAAAGAAAAAGTAACCAATTTCGCGGAATGATGACATTTTTTAATAGTTATGAGGTGTGAGTTAGTTCTCGAAAATCAATCTTTTTCCTGGTAACCACTAGTTGATGTGGATCATGATGATGATATTTCAATGTTATCATTACAATGTAACTACAGACACTCTATGCTTCTAGTGATTCCCATTGGTGTGATGAATTCCCCCACTTTTTTTATGGATTTGATGATCCTTGTATTCTAACCACAGTTAGACCATTTTGTTGATGTCTCAATCCATGTAAATAATATATTCTATGAAAAAAATTCACAAAATGCAGAGACCTTCATGATATCCTATTTTTTGGATATCCCCAAAATTATGGAATGATCATCATGTACCAGTTAGGGAATCATGAAGTTCACATTTCAGTGCATGTCATTTGTGAATATGGTCTATAAGTGGACATATCATTTATTGATGTTGATCATTCATAGGATCCACCGAAGAGTGTTTTAGAGGTGTGATTATTTCTTGTTTTCATGTTGTACAATAGGAGGATTGGGGTAGAATTCTCCAGAGTTTCATCCCCTTTGTAAAAAATAACATGGAAAGGGAATTTATTTGACTTATTTGAGCAGTTCCATAAGGCATTAAGAGATTTGAGGCTAAGGATGACATGTACATTTGTTCTAATGCTAGTAAAGGATGTCATGGATTACATAGTGTATTGGGATGCCTCAAAATCATGGTTGAGCTATGTGTTGATGAAGTATAAATAAGTTTTCATATGTGAGTCATGGAAGTTTAGACCACAGGATAAAAAATATGAGACTCATGATCTATATTAGAAAATGATAGTCTTATCTAAATGTATGTGGAGGAACTACATTATAGGGTGTGATTTTTGGTTTACTTATTCAATTAGAGCCTTAGGAACATCTTCATGTAGAGATACATGAACTTGAGGAATTAAATATGTTTGGAGTCCTTGAAATATTATGACCTCTATATAGTCTATACTTATTGGAAGGAAAATATTATAGAAGATTCCATTAGATAAATGTCATAGAATCTCATTGGGATGGAAGATTCAGAGAAGTTGGCCTCCTTGCAACTAACCCAGGTGTAGTGGGATGGTACAAATTTTCAACAATCAGTTATGTTGACTCATCTACTTCTCGAGAATACGAGAGAGTCCGTTCTATGAGACATCATGATAAGGTCTATTAGGACTAGTTATCCCTTGGGGACTCATGATATAAATATTTTAAAGGATGTAATCATGTCATGATTTTCTAGGGACGAACATTGCTCCCAGTTACAATGAGGGAGGAGTTGATGAGAGAGTTCAACACTTCTCCCCTAGTTGTATATCACATTATGGGGAAGATGTACGTATCCCTTCAGTGGTTGTTTTATTGGTCCCTCATGTGATGCATCATAGATGATTTTATCTCATTTTCCTCACCTATCTGCACGTTAAGGGTGAGCACTATGTTTTGGTCGGATTTTTGCAGCCACTTGAGATCCTCAAGTGGTAGTAAAATGACTTTTCAATGAACATTGTGATATGTATTCCAAACACATTGATGTTTCTTGACACCATCTAGGTGATTGATGACCAAATAATGAATTTTGAACACTCCCTTTACATTAGAGATATGATTTCGGTGGATATTTTTTGGTAGTTGTACCTATAGGATATCTTTTTCCTTAATGGGGTGCCCATGACGAATGTCACCGGGGATAAATCACAGATTACATCATGATTGTTTGGAGTCCTGTAGGAGGAATCAAGGACTGAAATGAAGATGATTAAATCCTTTCATCACTATATTGATGGGAAGACTAAGAGTACAATCCTAGTGTTGGAGGATATTATAAGGTCATTAATATTATCCTGTGGACGGAGCTAGGAGGATCACCTTCCATTGGTAGTGTGTGCGTAAAACAACAGCTACCACTCTACCATCATCATGGAACATTTTTAGGACCTATAAGGGAGACCCTACATGCCACCCCTATGTTGGATAGAAATCAGTGAGACATCTCTTGTGGGCCCATAGATGGTGAGGTGATGACGACGAAGGTCTAGATCATCTATGAGCAAATTAAGATGACCTAGAGTAGGGAGAAATCCTATTAATATCATTTTCATAGGCACTTTGAGTTCTTGTAGGGAGACCATGTTTTCCTAAGAGTATCCCCAAGATGAGGACTATATAGGTACAAATATGGAGGAAAGTAATCTCTAATGTTGATTGGGCTTTTTGAGATCATGCAGAGTGTTGGAGAGGTTCCTTAATGCCTTACCCAACTCCCATAGCCAGAAAGGATGTAAGAAATTTTCCACATATCACATCTAAGGGGATACATTCATGACCCCATACACAATATTAATACGGTGATTTGGAAATTTTGGATAGATTAACCTTTGTGGAACACCACTTTGAAATTGTGGATCAACAGAAGAGGAGTCAGTATGGATAGACCATCCCTTTTAGTCACTGGTTTTCGTTTTATTGGAATGTACAAGAGAGTTTCTAAGAGCGAGAGATCCAAGTGTGTCCTCTATATCAAAGTTTTTTTATTAGTTTTACATTTAAGGGATGAAAATATTAAAGGAATGAATGATGTAAAGACCTTGTTTTTTCCGTTTATGACATTAAAATATTTATGTATATATTTATAGAGCAAGGCACTAAGCTGGCATAAAATTCCATGGGTTGATGTGCCTGGAAATCATTTTTGAAAAGTATAAAATATATTTTATATTTTACATGCATAGTTTATTAAATTAAACATGATATATATTATTCATAAGATAATATTATAAAACTAAAATCATGGTCGAGACTAGAACATGTTTTTTACCCTAGTCCAGCCCAAATATAGGTCGGTGTGGGGTGTTCGGACACTTCACTCATTGGAGGTTTGTTCTTGGGACTAATTGATTATTTAATTTTATCCTAATAAAATGTTTATAAATATAATACCATGGAGTCTCTCTTATAGTTTTCCTTATAATTATCGGATCTTCCAAGATCTTCTCTCTTCCTCATTAATTGGACAATCACTACCGATGATGATGAAATTCCAAATCAGAATAGATCAGAGCATAGTGAACAGAAAGGCTTTCTTCAAAAAATATAGAGTTAATTAATAAATGATGAATGATCAATTTTCTTGGTAGGGATTTTCAATTAATGGTGTACACACACTTTTGTTAAATAAGATGATAATATCAATACATGTTATTGGATTTGGACTAATTGTTTCCAATTACCTGCGCTAATGAGCATAAAAATATTGCTTTCAATATTTTATAACTGTGGACCCCCGTTCAAGATAGATTTAAAAATTATATAGGCCAGTGAAGGTTAAATAATTTTACATGTGATTTCCCGATAAATGTTTTTTTCTTACCAGTTGGACCTTTCAGTCATGGGTCAACATTTCCAGGAGGTAACGAGCACGATCTAACCCACAATGTTATGGATTAATGATGATAGAGGATTGGTACAATGACATAATCCTAGATATTGTTTTTTGTGAGGAAACTATAATCATTTCAAGGATTTAATATCGGGAAATCAATGTAAAAATTTTAGGTGTGTATGGGTTGAATTATGAAATCACTAAAGACCACTATAATTTTATTTCCAATCAATGTTGGCTAGAGACCATAATTTGGAACACGGTCTTTCATTATTAGTAAGTTATTGGTCCAAAATCAATGTGACGTTTCTAAAATCAACGAACTAAAAGACGAAATGGGAATCTATGAAAAACCCGAATGCACTCCATGTACTTGTTTGAACACATGGTGTGTATCACCCGAATGTAGTGCATGGGGTATAGAAAAATGATAAGGACTGAACAATGTTTAGCTGACCCACGTGATGTGTTCCCCTTCCATGGATTGGAAACCTCTGTGGTGGATCACATGAGTGGGATATCATGTTTATGTAAATAGATAGGTAAAATGTTGTATACCCAAGTATACAGTCAGATGGTCAGTACACGGAGATGAGGACATGCACACTGACACGGCCAGAATGAAATGATTTGGTACCAGTTAGTCCGAACATGATGTGTTGTCCCCCTGCATTGAATATAATACTACATGGGTTGGGATCAGTGTTCCATCATGGGACTGGGAAGACAGTGTCGTGGTACCACACTAAGTGTGGGTACCCTCACATGTTGGGTACCTATAGGTTCCTGTTTAGGAAACATCATGGTTTTTTAACATGTTTATTTGGACTTGGATTTTGGATTACATGTAGCCTATTTTGATTTTTTAGGCATATAATGTGATTTTTGCAATTTTTGTGTATTTGGAGATATGATGTGGATTGTTATGTGCGCAGTTCTTGATTAGAAAACACTCAACAACAATAGTGTTTAGGAAGAACCATCACAGGCTTATTATAGATTAGAACCCCCCATCAACATGGGAACAAGTCATCTAAAACTACAATATTAGTGGAACCCCTATCATATATTTCATAATTCCTTGATAACTATATTGGAACCCTATATTTTACAATTGCACAAGACCTCATCTTTAGAATAGAACCCCCTTTCTTATATTGTGAAGATCCCTAATGAAAAAATAAATCTCCCCAATTGTACCAGGGTGATGGTCCTTGATTTCTTATTGGAAACCAAAGTCATGTAGGTCATGTGTCCTCGATGACCAGTGTTGAATCCCCCTTTGGTACCATGGTGTGTGTCCTCTACCTTCCGAGATGAACCCCCTATAAATTGGAGAATAGGTCCTCATGACCTCATAGTGGTACCCCTTGATGTACATGGGATCAGGTCCTCAGTAGATACTTACATATTGGAACCCAGATGATGTACTAGGTCCAAGGTCCTCTACTTTAAATTTTTGACCCCTTGACTATGTGACCTAGTGACGAGGCTTGGAATGACTTGGATAGTTACTTTTTGATAGATGCATGATATACTATGAATCATTTATGGAATTTTTGAAATGTTGGCATCTCTTCTTACTGGGATGAGATATGTGATAGAGATCCCCTTACTCACTCATTTGAGATTATTTTGACTGGTAATGTATATTTATATTTTTATATTTTTCGTTATCGATACCTCTGGATTTGTTACTCTCATTTCATGAGTGGCAAAGACGCGCGAGGTATGACACATGCTTTACGTGCTTAGTTTCTCATGTTTAGATGAGTCTAATCTCATACTATAGGTGTCCAAAACGTGACATGTAGTTCATGTACTCACCATGTTGAGCCCATTTTTCTTATATGAGGTTACTCTCACTTGGTTTTAGTTGAGATATTAACTATCACTGAATCATTCATATACTATCTTCATATTCTAGGTGTATCTATTATTGCTCCAAATTCATCATTCGGGGAATCCTAATGGGTATGTGTATACTCTCCCAAACATGGGTTTGCATGTATGTGGTGTGTCTTATAAAGATGATGATCATGTTAGTGGTGACATTACATGATCTTATGGACACCTTGAATTTTGGATATTATATGGTGGCCATTGCTTTGGATTCATGAGATGGGCTCTCTCAGTAGTTTACTGTTAATGTTTTGTATGCATGGGTCATATTTCTAGTTGGGAATGTATTTAACCCCTTTACTTTTCATTAATAAATATCTGACTCTTTTAAACCCTATATTGTATGCATTCTTGGTTCAATTTATAGTTGTGATTCATATTTTACAACTTCCCCCTTCACTACTGCCTCAAGATGACTCTGTGTGTATACATTATTTTGGAAAAGGTATCCTTGGGTTAGAAATACCTTCGGTGCTGGTCGGAAACCTTGGCCTATGGAGGTGAGCTTGGGGTAGTTGCAGCTCAAGCCCCGTCTTTGGTTGGTTTTTTATGGTATAAATATTTTCCATCTATATTCCCTTATATGAATTTCCCTAAAATCGTTCATACATACTTTCAGCTTACCGTCTCCACATAGGGATGTCATTAATATTTAATTTATACATTATGTGGATGGTTAAAAAGATTAAAGTAATAAATATATATTATTTTTATGAAATAATCATTCTTATATAATTATAATTTCATATATATGCTCGTACACAAAAATCAATTGAAAAATGATAACATCACTCATGCGTAAATGTGGACGAACACATCCACAATGTTATGTGATAATTTTTTTGATTTTCTATTTACATGGGTTGTAATAAGGATATATATAATGAATAGATATATGAGGTGTGTGACATAATAATTATTTTTAAGGGAAAATTATTATTTACCATTCTTTTGTTCCTTCTACCAAAATGTGAAAACAATGTTAATGTATATACACAACTGAATGTCTCCATGAACGGTGAAATTACTATTTCTATATCTTCATTTTAGGGTTTAATGTAAATACATATTTAAAATATATGATAATTATATGATTATTTACATTAGTTATTTTATGGAATCATAATCAAATTATAAGGACCATAATAAAAAAACTAACACCCTATGAATAGTTAAATAGTTAACTCCCAAAATGAGGAATTTGAAAAGGAATTATAAATAACTGGGTGTTGAAAAGTTTTTAGTGGATCAGATATTATATAATATATAAGTAAATTAATATATTATAGAATTAAAATAAATTTAAATTTATTATACAGGTGGTTATAGAACCTACAATGTAAGTCAAACTTGATATAAGGGACTTCGTCTCAATTTTTATCCACTAAGACATATTTGTTATGATGAACCTATTTACATTCACTAGTTTCATATAATACTGAACAGATATATTTCAAATTAATATATATTTATTACAAAATATTAACATTTAATTCCATATTTATACTTTCAAGGTTTTACAATATAAAAATCACCAATGTTTTAATAATTTACTTATCAATCTCATGTTTCTCAGATTACATATATTCTTTTGGTTGAATTTTTATAATATACCTTTTATAAACTCCAAATATTTTTTATACCATGTAAATTTAAGTATTTCCCTTATTTTCTTCCAATATTTTCTCTCTTTGGAATAATATTCAATCATATAAATGTTTCAAAAAAAATCCAATCTGATTTATCTTTTTGATTGAGTATACTTCCCTTCTATGTCCATATTATTCAAAATTGTTTTAAAAATTGTATTGTGAATATACAAAATGTTTTATTGAAAATATTTTATGTTATACATGTTTATTTAAATTTTTTATGGAATCATTATAATTTTTCTTGAAAGGTTTGGTTTCAACATTCTTTAAAAAATAGTCAAAAGGAATATCATTTTAACATAATGGCGTAAAAACAATTTCCCTCAAGAAGAACCATTTTATGATATTCTAGATTCATGTTCTTGATTTCAATAGTTTTGAAAAAAACATTTTAATTAATTATTATGTAAATATATTTCTCCAAATTCCCATTATTCTATAAGTGACATTATTTTATTACAAAACCCATATTTACATTGAAATTATTATCGTCTTTTACATATTAAAAATTTTATAGTCATTCAATTATGATAGAAATATTCACATTCTTGTGATCAATTTTAATTATACATTTCAACTATATTAAATATACCAATTCAATGTATCATGGATATAATTATTTCCTAATCTCTATACCATATTTAATAAACCATATTTTTCTATGAGTGTTATTTGTTTGAAAAAAGAAATGTTTATATTTCAAGTTATTTAATGAAAAAAGATATTTATTAATAAAGTATATTGTTAAGAATTAAAGTGATCACTTAATATATGAATTATGAATTATACATGTAGTTATGGGTGGTCTTGGTTATAGAAAACCCCTTGATTCATCATCATGACTCATGAAAAAAATTAGAGGCATACAATTATTTAATGTGGTTTTAGTATATAGCTGCCCATCATTTAAACTATCATGGTATATGTCCTTGATGGTAATGCAATATTGATATATGATTTCATGAAGACAAACAATAATAATTTCCCTTGTTGATAATTTATTAATTATTATCCTTGTGATTACTGAATTAATATTATATATGGATGCATTTCGTTCTAATGTTATTGATTAAACAATTGTGTGTTTTGTAATATAACATTAAATAAAGATTAGCATAATTTACTCATCGTAGATTATGAGTTCTGTAAACATTATTTAGAGTCTATGGTAATCATTTATTTGTTTCCTTTCTCTAGGATATCAATATTTATATTATGAATTATAACTAGGATGGAATATTGTTTCTTATGCTATGTATTTTACACTTCCTATGTAATATTAGAATCATGTACGTTCTTGGTTCTTCAAGAAAATAAAATGAATCAATCCTTTGGAATGATATCCATTTTATATGTTTTCCAAAGTAATAATGTATACAATAACTATAACTCACTATAGTTGGGATTTCTTCAATACCATCTCTTTTAGTATATTAATAAACTGAAAACATTTAGAATAATAGAAGGATTTTTTTCACTTAAAATAACTAGGGAAACATCTGATGAATCATTATTCAAAATAAAGGTGATAATTATTGGAAAATACGTTCATTTTATAAATGTTACAAAGAAATATACCATTCAAAATTTTGGTAAATAGAACAAAATTACCGCATTTGGAAAATAACTACAATACTCCTTTTAAAAATTTGAATACAAATCTATATATGGTTGAATATGATATCAAATAATTTTTTGATAACTTTATAGAACATTCATGAAAATATTTTAATGGACATGAACATGGAATAAAAATTTTGTTGCTGAATTATGAAATAAGGTCAACAATTGGTAAAAACGTTTTGTAGGATCATTTTACACACCAAAGAGAAGAATAAATGGTGGAAAACATGGAATCATCATAAATAACAATAATTGATGAAAGTAGATGTCTTTTAAGGGGAATATATCATTTAATTCATTCCAAAAAAGATTATTTATAAATAAAATTGATTAAAAATGATATTTTTAAATATTTCATAACTATGTTGTTCACTTATTAATTGAAAACCATTAAAAGATAAAACACAATTAAAAAACATTTTTTACCTTGAATAAAGACTAATTGATGATATAACATGTCAAAGGGGTAGTATATACACCATATAAATGGTAAATATGTGGACAATATAATAAATTCCTCATTGAAACATAAACTAATTGGAAATTAGAGAGGGAGTCATGAATTTTAAATATCCTTGGGTCCCCTTTGTTTTTGGGTTTTCCAAAGGCCTGTTAATTCATTGATATTATTAGACAGGTTAAATGAAAATTAACTACATGGAAGTGGAAATCTTTTTCTATTGCTAGAAGGTTGTGCCTTACCAAATTTACCATTAAATATAAACTTGTTTATTCTATAGTGGTATACATTTGACCCTCTTCTCATATCAAATGTCTCTATACATGCATGAAAAAAGTGATTGGATTGGTAACATCTCATAAATAAGGCTAATCATAAATAATTTGTTGACTTGTTTTCAACCCATCAAGTCTGGTGGTGTAGGTATTAAAAACAACACTTATTATAAAGTGACATTTTATGTTCACTTTATGTGGCGCCTTATATCTAATTATTTTTAATCCCTCACATTCATTAAGGATAGAATCTCATAGATACTAAAAATATAAACCTCAACTACACAAGCTCATCATTATGGATATCATTCAAAATTCCTTTCCTCATTGTACTCTCTAACACCATATGGATACCTATAATAGAATATCTTCTTATATTCTAGATAGATTACAAGACATGTGTGACTCTTATTCAATCCCTTCATATAACTTACCTTACTACTCATCCTCATGTCTATATCAAGTAATTTATGGATTTCCATGGACTAAATTCAACTGAAGTGATTTAAAAATTCATCAATGAGTTTTCTATTCATCCATGAGAAGATTTTCTTACATGGTAGCCATCATGATTTGGATAGCTCAATTCAATGTTATTTTATCTCTTTAAATTTTAAAATTATTTCTTATAACTAACCTGAATTATAAAAGTAAATTATACATTGATCAAACCATTAATATTCAAAACATGGAATCTAGCATAAGGAATAATTCCTAACTAGGTGTGTCTTAAACACTTTAGGATTTCTTATTGTTCCAACGTGTCTAATTGTAATTAGTAAACGATTAATGACCTGACTTGGGTGAAACTAAATCAGTGCATGTATTTGGTTCTCCCCTAGGAATCAATAACACCGCTCTTTATGCCAGAGGCTACCAACTAGCATCGGGGGAATAGGGTGTGATAGTTCTGAGACCATGAAACCATATCAGAGTAAGAAAATAGTTGAAATAACATGATATAATCCATAAAAATAATATTCAGAGTGCATAGGTAGTAATTGAAAATGTTTTTAATAGTAAATGATTTTTTTGAAGTCTTGAATGACTATGGAATTCATACAAAAAAGGTCACCTTGTAGTCCAAACATATATTCATGATTACAAAAAGAAAAAAACAATAAAAGTATAGGGTTATACTACTAACAATGAGCCATAGAACATACCTAATATCTAAGAAACTTTTTAGCTTATCCATAAGGATTAAAATAATAAACATTATTATATCTACATGACCATGAAATCATGGGCCTTATCTCTATCCATTATATATCTATGATAATGTTGGAAAAAAATACAGAAGTTTTTAACACACACTGAAGTAAATGTATAGGGGAGAAATATAATTTTAGCTGGATAACCAATTTATGAACCTATATGATTTCATAAGTTAATGCTCATGAAATATGGTTAACCTAGATGATACTCAGTTGGAAGTGATTATGAAATTAGTTAGCATGAATGAAAAATAATCCAGGGTAGATCCATGTATCCATGGCCCCAATCGACCATACCTACTTTAGTCCCAAACATTAATACTCTGAATAACGTATAACCTCATATATGTATATATATATATGTATATATATTTCCCCATATATATATATGATTAATTTGAAAATTGAAATAATAAAATGAAACAAAAGTCTATCATTGGGTCTGAAATTCTAATCATTTGGACATCCTATAAAAATGTCATTGTGTTGGATTTCATCCAAAACCTGATCTGAAAAATTAAAATGATCCTCATGTCTGTAATCTTGATCAAGTATACCTGATTTTTCAAGTGCTAAAACGGTATTTGAGAAAGCTACATCACCATAGGTGGATTCATGCCCCATCTCTGGGTTCACCCGTACTCCCCTCAAATAATTATGATGAAGGAGCCCAATGTATAAAATTGACATCCAAAAAAAAGTGTCATTGAACTAGATATAATACTACTCCATCCATGTGTAATCAGTTTTGCGGTATCAATCCTAGGATTTGGTGCATAGGAATTCATGACATCGCAACAAGGATAGTCCCTATGGTGGATAATAAATAGTCTATCTATATGATATACCCTCCTCTTCCAGTATAAAAAGGATTGATTCAATAAATGGATCAAAAAGAAACTATTTTAAAAAATATTGTGGTTAAATATAATGGTTCATCCTATGATCCTAGGAAGCATCCTAGGAAACACATAAAGATATAATGTTAATCCTTTGGTAACTCATCTGCATCTCGCTACTCAAGAGTAATGCACCCACTCAACATCCATTGGAATCCCCTGTAATGATTTAGGATAACAAATTCCTAGAGATTCTAAATATAAGAGTGGCTTGTGTCACTCTCAACAACCAAACTATATGTCCCTTTATATGGACGAATCCTAGGGGAATGTGGTCTTCCAATAAAGTTCACAATAATATTCAATAAATTAAGGCTCATGATATGTACCCTTTCAAGTATGTCTGGAAATACTAAAAATAGAAAGGCTTAAGATCCGTATCATAGGAATTAGATATAGAAATCATCATAATGGAATTAAATACAATCAAAACCCATGGTGAGAGCAATAGAATGTACCCCTAGTAAGCATAGATCCCAGAAAAGTATGCCAGTTATTTTATAAAAAATTGTGTCTGTGTAAAAATGTCAAACCACACCACTTTTGACTTAGCCTCATGGGATTAAAAGTTTGGAATAGATTCTAAGGTGAAACTAACTACCATCTATTACAAAACTTCTAACACGCTATCAATGTGTCATTTAAACAATGGGGAAACCACTATGTCCCTTACAAGAAAGAATCAAAGTGGAGTCCTACTCAGGATCCTTTGAGGCCGAACATATGTGAAGGCATCCTAATTAGGATCCAAAATAGATAAAGAAAAAGGTGGAATCCTAAATTTGATCTAAATAAGGTATATAATATGATCCAATGTATCGTACATGGGATCCTTATGAAGAGTAAATAGGTAAAGGGATCCTAAAAGGGATTCCCTAAGTCAGCATGTGAGAGAAGGCATCCCACAAGGGACCCTTAGTAATAGGAACAAGGCAGGGAAATTCTAAACTATAACCACTATGTCTAAATCTAAAATGGACTTTTATGAAACAATTTGAAATATTATAAATGATATTTACATAAAGGAAGAGCTAAAAATTATCGTTCTTGGGGAGATAACTCTTTCCCAATCTTAGATCAATGGTATCATTCTCAATAGATGGCTAGATTTAGTTAATAGAGGAGATGGCTCCCCAATTAGAAAAACATCAAATGTTACATATAGAACAAAACAAATCACCCAAAAGGTTTAAAAATTGAGTTATACATTATATAATGCCCAAAAATTACTACTCATGAATCCAATTCCATCTCTTTGGCCTAAATATGTGAAGAAACCCAAAAGGATAGAAAATGAGAATTAATAAAAGTTAATTCCCTAGTACAAAATGTGTTCTCCCAAATATCCTCTTGGGAATGAACAATAGCCTGACATGGAACTTTAAAGACCATGTATATTGTTTTTTGATCAATTACATTGTGTGTACCTTACCCGGTTTACCTTCCCATGTAACTGGACAAGATCGATCATGTATATAGCATGGTCATGTTCGTCTACATGGCATGTGTCACAAATGGGATTTAACCTATTACCAAAAACGAGGAACATGGATATGTATTATTCTTGGCCCTATACTTCTACCCAGCATGTATCCGAAAGAGGTTCTATCCATGTACTCTAAAAAGCCATGTTACCATACACATGTTGTCTAGTCAATTACTCAACTACATGGACAAGTCCCATTATGTTGTGTGAACTCCCATACAAGATGTATATAATGGAAAATTCATCTTGAATAACATTAATGAACACAAGTTGTTTTTTTATGAACCATGTGCAGTGGGATTAGGATTTCCTAACCGGAAACCACTCGAATCAGCCCAATATCCCCCATTTTCTCCTCAAAACATATAGTCCGACCCTCAATTGGTCATAAGAAATGATAATTTGGATCGAATACTAGATAATTGTAAATATATGGGAATTTATGGAAAAATAAATAAAAACATACTACATTTGGGATGAATCCACTGATGATACACCAATTTATACAGTCCACGTCCCCTATATGATAATCGGACTCCTCTTGAGCTCCTCGATGCCACCTCTATTTTTTCCCCTCTCTCTATCTCTCTCCCCATCCATTTATCTCCATGTTTCATGGAAAAGGAGGCCCCATGTGGTTGTATGAGAGAATCCAAAAGGAGGGAAGAAGATAAAATAAAAAAATTAATAGAAAAAAATGAAAAAGAAAAAGGGTCTCACACCTGACACAAAAAATGAATATATTCTTTCCATATGACAAAATGAAAATTCTAGATTAAACAGTATGGTCCAAATCTAAATTCAAAAGTTATAATGAATTACATGGCTAAATCAACCTTCATGATTAAATAAATATTTTTTAAATTAAATATTATTTTTTACTATTATTCTAAAACTTGAGTGGCTCGCAATTCCATGATACTTCTATCTAGGGGTAAAAACCCTCTTCTGGGACCAATAGAGTGATTATAAAAATTATCTGAGATCATATGAAAGGGTAAAATGACACTTTACCCCTTAAAATAAATGAAAAAGGAAAAAAATATAAAAAATTATAAAAAATGGAGTCTGTAAAAATATGGGTTTTTACATTCTCCCCATTATAACCCTTCATGTTCACGAGAAGCCTTCGTGGTCAAACGAAGCCATGAAATCCTCCTTATAATTTCAAATATACACCATCATGAATATCAATGGATGAGTCTCACATCTTCAACAAACATTCCCTCGTTGATGAAGTTCAAACACAATTGATTTGATACTCCCCTCCATATGATTATTGTTGTCATCACATAGAAAATTTGGCATCAAGTTCAATGGACCATGATCCTTCCATCATGAATTTTCAATTGAAAATTATGATCACCACCATCAAACAGATAAAGATTCACACCCCATATGGAATCCCTTATACCATCCCATGAATGTAGCCTCAAAAGGTTCCTCCGTCTAACCAAAAATGATATTTAAATGATAAAAATATTAAAGTATAGCAGACTATCTCTAAACATTCTCAAGATTATTTAAAGATATTGAATGATCATCTATAACATGGAATAAACTATGATTCCACAGATACTTTTGTATAATTCTCTCTAAGCCATAATCACATCAATACATGATATACCTTTTAGTAATCAACACCTTACACCCCCATCTCCCAAAAAGGGGTTTCCAATCCAAACCATGGGTCAACCATCGCACATCACCCATTTTATTCTTGATATCTCATCTAAAATGTAAGCATATACATCATTTTTAGCACAAAAATTATGAAACCATGCCAAAGACATATCATGAAAATGATGGTCCATAGAATGAAAAAACCATCCCACCATTTTATGATTTAAATGGTACCACAGACAACCAACATGTACATTTTTCACCCAACTCATAATCATGTGATTCCTCTATCACAGTGAAAATATGATAGTGCTATATAACTCATTATTCTGAATTTTCTATATTTTCCCATGGTACTACTCTTAAAAATCAATGACCTTATCTATTTCATAATTTATTTCATGGTAGACCACCACCTGGCATAGATATAGTCAAGAGAATAAACTCAATATTTGACTACTTTTCTATTACTTGAAACATTGGTCAATTGGTCTAGGATCCTGAAAATTCATACCCATCAAAATGAGTCTCGAAAAAAAAGAATGCTACTTGATTTCTCAGAAATAGAAGTAATCAACTTTACTATATCAAAAAATCACCTATTATGAATCACTCTCAATGAACGTATAACCAAGACCAATACATAAAAATGAATCTACAAATATGTGATAATCTCTCACACACCCGATTCCTTCAATAAAAATGAAACATCAAAATACAAGGTTATTATTCAAAAATAAGGGTCTCTAAGTGTCCCAAATTGCCCTAGAAATAGTGTATCAATATGGGAAACTAGTTTCTAACCCCTTGATCATAGGTCAAACAATTATAAGGAAGGAAAAGATAAAATATAACTATTCGAGTTAACATGATCAATTAATAGCCTATTAGGTCTCTGATCCTCTATGATAATTCTTATAAGAAAATGTTTCTTAGAGGTCACAATACCAACAGAGAATATATTAGAAACTAACACTCACCTATCAAATGTATAAGGTAATAACTCCCATGAGGTCCTATTCACCAGAATCATCCTTGTAGTTATCGATATTTTACTCATAGATCTTAATAGACAACCGTAATGAAAGGATACACCAAAAAAGGTTCTACCAAAAACATCAACTTCCATGGTCAACGTACACGGGTCAACAATACTCCCACAGAATCGCCTCAATGATCCATGTAATATCGTAAACACACAATTCAGTTAATTAGAATTTCATTCCAATATATTTTGGAAATAACTATATATTTTGTTATTAACACATTAAATAACCTGCCTTGAAAAAAAACATTAAATAGCCAAAAATGAGAAACAATGGCCTACAAGGGGTCAATCAAATGGGAATGGTGTTCCTTAATGACCTACTAGTATCAGGAGGCCCACCATTCATGATGAATGAGTCGTCAAATTTACCATAAAATGTTCCACCATAGATCCAAATATACTTCCATCCAAAAGACATGTATATAATTCATATGAACTAAGGGGAATGCCAATAAACCAGTATAGGAAATCACCATTCATGTTATTTTGACACATTAAAAAATTGGCCTCTTTTTCAGTAATAATCACATAAAATACATCCTATAACATGTTAATCCTATGTGAAAAATATAATTCATTAAATTCTTCATACCTTTTCCGACCAATATTGAAAATCATTCATTATAATCTTACTAACAACCAAGAGCCATAAATACATCAGTAAGCCCAAAAAATACATATAAAACGTTTGTCTCTAAATGTGAAAATAATATATAATTATAAAATCAAATATCATGAAAAACAATCCCATATCCATGGTACCAATGAATATATACTAGAACAACTGTTCTCAATGAACTAGTCTGATATCCATCATAGGTTCTAACAAATTTCTAATAATTCTATAGACCTTATTCCAAATAGAAAGGAAACATAAATGAAAAAATTATCACACCATATTGAAATAGTATAACCTAGTTTCAACAAA
Organism: Viscum album; assembly: GCA_963277665.1. Taxonomy (NCBI): domain Eukaryota; kingdom Viridiplantae; phylum Streptophyta; class Magnoliopsida; order Santalales; family Viscaceae; genus Viscum; species Viscum album. Next base: position 88,404,200 of record OY728167.1, on the reverse strand, counting down.
TATTCTTCCCAAATATGGTTCACCACATGGCCTCAAGTGCACCTCCCTTTATGCTGTAGGATTCTGATAAGTAGGGATGTACTATGGTGTCATAGTGGGAAGACAATTCCATCATTTTTGAGTAAGAAAAATGGAAATAACTAGATATAATCTATAGTGGGAATAAAGGGAATGTTGATGTAGTAAATAAAAAAGGATTTAATAATAAATTAATTGTTTTAAAGGTCTAAATGAACATGTCATACATATAACATTGGTCACTCATTGGGCCGAAAAAACATGAAGGAATACATATAAGGAAACTAAGACAAAATTATTGGGCCATACCACTAACTCAATGCAAAACCACATACTTGGACCCTAGGACACTACTAAGATACTATATATTGAACAAAATAATACACAGAAGTGGATATTTTTTATCATGTAACCACATTCTACAGTCTTATTTTTCATGTATATGTGATCAAACTAAAAAGAAGACACATGGATTGCAAGCACACTACGGTGAATGTACATATGTGAGAAATAATCTCAGTATGCCACCCCAATGACGCACATATGTATATGATATCATTAGTGTGTTCTCATGAAATATGATCAACCTCTCTTAGACATAACTATAATAAAAAGAATACATAATATAATATGATTTTATATTTATTCATGGTCGATGCATGGGTCCATGACCACGATTGATCATACCTTCATTGGCTTGATATGTAATGTATTTGAACAAACTGTCACATCATATATGTATATATATAGATATAAATTTCATTATATATCTCCTTATATATGTATATATATATATATGAGTGAGGTGACAAATAACATAACAAAATCAAAAATCAAATGATCTTTGGGTTGATAATAATGATCATTTGGAAATCCAATAAAAAGGAAATTGAGATTGACTTTATACTGATCATTCCATGAATAATTAATTTGATCCTCAGGTCTGTTATCCCAATAGTCAACACATCTTTTTTCTAGCACTAGAAATGTCTCTATGAAAGATACATCATGACCATGGGATTAAATTCCAAGCCTTAGGTTCCCCTATACTCAACAAAAATTACTATGAAAAACCAGTTCCAATTATCAACTGAACATCCTAAAATTGTGGTATTGAAACTACTAAAAATTAGACATTAAAATCACTAGAAAAGATAATTATTTTCTCTAAAAAGTGTTGATAATTGATATGCAGTAAAAATCTAGAAACATTTATCCGTGCCAAAAAAGCACTGCTAAATCCCCCCATTAAAAAAACTAAATTAATCGATGTTAAAGCTGTCATTTAAAAAAACTTTTTTAGTACTATAAATCCCGTTTAAATATATAATCTTTAGCACTGTTAAAAGGGGCCTTTAGTAGTGCTAAAATACCATGTTTAAGTCCCCAAAGATAAATGGTTTATAATTTATTTCCACACACCCCTCATTATCAGAACATCCCAACCCCGCCCCATTAAAAACAGTTCCCCCACCCCTTTATAATCACTTTAGATTATCCCACCATCCTGTGCATGGAACTTCCTCTAGTATTTTTCGAACCTAAGACCCCCAGCTTTTACAAAGGTGCCTTTTCCACTCCCCCATACAATTTTCTTTTTAAATTTTATTATATATATATATTTATACATATATCATAATATTTTTATCCATATATTTATATATAAGTTTAAAAAAATGTTTAAATATTAATAAATATATCGTATATGTAAATATGTTAAATTATTTATTTATTATATTAAATTCTTATGTGTGAATGTATAGAAAATATGAATATATTTGTACATATTTGATGATAAATTTTTAAATCCATACTATCAATTTTAATGCATGACCAGGGAATAAATTTCATCCTAGTTGAATAAGGGAAAAAGATCTCTATAAACGATGATAAATATCCCAATCAGGGTACCCCGAAAAAAAAACTCAGCTTCAGAGGCCTTATAGGAATTATTTTTATGGAAAAATGTGATAGTGGTTTACTTGTATCACTAAGGTCATAGATCTTATCTCAAGCTTCTATTTTACATGTGGTAGATCCCAAATGGACACTCATATCAATAGATATGGCTTTTTGAAGTTTTAGTTTCATTTTCAACTTATTTTATTTATGTGATTACTATTTTTTAGTTTTTTTATCTTCAAATTGATATTAAGTGACTATTAATCGGTATTAATAACAAAATTATTAATTATATTGTTTTAATTTTATAATCAATTTTCTCTATATATCTTATAAATTAAGTGTACATGTATATTTACCTTATCTAAATCATTTTTCCATATATATATATATATATTATATAAATATAAATATAAATATAATTATATATTAATATATTTTTATTAATGAAATATATAAAATTCGGACGTACCAATTTTAAAAATGAATTCATTTTTAAATATTCAATTCTTATAAATGGAATAAAATAATTTTATTATATTATGGAAAAACTCATTGAATATAGTTTTTAAAAAAATACCCATTAAAAATAGAAAAAAAATTTTACACCAAAATGATATGTAATTTTTATTTCCCTATACATTAATGGTTTATGTTTGATCATATTAAAATTATGTGATTTTAACATATTATAAAATAAAATAAAATATGGAATTTAATTAAAATAAATGTTTTCCCCAAATATCGATATTTTTCACAATTCACCAAAAATAATGTTTTTTATAAAATTTTAAAAAACAAATATAATATATTTATAATGGAATTATTTCTAAAATTATTTTAAAAAAAATATTTTCAAAAATAATAAAATTTAATTCTATTTATCTTTGAATAAAATTCTTCCAAATACTTTTAGTATAAATTTATTTTTTATGTATAAAATGAATTAATTCATATTCTTTTCCTATTAAAATATAGTTGAATATTATCATTATTGAATTAATTTATTATTTTTACCACCTAAAACTTATCGTAATCATACATGACAATGTGGTTATTCCAATACATTCTTTTCAACCTAAGGAAATGGATATAAAATTTATATTTAAATTGTCACGACCCGCCCTCGGGTTCCGTGCCGTGACTACCCCAAGCCCGTCTTCCATAGGCCAGGGGCTGGCGACTAGCACCAAGGCGTAAATCCCGGTAAAAAGGGAAGGCATTGCCTTTGTAAAGTAAACAAACACCACAGAGTAAGCAAGCGGAAAGTAACACTAAGCAAAAACAGAGTACAACTAAAAGTGCGGAAAGTAATAAGGGGCCGGAAATACAAGCCCAACTGTAAAGTACAACTCGAAAGGGAAAACAGCAACTGAAAAGTAAAGCTGCTACGCCGAGCTGACCACTGGAAATCCCACCTGAAGGGTGGGTACAGATAGCTCCTCTGCTCCTCAGGTCCCGCCGTCTGCTCCGAGTATGTCCCGCCCAGTGATCTGCCTCTGGGTACCGCCTCGTCGTATAGTCCACCTCCAGGTACCGTCCAGTCCTCGAACACTCGGCCTCTGTCAGTACTGGCCGTCGTCTGCAACCAACACAACGAGGTGCGGGCATAGCCCGTGCAGGGGTGAGTATAACGATACTCAGTAGGGACCCCGAGACCCTCAAGGTCTCACTAAAACCAACAAGGATAACCATAAGAAGATCACAACAGATAAACTCTACTTAGGTATATGCCCAAACATATACCTAAGTTATCAAGTAACCCATCTCAGTCATGAGGAAACACAAGGATCATGAGGTCAACGGATAACCACTACCCAAGTATATGCCCATACATATACCTAAGTTATCAAGTAACCCATCTCAATCATGAGGAAACACAAAGGTCAATGTCTCAGCTCAAACCAGGATTTTCATTATCGAAACCGTAACTGCTGAAGAGCTCCGTCTCTAGAGTGTACAGTGGTCCTGTCACGACTCCGAGGTACTGCTCACTAACCTAAGACTACTGAAGTACTCCTCCTGTCGAGTACTGCGGGTCTGCTGCCAACTACCGGGCGCTCCGTCCGCTGAGGGTCTGCTGCCAAATACCGGGCGCTACCCAGATAGCCTACTGAGGTACTCCTCCTGTCGAGTACCGCGGGTTTGCTGCCAACTACCGGGCGCTCCGTCCGCCGTGGGTCTGCCGCCAAATACCGGGCGCTCCGTCCACTGGGCTAGTCGACTCACTCCAAGTCGAGTCGGTCAAGCAGTCGTCAGGTCTCTGCCGGCTACACGGTCTCCGGACTCTGCACGCTCGTCTCCGGGAGGGTCCGCTCCACGAGCTACTGGTCGATACTCCAAGTATCACAAGGTTCCGCGAAGAAGTGTCTCAAAGGACCGTCTCGTCACAGGGGTCTCAACGCAACAGACGGCGCGTCGATCGGACGCCCGGTCTGTGAGTTATTAGCTTTTTCGTCCCAGGGGCCCGGTTGGTTTCGAGAGCGAAACCAATCCCGGCCGTATCTCAACTGTACCCCGAACTCCCATAGGGTATACTCATAGGGACCGTTACTAAACGTAAACACCAACGCCGCTGACGGTTCGTCAAACGGACGCCCTGTCTGAAAGATATCAGCTTTCCCGTTCCAGGGGCCCGGTTGGATTTCGGGTGCGATCCAACCCGGCCACTACTAACTGTATCCAAAACTCGGGCGAAGGATACCAAAAGTTCCGTATCGTAAACAGGAACTCAACGCAACAGACGGTGCGTCGATCGGACGCCTGGTCTGAGAGTTATTGGCATTTTCGTCACCGGGGCCCGGTTGGTTTTTAAGGCAAAACCAACCCGACCGTACTCCACCTGCGTCCAAACCTCGGGCGGAGTATGCCAAAAGATCTGTCTCACTAAGAGGAACACAACACAGCTGACGGCACGTCAATCGGACATCCGTAGCTCAAGATATGAATGTTTCCGCTCCGAAGGCCCGGTTGGTTTCGTGAACGAACCAACCCGGACGAACTCAAAGTAATCCGAAACCTTGAGTGTGATATACCGAAACGACCGTCTCGATCCAAAGATCGCGTTGCCGTAGACGGTTCGTAATTCGGAGGTCCGAGGCTCAAGTTATGAGCCAAAAACCAATTCTGGTTCGAAACGGGGGGGGTCCGGGTCCGGGACGACCCGGCCCGACCCCCCCCCCCCTGGGACGGCGGCGGCGGTCAGCGGCGGCACGGCGGCCGGCGGCGGCGCGGCGGCGCGGCGGGCCGTGGCAGGCGCCGCACGGGGTCGGCACGCGGGGGGCAAGCCCCCGCTGATTTGGAGCGGCGCGGCACAAAGGTCGCGCCTTTGCAACAAACGGCCCCCACGTGGGGGCCGGTTTTATTAAGCGAACCAGGGGGCTGCTGCCCCCCCCCCCCCCCCTTCCATGGAACCGCCCCCCTCATTAAGAGGGGGGTTTTGCTGAACCGTCCGGGGGATTTATTCCCCCGGTTTTCTGTCATCCGCCCGGCCAGCTGGCCAGCGGGTTTTTACCAACGGGACCGGAAATTCCGGTCCCGCCTTCGACTTCCGATGCCGGCGGCCGGGCCGCCGGTCTTCTCTTCCGCCGCGGCCCGGAACCGGCCGCGGTCTCCTCGTCCCGCCGCGGCCCGGAACCGGCCGCGGCGTTCGTCATCCGGCGCGGTGCGACGACACCGCGCCCCTTTGCCGTGCTTTGATGTTCATTCAACGCGGCGCGACGACGTCGCGTTCTTGTTGTTTCTTCCATGGTGCGCGCGACGGCATCGCGTAAGTTAAACGTACAATTATCCGCGTGGTGCGACGGCACCACGCCACCTTGCTTCCGCCCGCAAGAATAAACAAGAACGATGGAGGGGGTTCGGCCGTGTTCATGCGGTCCCCCCCCCCCCCCCTCACGTTAAAATAATAACACAACTTTAATGAATCAACATCCTCACGTTAGTCATACGAACCACGAGCAAGAATGAAATAATTAAATATTAAATCAACAACCCTACCTCGGGTATAAGGTTCGAGGATTGACTATCTTCCGCGGAAGACGACGTCGCGGAGGTCGGGCGTCGCGGTAGCCGTTCGTCAAATCCGATGACGAAGGGATGCGTTCGAAGAGACACGTCGTTGGCGAAACTTGTACGCCGACGAAGGTTGTCCGAGGAAGAAGCGGTGTTCTCTTTCGTTGACACGGGAGACGAAGAAGAGCGGAGCGGCGTTCTTCGTCGGAAATTGAGTGTTCTTCGTCAAGACCTGAGGAAAGTCAAATAATAAAGAAAACAACGAACTCAAGAACCCCTACCTCGATAGTCGCACATTGACGTAGTCGTGGAATATCGGTGTCGATTCCTTTGACGTCGGAGGAAGAGTCGTTGTCGAAGGCGTTCGTCGCGGAAAACCGTCGCGGAAGAGATGACGCGGAAGAAGCACGTCGCGTCGCGGATACGGCGTCGCGGATGGATCGTGTTCTTCGGCGGAGAAGTTCTTCGTTGAAGAACGACGTTCTTCGCGTTCTTCGTTGAGTTTGAAGAAGAAGAAGAGGCTCTCCAAAAGCTCTCAAGGAGACAAACAAACAACCCAAAATAAAATAAGACAACTTCTTATTTTATTATTACAATACACATTAGAATTTCAAAAGTTTGAAATTCAAAAAGGTTAAACTCCCACAATTAAAAAGTAACTCAAGTTGACAACATTAAATGAAATGAGTTAAAGGGGAGGTTTTGAGAGAATTTGAGGAGTTGGCGTTCGTGTGGACCCCACCTCACTTAATCCTCCCAAGGGAGGTTAAGTGGATGTGGGTCCCACTCCCAACTCCCTTTGGTAGGACTTAACTAGTTAAAAATAAAATTTGTTCCTCACAAATTTTATTTATCTTAAACTAAAAACCCAAAAAACTAACTTTCAACCCGCAACAAACGCAACTCCCGAAAAGGACTCTTTAAGCGAATATCGGCGCTGCGAGTTCATCGGTGCCCTTGGATTTCAATTCCGAGCACCGGATCAAAAGTTAGGATTTCCCGCTCGTTCGTTCACTGAACGTACCCGAGCCAAACTTCGGAAATTAATTCCGGGCACTCCGGGCCTCGGAATCAGGTGCCGTCTGAAACCGCGCTCTTGTAAAATTCTAAAGAAAATTAAGAAAAAATTTCCCTTGAATTTTACGGGTCTTTACATTACTCCCACCTCAGGGATTTACGTCCCCGTAAAGATACATCAAAAACTAGGAAAACAAAGAGGGTACTGAGCACACATCTGAGCCTCCCGCTCCCATGTGCTCTCCTGGAGATTCCCGTGCCGCCATCTGTTGCGCACAAGAGGAATCGATCGCCCATGTAGGACCCGCTCCTGTCGATCCTCTATCTCCACCGGGACCTCCGTAAAAGTCGCCCCATCGTCAACGTCAAGCTCCCCATCATCAAAGATGTGCGTCGGGTCGTGCACGTATCTCCTCAGCTGAGACACGTGGAAGACGTCGTGCACCCGGTGCAACTGAGGTGGTAGAGCCAGGCGATAAGCCACCTCACCAACCCTGCTGAGGACCTGGAAGGGTCCGATGAAGCACGGAGATAACTTGTCGCCTCGGCCAAATCTCCGAATACCACGTCGAGGTGAGACCCGCAAGAAGACGTGGTCACCATCCTCGAACTCTAGTGGCCTCCGCCTCCTGTCAGCGTATGACTTCTGCCGGCTCTGTGCTGTCCTCATCCGCTCCTGGATGACATGGACCTCCTCTGACATGGCCCGGACCATCTCTGGTCCCACAAGAGCTGCAAGATTTCTTCTTTGCCGATAAGAGAAACCTGGTCTCATCCCCTGGATGAACCACATTCTTTGCCTAAAACAGTCAATCCTAACATGGATGATACTAATCCATACCAAGGATGACGTCGTAAGGCCTCGACGCTACTACTAAGAGATCCAACCGTTACTCTCGCCTCCAAGGGTTGAGTCACACTGTCGGCATCAGTGTGTGGTAACTGGTCTCCTCCAGTAGATGTCTCACAAGTGAGGGTCAAGTCAACAGTCAACTGGAACCTCTTAGTAACATCACAAAAGAGGACAGGAATGAAAACATCACAAAGGATGCGTCTTTTATTATTGTAGCTCATAATACAAGACGCTACACAAAAGCAACATCAACATGGAACTAGAAGTACAAAAGACGTATCCACTAGTTCCTCCCCTGTCCACCTGCTCCCAGAGCTCCATGATCGTAAGCTTCAGCTGCCTGAAGCTGTGCTCTCGCAAGTTCACCTACTCCCTGTGGTCGGGGTGGACCTCCTGGTGGTGGTGGTGGCAGAGCCTCAAAGCGTCGTCCACCACCTGCTGCTCGGCCAGCTCCTCTGCCTCGTCCGCCTCCTCCCTGCGGACCGCCACGGTCGAACCTCTGCCTCTGCCTAGGTGGTTCCTCAACCGTCTGCTGCTCCTCCGTATGGCGGGTCGGGCAGTCACGAGCCAGGTGACCCTTTCCGCGGCATGAGTAACACAACCTTCTCCTTGCACGGCTAGCTCTGTTCCCACTCCAGGTGCCCTGCACCACCGGTCCTAAAACCCGATATCGCCCAACTGCTGGTCTGGTCCTCCTGGACCTCTGCATCATCTGTCTACTGCCCACAGATGACTCGGCTTCTGATCGAAAAACACGCGGCAAAGGCAGAATCTCATATACACGCTCGGGGTGTAGAGATACTGGCACAAACTCCACCCTGATGAAGGTCTCGAAGTCTTCCCATGCGAAGTTCATCTCATCTCAAAACTGAAACAAGTGGCTCCACCACCTACCTGCTGCTGCGTGTAGTAGGCTCGCAGCGAGGATCACCATGAGGTCTGCTGGTGTCCTCACTAGCCTAAACACTCGTACCACTGCCTCCAGCCAGTCCTCTGCAGCCTGGGGATCCGTCTCCCCGCGAAACCCGGGCAGTCGCTGGCGCTGAAACTCATGCAGTGCGCTGAGGCGACGTGCATCGTCAGCGGTTGCTGCTGGAAGCATCGGGGGCTCGGCAGGTAGAGCTACCGCTGGTGCCACTGCTGACAAAGGGCCCTGCACCGAGGCCTCGTCGCTCGGTGGGCTGTCGTCACGTTCGATTCCCGGAACCCTAGCTGGCTGCCGTCGTGGGGTCATCCTGAAAGAAACAACGTAACACGATCAAACGATTATACCTGGTGAGCTGACCTGGTTTGAGCTGTTTTAAGGGGAAAAAACCTTTGAAAACACACACGCAATCAGTGTTTTCGTGCACAAAGTCGGAAATCAGTTGTCAGGGTCCTGGTGTATGGATACGTCGGCCGCCCGCACCAACACTGGACTCCCTGAACTGAAAACCACACTCGGTACCCTAAACACTATTGCCTCACAGAAAGAAAGATCAGAGTCTGCGGTAGAACCGACCACCTCTGATACCAATTTGTCACGACCCACCCTCGGGGTCCGTGCCTTGACTACCCCAAGCCCGCCTTCCATAGGCCAGGGGCTGGCGACTAGCACCAAGGCGTAAATCCCGGTAAAAAGGGAAGGCATTGCCTTTGTAAAGTAAACAAACACCACAGAGTAAGCAAGCGGAAAGTAACACTAAGCAAAAATAGAGTACAACTAAAAGTGTGGAAAGTAAAAAGGGGCTGGAAATACAAGCCCAACTGTAAAGTACAACTCGGAAGGGAAAACAGCAACTGAAAAGTAAAGCTGCTACGCCGAGCTGACCACTGGAAATCCCACCTGAAGGGTGGGTACAGATAGCTCCTCTGCTCCTCAGGTCCCGCCGTCTGCTCCGAGTATGTCCCGCCCAGTGATCTGCCTCTGGGTATCGCCTCGTCGTATAGTCCACCTCCAGGTACCGTCCAGTCCTCGAACACTCGGCCTCTGTCAGTACTGGCCGTCGTCTGCAACCAACACAACGAGGTGCGGGCATAGCCCGTGCAGGGGTGAGTATAACGATACTCAGTAGGGACCCCGAGACCCTCAAGGTCTCACTAAAACCAACAAGGATAACCATAAGAAGATCACAACAGATAAACTCTACTTAGGTATATGCCCAAACATATACCTAAGTTATCAAGTAACCCATCTCAGTCATGAGGAAACACAAGGATCATGAGGTCAACGGATAACCACTACCCAGGTATATGCCCATACATATACCTAAGTTATCAAGTAACCCATCTCAATCATGAGGAAACACAAAGGTCAAAGTCTCAGCTCAAACCAGGATTTTCATTATCGAAACCGTAACTGCTGAAGAGCTCCGTCTCTAGAGTGTACAGTGGTCCTGTCACGACTCCGAGGTACTTCTCACTAACCTAAGACTGCTGATGTACTCCTCCTGTCGAGTACTGCAGGTCTGCTCCCAACTACCGGGCGCTCCGTCCGCTGAGGGTCTGCTGCCAAATACCGGGCGCTACCCAGATAGCCTACTGAGGTACTCCTCCTGTCGAGTACCGCGGGTTTGCTGCCAACTACCAAGCGCTCTGTCCGTCGTGGGTCTGCCGCCAAATACCGGGCGCTCTGTCCACTGGGCTAGTCGACTCACTCCAAGTCGAGTCGGTCAAGCAGTCGTCAGGTCTCTGCCGGCTACACGGTCTCCGAACTCTGCACGCTCGTCTCCGGGAGGGTCCGCTCCACGAGCTACTGGTCGATACTCCAAGTATCACAAGGTTCCGCGAAGAATTGTCTCAAAGGACCGTCTCGTCACAGGGGTCTCAACGCAACAGACGGCGCGTCGATCGGACGCCCGGTCTGTGAGTTATTAGCTTTTTCGTCCCAGGGGCCCGGTTGGTTTCGAGAGCGAAACCAATCCCGGCCGTATCTCAACTGTACCCCGAACTCCCATAGGGTATACTCATAGGGACCGTTACTAAACGTAAACACCAACGCCGCTGACGGTTCCTCAAACGGACGTCCTGTCTGAAAGATATCAGCTTTCCCATTCCAGGGGCCCGGTTGGATTTCGGGTACGATCCAACCCGGCCACTACTAACTGTATCCAAAACTCGGGCGAAGGATACCAAAAGTTCCGTATCGTAAACAGGAACTCAACGCAACAGACGGTGCGTCGATCGGACGCCTGGTCTGAGAGTTATTGGCGTTTTCGTCACCGGGGCCCGGTTGGTTTTTAAGGCAAAACCAACCCGACCGTACTCCACCTACGTCCAAACCTCGGGCGGAGTATGCCAAAAGATCCGTCTCACTAAGAGGAACACAACACAGCTGACGGCACGTCAATCGGACGTCCGTAGCTCAAGATATGAACGTTTCCGCTCCGAAGGCCCGGTTGGTTTCGTGAACGAACCAACCCGGACGAACTCAATGTAATCCGAAACCTTGAGTGCGATATACCGAAACGACCGTCTCGGTCCAAGGATCGTGTTGCCGCAGACGGTTCGTCATTCGGAGGTCCTAGGCTCATGTTATGAGCCAAAAACCAATTCTGGTTCGAAACGGGGGGGTCCGGGTCCGGGCCGACCCGGCCCGACCCCCCCCCCCCCCTGGGGCAGCGGCGGCGGCGCGGCGGCGCGGCGGGCCGCGGCAGGCGCCGCACGGGGTCGGCACGCGGGGGGCAAGCCCCCGCTGATTTGGAGCGGCGCGGCACAAAGTCCGCGCCTTTGCAACAAACGGCCCCCACGTGGGGGCCGGTTTTATTAAGCGAACCGGGGGGCTGCTGCCCCCCCCCCCCCTTCCATGGAACCGCCCCCCTCATTAAGAGGGGGGTTTTGCTGAACCGTCCGGGGGATTTATTCCCCTGGTTTTCTGTCATCCGGCCGGCCAGCTGGCCGGCCGGTTTTTACCAACGGGACCGGAAATTCCGGTCCCGCCTTCGACTTCCGATGCCGGCGGCCGGGCCGCCGGTCTTCTCTTCCGCCGCGGCCCGGAACCGGCCGCGGTCTCCTCATCCCGCCGCGGCCCGGAACCGGCCGCGGCGTTCGTCATCCGGCGCGGTGCGACGACACCGCGCCACTTTGCCGTGCTTTGATGTTCATTCAACGCGGCGCGACGGCGTCGCGTTCTTGTTGTTTCTTCCATGGTGCGCGCGACGGCATCGCGTAAGTTAAACGTACAATTATCCGCGTGGTGCGACGGCACCACGCCACCTTGCTTCCGCCCGCAAGAATAAACAAGAACGATGGAGGGGGTTCGGCCGTGTTCATGCGGTCCCCCCCCCCCCCCTCACGTTAAAATAATAACACAACTTTAAAGAATCAACATCCTCACGTTAGTCATACGAACCACGAGCAAGAATGAAATAATTAAATATTAAATCAACAACCCCTACCTCGGGTATAAGGTTCGAGGATTGACTACGTTCCGCGGAAGACGACGTCGCGGAGGTCGGGCGTCGCGGTAGCCGTTCGTCAAATCCGATGACGAAGGGATGCGTTCGAAGAGACACGTCGTTGGCGAAACTTGTACGCCGACGAAGGTTGTCCGAGGAAGAAGCGGTGTTCTCTTTCGTTGACACGGGAGACGAAGAAGAGCGGAGCGGCGTTCTTCGTCGGAAATTGAGTGTTCTTCGTCAAGACTTGAGGAAAGTCAAATAATGAAGAAAACAACGAACTCAAGAACCCCTACCTCGATAGTCGCACGTTGACGTAGTCGTGGAATATCGGTGTCGATTCCTTTGACGTCGGAGGAAGAGTCGTTGTCGAAGGCGTTCGTCGCGGAAGAGAGGATGCGGAAGAAGCACGTCGCGTCGTGGATACGGCGTCGCGGATGGATCGTGTTCTTCGGCGGAGAAGTTCTTCGTTGAAGAACGACGTTCTTCGCGTTCTTCGTTGAGTTTGAAGAAGAAGAAGAGGCTCTCCAAAAGCTCTCAAGGAGACAAACAAACAACCCAAAATAAAATAAGACAACTTCTTATATTATTATTACAATACACATTAGAATTTCAAAAGTTTGAAATTCAAAAAGGTTAAACTCCCATAATTAAATAGTAACTCAAGTTGACAACATTAAATGAAATGAGTTAAAGGGGAGGTTTTGAGAGAATTTGAGGAGTTGGGGTTCGTGTGGACCCCACCTCACTTAATCCTCCCAAGGGAGGTTAAGTGGATGTGGGTCCCACTCCCAACTCCCTTTGGTAGGACTTAACTAGTTAAAAATAAAATTTGTTCCTCACAAATTTTATTTATCTTAAACTAAAAACCCAAAAAACTAACTTTCAACCCGCAACAAACGCAACTCCCGAAAAGGACTCTTTAAGAGAATATCGGCGTTGCGAGTTCATCGGTGCCCTCGGATTTCAATTCCGAGCACCGGATCAAAAGTTAGGAATTCCCGCTCGTTCGTTCACTGAACGTACCCGAGCCAAACTTCGGAAATTAATTCCGGGCACTCCGGGCCTCGGAATCAGGTGCCGTCTGAAACCGCGCTCTTGTAAAATTCTAAAGAAAATTAAGAAAAAATTTCCCTTGAATTTTACGGGTCTTTACATATATAAATATAAATATAAATATAATTATATATTAATATATTTTTATTAATGAAATATATAAAATTCGGACGTACCAATTTTAAAAATGAATTCATTTTTAAATATTCAATTCTTATAAATGGAATAAAATAATTTTATTATATTATGGAAAAACTCATTGAATATAGTTTTTAAAAAAATACCCATTAAAAATAGAAAAATGTTTTTACACCAAAATGATATGTAATTTTTATTTCCCTATACATTAATGGTTTATGTTTGATCATATTAAAATTATGTGATTTTAACATATTATAAAATAAAATAAAATATGGAATTTAATTAAAATAAATGTTTTCCCCAAATATCGATATTTTTCACAATTCACCAAAAATAATGTTTTTTATAAAATTTTAAAAAACAAATATAATATATTTATAATGGAATTATTTATAAAATTATTTTAAAAAAAATATTTTCAAAAATAATAAAATTTAATTCTATTTATCTTTGAATAAAATTCTTCCAAATACTTTTAGTATAAATTTATTTTTTATGTATAAAATTAATTAATTCTTATTCTTTTCCTATTAAAATATAGTTGAATATTATCATTATTGAATTAATTTATTATTTTTACCACCTAAAACTTATCGTAATCATACATGACAATGTGGTTATTCCAATACATTCTTTTCAACCTAAGGAAATGGATATAAAATTTATATTTAAATAATAATTTTCATACATCATTTAAACTATTGGTTGTGTAAAATTATCCTATTAATCATATTCTTATTATAAAAGAAAATATATTCCGGAATATTGGACATTACATTCTCAACTTCTTATAGAAATTGATGCCAATAAATTGAAGTGATAATACCGAAATCAGATATTGATTTCATCATGAACATTAATTTATAGGTTAGGAGTATGAAAATTATTATGCATGTAATTCGATAATAATCAAACTATATTTTTTAAAACATTCCTTGGTAGATGTTGGTTACCATTCATGTAATAGATGACATATTTTTGTCATGTTTTCTTATGTGTGGGAAATTATTTTAAAATTTTGAAAAAAATATAATGATACAAACTTACTTCATTTCATCCCACTCTATAATCATGATTTCATCCTTCAATGTTCATGATCATGAGCGTGATGTAATTTTTGTTCCTAAAGAACAAATATGAAATTTTATCTGACCATAAATCCATAAAATTATGAGAATTTATTCATCTTGACTAAATCTAAAATAATTAACACAATCCAAAATAATCACCAATAATCAACTTATAACTACTCAAATACCATTGATTAAATATGAACCTTGAAATTCGAATTTTTTTAGTTAGACTTTATTTTATCCCCAAAAAATTTTATCACTTAAAAAGTTTCATACTCAAATATATATATTCTATAATCACAAATTCTAAAATATTATTTATACTGAATAACATTATTTTCCATGAGATAAACTAAAAAATAATATAGTTGTCTTCATATTGGATTACCCTTTCATATAATAAAATATAGATAATGGTCATCCAATAATTCTTACAAAAAATAACACATTTTCATTAAAAACATATTTTATGGTGATTGATACCATTATACATATGTTTCCTAATTTCATATTTTCTGAATTTTCCTTAAAAATAATTATTTTTAGAATAATAATGTGATTTTTTATATTTATACTCATACTACTACTCCAAATTACTTTTTTTATTTTCAAGAAGAAACCACTTTTTGGGGGACTGGGAACCATTCGGAATAACATCATGCAAACAGTACACCAATAAAATAGACCACCCAAAGACAAGGAAACCAGAGAACAAAAGCAGAACAAGAAAGGGTGAACATGCACACCTCCAATGCCTTGAACAACAAAGAAAACAAATGGCCACTAGCTCAAGGGAGCCCGTATATATTTCCATGCCAGATCGTGTGTAATAAGCTCCTTCTTCATTGAATCAGAGATGTGTTAGTGGAAGGAGAAGAGGCATAGATCCGAGCTTATAGGAGCCACATGATCTTGTTTATTAGCCTGCACCAAGACCTCGGGTGAATCCATTTGGAGGGTAGCTTGGTCTTTTCTTTTGTTCTATGTCTCCTGCACCTTTGAACCCAATTGCATAGGATCATGAGAAGAAACAGGGGTAGATTGCCTCTTGAGACACATTGAAACTGGAGCAACCATAGGCTCTAGCTTCTGATTGGAATCTGTGTCGGCCTAAGATCCCACAACCTCTTCACTGGGAGGAGAAAATTTATACTCATATTGATAAAATTGGAAAATACTACTAAATAATAAAAATATATTCTCTAAATTAATCGTAATTACATTTAATTTAAATCCATAAATGATAAAATCATCCCTAAGGGACATTGTTTTATAGAATTTTGTCATATAACGATCAATATATATTCCATATACAAGGAAAGTATTTCCAATAAATGATGTTTACAATATTTAACATTCACACTTAAAAAATATATCATAATGAAAAGTTTCCTCTAAAATTTTCAAGAATTATTTTCATGTGATTGCCAGAGGCTTAATTATCCTTATATAATATCATGATATTATAAATAAATAAGGCATCAAAATATTCAAGGTCATTCTTGTTTCTTAGAGCATTCATTGAATTAATTTCCCATATCCTTATAGGTAAACCACTCGAAATTAGTAGATTTTTTTGGACATTTTAATTATATGAATGATGGTATTTTTATTTATAGATGTAATAAACACCCACTCCCTTTAAGAAACTACCCATGATCTTTTCCCCCATTACCAACATGAAAATATATTTTTCATCTAAGGCTTCCATCAGATAAACATATGTGAAAATATATATTTCTATTATTTAATATGAATGGATTTTTTTAGGTTTACATTGTAAGACATTACTCAAGATAGCTACTCATGCATAATTATAAGATACATTACTCTTGATCCACTTATATTTGGTTTCTCTCTATAATAAAAGATATGAATCATAACCTATTTCAATTTCCCTAATTTTTCTATGACATACTCATCTAAAACACACTTACTATTGGTATTATCAATAGGGTAATCCCAACACTGACAATAGGTTATGATTCCATTCATTCCTCTATGTTCCATCTTTAAAAAATGGAACACACTTAGTTAACCCAGAATCATCATCAATATTGATCCCTAGAATTAAAATATCAAAAAAGTTATCAAATAATCTAAAGGATTATGATAATGACAATTTTATCTATGTTAATATAAAATATAGATCATGAGGATCCTAATAAACCTTATTTAATACCAACTGAAGCATCACCAACTCCAGTATACATGAGCTTGTGCGTACATATTTCATTGGTACAAGATACAAGGGATTTCACCATGATGGTTCAACCAGTTTAGTAGTCCGGGAAAATATTATATCTACATTATAGCATATAATAATGGAAATATAAAAACATTACTTGAAAAAACATCTTTCATCCTTGAATTTCATTCAAAGTGTTATTCATAACATCATGGGGGCTTGAAAACAAAATAAAGGTTGAGCTCAAATTCTCAAAAAGGGTTACATACAAAACATGCTATCAAGAGTAAATAAGGGATTATAATATAGAGTAGTGGATAAATAAATCAAATTTCTAACAAAAAATATCTTTATCATGAAATAATAAAAATGATAATATTAATAAAATAATTACATGGATAATAATAATTTAATTCTCAATAAAGGAAAAGAATATTATCATCTATTCATGATCTTAATTTTACAGCCTCTCAAAATATACTTATTATATATTTTAAAGGACCCTCAAAATATAACTCACACATTCATATATGTGGAATAAATTAAATATCTAATAATTATTATAAGATATTATAGCCTCAACCTATTTGTCATGTTAACTTATTTTTTCTGTGAGACCTTACAATGCATTGAGGGGATATTAATAATAGAGTCCCACCTATAACGTTCACATCCAATGCATTCCTCATATATGGAATTACGAATACTATTTGTTATAATAAAAAATTAGAAAAAAAACAATTTATATGAAATCATGAATAATGAATAAAATTATTTCACTAGTAAATGTATCAACACTCTAAATAATCTTCATTTTACTAATATGATACTTCGAAATTGTATATGTTTTAAAGAATAAGAATATCCATGATAAATAGAATGTGTTAATATATGATAAATATAATTCCAATTATATGAAATACAATGATAGGAAATTTTATCCAAATAAATTTAGTGACTAAAAAACTATGGTTTAGTAAAGATGAAAGAATACCCTTAATTCATTATAGAGAAACCTATGGAATTGAAATGAGATTCATAATGATTTCAACATGAAATAATAATATATATATATATATATATATATATAACATGGATTATATCATTATACCTTATCCGAATTGAATCATAAGAAACATTAAAGAATATTAATATATATGAAAAATTGATTCAAAATAACATTCGACCATTTTAGTGAAATATTGGAAAATATCATAATCAAAAGGTACATTTGAAAACTAATAATTTAGAGAATCTATTGGAAAAAAATTTCTTTAAAAATGAACATCTAATATTTTAAAGGAATCTTCAGAACACATAACAGTCATGATTCACGGAATAATACTTTATTCATTAAATGTAAAAAATAACGATTCTTTTCACACTTTTGTTAAAAATTCTATACGTTACGCATTTTGAAAAGGAAATGAAAATTAATTTTAAAAATTTGACAAGAAATTAAAATATTTTTTAAAATATTATTATATAAATATTTTATAATAGAAAAGATCATTATTCAAAATAATGTTGAGAATATCGATAGGAAATAAAACATTTATTGACCAAGGCACAAATAAAGATTACTTTTAGTTACAAGTTTTTATCATATTGAAAACTATAGAGAGGAAGAATTGGTTTAAAAAATGAGAACCTCATAAATAAATATAATATATGAAATTATATAATATTATATAACAATAGGTGATGAAATTATATCAATAAAAATTTAAACATATGTAATCTTAATTAAAAATGAGATTGAAAAATAAATACTTATATCTTTGGTTAATTTTTAATGAATTCCCCATAAAAGATAAAAACTAATAAAAATGATATTACCAATGATAAATATAAATTAATGAAAAAAAATTAAAATCGGTAGTATATATAATTTGTAAAATAAATTTGTTGGATATTGTAAACCAAGTCTCATAGAAATAGAATTGAGGAAAAATTACCCTTACCTCAAGTGTAACTTTTTTCACATGTTCTTAGAATGATAGATATAATAAATTTAGATAAAATATAAATATATAATTGAACCATATTGATATTTTTCATTCAATATATTAATCTTTTATAACATTTTACCACTTAATAACTCATTTTAATGTCATAATCTTGGGTGATATTTATTATATTTTCCATTAATTTTTGGGTTCGACAGTTCTGGTACATGAACATTGGTCATAGATTAAAAAACTATATAATCATAATTATTTAAATATTATCATATCTAATAAAATTATTATATTTTTATGATCATCCATATATGAAGGTGAAGAAAACTTATTTTCATCACTTTGTAGTGATGGTAGCCAATATGTAGGCACGAGTGATTTTTTAACTTTTCGATGGATGGAATGAATGAAAGATAAAAAATATTTAAACATTAAATAATAAATGAAAAAAATTACATTTCTTTGTAGAGATTATAATCTACATGTTTGGCCAAATGAAATTATCATTTTCTAAAAAAAATTAAATGTAAGAAGGTATATAATATATTAAATTTTAATATTTATAATTATCCCATTGATATCATATAAAAAAATTAAATCACTCATAATAACCATCCATGAATGGAAGTGATGGAAAATGACAAACATCTCATTGTAGAGATCATAGTCTGTTTATACGAAATATTGAAATTATCATTTTCCAATAGATGAAAAATGAAATTATAGAAGGTTGTGACATGTCTAAAATGAAATTTATGGGTATTTAGGATAATTATATTCTTATATCTGCATGTTCAGTGTATAGTTAAAGGTTGTATAAGAGGAAATAAAATTAAAGAACTCAGGTATGAGTTATACATCCATTTTGGAAATCCCTAATTGGATTAGAACTTAAGACTTTATTGGATGGTCATAGTGAAATAAAAAATTTCTAGTCGGTATATATAGAGTCTTTGAAGATATTTGGTTATCTATTTTATGAGATAATTACATCATGAAGAGTGATGAATATATGAGATTCAACTCACTTTTACAAGTGGGGTGGGTGGACATTATGTATATAAAAAAATATTAATGTATTATTTGTATCTAAATCAAGAAAATTTGATCCAATGATTCAGTTATTCAGATATTGAGGAGAATAATTTATAAATAAATCTAAAAAATCAATTATATTCTTGTTTTGTTAAATTTTAGGCCATCTCTTTTGGGTTAACCCCTTCTTAAACCCAGTATACCCATAAAATGGAAAACAATTATTCAAACCATAAGATTAATGGAGATAATTTCATTTATTAATATTAGTTAATAAATGAATATTTCATAATATTATATAAATTCTATAATAAATGTGAGTTTTTTTTTTGGAAAAATCCCTCAAGGTGACATTACAGTATTTTTGGGTTGGTTGTGTTTGTTGAAAAAATATGTTTCAATGGTCATTTGTGAAGTTCCATAGATAGTTTTGATAAGATAAGTTCAAAAAGATCATACGGAATGGAATGGATGATCTTGAAATAGTACATTAATTTTTTTTATACAAGGTGGACTCTATTCCTAGAATTTGGAAATTTTTTAAGGACCAAAATCTGAAGGATGGATAAATGGATTCTTTAGAAAAGGAATTATTTTCATGTAAAAGTAAAATGTTGCAAGAATGGGTGAAATTTATATATATTTTTTAAATAAAGTAATGATTAGGGATCATCACCTAAAAATATGTTCAAGGAAATTATTTTGTATATGTTTTGAAAGTGCGCAAAAGATGGTTTTATGTGATACAATAGATTGAGTTTTTCACACCTATGAAAGAGAGTTAAGATCTCAATACAACATTAAAACTATAAGTTCCAAACATTCACAAAAGTTGAAAAAACATATGAAGGTACATATGTATTTGGTGTGTAGAATCATTAGGGTCTATAATAGGTTCCTACCCCTCATCTTATTAGTTCAACCCTTAGAGAATATCAGGGCTCTGAATGACATAAGCGTTGTCAAGAAATCATAATAGTTTCAAAAAAATAATTTCTATAAAGAAAAATATTAAAATATTTATTGTACATAGAAAATAAATAATATTTCAATGGAAAATGATGTTTTACAAAGAGTGTAAAAGTTTCATGCAAGGGAGTTTTATAGGATAATCCAAAAGATTCATGAATGTTTGGAGTTTCAAAACCAAGCACCTGTGTTGTGCGAAATTTGGTAGTGTTGTGTGCAAGACAGAATTTGGTTGCATGGAAGAAAATATATGTGAAAAATAAGGGATTTAACTACAAATCTATGGTAATGTCATATTCATTTTGTGGATGGATGTAGAACTTCAATAGATCATATATGTACAACTGATGATGTATTAATTATTCCAAATTAATGGACCAACATGTCCATAAATTTTGTGTGAATATTTTTCACAGTAGTCTAAAAATAAAGGGAATGAAGGTGATCCATTTAAGGAATATAGAGGGAGTGATCCTTGGGATGTAGTGAGCTATCCCAAAAATTTATAAACGTAGTAACCTTGGTCATGCATATGATCTAGCCCAAATATTATATTGTTTGTGAGCACTAGTGGATTGGATACATTGAAACATTTCTATCGTACACTCCTTGGATGTAGCCTAGTGAGTGTGAAACATATAAAAATTGACGAGTCTCGATAATGACTTCATTTTTGTTCATACATTTCTATAAGAAAGTTATAAAAGTGTATTTTTTAACAAATGAAACAGGATTGTATGGTGTAGTATCTATAATATGTCATACCATGATTCAACTAACTCTCACGGAGTTTAAGCTAGTTGGGAAAAACATGATATTTTATTTTTATTAGTTTATAATGATTTAAATATTATTTGTAAACATTGAATACCATTTCAGTTCATTTTTATGTCAATTAAAAAAAATATTTGAGGGAATGTTAATAATAATAAAATTAGAATATAAATAATTTAATAAATGTTAATAGTTTATAATTATTTCTAAAAATTTATGAACACCAAAATTCTTCAACAACACATTGATTTTTATGTATTTAGAATAATTTTCAATGTTTTACTACTACATTTTATTGAATATAAACTACTTTATGTATGCATTCATTATAATTATACAATAAATAAAATATATAATTATATTAAAATAATAATGATAATTTTTTCATATTAAAATATAACTATTTTTAAACATTGATAAATTATTTTCTCATTAATGAAAACGTATTATAGATATTAAAAATAATTATAGTAGCATTTTATATTTATTCTCAACTTATGGTAACAAAAATGTCATTATCAATGTAAAATGGATCCAAAATTATATATATTCAAATATAGGATTTGGAATGTAGAAATAAACTCATAAAATGATGTCAACTTATAGTGGGATCTTGGATAACTAACACATTTTTTTACCACATTCCACCCATTTGACCCTTTATCTTATGTACTAATATTTACCATGTGAACTCTTTGTTAGACTCACCTGTTTTGATAATCCCAAATCTTGTTTCACTTATGTGATAATCGTTATTCTATTACATGATAATCATGTTTCATTAATATTCCTACTGTTTTTCGAGAAAAAACCCTATACTTTTAATCTCACACCTCTCCGATTTATGATTATAGTGGAAAATTTACCTAATTAGCAGGGTCACTAATGGAAATTTCATCGATGGAAATGTCACTGATGGAAAGGTCACTGATGGAATGGTCACAGATGAAAAAGCTCACTGATGACGGTCGCCGTTGAAGTTTACCATTTAATGCTATCGATGAAAGGTCACTAGTTAAAGTCACTGCTGAAGGTCACTACTGAATGTTACTGCTAAAGGATACAGTTGAAGGTTACTGATACACACCTACTGTTGAAGCTCACTGTTGTAGAGGCTACCATTTCTAGTATAATGATACTCTTCTACTCCATACATTTTGAAATTTTTAAGATTATTCTTATAATTATATTTAGTAAATTTAATTCTTCTGAGATTAATTAATGCTAACTGTAGACATATCATGAATCCATATCGGGGGGACAGTATGAGTTACGAGAAGGACTGCACGTGGTCTACTTATTCATATTGTCGAACATCAAATATAAAAAACGTGGAGACTAAGGAAGAGAAGGTGCGAGTCCAGAAATTAATAATGAGGAATTCTTGAGAAAGAACATACTCAAGGACAAGGAAGAAACATTTGAGCACGTACACTGTGATTCCAAAAGTCTCAAGAAGATCATTTATGGTTAAAAATTTCAAGGCTACCATCCTTGCTTCATCAACTCTATGTCATCACAAAAACCAGAACTATAACTTCCTGAAATCCTGAACCTGGAGTTGCAACACTCTATTTTGAGTACAACATCCCGAGCAAGACTCAAACCGCAAAATTTTCACACCATGGAGTCAAGGGATGAACTAGAAATACATTGTTCTTTCTAATCTCAATGTTATTATATTATCTCTGTGTTGTATCTTCAATTTATATTTTTGAGAAGTGTGTGTGTATGTTTGTTACAAACATTATATCATGTACTTGAACTGGAGTATATTGAATATCCTCACATCAAACTTCACATTAATTTTGTTTCCCATGTATAACTATGGAAGAGACCGTGTGTGGTATGCACTATTTGTATTCCCATGTAGAACTGTTGTAGAGGGTGTGAACCCAGTAATTTTTGAAAAAACATTTGTAATGCCTGATAAATGTTGTGTATCAAGTTTATTGTTCATATAGAATGATTGGTGGAAAGTGATCACCAAGTGGAGAGGATTATGTCTTGGCTTGATACTGAACCTCCTGTTTAACTTTACTATGCTCTATAATTTTGATTTACTCTGTTTTATCTATTTTTTGATACTTATATTTGCTAAAACAGAAAACTGTTTTGCATTGACTTTGACAGTTAGTTTTTATTAGTATGTGTATGTGTGTAATTCAATAAATATGATACAAAAGTTGGAAAAGTGTTTTCAACTATGTAATAACATGATTCTTATTCTTGAGGTACGAGTTTTTTATTTTCTTTTTTCCTTACGTTTTTTTGAGAAAATACGGAAAATGTGGGAAAATAACAAATTCGGAGGGTACACGCCATGTACTTTTCCACACGCCGTGTACTTTGGCCATATGGGATGAGTATACAGGGCATGTAGGCCTACTGGTGATGAATGGTGTAAAAACTGAATACATGTCGTGTACTTAGTATTTAGAATCCATGTAATTAGTCGGCAGGTTAATAGTATATTGGTGGGAGTTGCCGCCGGCGGAATGATAGTACATGCCGTGTACTTAGGCATACATGTTGTGTAACCATGTCGGCTGATGAACTGTGTGGCAGTGAAAAGTAGACGCCATAGGAACAGTTTAAAGAAATCTAAAGTACATGCCATGTAATTGATATTACACACCATGTAGTTGAGCTTTTTATAAAACGGTAGTAGCCTCCTCTCTCAAAAGAAGAAGAATAGAATTCCGAGAGGCCACGAGAGAGAATGTCAGACCTTCGAAGAGCTCCCGACCGAACATCGGGACTCTGATTCCGTCGCTGATAGTCACGTTCGGACTATGCGGGTAAGACCTTCCCACTTCTTGTGTGTTTCCTTCTAATTAATTCCTGAGGGATGTTATTTGGGTTTAACTAGGTTATCGTTCTTCCTGGATCTACATTGTTCTCGGACATTTTGGGAGGTGTTGTTCGCGTATATCGATCTGTGCAGATCGATGTAGCTGGTCTCATGTTTATTTCCAACTCGTGAGTAGTTTTTCTATACCGTTGGGCTATGCACCCATTATTGGGGTGTCATACGGCTGAGGTCGTACATGATAAGATGTCTATAATTTCATACATAATATAATAATAAATATAAACTGTTGTTTGGGATCGTTTCTTGGATCTAGGGCCACACTGTGGGTGTGTTTCCCTTGTTTAGACTTTTGGCCATGATACACGTGGGTATGCCTTGATTATAAGCATGTGTTGATTTATCTTGAGAGGAAACATATATATAATTTCTTGTTTTTATGTTGGGCTCGGATAGGTTACTTGTTTTCCTATGGAATACTTGAGGGAAGTATTTTGTTTAGCCATAGGGTAGTGTTTTTTATCCTCAGGGTAAATTTTCTTATGCCTATGTGCAGTAGCTTCTGTGATAGAGGTTAATATCTTGTTCTCCTGAGGTCCATATTTTTTATGACTGAGGGTAGTCTCCTGGGGGTTTTGTTTCATCTTGCCTGAGGGTAATGGCCTGTATATCTAAGGACAATGGTTAATTTAAATATTTAATGTGGTGATTTCTTATGTTGTACCTACCATGATAAGCACAAGAATGAAATTGTTAAATGACTACTAAAATGGTAATGTAATTTATAGGATAATTACTTTTGAGTACTTACTAGTTTACTGCTTTACATTAGTGCACACTGCTATTGCACATTTTTCACTAACAGTTGGGCACGGGTCATTGGTGGTTCCCTACTAGGATTTATTTCTCACACCCTGTTTTGGTCATGCCTTGGGCCCAAACAGATTATATTTTTTTAGGTGTTGATAAGGGAAAGAGTCTCTATACAGGTACTTGATTGTTGCAGAGGAGTGGGAGAGCATGCGACCGAGCTTTGGCTTGCGATGCTGCTGAGTTGCTTCTACATTATTTTGCTTTGCTTTGCTGTACTTGTACCTTGTATTGTATTATTCTAGATTGATGTGTATCCTATTTTAGCTTCTTTCATAGATTTAGGGACGTATGGAACCATCATATATATATATATATATCTGCAATCTTCTTTTACTTCTGTACGATTTTCCATTTCAGTTGGGAATTGTTTACTGCTTATTCCTTTGTATGTTTATATCTATTTATGATGTGCTTCACTTTAACAAATGAAGGCATAGTTTCCCCCCTATCATACCTAGGCCCTTGCTGCTAGTCGGCAGCCTCTACCATTTGGGGAACTGTGCATGAGGTCATGTGACCAATCGGTTTCGGGGCACCCATTGTGCGGCACCCAGATCCAGGTTGTCACCATGTGGTATCAGAGGGTTTATTTTCATTGACTTATCATTTGGAACGTATATTCCAGGATAGGACATAATAGGTACTTGTTAATAAGTTGTGCTCGGGAGTAGCTACCCCACGTACAGGGAAACACCAATATACCTCGTGTTGTAATTTTACCTATTTTGCACATTTACAATTCATTTGATTTCACCTTTGGGAGATGCATTTATGGAGTGATGATTATATTTTTATATTGGGTTCTATTTTAGTCGCATCCAGATGAGGTGAGGGTATGCCATCTCATGCAGCATTTAGGCACCTTTTTGAATCACATGTCATGCATAGTTTCCATGCCATGTAGGTGCATTAGAAATCACATGTTGTTGTGATAGATGTTGTGCTATAAAATTCATGTTGTTGTGATAGGTACATTGATATATATGCATACTCTTGATAGGGTATTGGTTCAAGTTACCATTGGGTTCATGGATGCTAAACATTGGTTCCAGAGAAGTATGAGCTCTCTTGGACCAGAATTTAGCAGATCATGATCAAATTTTTTTTTGTGTATTGTACTATAAAGTAGAAGGGTCATTTTCTAAACATTGGTTTGTGGGGAGTATGGGCCCCCTCAGATCATAATATGGCATATTAATGCTTGAAATTAAAGAAAAAGGCGTTCCAAAGTCGTTTCTGAGGGGTACTGTTTGGAAACCCAGACAACACGGTGTGTGGTTCTATGAACACATTCCATGTACTCTTTTATTCAGTATGAAATGGGAAAACATTTATGTACATGAAGTGTTCTGAAAGTACACACAGTGTAGTTGTTAACCGTGTCATAGGCTGTGTATGCAGAATCATGGGATATGGAAACTCTTGAGGGAACAGATCATGTACCGATTTTGAATGTCGTGTCGTGTTCACCTTGTGTCCACCATGTGACTAACATCACAGACTGAAAAATCATTGCTTAAACACATGGTGTCAATGTCGAACACGCCGTGTAGTTTAATCTTGGGACCCGACCAAGTAACTAACAACACATGCCAGTTCTACCTCTTATATTACACTCCGTGTCCATCTAGAACATGTCATGTAGTGTGATCCGTGTATCCGGCTGTGTCACGAAAAACACGGGTCGGTGAAGCTCATCTAAGACATTCCATGTACCTGTGGGACACGCTGTGTAGTCTTGACCAGTGAGAGATAGTGTAGACTTGGTCGTATGGTTGTGCAGACGAAGTGGTGTACCTACCACGTGCATGTGTAACACACCATGTACCTAGGGTGAGACACATCCAAGACAACATGAGAACACGACCATTTAAGGGCTCAAGGGTACACATCGTGTAGACTTTATACACGCCATGTGGTCTCATTCAAAATGGAGCTGTGTGGCTTAGCCTTGTAGAAGGACTTGGGAAGGGGAAGAAAATTCAAGTACACGCCATGTGTGTGGACAACACTCCGTGTGTTTGGGGTGTTACATGACCAGTTCTGGTAGATGTACATGCCCATGTGAAAGACCTAAAAGGAACACGCCATGTAGACATGTTTTGAAAAACATGAACGTTTTCTTTCTCCTACTCCCTTCTTACGTTTCTAGTTCATGGTCCTTGATAATCTTAATCTATAGCGTGTTTTTTCCCTTATAGATTCATGTCGCTGAGACGACCACCAGTTTTTTGCCAAGAGAGTGGCAACGATTATACTCCATATATGGTAGGCCATGGGCTACCGATGGATCCTCCAGCTGTTCCAGATACGGCGGCAGCCGTTATATCAGACATAGGTGCATATGTGCAGTTCCGTGAAATCTTCATGTTGTTCATGAAGACCTTCCATGGAGCATCGCCAGCTTCCAGATCAATGGTAGAGCTGACACATATATTCCAGTAGCAGTACCCACCTACATTTTCAAAGGATGGAAGAAAAAAAGCTGTTGAGTCAAGGCTACATTCATTGCAGACTATCCTCGAGCATCTTGATATTCCTCTATGGAGGAGGTTCATGCTCGCTACATACATGTTGTGTGATTCTTCCAAAAGATGGTGAGATGTATCCACTTAGACTGAGCATCCCTGAGACCTGGCCTGGGATGATTTTCAGGCAGTCTTCTATTAAGTTTTCTTTCCAGAGATTCTAATAGCAGATCAAGCTCGAGAGTTCCGGAATCTACAGCAGGGTTCCATGTTAGTGATGGATTATTCTGCCCGCTTCACCGAGCTACAGGGTTTTTCACTTGTTCTGGTGGGTGATGAGGCGTTGAGGGTGAGCCGCTTTGGGGATGGTCTTTGGTATGACATCGGAGTGATGGTGAATGATTTCATGTTTCCTACCGTGCATGTAATTGGGAACCAGGCACTGATTATAGAGGGAAACCAACGGGAAGCTAGTGGTGCGAACTAGGGTGGTTCAGAACCAGTTTCTGGTACTATCTCTACTTGTAAGAGGAATATGCTCATGGATTTCTCTAACAGTGGAAGTATTATCCAAAACATTTCTTGAGGTGTCCAGGTCATATGCTACCAGTTTGGTAAAGAGGGGAACAAGAGACCACAGTGTCCACGTGACCCAGTGGAGTTCTAACTTGCGGTTGGATGGGTCATCCTTAGCATTTTTGTAGGGTGTTTCCCCCAATGACTAGTGAGAGTGGTTTTGTGCATACTAGGAATCTGGGAGAAGGGCCAATAGATTCTTACTAGTCAGGTAATTGGAATACGTTAGGGCATTCAGGCTGAGGTGGTGGTCGTGGCCATGGTAGCCAGACACTAGGATCACAGAGACAGTAGGGCAGGTCAGATCAGGGTAGCTGGACTATGTCACAGGGCCGCGGCACTGGGTAGGCATTTGAAGTGCAATAGACCCAACATGAGGAGGATCCCTAACCTTCCATTGTTAGAGTTACTATTCTAGTTGCCTATGTATTATCTTTAGTACTTTTCGATACTGGTGCTATAAATATCTTTATATATGTGCCTGTTGTGGAGAGCCTTGGGCTTTGTGTTTCTTCTTATTCTGATATTATTAAGCTAGAAACTCCATTGGGGATTAGAATGGATGGTGTGAATTAGTGCAAGGAGTCCCCCCTAGAGGTTGGTGGGTGTCACTTTCTATGGGACCTCTATGTCTTAGAGATGACATCATATGATGTCATTATCAGGATGGATTGGTTAGTACCCTTCTGAGCCTTTATGGATTTCAATCGTCGCAGGGTGTGTTTCAAGTCACCAGACGGTGGAGAGTTTCTATACAAGGATGAATAGGATGTCCAAGTGAGCCGAATCAAATCTGAGCATCGTGGTTGAGCTCGTGTGACAGCCTAGATAGAGATTTTATATCTGGATGTGCAGGGAACTTGTAAGAAGGATTTCCCTCCAGTGGTTAATCGTTTTAGGGATTTTTTCCCGGATGAATTTTCAGGTCTACCTCCAGAGCGAGAGGTGTATTTATATATTGAGCATGTGTCAGGAGTGGAAATAGTGTCCATTCTTCCCTATAGGATGGCTACACAAGAATTGCAGGAGCTCAAGATGTAGTTATAGAAGTTATAAGCAAAGGGTTTTATCTGACCCAGTACTTCTCCTTGGGGTTCGCCTGTATTGTTTGCGAAGAAGGCGGATGGTACCCTCAGACTCTGCATTGATTTTCGGAGACTGAACCAGTTGAATGTTATGCATCGATATCCCTTACCAAGGATTGATGATCTTTTTTATCAGCTTTGTGGGGGATGAGGGTTCTCTAAGATTTACTTGAGATCCGGATATCATCAGTTTTATGTTAGACCATTTTACATACCACTTACTACTTTTTAGAGAAGATATGTTCTATACAAGTACATGTTTGTGTCGTACGGACTGACGAATACACCATCGTTTTTCATGGCTTTGATGAATCATGTGTTCCACCCACATTTGGATTCATTTGTGGTAGTTTTTTTGGATGATATCTTGGGGTACTCTCACACTCGACATGACCATGACACCCATCTTAAGATCATACTGAGTACACTGAGAGAGAAAAATCTATATGATAATCTCTCAAAGTAAAACTTTTGGATGGACCAGATCCACTTTCTTGGTCATATTATCTCAATGGAAGGAGGTGAAGTAGGCCTAGAGAAAGTGAGAGTAGTTGTTTTCTGGGATAAGCCTAAGGAAATGTTTGAAATCCGATGTTTCTATGGGGAGGCTGGTTACTAAATGTTCTTTATACATGACTTCTCCCACTAAACAGCGCCATTGACGGGTTTGACTAAGAAGGGTATGAAGTTTTTTTGGTCAGATGATCGGGAGACTGCCTTTTTGGAGTCAAAGGTAATGTTCACATCAGCACCAGTCCTGATACTTCCATATCAAGGGAAAGGAAAATACCATTTACTGTGATTCATCAGGTATTGGGCGGGGAGCAGTGCTAATGTAGGGTGATCGAGTAGTTTTGTACGGGTCTCGGTAGTAGAGGCCACATGGGAGGAATTGCCCGACGTATGATATCGAGTAGGTTTCAGTTTTTCATGCGTTAAGCTGTTGGAGTATTATCTCTTGGGAGAACATTTTTTGGTGTTTATAGACCACAAAAGTATTAAATACAACTTTACCCAGATTTACTTGAATTTGAGACGTCTAAGGTTGGATGAATACCTTCAATCCTTTGACTTTGATCTTTCTTATTTACATTGTAAGGGTAATGTAGTAGCTGATGCACTAAGTAGGAGGACTTAGATACAGTCAGTATAGGAGGCCAGTGGTGAGTGGCATCATATGGTTTGTTCTTTGAGAATAATTTAGAGGTGCACGATAGTCATGGAAATCATATATTTCATCCTTAGCTGTGACTTATACCCTCCTAGATAGAGTGAGGATGAGACATCTATTATATTCAGAAGTCCATGTTCTACGGGAGTTAGTGGGAAGTGAGGACCCTCCTCTTGGATGGACTATAGGCGATGATGAGTTACTATGTATCCATGGACCAGTGTGGGTGCTAGGGGATATACGCAAGGATTTGATGTGGGAATATCATGCTTCAACTTAGGCAGTATATCCTGAGGTTTCCAAAATGTACCATGACTTGGGACGTCAGTATTGGTGGTCGGGTATGAAGAGAGACATAGCTAGTTTTGATTCGATATGTTCCACCTGTTATCAGGTGAAGTCAACGAATCAGAGGCCCATCGGACTATTACAATAGTTAACCATTCCAGATTGAAAATGGGATGATGTCGCGATGTAATTCTTGACTGGGTTGCTGAGCTCACCATGAGGCAACTATGTCATATGGGTTGTTGCGGACAGGCATACGAAGGTAGCTCACTTTTTTCCTATCAAGGAGACCATCGATGTAGACGTTCTCGAGAAGTTATATATCTGATAGGTAGTACATATTCCTAGGGTCCCTCATTCTATCATTTCAGATTGGGACGCCCATTTTATCTCTCCTTTTTGGTAGAGCATTTAGAGGGCATTGGGTACACAGGTGCTTCTAAGAACAGCTTACCACCCTCAGACTGATTTCCATTCAGAGAATACAATACAGGTGCTAGAGGACAAGATGGGTGCATGCGTCCGAGACTTTGGGGGCTTGTGGGAGAAGCATATACACCTAGTCGAGTTTTCCTAATATAATAGTTTTCAGAAAACTATTGAGATGACACCTTACAATGCTTTATATGGTAGCCCAGGCCAATTACCCATGTTCTAGTTAGAGGCCAGTGAGGAAGCATTGCAGGGACTATGTCTTGTGCAGGAGACTTTAGAGCTAGTCCAGATGATTCAGAAGAGGATCACTACTGCATAGTCTAATCAGAAATCTTATGTCGATCGCCGCAGACGACCCTTGGATTTCATGGTCAGGGATCGGATTTTCATGCGTGCCTCACCGAGGATGGGACACATGCAGATCAGGAGACATGGTAATATTTCACCATGGTATGTGGAATAGTTTGAGATTCTGGAGAGATTCGGGCTAGTTTCCTATCAGTTTCAGTTACCACAGATGTACCGGCCCATGCACAACGTCCTCCATGTATATAAATTGCACCATTATCACTCAGACCTGTTTCACATTGTTCATCCCAAGGAGGATTAACTGTAGGTCGATGCATCCTTTGATGAGCATCCAATTTGTATTATTGATAGGAGCACGATGTTTTCCGGATGTAGTTCAGTTCCACTTGTACGGGTGCTATGGCAGCTTGGCCGAGTGCAGGATAAAACCTGGGAGTGGGAGACCGATGTAAATGATCAGTGGCCAGAGTTGTTCTCGGGTTTATCTTCACCGCCCTGGGAAGGACAATTTGGGGATGAAATACTTTAAGGGGCGATGTTTGGAGGAACCCAGTTCTTACTATTTAGATACATGTTTTTTCTTTTCGTTTTTTCCTTAAGTGTTTTCGTGAAAATAAAAAAAAGGGAAATATCCCAAAATTGGTGGGTGCACGCCATGTACTTTTCCACACGCCATGTACTTGGGCAGTGTGGGATGAGTATAAAGGGCATGTAGGCCTGTCGGTGATGAAGGATGTAAGAACCAAATAAACACCATGTACATAGTATATACATGTTGTGTAATCTGTCGGTAGGTGAACAATAAGGTGGTGGGAGTAGCCGCCAGTGGAACGATAGTACACACCATGTACGTAGGCATACACGTCATGTAACCAAGTCGGCTGATGAATAGTGTGGCAGTGAAAAGTTGCCGCCAGCAGAACAGTTTAAAAAATAGAAAGTATACACCACGTACTTGAGAGTACACCCCGTGTAGTTGTGTTTTTTATTATAAACTGGTGTTAGCCTCCTATTTCAACCGAGGAATCATAGAACATATGGAGGCCACGAGAGAGAAGGTCGGACCTTGGAAGAGCTCCTGACGGAACATCAGGACTCTGATTCCTTCGCCAAAAATCACGTTTGGATCACACAGGTAAGCCCTTCCCTCTTCTTGTATGTGTCCATCCAATTCTTTCCAAACGAGTTATTTGGGTTTAAATGGGTTATCTTTCTTCCCAGATCTATGTTGTTCTCAGATTTTTTGGGAGGCTTCGTTCGCGTATATCGATCAGTGGAGATCGAGGTAGGTTGTATGGTGTTTATTTACAACTATAGAGTTGTTTTTGTGTACCTTTATGATACACGCCCATGTTTCGGGTGTCGTATGGCTGAGGAATTAGCTGATAATATTTCTAGAATTGCATAGATAATCTAATGATAAATATAAACTACTTTTGGGGGTCTTTTCATGGATCTAGGACCACCTTGTGAGTGAGATTCCATAGTCCAGACGTTTGGCAAGGATACCTACGAGAATTTCGTGATTATCAGCATGTGTTGAGTTATATTGAGAGGAAACATATATATAATTGCATGTTTCTATGTCGTTCTCGGCCCGATTACTTGCTTTCCTATGGAATGCCTGAGGGCAGTATTCTGTTTAGCCTGAGGGTAGTGTTTTTTATCCTAAGGGTAACTTTTCTTATGCTTGTGGGTAGTAGTTTTTGTTCTTGAGGGTAATATCTCATTCTCCTGAGGGCAATGTCTGTTATGACTAATGGCAGTTTCCTAAGGGTTTCATTTCATCTTGACTGGGGGTAAGTACTTGAATGTCTGAGGACAATAGTAACTTTGAATATTCACAGTGGTGATTTTTTATGTTGTACCTACCAAGCAAAAGAACGAGCATGAAATTGTTAAATGATTATTATAATTGTAATGTGATTGATAGGATAGTTACTTTTGAGAACATCCTAGTATACTACTTTACATTACTGCACATTGTTGTTGCACATTTTTCACTGATAGTTGGGCACTGGCCTTTGGTGGTTGCCTACTAGGATTTATTTCTCACACCCTGTTTGGTTCATGCCTTGTGCCCATACAGATTATATTGCTACAAGTGTTGATAAGGGAAAGAGTCCCTATACAGGTAATTGATTGTTGCAGAGGAGTGGGAGAGCATGGGACTGAGCTTAGGCTTGCAATGTTGCTGAGTTCCTACTACACTGTTTTGTTTTTCTTTTTTATACTAGTACCTTGTATTGTATTATTCTAGATTGTAGAGTATCATTTTTTGGTTGCATACATATATTTAGGGATATATTTCACCATCATATATATATGTATGTTGTCATGATTTACTTCTGTATGGTTGTCCATTTCAGTTGGGAATTGTTTACTGCTTCCGCTTTTTTATGTTTATATCTATTTCTGTTGTGCTACACTTTCACAAATGAGGGCATAGTTTCCCCACTATCAGTCCTAGGCCCTCTCTTCTAGTCGGAAGCCTCTAGAATTTGGGGAAATGCGCTTGAGGTCATGTGACCAATAGGGTTTGGGGCACCCATTGTGTGGCACCAAGATTTTGGACATTACCCTCTAATTCACCTAACGACTAATCACCCATTGAGAAACATGTTGAGCAATTAGACATTTATATCTCTACTGCCTTAATTAACTAGGCTGTTTCAAAATTTGGTGGATCTTTATACTATCTTTTTTAACATAAATTTTTTTAGGAACAAAATTCACCCCCATCTTGAGATTCCACTATTACCAAAATTTGGTATCAAAGGATTGTGTTTTTATTACTACTATCAAAACTATTTTTCAAGTTTTCAAATTCATTAACTGTGATTTTAGTTGTATCATAAAGATCATTAAATATCTATCATATATAAATTTTTACTTATTTAAAATTATAATCAGTAATGGATAACATAATTGAGGGTGTTTCTACTAAGAGTCCATTATTCTTTAATGGTAATAACTATGACCAGTTGAAATTAAAAATGAAAATGTATCTAGAAAGCATGGGTCCTGAAATTTGGGACGCAATTGAAGAACAACATTCATTTCCTGCTACTGCTAGGGACACATGGTCTTAGTTCACTAAATCTATATATAATAATAATTGTAAATAAATGAATTAATTGTAATGTTATCTATGTTGTGAATAATTCATTATAATATGTGATCGTAAAACTACATATAAAATTTGGGATACATTACCTATTTCTCTAGAGAGAATAACATATGTCAATGGAATGAGATTAAATTCCAATACTATTAAATATCCTAATTTTAAAAATAAGACCGATTAACTTATTTATGAAATGTATATCAGGTTAAATGAAATAGTGAATACCATGAGTCTGTTTGGTAAACCAGTGGACAACAAGGATTAGATTATTAGATTGCTTCAACGTCTACCTCACATATGGAGATGAACTTCTGTTCTCTTTCGAGAATCCTACGACATAGGCACGCTACCAGTAATGGAATTAATTGTAAAACTAATGATGTACGAAAAAGATCATTAGTTAAATCAATAAGTATATGATGAACCAAGAATTAAATATGTATAATTCAATACTTCTACCTCAAAGAACAAAGACAAAGAAAAATTTCATGCTCTTGTAGACACTTCCACCAGTGAAGACTCTGACTTTGACAATGATGATGAGATGGATGATCCTGCTAGGATATTCATGAATTTCTAACGAAAGCAGAATTTTTTTAGAATTTCAAACCATTAATGATGGTATGATAATAAATAATAGTTGAAAAGGGACATAAAATGGAATGAAAATACAAATGAGGTAGTCTTCTATGAGTGTAAATGAAAATTCCATGTGAAGGCTCATTGCGCCATGATGAATTTTAAGAAGAAATATGAAGACAAGGGAAAGGGGTATAAAAATGCTATGAATGAAACTTGGAGTGATTTATAAGGTAGCCCTACTGGATCTAACACTTCTGATATTGAAAAGAACAAACATGAAAACCTGTGTTTCATGACAGAAACATTGGTGGTAAAATCCAATTCTCTTATATATAATTATTACTATACTGGGAATGAAAGTGACTCAAATAATGATGAAAATATAAATAAGGATGAATTAT
Source organism: Viscum album (assembly GCA_963277665.1). NCBI lineage: Eukaryota > Viridiplantae > Streptophyta > Magnoliopsida > Santalales > Viscaceae > Viscum > Viscum album. The sequence continues at coordinate 88,368,696 of OY728167.1, read as the reverse complement.
TTGAATATTTTGGAATTATTGAGGATAAATTTAATGAACCTAAGGATATATATAAATTATTGAAAATAGAACAAGCTTTAAATGCCAATTATAAGTCAGATCTGGATCTTGAAAATTAAAAATCTGCTACGATATTAAGAGAAAATACTAACATTAAATTATGAAATGAGAAATTAAAAAGGTATCTAGAATAGTTAACTGTTGTTATAGATAACTTGAGTCAGTTTCTAGGGAAAAATATTGCTTCAAAATACACAAATGATATAGGATATCAAGTAGGAGATATAAGGATTATTAAAACTCAATTTGTTCCAAAATCCGGACAATTAACTACTAGTTAATGTTCTTGAAAATCATTTGAAAAACAATTCCCTATAGGACACAAAAAAGTTTTTTTCAGTTTCAGGCGCAACCGAAGTGTGTTTCTGGGTGTACCAAACTTTAATTTTAGCATTAATAATGATCATTATGATATCTGCCATGATAATAAAACGCCAGATCATCAGAATAAAACGAATAATGTCAATAAAGGAATAATCAATCACATGGGATGTTGACACTAGAATGCAAACCACTTGATTCTATATATTGAGACAAAGGGATTACATTACACTGTAAGCGTTCGTAAGAGGTGACATGTCGTTGTAGTGTTAATATTTTTCTGTATGGGTGCCTTGGCATGTTGCTAGAGGTTAACCTTGGACATTAGGTAGGCTCCACCTAATGAAACCGAGAAAGAGGCCTTGAGGGTCACACACTATGTGTGTCCATGTATCTCAGTTAAATATTAATTTAACACGTTAAATAAAGTTTATTGATGATTGTGGTTTAATAATTAATTAATGATGTCGGCTCAAATTTAATTCGACACTAGTTATTCGAGAGAATATTTTGTTCGAGAAATAATATATATTTATTATATAGTAATGTAGTGAGATTTATTTAAGAAATAAATAGCCATTATTCAAGGTCTAATAAATGTGGTGGAGGAAATAAATAAAAAATATATATAAAAGTACACTCCATGTATATTAAATATACATGTTGTTTCTGATGCTTTCGCCGGGGCGCGCGCGTCCATCCACCGGGGAGGGTGCGCTGCTTGTGGCCCCACATTCCCGCTTTCCAAAGGCGGGCGGCCTCCATTCCTTGTTCAGGGATGTCTTCTCCTTGATCGAAGCCAGGATGATGGGATGTCAGTTCTTCCCTCCATGGATTCCTCCTCGGAGCTCATTAACTAGTCCGAGTCTCCCTCATAGATTTAAGACGGGTTCGTGAAGCTCATTCCCAGTGCCATATCTACATGGACGCCAGTTAATTACGCTGCTTCCGTCAAGATGATCCAAGGGGTCTTTTCGGGACAGCAACCTGCGGTGAGGAGAATGGTCACGTTGGGGCATTGTCGGCATGTATGTCTTGGGTCCCTTATCACAGGGCTTCTCGAGGGTGCGGAAGCCTGAGGCATCCCACATCGAACGCGGGGAATGTGTACCATCTGAGGTTTTCCTCAGCTTCCCGTGTTTAAAATGGGGTATGTCGCGAGTTTAATGTCTTGCGGAGACGGATCGGGTTGAAGGATCCCTAGGGGGGAACACCGATGTTGGGGCCAGGACATGGGCGGCATCCCATATGTCATGGAGTGGGAAAGGGTGGCATGATCTCACCGGGATGTGGCGGCCTGGGTAAGGATCAGGATGGATGGTGGAGTGAGGCAAGGGGCTTACGTTTTGAGATGGCCCAAGAGGGGGGATACAGTTTAACGTCATGCGGGACGCGATATAGTTTAACGTCATACGGGACGGAATACAGTTTTACGTCACGCGGGATGGGATACGGTTTAACGTCACGCGGGACGGAATACGGTTTAATGTCATGCGGGACGGGATACAGTTTAATGTCATGTGGGACGACATACAGTTTAACGTCATGCAGGACGGAATATTTAGGGCTTACACTCTGAGGCAGCCGAAGGTGGTCGGGGAACCGACATAGAGAGGTCGGGAGGACCGGGTGGTGGGCATGAACCTCATGGAGGCTTCCTACGTACCGTGCATTAGCACGGATCAATGTCCATGTAGTTCGCTGGGATGTGGCTTATGCTCTGGGGCGGCCCATAAGAGGATGTCATGTTCGATGCACACTCTAAGCCCACATGAGTCATTCTCGGTTTCAGAAACAAGAGGCAGTAGGGACCAGACGATCACGTCGCAAAGGGTGCGTCCATGAGAAGTGGAATGGGGATTACGCGTTGAGCGGCCTAAAGATGAAATAGGGGCTTACGCATGGTTAGCGGCCCGTGGGGTCGGGGCATACTCTAGGGTGGAGGCCCATGGTGCGACAAAGCGCAGTGGGAAAGACTCCACTGGCCTTTGCAGGGGGGGAGTACGGAGATGCACGGGTGCCATCATCCGCAAGAAAGGTTAGGTGCTTATGCTGTGAGGCAGCCCTTCCCCTACGGACAAACGCCGCTCCGACAAGGAGTATCTCATTCCATGTGAGGAAGAGTCCATTCCCATGGAGACGAGTGGGCATAAAAAATGTCTGAGTTGGGGGGACCCTACGTGCGAAGCACGGGGTCAGACCACAGTTTAGCGTCTTGTGTTATGGACGAGGTGCTTAGCAGTTTAACGTCCTGCAGCTTGGACGAGGTGGGTTCGCTCCACACCCCTAGGGCTTACATGCCCAACGCCCTCTACCCCTTGTGGAAGGGAAGGAATCGGCAAGGCCATGGTGAAGGTGGGCCACAGGGAAAACCACCGGGGGGTCCACGTTAGCGTGGCTATGCGAAGAAGCAATAGCTGTTAGCGTGCCTATGCGGAGAAGCATAAGGCAATGCAACACAATGGGAAACACGGACCAAGGGACCTTGAGGTTACTTTGCATGAGCCTAGAAGGTCGTGCAGGAAAACAACGCATGGCGCACATGCCCGGCAGGGGAGACATCAGGTGCCGGTGCAGGGGGCAGCCAAGGGGCGTCAAGGTGAGGGGTCTTGGGATTTGCGCGCAAAAGGGATGACTCCCGCGCGAAACACGGGGATGGTGCGCAATTGGAGTAATGGAATTGCACGCAAAAAGGGAATTACGCGCAAGGTTTTGCGCGCCTGGTAGGGGATTGCGCGCACGGACCACGGATTGCGCGCATGTGGGGAAACCAGGGGAAGGGGCAAAGTCACTGAAGCCGGTGGAGTTGCGCGTAATGGCAAACTCCGGGGCGAGGTTGCGCGGAATTCTGGATTACCTGGATGTCATCTTTCGCGCGGGGGGGGGGGGAGCCGAACTGTGCGCACGAGAGTCGCTTCAGATTCCTCAACCCCCAAACGGTTTGAGGTCAACTTATATTTATAGGAGACCTCCGGTGCGGAATCCAGGCGACGCGCGAAATTTTCCGTGTCGGGAACTGCTTGCGTGCAAAATCTTGCCACAGAGAACCGGGGAATGCAATTATTGCACGCCTCACCGGTCTAATTCTGCGAATCCCGGGAGTACTTCGCGCGCAGAACATTTTTGCACGCAGATCCCCCTTTATTTCACACACCACTTCCCGGGCCTCCGGATCGGGCCTCTGACTCTGAATATGACTTTGCTTCGTCATTTCGAAACTTCCTCCGAGAGTTACGGGCTTTTTTCAGCATCAACAAATGCACCCCCTTGGAATTGGATCGGCGAGAGGTCACAACGATCAGATTCCAAGGGAAACGCCGAATCACCGAAATGCTGACTCCCCTGATCCAGTTGCGCGCAAAATTTCGATGGGTCGCGCAAAATGCCGGACACGCGTGGAATCCTCTTTCCGCACAGCGCGGGACCCTGGCCTCGCCTATAAAAAGGGGCACTGGGTCCCAACTCCGTACATCTGCTTTTTCCGCGCGATAAGCTGTTCGCTCTCGTGCGCGAAATTTCTTCGCGGCTGCGCGTAATAACGCACTAGCAGCGTGGAATTCCTTCCGAAATTTGGCTGTGATTTCACGCCAAATCGGGATCTTCTGTGCTTCGCGTGCCGATTGCGCACTCATCTCTAGGATTTCGTGCAGCTCCTTCAGATTTCGCGCCGAACTCTCCAATTCCGCGCACTACATCCTGGTTTTTCCCAACTCCTGAAAAATTCGAGATGGCCGCAAACCGAGTTGATGAGGGGGAAGCCGCTGCCCGTAGGACAGAAATGGTGGTAAACGAGGAGGTTTATGGCGCCAAGGTGATTGTCTCCAACAATCTTACCTTGTTCAATCTACTGACTCTGGCCTAGAAGATGTATCCCCTGTCTGACAACCTTCCGCTCTAGAACTTTGGCATCCTGGAGGAGGTGCCACTCCCGGGCATCGAAGTGGACATGTCGCAGTCTTGGGTGACTCGGGAGGACGATCTTCCTCGCTACAAAATCACCAACAACGGCCGTCCTTCCAGGGAAACTAGACACATGGATGTATATGTCCTGAACCCGAGGACTAGGACCATTACTGGGGATGAGCCTGTGGTGGAGGATTCTCCGGCCCTCTACGCGAGCACGTTCCATCAAAGCATCACGAATGACACGAAGGGCTGGCTGAAGGATTGGGACCTGCGGTCCGGGGGACAATTTACCAGCGAATGGGACTGGGCGTTCTGGGTTCGCCATACCTATGACCAGTTCGGGGACGAACTGCGGTATATCGGCCGGTTCGAGGCGGTATGGACATCGCATTTCCATTTCCACCATCAGCCTGAACTCGGACTAGAGCTATTCACCCGGTGGTCTCCTGACACCAACACGTTCCACCTTCATCATGGGGAAGTCGGCATCAGTCTCTGGGACGTTCACTGCATCGGCGGTATCCCATTGGAGGGTTACCAATACGACGAGTTCGTTCCTCCAAAGAACACCTAGGGAGACAGGTCACGGATGCCTATTCTGACGTGGCACCTGCTGCAGCTGGCCAAGGAGAGGTCGGGGGTCAAGGACTTCCTGAAGGAAATCACCTACAAGGGCTGGTTCAGCCTATGCCTTGAGAGGTATCCCACTATCAAGATGCATGTACGGGGAAAACAGTGCCCAACCGCGACTCAGAGGAGCAAGGACGGGTCATAATGGAAGACCCTGGAGGCAGGTCAATACCAATCATGGGGCTACCACATCATTGAGGCTTGAGACCCGAACGTCCGGTATGCCGGGTTCCTTACCGCCTTTCTGAGCGGGTGGCTCCTGCTGGTGTGGGACGTAAGGATGGGCATCTGTCCAGCGACTTTGGTGATAGCGGGATCCATGGCTGCCAACAAACGGTTCAACTTGGGCATCCTCGTGCTGGCCAAGCTGTATACCATCCTGGGGAGCATCTCACGAGGGGGGTCGCCTCGGAGAGTCTGTGGTCCCTTCCAGATCTTCCATGGCTGGGTGGTGGCTCATTTCAGCGTGTATACTTTCCTAAACACCGTCCGTCCTCCGGGCAATGGCTTGCGACCTCCCTTGCTCAACATTGCAGGGGTGGCGCCATTGAGGCTCAATGAGGAGGGAGTGAGGATCCGCATTGGTAACCATGCCAACTTCAACTTCAGCTCGTTCCCCACCCCAGTTGGCCAGCTGGTGGACAATGGGCGAGGCTCTCTAGAATAGCAGGAATATTTCCAGAGCATTCGGGGCAGGGTGCTCGTGGCTCGGATTGACGGGAAGGTGATCTGCGATCCATACATGGCATCCCGATTCGCCAGGCAGTTCGGGTGCCTCCAGCGAATGCCGAAGAAGGTATTCACGGCTCTCTCGCATGAGAAGAATCATGCGTCCTGTGCCAGATGTGGCTGATGATTACCACCTTCGGCTATGGCGACGTCGTTACTCTTCCTCCCATCGGGGTCGATGCTGGCCTAGCAACCGAATATGCCGAAAACTGGACCATCGCGTACCCTGAGGGGCTATTACGCAAGTGCATCTGGAAACTCGAGGTCACTTGCATGGAAACCGGGCGATGGGAAAGATGGCCTAGTGCCGTCGGGAGGGGGGAACCAAGGGCGCATCAGGCAGTGAGGCCTGCGCAGGCCGGGGCTTCGGCAGCGAGGACATCACATGGTGCCTCCACGTCCTCGTTACCCGCAGGTGGGTCACATGAGGTGGCCAGCGAACTGCCCGGGAAGCAGATAAGATATCTGCTCAAACCTTCCCAAGACGTAATTCTCCCGGCACTGTGGTCGTCCTGGATGACCTTGCGGAAATCACTGAGCGTCGAAGCCATCCGGCAGAAGATAATGAAAAACGGGATCCAACTGCCTGAGGTCGGGCTCGTTTGGATTACCAACCGAGTGAACAACCATCGGCGGCACGCTTATCTAACGGCCATGGACGCATACACACGCTAGAGGGGGCGTCGTATGTAGCCAACTTTCCTAGTGAAAGTGATGCTCGTCCAGAAGCATGATCCGGAAGTGATGCCACCGGGAGAAGGCGACAGTGATGAAGAGACGGAGGGGGAGGAGGAAACCGGAGAGGACAAAGGCGAGGGATAAGATGAAGAATAGGAGCCCGAAGGTGAGGGTTCGCAAGGGAGACCTACCAAGGGAGTCTCTGAGAGAGCGGCGAGATTTCCAACTCTGATCTCGACATAACCGAGATTCTCGAGGTTTTTCTCTCTCTTCATTCATTTCCCTTATTCATCCATTCTACTTTCCAACTTCTAACTCACTTCCCCATCCTACTCCGGAGCAGATGAGCGGTGTATGGGCGTCCCCACCAAAGGAGGGAAGAGAGGAACCAGTGGGACATGACGGGGATCTGACACCCATCATTGAACTAACAAGCGCAGAGGGGTCTCCCATCATGGCAGCTCCTGTGGCGGCCGGAACACTGGGGACCGACGCTCTGGATTCCAGTATGTCTCACGCTTCACTACTGGTGCTTTGTGTCAAAAGATCCCTTCTGACCAGCGTATGCCCTGCGCAGTGATCTCAACACTGGAGGCATGTTAGGCTGCGGAGCCTGGGCCATCCGCGAGTGGACAAGCGGTGGACATACCACCTCATTCGGAACATGCTCTCTACATTGAGTTGGCCCCGTCAATAGATGAACAGAGGGCGGCGGACATCAGCGGTGCTGTTCCTAAAACGCGGTCGGAGGGTGTTGGAGGCATCATTGCTGCTGGGGTGAGAGAAGGTCGCCCGGACATCAATGATTCTAACCCTCATGAAGATATCCCTGGGGAGGATCCTGCTATCGATCTGCTGGTGGCCTTCCCTATATACTAACCTGCTGACCCTGAGGAGATAGATGGCTCAGAATTAGAGGCGGCCGTGGAGAGCCGGATGACATAGCGCAAGGGGTGGATGTGTATCCAGTGATTTCTCAGGCAGCCCCAGTCCAATTGGCTAAGGCAGATGGGATCACTTCAGACCTGGCTGCGCTTCTTGTGCGCCGGAGGGGCTGACGCTCAGCGTCTTCATCTGATGGTCCGTGATTACATGGATGAGAAGATATGCGAGAGCAGCTGGTGCACCGACATTTCCCAGTGCCATGAAGGATCGGTGAGAGCTCAAGCGCTGTTGAGGGTGGAGTAGGAAGACCGGCACCTCGAAGGGCAGGCGGCAGATAAAGAGGCCTTCATCGCAAAATGCTCTGAGCTTGTGGAGCAACTGACGGCCTAACTGGCGGATGCACAGGAACAACTGGTGGAGGCGAGTAACCAGATGAACGTGCTTCGAAGCGAGCGGGCACAGGCACAAGATAGGACTGATGAGCTCCGCTCACTGGTGGCTGATGAGGAGAGAGTCTTCGAAGAGTGAAAAGAGGCACTGGAGGCTACCAACCAGAGGGTAGCAGCGCTGGAAAGATCGCTTCAGCACGCTAAACCCTGAGGGCTTTGTTTTTTCCATCTCATGAACTTTTTGATTGTACTGCTCATTGTCTCAATCCAATATATGGCCAAATCCACTCATTTGTACCCTTGGTTTAATGCGCTCAACAATAGTTTCTAAACGAATAACAACTCACCCCTAGGCTCCCGTGGGACGTGCCCAACGTGAGAAGCAAGAGATGCTCGAACCATCATTCTGTTCAATTGTTGGGCATTGGCCAAGCTTCAGGCGTCCAAACTCGGGCCTGGACTTTTGAGGAGACCGCGGGCCGATTAATGTGTCGAATTCTCAATGTGCCTTAACAACACGAGTGGGGCAATTCCGGGGGCATTGAAATCCATCCGAACACATGGGGATGGAGAGAAAGGGTGCATCACGCTGCCCAAATTCGGAACCCAATGGGGCGCAACCATGGAGGATAACTGTAAACCGTGGCGGAAACACATCATCCATATCACATTGGCCCGGAATGGGAGGACAATAAATGAGGGCTGACCACTGACCATGTTCGCAACATGGGGCCAAACTCAAATATTGTTGGTCAGTTTTTTGGAACATTGGCCCAGGACAGTAGGCAGACCATAGGTCGAGCATCCATATTGTTAGGGGGTCCCGTCAAACATGAACAGTTCTCCGGAACGTTGGCCCAGAACAGTATGCAGACCATAGGACGAGCATCCGTACTATTAGGGGGTCCCGTCAAACACGAAAGGAAATGAGGGTCCGAACAAGTGGGGACGCAAGGCGTGGAAGGTGGAGTGGTGGCTTGTTCGAACAGAGTCCAACAATCTCGAAATTACGCCACCATGGCGAAGCCGCATTAGGCGGATGTACCAACCTGATCACGGGTCGTCCCAATTTTCAGGAAGGACCTATTTGGCGAGAGAACTATGGCTTCCCATTATTACCATGGGGCATCCCGAACATGCTCGGGGTAGATATCCCGATTACACCACTTCTCATGAAGTCGGGCCGAGGGGCTGACAATAAGGAAGGACAGGGTTTACTAATCCCTGGGGCTGGACCCAAGACGAAATGTCAGGGCGGTCCTACATATCTCATTAGGATGAGAATCAAGCCACACGTAGTTCTTAAAATAAATTTTAACGTCATGTTGGACGAAATACAGTTTAACGTCATGTGGGATGGAATACAGTTTAACCTCATGAGGGATGATATACAGTTTAGCATCATGCGGGATGACATATAGTTTAACGTCATGCGGTACGAAATATGGATCTTAGTTTTAGGTCTTAGAGCTCGGACCATAAGGATCTTAGTTTTAGGTCTTAGAGCTCGGACCGTAAGGATCTTAGTTTTAGGTCTTAGAGCTCGGACCCTAAGGATCTTAGTTTTAGGTCTTAGAGCTCGGACCGTAAGGATCTTAGATTTAGGTCTTAGATCTCTGACCGTAAGGATCTTAGTATTAGGACTTAGAGCACGGACATTAAGGATCTTATTTTTAGGTCTTTGAGTTTGGACCGTAAGGATCTTAGTTTTTGGTCTTAGAGCTCGGACCGTAAGGAAAGGGGAGAAACGGACACATGGCCAGGCGGTTACAAAACTCGACGTGAAGGAGGACCTAATCCCTACTTAACATGTGCTCTCCAGGAAAATGCTCGAGTCGAGGGACCGAACACAGAGGTAGGAGGGACCCGCGGGGAAGTGCCCCAGGCATTCCTACCTATCTCATAAGGATGAGAATCAAGCCATACGTAGTTCTGAAAGTGACATGGTAAGATACCGGTGCTAAGGGAAAAGGGGAGTGCGGGCGTGGCCCTTTCACTAAAAGAAGCGGAATTTGATAAATCCTGTTTGTCTTTTAAGGTGAGTGGTTTTTTTGTTGTGAAGCGACAGACCTAGAGTAGGAGGCCATGGTGTCGCCACAAGCATCAAGCTATTATAGGTGTTGACAAATGGCATGGCATAAAACCAATACCCAACGTGATGTCCTCCACAACAAGGTCACCACAATGCAGTGCCATTTTTCGTCGTGCGGCCGAGACGATAATGTCATAGTTTAAGGTCATATGGTTTGGACCAAGAGCACAGTTTAAGGTCATATGGTTTGGATCATCAGCACAGTTTAGGGTGATACGGTTTGGACCAACAGCACAGTTTAGGGTCATACGGTTTGGGCCAACAGCACATTTTAAGGTCATATGGTTTGGACGAACAGCACAGTTTACGGTCATATGGTTTGGACCAACAACACAGTTTAAGGTCATATGGTTTGGACCAACAGCACAGTTTAGGGTCATATGGTTTGGACCAACCGCACAGTTTAAGGTCATGTGCTTTGGACCAACAACCCAGTTTAAGGTCATATGGTTTGGACCAACAGCACAGTTTAGGGTCGTATGGTTTGGACCAACCGCACAGTTTACAGTCATATGGTTTGGACCAACAGCACAGTTTAAGGTCATATGGTTTGGACCAACTACATAGTTTAAGGTCATATGGTTTGGACCAACATCACAGTTTAAGGTCATATGGTTTGGACCAACAGCACAGTTTAAGGTCATATGGTTTGGACCAATAGCACAGTTTAAGGTCATATGGTTTAGACCAACAGTACAGTTTAAGGTCATATGGTTTGGACCAACAACATAGTTTAAGGTCATATGGTTTGGACCAACAGCACAGTTTAAGGTCGTATGGTTTGGACCAAGAGCACAGTTTAAGGTCCTATGGTTTGGACCAACAGCACAGTTTAAGGTCATGTGGTTTGGACCAACAGCACAATTTAAGGTCATATGGTTTGGACCAAAAGCACAGTTTGAGGTCATATGGTTTGGACCAACAGCACAGTTTAAGGTCATATGGTTTGGACCAACAGCACAGTTTAAGGTCATATGGTTTGGACCAACAGCACTGTTTAAGGTCATATGGTTTGGACCAACCAAGAGAGGAGCCTCGGGAAAAGGGGCCTACGAGGGTTCAACAATCAGGGAGGGGCAGCAGATGCTAGCTCCCAGCTATGCTGGGCCCGAAACGCAACATATGGGAGACTCCTCACTCCCCTAAGGGGATGAAGGTCAAGCTGCACGCAACCCGTAAAGAAGAGACCCAATCACATACTCTAGCGCTCAGATCGCAGGAGCCTCGAGAGACACTGTTACGCAGCTCGGTCTGTCTGATGTGCGGGGATGTACTGAGGGTTAGTTCAATGTGTGTCGCGATTACACCTTGACACGGTGGGGCGGAACATGACATGAACCATGCCACCAACATTCAGGTCCTGGGGAACCGGCGTGATGACTGAGGGTTACTGTTGACCATGTTCGCAACACAGCATCCTTTCGTGTCAGCCTTGGGGACAAACAAATGAGCATCAACCGCTGACCATGTTCGCAACGAAGGATTTTTATCAATTTTTTGTCTGAAACCCTCGGGGGCGTTGGACCATAACGGTAGGAGAGCCCTTGGGCTTTGTATCCAGGCCGTTCTTGGGGGTCCCTCTGGGTATGAAGGATGACGGGGGGCCCGAATGAAGGGGAACACGAAGCTTGGCAAGTGGACGGAACTTGCCTAAGTCGAATCGAGCACTCCAAGTTCTAGACCAGAGTGCCTTGATCACATCAGTAGACCACTGGAAAGGGTCAGAGGGCTCAGTCCGAGAGCGACCAAGAGATGGCGGATCCCTGGGCAAAAGAGGGGGCGTAATGCCAAACACCCTGGGCACCGGGAGATCGTGGGATCTCCTAAGAGATGGGGCTAGACCTGACATCTAGGTGTTCAGGCGGTCCTACGTATCCCATAAGGATGGGAATCAAGCCACACGTAGTTCTTGATATGGGCCTTTAAATGCCATTGGACAGAGGAGGGCTAAACCCTGAGGACAGAGTGCGCGGGGTGCAGCTATTACAAACCCGACGTGAATGGGGACATACTCTCACACCACGCCACGCGACCCTGTGGTCGAAGTCCCAAAGGCGAAAAAGATGTGACAACGGACCTCAAGCAGAACCCAAAGACGAAAGGCCTGGGCGTTATCCCATTAGGATGGGAATCAAGCTAGACGTAGTTATGGCAATACAGTTTAACGTCATGTTGAATGAAATATAGGTCTTAGTTTTAGGTCATAGAGCTCGGACCGTGAAAAGAACGGGCAGAGTTTGGTCACTTCTGGGCTGGACCTGAGATAAAATGTTTGGGCGGTCCTACGTATCTCATTAGGATGAGTATCAAGCCATATGTAGTTCTTGAAATACAGTTTAACGTCATGTTGGATGAAATATAGATCTTAGTTTTAGTTCTTAGAGCTCGGACCATGAACAGAGCAGAACCAAGAGAGGATCTTAGTTTTAAGTCATAGAGCTCGGACCATGGTGCCCAGATGCAGGGCAGAGTGTAGTTTAAGGTCGTGCTGGACCATACAGTTTAAGGTCATGCTGGACCATAGAGCCCAAATGTAGGGAAAAATGCAGTTTAATGTCATGCTAGACCGTACAGTTTAAGGTCATGTTGGACCATATAATTTAAGGTCATGCTGGAACATACATTTTAAGGACATGCTGGACTATAGAGCCCAAATGTAGGAAAAATGTAGTTTAAGGTCATGATGGACCGTACAATTTAAGGTCATGCAGGACCGTACAGTTTACGGTCATGCATGACCATACAGTTTAAGGTCATGCAGGACCATACAGTTTAAGGTCATGTAGGACCATACAGTTTAAGGTCATGTAGGACCATAGAGCCCAAATGTAGGGCAAAATGCAGTTTAAGGTCATGCTGGACCGTACAATTTAAGGTCGTGCAGGACCGTACAGTTTAAGGTCATGCTGGACCGTACAGTTTAAGGTCATGCTGGACCCTATAGTTTAAGGTCATGTTGGACCGTACCTGTTTAAGCAAAGTACTTCATGAGGAACCTGGCATTGGTGGGAGGAGTGATACGCTCACCATCCATAGTCACCAGGGAATACGCACCATTGTGATAGACCTTATGGACAATAAAAGGTCCCTCCCACATTGGTTCCAACTTGGGTGGTTTCCTGCCGGGAATCCTTGGCGCTCTGAGAGCCAACACCAGGTCACCTTGCAAGGAGCGGAGGCAAACCTTCTTATCTATAGCTCGAGCCATCCTGCTCTGATGCCTTTACAGGTTATGTAAAGAGCGAAGCCTACTTTCTTCCAATGCTTCCAATTCTGCTAGACGGATCTCGGTGACTCTGTCCACTGCTTGCTGGTCGTAGACCACCATGCACAATGAGGGCAGCTAAACCTTGATGGGAAGGACGGACTCAGCTCCGTATTCCAGGGAATACGGAGTCACCTAGGTGGAATTGCGAGTCATCGTCCTATAAGCCCAGAGGGCGTTGGGGAGATTGTCTGGACAACTTTTTTTGTTCTGACAAACCATTTTTTGCAGAATGTTAGAGAGGGTTTTGTTAAACGCCTCAATTTGTCCATTCGCCTGCGCATGATAGCGGGAGGTGTGGTTAGAGCGAATTTTATACTTGGCGTACAATCTCTTCAGCTCGGCCGCTTGGAAGTTGGTTCCGTTATCCGTGAGGATAGCGTGAGGTATTCCAAATGGGTGAATGATATTGGAACTCACGAAGTTGGCGATAGAACCAGCCTTGACTTCCCAAAGCGGGGCTGCCTCTGCCCACTTTGAGAAGAAATCCGTGGCGGTTAAGATGAACCGACACTGGCGGGCCGTCACCGGTGGGTAGGGCCCTACGACATCCAACCCCCAGACTGCAAAGGGCCAAGAATACTTAGTAGTATGGAGAGGCTCTGGTGGCCGATTCACAAAGTTGGCATGAACTTGGCACGCATGACACCTCTTGGCATACTCGATGCAGTTTTGGATCATAGAGGGCCAGAAGCATCCCAGTCTCCGAATCTGGTGGGAAAACATTGACCCGGCCTGGTGGGCGCCACAGGAGCCAGTGTGCACTTCCTGCATGACCTGCAGGATCTCAACTCCTTGAAGACAAAGGAGGAGAACACCGTCAAAACCACGCCTGTAAATAAGCTGCTCACGACTGGGACCGATTTGAAGGGTGAAATGCGGCGCGCGGTGCCAGATTCGTTCCCGATCTGCTCGGTCCATCAGAAGATTGTCGTGCAGGAGATATTCAACCAGAGTTGTCCCCCAGTCAGGAACTGTCTCGATCACCATGCCTGGAACCCCGAGGGGTCCTGACGTGGGGGCACCAGCGGTGATATGGTTCACTCGCGGGCCACGACCGCCCTACGGGATAACAGGAGAAATGACTCTTCGGTGCGCCACGTTGATGATTAGGTCATCCTGTTCGGGCTCCGCGAGTGACACGGTCAGGCTGGCCAAAGCATCTGCTCGACTGTTCTGCGACCGAGGAACGTGAATGACATCTGGTCGGGAGGGGAACATAGCCATTAGATAGAGGGTGAACTCCAGCAACAACATGAGTTCTGGCTTCCTAACAGCATAGTCATCGTTAACCTGCTTGATGACTAGCTCAGAGTACCCTTTCACACACAGATGGGGCACGTTAACCTCCAGAGCCAAATCGAGGCCAGTGATGAGGCCATGATATTCTACCTCATTGTTGGTACAGCCTTCTGACAATGAGAAAGAATATGGAAGAACGGCTTGCTCCGGTTTGATGAAGACGATACCCAGGCCCACTCTGTTAAGACTAGGATCGTTGAGCCTTATACCAGTAGGGCTTTGGGAGGCACCATCAAAGTGCATCTGCCAACATGGGGTGGCATGATCGACTGAGAGGATTGCCTCATCAGGAAAGACCAAATCCACTGGCTGGTCCGCAGAGGTTGGATGAGTAGCTAAGAAGTCTGCCAATGCCTGTCCTTTGATGGCCTTCTGAGGTACGAACCTAATGTCGAACTGCTGGAGGATCACCGCCCAGCGTGCCAATCAGCTGGTCAACATAGGCCGAATCAGGATGTATTTCAACGGGTCTACCCAAGAGGCCAGCTATACCTCGTGGTGCTGCAAGTAGTGCCGCAATTTCTGTACAGCGAATACAAGCGCCAGATAGCTCTTCTCGATGGGAGAGTATCTAAATTCCGCGTCGAGGAGCATGCGGCTGGGGTAATAGAGGCTATTCTCCATTCCCTCGTTGTTCTTCTGGGCGAGAAGGGCGCCGAGGGATCGCTACAGGGCGGTCACGTAAAGGACCAGCGGTTTTCCGGGAATGGGTGGCATCAGGACCGGAGGTGGAAGCAGATACTGCTTGATTTCCTCAAAATCGGTCTAGCACTCTTCATCCCACCCATAGGCGGAACCTTTCTTCATGAGCTGAGAAAAGGGCTTACACTTTCCGGCCAGATTCGCAATGAATCGGTGTATATAGGCTAAGTGTCCTTGGAGGCCTCGAAGATCCCGAATATTACTCGGGGGAGGCATCTGACTGATGGCATTAATCTTCTCGGGGTCGATCTCGATACCTCGATACCTGACGATGAAGCCAAGAAAGTTTCCAGAGGTGACCCCGAAGGCACAACTCAACGGGTTCATCTTCATGTGAAGAGATTGGAGCAAACCGAACACTTTCTCAAGATCTTTGAGATGGTCCTGGCGCTGACTAGATTTAACCACCAGGTCATCTACATAGAACTCCACCAATTTCATGAGGATCAGCTTGAATATGCGGTGCATAGCCCGTTGATAGGTGGCACCCGCATTCTTTAGGCCGAAGGGCATAAACCGATAGCAGAAAGTACCTTGGGGGCCCTGAAGGTAGTGAACTCTTCATCCTCGGGGACCATCCAGATCTGGTTATACCCGAAGTACCCATCCATGAAGGAGAGGGCTTGGAACCCAGTCGTTGCGTCAATCAACAACTCTATCACGGGAAGGGGAAAGTCATCCTTCAGACATTGGCGATTAAGATAGCGGAAGTCGATGCATACCATGATCTTCCCATTCTTCTTCCTGACGGGCACAATTTTTTCTAGCCACCTGGGGTACTGGACTTCCCTGACGAAGTTGTCCTTAATGATCTTATCAACTTCGGCCTCACCCATGGTACCGTGAAAGGGGTGCATTTTTCTGGGAGGCTGCTTGAACCCGCGATGGTTTGCTGGGAGGCCAAGCTAGTGGATGGATACCTGGGGATCTAGTCTCGAAATCTCGTCATAATTCTAGAAAAACACATCACGGTGCTGTCTGAGGATGTCTATGTACCATTTCCGTTCCTCGGGAGGCATAGTGGCGCTGACCAATGTGGGTCTCGGGTCCGCCTCACTACCATGGTTTACCTGTACGAGCTTTTCGACCGTGGAGGAGACGCCCTCCTCAAAGGAAGGAGGAGCATCTTCCATGTCTTATTCTCCTCTTGGGGAAGGATCATCCATGGGGGGAGCCATTTTGGGGCTACTCGACCCTGATGGTGAGCTAGCACCGGCTTGGGTGGCATAGGTCGTCACGACGGGAGACTCATGCACCGCGGAGACCGTAGCGACAAAGGCGGTTGATCCAATCCCATCTGGCCTATGGCCCAAGGGGCCATGCTTTATGACATCGAAGTAGTGGTGTCACGTTGGCTTGAGCCGGTCGATCCCGGCTCGGCGAAACAGGCACGTATGACGTACTTCCATTGACATAATCCCAACGTCCCGATATCGTATGGGGGTAGGAGGCTCGGGGATCACCTGGTCCTGGTTGGTGTAAGAGTACGAGGTGATTTCCCACCATCGCTTAGACCCGGAAATATACATTCCTCTGGTACCTGAGAAAACAAAGCACTCTCCCATATCGGGAGTCATGGCCTCCAACCGATGGACTATGAAGACATATGCATCATCCAAACCTATCTAGGGATCACTCGCGACAACGGTGGGCTCAACCTCACCTGCCAGGATCTGCTTGTCCTTGCTCTTGTAATAGTCAGTGTCCAGGCAACGAGCTTCCCAAGAGGCAAACAGGGACGCATATCCTTGGAGCACACCCACTCGACCCTTAAGGGAGTATTTGAGGCACTGATGGTATGATGAGGGAACCGCTGCGGGAAGATGGAGCGACGACCTTCCCATCAACGCGTTGTAGGCAGTGTCCTGGGAGACAACCATGAATTCAGTATTGGAAATTAAGCCGTCGAACTGGGTCTTCAGACGAATCTTTCCGAGTGGAGTTGTCTCGGTCCTATCATACCCCTGGATTCTGAGGTCGGAGGGATTTAAATCATCCTCAGACAACCCCAGTTTTCGCAGTGTCTGAGTTGGGATCAAGTTAATCCCAGAAACCGTGTCGACAAGACAGCGATGGACTTCCACACCATTGAACTGGCCGGTGATGTACATCGGGCGGATGTGCCCCTGTATGGGGGGGGGGTCTTCATCTTCACTGGAGAATGAGATAACCTCCTGCCATTCGGCGTTCTCAACCACCTCAGTGTGGAAGGCTTCTGCGGACGCTACCTCCGTTTCAAACTAGAGGGGGCTCCATAGAGCCTCGGTGAGCACCTCACGCATTTCAGACGACAGGAGGGGGGCCTCAATGATGGAAATCCTCGCCGGAATGTTGGCCAGATGCTTCAGGACATCATACTTTCATGCCAAACACGAGCTTCTGCTTACAGGAGGTCGCTTTGTGATAAGGGGCATGACGGGCCCTGCTGGCGGGACCGGTGACTGACTGGTACTAGGCATGTCCCGCTGTTCACCAGCTGAAGCTTGGGAGGTGGCTTCCATGCTAGGACCGGAAGGCCGTAGTCGGCCAATGGCAGGGCTGGGCTGGTTGCGATGTGGGCAAGGCGATTCCGCCCGATCCAGCAACACAAACGGTGGTGGAAGCGAACCTGTTGTCACCGGATGAGGGAGCCGCGAGTGCTGCTCTCTACACCGGGCCTGCTACCTGCTCTCGGTAGCATGCACGACATGACTGGAGGTGACGACTGCCATGCCCCGGCGATTCACGTAGCCACGGCTCCGTCGATGTTGGCGACGGCTAGGGACATTGGGGAGGTTCACTGAAGCGTACCCCGGGCTCTCGGGGAGGTTCACCCGGCGCTCCTTGTCATCGGGAGCCACAAAGGGATTTACCAACTCTACGATGTTAACCGAAGCGTACCCCGGGCTCTCGGGGAGATCCACCTGGTGCTCCTCACAGTTGGGAGCCAAGAAGGGATTTACAAACTCTACGGTGTTAACCGAAGCGTACTCCGGGATCTCGGGGAGATTCACCCGGTGCTCCTCGTCGTCGGGAGCCACAAAGGGATTTACCAACTCTACGGTGTTAACCGAAGCGTACCCCGGGCTCTCGGGGAGATTCACCTGTCGCTCCTTGTCGTCGGGAGCCACACAGGGATTTACCAACCCTACGGTGTTAACTGAAGCGTACCCCGGGCTCTCGGTCGAGGAGTCATCCATTGCCGGACATGGTCTCGGAGGGATCCCCATTTCTGGAGGCATGAAATCGCCAAGCGTATGAGAAGACGACGGCAATGGCAGGGCGTGTTCATTCTTCTTGCGCCTCCGCCTTCTCTTCTGGGAAGAAGTAGGCTGGGACGACGATGCCGAAGCGGCGCTCGGAGATTCGGAGGTCTCTGGCTGGTCCAGGTGGGCACGGTTGATGCCATGGGCACGAGCGACCGTCATGCGGGCCATCCAGTCATTATAATTCTGGGACCCACAGTCGGAAACCTTTTCCCATGCATCCCCATCGTCACTACTGCCGTCTGATCCCATGAAGACACCTGCCACCTGTGCCGGGGCTGGGCCGAACCTGACTATGTTGTTGTCAATCTAGTCTTGCAGCCAGTCCTTGAACACATAGCATTGTTGGATGGTGTGTCCCAGGAACCGATGATAAGGGCAGTAGTTAGGGCGATCCGTGAGACACGCCTCTTCTGGCTTCCGACACTCAGGCAGCCGCATGATCCTCTGCTCCAAGGCGCTATGGAAATAACAGGGGACCTGGGCCTCGCCCAACGAGTAAGCCTGGTTCCTTCTTCCTAGAAAGGGGACTCTTGGGGTCTGACCATGGACAGGGACTGGAGGAGAAGGACGAGGAGGCGGAGCCGGATTACCTCGCTTAGGTGGTGGCGGTGCGTTACATGGAGGCGCCTTCCGATTTTGAGGCGGTCGCTACTGGGCCAGAGGCTGTGGGGGTGGACCCCTATGAGCCTGCTGAGGGGGCCTCACCGGAAGCAACTCTAGCTGTCATGGGGGCCTCTATCTGTGCCACAGCAGTGGGCTCAACTCCGGTGGCTCTCCTTGCAGAGATCACATGAGGCAGTGGGCGTGCCTGACTAGCCTGTTGTAGGGCTTTTTCGAGGCGCTGAACCTTGTCCGAGAGGTCCCAGAACCCTCCAGGGTAATTTTGCTTGATCAGGGAAGGAACCAACTCTGCCTTGACGTTCCCCACACACATCGTCAGTAATTTCTCCTGAGTCAGTGGCATGTTAAGGGAGTACGTGAGCCCCTTCCACCGGGCTACGAAGTCCGCGACTCGCTCGTCGGGCCTTTGCTTGCACCTGAAGAGGACTGCAATGTTCGTCTTCCGGGTTGTGGAACTGAACTGGTAGAGTAATTTTCGGTGAAGGTCCTCTTAGTTAGTCACTGATCCAACAGGGAGATGGTTGTACCAAACAAACGCAGGTCCTTCCAGTGTCTGAACGAAGCACCGGAGCTTGGCAGCCTCCTGCTGCGCCGGAGTCCCCAACATAGGCCCGCACATCGAGTTGAAGTGGAACAAGTGTTGTGGCGGGTCACCAGTCCCATTAATGGGGTAAAAAGTGCGGTTCCCAAATCCCGGCGGGGCCGGCATGTCATCCACCAATGCGGGGTATGGCTTGCCATCCGGTGGGATCGCCACCTGCCGAGTTTCCAGGGCCTCCAAGAGAGCGATGAGTACTTCCATCAGATCATCCGGATGCGGATTCATGTACTGATGGGGATCTCTAACCACAAGAGCATTGCCAGGCTCTTCGATATGATAGTCGCGCTCAGCGGCTCGGGGGGCAGCTGGCGAAGCGACTCTCGGAGCGGCGGGAGGAAACCGAGAAGGGTCTCCCAGGTTGCCTCACTGCTCGGGAGGGTTCGGCGAAACATATCGCGCCCTCTTTCCATGGGCTCCAGTGTCTCCCCTTTCGGCAAACACGACACTGTCACGGTTGCCCGGGGGGATCTCAGCAAGGGGTAGATGCTCCTGCCCCTGCTGTCCTGGTCTAGGGTTGTCGTAGACAGGCTGCCGTTATGCAATGCATTCGTCTAGGAGCTCATCAACCAGCCTGTTTTGCTCGGCTAGTTGTTAGCGCAACATGGCCTTCTCGGGATATTCCTCTGCCTTTAGCACTTAGGCAGATGGGTCGGCGAGTTTGACAGACCCGACGGGCTCTTTACCCTTGCAGATGTTTCGGCTCAGTGCCAGTGCCTCCATGGGTACAGGAAGGCCTAGGAGGCTCCTCTGTTGGCAAGTAATCCTCCCAGATGGGTCCAGTAGCGGGCTGTTCTCAGGGGATGAGTCCCCGTCGAGGGGCTCCACAAGGTTTCCCTCATCTAAAGGTTCAACCATGTTGACTGCTACTACCCTTAGCGATGTTCCATCTAGGCCTCCCAGTAGATCGGGCTTCCAGCGGATCGCATAGACGAGGAGAGCAGCGTACTACCCCCACACGCGGACGTGTATGTGGGGGGTGGCCTCCTCAATAACTCTGCGGAGTACTTGAAAACTCTGGACGCGTTGTTGCTAAAGGGCCTCATGGAGGCCCAGCGACTCGGGGTGCCGGACCGTGGGGAGTGCTGCTAGGTCAACCCGGCAGCACTGCTCACCAATCTTCTCGAGATGTGCTTGGATCTTGGGATAAGGTGCTAGCTGATGACAGAGGCGGGAGTGAGTCACCCAAAGAATCTGGCGGAAGCATTCAAACTCTCTCGTGGTGAGTGACTCTGGCACATCAAAACCCGATTCTGCGACCGGCCAATACTTCTCTGGGAAGTGGCCTGCTGCAGGAACGATCCTGAAGCTCCACGGCTCCGGCTCGGGGTCTGGAACTTTCCGCCCCTGCTCGTCCACCGAGGAAATTCAGCGAATTGGCAATGGCGCCGAGGCAGGCTGTCGAGGCGGTGGGCTGGCCGGCGGGGAATACGGCTAACAGGTTGATTGGCCGCTGATCCCTGGGTCATCCTCCCGGGGTTGAAGTGCCCTGGCCGCCATGTCGCGATAGGATGGGCTGGTGGATGCGCCTCCTGTCACAATGTCGGTGCTCGCCGAGGGTGTGTCGCCTCGTGATCCTTTAGTCGGTCCACAGATAAGCTCCTCACCCTCCCCAACAGGGGAAGGAGGTGCTTCCGAGGAGATCAGCGGCAACTACGGGCTTGATCCCTGGGGGTACGCCAAATCCTCTTCCTCCTAGATATACCTTCTAAGGGAGGAGGGAATCATACGGATCTCGCATTCGGGGAGTACGAGACTGACGCGCCGCTTCCCCATCCCTACCCTCAACTCTAAAGGTTGGGGGGAGGTTCTATCGTCGAGTCGTACTCTACCTCAGAATCCGAGAAACGGACAGGTCTGATTCCCGTCCGGACTCCCCTGACATTCCTCCTACGGTGACGATGCCCGGCCTTCCTTCCCCTGGGTATCTCCTCGGGATAAGGACGACTTCCATCATGGGGTCCCCCGGCCACAATAGAGCTGGGGCAGAGGGGACCGAAGGCCGGGGTGCGAGCAGCACCAAGACAGATGTCGAAAGGGACATGGGGAGGACCTCCATGTGAGTGAGCGACTGGATACACAACGACTCCATGCTCGCGACCAGCGGTAGGGGGAGTGACCTCATACCCCATGTAGTTGGTGGAAGGAGTCATACTCGGAGCATAGTCGTCGCAAAGAAGCTTTCGGCTTCCCAGATCGGTGGAACAGAATGAGCCTTCCTGGTGAGCGGCACTACTGCGGATTGGTCCGCAGTGGCCATTGCCAGTGTCCACGACCAGGAGATTCGACCTAACCTGCCTGCAGGGCGGTCGGGGTTTCGATCCCAAACGGGCATGCAGCTGCCCCTGCTGAACATGCGCATGGAATTGGGAATAGGAGTCAGCAGTGGCTGGGGCCACAATGGTTGCTGATGCTGGTGCCCCAGGACGGGAATTCTCCCCCACTCACTCCCGACGCTGGCATCGAGTCAGATGGGCCGGAGCCGGTGGTGCGGGCATGAAGATTTCCTGCTCCTCGGCTCGGGGAGTCGGGAGGCGGCATCGACGCAGCCTGGCGGGGGTTCTTGCCAGTAACCCCTGTGATGGATCGCTGATCGGGTGGACCCGGACATCCCCCACCTCATTGGCGTAGGGGAGGGATGTGTCACAGCGCTCCGGGGATAGACTCCAGAATCGGTTGAACGTCGGCGTGGGGAGCGGCGGCTCGTTTCACGGCCCTCGAGGGCAGCGATGGTGGTGAGGCGCGGCCGCCTCCAGACCCATGCGGGCCATGCCCCTGGTGGGGATGACTCCTTCCTCGTCATACCTATGAACCAGGTTATTGATCACCCTCTGTTGGATGATTTCTGACGGGGAGAGGGGGCGCAAGCGCCTGGCTGCTACGGCGGTCGAAGTCGAAGCGACCATGGGATATGTGGGACCGCGTGAGGTAGCCGCGTCGGTACTGCCCCTGCCCCTGCGCTGGTGGGCAGGTGGCGATAGAGCTCCGAATGCAGTGATCTGATTCCTAGAAACAGGGAGATGAACCCATTAGTATAAACATGAAAGGAGATCAACAACCAAGGCCCAGCGTCATTCTGTCTTCCATTGTCAGCGAGAGGGATCCACGCTGATGACGTCATAGGACGGAGTAGTCAATGCCCTGACGGCCTTGACCCCTGGCGTGTTCATGTCCTGGTGAGGGTTACCCGGACCTGGTGACATGCTATTATTCCAATGCTCCAACGGCTACCATTCCCCGTGTTGAGGAGAAGAGCTTCACGCCGAGTTCACCATTTTTTGTTTCCGACGCTTTCGTCGGGGCGCGCGCGCCCGTCCCCCAGGGAGGGCGCGCTTCTTGTGGCCCCACATTCCCACTTTCCAAAGGCGGGCGACATCCATTCCTTGTTCCAGGACATCTGCTCCTTGATCGAAACCGGGATGATGGGATGTCGGTTCTTCCCACCGTGGATTCCTCCTCGGAGCTCATTACCTAGTCCGGGTCTCCCTTATAGATTTAAGACAGGTTCGTGAAGCTCATTCCCAGTGCCATATCTACATGGACGCCAGTTAATTAAACTGCTTCCATCAAGACGCTCCAAGGGGTCTTGTTGGGACAGCAACCTGAGGTGAGGAGAATGGTCATGTTGGGGCATCGCCGGCATGTCTGTCTTGGGTCCCTTATCACAGGGCTTCTCGAGGGCGCGGAAATCCGAGGCACCCCACATCGAACATGGGGAATGTGTACCATCTGAGGCTTTCCTCAGCTTGCTGTGTTTTACACGAGGTATGTCGCGAGTTTAACGCCTTGCGGAGACGGATTGGGTTGAAGGATCCCTAGGGGGGAACACCGATGTTGGGGCCAACATGTGGGCGGCTTCCCATATGTCATAGAGTGGAAAAGGGTGGCATGATCTCACCGGGATGTGGCGGCCCGGGTAAGGATCAGGATGGATGGTGGAGTGAGGCATGGGGCTTACGTTATGAGACGGCCCAAGAGGGGGGATAAAATTTAACGTCATGCGGGATGCGATACAGTTTAACATCTTGCGGTATGGAATACGGTTTAACGTCACGTGGGATGGGATACAGTTTAACGTCACGCGGGACGGAATACGGTTTGACGTCATGCGGGACGGGTTACAGTTTAACGTCATGTGGGACAAAATACATTTTAATGTCATGCGGGACGGAATATTTGGGGCTTATGCTCTGAGGCATCCCAAGGTGGTCGGGGAACCGACATGGAGAGGTCAGGACGACCGGGTGGTGGGCTTGAACCTAGTGGAGTCTTTCTACGTACCATGCGTTAGCACGGATCAAAGTCCACGTAGTTCGCTGGGATGGGGCTTACGCTCTGGGGCGGCCTATAAGAGGATTTCATGGTCGATGCGCACTCTAATCCCACGTGAGTCATGCTCGGTTTGAGAAACAAGAGGCAGAAGGGACCAGACGATCACGTCATAAAGGGTGCGTCCGTGAGAAACAGAATGGGGATTACGCGTTGAGCGGCCAAAAGAGGAAATAGGGGCTTACGCATGGTTAGCGGACATTGGGGTCGGGGATTACTCCAGGGTGGAGGCCCGTGGTGCGACAAAGCGCAGTGGGAAGAATCCACTGGCCTTGGCAGGGGGGATGTACAAAGATGCACGGGTGCAATCATCCGCAAGAAAGGTTAGGGGCTTACGCTCTGAGGCAGCCCTTCCCCCGCGGACAAATGCCGCTCCGACAAGGAGGATATCATTCCATGGGAGGAAGATTCCATTCCCGTGGAGATGAGTGGGCGTAAAAAAAGTCCAAGCTGGGGGACCCGACGTGCGAAGCACGGGGTCAGACCACAATTTAACATCTTGTGTTAAGGACGAGGTGTTTAGCAGTTTAACGTCCTGCAGCTTCGACGAGGTGGGTTCTCTCCACACCTCTAGGTCTTACATGCCCAACGCCCTCTACCCCTTGTGCAAGGGAAGGCATCGGCAAGGCCATGGTGAAGGGGGGCCGCAGGGCAAGCCACCGGGGGGTCCACGTTAGCGTGGCTACGCGAAGAAGCAATAGCCGTTAGCGTGCCTATGCGGAGAAGCATAAGGCAAAGCAACGCAACGGTAAACACGGCCCGGGGGACCTTGAGGTTACTTCGCACGAGCCTAGAAGGTCATGCGGGAAAACAACGCATGGCGCGCATGCCCGAAAGGGGAGACATCAGGTGCCGGTGCAGGGGGCAGCCAAGGGGCGTCAAGGTGAGGGGTCCTGGGATTTGCGCACAAAAGGGACGAATCGCGTGCAAAACACTGGGACGGTGCGCAATTGGAGTAATGGAATTGCGCGAGAAGAGGGAATTACGCGCAAGGTTTTGTGCGCCAGGCAGGGGATTGTGCGCACGGACCACGGATTGCGCGCAAGTGGGGAAACTGGGGGAAGGGGCAAAGTCACTAAAGCCGGTGGAGTTGCGCGCAAAGGCAAACTCCGGGGAAAGGTTGCGCGGAATTCCGGATTACCTAGATGTCATATTTCACACAGGGGGAGCCGAATTGCGCGCACGAGAGTCACTTCAGATTCTTCAACCCCCAAATGGTTCGGGGTCACCTTATATTTATAGAATACCTCCGGCGCGAAATCCAGGCGACGCGCGAAATTTTCCGCGCCGGGAATCGCTTGCGCGCAAAATCTCGCCGCGGAGAACCGGGGTGCGCAATTATTGCGCGCCTCACCGGTCCAATTCCGCGAATCCCGTGAGTACTCCGCGCACATAACATTTTTGCACGCGGATCCCCCTTTATTTCGTGCACCACTTCCCGGGCCTCCGGATCGGGCCTCTGACTCCGAATATGACTTCGCTTCGTCCTTTCGAAACTCCCTCCAAGAGTTTCGATCTTTTTTCGGTGTCAACACACGCCGTGTAATTTTTCTAGAAATTTTTGAGAAATAATATTATTTATTTAATTAAATAATATTTGGTGTAATTCGATTGGCGCATGTCAGGTAATAATAATAGAAAACAGTTATTATTAGACATGGGGTATTACTAAGAATTAAATTAAATGAATAAATTATTTTGGTTAATTAATTCAATTTATTAATATATGTAATTAAACATCATAATTATATATTTATCATTAGCCTAGACATTTTTTCGGGGTTGTGAACAATGGATTTTGAAAAGATATCTTGCCATTAATGAATTCTTTTTCCACCAAGAAGGCTCTCAATCTACGTGAGAGAAATCCACCTCCACCAGATCAAGGTGATCGAAGGAAGACATCGCATGTGAAGGATCATCCCCTATAGAACCTGAAGATCCCTTATGTGATGTCCAGTGACACGTGGAGCATGTGTGGATCAATTCTATAGGAATCCTACACTTGGATTCTTTGACGCAATGAAAAGATCTGAATGTATCATGACTAGAATCATCAACAACAAATGAATACCATCAAAGTAATTCCTGTCAAATAATTAAATTAATTATAACCATCATATGATAATCCTATATATGGTTCTGGGACTCCCCTATTTTTTTCATTCTATTCTGAAGATCCGACGTTTTATTATCGGGACGGATCCCAGATTAATCATTGTTAACAATAATATTAATGTTGAGTACACCAACCAACGCACTTCCACTATGATTGAAACCTTCATGTGGTATCAGAGAATTCATATCACTGATTATAATTATTATTATTTTCCTTGGTGATTTACACATTTATTAATTTTGTTGTTTGAGTTTTAAGTTAAGCGTTCATTAATTCTGAATCTCGTGATCTGTTACACCTCTCTCATTTTTCGTTCACCTTAAAAAAATAATTTTTTATTATAATTTTGATTAAAATAAAATAGAGGATATCATCTAGAGGTGAAAAATGGTCCTTTCCGTACAACAGCAAAATAACTGACGTGTATTCGGATGCACACACCGTGTAGTCTAGGTTCAATGCATCAGACTATTCTGCCAAATCAGGTCGTGTGTTGGAATATTTCTATGTCATAAATGACACAAGTTGTGTACATCTAACTACACAGCATGGATTATGGTGTTGCATGTCTTGGAACACTTTTTTCCTCCATATGAGGTCCTCTATTTTATTTTAATAATAATTAAAATAAATATTTGTTTCCTTATGGTAAACGTGAAACGAGAGAGGAGGAACAGATCTTGAGATTCAGATTTAAAGAACAATTAATTTGAATTTAAATAACTATATTACAAAATGTGTAAACCACCAATGAAAAACTAAATAATTATAATCAATGATATGAACGCTCTGATACAACTTGTAGGTTCCGGGCATTGCATAAGCGCATTGGTGGGTGTACCCAACATTAATTTCAGCGTTAACAACGATCAATCTGAGATCTGTCATGATAATAAAATGTCGGATCTTTGAAATAGAACAATCAATAAAAAATAAAGAGGGGAGTCCCGGAACCATAGATATGATCATCATATGTCGGTTATAATTAATTAAATTAATTAACATGATTTACCTTGATTGAATTCATTATTCTTTGATGTTTTTGGTCACAATCTGATTTGATCTGTCATTGCGTCGTAGAATCCAATTGTAGTAATCCTCTTGTGGTGATTCACACATTCTCCATGTATCTCTGGACATTAATGAAGGGATCTCTGAGTGCTAGCGCGAAGTTCCTTCGCTTGCATTATATTCCTTCGATCGGCTTGATTCGGTGGAGGTGGATCTCTCTCTCATATCTTGAGAGAGTTCTTGTTGGAAAAACAATTCTCTCTTGGATTTAGAGATTTTCCGAATCCATTGTGCTCAACCAAACAAAATTGGTAGGATAATGAGAAATATATAATTGGTATTTTTAATTACATAGAACAAGAAAATGAATTCGTTACCCAAAAGCGTTTATTTATTTTATTTAATTCTTAGTAATACCCCATGTCTAATAATAAAAATTGACTATTATTGTCACCTGACATGCACCCAGTGAATTACACCTAATATTATTTAATTAATAAAATAATATTATTTCTCATAAATTCCCATAAAAAATACCGGCATTTTATATTTAATAGAGACAGCATGTACTTTTATTTTCCCATTTTTCAATATTTCCTCCACCACATTAATCAGACCTTGAATAATGGATATTCATTTCTAAAATAATTAACAGTGAATTATTCACTATTAAATACATATTATTTATTCCACAATATATTCTCTCGAATAACTAGTTTCTAAATAAATGAGAATAGGTATCCCTAAATAATTATTAAACCAGAACAAGGAATAATTCTTATTTAACATGATAAATTATTATTTAACTGAGATACATGGACACACTTAGTGTGTGACCCTCTAGGCCTCTTTCCTAGTAGAATTAGGAGGAGACTTCATAATTTCCATGGTTAGTGTCTAGAAACACGCCAAGGCTCCCGTTGAGAAAGAATTTAATGCCGCAATGACATGTCACCTCCTATGAACGCTTACCATGTAATGTAATACCTTTGTCTCAATATCTCGAATTAGGAAGGTTTCAGGATTGTGTCATCAAACCATTTACTTGATTATTATTTTATTGAATTTCTGGAATTGAACATCCCCATTCCTCAACATGGCCATTGATTTAATCAGGATATATCAATTCCATAAAATGTATTTAGATATCTACTTCTATTATTGAATAAAAGGTAAGAATCATTTCTCACATTATCTATTAATTTAGTATCACTAGTGACGCACCCATTTTATCCTTACTCACTTCAAACAGTGTTCCGTCACAGTTTTTTTCAATACATCCATGTGCGTGAGTTGTTATACCCATTAAAAATCATCTTAATGTCTAAGGACCAATACACACATCTGTAGATATGAAAATCCAATGACAACATGAAATGTGGATTTCCTACTAGAGGGTTACATTCTCATAATATCCTCTTGAATATTACAAAGGTAACAAACCCTGAGAAGGTTCTGAAATGTTTTATGAGTCCTCAACCCTAATGGCATATATTATTTGTGTGCCTCGAATAACATCATGTGACCATAGAAAATATTTTCAAGAATAGTGTTATGGAACTTACAGGTTATCATCATAGTAGGGATCTGCAATGACCCTTCAATAGAACAAATTTCTTTAGGACATTATCACTTGCATTGTCACATAGAAGACCAATCATGATTTTATAATGTATTTATTAAGGAATAAAGTACAAAGAAGATGGTTCTAGTCCAGTAACTCCATCAGTGTTCATGTCTCAAAACATGTTTGATGATTATATGAAACATGTGAGACAATTATGGGTTCCCAAAGCATTAATTTATAACCTCTCTGATCCTAAGAAAATCCGGGTACCAAAGTCACCCTACACATAATCAATTTTGTAGGAAAATTGACTGAAGTGCTCCAGTAAAACTCTATGGTACATGGATAGTGGATGTTCAATAAACATGACATGAGACTACTCATGCTTCAAGAGACAAATTAAAGATGATGGTGGACATGTAACATTTAGTGTTAAATCAAAAGTGAAGATCGTCATCATAGGCTAGATTGGTAACCCTAATACTATATAAATTTCCAAAGTACTTTTTGTTGATAGGTTAAAATATAATTTATTGAGTATCTCATGAGTTGTGTGATGATGGATTCAATGTTATATTTTAAAATTATGCATGTAATGTTTTTAATTATAATAATTTTCTAATATTCACATCTCTTAGAAATGAAACTATATATTCTGTTGATTTAAACTCTTTAGCTAAGAAAAATATTTCATGTTTAAATGCTTTATGAAGGGAATCCTGGATATGGCATAGAATATTAGGACACTGCAATGTGCACATACTGAAGAAACTAACTAGGAATGGTTTAGGTAGAAACTTACCTAAATTGGAATTCCCTCTTACCAAAGTGTGTAATCCTTTTCAAAATAGAGAACAATTGAAATATTCGTTCAAACCAATGAATGAGGTTTCTACTTATAAACCACTTGAGTTAGTTCAAATGGATTGGTTTGGACAAAATAGAGTTTCATGTTTAAATGGTAAGCACAATGTTTATGTTCTTGTATATGATTTTTCTAGATATACGTTGGTATAATTTCAAGATCACAAAAGTGAACCATGATTTTAATTCATTAAATATTCCAAGTCTGTAATAAATCATAGTGGACTTAGAATTAAGACGATTAGAATTGATCTTGGTCGTGAGTATGAAAATCTAGATTTTGAATCTTTTTGTTCACAAAATGGGTATTATCACAATTTCTCTGCTCCTAGAACACCTCAACAAAATGGAGTTATAGAAAGAAGAAATAGGACACATCGTGAGATTTTATGGACTATGCTAAATGATTATAATCTACCTATCTATTTTTTGGATGAAGTTGTTAATATATCCTGTTAAATTATCAATTGAGTCTTAATTAGACATGTTCTTAAGAATACCCCTTATGAGATCTAGAATAATAGGAAGACTAAGGATAATTACCTTATAGCTTTTGGTTTCAATGTATTCATCCATATCACTAATAACAATATTGACATGTTTTCTTCCAAAAGTGATGAAGGAATTTTCCTAGGTTACTCAAACTCTAGTAATGATTATTGTGTATTCAATAAGAGAATGTAATGTGTGGAAGAATCTGTTCATGTCAAATTTTATGAGAGTGATCCACAAGAACCCAAAACCTATGTTGAACATCTTGAGGAAGATATGTCAATTCCAGACCTTAATGATAAAGATAGTAAACCCTTAGTGAAGACAACCAGATCTGTATATCATCCTGAATTTGTGCATAGTGAATATGAACCAATAGAAAACCATGAGAGGTCTAGTTAAACTCCTTCTAAAGGTATTAGAACTATCAAGAATCATCCTTTAGATTCTTTATTAGGTGGTCTAAATAGAGGAACACAAATGAGAGATTCTCTATTAAACCAGGTTGAACATCAAGCCTTTCATTCACAACATGAACATAAAAATATTGACAATGAAATCAATGATGAATTTTGGGTGATATTTATGAAAAAATAATTAAATCATTTGGAATGAAACAAGGTCCTGGAATTAGTAGAAAATCCTAAAGTCACATTGTACATAGGCACTAAATGGGTGTTTATAAATAATGTCCATCAATCTAGAATCATAGTTAGAACTAAGGATAGGCTAGTTTCACTAGAATAGAGTCAGGAAGAATGAATATACTATGAAGAAACCTTTTCACATGTAGCTAGATTAGAAGCCATTAGGAATCTACATGCTTATGAATCTCATCTGAATTTTAAACATTATCAAATGGATGTCATAAGTGCATTTATAAATTGGTACATAGTTGATGATGTATTTTTGGATCAAACTCCTGGTTTTACAAATTCCCATTTTTCAAATCATGTCTTCAAACATTCAAAAGCACTATATGGTCTAAAAAAATCTCCAAGATCTTGATATGATAAACTTAGTTCTTTTCTTATTTCAAAACGTATAACTAAAAGAATAAAAGATCCTACTCTTTTTATTAAAAGGATTTCCAAAGATGATTTAAAAGTACAGATTTATGTATGTGATATTATTTTTGGATCCTCTAACAATTCATTATGCACTAATTTCTCAAAAATGATGCTAGATTAATTTGAAATGTGTTTATTGGGGGAACATAAATTTTTCATTTGATTTTATAATTTTTTTTAAAAATATTAATGTTTTAATTAAAAGTAAATATAAAAAGAAACATTTAAAATGTTTTGGTTTGGACAACAATAATGGTAGTGATACAATAATGAGTACCCCTTGTATGTTCGATGATGATAAAACTGGGAAACATGTGGATCAAACCAATTAAAGAGGTATGATTTGGAGTGTGCTCTATCTTACTGCCAGCAAACCTGATATTATGTTCAGTGTATGCATGTGTGCTTGTTTTCGTGAAAATCCCAAAGCATCTCATTTAACTAATATTAAATTTATTTTCAAATATCTCAAGTATAAAAAAATCATAGGACTGTTTTATCCAAGAGGAAAATAATTTTATTTAATAAGTTATTCGGATGATGACTTTTCTGGTTTCATGTTACGTAGAATGAAAAGCTTAGGAACATGTCACAGTTTAGGAAATTCACTAGTATCATGGTGTAGTAAGAAATATTATTTTTTTTCATTGTCTACTGTTGAAGTTGAATATATAGCTACTGGTAGTTGTTGTGCTCAATTGGCTGATATTTTCACAAAGCCTTTGAATTCTAAAACTATAAATTACATAAAACATGATTTTGGTGTGATAAACTTTTATGGTTAGGAAACTCACTGTTGGACCTTGCCATTAGGAACCTCACCCTTAGACCTCACTGTTGGAACCTCATAATAGGCCTAACCATTGGATCCTCACTGATATACCTAATCGTTGGAACCTCAGTGATAGACCTCATCAATGGAACCACATTAATAGACCTCACCGTTGGAACCTCAATGATAGACCACAAAGTTAGGGACCTCACCATTAGGAAGTCACCATTAGGGACCTCACCGTTAGGACCTCACTGATAAACCACATTATTGTTACCTTACAAATAGTGGATGTTTTCAGAACTTAGCATTTTATCTACTGAAATCAAAAACGTTTTCTATATTACATATTTCTTTTATCTGATTTGTTTTTTGATCCCTAAGTTATAAAATTAGAGAACATAACACTTTTCAATCCACTTCTCTGCTGAACCTTTTTCTTCCTTACCTAAGAACCTAACCTTCTACTGAATCCCTCATACCACTCTAGATTGAAATTGTAAGGTTGAAGAGACCATTGGTTGGTCACGAATGAGATTCAAAAAATTTAAAGAGACCTAGATCTGAGTCAAGTAGAGGAATTTTGGCAGTGGAAATGCTAATCAACCCTCATTTATCGATGAGGGAAATCTTGGTTGAGATAGTGATATGTTCGGAATGGCTGTTGTCAAGCAGGTATTTAGTGCTGAAGGCACTTGACGGTCGTTGTTGGGTTAAATTCTTTACAAAAAAAATGAACCCTATTACCCAAAGCTAGTGAAAGCGTTATATGAGTGTCAACATTTCCAGCAGATTCAGGATAGGAACGGAATGTCTTCAAGGTTAAGTGGAAAGATTAAGAGAATTTAATATGTCGAATGAGCTGAGTGTATAAAAGTACCACATGATTGGATTTATTATTACTACTCTAGAGTGGTTCCTCTCACTACTGAGTTCTTCTATTATGAAGAAGCCTTAACCGAACTAATAGGGAGTGAGATCCATAGGAAAGTCAGTGATGCTGAGATGGAAGGAGAAGAAAAATTTCTTTTTATGTTTTTTCAACATGTATTGAGTCCTAAGAGAGGGGACTCTGATACCCTAAAATATCAAGACATATTTCTTTTGAATATGTTGAATCATTGATAGAAGATAAATTTGTGTAGGCTAATGATGATTCAATTTGAAGATATAAAATAGTTGACTTCCAAGTGCAATGCCCGGATTCATTCAAGATTAATATCCTTGATGTTAAATGTGAAAGGGGTTTCTAGAAATAAGGATAAAATAGTTGTAATAAGGGAAATTTTGTACATTAAAAAGGTGATTTTCAAGTCGATGAAGATAAATTGGAACCCATGGAAAAGATGATGGGTTCATGATTAGGATATGATATATGAAGAATTCGACCATGTCACTCACCCATCTAGACCTTAGGATAAGAATGGTTCTGGTATAAAGCCTGATGATATGGAACTAGCATATTCAGATGAATAAGAAGAAGAAGTTGTTGTGAAAGAAAGAAAGCATTACCCTATAGATGATAAGAGTGATCCAGACCATCCCTCAAATCCTCGTGCTAATAATGTATCGTTTGGTGAGCCCAATCCACTACAGAGGTTTCCATGAAGGGAGATATTCCTAAGGGATAGTGATGATGGGGAGACTAGTGATTAAGAAGTGGCGGAAAAATTCTTCAGAGACATTAGAGAGACCTCATATGTGGATGAGAACACTGAATGTTGTCATAATGACTTTGAGACAACTTATGGTGAAAATGATGAAGAGTTTCTAAGTCTCAGTCCTCTTATAGGACATACCGAAATGTTAGAAAATGTGGATGAAGAGGATCCTGATTCAGTTGAAGGAGTAATTGCATTGGCATTAGTTGAAGATTCTGTGGAGGAAGTGTCAGTGGACTCTCCTGGTGAAGTAGTTTCTCAAGGAGGTATGGAATAAATGAATATGTTTGATCAGGATAATACACCATGTTAGGGGGATAAACCAGTTTCCATAGGTTTAGTTACTGTAGCTCATGGCATAGAAGATTGGTCAGAAGAAACTGGATTTGTGGTTTTGGGTTTAGACTAAGGAGATTATGATGATGACCAGCCTATCATAAGTCCTCGAATTCCATCAATTACAGAGACAACTATTGTGCATCCTATAGTACTTATTTCTTCAGACTATGCGAAGAATGATGATTTGAAATCATTGAAGTCAGATTTGAAAAGACACACTCATGATAAATCTACTAAGACAGAGAAAAAAATAGCTCACAATCAAGGACACAAGACTTCTATAGTTGAAAGACTAGTTTCTACCCTCACTCTGTTGTGATACATGACGTCAACGAATTTCATAATCAAGTCAGAGAATTGGAAGAAAATATGGAATATGTGAAGTAGTCTACTTCTAGTTTAGAATCAAATATGGTTTCAAGTGACCAGTTGTACAATGATCATAAATATATTAATATTTTGGGTCATAAAATGGGAACTATGTTTGAGGAATTTAATAAGTCTATGGAGACACCTATGAGTGTCTAGGATAATGATGTGAAGAGGTTGATCAGTGGACTTTACAAATCCGATAAGGAGAGAGTGGCATTCGCTATGGAATCTCTGTGTGCATATACTTCATCTTCAGCTCCTCATCCCATTGATCTAGAAGCTTTCAGATAGGTTTTCTAAGAAGAAGTGGATAATGTTTTGGGTGAAACTACCTTAGAACATCAGTCAATGACTCAGGTTATTTCCCCTACCATAGAAATTCATAACCTTGTGGGGAATTATTTAAGGTAAGATACTCAAGATCATAAGGTAATCAAAGAGAATGTTTATTTCTACTACAAAATGGTGTATACTCAGCATCAGATGGATGGTCACTTTAAGCAGCTATTGGAATATGTGAGGATTCCACCTGTCACTCAGGCATTTAAGGATCAAGTTAGCAGGAATAGAGAGTTGACCCCTGCTCTAGAGAGATTCATGGAGAATAAGGATGACTTTATAATAGCAATGGAGAGTGGAGGGAGTATTTTTATGGATTTTAGAAATATTATCTTACCATTCCTCCATGTGGACTGCACTCCCATCATTAATCCTCTATCCTTTCCATGTTCCCCAACTACTTCAGGATCTACTATTGTTGCCCCAATGATGACTCGTATACCGGAAATTAGAATCTTTTCCATATAATTCCTCAGAGATATACTCACTACAGGCATACAAATGCTTCTATTGGAGCTCCTCCAACCCTACTCACTGTTATCCCTTAGCCTATCCCTCCATCTTTAGAACCTACCTCCTCTGCTTCCAAAGATGAAGCTACCCTGAAATGAACTGATGTAGATTGAATGTGGAATGTATGAGTTGATAAGAATATTTGTAAACTTTTTGTATCTTGTATTATTTCTTATTTAAATATAAAATAAACTTTTTTCCCTTTTTTTCTTCCTATATTTTTGTTAATCACAAAGGGGGAGAGAACTTGTGATTTTTAATTTTATATTTCCTAAAATGGGGAAAAATATTTTATGTTGCCTCGAATATATTCATACAATGTATATTTGTTTCTCACCATTAAATGGTTCAAATATTTTAATACACACATCTGAAGATATTTACCAAATGTTCTTAATCATGTTTCAGAAAATAATGGCATAATTTTTGATTAACCAAAAGGGGGAGATTGTGGGACTCACCTATTTTGATAATCCCAAATCAGGTTTCACTTATGTGATAATCATTTTTCTATTCTATGATAATTAGGTTTCATTAGTATTCCTTGTGTTTATCAAGAAATAACCATATAATTTTAATCTTAATGCTCTCTTATTTAAGTTTATAGTGAAAAATTTGTCTACGTAGAATGGTCACTAATGCAAAGGTCACTGATTCAAAGGTCACTGATGCAAAGGTAACCAATAAAAATCTCACTAATGGAAAGGTCACTGATGAAAAGGTCACAGATAAAAAGGTCACCAATTAAGGTCACCATTGAAGGTTACCATTGAAGGGTACCATTGAAAGGTCACTAATGAAGGTCACTACTAAAGGACACAAATGAAGGTCACCGCTAATGGTTACTGCTTATGGATACCATTGAAGGCTACTGATGCACACCTACTGTTGAAGCTTATCATTGTGAAGGCTACTGATACTAGTCTACTGATACTATTCTACTCCATATATTTTCAAATTCATATGATTATTCTAACAGTCAAATTTGGTAAATTTAATGCTTATGACATTAATTATTATTGATAGTAGACATATCAGGAGACCGTATCTGGGGATAGTATGAGGTACGAGGAGTACCACACATGGTCTACTTATTCTGATTGTTGAAACTCAAATATTTAAAATGTGGAGACGGAGGAAGAGAAGGTGCGAGTCCAAAAGTTAAGAAAGAGGAATTCATGAGGAAGAACATAGTCAAGAATAGGGAAGAACCATTTGAGCACGTACACTGTGAATCCAAGAGTCTCAAGAAGATCATTTTGGGACATCAATTAAAAGTATTCCTTTTAGGATTCATCAACTCTTGTCAATACAAGAAGTAGAACAATCACATCCTGAAAGCTAGAACCTGGAGTATCGACACTGTATTTTGAGGTCACTATCTAGGGCAAGACTCTAACTGCACATTCTTCACCCCAAGGAGTCAAGAGATGAACTAAAAACACATAGAGCTTTCTAAACTCAATCATATTATATCAGCTCTATTGTGTTTCATCATTTTACATTTCAGAGAAGTGTGTGTGTATGTTTGTTACACACACTGTCCCTTGTGCTTGAACTAGGTGTTACTGAATATCCTCACACCAAACTTCACTTTCATCTTGTTTCCCACGTATAAATATGGAAGAGACCGTGTGTGGTTTGCTCTGTTTTTTTTTTCACGAAGAACTGTGGTAGAGGGTTTGAACCATGGAAAGTTTGTAAAAACTGTTTTAAAGCCTGATACAGGTTGTGTCTCAATTTTATTGTTAATATAAACCACTTCATTGAAAGTGATCACCAAGTGGAGTGGATTATGACTCATCTTTAGTCTCAAAATCTTGTTTATATTTACTGTTCACTATATTTTTGTTTTACACTGATTTATCTATTTTTCACAGCTTATAATTTCTAAAACAGAAAAAAAAAATTCATTGAGTTTGATAGTTAGACTTGGTTTGGGTGAGTATGTCTTTAATTCAGTATACTTGATTGAAATGTTGAACAAGTGTTTTACACTGATTCACATGAAGACTAATCACCATTTGAGAAACATATTGACCAATTAGACATTGATATCCCTACTTCCTTAATTAACTAGGATGTTCCAATATTTGGGGGACCATTATAATAATGTTTTTAACATAAATTTTAAGTATGAACTCAATTCACCCCCTCATGAGATTCCACTCTGACCAACACTCTTTATTGTGAATAAAAATTAAACTAATGTATTAAAAAATGAAACTTTCCTAATTTTAAATATGAAATACAGTATTAATGATTCAATTCCTATTATTGGATGAAATGAATTTCAATATATGTACCATGAAACAGATATTTTAATACAACATAATTTTCGATTTACTACAAAAAGGTACACATAATACATTCTTAGAATATCTTGAGGCCTATTTTATAGTGAAAATTAGGAACATTTCATAATAACATGAAGCAATCGTACAATAGTATTATTTTTGAAAACACCACAATATTATCTAAAAATCATTTTATATTCTAAAGATGCAAGTGATAAGCTAGTGATGTACATAAGAAATGGGTGAGTAATAAATCCAAAAAATAGTGTGATCTTAGAATAGAATAAAGTAAAATAGTACATGTGATTCAAGTAGTATATATTAGAAATATAAGTGGGGTGATAATCATAAACATGAGTATCAATTCATGATAAAATATGGTAATGTAATGAAAGAAACGGAATGTGATGTCAACCTAAAATAATGAATCATAAATATAAATCATGGTTAATAGTCGATAAATCACAACATTGTGTTCTTAGGATGACCTCCCATTGATCATAAATATTATATAATGATATAAATATATTATCCAATTCATGGGAGGTATATATATATAATTTTTATCCCACCTATCACACTCATATAATGTATGTACTTTAGTTTTCCACGTAGATAAGTCAAACATGGATGTCTATTATAACTTTCAACATAATGATTAAGGTTTTTGGGTTGTATTGATAGAATTAAAAAATCAATGAATTATAGTTACATATTGGTGAATGGCCTTGAGTGAAAATGGGAATTTTTGTTCACTACATAAATGATTGACATAGAAAATAATAGGATTATTTTGGCACCAGAATAGAGGTATATAAAGATTCATGGAAGAGATTAATGGGAGAGAAAGGGGTCAATACTAATCTATAGTTCATAAGGAATGTCATAGGTATGTGTTAAAATTATTCCAACAAGAAAAATTAGAAATAAAATCAATTAATACAAAGAAGATTCTTTAATAAATAGGAAAAGAAGAGGGTCTCATACCTTGATAGGGAGCTTCATAAAGCATGGTAGTAGCTTCATAAAAGCTAAATGGAATGATGTCATGGACATAGAGATGGAATGAAATAGTAACATCAAGTTCTAATAGTATTGAGGGAATATTTCGGGGATTTTGCATGGGTTTTTAAATCAAAAGAGAGGGGAATTATTTATGAATTTCTAAAATTTGGTTTTGGACTCTATATTATATAAGAAACCATACAAAAAACCTCAGAAATATTTTTCCCATATTTTCTAATATGAATGATTGATTTGTAGTATTTTTATGGATAATAAATGAATATTTTAATATAATACCCTTGATGATATGGATATGAGTCATGTTCATAATGAATTGATTTTAAAACATTAAAATATAATATATGCTTTGGAGGATTTATTAATGGTATATAAAATTAAACAAATGATATTAAAATAAATTATTTTAAAGAATAAAAATAATTAT
The DNA here is from genome assembly GCA_963277665.1 of Viscum album. Lineage (NCBI taxonomy): Eukaryota > Viridiplantae > Streptophyta > Magnoliopsida > Santalales > Viscaceae > Viscum > Viscum album. The sequence goes on along the minus strand of OY728167.1, from coordinate 88,330,075 downwards.
GATCATGGATAGTATTTATTGTACTTATTAAATAACTATTTGGATATTATAATTCATAATACATGCAATTTATATTATGAAATATTTAGTTTTGACCAAATATTTGACATTTTATTTAAATAATGGAAAATTCACCATACGTTAATGTCAATGATTTTATTTTATAATGAAAATTTATTGTATCATAATTATTCTAAAATAAATAATAATATACACTTTTATCATAATGACTCCAATAATTGAAATATAATGGTTTTGATGATGATAATATTTTAATGGACCTTATAAAAATTATATTTGACACCATAAAATCATATTATCATTTATATTTAAAAATATATGATTTAATAAGAATATTTTATTAAAATAACATTTCATTTAAAAACATTCTAATTCATCAACAATTCTATTTTTATTTGAACTTTATATATTCTATAAATACAATAAAAAACATCAAATTAATATATATATGTTATTAAACTCTATCTTTAGTAATTTATAATTTATTAAAAATGGGTTAATATAATCATGATTTTATAAAAAAAAATTGTATAAAAATTCATACATTTTGGTAATAGATACATAATCACGTATTACACCATTGTATGATATAAGGATAAAGTGTGTGATGGTGATATGTTCTTGGGGTGGTTCTGTAAACATGGATTCTTCCATGATCTCAATAAGCTTTTACTTATCTTATGAAAACATTAACGCATGCTTTATATATAGAAACTAATCATGGGTTTGGTAATGGTAAAATCAATGTAATTCCATATCCATTGGAAGCATTGATAAATGAGATTTATAATGTATTATCCTACTGGTTGAGGACATCACATATTTTCTCTATTTAAATTAGATTAGTTATAATCATTAATATATATTACAATCCTTATGATTATTTTACAATGGATGTATTATCAATTTTTATGATTCATAATGGGGTTTTAAATATGAAAATATGTAAATTATAATTGTCTATAATAACTAATATAATGAGTGTTTTTTATCTAATTTAATTTATTAATATGATATTTATTTATTTGAAAATTAATTTTCATTTATAAAACATCATTTCATTAAATTATTTTTCCATTCATATGTTATGAACTCGAATTTTCATTTCTTTTTATAGAATAAATGAAGGTACTTTTGTTTCGTCACCAGTTCCAGTTCCAAAGTGGTTTCCCCAAATTGGCGTTCGACCGTATCAATTTTACGTGGATAGTATTCTTATTTCATATAACGTTTTCTCTACTATCTAATATCTTCACTAGATAATCCTTGTATAAAGGATAATTATCCTATGGTACCACTTCCGGAGTTAGTAAAAATAAAGGATCTAGTATGGTCGTTCTCAATAAGGACACATGGAACACATCATGTTCTTGATAAATGTTTAGTGGGAGTGATAGTTTATAGGACACAATCCCAATGGAATCAAGGATCTCAAAGGGTACCTTTTATATTTTATTTTTCTTTCTGTTCTTCCGAAACCTCATGAATTTATTCCATGGAGATATATAGAGAAACAATTTACCTCTAACCACAAACATTAGGTTAAGTCATTGATTGTATTAATTTTGATTCTATCATATCTGTTATGATTTAATATAACTTTGAATGGTTAGAATCATCTATGTAATCACCTAGACAAGACTATTCACCACTATTTTATTCTCTCCAGCCTCATCCCAACATGTCAAAGTCTGACACCATGTCTCATATAGAGCCTTATAAGATTCCATTTCAATGATATAATGGAAAAATTTATTATATGAGAACTCTAGTAGGGGAAGTTTTTCATCGCAACATCCTTGGAAATCCATTAGACTATATCTCCACATATCCCCTATATTTTGAATGGTTCTCTTAGACAATCCATTCAGGTGAGGGTGATAAGTAGCACTGAAAATAATATTTGTATCCAATGATTATTGTATGATTCTCTATTACAATATGGTAAACATGGATCTCGATCATATACAATGGATATTAAAACTCCATACAGATATACCACTTCTTGTATGTATATCTTGGGGAGTTGGTTGAGAGAGATATGTTACATGATAAAAATAAAATTCATTAAATTTATAAGGTGATAAACTATCACTCACATGACATTCTTTCCATAATATGTCATGGGGTGTCTAATAATGAATTCCATGGTTATGTGTTTCCATTTCCATATCATTGTGTGAAATAGTTTCATCTTACCCTTAGACACTTTTCATTTATACATGACCTGTTTTAATTCAAATCATTATAATACAGATTCTACAATCCCCACAATCATCTTATCGCACAAAAAAATTATATAGATGTCTATAAATTATAGTGATTCCCGGATGAATATCGATGTATGGGAAATGTTCATCGCCAATATGATCCTTCTCCAGTTCAGGTTTTGATGGGACACATATCTATGTTCATAAAAAATAAATATATCTTATGAAATGTTTATCATTGGAATATTCACTACATTCCTCTATTGCACATCACATCCTTTTGAGATTCCTTGATCCTATCTAGAATGGTTGCTTGGAAATTAATTTTATCAAGGTTTTATGAAGTTAATTTTATTATTCCCATTTACTTCATCTGTATATCCAAGAGGATTCATTCCCCAACAATCCTCAACATGGATAGGGTTGTAGAATTACTTTCACTCAAAGAATCATTCAAATTGTTCACCTTCCAAGGATGGTAATGTGTTAAAAATTTACAAAACATTATCATCTCTAAGAATCTCTGTTGGCGCATGTTGGACACCTATTATGTGAAGATACACTTGAGAATTTTATGATCCATTTATGTGTCCCACATCTCCTTTTAGAGGTAATATCTCCAAATATAACATAAAAATATCACCCAAAAAATTCTTTATCATGGTTTTGGTCATTATACTCAAGAATATTTGAATAGAGAAATGAATTAGGTATCAATTTTTCATAATTCATGACTACACAACCCAAGAATTTTTTCGTTTAATCCCTATAGATCTCAAATTCTTTACTACTAGTTGGTAATGTATGTATAGGGGTGGCGATTATCCTCTTCATTAACTCTTTAAATATCTCATTACTTTAATAAATCCATAAACTCATGAATCTCTTCAATTTTATCATTGTTTTTGTGATATAATATCTAAATATGTTTCTCAAAAATCAACAATAGGACCCATATAAGACAAGACAATAATGGATTTATGTCATAGATGATGGTATGATCTATCCTTAAATTTACACTATTTTTAAGGATAACCATATATCACCATACTGATGAGAAAATTACCTAGGTATTTTACTTTCTCCATCAAAAAATCACATTTACTCTACAAAATATACAAATTTTATTTCCTCATGGTCCAAATTTCAACATTAAAATGCTCATAATTTTAATATGTTATTGTGGACTATATAAGTATACCATCTATAAATAATACCAGAAAATTGTTGAGGTAATCCACAAAGTCATTATTCATTAATTCTATGAAGATATATGTTGAATAAGTGAGTCCAAATGGATTCAATATGAACTCACAGTGCCCATACCTTTTTCGATAAAACAGTATTAGTGATATCATTTTTCTTCATCTTTACCAGATAATTTCTCAGTGGAAGATCCACCTTGGAGAAGTATTTTGCTCCACATATCTGATTATACAAGACAATATTATATATAAGATGAAAATTTTTATTTACTATGATCTTTCGGAGCTCATGATAATTAAGGAAGTGGTGCATTGACCTTTTCTTATTATTAGTGAAAAAGACAGATTCACCCCATGGTAAAGAACATGGGTGTATAATCACTTTATCTAGAATCTATTGTAGTCTCTTCATCCACTCTGGACATTAATAAATTGATATTATATATAGATACTTGGTTATTTGAAAACATTTTAGTATAAGATCATTTGAAAACTCAACCCATCCACTAGGAGGATGGTTATAAATTTCATAGGGAAGCACATCATTGAGTTCCCTAACAATTGGAGTGTCATCAATGATGATATTTACCATAGTATCAATAATTTTATGTAGAAGCTATTTCTCAAATATAAATAATATAAATGACTAATATAATGATACCATATGGTATTCCTCCTCTTCCTCCCACTAATAATGAATCAGAGGGAAATTTGTGATAAGAAGTATATATTCCATGTCTCTGCAATTTATGTTGGCTCTATAAATGGAAATACAATCCATTCAATGAATAATGTTTAGTTCTATTAAAGGTAGCATCATATGGTTTTATGGTAAATTAATCCCACAATTCATGACATGGGATGATTTATACACATGTAATTAAACAATTCACCCATTTCCCTTTTCCCTAATAATTCATGTTCCATGTTTTGGGGTAGTTTTTTCAATAGTTCAACCAAACTTGCAAGATATGAAAAAATGTGTAGAACTAGAATTAAATATTATATTTTCTATCATTGAATTAATAATCAACATACTTAACACCACATCATTATCATGATCCACATAATCTGTTATGATGTCATAATCTCAACCCTTCACACAAATCTGTAGATTTTGTTTTCATCAAATTTCATCAACAACCATTGGCATGGTAAATTGTTTACCATAGTTCTATTTATTCTTATAACATAAATATTAGATAAAATTGTCAAGTTTGACTAGATAATTCCATTATTTAATCACATTTTTTCTTTTCTTCTATCAAAATCCACATTTTGGGTGCCCTTCACACACTTAAATAATTTCCTTTTCTACTTCAAGCAATTTTTGTGATTCTTCTTCAATAGTTTTGGAATGTGGGATGTTGGAAATTTCCCCATGATACATCTCCATAATACCAGTAGAATTAATATCCATTATCCACTTCATATCATCGTACCCATTAGATACTTGTGATTCACTAATCCTCATTTTTACATAGAGGTCACAATATAATGTTTTCTCATAGTTATCAAAGTCTCAAATCACCAAATATTCTCATAGACTCAGTTATTTCCCACTAACAATGTATTAAACATTATATTTAGGGTTCATGAAAATACTAGTGGAATTTCATTAATGTCATTAGAAGTTCACCATATACACCAAAATGGATTCATCATCATTTTTATTGAGGTTATTTAAATCATATTAGATTTTGAGTTAGAGATTGTGAGTAAAATAACTATTGAATTTTATTTGGAAATATTTGCACTCAAATTATTTGATTTCCACCTCAATATTTTTATTTTTGTTCAACACCAGCCATTATTCAGCTTTCTACCACAAAATGATAAATATTCATCACCAACACTTTATTTTTAATGCATTATTGGAAGAAGAAAACCTTTTCAACAGTGTTGATCCATTTTTCCAGGTTTAAGGGTTTGACAGATCCACTAAAACTCGATGACATTTTTCTTATAAAGTTATTAATTGAAACTATATATTTCATTATGGGGTGTGGGTGTTTGTCATAATTCATGCTTCAATCAATGATATAATATAACTGTGAAATTATTATCATGATGTTCCTTACTCCATATCCCATTAGGTTTTCCATATCATTTGGAATTTCATTATATTGTCATTAATTTTGGTTGTTGGACCAACTTCTATGATTTTGATCCATTAACTAAAATAAAGGTGAAATTTGGTATAAGAACATTTAAAATATTATAATCATAATTGGGAAACCATGATAATTTATTGGATAACTCATAAATGACATAGATTCCATAACCGGTGAATTTATATGATTCAATTTATGTTATTTGTGATATATTTACTAATATAAAATATTATGGGAACTTTTTACACATAACAATGTATCATAGGAATATTTTTAATTTACCAAAACATATCTACATGGAGTGTCAAGATAAGTGTGAAATAAGTTTTCTCTTTCATGGAACAAGTGATCATTGATCCAATCAATAGAAACCATTTTTAGGGTTATTACACCTAGGTTAATCTCTTTCGAAGACAAATCCACTTGTAGTATACTGATCGTGATTTGTTTTCATATAAACCACATACTTTATTTTTACTAAAATATATGGATTTTATTTTACCCCTATCCCAATGTCTTTCACTAGGGATTTCTAATTCGAATCATAAGATAATTAGACATTTCATAGATACCAACTATAAAAACCCATATAGTTATACACCATAACTTACGATTTATCACATAAAGGAACACATAATACAATTATATAGTATTTTGAGGAAACCTATATTTAGTAAAGTAGTTATATAGCATAATAACATGAAACATGGGTATACAAATTTAATATAAAACAAATCCAAAACATGTACTAAAATTTTCATTTCTCTTCTAAAACATCATGGTATAACATAGCTATGTACAAAAGAAAGGGTTGAGATATAAATATTAATAAAGGAATAATAAAAAAATATAATAATGTAATGTAGTACACATAATTCATAAGGAATATAAATGTAACAAAATATGGGTTACAATCCTAAAAATGTACATTAAAGCATGATATAAGAGGGAAACATAAAGTCCACATAGGAATATGGAAACAACATAAAAATAGAAATCATAAACATTATCCAAGGATCATTACTAAAACATCATAAAATAGTGTTCGTAGGATAACCACCCAAGTACCATATATAGAATATCATGATATAAAAATATTACCCAATACATTGATAGGATATACAATTCTAGGACCACCCATAACATTCCTATCTCGTAAATACATAAATGTGTTTCATAGATCAAATAGAAGAAGGATTTATTTTATCACATTTAATTATAATATTATGGAGTTTGGGAAAGATAAATTGAATTATCTATTTTAATTTGTATTGGTACATATATTTGAATACCCTTTAGTGGAAATGGGTGGGTTATTCATTACATAGGGATTTGATATGGAAATTCATTGGATAATGCCATCAGCATAACTATGGTACATAACTATTCTTGGAAGTGATTAATGATAGAGAAAGGGGACAATCATAGTGGGTAAATCATAAGATATTGGTATAGATGTCTAAAAAAATATCCCAACATGAAAAATTATAATTGAAAAGGAATAATATAATGTTAGTTAATGAATATAAAGGGGTTGGGGTGGACCACTTAACTTGATAGGGCACTTCAAAAAGTATTTGAAGAGATTCGTAAGAGATTATGGAAACCATGGGAGAACATATAAAGGAAAATAAAGATTAAATTCATTCTGTATGGGTTTTTAATGTAGATGAATTGGGGATGGGTGGGTTTATATAGTGACAAGGATATGAATTATTTATTAGTATATAAACTAAGGTTTTCAACTTTGTATATTAAAATAATAAAAACCACGAACCTTTCCATGGGTTTCTCCATGGTTTATTCCAATGGAGACTATTTTTCAATATTTTATTAGGCTATTAACAGAAATAATTAAAATAAAACCCTTTTGGATGTGAAATTACACCATGTTCAAAAGTTGTTAATGTTGAACCCTTTAATTATAATATATCTTCTCAGGATTAATTAAGGGTTTATAAAGTTAAAAAAAACATTAAAATTGTACTATTTTAAATGGAAAACATAATTTTGTTATGTTATTATCATTTTAGAATTTAATATTTTACTTTTGGGATATTATAATGGAATAATACAAAAAACATATTTGCATCATATTTTATTTTTAACCACAAATTTTATCTCCTCAAAAAAATATGAAAAATTCACATTTGGATAATTTAGAAGATTAATTTTCAAACAATATTTATTTTACCAAAATTATTTTTTAAATATAATAATTGAACATTTTAAATCAATATACCCTTTAATAGATCCACCAAAACCTATATTATTGCATTGTATGTGTTTGTAAAGATTCGAGGAAAATAATAATAGGAGGATTAAACAAAGTAGTTCTGAATGGATAAAGAATTTTTACATCATATATGAGGAGAGAGAATATACATCTTCATTGTGGATTGACATTATTTTTCAATGAAAATTATCACGTTAAATTAATAACAATAATTTTATTACTATATAGTTCTAATATAAAAAGATATTTTAATTTGTGATAAAGTACCAAGATTGTTATATTTTTATTAATGAAATGATTATTGATTCTAATATCATGTTTAATGGAATATATATATATATTAGATGATAATAATTACATCTATAATTTAAATTACAAATAGGTGAAAATAATTGATTTTGAATTTCATTAATGATTAACATTGTCACCTAGGTTATATTAATATGAATCACATATACTTACTCAATAATTATCTATTAAGGGATTTTAATTATTAAGAATCATTTGATATAGGCATGTTTAATTTATTAGAAAAAATGAAAAAATATAATTTTAAGAGAAAAGGGAAAAGTGTTATTTGTTTATTAGAACACAAATATATAGATTGTAACGACCTGAATCCAGAGCCACTCAATTTGTTTCGTGCCCCATACTCGGTTCGCCACATGACATCAAGTGCATTTCCCAAAAACCAGAGGTTTCCGACTATCATCGAGGGCCATAGTGAGTCATTGCGGAATCTCTGCCATCATTTGGTAAGGTCCACAAGGCAAAAGATATAAAGGTCAACAGTAGAAGCAGTAACGACATACAATAACAGAAACTAAATAGTGGAAGCAATGGATATATAGTAATGATGACAATGATTCAGTAGGTACAAGTATCTATGGAATTAAGCAAACACAACAATGTGCTGAAATACAATTGATAAACAAAGTATTAAATTATACAACAACTCCAGTTGTATCGCAAGCCTATGCTTGGTCATATGCTCTCTAGATCCAACCAGAAATCATGTACCTAAAGTAGAAGGGCCACAATACTAATCCACACCTACAACCATATAACCTATTTGGGCCGAAAAGTAGGACCCAAATAGGGTGTGATACTAATCCTATTAGGAAACCACCACAAGAACTGTGCCCTACTGTCAGTGAGAAATATAGAAAAATTAATGGAAATAAATACAATAGAGAAACAAGAGTACTAAAGTAAAAAATCTTACAAATCTCCATTCACATTTTTTATTAATTTAATTCAATCATTAAATTATCAACCAATGAATCTAGAAAACATCTCTATATTCCCAAGGCATAGGAAGTAACACAACAACTATCTCAGCAGACTACCTAAACAACAAGCAGTTCAAAAAACAAGATTATTATTTGGCTAGGTAGACTCATCACAACCAACCGAACAATATTCACACTGAAAATTTGGGTGGCTCAAACTAGCAGACCCCTACAGTGAAGTAATCATACAATGACATAGACACTTTGGGAAGCACTCACCATCAATTCCCCTACAGTCTTCCAACGGTTGATATAGAATCTTTGTGGAAGCAATTACATATAATTCCACATGTAGTCTCGATACATAACTAAGGTAACTCTGAGGAATCATAATTTCAAATTCACGTAGGTCCTGAAAATGATACTAATTTATAACAGACTCTCCAAGGAGGCCCTTAATCGTTAATTCCCTCTTTAGTCTACTGCACTAGGTTCACACATCCATGAGCAGTCTAGTCATGCGTAATCGGCTGTCAGCAGCCCTAAGTAAGTTCAAAAAATTCTTGGAAAATAGATAAAATGCATCAAAATCATATAAAAAGTAGGACACACATACAATAAATTTTATCAAGTTAGGCAATCAATGCAACACGGTCTGCCTTACAGGCCACCTAATCCAAACGATGATAAATAGCCAAAACAAGGGAAAACGCCCATGAGGTGATTCTCAAACATAATAACTAGAAATAATTATTCATAAAATAGCCTCAATAACACAAGAAATCTAAGGTAGATAATAAAACATGATCATAACCCTAACCCGATCTACCCGAAACATGGGAATCCGACACTTTTTTCACAAAAACTAAACGACATTCAACGTAAGGAAACAAACTACATACCTCGATCCTAGGAGATCGATATACTTGAACATCATCCCATGAATTGGCCTAGAACATTGTAGATCTACAAAAATGTCTAAAACATTCAACCTCAGATAACTCACATAAGAGAAGGAATTAGGAAACGTGGCCAAGGAAGAACCAAGAACTCACCGATGCGGTTTTATTGCAACTAACAATGTTTGATTCAGATAACGGGTGATGGATCGGTGGCTTGGAGAAGATTCGCAGTCGTACCCTCACTCACAGTCGAAGGAGATGGAGAATAAGACATTTTTTGGGTTATGACACGACCTCGGTCCATTTAACAAAAAGAATGAAAGTACACTGGCAGTATTTTTGGTGTACACGACATGTACTACGTTTTTCCGTACTCAGCTTAAGGCAGACTCCATGTCACCCCTACATGGATTTGTGTGTGTCCTTGACACGAAATACACACGGCCTCAAGAAGAATCAATGTACATGATGTGTACTCATAAAGTACATGACATGTACTTTGAAAATTTCCATATTTTTCAATATTTTTCCTCTTTTTGTCAGAAACTATCAAAAAATGAAAAACAAACATGAAAAAAATCCGAGATATTACAAACTTCCCCCCATAATGAAATTTTTCCCCGAATTTCCCTAATAAGGTGGTGAAGAAGAAACCTCAATCAACTCTGGCAACTATGATCGCATATCGGCCTCCTTCTACCAAGTCTTATCCTGTACACGACCGTGCTACCGTAGCACCCTTACCAAAGGAAGAGACCGACCACAGAGTACCTTTTCTATATGATCAAAAATCCTGATAGGATGCTCCTCGAGTGATGAATCTTGCTACATCTCAACCTCATCGGGATAAAAAACATGATACGGTTCTGAGAAATAGCATCGAAGCTGAGAAACATGGAAGACGTCATGCATAGCCTGGTACCTCTGAGGTAGCTGCAACCTATAAGAAACAAGCCAGACTCTCTCCAGAACCTCAGATGGCCCAATGTATCTCGGTGAAATCTTTCCATGTCTCCTGATCCTCTTGTGTCCCAACCTCGGGGTAACACGTAGGAAAACCTGATCTCTAACCTTGAACTCCAAAGGTCTTCTCCACTGGTCATAATAAGATTTCTGTCGTTGCTATGTAGTAGCCATCCTTTTCCGAATCAACTCCACATGTTTTGTGGTCTTTTGAATGAGACGTGGTCCCAGCATAGCTACCCCTCCTGCCTCCATCCAACACAAAGGTGATCGGCACGACCTACCGTATAATGCCTCGTAAGGTGACATATGAATAGTTTCTTAAAAACTATAATTGTAGGAATAATCCACTATAGGTATATTTCTCTCCCAAGAACCTCCAAAATCAAGGACGCATGATCAAATCATGACCTCTAGCACCTAAATCATGCGCTCTGACTGGCCATCTGTCTGGGGATGGAATGATGTAAATAGAAGTACCTTTGAACCCAAATCCCTCTATAAACCTAGCCAGAAATGTGACATGAAGCGGGCATCCCTATATGAAATGATGGTACTCAGAACCCCATGCAAGCATACAATCTCACGGATGTACAACCGTCCAAGATCAACAACATTGAAGTTTTCCTTAATCGGAAAGAAGTGAGAAAACTTCGTGATCCTGTCAATGACAACCCATACCGGGTCATTCCCTCAAAGAGATCTTGGTAACCCTATCATGAATTCTATCGCGACATCATTCCAATTCCACTAAAAATGGGTAGCTACTATAAAACCATGATGGACGCTGGTGCTCTGCCTTCACCTGCTGACAGGTGGAACACCTCTTGAAAATACCAAAAACATCTCTTTTCATACATGGCCACCAATACTAGTGGTGTAGATCAAAATACATCTTTGTGACGCCAGGGTGAACTACCCAAACTGAGGAATGAAATTCTCGCATCAGCTCCTCGTGTATATCTGCTGCTACCCATACGTATCCTTGGAACTGCAAGATCTCACACTCGCCTATGGTCCATCCAGGAAAAGGATCCTTTCCCAACACGCTTTCCCATAGGACTAGGCCTTCAGAATCTGATAGCCTCCTCATTTGAACTCGGTCATGAATGGTAGATTTATCAACTACAGAAGAAAGAAATGTTTGACCCTCTCTGTTGTACACCTCCAAATGCATTTCAGAGAATAGAGCCATAAGCTGCCACTCGCTGCTGGCCTCGTGAACTGCTTGTATCTATGTCCTCCTGCTCAGTGTGTCTACCACAACATTGTCTTTCCCAGGCGTATAAGAAATCTTGAAATCGAATGACTGTAGGTACTCAACCCACCTCTGCAGTCTCAGATTCAAGTCACGATGCGTTAATATATACCTGAGGAACTTGTGGTTAGTATATACCACAAAATTCTCCCCCAGAAGATAATGTCTCCAACAACGCAGAGCATGAACAACTACGGCCAACTCCAGGTCGTGCGTAGGAGAGTTCCTCTCATGCAGCCTCAACTACCACGATCGATATGCAACAACATGATCCTCCTATATAAGCACTGCTCCATGACCATGCCAGATGCATCATAAAAAACTGTCTAACTCTCTCCCAGCTCTGGAAAAACTAGAATCGGTGATGAAGTCAATATTCCCTTGAGCTCCTAAAAGGCTGAATTGTAGGCTTCTGATCGAACATACTTCACCCCCATAATTTTCAATCCCATTAACAATGCTGATGAGTGTGAGAAGTCCTATATAAACCTCCTGTAGTAACCGGCCAACCCTAAGAAACTTTGTACCTTGAAAAATTCATATGGTGCTCCTTGGTAACTACTACTCTCACCTTATATGGGTTTACATATACTCCTGTCTCTAAGATGAAATGACCTAAGAATAGAATCTCATCCATCCAAAAGTGGAACTTTGAGAGCAATTCATATAACTGATTCTTTATTAGTGTACTCAAAATGATCTCAAAATAGGTAGCATGGTCGTGTCGAGTGGGAGAGTACACCAAGATATCATCCATGAAAACAACCATGAAGGAATCCATTTATGGATAGAAAAATCTGTTCATTAGTGCCATGAAAACTGCTGGCACATTCGTTAGACCGAACGGCATAACCAAATACTCATACAGTCCATACCTACTCCGAAAGGATGTAAGTGGTATATCAGATGGTCTGACACACAAATGAGGATAGTTGGATCTCAAGTCGATCTTCGAGAACACTCTGGCTCCTCGTAGCTGATCAAATAGATCATCTATCTGTGGCAATGGATATAGGTTCTTGAACATCAACTGGTTTAGCTTCCGATAATCCACACAAACCCTAAGGGTGTTGTCTTTCTTTGTCGCAAACAGGACAGGCAAACCCCAAGGAGAAGTACTAGGTCAGATAAAACCCTTTTCCTGCAACTCCTCCAACTACTTGTGCAGCTCCAGAAACTCATGTGTAGCCATCCTATAAGGATGTATGTATACTAGTGATACTCCTGAAACAATATCAATAGAGAATTATACCTCTCGCTGCAGAGGGAAACCTGAAAATTCTTTTGGAAATGCATCCCTAAAACGATCCACAACTGGAGGAAAGTCTAACATTGAAGTCCCCGGGTCATCCAGATATAAGATAGAAATATGGTACGTAACACTGCCCAACCCATGATGCTCTGGTCTAGCTCTGCTCGCCTGGACATCCCATTCTCCCTTGTGAATAAATGATATGCCCTCTAGTGATTTGAAACTCACCCTACAACGATAGAAATTGACAAAGACCTAGAAGGGAACTAACCAGTCCATCTTGAGAATAACATCATAGCCTATCATCTCCAAAACAAAGAGACTCCATGAAAAATGACACCCATCAACGTCAAGGGGGAAGTCTATGCACTGACGCATGCTATAAGTTCTAATTCCCAAGGGAGTGTCTATCGTCATCATATACTTAGATGTATAAAAAGTAAGTCTAAGGCTTTACATAGTATGCATAGAAATAAAGATATGAGAATCTACTATATTGAAAAGTGAAGAGGATAAAACTGAGGATACCAAAATCGTAACTCAAACTATAGAAGGTCCAGAATAATGCTCCTGATGAATCTACTATACCGCAAAAGTCTGGCATGCACCGCGGCCCTATGTAGCAGCCCGAGATCCCTTAGCTGACCCTCCCTGATCCTGACCACTGCATCCATAGCTTCTACCCTGGCCTGAATGACCTGAAGATCTCTAGACCCTAGTCTGTTGTGGAACTGGTAATCCTGCTCCTGTACATGGAGTCGAAACTGATCCGCCTTCACTAGCTGCTGGAAGGAGAACCTTGTAGAAACGCTGCAGATGACCCATCATGCCACAAGATCGGCACTCCACTGGGTTTCTCGGGCACTGAGGCTACTTATTACCATTTATTCCACACTGATATCACATCACTAGGGTTCCATAAGGAATATTCTATCTACAAGAAGGAATACCTCGCTTCCTCGGGTCACCTCATGTAGACTCTCGGTGGTGCTTCCTGCTTTCTATCTGAAACGAATCAGCCCTAGATGATAAAATACCATGGTCCACAGCTCTAGTCGCCCTCATATTTATCTCCATGATAAACACCTGGTTGACTATTAGAGTAACATAATTCAACTGATATACGTTCACCGGTTATCTGATGTTCGATTGGAGGCATTCCTCAAACTTTCTCGCTAAAAACAGTTCTTCATTGCCTAGAACGGGAGTGAAATGATATAACTATATTAAGAGAGAGGAATACTCCATAACTGCGAGTGTACCCTAGTGCAGGTTCATGAACTCTTTGGCTCTGTCAGATCTCAGTGTCTCCAGGTAGATGTAGTCATAGAACATATGCTGAAACTCATCCCTAGACATCACATGTTGGCACCCTGCCCGTGAAACCACATCCCACCATCTCTTGGAGGAATCTCACATCATAAAAGTTGTGATATTTAACCGCCTCTTTGGAGGAATCTCTAGGTGCTCGAATATGGATAGCATGGATTCTAGCTATGACTCTGCAGCCTGTGGTCCTCCATCCCCTATGAACGTGGGAGGATGCTGCTGTTGAAAAACCAGCATCAGCTCTGCCATAGACGGGGCAGGATGTTGAGCTCCCTAGAAGGTCTTCATGAATCTCATGAAACACTCTCTGAACTGAGCATCGACACCAGTGTCTTGAATCACTGCAGGTTCCATGTCCGGATCAATAGGCAGGACTACTGGAAGTCCCTGATCACCGTATCAGGCAGACGGTCACTGCCTGGTTCTTGACGTTCAACGAGAGGACGTCTTGGTAGCATGAGTCTCCAAGGTCACAAGCACACATTCATTAATGAAGAACCCATTTTCAACTTAAGAGAGCAAAATGGAATAGGATAGAAAAACTCTAACATTTGTGGAAAACATGACTACATGGTGCGTAGTACTACTACATAGCGTGTTTCTTTAAATTTTACCTGGGGTGTGTACCTTGGCCATACAAGGCTATGTAAACCACCCTACTACATGTCATGTTCTCAAACTACATGGCGTGTAATTACCCTTTTCCCCTTGCCCGCTTACTCCTACATGACTAGGAACACAAACTTTCCCAGTAGGAAATTACACGGCGTGTTTTCCCACTACACAGCTTGTCCTTAAGATTTGTCCCATGTTCGTGTCGTTATTCACACAGACTGGTACACGGACTACTACTACATAGTGTGTCATCATGGACCACAGCGTGTTTGTCTGCGGATTTCCCAAACCATGTATTCAGCTGCACGGCTAGGTCACACGGCTCCACTAAGTCAAAACTACATGGCGTGTTCAAAGGAGACATGGCATGTACTAGTCATGCATTACATGTCCCATGTTGTTAGAGACATGGTCGGATCCGCAGTTAACTATACACGGCATGTTCCACAGGGACACTGCATGCACTTGATGTAATTCGCCAACCTGTGTTGTTCGTGACACGGCCAGATACCCAATTCATTCTACACGACGTGTAAACTAGTACATGACGTGTTCCTACAACACATTTCACAAACTTGTGTCCCTACCCACATAGTCAGTGACACGGCTAAAAACTACATTGCGTGTATTTATAAAGTACATGCCGTGTATTTTGGGTTTTTCTAAATAGTAGCCTTAGAACTGCACCGGATCCCAGAAAACACAGAAAAACAAGCGTTAAGGTGCCCAATTCTGATCCATGAGGGCCCATAATCCCCGTGAATCAAAGTTTGGAATCCTGTACAAGTAATAATAAGGAAAACATGCAATGATCCACCAAATTCCGATCCTCGAGGGCCCATACACCTATAAGACCAATGTTTGGCTTCCATGTTAATGAATCTCTAAACAAACGAAACTCTATACACATAGAAGGTTTTCTATCACAACATCTATCACAAAAACATGCATAGTCTATCAAAAATTCTATAACAATAGCATGAAATTTCTAATGCAATTTAGATGGCATGGAATTAGGCATGACATGTGATTTTCTATCAAGTTCCTATATGATGCATGATATGGCATACCCTTATCTCATCAGGTTATAGAAAAATATAACCACAATCATATAAATAGTAACATCACAACACAAGTGCACCACCCAATGGTGAAATTAATTAAACTGTAACATTTACACAACTTGAAAATTGAAATATTTGAGGTAACCTGGATTTTTACCTATAAACGGGTTCTAGAACACCCAAGCATAGCTATTTACCATTTAACTATTACATCCTATCCCTATATAATGTCGCTAAATAGTAATTCAATAAGAAATAAAATAACCCCTCTTATACCACATTGAAATTACCCTAATCCGGAGCCACTCAACTGGTGTTGTGCCCCGTACATGGTTCGCCAGACAACCTCAAGAACATTTCCCCAAACACTAGAGGCTGCCGACTAGCAGTGAGGGCCATAGTGAGTCATTGGGGAATCTATGTACCCATTTGGTATGGTACACAAGGAAAAATAAATAACGGTCAATACCGGAAGCAGTAAAAACATACAATAACTGAAACTAAATAGAGGAAGCAATGGATATATAGTAATGATGATAATGATGCAGTAGGTACAAGTATCTAAGGAAATAAACAGAGACAAGAACGTGATGAAGTACAACTGAGAAACAAAGTACAAAATGTAAACAAAAACTCCAGCAGCATCACAAGCCTATGCTTGGTCCTATTCTCTCCAGCTCCAACCAGAAATCATGTACGTGAAGTAGAAGGGCCAAAATCCATATCCACACCAGCAACCATATAACCTATTTGGGCTGAAAATGAGGACCCAGACAGGGTGTAAGACTAATCCCAGAAGGCAACCACCACAAGATCTGTGCCCAACTGTCAGTGAAAAATATATAAATATTAATGGAATTAAATGCAGCATAGAAATAGTAGTACTAAAGTAAAAAATCCTACAAATATCCATTCAAATTTATTTATTAATTTATTTAAATCATTAAATTCTCAACTGAGGAATCTATCAAACAGCTCTATATTCCCAATTCATTGCAAGTAACACAACATGTATCTCAGCTGACTACCTAAACAACAAGCAGTACAAAACCCAAGCTTGTTCTTTGGCTTGGTGGGCTCATCACAACCAACCAAAAAATATTCACAATGACTCTCTAGGTGGCTCAAATTACCAGAGTCCTATAGTCAAGTAATAATACAAAGGCATAGACACTTTGGGAAGCACTCACCGTCTATTCCCTTGTGGTCTTACAATGATAGCTATTGACTCTCTAAGGGAGCACTTACGTCTAATTCCCCCTGTAGTCTCGATATGTAACTAAGGACACTCTGAGGATGCACAAATTCCAGTTCATGTGTGTCCTGCGAACAATAAAATTTATTACCGACTCTCTAGGGAAGCCCTTTATCATCAATTACCTCTTTAGTCTACTGCACCAGGTTCACACAACCATTAGCAGTCTAGTCGTGCATAATAGAATGTTAGCAGCCCTATGTAAGTTCAACAACTACTTGTCTAATATCTAAAATGCATCAAAAGCATATAAATAGTAGGCAATACATGCAATAAATTATATCAAGGTAGGAAATCAATGCAACAAGGTCTGCCTCACAGGCAACCTAATCCAAACAGCGATTAACTGCCAAAACAAAGGAGAACACCCATGTGGTGATTCCCTGTAGAGACCCGAAGCCTGACGTACATGGACATTACATTACATTTGCGGAATACTTAGTACATAAGAAAAACACACACACAAGGATCGTAATAGTTTAGTGTCTTTGGAAACTCAGAATAAAATCTTCTAATCCTGGTGAAAGATCTTCAATATCTCCCATAAAGATCTTCCATTTTTTTTACCTAAAACCTTTCTTTATATCCTGGGGAAAAGAAAACATAAAAGGGTGAGCTCAAATGCTCAGTAAGGGTATACAAAAGAAATAAAAATCATATCATATCTTTTTGAAAATCATAACCTGCAAAAGAGATCATAATATCTTAACATGGAACAAATCATAGAAGTGAAAATGAGATCACCATAATCATAACATGAAACTTGAAACTTTGTGGAATGCACACATAATCATGGAAAATCATTTCTTGTTATTCATGACTCATTTCCAAGACTATCTTAGTGGACAAAGTCCCTTTCTGAATCGAGTAACCCTCGTTTCAGTCCTGTTTCACTGAACCGGTATAACCTACCATTCCAGCCATGTCTATCTCATGAGATATAAAATCTTTACCCAATGCATTGGAGGGAGATATAGGTCCCACCCATCTTATAATGAATCCTTTCTTATGTGTGCCACATAATCATAAACCATACATCATAGCGTAACCCATGTAATAAAAATGGGATTCTTAAACAACATGACATCATAAAACCATTCATATAAGATAAAGGAATTCATAAACTTAATTCCATCACAACATAGTCAAATCAATGTAAAAATATGGATAGAAACAGAACCCTTTATTATCTTAGATGGAAAATAATTTTGATAATACACTTGAATTGAATTCTTGAGGAAAATATCCTTTCTTCTTCAAAATCAATTTCTTTTCACAAAACATCATGCAATTTTAAAAGAAAGATATTTTATTGAAAATAGTCATGAAATCTTTTAGAGGAATCTTCATGAAAATAAGGCTTTCTAAAACAGTAAAAAATACGTTCGTGCCGTATAAGTTAAAAAAAACATTCTTCGTACTTTTGTCGGAAAAGTCAAAAAGTACCTCGTACGAAAAACGACAAAATATTCCTTTCATTTCTTTTACTAAAAACTTCCCGAAGGGTAAAAATGGATTTAAAAAATTGTAGGTGGATGGAAATAATATTACATATTTATGAAACATGGATGTGGATGATAAAATACACCCCAGAAAATACTTACAAATAAACAATCTCGAATCAAAATGAGATTGTGATATTTCCCTTACCTTAGGTCCGACTTGCTTTGTAAGTGTCCGAACCTCCTGTATAATGATTTAAATCATGTTATTGACTTATTACAGAATCATATTCATTGTTATGATATCATTTATGGTTCACTTATGACATTATATTACCCGTTCTTTTGTAAATTCCATGTTAAAGAAGCGTTTTGGGTAAAATCGTTTCATTTATCGTAGGTGTTTTGACTTGTTGTTATTGACATCGTTATTACTTATATCATGATTTACTTACTTCCAGAATATAAAATATGATTTATATATCATATATATTCAGTATATATATATATATAATAGGTAGATAAATAAAATGAAAAACACCGTTCATGGAGACGGTAGTCCGTACGTACGCATGAACGATGTTTTCCTTTCCTTATTGTCTTGAAATGGAAGTAAGTAGATGACATACATATGTATATATATACATAAATCCAGTAGCTTTATAATTTCATATATTTCATTATTATTTCTTATATATACTTTATAATCATTCTTAAATGGTTAACATGGAGAATGAATCTCATCGCGTCGTGGAGACGGTAGTTCGTACGTACGCACGAGCGATGATATCATTTCTATAAATATTGAATTGAATTGGAGTGGATTATACAATATATCATAATCAATATGATGTTGTAATAACTATGTATAGTTATTCTTTACACCATTATACCCATCCATGTAAGGTGGTGGTGGAAAATAGATTACACCACGGCGTGGAGACGGTATTCCGTACGTACGCACGTGCGGTGATTTCTTTTTCCGTAGGATGGATAGATGGTGAAATAGGGTTGTTTCATACTTATAATAACATATCAGTATATGAGTGATACTGATGTTATTACTTCATAATGAAACAACCTAAGAAGAAGAAGTGGAAGAAGAAATAAAGATGAAAGAATTGGTAACGGTAATTACCTCTTCTTTGAAGTGCCTCTTTGAGACCTCCTCTTAGGGCACTAGAATTGGTCTTTGAGGAAGACCAGAACCTCTAGGATGTTTCTAGGGAAGTGTAGAAGATATTTTTTCAGGGTTTGGCCGATCTTGAGTGCTCAAATTGGTGTGAGGAGTAGGGGGAGGAGGTGTCCTTTTATAGGGGAGGAGAGGAGCACCTTAGGAATATCTCAAAATATTATTTTATATTAAAGTCAAAATCGGTTTATAATGGTTCCAAAGGGTCTTATTTCGAAGCTAAGGTGGGGATGGGTCGAAATCCTATCAACCAATAGAATTTAGACAAGTTTAGGATATTATGTTAACCTTATCAATTAGATTTAACTCTAAGTTAAATAATTTAACTTTTACCATGTCTTTTTGTTTTCTTTCACTATATGGTTAATACACTTCCTATAACATTCCAAAAGAACCCCAAAATGTTTATTATTAATATATATATCCTTATCTAAGTCATTTGGCCGAACCTTATATTTTTAGGAATAAAATAACAATTAATAATATAATATTTGATTTAAAAACTATTTTGTGTCAATTTTGACACTATTTGATATATGATTTTTGTGAGAGTCATAACAGAATTAAATGTTCGAACCAAGTTAATTAAATCAACATTAATATATCATAGTAACCTATAAAATTAGTGTAATTCATAAAAAATATCAAATTACATTTATTTTGGTGTTTATAACATCAATTATGTCAATATTTCATTAATAAGATAATTACTGCATCATCGTTGTGTCATAAATAAATTAACTTATTTTATGTCTAAAAATTACAAATAAAATACCATCATGTAGGAAATCTTTTTATATTTCTAATGAATATTTATAATCTAAAATCCAACATATATAACCTTATGTAAAAATTGTTTTTCTAAAAGATATATGCTTGTGTCATTTTTGTATTCATTTTAACTTAATTAAAATAAAGTGTCATTATCACTTACAAGTGGATCAATGGGGTCCCAAAATCGACCCAAAGATTCCCATGGTCGACCATGTATCAACCAATAGGGTTATGACACTTTTTAGGGTAATTTAATATAATTATAATATTATTTTTAACCCTTATTTACCGGATTTACCCTTAACCATGGTAAATAAAATATTTACCGCAGTAATTATTCAAAATGTCTAAAAATAAAAGTTACCTATTTACACAATTTGAACATCCTGATTCCAAATATGGAATACATTTTTCTAAATTCAAAACACAGAAGTGGCAGAAATTAATTTAAAATTAATTCCCGCTGTCAAAACAAAAAGCGTGTTTTTAAGAGATAATAACTATCAAAAGATTGACACTTGTTTATATTCGGTTTAATTGTCAAATTGTGTCCAATGACCAACATTATATTAAGTGGTAAAAATATATTCTAAATATACTTTAAAACCATTCAATATTATAATTTAACCACATAAGATATTACGATGAAAAAAGTTGTTTTTAATTAAAATATAGCGTGTTTTTACTATTCATTAAAATATGAAAGTTATCGGAAAAATATCAAAAATTTATCTAATGTAAATTTTTACATCCTGATTCAAAAGAAGAATATTATTTTGTCAAATTGAACATATAAACATGTCAAAAACTATATTTAAAGTGGGTGCTCCATCAAAAGGCGGTAAAACTGCATTTTTTTGAAAAATACTTATTTTACCCGAAAAATTTATTTTTTTCTTATACCATGTTCTAAAAATGTGTAAGATGAATAATAATGTTATAAAATTCAATATTTAGTTAATACTATTCATAACGGCTAGTTCATGACAATATTATAATAATATAACATTGTTTATTGAAACCCAGTATTGCATACAACACACGCTATCGAGGAAGGTCACGATTGCGTGTAATGCAAGCCAAGTCAGGGTTGCGTGTTGTGAAAGAATCCTTCATTGTTTCGTATAACAGAATCCAACCATATTTCATTTATACATTTAATATATATATATATATATATACTCAATGTTGCGTAGAATAACTATTATCAAAATTGTGTGTAACACGGTCCAAGAATAGTGTTGCGTATACTGCAAGCTAATACGGTGTTGCGTATTGCGCAAGGTAATCTTGGTGTAGAATACAACACAAGATATTAATGAAATTAAAAGAATATTTTTCATAAAATCTCGGGGTGTTACATTCCCAAACTACTAACATGCAATAATTATTCATCTAGTAGCATCAATATAAGACAGATAACAATACAAGGTCAAAACCCAAACCCGAGATACCCGAAACATGGGAATCCGACTCTTTTTTAATAGAAACTCAAAGACATTAATTGTAAGGAAAAAAACCACCCACCTTGATCCTCGGAGATCAATATACATCAACCTCAGCCCTTGAATCGACATTCAATGGAGTAGATCTGCAAAAACATCTAAAACGTTCAACCTCAGATAACTTAAACGAGAGAAAGAATCCAAAAATGTGGCCAAGGAAGAACCAAGAACTCACCGCTGCGGTTCTGTTCCAACTGACGATGTTTGATTCGGATAACCGGTGATAGATTGGTGGCTCGGAGAAGATTCGTGACTGTACCCTTGATCTTAGTTGAAGAAGTTGGAGAAGATGATGTTTTTGGGGTTAAGACGTGACCCTGGTCCGTTTAACCAAAAAAAAATACACGGGGTGTACGTTTGGAGTACACAACGTGTACTATGTTTTTCCGTACTTCTCTTAAGGAAACCTCTATGTCACCCCTACATGGCCGTGTGTGTGGATCTGACATGGCCATCACATGGCCTCAAGAGGCATCAAAGTACACAGCGTGTACTCATAATGTACACGACGTGTTCTTTGAAAATTGCTATATTTTTCTATATTTTTCCTTTTATTCTCATAAAATACCTGAAATGGAAAAACATACCTAAAAAGAAGATCTGGGTTCTTACATATATATATACATTATTATAAATATAGAAATCAACAAAAGATTATAGAGATTCATTACATTTATTGACGATTTTAGTAGGTGTGGGTATGTGGGTATTATGAAATAGCAGCATGAATCCTTGGATGGGTTTAATTTAAAAAAAATGAATTTCAAAATAAAATTTAGAAAAATAATACAATACTTTTATTTGATGAAGATGAAGAATATTCGAGTCATGAATTTTGTGATTATCATGGGGTTTATATTATAGTATCAGAACTCACTCCCCACTATACTCCATTTTAGGATGATGTACATAAAAGAATTAATTGAAGTTAGTTTTAGATACTTTAGTCAATGATTAGTTATTCATGACAATTTATTTATTTTTGGGGTTAAAATCTATAAAATATTTTTTTACTGTAGATTACATTTCATCAAATGTTAATTAAAAATTCCAAATGAGATGTAAACTGTAATGAAAAATAAATTAAATTATATGAAAATTGGGGGTTTTGAGGAACATAGTACATGTATCAACTAAAGTATATGGGAAATCCATTCAAAAAAATATAATTTTATTAATTATCCAAAAGTGATAGTGGGTTATTATTTCACAAATCCATTATAGAATAATGTGTATGTTTCTTAGAATGATGTCTTTCTAAAAGGGTTTTAATTTCCAAAATAAGTTATGGGAGTAAATTTTAAAATCACATTGTTAAAGATCGACAAGATTTTCATATTTTTATGTTAGATGAGTTATAAATTGAAATGGCCTGGTAAATTGAAACATCTCATTATATAAATGAAAAAGATGATTTCAATGATTTCTTAGAAAATATGAGGGACACATTTTTTTATTATAGTGTTGTAATGATCATAAAAAATAATTTGACATCATTCCAAGAGGATATTCTGAGTTTGGACTATGATAAATGGTTAAATTTAGCATATCCAAAATTATATCTATGTCCAATAATGATGATTAGAACGTAGTTGATCCTCCAGAATAGGAAAACCCCATTATTTTCTGGTGGTCCTTTTGTAAAAAGTCTAACATGGATGGTAGAGTGTCTAGATATAAATATCATATAATATATTAAGGTTATTAAAAAAATCATTATACCTATTATGATGAAGCATCATCATTATTGTATAGGAATAAATATATTAATTAATTTTATCCATAATAGAATATTATGATTTTGAGATATATCAAATGAATGTTAAACTGTTATTCAATTAATAAAATTTTCATGAGGATGTATATATGGTAAAACATAATGTTTTTTAGGATATTTGAAATGATTATTGAAGCGGCCAGAGGTCGTCACAGCCCTCAAAATTACATTTATACTCCTACACTAGTACAGCAGTGCAGGGTCGAACCACAGAGAAGGCAGATGAAAATTCTAAGGTTTTAAAACTAAAACCTCACTATTGTCAGTAGTGAGGTATGCATCATTTTACTTTTTATAATTTTTTTTATTTTACTGATTATATAGAAACAGGATGAGGAAACTAGATTTTCTAACAAAGAAACTAAAGCTATACTAAGTACTGTTAAACTAAGAGTAATACAGTATACTAATATAAAGCAGCAAGACAAGGAAGTGAGATCAACAAAGTACTCAGGAATTCTAAACAACTAGTTCGAATGGATGTTCTCTCCACAGTTTACAATCGAATCACACTTCTAGAAAATCTGAGGAATTTCCCTCGCCAGGAAAATCAACAGGCAGATGACTAAGTCTTGGAGTTCGCCACACCAAAACCCAACCAAACTGAAAAGTAGTTCTAAAAGGTAACTTTTGGAAATAAACTCACCATAAATCTCCAAAGTTAATGACATTAATGTTCTAAAAAAACATTCAAAAACAACCTCGCCAGTTGATATTGAATAATGAAATTGAAAATATTGAAGTGTGAATGATCAAAGATTAGAAACAGAATCAATCTCGCCAACTGATTCTAATTTCATAAAAAGATAGGCATATGAAGATTTAAAAATCATAACCAGAAGGTTTTAAAACTCCCGAGTATAGAAAGTTCAATCTATGATCATATTGATTCAAGAAGTGTAAAACAACCAAGAACAGAGTACAAATAATAAGGACAGAGGGAAGATGTACTCCCCAAGTAATGCTCTGAACTCGGGCTCCTTGGTTTCCTGCTCGTTTCCAGTGCTGCACCCAGGAGTCTCCGCTCTCGTATTTGGTGTGGAATGTCGAATGAGAGTCTCCCCAAAAATTCTGCTGCTGCTCTGCTTTAACTACCATCTGTCATCTGCTGCACGTCACCGCTCAATCTCCACCGACTTCAAAAGTTCTTTACCCACGCACCGCAAAATGTGCGTTTTTTCGCAACCGGCACGTCGCGCAAACTTTTCCCTCGTAACTAACTCCCGATGAAGTTAGTTGTATGTATCTGGACGTTTTCCCATCTCTAGAATGAACCTGCGAAGTTAGAACAGAAGCGTAAATAAATAAATAACCAAAGAAAGATAAATTGTTATTTTTAGAGTTAAATATCAAATTACTCGTTAAAAGTTACTTAGAGTTAATTGATAATTATTAAATTTTAAATTATTTGTACAATTATCCACTAAAAATTACTATGGCGAGAACATAATTTAATTAAAATGATATTAACTTAATTAGGTTAATAAAAATAAATACTATGTTATTAATTTCGTCCATTTTTTTAAACTAAGTTATTAAAAATTAAGAGCATAAATAAATAATTAATTAAGAAAATATTTTAGATTGAATTAATAATTTAATTATTACTATAAAATAAATTAAATCATTAGATTAATTAATTAATTAGTTAATTTTAATTTAGTAATTAAAATTATTGCTTTTGTTTTAAGTATTTTTTAATTAATAAGTATGTTTTATAATTTATTTATAAATTTTTATTAATTATAAAATTTAAACTATAATCAATAAATTAATTTATTATTAAAATTTATTATAAATTTAGTTTTGTATTACAATTTAATTTATCTATGTATTAATATTATAATTGTTTAAATTTATAACTTTTATAAATTATTTTCTATTCATTTGATTTTTTTAAAATTTTACCTTTTAACTTTAACTTTTTCTTTTGTTTCTTTTTATTTAATTTACTTTTTCCTTTTACTTTACTTTTATTTTTTTTATTTAATATTTTTTTCTCTTCTTCTTCCCTCCCCCAATTCGGCGCGGCAAGGGGGAGGGCTTCTTCTCCAGGAAGTCGCTGCTGCAGGTCTCTCTTCGGCTCGAACACCAGCGGACCAGCTGTTGTGTAGCAGTGTGGCGGCGACTTAGCCCCAGCGTAGACAACATCAGGGAGGCACCTTCTTCCTCTCCGGTAGATGGCGGCAAGAGCTCCACCTCTATTGCGGCACCTTCGGCCTCAGCTCACCCTTCAGAACAGCGGCACATGCAGACACCCATCTCTCACAGGTGATGCAACGTAGCTGCTGCTCCACAAAACCAGCGGGCCTCTTCTAACAGCTAAGCAGCGGCATGAGGTCCTTCACAGTTGACTCAACCAATGCGGCATCGGCCTTGGGTCGGCAGACTGGTGTGGCTTAGCCTCTGAAGATGGTGACAGCTATCGGTAGCTGTGAGAATGAGAAGGAGAAACCGATGCATCGGTAGGTGAAAGGTGTTGTCGAGGCAGAGTAGAGGATATGAGCATCGGTGTATTAGTGAGAAACAGGGGATATTGCATCGGTGAGAAAAGAGATACCGATCCAGATCGGTAGTAGAAGAATGAGGCAATCGGTGAGAATGAAGGGCAGGAGGTGTATCAGTGAGAAATACCTCACCGATAGAGGAATGAAATGTATATCGGTGGGAGAAAAGCTACATCGGTGATAAAAATGAAAAGGTTGTATTGGAAGGTATAGAGTATCGGTGAGAAAAAATGGAGCGTATCGGTGAGGATTAGAAACAAAGCAGATGCTACCATTAAGAATGGGTATCGGTAGCTGAAGCTACCGATGGAGAAAAATAAAATATCGGTGAGGTAATAGAAGGGACAGGGAGGGTCGCAGCTACCGATAAAAATAAATGAAGGTCACCGATAGATAAAAAAGTAGCAGGGAACTACAAAATGAATTAAAAAAATGATCTGCATACATAAAATAAAATAATTAATGCTTAATAACTCCAAATTGATTAATTAAATAACTATTTGAACACATATAATTAAAAGCGAACAATTTAAATTAATTAAAAAAGCACACACAACTTACTTAAATGACTAGCGGGTGGTTCAACCCATAAAATAACTTTTCAACCCTATTCTAATGTAACTAAATTGAAAGAATAATTAATAAAATAAAGTCTAAATTAATTAAATATAATTATGTTAATTAAATAATTGTTTAAATAGAACACCGTTGTTAATAAAATTGAAGCGCTCACTGGTAGAAATCAAAGTCTACCGATAAGATATGAAAAAGAGCTACCGGTAGGAATGAGTATCGGTGACAATGGTCACCGATAAATAGCACCGGTAACCAGCCTACCGGTAGAGAAAAAGGACCCCTGCTATCGGTAGCTTAGCTACCGGTAGCCTGGAAAGCCGCGACAAATTGTATATAACTTTAAAAATTAAAAGTAAATTAATTAGCAAACTCAATGATTAATAATAATGATAAATTAAATAAAATAAACAAATAAAGATTTAACTAAACAAATTGAAAGTTAATTACATTAAAAATTAAGAAGGTATAAATTAACTATTTATTGTTCAAAAATTAAATAAAATGTTATAAAAAGTGAATAATTGACTAGTTTATTTATAAAAATACAAAAGTGCATTTATTTATTAAAAAGTGTTAAAATAGTTAAATAAATTGTATAAAATGTAATAATAAGATGTGGAAAACTGAGTAAAAATAAGGCCACATCAAATTCCCCCACACTTAAACATTGTTTGTCCTCAAACAATCCCATGTTTTATTCTCCTTGAAAAAGAGTGAATTATACAAATCAGCAATGTTCGGAGAAGTTTCAACAGAGGACTCGAAAAGTGTTCTTAGGCTATTGAACACATACCTCAAATAAAGTCTCGCCTAGAACCACTACTCAAAGAAAACTCAAGTAAACCATGAATCATCCATAAATGAAGGTGTCCTGCTTCATATATGACTTTGCCTAGTGACTTACTTCAATTCTTGCTCAATTTCTAAATTCAAGAGTGATAAAAGGATTAAAAAAAATGTGGAATTAAAATCTTAATAAAAGGAACTTTGTACTTTGACTAATCCCCTTGGTACGAGAAAATACATAAAAATATATATATTTTTTTGAAATCACTTTATTGAGTCAGCCTAAATGACTCCCATATAAACCAGTTGTCCCCTTCTTCATCTGGAGTTCATCATTCCCCTCACCCTAATGAATTCATTTTTGACCCTAGACACTTTATTTATTTTTCCCAAGCCATGTAATTTGTGCCAAGCACTGTGCAATGCACTTATTCAGAGTGTACATAGGGCTTATAGTAAACAGAAACACACCCAGCATCTAAGGTCTCAGAGATTCACCGTGGGATCCCAGATGCCCAGTATTACTCCAGTTTCAAAAGATTTATATAAAAACCATTTACATTGACTCAATATAAGTGATCATTTTTATAAATTAAAAGAATGAAAAGGCTCCTCGGATAAAGGTCAAACATCCAGTACCTAAAATTATGATCTTAAATCCACTAAAAGGTTTCCCATATCACTCTCAAAACAAGTTCCTAAACAAAATTCATTAAACCACTAAACAATTCCACTCAGCAATCATCCACCAACACTCATTTCAGACTCAACGCAAGACTCAACTTCCAATCAAGCACCATCCTAAGGCAAGACTCATTTGAGTGCAGTGTAAAGCCTAAAATTGTGAAAGAATTTTTGAAAAATTTTGACCATTTTTTTACAAAAAGTTTAAAAATAAATGGGAATTGATGAGCTTTACAATTAAAAACAGTTTAACACAGTCAAGAATTGACCCCCTCCCCCACACTTAAGACCCAACTTTGTCTCCAAAGTTGACTTCTAAATATGGAGAAGAACAGTTAATCAATTATGGTTCAAACAGATTTTCAATTTAGTAGATATATGACATGTATAAAGGGTCTCAATGAAGTTCAAAAATAGTGTTTTCCATAATGAATAAATAACTGCAGGTTCATTTCAGACAACACACATGCTTTAACATTCAGTCCAGTGACAAATATTTTCATTAAAGCACAAAAGAAGCATATAAGATGTGTAAGTGTGCAATTAACTGGGTGTAAGAATTTTAAACAATAAGTTCAAAAATATGTTCAATATAGTAGACAAAGTTCATGCCAAACACCTCAACGAAACAAGCAGATTCAAATGACCAGCATGTACTCCCCCCCCAAACTTAATTTCATGTAGTGAAAATGTTTTATCACAATGCAATTCAGTTTTTTTTAAGAAAGGAGGCTCATGCAGATTTTTAATTCATTAGCTACAAGACATGCACCAGAATATTATAATACAAGCAGAATTTTAAGAAAGTAGAATTCTATTTACAAAAACAGGAGCAGAAAAATAAGTGAAACAAGTTGAAGTACTTCCCTGACTAAGCTCTTGTCCAAAAATGACCATGGGAATTCCACTCCTTAGATGATAGAAGCAGCATTCCTAAAAACACAGAGTATATAGACCAGGAACAATTATCCAGCAAAAACAGAGCATATATAAGCATACAAAGCAGCACTTTATTTAAAGTAAAATAAGAACAGAACAAAAGTAAAAACAAAGAAAGAGCATGGGTTGACTCCCATGAAGCACTGAATTTAAAGTCTTCAGTTAGACTTTATTTAATCACAATTTTTTATTTATTAACAAAACACAAACCATGGGTTGCCTCCCATTCAGCGCTAGGTTTAAAGTCCCCAGCCAGACTCACCTAGCAACTAACCGTAGTCACTAGGTGGATGTGGTTTCCTTAATAGGAACCACCACAAGTGTTTGTCCCGATTGTTTTTAATAGAGCAGTGAAGATTGTGGGAACCAAAACATAAGTAGATAAAAATTGAATTCTCAAAGCCTGAATTAACCCCTAAGTAGCACCCTTTAGCAGTAACGGATATAGTGTTGTCCACCTCCAGTTTTGTTTCAGATTTATCAAAAGTTGAGTTCACATGAAGGGACAATATAGTACTTGGTGCTTCAAAGGGTGTGGCATTATTTTCATGGATTTCTCTCTCATATTCAACACTCATAGGTTTAAATATAGGGGTTCTTGTGGGTGAATACTGAATAGTAGGTTCAAAAGGGGATTCAATAAAGGTCTGAACATAATCATGAGCATTGGAACTCAATTCTAAGTCTCCCTCTAGTATACTATCAGTATCATGATGATCTTTTGAACCCTTCAAAGATGAGAAAGTATGTGACTGACAAGGAAGAGAATTTATGTTATCACTAAGTGGTTCAGCTCTAACAATGTTATAAATCTCTTCCAAAGGATCCTCATCTGTTAACTCACATTGAACATCTACTACTCCTATCAAATCAGCTCTGCCTAGATCAAGTGTGTGTTCAACTTCTCTTTCAAGTTCAAGTTCAAAAGGATCACTTTCTAAAACCATGTCATTTGAGTGTTGCAATTCAATTTCAGGAGAAGAATTGTACAATTCAGTTTCAATAAATTCACTTTCCAAAATGTTCATGTTAAGACAATTCTCCTCAAGTTGATCAACACTGATTTCCATTTCATTGCACACTGATTCAAAAAAGTGATTACTATGAGAATATGGAGATGAAAACTCATCAATTAGTCTTTCTTCAAATATTATTCCCTCATTCTCATCATCAAACATCATTTCAGAATTAATTGGGTTTACAGTTTCAAAACCTGGAAGAGAAGTTTTCAGTTCAGGTTCAAAAAAAATAGATTCTATGTTATCCAGCTTAAGGTTATCTTCCAAAGTGTTCCCAATTTCAATTTTAGGCTCATTGTTCAGAATTTCAGAAAGATTGGGTGAAGAGTTTTTAACATTCAAGTTTCTAGTTTCAAGTTTATCTTCAACCCGAGTGACTTCATTCTCAAAGCTTCTAAAACAGTGATTTTTCTCAAGTGTAGGAATTATGAAAAGAACTGGGCTATCTTTTTCAATCTGTTTCAATTCATCTTCAAAATTGTCCAACTCGATTCCATTAAAGTTCTTTATTTGATTTTCAATGATGTGTTCTTTATTTAGAGAGTTGGTTATTTCCAGATTTAGTTCAACAGAGTCAGATTTTTCAAAGTGAATGGGTTCTTGTCCAGTTTCATTATCACTTTCTTCTTCCACTTTATTTTCAAATCTTTTGTAAACATTTTCTTTTACATTTTCTTCAAATACTTCTTGTTCTTTAACCCTTTGTTGCAATTCCAAGAGCATGGTTTCTATTCTTTTCATTCTTTGATCTCGCTCTTGAGAATCTCTAAGTTGAATCTCATGGGTTTGAGTTAACCAATTATTAATTTGTTCCACCCTAGCATCTAGTTTGGAATCAATTGATTCAATTTTAGCTAGGGTGATAGGACTAAACTCACATTGTTCATTTTCATCAGTGTAAACATCTTGTTGTGGCTGGTTATAGACACACTGCCAAGCAGTATGTCCAGAATCACCACAACAGACACAGTTAGGTCCCGGTTGATTCCAATTCTGATTAACATCCATTTTTAATTCAAAATTTAATGAGCTTAAACACACAACAGTTCTCTATGAAGCAGATTTTTCTTTTCAAGACAACAAAAGTAGCAGATACAGTTCAAAGTAGTTTTTTTTAATCAGTTTTTTTGTGTTTTTTTTTGTGTTTTTTTGTGTGTTTTTTTAAACCCTAGACTCTCGGTGCGTGCCTTCCCCGGCAACGGCGCCAAATTTTGAAGTGGCCGGAGGTCGTCACAGCCCTCAAAATTACATTTATACTCCTACACTAGTACAGCAGTGCAGGGTCGAACCACAGAGAAGGCAGATGAAAATTCTAAGGTTTTAAAACTGAAACCTCAATATTGTCAGTAGTGAGGTATGCATCATTTTAGTTTTTATAATTTTTTTATTTTATTGATTATATAGAAACAGGATGAGGAAACTAGATTTTCTAACAAAGAAACTAAAGCTATACTAAGTACTGTTAAACTAAGAGTAATACAGTATACTAATATAAAGCAGTAAGACAAGGAAGTGAGATCAACAAAGTACTCAGGAATTCTAAACAACTAGTTCGAATGGATGTTCTCTCCATAGTTTACAATCGAATCACACTTCTAGAAAATCTAAAGAATTTCCCTCGCCAGGAAAATCAATAGGCAGATGACTAAGTCTTGGAGTTCGCCACACCAAAACTCAACCAAACTGCAAAGTAGTTCTAAAAGGTAACTTTTTGAAATAAACTCACCATAAATCTCCAAAGTTAATGACATTAATGTTCTAAAAAACATTCAAAAACAACCTCTCCAGTTGATATTGAATAATTAAATTGAAAATATTGAAGTGTGAATGATCAAAGATTAGAAACAGAATCAATCTCGCCAACTGATTCTAATTTCATAAAAAGATAAGCATATGAAGATTTAAAAATCATAACCAGAAGGTTTTAAAACTCCCGAGTATATAAAGTTCAATCTATGATCATATTGATTCATGAAGTGTAAAACAACCAAGAACAGAGTACAAATAATAAAGACAGAGGGAAGATGTACTCCCCAAGTAATGCTCTGAACTCGGGCTCCTTGGTCTCCTGCTCGTTTCCAGTGCTGCTCCCAGGAGTCTCCGCTCTCGTATTTGGTGTGGAATGTCGAATGAGAGTCTCCCCAAAAATTCTGCTGCTGCTTTGCTTTAACTACCATCTGTCATCTGCTGCACCTCACCGCTCAATCTCCACCGACTTCAAAAGTTCTTTACCCACACACTGCAAAATGTGCGTTTTCGCGACCGGCACGTCGCGCGAACTTTTCCCTCGTAACTAACTCCCGATGAAGTTAGTTGTATGTATCTGGACGTTTTCCCATCTCTAGAATGAACCTGCGAATTTAGAACAGAAGCGTAAATAAATAAATACCCAAAGAAAGATAAATAGTTATTTTTAGAGTTAAATATCAAATTACGCGTTAAAAGTTACTTAGAGTTAATTGATAATTATTAAATTTTAAATTATTTGTACAATTATCCACTAAAAATTATTATGGCGAGAACATAATTTAGTTAAAAAGATATTAACTTAATTATGTTAATAAAAATAAATACTATGTTATTAATTTTGTCCATTTTTTTAAACTAAGTTATTAAAAATTAAGAGCATAAATAAATAATTAATTAAGAAAATATTTTAGATTGAATTAATAATTTAATTATTACTATAAAATAAATTAAATCATTAGATTAATTAATTAATTAGTTAATTTTAATTTAGTAATTAAAATTATTGCTTAAGTTTTAAGTATTTTTTAATTAATAAGTATGTTTTATAATTTATTTATAAATTTTTATTAATTAAAAAATTTAAACTATAATCAATAAATTAATTTATTATTAAAATTTATTATAAATTTAGTTTTTTATTACAATTTATAATTTATCTATGTATTAATATTATAATTGTTTAAATTTATAATTTTATAAATTATTTTCTATTCATTTGATTTTTTAAAAATTTTACCTTTTAACTTTAACTTTTGCTTTTGTTGTTTTTTATTTACTTTACTTTTTCCTTTTACTTTACATTAATTTTTTTTATTTAATATTTTTTTCTCTTCTTCTTCCCTCCCCCAATTCGGCGCAGCAAGGGGGAGGGCTTCTTCTCCAGGAAGTCGTTGTTGCAGGTCTCTCTTCGGCTCGAACACCAGCAGACCAGCGGTTGTGTAGCAGTGTGGCGGCGACTTAGCCCCAGCGTAGACAACAGCAGGGAGGCACCTTCTTCCTCTCCAGCAGATGGAGGCAAGAGCTCCTCCTCTATTGCGGCACCTTCGGCCTCAGCTCACCCTTCAGAACAGCGGCACATGCAGACACCTAGCTCTCACAGGTGATGCAACGCAGCTGCTGCTCCACAAAACCAGCGGACCTCTTCTAACAGCTAAGCAATGGCATGAGGTCCTTCACAGTGGACTCAACCAATGCGGCATCGGCCTTGGGTCGGCAGACTGGTGTGGCTTCGCCTCTGAAGATGGTGACAGCTATCGGTAGCTGTGAGAATGAGAAGGAGAAACCGATGCATCGGTAGGTGAAAGGTGTTGTCGAGGAAGAGTAGAGGCTGTGAGCATCGGTGTATTAGTGAGAAACAGGGTATATTGCATCGGTGAGAAAAGAGATACCGATCCAGATCGGTAGTAGAAGAATGAGGAAATCGGTGAGAATGAAGGGCAGGAGGTGTATCGGTGAGAAATACCTCACCGATAGAGGAAGGAAATGTATATCGGTGGGAGAAAAGCTACATCGGTGATAAAAATGAAAAGGTTGTATTGGAAGGTATAGAGTATCGGTGAGAAAAAATGGAGCGTATCAGTGAGGATTAGAAACAAAGCAGCTGCTACCATTAAGAATGGGTATCGGTAGCTGAAGCTACCGATGGAGAAAAATAAAATATCGGTGAGGTAATAAAAGGGACAGGGAGGGCCGCAGCTACCGATAAAAATAAATGAAGGTCACCGATAGATAAAAAAGTTGCAGCGAACTACAAAATGAATTAAAAAAATGATCTGCATACATAAAATAAAATAATTAATGATTAATAACTCCAAATTGATTAATTAAATAAATATTTGAACACATATAATTAAAAGCGAACAATTTAAATTAATTAAAAAAGCACACACAACTTACTTAAATGACTAGCGGGTGGTTCAACACATAAAATAACTTTTCAACCCTATTCTAATGTAACTAAATTGAAAGAATAATTAAAAAAATAAAGTCTAAATTAATTAAATATAATTATGTTAATTAAATAATTGTTTAAATAGAACACCGTTGTTAATAAAATTAAAGCGCTCACTGGTAGAAATCAAAGTCTACCGATTAGATATGAAAAAGAGCTACCGGTAGGAAAGAGTATTGGGGACAATGGTCACCGATAAATAGCACCGGTAATCTGCCTACCGGTAGAGAAAAAGGACCCCTGCTATCGGTAGCTTAGCTACCGGTAGCCTGGCAAGCCACGAAAAATTGTATATAACTTTAAAAATTAAAAGTAAATTAATTAGCAAACTCAATGATTAATAATAATGATAAATTAAATAAAATAAAAAAATAAAGATTTAACTAAAAAAATTTAAAATTAATTACATTAAAAATTAAGAAGGTATAAATTAACTATTTATTGTTCAAAAATTAAATAAAATGTTATAAAAAGTGAATAATTGACATGTTTATTTATAAAAAAACAAAAGTGCATTTATTTATGAAAAAGTGTTAAAATTGTTAAATAAATTGTATAAAATGTAATAAAAAGATGTGGCAAACTGAGTAAAAATAAGGCCACATCAATTATATGGTTTATAAGCTGAAACATTATATTTATGGGGTAAAAATGATTATATGTATTGAAATATGTTTTTTCATGATGAAATAAAATAGTTTGACATTATAAAAATTGAATATGCACCGTGTGTATATAAATGGGTTAGTGGAAGAATTGTTTTGCTTCTGGAGTTATATGTGGATGATGTACTTCTGATAAAAAATAACAACACATAGTTACAATCTATAAAACAATTGCCAATTAATTTTCTAAAAAATGATCATTGTTATAAATCATATATATTAGGTATGGTGATCTATATTCATATATCTAAATGAGATCTAAGAGTTCGTTTATACCTAAACAATGGCGATGCTTAAAAAATGTAATGTGGAAAACTCAAAAGAGTGTTCTTTACCAACTATGAACAGAAATATTATTTTTATAAAATAATGACCTTAAAATAATTCAGAACCCTATAACAATGAAAATAATTACAAATGCATCAATGGATGGATCAATCATACATGATATGTTATATAATAATCCTGATGTATCTTATGCATTAATTATTACTATTTAATACCAACCGAATACTAGTGAATGTTATTTGGTATCCATTAAAAATATCTTAAGGTAATTAATAAGAACTAAGGAAATATTAATAGTTTTTTTTGAAAAGGTATATCTCAATTTAATGCGATAAATTGATTTTAGTACCCAAAAAACAAAAATATGTTAGTATATCAGTTAGGATTTGGGTTTTCTTGGAATAGATATATAATATTTGAATGATCCAACAAACCAAAATATATTTATTCTATAAAAATAGTAGAATAAATGACAATATATGATACTACTAAATAATCTATTTGAATATATAACTTTTTTACTGATCTAGAGGATGTCCCCAACATTATGAATCTCACTAAAATCTGTTGTGACTATTTATGATCATACGTTATGTGTAAAAATTTTAAATTATCCTCATCAAATTAAATAATGGAAAATATTCAACATAGCTTGAATTATCTTACACATCACTATCCATTACCAATTCTATAGCTCATGCTCATAAAATACCATATATATCTTAGTATTATGTCTTTTTATCCTCTTGGTAGTTTGTTATTTCAAAAATATTATTCATGGAAAAATATATTATGTAGAAATATGAAATAATTTTGTTACAAAATATTTTATTTACATATATAGTAACCCTCTATGGAAATTTATGCAGAATAATACTTCTATGAAATATATTTTTCATCTAATCTATTTGACTTATTTTATTGAAATATAATACAAATCATACTGATGTGTTATAAATCTTATTTAAGGTCATTGAATTATCCATTTTTCAACAACAAAAAACTATTTTCAGCTTCAACATAGAATTATAAAAATTTTCAATTTGGGGTCTAATATTCTCCTATATTCTCATTGAATTTTAAATCACACAAAAAAATCATACAATGGATAGTATTTACCTGATAAAATATGCTTATTCCTTGTAATCCATGAATGAAATATCCAAACATATATCCATCCTATCTCACATTAAAACATATCATCTCAAGTCTTTCAATAGATAACTTCTATGAATTGATCCCATGACTTTAATAGTAAGTGAGATAATCTTTTTTCAGCTCATATAATTGGTGTTGTATAATATAGATTAATAATTATTGAATTTCATTGTTTTTCTATTGAATCTATCAATATGATAATTACATGTTCCAGCCTCAATTCCATATATTTTCCAATTCATCAAAGATGGAAACAACTTACTAATATTTATTGGGGTCATCCTCCATAACTCATGAAAATATATACTCAATTATCTATTCATATATTTATATTGAAAAAAATAAATCCAGTGCAAATATTCATGGTGATCCAAACTCGGATCTTCAATCACTCAATTTATTTTTCTTTATAATAGTAAACATTATTAAAAAATAAATATTGTGACCACTTTATTGATAATTAATTAAATAATACAAGTATAATATAATATCACAATCATATCCTCCTAATTATATAGAGAAAATCATGGAATCACATTTCACATACAAGTGAGGAGAAAATGAATATATCTAACTTTACAAGACCATTATCGGTGTAGAAAACCTGAGAAATTAACTCTAGAATTAATGTTTTATATTAAAATATTATAGTATGTGATCTTAATAGTGTTTTTTTGTTTATGGTATTTCTAAAAAGATTTTTAAATCACATTAATACACAAACACATCTAAAATAACAAATTAAAACATTCAAGTAAATAAAATATATTTCCATTTTGATGATATATTTCAGGATTGCAGTCACCCCTTAATGTCCAAAATTTTTATAATCAATCCATGGATGTGAAAAATAATTATCATACATCATCTTCAGATGTTATTAAGTGCTATCTAGAAATTAAAAATTCACAATAAGTATTTTCAACATATATATCTTCATATATACTCCCCCTGAATGGTTTCACTTCATCGTTTATTATTTTGTAGATGTTCTTATTCAATGTGAACTCAATGAAAACAAATCATAATTTAAAGGTTTAAATATAAAGAGGAAACACTTAATAGACTTCATTATTGATGGTTTATAATCAACTATTATTATCATGAAATTCAACCACATCTCCTTGATTTCCTCACCTTTTATTCCTTATAAATAACACAATAAAGACAAAATGTGAATAACGTGAAAAAATATTTTCTTCTTAGTATGTATAGAATGATTGAGAGTTGTCTCTAAACCAAGATTCAACTTTTATTAGATATTTAACTCTAGAATATACCTTTATTCATCATTTTTTAAATTTCATTTGATGATTATTTATATTTTTCAGGGTATTAATGATTTTTTTCAACATTATTCCTCTATTGAATAGTATTTTTACCAGAGCTACAAAAACAGGAGAACTCGTTTGGTATTTCTCCAAATTCTATGTCAATTATATATTAGAAGGATATATAGTTTTACACTCTTATGATTTATTCACAAAATAATTTTATTTTTAAGACCTCATATTCCTAGAAGAATTAATATCAAATGAAATCAATTGTGGTTTTCCTCTAGTTTTTAGGATCTCTTTTGGTCTAGGTGACAACATCATGCATTTGTAAGTTGTATTCCAAAAATAAAAAGCATCATCACAAAAAATAATCAGATGAATTCATGTTTCTATTCCTCAAAAAACAATCATGTTTCACTCAAGGTTGTTCTAGACCAAAAAACATGTATTCCTCTCTTTGATTGATAAAAATATTTGTTCTATATTTTTACATTTTTCATTGATGTCCTTGGACAATCAAAATGGTTTATGATCTGTCCTTTTCTACTAAAGTAGAAAAAATACTAGTTTATGTGAAATCTACACCATCAATCCTGATTACCATCATTTAATTTTTTTAATTGATATATTGTTATTTGAAATCCAATTTGGTATACGAAGTTATATTTATAGTTTTTTTCTTATATTTTTTTGGTTTTCCCATATTGTTAGCATATTAATTGTGATTGATATAAATAAAAATGAACCAACATTAATTGAAACCTCCTTTGTTACAATTTTATAATAAATTTTCATGATTTTCAAATTTTATCTTGATGGAAATATATAATTTCTTCTTTGATAATTTCTTAGGTACAATGTAATTGATTTTTTAACATAATCTCTAATACATCTAATTATCAGAAAGTATGAAATTATACAGATATTGTACCATGTAAACATTGATATATTTAGTAGTTATATAATTATTTATAGATTTTATTATGTAGAATATTTTATTGAACCTGATCACCCTATCCATTTAGGATATGATGGGTATATTAGTATTTTTCACCACATAGATTTTCCCATATTCAGATTTAAATTTTTACAGAAATGTGAACAACTATTGGTACACATAATATTTTTTGGACTATGGGATACCATTTTCAATAATCTTATCATAGATATATTATTCATGGATCGAATAAAATTTTCTATACTTGATCCAAAATTTATATATATATAATAATCTCATTGGAATTATTCATTAAATAATCTATCTTTTTAAATCTTAGGAAGTATGATGTCTAACTATACTTGAATGTTTTTCTTATCATCAAGATTAATAAAATTGATATTGAAGGAATTTTTTTCTTCCACAATTGATCTCAAACTCTCTCTATAAATGTTTTTCATCTAATGGATTTAATGATTATTCCTTTTACTTCTTTAATTAAAGTTTTTTTCAAGATCGTTCACTGTTTCTATTTGACCTCAAACTGATAATTGTAGACTTAAGTTATTAATGTATGATTTTCATTGAAATAATTAATCATCTCCTCAATAATTTTACACTACATAAATTTATCTTCAATATTAAATTTTAATGAAGCTTCATAAATATAAATTTTTTACTATTGATCATAAATGATTTATTCTTTTCTTTCATGGTTTTAAAGAGAGAGTTTCATTTTATAAATGGAAGCATTAATTCTTATATCATCTCTTTATATTATATTAATATTCATTTATTCCCATAATCAACATAACAAATAGACCCAAATATGTGAGTGAAACATCACTTCTAACATTCTTCATATAGTACGTTACAACATAATAATGATTTGAATTGATTCATTAGTTTTATCATCTTCACTATATGAATATATTTCATAAAAAATGGTTCTCAACACACTTATCAGATGTAATACCACATTCGAAGCATTTATTTAGTTGTTTCCTTTCATTAATCATCAATATATTACTTATATTCCATTCCTATTTCTGATGACTATTTTTCATATTTTTAGTTTAAAACCCCATGTTGATTACAAAAATACTCATTTCTTATTATCAATCCGAGGAATATTAAAATCAATAGTTTATTTGGGACCTCTTACAATATTCCTAGTGAGTTGTGATACCAATTGAAATACAAATATATATATTCCTAACACTAAGAGTGGGGGTATGAATGAATTAGTTATAATCCTTTTATAATTAATTCCCATTAAATAAAACTCCAAGATTAATTAAATGCCCAATATTTTTATTCTATAATGTCTAACTATTTCACATATTTAATGAAATAAGTAATTTAAAAGAACATAATTAGTTTAATATTATGTAGTAATAGTGTGGGAAACTACTCCGTGGTGCATTTTGGACAAGCCTAAGATGTTGATTTCAACTATAAAACAATTTAATTATAATAGAAACTATCACCAAAAAATTCTAAAAACTAGTGAATACACTATATACTATCTACTAGAAATCCATTTCCCTCTCCCAATGGGTAATTTATTTTGGATCCCATGAGTTTACAATATACTGATTGGTTATTTAGACTAAGACTCATTAGTATATAAGTGTTATTCCAAAAATCTAGTAAATATGTCCTTAACTAATTTTTTCATCTAGTATAATGATACTAATGTGACGGAAGAATTATGTAAATAATTATGACATCATTTTCAATAAATATTCAATGAATATATACCCCAAAATAACATTTAGTGTATTCATAGGATAGATACATAATCATCCTATTTATGAAAATTATTTAATGTCTATAATAAACACTCTTCATAAATAGTACCTTTCAAGGAATATCATAAATAAAAAATTCATTCATAACCAGTGGGAGGGAAACATAAGAAAGCGAGTCCTTAGATTGTTAGTAATGGAAAATATGTGAGATATCAATGATAAGTTAAAATAAGATGATAATAAGTGTATTTTAACATAATCCTTTGTATTCTATAGAAATTAGATATTCATACCCATAAATGTTTTGATCATTACTAAAAA
Source organism: Viscum album (assembly GCA_963277665.1). NCBI lineage: Eukaryota > Viridiplantae > Streptophyta > Magnoliopsida > Santalales > Viscaceae > Viscum > Viscum album. Next base: position 88,288,617 of record OY728167.1, on the reverse strand, counting down.
GTCATAGAAAATATAGAAACATGAATCATTATAGTTGGAAATTATATATCATCACTCATGGGTCATTACATATTCATGTAGAATCATATGAATATGAAATAAAAATATTTTGAACCTAGTTGTTCACAATATTTTCAATGAATAATCATATGATTATAGTAATCCAAAATAATTTCCTTGTAAAATATTTTTAAAATCATGATATAAAATCATCTCAATGAAAAATATTGTGAAAAAAAATATTCCATATCATTACCACACATAATTTTGTGATAATTTCTACCAGGAATCAAAATCCCACATCAATATTTGGACATAGATATTTTCAATCTTGTATATGATTATCATCATCATATAATGATAAATCTATAAAACATTACCCAATGCACTGAACATATAAATAATCTAGGGCCCACCTATCCCATAATGTAAATAGTACATAAGTGTTCTTTAGGATCACACAAATATTCATTAATTTAGTATAGAATAAATATTATAAATTAATCAATTTTATAATTATTTCGTCATAGCCTAATTAACTCATTCGAAAAAGATTTATCATGATCAACCTAAATAAATCTTCATTATAAGATATGCAGAGAAATAGAGTGGATGATATCATAATATCCTAACCCACGTGAAGCATAACAATCCATAAAGGATTTTGAAATATATGAATACATGTTTTATAAAGCTTTCGAAATACAATTTTAAAATTCAAAGATAAAATATATTTTCGTTTGATAACTTTTAAAAAACATATATTAGTAGAAAAAATTAAAATACAATTTTCTTTCTAAAATAATTTAAAATAGAAAATGAATGTTCATTATAAAGGAAGATCATTATAGATGAAAAATTTTGTCCATGGCATATACAATAAAAGAAACATTATTTTTAATGTTTTGTAAACATTTAAAAGTGATTCATACCAAATAATATTTAAAATATTCATTTCGATCATCTTTAATGAACATAAAGTTTTTTTAAAATTAACCTTTCTAAATCCTATAATTTTAGTCAAACGCATTTATAAAACATTTTTTAAAAAAATGACATGGATGAGAAAGACTCCTGACCTGAAAAGATTAAATAATGTTAGATTTTATTTAAAAAATATTCTTTTTCATTTTATATACCAAAGAGTTGAAAATTTTACTAATACATGAAAACAATAGAAATAACTATAAGAGAATTAATTAAATGGGGATTAGAAGATTAGGGTAATATAATTTATCTCTATTATAATTTAACATATATTTATTATAAATATCATAAAACCCCATATTCATCCATATATTATGATATATCACTTAAAATATAAATTCTAATTACTCGTCCATTAAAAATTCATTATTCGAATAATTATTCTGTTGAAAAGTGGTCTATTTTCTATGTATATTTTATTTCAACAGTTCTGGTATTTATATATTTTTCTTCATTTCAGAATCAATAGAATATTTATAATGTCAAAATTATTTTATTTATTAATAATACACCCTTTTATAACCATCCATATAGGTTTTTGGTAATAAATTAATTAGATCACTTCATGGATATTGTAGTCTATACATTAATACGATCGACGTGTCCAATTTTCCATGGAAGAAAAAAATATATTTAAATAACAATTCCCTTTTATAGAATTATATTTATTACATAAATATCAAATATATTCATTAAATATAACCATATTTTCATCTATGTAATTGAAAAATGAAAAATTCTTAACATCAAATCGTTGATATTGTAGTCTACAGGTACGCAGTTGCTACATTATAATTTTCCAAAGGATGATTTTCTAAAAAGATAGATAATATAATATTTTTAATTATCATAATTATTTTATAATAATCATATATACACATTAAATTCATCTATATATCCATCATATAGATATGATGACAAAAAATAACTAAAATGATTAGTTTAGATGATAGTATGTATATATGCATGAGTAAGAATTTAATTTTCCATTAGATAATGATGTGAACTTAAATTATTTGTTTTGTCACATCTATATTGATGTGTAATATACATATTTAATACCAAATTTTTATTTTATTTTGATAATTATAATTATATAAATATTTTTCTTTGAAATTATAAATCTTTTAATTCTTTATTTAAATTTTTAATTTTTTGTGTAAATTTTCAATTGGTCATATTTTAATATTTTTTATTTTGAAATATATTTTTTTTTAAAATTTTATATAAACAATTTATTTAGTACTTTCATTTAATTTATGTTAATTTCATCATATTATTATTAGTTTTACGATGAACATTAAATAATTATTATTTTATTTAAATTTTCAATTTTTTTTTTTTATTTGAAATATTAAAAAATGATCTTATAGTTTAAATTTATTATAAAATTACTTTTAATTCATTTATTTATATTTAGTTTATTTTATTTTTATACAATATAGGCTATAATATATCATTAACTTAATTTTGATATATTAATTTTACAATTTTTAATTTTTTATAAATTTATAATTTATAGTCTTAATTTACATTTGTATATATGTTTTTATATTGTTAAAAATCCTTTTAATTGAATTCATTAACCAAATGATAATTTTGATGGGCCTGTGCATATGATAACTAAATACTAATAGTTATAGAACTATTTTTTGAACCTAAATTGATATTTTGTGAGGGGTTAGTGTAATTGAAATATGCGGAAACATAAGATAATTACAAACATTTTGATGGGGTTTTCAATAAGATAATTTTGTGTAAAATAATTTATCTTACGTAATTTAAGATTCCAAGATAGAAAAACTGAAAAATAATTCTATTTCCAAACCCATTGATGATGTTTTTACCACCAATACCTCATTCCTCCCGAGCTCGGATGAAGGTGGTACATTAAAACATGAATTCAGGCTCACTGTTCCTCTAGAGGTGTAGACTAGCGTCATCAAGCCAGTAGAAGATGATAAATTATAGGGCCTAGAATTATGAAAATTAAATCCAAATTAATCAAATTGTTCCAATATCTATTCATTAATAAATTCTAGAATATAAGTAATCTGAGATTATTTTCATGAGTTATTCATGACTAAGAACAAATGATGAATATAAATACGTATCACCATTGATTCAAATTTCATACAATTATAAATTATGAGGATGGTATTTTGGAACTTTCTATTAGTTAAAGAATGTTTCCCATAAATATTTATAGGATAAAAAATGATCAAAATGGTATCATAGTTTCCTGGAAAGTTTTAGCTGCTTTTATGAAGAGGGATTAATGCTCGGTGGTCGATGAAATATCCCAATTATGTTTTTGTTGACATATTTCTCATCGAACTGGATGAATACAAACCATTATTTGGATTATTTTTCTTTGGCATGCAACAATGTGGTTCATCTGAGTTCATTTTTTTGATATATATCATCTCAATTGAAGCTGCTTTTTGGATTATGTGTTTGATCATTCCTATTCATGTTTTGGATTAATTTAAATTAGATAAATAAAAAACCATTGTGAGTTTTCTCATTATTTTGTATATGTATTTTCTAGAAATTAAAATCATTAGAGATTTATTAGATGTAGTGCGCTTCATTCTAGAATCTAGGAGAAAAAAAGTCTTCATAACGAATTGAAAATTGGAGTCAACTGTTTGGAATTTGATACATTTTATTTTTGATTAAAACTAGATAAATAATGACATGATTATTTGGAAGGAGTTTATACAGATTCTTATTAGAGTGCTTGTACAAGTAAAAAAATATTCAAGGAAAAACAATCTGTCGGGACATGATAGTCATATTATAAAGGTAAGGAGGTGTATTGAATATGAAAAAATATAAATAGTAGAAATATATGTGGATAAACAGAAAAAAAATATTTGGGAGAGAGTAGTGGAAAATTATAATGGGAGAAAAATGATGAATAGCTCGTGGGAGCTCAGAACATGGAAGAAATCTACTTCAACCAACACTATTTAGCTCTCTGTTTTATTTATTTTTATTTTCTTTATTTTATTAAATGTATTTCATAAAATAATGTTTTTCTTTTCCCAATCATGAGTCAATAATTTTTTTAGGGAGACCAGATTGTAATGAATTAAAAATTATCAACTACTTTTCCCATTTTTTCAGAATTATAATTGTATAACATCTATTATGTGTTCTCATCATAATTTCTTATTAGGACCATTTTTATGCTACTATATGTTATGAAGGGAGATTATAGTGGATGATATACTTTTTTTTTCAAAAAAGTACCAAAAATTTGAAATGGGTGATGATACACTTATCCCTTTATAAACGGATATTTTCTTTAGTTTTGATTAACAAATATTTACAAAGGATAGTTCACTGAGTTATACCAAACACGTAACAATGGTTATGATATCAACACATTTTCATGTAGCGGACTAATATTATTTACAACATGTAGTTTGGGCATTAAATTTCAATGTCAATTATCTGTAGTTTATTCCCAAGCAACAATTATTACATGCCTCTATACATGTTTTTTATGAATCAATATCTCATTCACTTCTTCCCTATTTCAGTGTATTTTTAGTTTTGTTCGTTCACACATTTTTTCATCACAGTGTAATTAAATACTCCAACATAATGATTTTCTAGTTTGTTCATAGGTATTAAATTACTAAATTTTCGCAATGTTCACTGAAAATATTCCTTCATAATGGAGTTATTTACTGTGAAGGAACATGCTAACAATAGAAAATAACCAGTATTAAAAAATATTAAAATCCATTTCTTACAAAAAAATACAAAAAAAATCTGCTAAAGAACAAGAAATATTATGAACATAATAGGAATTTGAAAAGGGAAACATCAATAATTAATTCCGAATATATTTTTTATGCCCATAATAAAAAACATTATATGGAAATTTTATATCATCAAATTCTGAGATCTCTGGGGGAAAATGAATATCATGTTTCTTCTCAACCCATAAATAATAATGTTTAGAGGTCAAGGAAGAGGGTTTTCTATCATCCAACTATTGTTAGATCGATAGTAAGATAGATATGATACAGATTGTAATATCAAAAAATGGTGTAGATACTCAATATAAATGAAGGGGTGAATTTCATACTTTAAAAATTATTTAAGTAAATTTTGTATAAACAAAATTCATAACACATTTATGTTCTACTAGTTTGATTAATTCAGGAAAACTGATTTTGAAAATGAAGCTTAACATAAGTTTATGACAACAAAGATTCTACCTTAAAGCATATAAAATATTATTTAATTAGATTAAAAGTCTAATTAAGTATAAAAAAGTTATGCTTTCCTCAACAATCAAAATTACAATGGGAAAAAAAATTGAAACACAACAAGTAACAAGTAGTAAATCTTTTAACCCAAAGAGAAGGGTATCCAAAAACCTTGGATAATGGTTCCTTTATTTATACATTCAAGAAAGCATTTCATACCAAAACCCAAGTAAGACATAAATCCTAAGATCAGTATCTATCTTGATATCCCTGCAATCCCTCGATTTGTAAGGTAATTATCACCTCTAACTTCACAACCTAAAGTCTTTGATTTTACGGAAATTTCACCTCTACACAAAGCAATTCCACAAAAAGAAAAGTTTTAAAAATCCATTCAAACATTCTGCATGAAGCATGAGAGTTTATAAGAGTATATCTCTCTAGAAATCACTTCAACATCATGTATGCTCTAGATTGATCATCTTTCTGTAAAAAAGTTTAGAGCTCTTTCAAATGAGCTCATATTTATAGGCACAGCTCCAACGGTCAGCTCCCTCCTCTAACGACCATATTTCTCCTTCAATTTCAGGGGGACCTGTACAAATGTCACTCAAACAACAATTAGATAGTAAATGAATCCACGACATTGTTTTATAACAAAAACATATGTAGGCAAAAAAAATATGGTTACTTAATCATATTCATTTTTCAGAGTGTACGAAAAAAATGAAAGTTAAGAGTCTAACAAAAAACAATTCGGAGTATATAAGACATGTATATTTGGATTCTTTTTATCAAAAGAATTCAGAGTTTGAATTCTATAGAATTCGGAGTCTGAATTTAAAAGAAATTTGGATTCTGAATTCATAAGAATTCGGAGTATGAACTTACAATGTTCGGAGTCTGAATTCATCAGAATTCGGAGTCTGAACATACAAAGTTTTGAGTTTGAATTCATCAGAATTCAGAGTTTGAAATTAAATAGTTTGGAGTCTGAATTCATAACAATTCGGAGTCAGAACTCATAGGAGTTCAGAGTCTGAATTTAGGGAACTCGGAGTCAGAACTCATATGAGTTCAGAGTCTGAATTTAGATAACTCAGAGTCAGTACTCATAAGAGTTCGGAGTCTGAATTTAAAGAACACAGAGTCATAATTCGGATCCTGAAAACAGATTGCTCTATATCTATGTATTATATGATTCTTTGGTTTTAGATAGGAAACTGAATTTTATACATAGAAAAAAATTAACAATGAAAAACTTGTTAAGGCTAAATTTCCTTTGGGAAGGAAATTTTTCCTTATGAAAGTAAAGCATAGTGTAAAATGAAATTTTCCTTCAGGAAAGGTGTTTGTGATTTTCAAAACCGGAAGGAGTGGTAAATTCGAAAGGAAACCTTATTGACTCAACAATTTCCCCGATCATGAAGGAATGGGAAAGTCATAAAGAAACCTTATTGACCCAACAATCTCCACCTTTTGGAAAAAACCTACATTCTTTCGAAAAAGAACATAAGGACATAGAAAAAAAATTCTATAATTTGAAAATAAAACTTATCTCCCTTATCACATGGGATATAATGAAAAATACTAACTCCCCATCATGATTTGGAACACTAAGTATCGTATTTTAGATTTCCGGAATGAGAATTTTCATTATCTTGAATAAAAAAATCTGTGTAATGAAAACTTAACCTTAGATGAACTCCACCTTACTTAGGGATATTTCACATTTACATAGAATTATTTTATTCTTTCTCCCCCTTTGTAATTTTCAAAAATAAATTGAGGAAATGAAAAAGAAATTATTGTACTTGAAATATAAGTACAAAACATTCAATAGACAAGAAGCCAACCATTTCATTATGATATGTAAAATTTATACAAGGAAAGTAATACAACAAAATATCTTATTTAAGCAAATCCATCCTCCCTTTTCCTTGGGCATAAACTTCATCACTATTTTCATTAGCTTCTGGATCTTCTTATGATCTTCCTCTTCTCTCTTAAGAATCTGATCCTAGTCCTCAACTTTCTTCTTTATGGATTTGATTCTATCTTCCTGAGCCTTGAGAACTTCTTCTTGAGCCATTAGGACTTCATTTAACTTGAAAATATTTTCTTTAATCACAATCCATAGATCGCTTTCTATCTTCCAAAATTGAGCTTCTGAATAGAACTTTCAATTCAAATCGTTCACTTCTTGAATATGAGAATTCTATTCCAGAGTTAGAATTTCTTCAAAACTAGTTTTGAGATCCTTGGTCTTACCATGTTCAGTGTCAAAAGTCACCTTGACACCATCATGGAACTCATAAAGTTCTCTCAAATCATCAACAGTCTTCATTGACCAGTCATCCATTTTTTTACAGGACCTTTTGTGGCGATCTTAGTTAATGAGGAAATTCTTGATATCAGCCTCAATTTTTACACACTTTTCCAACACCATGGATACTGAATCTGATTTCTGATTTACTTTATGTTAAATCACCTACATCTGGAGTCTATGATTGGAAAAATCAGAATGGTCCCATGAATCTTCTTCAATGACTGAACAACGAAATCATGTTCAAGGGATGACGATTCTGAATCTTAAACATTGATTTGTGAGGGATACTTCTCTAGCTAAAAATGTTTTCTCTATGATGATACACCAGCTTCCTTTTTCATTAAAATAGCATTAGTAGGTGTATCAACAACCACCTGTTTACCTTTATCAGTTTTTGGAATGGCTTCTTAATCCAGAGATTTATGTTCAATGTCAGACAACTGAACAATTTTATATTCATCTATGTATTCTTTCTTAGCTCTTGCCTCAGCATCCTCAAGGTGTATGAAAAGATGATTAAAACATACTTCCTTAGAGAGCCTTTTCACTTCTTTTTCATCCTTTTAATATAACCCTAGAGTAGCAAGCACTTATTATTTTTCTTAAGAGGCTAGGATTGACAATTTCTTAGATGGGCTTTCCTTCTCATGAAATTATTCCACTTTCTTAATCAAATTTTAGGTGTCACCACATCTTTGTACTTCTTCTTCAACTCCTTAAAAAATTCTTTTTCATCAACACTATTTTCTTGGACTTTTTCCGGAGTGACAAACTTCTTGCCCAGAGTCTCAGGTAAAGCTTCTACCATGAATGATTTTGGTACAAGGATATTATACGAATCTTTCTCAGTATCCTTCATAACGGATTTCACAATCTCATCATCAGTCATCTTCTTCTTTAACTTTTTTTCTTTAGCTTTCTTTTCAAACTCATCAGTTGTCTTCTCCTTTAAGGATTTTACTTCAGAAGGATCCAAGCCAAAACTTGGCTCCCCTGATTTCCTATTTTTTTTATCTTCCCTCCACTTTTCTACAGCCTCATCAGGATATGCCATTTGATTCCTAGGTTTTTTAGGTGCGGATCAGGCTTCCTTATCTTTTGGGGTTTTCCCTTGCTCTTCTTTCCATCCTTTTTTGATGGTTTATCCACTTCTTGTTTTTTCCGAATAGCTTCAGCTTGTTCCTCCGGTAAGTCATAAAATTCTTTTGTGTCCTTAGAAAAACCAATGTTAATCCTCTTCAGAGTATCATCACTAACTAGCAGGACTTTTCAATTCCTTGGCTTCGAACTGCAAGGAATTTTAAAACATACTACGCCCCGAATAATTATCTTAGAAAGAATAGCTGGATACATGATTATCTGAGCCTCCATGTTTCCATTCGTAATATTCTCAATCGTAATGAGAATATGCTTAACCAAATTGATCTTCCTTATATTTACCAAGAAACCCAAGATATACATGTCACTTTTCATCAATGAATATTATGTCACCTTTTCTCAGAATTATGAATCCCTAAACCCATAATTCATGAATTCTGAAATTTGTAGTGAGATGAGAAATATTTGGAGTCATAACATATGTAAGACAAAGGTACTCCATAGCTTTCACCTTAACAAAACGTCCTTTGACATCAGGCTACTTATGAGAACAGAACCCAGCTTCCCCTTTTTGTGGGATACCAACCAAACTAGATGCCTTAGTAAATGAAAGTGCATAAGTCTTTCAATAGTTCTTGAACAAAAACTTCTCTATGCCTTATTCCTTGAAGAAACAAAATAATTGATAAAATTTAATTAGTAGATCCGGATACACCAAATCTTGGGCCCTTAATTTGATATGCAAACACTCTCCCGTCCATTGGGCTTGATGTTCATTGAGATTATAGAATAATACTTGATGAAGAAGTTTCGATGCCCCAACCTTTCCCTATATACCTACCACTATAATATATGCTTGACAGTAGACAAATATTTTTGAGAGGATTCTTCTATAGACATTCGTAATTGAGAAACACTTGAAAATCGGGAATGATCTTATGTATAAGGTCAGAACTTAAGCACGTGAGAGCTTGAAAATCGATGTTGGATAATCATTAGGGGGTCCTTCATATAGGCGTTTGATGTGACAGTTCATCTTCCAAACTCAATCCAATGGAAAAAATCCTTCTGCTTAGATCTAATGGTTGATATGATAGCCTCACGGAATACTTGGATCCGATCTTTTGAGGTTACTCAAAAAACATTTGGATTTAAGGAAAAAAGAATCCAAAAAAAATTAAAAACAAAAGAAACTACGAGCAAGTAAAGGATGATCATGAAAACTCAGGAAAGGAAACATAAATTTAATATTTCTAGAAATATTATTTGTATTGAGGAATAAAATTCATGAAGAACTATAGATTCTGAAAATTTTTGATAACAAAAAATTGAAAAACATAAAACGAATTTTTGGAAAATCTTCATTATGAAAACATAGAAATTCTTCATTGCGAAAATTTTAGACTACAAAAAATTTTCATCACGAAAAATTTTTAGACTTCAAAAAATTTCAATTATAAAAAAAAACTGACTATGAAAATTTTCATTATGAAAAATTTCAAAAAAATCACACTGTGGAAATGTTCATTACCAAAAATTTGAGAAATCAATCTACAAAAATTTTCCTTACGAACGATTTGAAAAAAAATATGACTATGAAAATGTTCATTATAAAAAATTTAAAAAATATGACTACAAAAGTTTTCATTACGAAAGATTTGATCTAATTAACAAGAAAATGTACTCCCTATATGAAAAGGAGTTTATTAATGTAAGGATATTGGTTTCAACAGAAAGTTAAATAGGAATATTACCTTTTGGTTATCATTCCAAACATCTATTTAATGTATTCAAATAAATAAGAGTGTAATTATTTTGTGAAAATATCAGCAAGTTAATCTTGAGTTCTGATAAATTAAAGATTGATATATCATTTTTTTGTGTGATCCCTAAAAAAGTGATGCCAAATATCTATGTTTTTTGAACGAGAGTGATGTGCATGGTTTTTTCTTAAGGCAATGGCACTAGTATTATCACAGAAAAGTTTTTTTGATAATACTCATACTATTGTTAGTGAATGTGTGTCGCATCCACAACACTTGATCACTACAACTTCCAATTTCTATATATTCAGCTTCAATAGTGGAAAGTGCTACTAATTGTTGATTCTTACATGACCAAGAAACTAATTAATCTCATATGAAATGACAAGTACCACATGTACTTTTCATATCCATTATACATCAACCAAACTTAACATCTGAAAAACCTTTAAAAATAAAATCATTTAAAGATGTATAAAGCAATCCTAAATCCATGGTTCACATTAAGTAGCAAAAATTTATATTCACTGCATTTAAATGATATTCCTTATGATTGGATTGATATCTTTCAAATAGGAATATAGAAAACCTGAAATCCGGATGACTAGCTGTCAAGTAAAGTAAACTTCCTATCATGCCTCTAAAGGATGTTTGATCTACTGGTTTCTGAGCTTCATCAAGATCATGTATGTTTGAGGTTCCAATGGGAGTACAAATACTCTTAGTGTTGTCATATCGATACTTTTTAAGAAGATATTTAATATACTTATGCTGTGATATATATATTCCTTCTGGTTTTTGTGAAATTTGAAAACCAAGGAAAAATGTTAACTCACCCATCATACTCATTTGAAACTCAAATTTCATTAGATCTGCAAAGAAATTGGTTAAGGATTATTGAGTTGAACCAAATATAATTTCATCAACATTAATTTGGACAATCAAAATAGTTTTCTTATCTTTATTTATAAAAAGGGTTAGATCTGCATTTCCTTTAACCTAATTATTTTGAAGCAAAAAACATGTAATCCTATCATACCAATTTCGAAGGGCTTGTTTAAGTCCATAAAAGGATTTGGTAAGTTTATAAAAATGATAATGATGTTTTTATCTCCAAAACCAGGAGTTTGTTCAAAAAAAACATCCTATTGTAAAAAACCATTAATGAAAGAAAATTTAACATATATTTGAAAAAGTATGAAGCCAAAGAATGCTACAAATGCAAGTAAAATATGAATAGATTCATGTCTAGGTACTGGAGCACAGTTTTTCTTTATAGTCTATTCCTTCTTGTATATTATAGCCTTTAGCAACCAATATAGCTTTATTTCATACTATGATTCCATTTTCGTCACACTTATTTATGAAGACCCATTTTAATCAAATAACAAAAGTTTCCTTAGGTCTTTCAACAAGGTCAAGAATTTATTCCTTTCGAATTCATTTCGTTCTTCTTGCATAGATTTTATCCAATCATCATAACTTAATGCTTCATCAGTGATTTTTGGAAATAATTGGGATATAAATGATAGATGTTCTACATAATTCCTTACGAAACATCTAGACCTTACATGTTGATTTATATCACCAATGATATTATCACTAGGATGATTCTTAAGAAACAACTTATTTTGGTTTTTTAAAACATGTTCATCAATATAGGGTAGGAAATCATCTAGGGTAAATGCTTCATAATCTTTTTCATGGAAATTTTCCTTATCAGAAAAATCTTCTAACAAAGATTGATAATCAATTTTTGAAAACACATCTGAAGATATAGGTTTGGGTTATTTTAAAACAAAGGGATCAGTTTCATCAAATATGACATCTACTGTTTCTTCAACAGTACATGTGTTTTTATTGAATACTCTATATGCCTTAGAATTTTTGGAGTAGCCTAAGAAAATTCCTTTATCAGATTTTGGTGCGATTTTGTGTAAGTTATCCTTAGTATTCAAAATGAATACCTTTCAACCAAAAACATTGATGTAGGAAAGTCTAGGTTTTCTACAATTCGATAACTCATAAGGAGTTTTTTTTCAGAAAAGGTTTAATAAAAATACAATTTATAGTATAACAAGAAGTACTTATATCAATAGCCCAAAAATGATTGGCTAAAGAATATTCACTCAACATGGTTCTTATTATATTCTGAAGAATTCTATTTCTTCTTTCAATAACACCATTTTGTTGAGGTGTTCTAGGTTCTGAGAAGTTTTGAGTAATGCCTTTTGAACTACAAAATTATCAAAATCAGAATTTTGAAATTCTACAGCATGATCACTATGAATAGTTATCAAAAGAAGGTATTTCTCATTTTTAACTTGGGCTCAAAAACTTTTGAATTAAGAAAAATCTTCATATTTATTTGCTAGAAAATAGACCCATGTAAATCTATTGTAATCATCAACTAAGAAAAAAACATAATATTAGCCGCCAATGATTCTAGTTTATGTTGGACCAAAAAGATCCATATGCACCAACTGTAATGCATTAGTGGTTGAGATGTCATCGACTAATTTAAAACTTGATTTAAGTTTCTTACCAAATTGACATGGATCAAAAACTTTTGATTAATCAAATATATGCTCTGGTAGATCCTTAACTATTCATTTCATAGAGAGTTTTCATAGGTTTGTAAGGTTACCGTGACCAAAACATTTATGCCATTACCATGAATTATCTTCCATTGCACTATGGAAAGGTAGATCTTGGCTCCAAATTTCTTATAATTTATGTGTGTAAACATTCTCTTGCTTATTGGCGGAATGAATAAACTCTTCCTTGAAATTGTGTACAATGCACATTTCATTCCTAATATTCTATAGTTAACCTTCATCATATAATTGACTTATTCTAATGAGGTTGTTCTTAAGACCCCTAACAAATAAATCATTTGAAACCAAATATTTTCAAAGAAGAACGATGTTACCTATACCAAAAATTTCCCCTAAGCATTTTCTCTGAAAGTTAATTTCCCTCATATCATCTTGATAATCTTTTCAAAGTAGTTTATGTTACCAGACATATGCTGGGAACATCCACTATCCATTTTCCATGTATTTAAATTGGTAGGTTCTTTATTCTCTTCAAAATAAGAATGTTAGACTTTTGGAATCCAAACATTCTTGGATCCGGAATTGTTAGTCAATAAAATATTGAGTATCTATATTTGTTTTAAAAAATAAGCTTTATGAAACCCAAGAGATTTAACATTATTCAAAGAAAAATTTTTCTTCCAATTCCCACCACTTTGACATTTAGTAAAAAAAAGGGATATGGATGGAATAAAATAGTTGTCTTTGAAAATTGGATTTCTGTGAGTATAACCTACTCTAGTAGTATTTCCTTGAGTTTTGATTTGAGAATACATCTTATCAAAATTTTTGTTTCCTGAAGTAAAGATTGCAAGATGTTTCTTAAGGTAATATATTTCAGATTTTAGTCTTATGACTAAATTCCTATCTTAAAGAATTATTTCCTTATAGTTATATTTTTCATCAAAAACACTTATTTTTGAAATTGCATTCTTAAGATCTTTCGAATGTTTTTCCTTTTCATAATATACTTCCTTAAGGTTTTTAGAATTTTTTTCTAGAAGATCATCCTTATATTTATGATCCCTAGAGAGGTATGAATTCTCTTTTGTAATAATGACTTCTCTAGTATTTTCCTTGTCTTGTTTCTTAGAAATTTTACAATTTCTTACTTCTAAGAACTTTTCAAATCTAGATACTTCTTCAAAAGAAGGTATGTCTGCATTATCTGAAGTTGAAGTATCTTCATTAGAAGTAATATCTTCAGAATAGTAATTCATATCAAGAGATAAATTTGTTACAGCCTCGGCAGATCGTACCTTGGCCATAAGAAATGTATTTGGGAAAGAAGTATTAATAATGAATCTGATATTTTTCTGTGTTGATTATTCATATCCAGAAGATTCACATTGCGAGGAGTATCCACATATATCCCTTCAAGTATCATTTTATTTAAGCCTTTTCATTTTTTTTGAACGATAGAACTTCTTCTTGTTTCTTTTTGAATTCATTTCATTCAATTCCTTATTTTTCAATAGAGGGGAATCAGGTCTGATATGACCTATTCTTGTACATTCATAACAAGTAACTTACCCATTTTTCTTATATTTTTATTCTCTCTTCTTGAACATATTTTGATAGTTCTACCAAGATATTATCATTTTCTTTATCTGAGAAAGATTAGCTAATTCATTCTTAGACTTTTCTGTATCACTAGATTCTAACTGAATAGTAACTTTCATTAACTTTGATCTAGATACTCTTTCTGGATTCATGGATTTCATATGTTTTTAAATAGTTTTAAAAGAAACTTCTACATTCCCATTCTTTTTTTTAACCTTATCACCATCTTTTTTCATTCTAGTCTCATGTTGTGGATGAGTTCCAAACATTTCATATAGGGAAGTCTGGGTGAATTTCTTGTTCTCATCAATTGTTGTCCTCTTGGATTCCCACTAATTTGGAATAATGGCTATGATATAATCTACAAGGTCATCATCATCCAAATCTTTTTATCCCATTGACTATATGTTATTCACAATATTCACGAACCTTTCTTGAACATTGCTTATAAGTTCTCCATATGGAATGTTAAAGCCAAACACAGGGTAAAATAAAATTTAAACACTCGAAGTAACAAGTAGTAAATATTTTAACTCAAAGAGAAGGGTATCCAAGAAACATGGATACATGTACCTTGATTTATACGTTCATTAAATTCTGTCTTACCCAATCCCAATTAAGCCCACAATCTAAAAATCTGTATCTATCTTGCTATCACCGCAAGCCCGTGATTTTTAAGGAAATCGCCACCTCTACCTTCACCACCTGACGTCTCTGATTTTAAGGAAATAACACATCTGCACAAAGAAATTCTACATGAAGCAAAGTTTTAACAAGTCGTTCAAACATTCTGCATGAAGCCTGAGAGTTTATAAGAGCCTCTCTCTCTAGAAATCACTTCAACAACATGTAATCTCTAGATTGATCAACATGTTGTCAAAATGATCTGATCTCTTTCAAATGCGCTCTTATTTATAGGCACACCTCAAACGATCGGCTCCCTCCTCCAATGGTAATATTTTTAATTTAATTTCGGAGGGACCTGTACATGTGTCAATCAAACAATGGTTATTTAGTAACTGAATGCATGACATTGTTTTATAACCAAAAAATGTGTAGGCAAAAAAATGGTTACTTAAGAAAATTCATTTTTCGGAGTGTAAAAAAATTAAAGTTCGGAGACTAAAAAAAACTATTCGGTGTCTATAATACAAGTATATTTGGATTATATTTATCAAGAGAATTAGGATTTAGAAATCATTAGAATTCAGAGTCTGAATTTATAAGAATTTGGAGTCTGAATATACAATGTTCGGAGTCTGAATTCATCAGAATTTAGTGTTTGAACATACAATGTTCTGAATCTGAATTCATCAGAATTCAGAGTCTGAACATACAATTATGGGAGTCCGAATTCATAAGAATTTGGAGTCTGAATTCCGAGAACTCGGAGTTAGATCTCTTAAGAGATCGGAGTCTGAATTCAGAGAACTCAAAGTCATAATTAGGATCCTGAAAACAAAATTTTCTATATCTATGTATTATATTATTCCGAGGTTTTGGATATGAAACGAAATTTTATACATAGACAAAAATGAACAATTAAAAGCACGTTAAGGATAAATTTCCATGGGGAAGGTAAATCTTCCTTATGAATGCAAAACCTAGGGTAAAATAAAATTTTCATTAAGATAAGGTGTTTGTGATTTTCAAAACAATAAAGAATGGTGAAGTTATAATGAATCCTTATTGACTCAACAATCTACCAAATAATGAAGAAATTGAAAAGTCATAAGGAAACCTTATTTAATCAACCACTATCCTTTGTAACCCTCCATGTATAGGTTTATTCTCAAGTTATAAGAAATATGTAATGTAAAAAAATCCTACCTCTAAATGTTATCCTCCATTAATATATACCCTATTGGAGATGTTTTATAGTTCATTGGATAATTTTATAGAATAAATCAACAATTATAATTTCATGGGATTTTTTAGGAGGAGATTAGGTTCATAAAACTTCATTTTTTATTGATGAGTATGTATTGGAGATGGTTCCCAAATTTATATGAGAAAATATTTTACACATGGGACCAAATTTTTATGTTATTTCTTTCATATATTAGAGTAAGTACCATTTAAGTGAGAAATAAAACCACTGCTTTCATTCAAGATATGGATGAACATTCCCATGAGAGTTGGGATAGGTTTAGGGATCTTCATAGATAACATACTAATAAACAACTTTCCAATAATATCTTTGTGGATACATTTTATAATGGTCTCACTACTCTAAATCAAAAATTTATGGATCAATTTTTTCGAGATATTTTTTAGACATGACATATGATGATCTGATTTTTTATAAAAAACTCTCAAATATGACCCAAAATAAAATCATAAATAAGAAATTAATCCATATAGTTGAAAATAATTCAAAAGATTTTGTTGAAAATAGTAATCCTCTTAGGGTGCATCGATCTCATTTTTGGTTGTATGGACATTCTAAAAACTGGTTCCCCATCTTTTATATCTTTGTACATAATGAGTAGAGCGCCAAATGAGTTGAATTAAGGTCTATAAAATAATAATTCAATGGCCCATTTTCAAATATGTATAATTCTAGATGAAAAAACCATTCCAATATATTATGGTATGAACAAGATGATCTGAAACAATCTAACGCTCCTGTTTTTAACAACAATAATAACTATCTTTTAAAAATAATAAAACACTGAATCATTATATTCTCAAGATGATGATATGGTAAGGTTTCAAAAGTTTATTGGAATATTTTGTTCTCAAAATTTTTAGATTGATTCATGAATTTATAGATATGATTTGGGTTGGACTATAGGGAATTCATGAATTCATAATATAAAGTTACAAATTGGAATCTGTTCTTAGTATTTAGGAGGAATAGGTAAAGGTATTATACTTATAACAATATTGATTAATCACATCTTAAATTTCATTATTTTAAAAACAAGATCCGGGAAAAGTACTCATGAAAATTTTATTAATCCACATAGGGAATTTCATCCTCAATTTATAGAAGAACCTAAAAATGAAAACATGAAGAAAACAAAATTTGAAAATCTGGACATCATTGTCTAGAATATATAGAATTCTAAATCATCATGTTAAATAGATGATAAAAAACTAAAATGAATTTTTATATTTTTAAATTAAAAAGATCAACAGGTGAGGGGTTAGGTTGAGTAGTGTATTCAACTAGTCTTAAAAAATTATAAGACACTCATGCCTTGTCCATAATTTTAAAAAAATTAAATAACCCAGATTACCTAAAAATCATTAAAAATTTTAAAATCATTATTTCTAATACTCTATTTATGGAGAATTTGAATAAAATTCATTATTAGTAGAAATTCATTAAAATATTGTGTACCTAAAAATGTATTGGGATGATTCTTCAACATTAAATTTTAGTGATGAGTTTAGTGTAATTATCCAAAAAATATATTCCTCCCAAAATAAATTTATCAGTTCCCTTACCATCTCTTATAGAATTTATGAATGTTATGAGATTAGGTGAATTTTGGATTTGTGTTCATGAATCAACCTTATTCCATACTACATACTAGAAAATGTATGTCTCAGGGATGTGAATCTAACATTTGATTCTTTTCAACTTACTAATGGGTTACTTGCCTATATATATGCGAGGGTGTATGGAAATCATGTTAGTGTAGGGAAACCGAATTTTTTGATGGATTTCCTAACTATATAAATGCAATGTCATAACACAGATCCAATAATTTTAGGTCATCCATTTTCAATTACAACAAATACTATAATTGATATTTTTAAGGGTAATGTGACCATTCACGATAGTGACGATCAAGAGTAATTCCATTTTTTGAAGTTCCACCTCTTATGGTAAGCTATAAATTGGTTTATGTGGTTAAGAAAGTGTTTTTTATAGATATTAGGAAGGAAATTCATATTCATTTTGATTACATACATGAATGATATGTTAATGAATATTTTAAATAATGGCCTTTTGAATCAAAGACAATAATTGAGATAGAAAGTATAGGGAATCTTTAGAGTCATATTACGATGTTTATTGCGTAGGTGCATGATGTGGTCTATAGAAACCCATATTTTAACAACTATATAATTTCACAGGATGAAGCTTAATGTTTACAACTATCTATTTTTTTCAACATTGATGTAACATCATGGTTCTATAATCATGAGACGATTGGGTCTCCTTATGTTGACTCATCTAGTAAAATTGACAGTTTAACAATCGATGAAAAGAATTGGTTAAATGAAGATAATATAGTATCTAAAAATTAGTAAACTAATTCTGTTGAGAGCGTAACATGTGATATTATGATCAGAATTATGGATATAGACACCAAGTTTACTCCTGATTCTATAAGCTATTTAATGTATGAATTTACTTTACTAAATCTTATAAAAACATTTACAGTCTTGAGGATATTTCCCTTGAAAAAAATTGAAGAAGACTATATGAATATTATCAGTAATCAAAAATCAGTAGGAATTGTTGATAAATTTTCTAACATTCATTTATTCTAAAACATGATTGGTGAGAGTCTTTCAAAAATTTGGAAAATATGTATAGATGAGCTCATGGAAAATTTATTACCTTCATGTAATGTATATGTTTCTGAGATTCATTTAGACGGTATTAATAAGCTAGTTTCAAAAACTATTTTGAATAATAAAAAATTGTTAAATAATTCATGTGTGTTTTTAGGGGGGGTAGTGATGTTGGACATTCTGTTAAAAATTATGGGATTATTAATTCCTTTATTTATCATTGCTTTGAAATACATTACCCAGAAACTATTATATTTATAGTGGAAAATAAAAAAAACCATGTAGTATTTGAGAAGAGTAATGTAGGAACATGGACTATTTAAATCCCTAAGAGAACAAGCTAAAATTTGCAACAAAATCAATGACTTGAAATCCAAAAATGAATATTATCATTTCAATGTTCGTGAATAGAATAAATTAGGGGTAATAACTGACATAATATTGAAAATTTAACAATGAATGGGATACAATCCCTGATTTTATTATCTTTTAAATTTTTCTATTTCCTTGAATAATATTCTCCCACTTGGTTGTTTGAAACTGTCCATATTCACACCAAACATTGGAATTTTTATTTTCCTAAATTTAATTGGAATTACAATATTGGGATTAATAATTTATTTTATTTTCTATTTGGTAATTCCCTAGATGCAGTCATGAGTTCATCATTGACTGGGATTCTATTCTGATATAAACTGTATTAAACAACCCTAAGTGATCTCTTTGTTTTTGTTTGATTGGATTTTATATTTTGGTAATTTATCAGTATCATTAAAATATTTTAGATGATAAATATTAGTCTACAAGATGGATTTTCGTATGTAAAAAAATGTTGTGGTGTATTTTTCAGATAATTCAAGTGTTAAATATCAATTCTAGGTAGTTAATTTTTAATTTCATCATTTATTATTGTACATAAACATAATCTACTTCATGCTTCATGGGATGTAAATATTGGATATAGGGTTAATTTGCATTTTATTTTACATGATGAATTCATTTTGTAAAATATGTTGGTCATTTATTTTATTTTAATGTCATTGAATTCAGATTATTAGCCTTGTATTCTCATCTTGGTGCCTTAACTATTATCTTAATGAAATTCATATTTTAACATATATATTCTATAAAATTATCTATTAGTGTTCTAAATTTGCATATTAGCATCCATTAAGTGTTCTTGTTGATTTTTATTTAGTTTAATTTGATGGGAAAAAATAACTTCTAAAACGTTTTGTGTCCCTAAACATGAAACATCGAGAGATGCATTGAAAACGATTTTGAACTATTTCTATCTTAAGTGTTCTTCCACATTAAATTAAGAAAATTTAAAATTTTTGGTTTTTAGGTGGGGGATAGGGGTATTAAAATTTTAGTGATTATAATTATTTAATAATTAATCAAAACCCCAAATAAATTAAATTTTTTATTTTTTTACGTATCGTAAAGGAATTTTTACAAGGTGGAATGTTTTCATAAATGTTAATGTTTTTATGACACGTTGTGGTGGTTAATCTTTAAAACCCAAGGATTTAATTTTAGAAAATATATTATCTTTACCACATGGAAGAAATTAATTTTGGTAAAATATTAGGACAATTTGAAAAATATATAATTTATTTTGATATTTTTAATATGAATTTAACGAAAAATATTTGTTTTTGAATTAATTACTAAATAGAAATCACAATATTGGTTGAATGATTTATTTTATATATATGTTATTAATAAAATTATGGCATGAGTAATTTATTCCATGAATATTTTTTTACTCCACACCATACATTGGTTAGTATATCTATTATAAACTCTGAAATTTTCTGAGAATATTCACTAGAGGAAATTAGATTTTTGGACAAAAATTTTAATAAAAATTTATGTTTGTAAAATTATCTACGATGTTTTCAATTTCAATCATTTTTTGAAACTATTAATTGTCTTTTAACTGAATAAATTTAATTTTATAGGGAACTCATATTCATATAATAGAGTCAATCCGTGAGAAAAAATGTTTTTCTAAATAAATTCATAGTGTCATTTTCCATTTCAATATATCAGTCCCACCATTGAGTGTGTCTAAAGACTGCACAATGAATTTCAATTACTTATGAGTCCGTGAATTTGATGATTCCTTATATTAATATATTTCCCACATCTCTTTCTCTATATAATATTAATATGTAATGATAAATTATTTTTTAATTGGATAATTATTATGGTTTTCTTATTTTCTATTTACAAATAAAATATTTGAATTAAATTATTAAATGTGTAATTTTTTATGTAAATTATCAACTGATAATTTTTTATCTTTTTTTATTTTAAAATGATATATTTTTTATTTTAAAAGTTGTATTTTATTTTTTTTATGTAAATTAGTAATTTCATTCAATTAATAGTTAATTTAATATAATATTTTTATGTTATATAATGATCCTTAATCAAAAAGTATTTTAATTTAATTTTCTGTTATTAATTTTTGTGTGCTAATTGAAAAAATTAACTTAATGATTAAATTTATTATTATATTTTATTGAATTTAATTATTTAATTTTTAATTAGTTCATTTATGTATGGTGATGGATGTAATTTATTTGGTATTTTATTTTAATCTATCAGTTTTTACATTTTTTTAAAATTTTCTTTACAATGTTTATTTAATTTTATTTATTTATATTATTTTATAGGAAATAATTGTAAATAAATTCATAGGATGATTTATAATTTAGAACTTCCCAATATAATATAAATAAATTCGGCCCATAAGAGAAAACAATGTTTCATCCAAATAATATATTTTTGGAGGTGTGTCTATAATTGAAATGTGTGGTAACATAATATAAATTCTAGCATTGCGATGGGGTGGCACGTAAGATGATTTATCTTGCATGACATAAGATCTATTCCTGGGAAAACTGAATGAGATTTCTCTTGGTAAACCAATTGATAAATTCCCTCACATTATGCCCTTATTTCACCCAGTTTAAGATAATGGTGGTCTAATCAATCCTGAATCCATGGTCAACATTTGTAATGGAGTCCCAAATATCATCATTTAGCCAGTTGAAGCCTATTGATTCTAGAGGAACTTGATCCAAATCAAATTTATATAATATGGTCAGTTTTGGTATCATTGACACTGAATTTCTATGAAGATCAATGGTAGTATAAATTTTCTTAAGAGAGATATTGACCTATCAAAAATAACGATTAAGATTCCAATCATCCATTACTCAGCTAACAATGTCAATGCTAGTAAAATCTGAAGATGTTCGACTAAAGATCAATCTTACAAGGAGCTCTCATAACAACATTTTAATCAACATATATTATTTAAATCCATTAATTCATTATGTCTGAGCTTAAATACATCTTAATCGAAGACTATTATAAAATTGCATCTAATATGGAGATGACTTAACCCTCAATGCCAATTCAGTCTACCAAGGATACAATGGTGGAATTTGTAGTCAATGTCCAGTCTGTTATCTATAACTAATTTTTTGATTTATATAGATGAGGTTGTCTCCAATTCCCAAACATAATCCAAGCCAGTGATGCTGAAGATGAGGATCCAATAGTTCAAATCCATTCACCCAATTATAATCTTTATACTGAATTTCCATTTATTCCCTTTTCATGTAAATTAAACGATGAGGTTGGTAGTTGGGAACTATCAAGGAGTAGAAGAATCATTTTTCTTAACTATTTAAATGATTATAATGATGATAAAAAGGGTTCCTTGTTTTTATTTTCGGTTTCTACATCATTTAAGAATCAGGGTGCATGCAAGGGGGTCAATATAACATCCCTATGATGTTTTGGTTTCATTGTTTCTCACTGAACCAGATGAATAGGGATCATTCTTTGATCCGTATTTCTCCATTATGCATTGAAGTCTCTTAATCTTTTTAGTGATATGTCATCAAAATTGAAACTATTTTCTTGAAGATGTGTTTGATCATTTCTATTCATGTTTTTTTAATCTATAGATGAGAACGTAATGCATCTTCGAGGAAGTTGTTGTTTCTTAGGTGTAAATATAGTGGTTGAAATTAAATACAGAGGGGGTTGACAGGTGATAGTGTGATACATTCTGAAATATGGTAGTTTAAAATTCCAAAAAAAGAATTGCAATATGGAGCTAGTTACATGTAATTTGAGATATTAAATTTTGATGAAAACTAAAGAGAAGATGACATGAAACACTAGAAATATTTTATATGGAGTCTTGTAAGAGTTAAAATATATGTGATAGAAATTTGAAGTAATTCCTTCATGTTATTCTAGGATAAAAATATTGGCTATTTATGGTTGTGTATTATATAGAAAAAATATAAAATAGAAGATATATTTGGGGATGGACACAAAAATTTCATGAAAACAGAAAAGGCATATGAGAATGGTATAATAATGATAACAACTAGTGGGAGCTTAGATTATTGATGAAATATAATTTTATAGAGTATATTTATCTCACTATTTTATTTATTATTATTTTATTCATTAACTACAATGTATTTCATTAAATAAATATTTGTCTTCTCCTTAATCAAGATTATGTAATTTTCTGTGTGTGATCAAATTTTTATCCATTGAAATTTTAAACATATTTTATCTTCTTGTCAGATTTATCACAGTTTAATTTTTGTTCAATGTCCTCATCTTCATTTCTTATGAGTAATTTTTCATTCTTCTCTATATATCGACGGGTGAAGTTAGTGGAAACATTACATATATTTATCAGCAAAAGTACTTAAAATTCTAAAATGATGATGATATTGATCTATATTTAATAACTAATCATTATTTGATCTCAGATTGAAAAGTATTTCATTTGGAGAGTTCAGTGATCTTATTTAAACACTTAATAGTAGTTTGGTTCTCAACCCTTCTTCTTGTGGTCATAAAATAATTTTGATAAAAATATTATAGTACATAAAATATCATAATAAATGTAGTTAAGTCTGTTTTCGTGACTCTATTCTAGATGTTATCATAATATCTATATCAATCACTCTTTTACATTTCCACTTTTGTTTTTTTTGTTATTTTTTTTGGTCCTTCACATTTTCTTACTTATCCATGGAATTAGATAGTCCTACTTACCACTATAATTGAATGTTCTTTGATTTTAAATAAATAATCTTAAATAGAGTTCAATGAAATTTGAGGGAAATTTTAGCATCTTTTCCAAGCAAGTATCATGCAACCAATTGAAAAAAATATAAAAAACTAAAATTGTTTCTTAATAAAACAAATAATAAAATTCTATAGAAAACTGCTTGTTTCCTTCAATATTGAGTTCTATATTAAATGTTTTGGAAATTTAAATATTATGCATAGAATGTGAGGGAAAAATTGTGATATTTTAAAATTAATTCATATATTAAACAATCATTTTTAGTACTAAAAAAATAAGAAATCTAATATGGAAAATTCAAATCTATATATTTAGAGAGTTTTGTGGGGGAAATGAAAATCGAGTTGCTTCTCACCTTAGGAATGAAAAAACTAATAGGTGTAGGCTTAGATATTTCCATATTCCATGCATTTAATGTAATTATTTATGTATTATTTTATCCCCATGTACTAGGATGTTTTAAATTAAACAATTATTCCACTCAATGTTACCCTCCATTAGTTAAAATCTTGGTGATGATACTTTAGAGTCCAATAGAGAACATTATAGAAAAATAAAAAAATTATATTATCATTGGATTTTTGTGGAGGAGCTTAGGTTGAGAACATTCCCTTTTTTACTAATGTGTAAGGAAAGAAAATGTTTTTATAGTTTAGTTGTGGAAATATTTGATACATTGGAATAAATTTTAAACTCCTTCGTTATAAAATTATATACATGGAACACTACCACATAAGTAATAAATAAAATCACTGGTTTCGTTTAATATGAGGATGAAAATTACCATGAGTCTTGGTGTAGCTTTAGATAGCATCTTAGAAAATTTACCAGTCACCAAAATTTTCTCTTATCTCTTGATGGATATATATTTTAATAGTCTCACTACATAAAATCAAAATTGTTTGGTGGTGGGTTTTCATAAATGATAGATGATGAACTAATATTTTTTAGAAAATATTTAAAAACATACAAAAATAAAATAAAAAATATTTTAAAAACACATAGGTCTAAAACTAATTCCCATGATACTTTTGTTTATGAAATTTCCATTAGGGAGAATTGTACTCATTATGGGATGCATATAAATTCTCAAAACAAATTCCCAAAATTTATCTCTCTATGTAGCCTCAATAGAGCACCTGATTTTTTATCTTTAGTACTAGAATCAAATATTTGAATGAATCGTTTTTTAATTAGTATAATTCAGCATATGGAACAATATCATGTAAGGAACAAGGTGTTTTCAAACAATCTATTTTTCATGTTTTCACACAAAATCTAAGATCATCATTAAAATTAAATTCAATAATAAATCCTAAAATATCCAAGTTTATGTTAGGGGAATTTTTCAGTAGTTGATAAAATTATTTTATTCTAAAAAGAATGATTTGTATATCTATAAATCATTACATTATTTATATTGGATTGAATGAAATTATTGAATTAATAATTTTGAGATAAAAATGGGAAAATAAGGAAAATTGGTTGGGATTTATGATGAAGAGGAAAAGGGGGGTTTTATAACACAATAATGATAATGCCAGCTTAAATTTCATTAGTTTTAATAATTTGTTAAGATCATGAATTAAATAAAAAATTATTGGAAAACATTGGGATTTAGAACATTATGTTTTAGAAGAACCAAAAAATGAAAACCTGGAAACCCCCAAATATATAAATTTGGACAATAATGTATGTAATCATAAAAAATCAAAATATTTATGCGAAAAATAAACATGAAAGAATTATGTAAGAACTAGTTAAAGAAAAATATAAAAAATTTCAATCTTCAAGGATGATTGGTGTAATAAACCGTTCCAGAAAAATTATACATCTCTCATGCCTTTTCCAAATAGGCCTAAAAATGAAAAAAACACACACATATATATATATATATAATTCTTTCAAATTTTTAGAATCTATAATGAACGTATTATATTTATAAAATATTTTAATAAAATGAAATATTTTTTAAAATTGCTTAAAATATTTGTGGATAACATAACTGATTGGGATAGATGCTCATCAACAAATCGTAATCAAGAGTATATTTTCATTATTTAATAAAATAATCCTTCCAATGTAAAATTCCATTATTCCATTGTCATATCTTTTAGAACAAGTCTAACTGAGGATATTATTAGTATTTAATAATTAGGTTCAATCATCAGCCTTGTGAAATACTCTTTACTTGAAATGTTAGGTCCTAGGGATGTGAAACTAATATCAATTTCATTTCATCATGCTAACAAATTAGTTTCCTATCACTAATGGAGGGTGTATGACCTATTAGTTGATTTAGGGAAACTAAATTGTTTTACTATGATTATTATTATTGAAATGAAATGTGATAATAGGTTTGAAATTAGTTTAAGCCGACCATATTTGGATATAGTTGTGATTGTAATTGATGTTTTTAAGTCTATGGTGACCCTTAAGGTTATTGATGAGGAATAATAATTATATTTAATTTTAGAGTAACCTATTTTCATGATTTTTAATTGATTGATCTGGAAATGTATGTTCTTAGGATATTGATTATGAAGGATACGCATTGCCCTTTTGATGGAATAATCAAATGAACTTTTAATAATCTTCTTCAAGTGAATTTTATTAAATTTGAGTCCACACTAGAGAGGGAATGTTTAGGTATTCCTAAGATTAGGAAAAGAAATTTTATTTATTATGTCCATGATGTTTTCCATCCACACCCAATTCTCAAGTTGAAAGGGTTTCTCACAATAGTGTTCCAAGTTAACAACCATGACTTGTTTCCAACATGGAATAAACATAGTGTTTCCCTGACCAAGAGAACTAAGTGTATGTTATTGTGGATTATTTGAATGAATGTTGTTTTATTAAGGATTATGAAATGTTTTGGATGATTACTTATCATGTTAATGGGAATGAGTCAATAGAGCCTGTTGAGAATGTAATAATTGAGATTTTGACTGTTTTATAGATCTACATGGTCCGTCTATTTCTATAGATACAAGACTTCTAAGTGATTATTTTTCTATTCTAGATATTAGATAATTTTTATGGAATATTGAGGTGGTTTAGTTGGAAATGAAAAAGGGATTATAATCACGGTTTATTATTCATATTGGGAAATTTTTGATCCTTTTTATCATCCAGCATTATTCAAGTATATAAATGGTGAAATTTTTTTCTGTAATTTGGAAACCTTCACTGATTATAATGATGAATTTATTTTTTATTCATATAATGTGTTTTTTCATGTCATTATAAGGTTAATAATTAGCTCATTTCTAAAACTCTTGTTCATAATTATGAATTCTTAAATCCCTAATGTGTTTCTATGTGAGGGGGTGTTAGGAAGTGAAGTTGGAATTTTATAGAAAATTTCTGGAAACATATTTCAATCCTTAATTCACTATTGATCTAATCAAACATGATTGTTTTGGTGTTTTATGGTTAAATAAAAGAAAAATGGAGTGTTTGAGAAGTGTGTTATAGGAAGGACTGTTTAAAGCCCTAATAGATTAGAATTTTCTACCCTATAATCAATGAATACAAATTAAACAACAAATCATATCCATTTAATGAACAAAGATAGAACACATGAGGGGGTAATTTTTAGTGGATGAAATTAAATTAAGCATTGCAATGGAGAAAAAAATTATTTTTATTGATATCACATTTTCCTGTTTTTTTAATAATATTTTAATCCTCGATTGTGTTCCACTCTCTACTATTAAGAAAATACCCCACTTATTTATTGGGTCTCATTTTAAATCAAATTATATTAATAGAACCAATTATTTCTTTTATTTTTTTTGTGGCGCATCCCATGAAGCTGTGGGTTTTGTGTCGTTGTTGAAGGATCTTCTTTTTGGAGAAATATTTGGTAAATCCTCCCACACTCTTCAATAAGGTTTATTGGTGATTGAATCATGAATTATAGGAATTTATGCTTATATTTATGATATTATAGAAACTGAATATTGGGATACTATAGGGATTTTATCATGTTCCGACAGGTCTGGTGTCTTTTTCTAATGTTTATGTACCAAATCACTATTCCGTGGTAGAAAAAATTCTAATTATACACTTTTTTTTATGAAAATGTCAACTATTACATTCATTGTGGGGTGTAAAAATTTACTATATAGTTAATATTAATGTACTTTTATATGATAATTCCTTTCATAAAATTATCAGGTCATTTATTTTGTTTTATAATATATGAATAAAGAATCTATGACTGCACACTCATTTTGGTGCCTCAATGACTACATTTGTAAATTAAAAATTTACCATCTATCTTCTCTAAAATTATCCTTTTGTTTGACTGATTTTGTATGTAGTATCTAGTAAGTGTTTTAGAAAACTTTTTGATAGTCAATGATTATGGGGTAAAATATATTTTGAACCTTCTTGTGACCTTAAAGATGAAACATTCACTGATGCATTGATTTTTTAAACTGTTACTATCTTAAGGGAAATACCACCTTAAATTCAATAATGAAGACATTTTTTGGTATTAGGTGTCGAGAAGGGGTCTCAAATGTGTTTATGTGTAATTATTTGAAATTTAATTAAAAACCTTTAAATATTATTGAATTTTTTTTCAGTATCAGATAATTTTCATTAGGTGTATCGTTTTTTTGACATTTGAAATTTTTTAGGCCACATTGAGTAGGTTAATCCTTTGTCCACTTAGAATTAATTGCGAAAATAATTTCTCTTTACCTGTTAGAAAAAATTATTTCTTTATATTCTATTGAAAAATGTCATATGATTATTATGAAATTTAATTTTTTAATCCATATGTATCACATAAGATATAAATCTATATTAATAATGATATGAAAATCATATTCCAGGTTGAACACATTATTTTATTTTTTTTCATTCATCATACTATTGGATGACTAATTTATTCAACCATTAAATTTACACTCCACCACATCCATTAGTGAATATATTTATTATAATCTCTTCAATTATTTGAGTCTATTTAATAGGAGTTGAGTGATGGTTTGAAAATTTTGTTGTATGTGAATTTATGTTTGTTAGATTATATTTAAAATTAACAATTTAAATTTTTTTTAAAAAATAACTTATTTTTCATTAGAGAAATTAAAATTGAGAGAGAATTCATATTTTTCAACTTGGGAGGATCCAATAGGTGAAATCAATTCAAAAATAAATTCTTTTTGGGTTATTATATTTTACATTTTTCGTTTTATCTCATACAATTAAATGTGACTAATTATTTCATGAGGACAAGAAATGTCAAAACTATGGGGGAATTTCCTGTGGCAAAAAAATAATTTTTTTGGAATATCATTTTTGATGTATAATCTATATATTTAATGTAAAATAATTTTATATTTGGATAGTTATAATATTTTTCTTATTTTTAAATTTAAATACTAAATCATTTAATTCATTGTCTAAATGGGTATTTTTTTGTCTATATTATCAAATTGTTTCTTTAATTGTTTTTATTTCAAAAAAAATTATATTAAATATTGAAAATTTTATTTAAGGTACATGTTTTTTTAATAATTTCATTCTATTTTTATTTAATTAAATATTAATATTTTATATTCTATGAATATCATTAATGAATGATTATTTTAATTTAATATTAAATTACAATTTTATTATAAAATTGTAAAATTTGTCATTCAATTTAATTTTAATATTAAATTATATTGTTTTAATTTAATATATTTTATTTTATTTTATTTATGAAATTTACATGTAGTAATGTATTTTGAGTTTTTTAATCTATCATTTTAACATTTTTTATTTTTGTATAATTATGATTTACAATGATTATATACCTTTGTTTATTTAATTTATATGAAATAAAATCTTGATAAGAGAATTATTATCCCAGGAAATAATTTGATTGGGAAGACACATAAGATAAATTAGTCATGCTAGTAAGAAAATTTAAATTGTGAACCCTATGAGAAATCTAGTCAAAAGCATGTGTAATTGAAATTTGTGGAATTCTAAGATAATCTCTACCATTGTGATGGTGTGGTGGGTATGATTATCTTATATAAGATAATTTATCTTACAAGATTTAAGAACCGTGTTTAGAATAATTGAAGAATATTTCTCTGTTTAATCCTGTTGTATAATTTTCTACCACTATGACCTCATTCCACCAACAATTAGATGAAGGTGGTCCAGCTGAGCCCAAATCCTCTCTCACCATTCCATCCGAAGTGCTGATTAGATCAATTTATTCAGTTGATGCAAATTGATTGGGACTGATCATGATCCAAATCAAACCCATAGTATATGTTAATTTCTACTATTATTGAAAAAAATTGTTAATATGATTCCAATGACGTTATTTTTATGAGAAATATCCCATTAGAGAAGAAATGAAGAGTATGGAGACAATCTTCCATGGATCATGAAAACATTGTGATAGATTTTTCACCCCTAGTCATATCTAGAGAAGGACGATTGAATAATTATTTCCAAAGGGGATCAAATGATAATGTTTCAATCAAAATAGATGATCAAAAGTCTTGGACTAAAAAAATATTATCCAGAAGAGATATGTATTGAACAATAGTGTGAAAGGGAATCTGAGATAGAGATGACTAGACCACGGATGTCGATGCAAATTCTTGTGCCTATGAAAGTAGATATATAATTAAATGGATGATCTATTATCTCTATCTAATCTAGTGACTTCAATATCTCTTTTTATCTTGAAATGTTGAGCCTAGTGAAAGACAGTGATGCATACATTAAAGATAGAACTATTCAACACAATTAACTAAATTTTACTCATGATTCCTTGCTCCATTAATACCCTTTATATACCATAGTAAAAAATGGGGATCGGGTTCAGAAATGCCTAAAAGTTAAATAATGATTGTCTTAACTGTTTTTTGGATGAGAATGAATTTCCAAAATGGGCCACAGTTCTCTTGTATGTTGTAGATGTTTTTATTAAGTGTTTAATTTTAGGTGGTATATCACATATCCAATTATGTTTTGGTTTCCTTTTTGGTCACCAGACCTGATGAAGATGACCAGTTCTTCGGTTCATTTTCCTCGTAATTGCTATGAAATTACCTATCTGAGTTTCTCTATTCAAGGGAAGTCATCCGAATTAAAACTATTTTTGGGGGGATGTATTTAATTATTCAAATACAAGTTTTCTGTTTTATCTGAATCCAAGAACTTGAAGCTCCTAGGGGTTGTTGTTTCATCTTTAGGGTAATGGAAGTTCCTGAAAAACAATAACTAAAGTCTGACTATCCATAGTGTGTTGCATTCATTAATTTGGGAGTTGCATAGTTATCATAACAATGTTACATAATGAGTTAGTTACTACAGATTTTTATCATTATATTGTGATGAAAAGTGGAGAAAACATGACCTGGGAATGATAAAAGAGTTTATATAGAGACTTATTAGATTGATAATGTTGGAGATAGACTAATGAAGGAAGGAAGGATTTTTAGTGAAGACAATATAGTAATCAAAAAAAATATGGTGGTCTATTGAATGATGAAAAGAGGATCTATATAGGGGTAAACAAAAAAATATTTAGTAGTGTGTAGTCGTAGATAAGAATGGTAGAAAAAATATTATAAACCTGTGGGAACTCATAACAAAGAAGAAATATTCGTTGATAGAGAAAATTCCCCTCTCGATTTTCAGAATTCTGGTTTTATTCGTTGTATAAATTATATTTCATCAAATAAATAATTGTTTTTTCCCTGATCATTAGTAACTAATATTTTTCAGCGCACTCAAACTGTAATAAATTGAAATTTAAAAATTATTTTCTCTTGTATTGATATTTATGTTAGAGGAAATTGTATTCATTTTTCGCATCCTCATTTTTTATTAATATCTTTTTTTACAACACTCTAATTTCCAAAGAGAAAATGCATTAGAGGCATTAATTTATATCGTCACCCCACGTACCAAAATATGGAAAATGGTAAATGATACTCGTCTCTATTTATAAACTAATTATTTCCCCAGTTTTCATTGGCATTTATTTAATGAGGAGTGTTCACTATGTAGTGTTAAACACATAATTATAGTTAGGTTCTCCAAAAATATTCATGCGTAACATTCATAATATTCATATATATTTTTTTAGTATAAAATATGTTTTCAATGATGTGTAGTCTTATTCCCTAAAATCGTCTATTTTTTCCACTTTATAGATGTTTTTATGATGTCCATCCCAAAAACATTTCCATTATATCACTTTTTTTTTAATTTTTGTTTCAGTCATTCTCACTATTTACATTTCAAAAGTAATATAGTTCTTATACATATTATTCTAATAATATTTGTCTTTTATGTAAATAAGCTCGCATAGTGTTCAATGACATTCATGACATAATAATAATGTGATGAAGATGGCTTGTGACATCAATATAATAACATTTCAAAATATAGAATATAATGATGTTATTATATATTTATGTTCATATAATATTAGAATAATGTTGAATAATAAATAAACATGAAAACAATAGTTAATTTTTTTACACATTCTTTGAGAAACACCCTTTGGATAACATAATGAAGACACTTTGGATTGACTTTTTAGAAGAAAAACCCCTTAAAATGTTGCTCGGGATGTTTATATAATCTTTTTTAGAGTTTTGTTGAGCTAAGTGGTTTAATAAATCATGAAAAATGGAGGATACTAGGTTCCCTTTTATAAGTGTTGTGGGTGAAAAACATGTTAATATTATAAATATCAATATCTAATAATGTCACCCCATGAGAATGTGGATCCAAAATTTCTAAAATTAGATCATGTGATGAAATAGGGTAAAAATACATTTAATTTATATGATTTAGGAAACTTTTTTAGATTACATTAACATTTATAGCATTTGATTAACCCATATTTAATCCTTTTAATATTTATTGTTGTAATTAAGTTTTTAACATAGTTACTATTCATTCTGATGAATAATGAAATTGAAATATTTTAAAAATTTGGATATTATAATTTATATTATGGAAACCATTTTATCAAATTAATTAATTTTTACCATACTAACTATTCATTTTGGTTACCGGAATCGGATTTTGGAGCCGATTGAAGGCCTGAAACCCATGGATTCGTCATCATGATGAAGTGAAACATGATCTTGAGTTTCGCTTCAAACGGACCAGAGAAATGCGATCCGGCGAATTAGCCAAGGCACGAGGAGGAAGACGACACTCCTGGAAATTTCCCGACTACACGACGTGCAGTGCGGGCTACACGGCGTGTGTTCGGATGTGGACCACTTGGCGTGTACTTTGGGAGTACACAGACATAGGTGGGTACACAGCAAAGGATATGGCATGTGTACCCCTCCCCAGGCAGACCTAGCCAGACACACGGGATACCCCATTTACTGGTACATGGGCAGGTGACCCGGACACGTACATAGACCGTGTACGGGCACATGGCCATAGTACACGGAGCGAGCCCCAGGTGCTCGGACACGGCGTTTGAGTCATCTAAAGGACATGTAGTTACCTTCTATCTGACAAGCCGAATGACACGGGCTGTTTACATGGGCAGTACCCGGAGCCAAGGAACACAACGTGTGATCCTTCTACACGTCGTGTAGTCTAGTATTTCAGACTGGACAGATGACATATGACGTTTACACGGGCAGTACCTGGAGCCAAGGAATAGGGTGTGTGATCCTTCTACACGCCGTGTTTTCTAGTTTTACACAGACTGGACAGATGACATGGGCCATTACACGGGCAGTACCCGGGGTCAAGGAACACATCATGTAATAATACTACACGCTGTATAACCAATCATACATGGCTTGATCTTGTTACCTTCTGTGACTTGGATAGGTTTCTTTGGGGTTCGTCCCCTTGGTCATTCTCCTGAAGGTTCTCGGTATCATTTCCTACATATAGGAGTATGATCCCTTTAGCAGGAATTCCTAAATAGTGTTGTTGGAATCCCCTCTTTGAGACATAGAGCCAAATCCTCTATTCATTCCTCGAACCCTAGGTAGAGTTCTTGGTATCGACGTGACAAACTTTACCCGGGCGCATATCCTCTGCTTAGCGGATTATCTCAGACTGAGTTGTTGGAATCAACACATGAATTGGTTGTGATCCTCATCTGAGCATCATGTTTTCAATGTACTTGTGGAGTGTGTTCTCTTGGATGATTACTTCGTATCTCTCTCTTTAGACCTAAAAGTGTGTTCTCCCGGTTTCATGATTAGTGGAATCCTCGAGCTAGATCTTAGTGTTGTTTTTGCGGTGGTCATTTATGTATGAGTATATCTGGATATTTTGGTTATATGTTCCGTAGTCATAAACTATGTAGAGCTAACTGTACCATTCTTTTTTGGATTTTCCCTTGTTGTATTTCCTTTGTGGTTTCGGGGTGTCATACTGGGAATTGTTATACTCATCCATGCACGGTCTTTGACCGCATGTGTCATGTCTTTTGAAAATGAGTGAGCCTTTGACAGGATTCTAGGTGGACTAGGACCAGACGGTACATAGTGAGATCAGACAGGCTGAGGTGTGTTCCTACGGCTACAGACTACAGTCCCACCACCTTTCTTTACAGGTTGGACTTTGTTAAGGACTCCCTTTTTGGTGGGATTTTACTTTTGGACCAAGGTTTTACTTTGTTGTAGTTTATGTTCCTATAATACTCTGTGGTTGGGTTTTAGTGTATGCATGAATCTTTTCATAATAGTAGTTTTTACTTTTTTGCTTTGTGGGCTTGGAGCTGTGTGTGTGTGTGTACGGGTTTATAGGCAATACCTCCCATGTTAGTAGCATGCCTACTCGGTGCTAGTCACCAGCGCCTGGCCTATTAGAGGTGGGATTGGGGAGTTGGGGCTCGGGCCCCACAAGGACTGGTTGTGAATGTGTGGTATCAGAGGTGGTCGGTTCTACCTTAGGACTAAGAGTCTGTGTGTTGGTTTGGGGAAACAGTGTTAAGTGTTTCGAGTTGGGATTTCAGGACAGGGACCCCAGTGTTGGTCGGGCGGCTGACATATCCATACACCAGGACTCTGATAACTTTCTTTTCAACACGGAACATGATAACACAAGTTGCAGGGAAATATAATTCTACATGAATCATATAGGAATGGGTTGTGGTTTCCATGTCCTTCTTGAGTCATCTCTCCAGATATTCTCACTGACTGAGATGCATCTTGTTTCTTTAACAGGATGCCTCCATGACGCGCACCCTCTAGGATCCAGTAGCTCGATCATGAGGATGACCCCCTCATATATGAAGCCTCGATACAGTGACCAGATCGCCTAGTTTTAGCATCGAGTGGTGTGCTGGATATCCCACCACCTGTCGAGCAGTTTTTAGTGCCTGTTGTACCACTGGAGGATGAGCGCAGGCTGAGAGCACTCCAGGAGTTTTAGAGATATAGATCCCTCAGGTTTCGAGATGAGCCTGACCCATAGGCACCAGGGGACTCGTTTGAGGCAGTTCTTAGAGTCTTCTGTTTGGTCAGGACACCAACAGACCGGATGGTGATCCTGCCAGCGAGCCTTCTGTAGGGCTTGATAAGTCTATGGTGGAGTTTTATTATCCAGGACCATGACGAGGTGACACTTGCAAGGCCTTAGTTTAAACATCACTTCAGAGAGGAGTTTTCACCTGTTACCCTGAGAGTAGTACGTATACAGAAGCTTTTTCAGTTCCAGTAGGGATCCATGATGGTGGATGACTATTCATCAAGGTTTACCGACCTCTCGCGGTACCCGATGGATATGGTCAAGGATCAGTACTTCAGAGCTTGGACTTTTGAGTGGGGCTTGTGCAGAGATATCTGAGCTGGCATCATACCTATGAGCATTCCTACTTATTTTGGGGTGCTTGAGCTAGATTTTGTGGTTGAGAAATTCTTGGAAGAGTAGAGACCTCGGCAGCAGGGAGACAACGCCAGGGGCCCAGGCATGGGAGATGTTTTCAGAGAAGATCCCAGTACATGGGATCTGTCGTACATGGTTCGCAGGGCACATCAATCCAGCCTCGAGACAGGCAATGCTACTCATGTAATGGCAGGGTATATCATGCTCGAGATTGTCCGACCTGCCATACTACGGACATGGGAGCAGTGGATGGACCACTAAGGAAGAGGCAACGTGTGGAGCAGACAGATCCGTGGGGTGGCGGACGTGGTAGAGGAGCTGGGTGAGCAGCGGGAGGTGGTCGGCGTCTTGACCCTTTACCACCACCACCACCAGGAGGTCCACCCCAGGCTCAGGGACCTGGTGACAGAGACATGGGCAGCTGCAGGCGGTGGAGGCTTATGACCCAGGTACTCCTGGAATGACTATAGGTATAATCTATGTCTTTTCTATGTTGTTTGTCTTACTGATAGACACAGGTGCTAGTCATTCTTTTCTGGATGCTTATCTTGTTCGAGACCTTGAGATTCCAGTTGAGCCATTGTCTCGACCCTTATGCTTAGAAACACCGACTAGAGAAGATTCAAAGATCAAAAACCTCTATAGACAGTGTGACCTGACCCTTGGATATGAGAGTTTCGGTTGGAACATTTTGGTGGTATCGTCGAGGTATTATGATGTCATTCATGGTATAGATTGGTTATCCACAGTTCATGCCCAGATTGACTGTTTAAGGGAAAAGGTGTGGTGTGTCCGCAGTGATGGACCAAGGTTCTCTTTTGATGGTGAAAGAGAGACCCAGGCAGTGAATGATGGACTCGTGTATATGAGGGCACAACAGATTTCACATCAGTTGGCTAGCCTGGCCTTTGGCACAGCAAAAGTTACGAGTTTTCAGTTTGCAACTGTAGTGGCTGAGTATGCGGATGTCTTTCCGGAGGATATACCCGGACTACCTCCCTATCAAGAGATAGATTTCTGCATTGAGTTGCAACCCAGGATGACACTGATATCAGCATCATCATATCGGATGGCTCCTGGAGAGCTTCGTGAGATGAGGCTACAGTTGGAAGACTTGTAGGAGAAGGTCTTTGTGAGACCTAGGGTTTCACCCTGGGTAGCCCCAGTGCTGTTTTCCAAGAAGGCATACGGGGCATTAGGCTATGTGTGGATTATCGGTTCTCGAATCAGGTGGCCGTAATGAATCGGTATCCACTAATGATGATCGATGACCTCTTTGATTAGTTGAGAGGGGCACGATGATTCTCGAAGGTTGATCTATGATCAGGCTATCACCAGTTGTGAGTACGTGATGAGGATGTACCTAAAACGGCTTTCAGATGTCGCTACGGTCATTATGAGTACCTGGTGATGCCCTTTGGCGTGACGAATGCCCCGACATTGTTAATGGGACTCATGAACTGAATCATTCAACGAAATCTAGATTGGTTCATAGTGGTCCTCATCAATGATATACTTATGTACTCTACGTATGAGGAGGAGCACACATGACACCTAAGGATGGTTCTGGACACACTCTGATAGCACCGGTTGTACGGGAAACACTCGATGTACCAGTTCTAGATATAGGAGGTCCACTTTTTGGGACATGTTATCTCAGCAGATGGTGTAGCAGTGGACCCAACCATGTTGATGGAATTACTTGCATGGGAGCCACCCCGGAATGTGATGGAGGTGCGGATTTTCCTTGGGAAGGCATGCTACTATCAGAGATTCATTCTTGATTTCTCCAGGATTCCAGCACCCATGAAAAATTTGACCCGAATGGGGCAGCCTTTCATGTGGACCGAGAGATGCCAGCAAGATTTCCAGTAGTTGGGACAGATTCTGACGAGCACCCCGATCACGAGATTACCGGAGGAGGGTGTCGAGTACGTGGTGTTAAGCGAAACAACATGAATTGGTCTTGGTTGTGTCCTAATGTAGAGGCAATAACTGATTGCCTATGGATCACGTCAGTTGAGGCCGCACGAGAAGAAATATGAGACCCATGATCTTTAGTTGGCAGAGGTAGTCTTCGCATTGAAGATGTGCTGGCACTACCGGATTGGAAATTGGTTTACCATCTACTCTGATCACAAGAATCTCGGTATATCTTTTCTCATAAGGATCTGAATTTGAGACAAAGATGATGGCTTTAGTTCCTCCAGGATTACGATTTTGAGATTGTTTATACTCCTGGGAAGGGGAATGATGTGGAAGATGCTCTCAATAGGAGATCCTGTTTGCAGTTGCTAGATGAGGCAACAAGACAGTTGGACTCCTTATAGTTATCCTTCGTGGATAGAGATGAGGGACCTTGCCTTCAGTCGATGGTTGTTACCCTTCCACTCTTACAACAGGTCAGGGAAGCACACCGTGAGGATACTAGCTATGAGACTCTATGTGATCAGATATCCACATGTGTTGCGGCTGATGGATATTCAGAAGGTTGGGAGTGTGTTGCTCTTTTCAGGGGGCATACTATAGTTCCAGTGACGTTACGAGAGGAGTTTTTGAGGGAGTTCCATATATCCCTTTTGGTGGTACATCCAGGCGTGGAAAAGATGTATCGGGACCTCCAATGTCAGTTATGGTGGCCTGGAATGAAGAAGGGTGTGGTAGAGTTTGTTTCTCAGTGCCTTACTTGTCATCATGTGAAGGCAGAGCACCAGGTGCCAGCAGGTTTGACTCCGCCCCTTGAGGTGCCAGAGTGGAAGTGGGACGGGATATACATGGACATCGTGACGGGTCTACCATGTACGTCCACGATACATGATGACATCTAGGTGATCATTGACCGGATCACCTAGTCGGACCACTTCCAATCCATACGGGAGCAGAATTTAGTAGAGATCTTGGGACGCCTCTACGTGAGAATATAATTTGACTTCATGGAGTACCATCCACGATCGTCTCAGATTATGATGCTCATTTCACATCCCTGTTGTGGAAGCAGTTGCAGGAAGCCTTTGGGACTCAGTTACGCTTGTGCAGAGCATTTCATCCCCAGACTGATGGTCAGACAGAGCGGACCATTTAGGTCCTGGAGGATATGCAATGAGCTTTCATATTTGAGTTCGGTCGTAACTGGGAGGATCACCTACCACTGGTGTAATTTTATTATAACAATAGTTATCATTACACTATTGGTATGGAACCATTCAAGGATTTGTACAGGCAACCTTGCACGTCACCACATTGCTGGACTGACCCAGGAGTGTTAGCACTCATGGGCCTAGAGATGGTGAGAGCTACTACAGAGAAGGTGCATGTCATCCAGGAGCGGATGAAGACTGCACAACATCGGTAAAAGTCTTACGCCGACAGGAGGGGAATTCCCTTGGAGTTCGAGGAAGGATACCATGTGTTCCTTCGGATCTCATCTCGAGGGAGATTGCAGAGATTTGGCTAAGGCAGCAAGCTATATCTGAGGTTCCATGTCCCTTTTATGATTCCGAGTAGAGTTGGAGAGGTGTCGTATCTCTTGGTTCTACCTCCTCAGATGGATCGGGTACACAACGTCTTCCATGTGTCGCAGCTACAGAGGTATGTGCATGATCCATCGCTATTATCGACTGGGGAGAGCTGGACATCGATGAAGGAGAAAACTTTGATGAGTACCCAGTGGAGATCGAGGAACGTTAGGAGAAGATCCTTCATGGTTGGGCTATTCCCTCGGTGCGTGTCTGGTGGCAGCATGGGAATCTTCAGGAGAGTTCGTGGGAGTGGGAGTCTTAGATTCGCGTGCAGTACCCACATCTTTTTGAGTAGCCCTTGTTTTGGCTTTTAAAAGATGTAAATGCCCTATTGTGGGTGTTATGCAATGTACCGGATTTTTCCATGTATCAATTTAATATTATATGGGAGTTATTTTGAGACCAGGATCTGAGATGGCGTGCAGTTCCGAGGCCTGGTGATCCCGAAACAAATGTTTGAATTTAATTTAAAAATTAAATTACGCGCATGTTCGGTTTTCCGGAAAAAGTTGACTAACATTTGAATGGGTGCTCAGATTAGAAATTTGAGGCCACAATTTCATTCGGAACAGCGATTTTACCTTAGGCGAGGCCTGACATCAACCGGCGCAGGTCGGTGGTAAAATCCAATTTTTGGACGTAATCATAATAAAATATTTAATTAAAATGTGTTTCTAAATCCTTGTTGCAGCGAAATATTTTTTATTATTTTAAATAGATATTTGCAGCGGAGGGGTCATGGTTACAATTTCCATAACTCTGAATTTCTCTACAGAGCTCTGGAGAAATCCTCTTGACGCATTAGCGACCTTCTGGATGATTTTCGCCAGCGACAACGACGTGACGACTGGATATTCACCAAAGAACACCACGGATTCATGTATTATGTTTTGCTTTTGACTTTCGTTTCCCTATTCTTGATTCCTATAACGAATTCAGACTAATCTGTGAACCGATTAGCATGCGAATCGATCGTTTTGCAGGCGGGCGTGATTCAAGTTTTCATCAGGAAATCAATTACTCGAGATTTTATAATCTATTGTTTGTTGAGGTTTTGATCTAATGGTGGAGAAACCAGATCATCACGAACAACGATCGAGGTTCATCCCTCTTTTATGATTCTTGTATTTTTCTCCCTTGCATTCTTCATTTCGTTCTATGCGTTCATGGAGGAAATCGATCGTTGAAAATTCTTTTGTTGGCGCAACGGTCTGAGATTGTAGATCCAACCCTAGAGAGATGTAACGGAGGTGAGATGATGGTTTTGGCGGGCGAATCGAAGTGGATTAGAAGATATAGTTCTTTTAACTATTTCCGCACGGATGAACAGAATCAGATTTGGAGCCGATTGAAGGCCCAAAACCCACAGATTAGGCATCACGGTGACGAAGCGAACCATGGTCTTGAGTTTCACAGAAAACGGACCAGAGAAATGTGATCCATAGAATTGGAAAAGGCGTGAGGAGGAAGACAAACCTCCTGAAAATTTCCTGACTACACAGTGTGTAGAATGGGCTACACGGCGTGTGTTCGGCGGCGGATCACCTGGCGTGTACTCTGGGAGTACTTGGACACGAGTTGGGTACACGTACATGGACACGACGTGTATACCCCTCCATGGCCATACTTGGCCAGATACACGGGATACCCTGTGTACTGGTACACAGGAAGATGACACAGACACAGACAGAGTCTGCGTATAGGCACATCGCCAGTGTAGACGGAGCAAGCCCCAGGTGCTCGGACACGACGTGTGAGTCTTCTACACACCGTGTAGTTACCTTCTATCCGACAATCTGAATGACACGGGACGTTTACACGGGCAGTACCCCCGAGCCAAGGAACACGGCGTGTGATCCTTCTACACATCGTGTAGTCTATTTTTATACAGAGTGGACAAATGACATGCGCCGTTTACACGGGTAGTACTCAGATCCAAGGAACACGGCGTGTGATCCTTCTACATGTCGTGTAGTCTAGTTTTACACAGAGTCGACAGATGACACGGTCTGGTACACGTGCAGTACCCAAGTTCAAGGAACATGGTGTGTAACTATAATACATTCCGTGTAACCAATCATACATGGATTGAGCTTGTTACCTTCTGTGACTTGGACTAGTTTCCTTAGGGTCCGTCCCCTTGGTATTTCTCCTGAAGGATCCAGGTATCATTTCCTACATAGAGAAGTATTATCCCTTCAGCTAGACTTCTTGAATATAGTTGTTGAAATCCCCACTGTGAGACTTAGAGCCAGATCCTCTATTCATTCATGGAACCCTAGGTAGTGTTCTTGGTATCGACGTGACCATCTATACCTGGGCGTCGATCCTTTACTTAGTAGATTAGCTCAAATTGAGTTCTCAGAATCACCCCATGACTTGGTTGTGATCCTCATATGAGTATCATGTTCTAAATTTAATTGTGGAGTTTTTTCTCCCGGATGAGTACTTCGTATCTCTCTCTTCAGACCTAGGAGTGTGTTCTCCTGGTTGCAAGCTTAGGGGAATCTTCGAGGTGGATCTTAGTGGTGGTTTTGTAGTGGTCATTTTTGTATGAGTATATCTGGATATTCTTGTTAAATGTTCCGTAGACGCATACTATGTAGAGCTGATGACACCTTTCTTTTGGGGAATTTCCCTTGTTTTATTTCCTTTGTGGTTTCGAGATGTCCTACTGGATATTGTTATGCTCACCCCTGCATGGGCTCTGCCCGCACATGTCATGTCTTATGTAGATGAGCAAGCCTTTGACAGGATTCTAGGCAGACCAGGACTGGATGATACTCAGTGAGATCAGGCAGGCCGAGGTCTATTCCTACAGCTATAGACTGCAGTCACAACACCTTTCACTCTATTCTGTACTTTGTTACATAATATCTTTTTAGTGGGCTTGTACTTTTGGCCCATGGTTTTACATTCTTGTACTTTACTTTCCTATCGTACTCTATGGTTGTTTTTTAGTGTATGCATGCATCATTTCCTTTTAGTAGTTTTTACTTTTCAGCTTTGTGGTCTTGGAGATGTGTGTGCGTTTGTACAGGGTTATAGGCAATGTCTCCCATGTTACTAGCATGCCTACTCGGTGCTAGTCACCAGCCCCTAGCCTATTGGAGGCGGGATTTGGGAGTTGCGGCTTGGGCCCCACTAGGATGGGTCGTGACAATGATGTTCCATTAGTCTCATATGTATCATTCTTACTCTGATTATTCCCATACTAGTATTTACAGATAACCAATTTTCATTATGTATTACATTGGTTATCATTTGAATTATTAGATGGAAAATTGGATATAGGACAATGTGATTTATTTAAATATATATAATTTAGTTTTTTATTGTTTTTCTACTTGTTCATCTAATCATCCAAATACACTAGCAATTTGGATCTATTGATTATTAATTGTGATATTTATTTTCAAAATTATGTAATAAAATTTTTAGGTATATTTTTGTATTTATATTTTGTTTCAAATAAAGTTCATGTTTTTTTAATTCTAATTTATATAAAAATTGAAAAACAATTAGGATAAATATATATATTGGAAAAAATTGTAAATTTTGTAAATGTATATAGTTTCTTTACCTAGAAATGAAATACCGAACTAGAAACAATCAAGTGGGTGAAATATTCGGAATGGATACACCTAATGGAAATAACACTATAAATTGATAGATGGGTGTTAGAGGAACTATCACCTTGTTCATGATGAAGATACCTAATTTAAACCCTCGTTCATAATTCTTATAGGAAATGGTTTGGATAATGAACATGTTTTTTATAAAAAAAATATTAGGGATTTAAATGTATTATTATGGGATTTTAGGATGTATAATTATGTAAACTAATAGGAAACTAAATATGTATAACCTAGATTGAAATTAAAAGTTTAATAAACTAGGGTATATATTTAATTCATTCAAAAATAATTATTTTTAATTTATAAATGTATATTTAATCATGTATTGTTATCCCAAAAATTCCACTATTTTATAAAATGGATTAAATTAGAATTATGAATTCAATAACATTTTTGATGGGAAATATGATTATCTCAGTAATAAAATACCTAATATGATGAGATGAGAATCTATTAACATCATAGTAAAACA
Organism: Viscum album; assembly: GCA_963277665.1. NCBI lineage: Eukaryota > Viridiplantae > Streptophyta > Magnoliopsida > Santalales > Viscaceae > Viscum > Viscum album. Next base: position 88,244,888 of record OY728167.1, on the reverse strand, counting down.
ATAACATTGGTGTGTTATGAGTAATAACATGAATCATGTCAAATTACCTCATTCTTCTAAGACGGAAAATGTTGTAGTTGAATCTAATATGTGACAAATAAATCATACTTTTAGTTGATCTTTATATCTAATAATTATAGGGAAATGGATTAACTCATATGAAAAAATATTCTCTCTCACCTGATGCTCTGAGTAAGGGATACTAACTATGTCCCACTATTAACTAGAGGGTAAATTTGGTAAGTAGTGGATATAGACCACGAATTCAAATCCTATGAGAGTGATTGAATATATAGAATGAGATAAATTCAAGAATATATTTTTAAATAATTTTTTCCCGACACTATAAATCATTATATGAATTACGAATTCCATGGACTAAAGAAAAATGAGTGTGAATCTATTGGGTATTACAAATAATTATTCACAGCTAGTTAATAATAGACATGGTAAATTTTTATGGATACTGAATTTATGTGTTAACATTAATTTAGTGGTCTCATGGTTAGTATTGACAAATATTTAGTTATTTGAGACATTGAATGAAATGAGGATATTTTTTGATGATCCCTAAAAGTGAATAAGTTGATTTATTTTCATAAGTTTTCTTGAAATATAGAGCTAAGAATATGATAATGTAGTTTAACTCTATAGTATCACTGAATTATCCTCATGGAATAAAGAGAATCTTGAAAAAAATCTATCATAAGTGTGGGAAAATTATTTTATAAATTCTATTATGGGGAAACTAAAGTGTCTCATGAGTGGAAGAGAATAAATTAAACTATATGAATACATGAAAGAAATTGTAATATGTTGTTACTATTTTGTGGTATTCTAAAACCCCTATTTTACCATGTTATTTGGGGTATTGTTTGGGATTTTTTGTTTGAAAACTATGGAAATTTGGAATGATTCTAAACTTTTCATGGTTGGAACAAGGTTTTCCAACACTGTTCAGCCTATGAGAAAAAAAACGAAAATAGCGGCAGTGTGGTTTTTAAGGTTGTCACAGAGTTTGAAAATTCATGAAGCCGTCTAGGTAAAACCATGACAACCATTAAAAGGGTTGCATGACTAGGGTGCATGGTTGAGAAAAACCATGTGGCTATACACATCTAACCATGTGTATGAGATTAATTAACCTTAAATTTATTTTTAAAATATCCAGAACCCTCATTTATAGTTCTTGATGGAGAATATTCTCCCCCAATGATTTATTCATTGAGGGGGGCTCTTAAGAAGAGATTTTGGGCCATTAACTCCCTCCTAGAAGTAAGATAATTCTTGGGGATAGATGTTCGATCTCCTCCAGGTAGGTACCCCCTTCCCATTCTATTTCTCCCAGTTTATCTCCAAAATCCTTCAAAGGGTTTTGTGGATTGTCATGCTATAGGAAGTTATAATAACATTTATTTAATATAATTAATGTAGGGTTTTATTGATTGGTCTTTATTTCCTTTGTTCCTCATAGTATTTCATGGATAGGGTTAGTTATTTTGAGATATCAAATTTTAGGTGTGGTGGTTCTGTTATAATGCCCAACATTTAATAACCCTTAATTTCTTGATTTATCTTGGATTGTTTGATTTAAATTAAGTTTCTTGAATTTAATTGCAATTAGTTTAATAAATACAAAATACTTTTCAATTAAGGGATTTGGGTGTAAAATTGGATTTTTGTCATAAAGTTAGGGAAAACCCTAAATTCCTTTGAATTGGGGTGTACTAGTGAAACTGATAGAAATTGAGGGATTTAATTTATGGATTTATGTTGTGGAATTTAAAATGTGGAATTTATATTCAAAAATTTAATTTTGAATATTAATTGGGGACTGATATCAAATTCATATATTAGAAAATGGCATCAAATGATTTTGATAAGAACCTATTCATTTTATATTCAATTGGGAATGTTTTTTATTAAAATTATATTACAGTTTTTAATTTGAAAATAGAAACATTTTAAATGGATAATGGAATGAATTTTATTATAAATAGTCCTAAAATAAATTTTCAATCAATTTTTTATTATATAAAATGAAATCCATATGCAGTTAGTGATTTATTCAGATAACACTCTACCATTTACAACACTAATAATAAATCTACAGTTGTAACATCCTTACAAGGATAGTGATGAGTAATTCTTTTTCATAATCGAGGGGAACTTGTATATACATTAATTCTGTATAACTATTTGAGTTTGTGGAGTCCCTTATCCTAGAACTATCGTACTTATTGAAATATGACCATATTTGTTGCTTTTTTATTTGAATTGAGTATATATCATTATTGTTAACTGATCACCATGCATTATAAATTCATATAAACATTGTTATTTTTTTAATTCCTTTATTTAAGTTATTTTCCATAATTTTAAATTTTCATCATGAATTGATTTAATTATGATTCTAAAATTCAAACTTGTTTATTTAAAATTGAATGCTCTCATTGGTTGAATAAATGTTCGAATATGTTTTGGAATCCTTGGTAATACACTATTGGGATTTTATCCCATACTCTACCTATTTATTCAATTTTTTGTATATTAATTCTTCCAAGTTTGAAAAAGGGTATGGTGCCACATGGTCGTGGAAGTAGTTATTGATTCATGGTCTTGGATAGTTCTGTCTCTTTGTAAAATTTTTTTCTTCCAGTTTTATTTATTTTTCTATATTTCTTTGGGTTGTATACACCTATTTAAAATTTGGTATAGTACTCTATGAGGAGTTTCATTTGTTTGAATACTGAATTATTTATATGTTTCGACAATGTTTGTTGTAGATCATTCCCACATTCATTTTTTATGATGTCAGGTTGTACTTTCCAACCTGTGGTGATTGGGAACACCCTCCGGGACATGTTAGTGTCATATCTATTATAATGACAACAGGGTACAAAGGATGGATCATGCAAAAGAGGTATTAGATATCTAAGTTGAGTTTCTTTTGATATTACTGTGTATTTTGTGTTTTTTTTTCTGGACATAGGAGGTATTTGTTATAGGGTTCTTGGATATCTATCACCATAAAAAACCTTATGTCAAAAGGGGTGGCCTATTAAAGAGATCATGAGGATTAGTTCAAGTGTATCCCCAATTTTTTATTTGGATAGATTGAAATCCAAATCCAATTTTCTTATCTAGTGATACTAATCTACCATTGTTGTAATGCCCCGACCCTAGATTCATGAAGTTGGTGCATTATTTTAATACATTGGAATGATTACAAGGAATCATGTCCCAAAAGGCCGATCATTTTAGCAGTCTTAGAAAATAGATTACATATATGAACATTACAATACACTTTATAACATACAACACAAAAAAATAATCCTTAGAGAATGCCATTGTTCCCTTAGCTTAACCCTACATCTCAAACATAAAACACTTCTTGGGATCCTCAGAAAATAAAACATAATAATAGGGTGAGCTTAGATGCTCAGTAAGGGTAAATACTTTAGCGGAAGCTATAAACTTTTAAGGAATGATGTGTAATAACATAATTTTAAACATAAACTTGAAAATAATATGGAAAAATTAAATCTGACATTATCATTTAGCATGCAATGAATATTCTAATAGTCGAATAATCACATGTAATAACTTATGAGGCTTCAGCCCCAACCTTTAAAAAAATGTAATAAAAAATTTCATAATGAGTGAATTTATAGTACCAGATGATAATTTCTGGGTCAAGGCCTCATGTCAGGACATATGGGATAACAATAACCGGACCCCAACCCGGAGAGCCTCTATTACCAGACTCCAACCCGGAGAGCCTTTGTAACCAGACTCCAACCCGGAGAGCCTCTATAACCGGACTCCAACACGGAGAGCCTCTATAACCGGACTCCAACCCTGAGGTTCTGCTATAAATAGACCCCAACCCAGAGGGCTTAATTTTACCGGTCCCCAACTCGGAACATACTTGTCCAATACATTCATCTTAAGAAAAGGTTGAATTATAACATAAACATTCATATAAAAACTAGCATTCAAAATGTCAATACATTCTCTATAAACCATGAATGGCATAAAAATAACTCATCCACAGTCAAACATATCACCAAACCATAAATTCAATATGGAAGATTTTTATCATAATAAATCAACCTCGATCATGAATAATATCCTATAAACGATGTTGACATAGCTGAAAATGATCAGTAAAAATCATTGAGAGAAATATCCCTTTTTCGTGAAATCATTTAAAAGTCACATAATTTATAAAGGAATTCATTTAAAATATATTTTTGAATCAATGTGTCCCATTCCACTTTGAATCTTTTTAAATGAATTTACATTTTAAAACATTCATGTCTATATAAATAAATCGTAAAACCATTTTAAAAACATTGAAATTAATGATAAAGGTTTAGAAGAATAAATATTTAAAACATTTAAAATGATTTTTTAGTAAAAGAGTCCCTTAAAATAATCCCTTTGAAAATTATTTTATGAATCATGGACATGGATAATAAATATGTCTCTGAAAAAACATACACATAAACAATCTAGAATAATAATGAGATTGAAAAATTAAACCTTACCTAGTAATTTTCCTTGGTAGAGGGTACATTAACCTCATATATAAGAGTTAAAAAAAATTTATTAAATTATAAAAAAACCATATACATAATTATGATATCACATATGATATTGTAATAATTCATTGTTAATAATATTTTAGTATTATCACCGTTTTGGGAGTTAACTGGTATGTTTTCCTTAACATTCTTTGTTACGTGAGTCATGTTTGTTATGGATGGGATGTTCCTTATTCGTATACAGAATGAAATAAATTCTTTAAACATTATTTTTAATCTTAAAATGAAAATTAGTCTTGAATGGTTATGATGGGAAATGAATCTCATCGTGTTCCTGGAGACGGTAATCTGTACGTACGCACGAGTGACAATATCATTTTTTTAAAAATTAAAATCGTATATAATTTGATGGTATATCATATATACAAAATCATTAACATGTTTCATTTTTTATTTACATCAATTATACATCATTATTACACCCATCCAAATAATAATGTATTGAATAGCAATTACACTACAATGTGGAGATGGTAAGTCGTATGTGCACACATATGGTGACATGTCATTCATAGGATAGATAGAATAATTAATATGGTTGTACCATAGTTATAATCACATCACAATATATATAAGATATATGAGTTATTTTTTTACAATGGAAACAACAAGGAAAAGAAGAAGTGGAAGATGAAAAGAACATGGAAGTGGTGATAAGATATTTACCTCTTCTTCAGGTCCTTCATTTTGATTTGATCAAAAGAGCTCCATAGGTTGGATTTATGACTAATGGAAGGACCCTAGGATGAAGGGAGGATATTTGAAAGGCTATTTGGGTCGCGGTTGGCCGATCCAAATGGATTTGGTGGTGTGAATTAGAGAGAAGAGGAAGTGCCCTCTTATAAGAGAGGTGAGGGTCTCTATTGGAGAAGTTTGAAATATTGTTTTATAATAAAATCATTTTCGGTTTCTAATGGCTCCAAAATAATTTATTTCTAGGATATGGTGGTTTTGGGTCTAAATAATCTAAACCAATATGTTTTAGGTAAGTTTTGGTTAACATTTTATCCTTATCTTTTAGATTTAACTCTTAGTTAAATAGTTTAACTTTTACCATGTCTTCTATAATTCTTACACTATATGGTTAATAAACATACTCTAAAGAACCAATAGAACCTCAGGTGTTTCAATAATGACATAAATTATATTATTTAAGCCATTTGGTAGAACCTTAGATTTTTAGAAATATTATATCAACCATAATATAATATATTTTTAAAAAATAAATTTGTTCCAATTTTGATACTATTTGGTATTTGGTTTTTGTGAAAGTCACCACAACATTATTTCTTAGAAAAAGAAACATTGAATCAACCATAATATGTCATATTCACATGAAATATTCTTATATGTCATAAAAAAAATTGAAATTTTATTTATTTTAATATTTATATTACCATTTATTTGATTCTTTCATTAAAAAGGTAATTACCGAACCATTATTTTGTCATAAATATATTTAATTATATAATTTATTAAAATGATAAATAAAATACCATGATGAAGGAAACATTTTTATATTTATAATGAATATTTATATTCTAATTTATATTGTGTGTAACCCAATATTAAAAATGGATTAGTTATTAAACATTGATTTTACCTCTTTTGACACAACTACAAATAAAATAATAATAAATGTCCTAATCTAATGCACATGGACCTAAAGGATCATATTTTATTTTTAAGGTTCTTTATGGTCGAATTAAACTTATCCAATACAATTAGGACATGTGTTATGGAATGAATAATAGAACTTTTAACCATAATTTCCATATTTACTTTTAATTGTGGTACATAAAAGTAAAAAGTTACTATTCACAATAAAATATTTTCATCTTATTGGACCACATTATTCTTACTGAAATAAACTGTGACTCTTGTATTTTTGATATTTCACTCATAGAATAGGTAAAATTAATTTTTATGAAAATTTGCAAATTCTCCTAGGAGGTGGGTAAAAGACGGTAAAAAGTTCAATAAAATTTTATATATCTAATATTATTACAAAATGACTCCAATGAATTAAATTGAACATATGTAGATATTATGTATCTATTTTGATCTAAAATAAACTTGAATGAAATAAATAATTCTTTAAATGAACAGTCGGGTTTAACCAATAACGCAATGTTTTTCACTATTCATCAAAAATGGAATGTTTTCAGAAACATATCAAAAATTCACCCAAAGATTATTTTGATATTATAAATTCAAAAATGAAGTTTATTTTACCCAATTCAAAACATAGAAAATGAATTTATTAATTTAAAATAAATTCCTTTTGTCGAAACCAAAAAAGTGTATTTTTAAAAAATAATAACTACCAAAATATTGACACTTGTTTATGTCCAATTTCAAAGTGTAATTACTTTTAATGACCAACATTGGATTAAATGGTAAAAATATAATATAACTACACTTCCAAACCATTCATACGTATAGTTGAACACTATAAATTATTTTGATTAAAAAAGTTGTTTTCAGTTAAAATATAGTATTTTTCATTATTCACCCAAATATGAATGTTATCTGAAAAACACAAAAATTTTATTGAAAATAAATTCTTATATCTCGATTATAAATAATAAGTTTATTTTTTCCAATTTAATATATAAAAGCGTCAAATATGGGATTTAAAACGGGTTCTCCATTAAAAGGGGGTTAAATTGCATTTTTTTAAAAATACTTCTTTTATCTGGAAAAATGTAATTTGTACTTACATTATAACTAAGAAACTCATAATATGGATTCTAGAATTATAAGGATTATATAATGTTCAAAATTCTGTTAATACTATTCATAACCACTTTTGAATGCCTAGTTTGGTTAGTCGTGATGCGTTTGAGCTCGATGTTGCATGTAGTGCAAGTTATTGAATTACATTGAAAAATTTACATACTATGAAATCTTGGGGTGTTAAATTCATCCCTACTTCAATAAATGACATCCTCTCAATTTTAAATTGTTGTTCAAAAATAAAAGATTGAAAATAGAAAATACCAAAGTGGTAAAACCCACATTAGAAATTAGGTTAATAAAATTTAATCTTAATAAGATGAAATGAGAAATGAAAGGGTCACCAACAAATTATGATCTTGATTAGGAGAACATTGGTGGAAATTATAGACACATAATTGGAGGGAAAATGTAAATATTTATAGGGAGTGATTGAGGTTATCAATCACGAACAAGTGTAAAATTAAGGTCCTCAAATCCATCAATCAATAAGGATTTAAAATACCACCAGTTCAACAAAACATATGGTATTAGGATAACCTATTTTTGGTTTTAAGAGCCCTTACCTACTGTTTATGTATTAATTTACCCATATAATAAGATAGAGAAAAATTATATATATATATATACTTGACATGTAGAGTTTCATCCTTCAACTAATTTCTACAATAAACTCCTCCTTCACTGCAAAAGATTTCAAAACAATTATATTTATCATAATCGTTTCGGGTTCCAAAGATAAGGAATTTATAATTCACCTATCATACCCTTTAAAAAAATAGATTATACAATCTAGGTACTTCATTTAGTCCATTGTTAGGCGATAAATCCAAATTGCACTATGGATGTTGATTCGATTCCGGCATCTTTGTCCGACATGACAGATTGTCACAGTCTGCATGTTGTCCTTTTTATAACAATCCAAAAATAACCTTAATAATAGTATCCAATTCAAACTTTATCCATTCCAACCTTTAGACATATCAAAAATACTTCTATCCAAACTCACAGTCCAAAATTTATAGGGAAGTTAAACACAATGAAGATCCTTTTTTCCACGTAATAACATGTGAACACCTTCATCATGCATTGTTTTTAAAAATGGTAACACCCTTAATTACCATAAAACCTTATTGATTACATTAATGCTCCCTTATCCATTATATAATACTGGATATCTTCTTTATATATAAAAAATTTGAATATTCTAACAATGAAGAAATAAACAATCTATTAATCAGTTCCAAGGAAGTCATGAATATCCAATATATTTTTCCCAAATCAACAATATCTTATTACAAAATAATGACCTCATTATCAAGACCATATTAAGGATTATCATTCCTTCAACCATTTATTTTCCAAAAATTTGGAGCTTACTATTATGTAACATTTCATAGAACCATATAATCTCAAATCCTCAATAAATTAGTACTACAATATAATCCTTATTTATCTCCATAATTCATAAAACCAGAATATTCTTGATACAACACTCAAATGAAATAATTATATAATAACAACATAAGAACAATAGTCATTCCTATTCATCTAAGGTAGTATCAAAACATGATTATTATCCAATAGAATCATTTGTGGTATACTCTGATGAATAGGAAATTGATTCGCATATTGTCCCAATGCCTTGAAGATGAATAATTTTATATTTGAAACCTTTTTCTTACCCTTGAAATCATGTAAATGGTGTCATTTTTCCAAACACTTATAAAAAACACTCATTCCCTTCAAGAATTTAACAAGGAAATTATTTCCACATTTATCACATATGGGACAATCCTTCTTTACCCTCATCCCTTTAGCCATCTTTCTCTCTACCATCATTTTTTTCTCTTGCTTCCCTTCAAAGACATAGGACTCATAGAATTCTTTACATATCTTATTAACACATCATATTATTTCTTCATATATTGAGAATACATGGGAGACTATTTCCCTTCTAAATGTGGGATTTGTAACATCCCAGGTAAATAAAGAATAAATAATTTTCATAATTATTAATATTTACGAATTAAATATTAATTTTATTTTAAAGGGGTTGCTATGTTCGATAGCGTACCCGATACGCAACGATGAGTTTCTTTGAAACTTACGTTGCACACAAGTTATAAAATAATATTATTTTAATTGTTAGTTAACAAGTAGCCGTTGTACTGGCGGGAATGGATAGAAATAACTAAAATATGATTATATATGTTTTTAAATGTTTATACATTTACCCAATATAAGATAAATGCTTAAAATACGGAAAGAGTTCAATTTTAGGGCATATATACTCTAATTTTCACTAAAGGTTCACTTATCACCTTTTAATGGTGAATCATCATTAAATATAGTTTTGATCACTCTTATACTTTCTTTTGGACCAAATATAACTCTTCTTTATAATCGGGACATCATAATTTACTTTGTGTAAATTTTTGGTACCTTTCTGATAAAGTTCATTTTTTTTATGAATAGTGTAAAATGTTGTATTTTAATTCAAAACATCTTTTTAATATAATTTATTTATATGATTAGATTATTATTTTAATTGGTTTTAAAGTGAAATTAGAAAATATTTTTACCATTAAATCCAATAATGGTCGTTGGAATCAATTTCACTTTGAAATCAGACTTAAACTGGTGTCAATCTTTTGATACTTATTGTTTCACAAAAACACGCTATTTGTCATGACAGTGGGAATTAATTATTAAATTGATTAATTTGACTTATATGTTTTGAATTTTGTAAAATGGACTTCATTTTTGAATTCATAATATCAAATATAGCTTAGGGTGAATTTTTGGTAATTTTCTGAAAAACTTCAATTTTTGATGAATAGTGAAACCACTAAGTGGTAATCAAGCAAACTGATTTTTCAGTTAAATGAAAGTTTACCACTAATGTGTATTGAATTTTGAAAATCCGACATACATGGTTGTCATTAATAAGTAAAATGTGGTTCAATGAGATTAAAATAATTTTTTGGTGAATAGTAACTTTTTTTCATTAATCGCGATTAGAGGTAATTAGTGTAGTTTAAGGTAAAAATTGTATTATAAGAATGTGAAAACACCATGACACTTGTCCTACACCTATTGGGTGAGTCATGGCCGACCAAGACAAGCCATGGGCCAACTTGGGCACCCCATGGAGCCACTTTAGTTGGAAAATGACATTAATATATTTTTATTTAATGTTAAAGTGAAAATGGCACTAACATAAATTTGTTTACTAAACTAATTTTTTATTGGGGTTATACAAGTCCAAATTTTGATTATAAATAGTCATTGGAAATATAAAAAGATTTACTACATCATAGTATTTTTTTATAATTTTTAGACATTAAATAAATTAAATTATATATGACATAATAATGATGCAGCGATGACATCATTATTTGACGAATTAAATAAAATGGAAAGATAATAAAAAATATAAAACCTAAACATGGACAAAACCAATTGGATGAGTTGATTTCGAACCCTTATCACCTTATCCACGAATTATATCAATGTGGGACCTTTTAAAACCGAAACACATTTTCAAATAAAGTAATACTTCTTTACTTTCCAAAAGTGCCACTCCTCTCCTCATATAAAAGGCCCCCACCTCTACCTCATTTCACACACTTCTCAAGCCTTTGGCTCGGCCAACCCCTGCCCAATTACTCTCTCCACATCCCTCTACTCATCCTAGAGGATTCCCATTGGGAATAATCCTTTCAAAGAAAGCCTTTAGGCTCAAATCAAAAGGGAGTTACACTTTTAAAGGTAATTCATTCTCTCTTGTTCATTTGTTTTATTTTGCTTCTCCAACCCTCTAAACTTTTTTCATTTACTTCTTTTGTAACAACACCAGTATATTCAATATACTAAGATGTTGTTATAATAGTTATTTGAGATACACTCTCACACAACTACATCAAATGGTTAAAGAACATACGGTTTCCGTGGATGGCGAAATTCTGCCTCCCGAAACGATGATTGTTCAATACTCATTTAACACCTTCAAGGGTGGCCATTATGATGTCACTATTTTTATATATGATATATAATATGTTTATGTTTTCTTTAAGCTTCTGTATTTTTCATTTTTGGCATACCTTTATGGTTTCCATTATGTGTAAACATGATATCTTCATTTAAGGAAGTGCGGACTACCGCCCCCTAAAAGTGATGTGATTCGTTAATGCCATATGTGGGACGTGTAAAGAATGGATTTAAAGTTATTATATATGATGTCATAATGGAATTATAATATACCTCTATATCATTATTATTTCTTTCCATTAAATTATGAGATAGAAATGAAAGTAGCGTTCATGCGTACGTACGGCTTACCGTCTCCATGAACGGTGCATTTCGTTTCTTATCCCCAAATGTAATGTACTATTAAAATTACATGTATATAATATATATATATAATTAATGATATATCTAAATGATGAATATAATTCTGGAATTAAAATATACATACCTCTAATTTAGTTTTAATTCCACTTATATGACAAAGAAATGAAAGTAGCGTTCATGCGTACGTACGGCTTACCGTCTCCATGAACGGTGCATTTCATTTCTTACCTCTAAATGATTATGTAATATTTTAAATACATGTATATGCTGGATATATATGATATATATGATATCCAAATCAGGAATTTCATTCTAGATATAAAGAACTTTTAACCACATGAACAACATGTAATTGTAAGAAGTCAACTTTCGACTTAAGAACCAAATATTGACAAAACAAACAGTATTAACTGAAATGGTTACATAATGTTTATAACATGGAAATAAGTGATATAAAAAGAATAATTAACTTTAAAAAGGTTCTTAATCAAGTATAAATTAACTCAAGTTTATTATTCAGGACGTTAAAGAACGATCGAGTCAAGTCGGACCCAAGGTAAGGGAACTTCTTAACCCAACATCCATTCTTTGGGTTAATCACCTACTTTCAAATTATGTCATGATATTATTATGTCTTATTTTTTATTTTTACTTCCTTTATGTGTACCTATAGTGAATACACATAATATATCTATTTTATTTTAAAAATTTTCTTTGTAAGGGACTTCGTCTCAATCTCCTTTCATTGAGGCATATTTCGTTTTATACACAACTTTCTTTTATACGGTGTATAAACCCTTTGACTTTTACTTTTATACAAAAGGAATCTTTTTCTACGAAGCGTTTTACTAAACGACAAAAAGGAATGTTTTTTTTAACGTACGCGGTGACAAAGACCTTTTTCCGCCGCCGCGAGTATTATTTGGTCTTTGGCATCCTCAACAAGCCGTAATGTTTTTAAAATAAAATAAATACCATATACACTTTTATGTATTTTGGTATTAAAAATGGTTTTGATAAAGGATTCTATTATGTTAATATATTTATGATATATTGTCATTGAAATGTGGAAATGTTATCATTCCTTTATATTGGTTTTATATTTTATGATTTTATATTGGTACTTGGACATTTTAACAGGTGGTTACGTTATAAACCATATGATGGGTGGTGCCGTGAATACCAGGATGGGTGGTTACGTTATAACCTCCAATGCATTGGGTATGGAAGTCGGCCGTATGTCTATTCCATTAAGTATGTATGGAAATTGGCCGTATGGCTATTCCATTAAGTGATATGTGTGGAAGTCAACCGTATGGTTATTCCACTTAAGTATGTTTATGTCCCAAGTTACCTTTATATATTCTATGTGTTCTTTATATGGGTTTTATGGTAATCTTTTGGTTACAAAAAGGTAAGTAATGATACTTTATTCAGTGAAGATTTTTTTTACTACTTCATGAAGGTGAAGGTATTACATTGATATAGTATACATGGTTTACTTGATGTTTGAAAAACTAACAGTTTTCATTCTTTTTGTATCCCTTACTGAGCTTTTTATGCTCACCCCAAGTTTTTCGAAATGTTTTTCACAGGACTTAAAGTGTAATAAGGTCAAGGATGGGATCAAGGGAATTTCATGCCATCTAAAACATGGAATCTAGACATATTTCTTTTTAAGAGTTTTTATTTTATGGAGACTTAGTAGAAGTTTCTACGTTGTAATCTTTTAAGATGTAATAGTTATGTTCTAATTCTCTAAAACTCTAAACCTGAAAAGATCCTCAATGTGAATTATTCATTTAATTCAATATTAAGTAAGGTTTAAGGCTGGGGCCTTATAGTTGGTATCAGAGGACGGTTTAGACAACTTTAGGAGTTAGAAAAGTGTTAAATTATAATATGATTGAAATGATATAGCATTTACGGATTACCATGTTGCTTCGCCTAAGATATTTCTGTGTTCAGAATGGTTTTCCGTAGAGGAAACAAAGCAGCTATGTTGGGACGACATCAGGAGGAAGATAACCTTCCAAATCAGCAACCTGAGATGGTCGGAATCAGAACTGAACAGTTTGTTGCAGTGATGGCACAGTTGACTCAGGCTATAAATGGTGGTGGTATCCATGCACGAGATCATCCAGATCAACCGCAGAGGAACTTGTCAGTGGTGGAACATTTCATGAGGCAACATCCCCCATCATTCAGAGGATCATCTGACCCTGTGAAAGCTGAAGGGTGGATTAAAGCACTAAAGAAGATTTTTGATGTCATGGGGTGTTCCGAACATCAAAAGGTTAGTCTTGCTGTTTACCGTTTGGAGGGTGAAGCAGATCAGTGGTGGTCTATGGTTAAAAATATCAGGGACGCCGATGAGATTGAGGATCTTCACTGGGACGAATTCAAAGGTATGTTTCTTGAGAAATATTTTCCTAAGGTGGTTCGTCTTAGGATGGAAAAACAGTTCCTAGAATTGAGGCAGGAGGATGATTCAGTGGCTGCTTATGAAGAAAAGTTCACTCGATTGGCAAGGTATGCTCCAAACTTCATACGAGATCTTGATAGTAAAATAAACCGTTTTTACTTAGGGTTAAAGCCAAAGCATCGAAGGGCTTTAGCTTCTCGTGAATTCAAAAGTTATGAAAAACTTGTTCGATGTGCGGAGAAGGTAGAAATGGAGTTTGCCGATGATCAGGTGTTCTATGACAAATAACAGAATAAGAGGTCTAGTTGGCAGGAAAAGGGGAAGAATTCATCAAAGAAGCAAGGAGGTAAGAAAACCAAATATCCATCCTGTGAGAAGTGTGGTAAAATGCATCCTGGAGAATGTTTATCCAAGTCTGGTAAGTGCTTTCGGTGTGGTAAGTCTGGTCATATTGCTCGTAACTGTAAGGAAGATGATCAAACAGGAAATGAAAGGCCAACGGTAAGATGTTTTAAGTGTAATGAAATGGGTCATTTTGCAAACGAGTGTCCAACGAAGAACTCAACTGGGGGAAAGCAGTTAGACTACAAGCAGAAAGGGGTGGTAAAATCATTTGTAACAACTTCAGCAGATTTTGGGCCATCGAATGAAGTGGTATCACCTCCAGGGAGCTCAGTATTTTTCGAAGATTGACTTGAGGTCGGGGTACCATCAGTTGAAAGTAAAAGAAGTAGACATTCCGAAGACTGCGTTCCGTACTAGATATGGCCATTATGGATTTGTAGTTATGCCTTTTGGGTTATCCAATGCACCTGCTGTATTCATGGACCTTATGAATAAAATTTTCTATGAGTTCTTGGATAAGTTTGTGTTTGTGTTTTGAGGTTTGGGAAGAGATTATGTGTGTCTTGTGATTCACAGTTGAAGAATGAGTTGTTATGTGAGGCTCATAGTTCTCCGTTTTTAGTTCATCCTGGCAGTACTAAGATGTACAGAGATCTGCGGGAGTATTACTGGTGGGATGGAATGAAAAGAGATATTGCTGATTTTGCTGTGAAGTGTTTGACATGTCAACTGGTTAAAGCAGAGCGGCAGGGATGCTTCAGCCTTTACCAGTGCCAGGGTGGAAATGGGAAAACATATCCATGGACTTTGTTGTGGGATTACCGAGGACATCTCGAGGTAATAATGCAATCTGGGTTATTGTTGATCGCTTGACCAAATCTTCTCATTTCCTTTATATACGAGATACTTTCTCTCTTGATCAACTTTCCCGTCTGTATCTTAAAGAGATAGTCAGGTTACATGGAGTTCCTCTCTCCATTGTATCGTATCGTGATCCCAGGTTTACTTCTAACTTTTGGAAAGGCCTTTAGAGGTCGTTGGGTACTGAATTAAATTTTTGTACAGCTTTTCTTCCTCAATCAGATGGGCAGTCAGAACGAACAATTCAGACATTGGAGGATATGCTACGAGCGTGTTCTATGGATTATCAGGGAAGATGGGACCAACATCATTCTTTGGTTGAATTTTCATATAATAACAGTTTTCATTCTAGTATACAGATGGCACCATTTGAGGCATTATATGGGAAGCGGTGTCGAACTCCAGCATTTTGGAATGAAGTGGGTGAAAGGAAGCTGATGGGACCAGAATTGGTAGAAGATATGACAGAAAAGTTCAGTTGATTCAGAAAACACATGAGAACATCTCAGAGCAGGCAGAAGAGTTATGCGGATAATCGGAGGAAGGATCTATCTTTCGAGGTAGGTGATCATGTTTTTCTCAAGGTTTCTCCTTGGAAAAGCGTGATGAGATTGGGTAAGAAAGGAAAGTTGAGTCCAAGGTTTGTTGGACCATACGAAATTCTGGAAAGAGTTGGATCAGTTGCATACCGAGTGGCTTTACCTCCGAGTTTATCTCAGGTACACAATGTTTTTCACGTTTCGATGTTGAGAAAGTATATGCCAGATCCATCTCATGTTTTGAGTCCAGAGGTAGTTTAGCTGAAAGAGAACCTATCTTATGAGGAACAACTGGTCCAGATTCTTGACCACAGGGAGCACCTGTTACGGAATAAGGTGATTCATCAGGTAAAGGTTTTGTGGAAAAACCATGTGATTGAAGAGGCAACGTGGGAATCTGAAAATGCTATGAGGGATAAATACCCCCACTTATTTTGATAAGTGAATAAAATTGCGAGGATGCAATTCCCAAAAGGGGGGAAGGATGTAACATCCCAGGAAAATAAAGAATAAAGAATTTTCATAATTATTAATATTTACGAATTGAATATTAATTTTATTTTAAAGGGGTTGCTATGTTCGATAGCGTACCCGATACGCAACGATCAGTTTCTTTGAAACTTACATTGCACACAAGTAATAAAATAATATTATTTTAAATGTTAGTTAACAAGTAGCCGTTGTACTGGCGGGAATGGATAGAAATAACTAAAATATGATTAGATATGTTTTTAAATGTTTATACATTTACCCAATAAAAGATAAAGGCTTAAAATACGGAAAGAGTTCAATTTTAGGGCATATATACTCTAATTTTCACTAAAGGTTCACTTATCACATTTTAATGGTGAATCGTCATTAAATATAGTTTTGATCACTCTTATACTTTATTTTGGACCAAATATAACTCTTCTTTATAATCGGGACATCAAAATTTACTTTGTGTAAATTTTTGGTACCTTTCTGATAAAGTTCATTTTTTTTATGAATAGTGTAAAATGTTGTATTTTAATTCAAAACATCTTTTTAATCTAATTTATTTATATGATTAGATTATTATTTTAATTTGTTTTAAAGTGAAATTAGAAAATATTTTTACCATTAAATCCAATAATGGTCGTTGGAATCAATTTCACTTTGAAATCATACTTAAACTGGTGCCAATCTTTTGATACTTATTGTTTCACAAAAACACGCTAATTGTCATGACAGCGGGAATTAATTATTAAATTAATTAATTTGACTTATATGTTTTTAATTTTGTAAAATGGACTTCATTTTTGAATTCGGAATATCAAATATAGCTTAGGGTGAATTTTTGGTAATTTTCTGAAAAACTTCAATTTTTGATGAATAGTGAAACCACTAAGTGTTAATCAAGCAAACTGATTTTTCAGTTAAATGAAAGTTTACCACTAATGTGTATTGAATTTTGAAAATCCGACATACATGGTTTTCATTAAGAAGTAAAATGTGGTTCAATGAGATTAAAATAATTTTTTGGGGAATAGTAACTTTTTTTCATTAATCGCGATTAGAGGTAATTAGTGTAGTTTAAGGTAAAAATGGTATTATAAGAATGTGAAAACACCATGACACTTGTCATACACCTATTGGGTGAGTCATGGCCGATCAAGACAATCCATGGGACAACTTGCGGACCCCATGGAGCCACTTTAGTTGGAAAATGCCATTAATATATTTTTATTTAATGTTAAAGTGAAAATGACACTAACATAAAGTTGTTTACTAAAATAATTTTTGATTGGGGTTATACAAGTCCAAATTTTGATTATAAATAATCATTGGAAATATAAAAAGATTTACTACATCATAGGCTTTTTTTATAATTTTTAGACATTAAATAAATTAAATTATATATGACATAATAATGATGCAGCGATGACATCATTATTTGACGATTTAAATAAAATGGAAAGATAATGAAAAATATAAAACCTAAACATGGCCAAAACCAATTGTATGAGTGGATTTCGAACCCTTATCACCTTATCCATGGATTATATCAATGTGGGACCTTTTAAAACCGAAACACATTTTCAAATAAAGTAATACTTCTTTACTTTCCAAAAGTGCCCCTCCTCTCCTCTTATAAAAGGCCCCCACCTCTACCTCATTTCACACACTTCTCAAGCCTTTGGATCGGCCAACCCCTGCCCAATTACTCTCTCCACACCCCTATCCTAATCCTAGAGGATTCCCTTTGGGAAGAATCCTTTTAAAGGAAGCCTTTAGGCTCAAATCAAAAGGGAGTTACACTTTTAAAGGTAATTCATTCTCTCTTGTTCATTTGTTTTATTTTGCTTCTCCAACCCTCTAAACTCTTTTTATTTACTTCTTTTGTAACAACACCAGTATCTTCAATATACTAGGATGTTGTTATAATATTTATTTGAGCTACACTCTCACACAACTACATCAAATGGTTAAAGAACATACGGTTTCCGTGGATGGCGAAATTCTGCCTCCCGAAACGATGATTGTTCAATACTCATTTAACACCTTCAAGGGTGGCCATTATGATGTCACTATTTTTATATATGATATATAATATGTTTATGTTTTCTTTAAGCTTCTGTATTTTTCATTTTTGGCATACCTTTATGGTTTCCATTATGGGTAAACACGATATCTTCATTTAAGGAAGTGCGGACTACCGCCCCCTAAAAGTGATGTGATTCGTTAATGCCATATGTGGGACGTGTAAAGAATGGATTTAAAGTTATTATATATGATGTTATACTGGAATTATAATATACCTCTATATCATTATTATTTCTTTCCATTAAAGTATGAGATAGAAATGAAAGTAGCGTTCATGCGTACGTACGGCTTACCGTCTCCATGAACGGTGCATTTCGTTTCTTATCCCCAAATGTAATGTACTATTAAAATTACATGTATATAATATATATATAATTAATTATATATCTAAATGATGAATATAATTCTGGAATTAAAATATACATACCTCTCATTTAGTTTTAATTCCACTAATATGACAAAGAAATAAAAGTAGCGTTCATGCGTACGTACGGCTTACCGTCTCCATGAACGGTGCATTTCATTTCTTACCTCTAAATGATTATGTAATATTATAAATACATGTATATGATGGATATATATGATATATATGATATCCAAATCAGGAATTTCATTCTAGATATAAAGAACTTTTGACCACATGAACAACATGTAATTGTAAGAAGTCAACTTTCGACTTAAGAACCAAATATTGACAAAACAAACAGTATTAACTTAAATGGTTACATAATGTTTATAACATGTCAATAAGTTATATAAAAAGAATAATTAACTTTAAAAAGGTTCTTAATCAAGTATAAATTAACTCAAGTTTATTATTCAGGACGTTAAAGAACGATCGAGTCAAGTCAGACCCAAGGTAAGGGAACTTCTTAACCCAACATCCATTCTTTGGGTTAATCTCCAACTTTCAAATTATGTCATGATATTATTATGTCTTATTTTGTATTTTTACTTCCTTTATGTGTACCTATAGTGAATACACATAATATATCTATTTTATTTTAAATATTGTCTTTATAAGGGACTTCGTCTCAATCTCCTTTCATTGAGGCATATTTCATTTTATACACAACTTTCTTTTATACGGTAAATAAACCCTTTGACTTTTACTTTTATACAAAAGGAATCTTTTTCTACGAAGCGTTTTACTAAACGACAAAAAGGAATGTTTTTTTTAACGTACGCGGTGACAAAGACCTTTTTCCGCCGCCGCGAGTATTATTTGGTCTTTGGCTTCCTCAACAAGCCGTAATGTTTTCAAAATAAAATAAATACCATATACTCTTTTATGTATTTTGGTATTAAAAATGGTTTTGATAAAGGATTCTATTATGTTAATATATTTATGATATATTGTGATTGAAATGTGGAAATGTTATCATTCCTTTATATTGGTTTTATATTTTATGATTTCATATTGGTACTTGGACATTTTAACGGGTGGTTACGTTATAAACCATATGACGGGTGGTGCCGTGAATACTAGGACGGGTGGTTACGTTATAACCTCCAATGCATTGGGTATGGAAGTCGGCCGTATGTCTATTCCATTAAGTATGTATGGAAATTGGCCGTATGGCTATTCCATTAAGTGATATGTGTGGAAGTCAACCGTATGGTTATTCCACTTAAGTATGTTTATGTCCCAAGTTACCTTTATATATTCTATGTGTTCTTTATATGGGTTTTATGGTAATCTTTTGGTTACAAAAAGGTAAGTAATGATACTTTTTTCAGTGAAGATTTTTTTTACTACTTCATGAAGGTGAAGGTATTACTTTGATATAGTATACATGGTTTACTTGATGTTTGAAAAACTAACAGTTTTCATTCTTTTTGTATCCCTTACTGAGCTTTTTATGCTCACCCCAAGTTTTTCGAAATGTTTTTCACAGGACTTAAAGTGTAGTAAGGTCAAGGATGGGATCAAGGGAATTTCATGCTATCTAAAACATGGAATCTAGACATCTTTCTTTTTAAGAGTTTTTATTTTATGGAGACTTAGTAGAAGTTTCTACTTTGTAATCTTTTAAGATGTAATAGTTATGTTCTAATTCTCTAAAACTCTAAACTGAAAAGATCCTCAATGTGAATTATTCATTTAATTAAATATTAAGTAAGGTTTAAGGCTGGGGCCTTATAGGATTAATACCATGAAATAAATGATCCTTCTTACTCTTTGGATCATGTGTATTGCAGGAGGTCTCATTCCATCTACTAGGCGCCATTTCTAAACAATGGAATACACTAGGTTAGTTTATTAATTTCGATTCATAATTAATAACTTGTAAATTAGTGAACATAAATTGAACAGT
The DNA here is from genome assembly GCA_963277665.1 of Viscum album. Lineage (NCBI taxonomy): Eukaryota > Viridiplantae > Streptophyta > Magnoliopsida > Santalales > Viscaceae > Viscum > Viscum album. The sequence continues at coordinate 88,224,130 of OY728167.1, read as the reverse complement.
TCATCGATATAATCTTTCATCATAAAATTTTTTTCTTTGAGAATGTATATACCCATAAACACTTCATAGTGGTTTGTAAATAAAAAATAGAATTATCCTAAACAAATCCACCTAGAGTGTCATAACCGAGAGTGCAGTAAGGCCTGTTGTCGTGCACCAGTTCCCGTTCGGGTCTAGCTCAAAGAGGTGTTTTTGGGTTTTACCACTAGGTTTAAATGTGTCAGAGCTGTGTCTACCTGCTCGTATCCAGACATGGATGTACTTTCTTGGAAAACTGACAAAATCTCTAAATTACCAAAATTATAGGAAGTTCTTCAATACTAGTCCTCAAATTCGATCTTAGGGTAATTTTTTCTTATCAGATATTATTTAAATATAGTTTCCATGGTTATTACAATGCTTCATTTTATACCAACTATACACCCCGACCCTAGATTCCTAGAGTTGGTGCATTATTTTAATACATTGGCATGATTACGAGGAATCAAGTCCAGAAAGACTGATCAGTTTAGAAGTCTTGGAAAATATATTACATATATGAATGTTATAATACACTTTATAACATAAAACACACACAAAAATACTTAGAGAATGCCATTATTCCCTTAGCTTAACCCTGTATCTCAAACAAAAAACACTTCGTGGGATCCTGTGAATATAAAAAATATGAATTGAGTGATCTCAGATGCTCAGTAAGGTTAAAATATTTAGTAGAAGCTATAAAAATTTACAGAAACATGTGTAATAATAGCCTTTTTAACATAACCTTGAACATAATATCAGAAAAATAAATCAAACATTAACATATAAACATGGACATGGATATTCTACTAGTCTAATAATCACATTTAATAACTAATTTCATTATGAGTGACTGTATAGTATCATACTTTTATTTTTGTGTCAAGGCCTCATGCTAGGACCGAGGGGCTAACTGTAACTGAACCCCAACCTGGAGAACCTCTGTAACCATACTCCAACCAAAAGAGACTCTGGAACTAGACTCCATCCCAGAGAGCCTCTGTAACCGGACTCTAACCCGGAGAGCCTCTGTAACTGGACTCCAATCCGAAGGGTCTGCTATAACTGAACCCTAACCCATAGGGCTTAATTTTACCCGTCCCTAAACCAAAACATACTAGTCCAACACATTCGTCTTACGAAAAGGTTGAAATATAATATATACATTAGTTTTAAAACTTGTTTACGAAATTTTAATACATTAAAATAAACCATGAATGGAATAAAAATAACTCATCCACAGTAAAATATATCACAAAACCATAAATACAATATGGATGATTTGTATCATAATAAATCACCCTCAGTCAAGAATAATACCCCATAAAAGAATTTTGACATAGTTGAAAATGATCTGTAAAAATCATTGAGATAAATATACCTTCTTCATAAAATCATTTAAATTCACCTAGTATATAAAAGAATTCATTTAAAAGATAGTTTTGAATCAAATAGTCCCATACCACATTGAATCTTCTAAAAGGAATTAACTTTTAAAAACATTCATGTCCATATAAATAAATCCTTAAAACATTTCTAAAACATTGACATTAATGAGAATGGTTTAGAAGAATAAATCTTTAAAACATATAAATTGATGTTTTAGTAAAAGATTTCATTAAAAATAATCCCTTTTAAATTTCTTTTATGAAGCATGATCATGGATAATAAATATGTCCCAGTAAAAACTTACACATAAACAATCTCGAATAATAATGAGATTGAGGAATTAACCCTTACCATGTACTTTTCCTTGGTTGAGGGTACATTAAAATCCTATATAATAGTAAAATTGTTTTTATTAAATTATACAAGAACCAAATACATAACTATGATATCATATATCAACTTCTAATAATTCTTTGTTAATAATATTTTAGAGTTATCGTCGTTTCAGGTGTTAACTGATACGTTTTCTTTCATATTATTAATTACATGAGTAATGTTTTTAATTGATGGGATGTTATTTATTCATATACATAATTATATGAAGTCTTTAAACATTATTTTTAATCTTCAAATGAAAATTATTCTAGAATGGTTAGGATGGGGAATGAATCTCATCGCGTTCGTGGAGACGGTAATCCATACATTTGCTCGAGCGACGATATCATTATTTTGATATTAAAATTGACTATAATTGGTTGGTATATCATATATAAAGAATCATTAACATGTTTTATTTTTTATTTAAATTAATTATACATCATTGTTATACCCATCCAAACAATAATGTATTGAATAGCAACTACACTACAACGTGGAGACGGTAAGCCGTACGTACGCACGTACGGTGAAATTTCCTTCATAGGATGTATTGAATAATGAATATGGTTGTACCATATTTATACTAACATCACATTAAATATAAGATACCAGATTTATTGTTTTAAAATGTAAACAACAAGGAAAAAATAAGTGGAAGAAGAAATGAACTTGAAAGAGGTGATGAGATATTTACCTCATCTCCAAGTTCTTCATTTTTATTTGATCAAAAGTGGTACTTAGGATGGATTTATCACTAATTTAAGGCCCCTAGGATGAAGGGAGGACAGTTGAGAGGATATTTGGGTAGTGTTTGGGTGAGCCAAATGGCTTTGGAGGTGTGAATTAGAGAGTAGAGGATGTACCCTTTTAGAAGAGAGGTGAGGGTCACTTTTGGAAAAGTTTGAAATATTGTTTTATAATAAAATCATTCTCAGTTTCTAATTTACCCAAAATTATTTATTTCAAGGATAATGTGGTTTTGGGTTGAGAAAATTTCAACCCATTTGTTTTAGACATGTTTTGGTTACCATTTTATCCTTATCTTTTATATCTAAATCTTAATTAAATAGTATATCTTTTACCGTGTCTTCTTGTATTCTTACATTATATGGTTAATAAAAATACTCTCAACATCCAAGAGAAATAAAGTGGTTCATTAATGAAATATATAATATTATTTAAGACCTTTTTATAATCCTTATATTTTTAGGAATATTATATCAACCAATAATACAGTATTTGTTATAAAAATTAATTTATGTCAATTTTGACTGTATTTGGTATTTTTTTTGGGAAACTCATAACAACATGATTCATTAAAAAACGATACACTGAATCAACCCTAACATGTCATATTCCCTTATAAATTTCTTTGATGTCATAAAAACATTGAAATTATATATATTTTCATATTTACAATACCATTTATTTTATTCTTACATTAATAAGGTAATTATAGAATCATCATTGGGTCATAAATATATTTAATTATTTAATGTCTAAAAATAATAAATAAAATACAATGATGCATGAAATATTTTTATCTTTCAAATGAATATTTATAGTTGAATTTATATTCTGTGTAACCCAATATTAAAAATGGTTTAGTTTATAAACATTGAATTTAACTCTTTTAACTATTCTTTAAATAAAATAACAATAAATGTCAAGATCTAATCCAAGTGGACCTAAAGAACCATATATCATTCCTAATGTTGTTTTTGTTATAATTAAACTAATTCATTAGAATTTTTACATGGTTTAGGGTATGAATAATATCATTTTTACCCTTAATTACCCAATTTACTTTTAACTGTGGTAAATAAAAGTAAAAAGTTACTATTCACCAAAAATTATTTTCATCTTACTGAACCACATTTTTCATATTGATATCAACCATGTCACTTTTATTTTTTAAATTCCACTCACATAAGCTTTGAATTTATGTTTTCTGTGAATTTTCAAATTCTCCTAGGAGGTGGGTAAAAGACGGTGAAAAGTTCAATAATATTTTATATATCTAATATTATTACAAAATTAATCCAATGAATTATATTGAACATATATATGTATTTTATATCTATTTTGACCTATAATAAATTGAAATAAACTAAAATATTATTTCAATTCAAAATCGGTTTAACCAATAATGCAGTTGTTTTCACTATTCATCAAAAAACGAAAGTTTTCAGAAACATATCAAAACATCACCCAAATATAATTTTGATATTATAAATTCAAAAATTAAGTCTATTTCACCAAATTACAAACATAGAAATTTCATTTATTAATTTCAAATTAATTCATGTTGTCAAAACCAAAGTGTACTTTTATGAAATAATAACTACCAAAAGATTGACATTTGTTTATGTCCAATTTCAATGTGAAATTACTTCCAATGAACAAAATTGGATTAAATGGTAAAAATATAATCTATTTATACTTCCAAAACCATTCATATGTATAGTTGAACACTTTAAATTATTTTGATTTAAAAGGTTGTTTTTAGTTAAAATATAGTATTTTCACTATTCACCCAAATATGAAAGTTACCAGAAAAACAAAATGAAACTAAAATCTTATGTCGTGATTATAATGAAGAATTTTATTTTGTAAAATTTAATATATAAAAGTTTCAAATATAAGATTCAAAAAGTTTTTTCTACTAAAAAATAGTAATTTTTTTAAAAAAATACTTCTTTTATCTGAAAAAATGAATTTTTCCTTACATTATGTCTATGAAACTCATAATATGGATTATAAAATTTTAAGGATTATATAAAGTTCAAAATTATGTTAATAATATTCATAACCATTTTTGAACGGCTTGTTTAGTTAGTCGTGGTGCGATTGAACTCTATGTTGTGTATAGTGCATGTTATTGAATTACTCTGAATAAATAACGTACTATGAAATCTTGGGGTGTTACAATTTTGATCAGTTTTATTTTTAATATGATGTCTTCTATTCATTATTTTGATGTTTTGTAGAATCATTCCTTTTAGAAGATGTGTGATTCTATGTAGAGTGAATGGTGGTGGCTTTGACTAATGTTTTTTTCAAACTCGATCAAGATGATAAGACTGTAACAAAGTATGAAACCAGTTTTTCTTATTTTGTGCATTTATAAAAAGAGATTATATAAAATGTGAAGATAAATAATCCATGGTTTTTGTAGGGACTTCGAGCTGATATCAGTTCATTGGAGTTATTATTGAATATTCCTTCTTGTAATGATTTACATGATATAGCGTTGATGGTTGAAATAGGCATGGCTATAAATTCTTGGTTGTAGGGAGTTTCTTTATATCCAAGTGGCAGAGTGAATTCCTTTAAGGGATAATGGAATAGTGAATATTCCCATAGTGTCTCTTGATATCATGGATTTTCAAAACATACTATAGTGTCGAGAAAAGGCCCTATGTTTTGCTACATGTGTGGAAATATTGGGCACTCAATGAGGGTTTTCACTAAGGTTCATGTGATATGTGGCTCCAGCAAACATTCACGTCAATTATAAAAGTTATGAAATGTTTATTCCCCTCTGCGTAGTTTCACGAGATCATGAGAACCAACCAAAACTATGAGGAAATCAGATGTGTCACATACAAATGGGATCCTACAATAGGAATTTTTAAGGTAGCTTCTTTGCGTAGTGGAAGAGTCTCTAGAGGATGTGGATACGAGTCCCGTGTTTATGAGTGGCACCATCACTATAGCCTCATCATTAGTGACTACATTATATGATACAAGTGCATATATTTCATTTTTTTCAACAACAGTTGTTAATCTGATAAATCTTTCTAAAGATACATTTTCTTATGGGATGTTTATTACTACACCCATTGGAACGAAGAGAGGTTATGGTTCCCATAGTCTCTCCTATGGTTTATCTCGACATTATGTCAATATTATATTGAGTTTTCAAGTATTAAAAATGAAACATATTTATGTAATATTCAAGTAGGATTGGATCATTATAAATAATGATTTGATTAATTTTTATCTTCGACAGGTCTCCTTCACAACACCCTATGGATTTTGTTGTGTCGTTCAAGGAGAATGGGACCTATAGTAAAGTATAAACAGAACATATTATCCTGAATTAGGTAATTTGAGATCATAATTTTTGTTTTATTTGTAGTGCGAATATTGGTTCGATGACCTTCCTCTTTTTTCATCATTTTTTATAATGTTTTTCCATTTGACCAATCACGTTTTCCATCTAAAAGGGATGTAGAGTTCAATATCGATTTACTTCCTAGTACGCAACCAATATCTATACCTTCATACAGAATGTAACAAGATAAAATGAATTATTTGAATACTAATTTGGATGATATTCTGGAGAATGGATTTTGACATCTGAGTGTGGAACCTATGGTGGAACTGGATCTCATTCTTAAGAAAGACGATGGTTCCCTATAGCTTTGTGTTGATAACCAAATACTCAAATGATTCTTAGTAGACAAAAAGTTTCCATTTCCATGAATTTATGATCTATTTTATTATTTGAAAGGGGTTACGTGGTTCTAAAAGATTTCACTTCGATATGTTTACCATCAGTTAAGGAAAAATTAATATGACATTTAGAAAACTGAATTTTGAAGTATGTGAGATCATTATGATCACATTTCCACATCTTCAGGCCTAACCAATTATTATGAAATAATTATCTATTTGATTATTCAGTTATTACATGAGTGTCTTGATACCTTATTAGTGGTCTTTGTGGATGAAAAAATCATTTACTCTAAATTTGAAGATGACCATGTGCATCATATGAGTGTAGTTTTGGAATTGTTGAGAAATCACCAACTATATGCCAAGCTTTAGAAATGTAATTTTATGATTTAGAAAATGTATTTCATTGGACATGTGGTGTCAGAAATGGTATTTCAGTTGATTCAGAAAAGGTAAATGTTGTTTTGACATGGGAACAACAATGAAATGATTTCATGATTTGGAGTTTAATGGGTCTAGTTGTGTATTTTCATCGGTTCATTAAGGACTTATCAAAAATGGATTCTCTGATGACTGCCATCACTCGGAAGGGAGGAATGTTTTGATATTATTAGAAATGATAGATTTATTTTGTTTAAAAGATACATCTTTTGACTACTGTGTCGGTTTGGACTCTCCCAAATGACAGGGAAGGGAAACATGGTCTTCTATAATGCATCCGGTTCTAGTTTGGGTGGTGTTATTATTCAGGGTGATCATGTCATTACATAGGGATATCATTATCAAAGGCCAAAAGAGAATAATTATCCATCCCATGATCTAGAACTTGTATTTGTGATGTCCACACATAATAGTTGGAGGTATTAATTTTTTTGAGAATGGTTTATCATGTTTTAGACCACGAAATGTTGATTTACAACTTGTCTCAAAAGGATTTGAATATTATATAGTGGTGTTGTGTGGATAAACTGTAGTCATTCAACATTTACATAACCTAAAACCCATGGAATGGTATTTCCATAACAGATTCTTTGAGAAGAAAACATCAAACATATGACATGATGTAATCCTCTAAAGAGTGAAACTTGATGGCTGTCTTCCCACAGTTTAAAATTGAATTTCATAAATCGGTGGCTATAGTATGTCTAGCTATTGTTAAGCTGCCATCTTCTCTTCGTGAGATGAATATTCAAGAACATCAGCTTCATGAAGAGTTTTGTATAATTAGAATCTCCAATTTTGTTGGGGGATCATGTTTGACTGGTCATTATGCACCAATGGAATTGTATGTTTTTTGTATCTCTTTGTTGTGCAGTCAGTGGTAAGTAAAACTATGATAGGGGATTTTAATAACTACTAATGGGTTATTCACCCATGAAATATAAGGACGTTAGTTGACATGTATGATATATTCTTGTGTCCAGGTATGATAAGGGTCATTAATGATGTTATCTCTCATTGTTATATTTTCCAACATGTCAAGGGTGATCACTAGAAACCGTAGAGTTTTTCAGCCACATTATTGCCTAATTGGATGTGGTATGAAATCATTATGAACATAGTGGGTTGGATTCCATAGAACTAATTATAGAGGAATTTTATTTGGGTTGTGATTTATCAGAAGACTAAATGAAATCACTATTTGACCATTCAAGGTAAAAAAAATTGAGGATTTGTGAAATATCTATGTGAACGATATTATTCATTTTCAAACAGTTCCATGTTCTATATTCAATGATAGGTATCCTTGGTTTAAATCTAAATTTTAGAGAGGCCTCAGAGGGAACTGGGATCATAGGTTCTTTTTAGTATGACATACCATCCACAGTTAGATAGAAAGAAAAAAATATATATACATATCCTTGATGATATTCTTCATGCGTATGTTCAGAAATTTGAGGGATATTTTGATGACCATCTAGGGTTGGTTGAGATTTCATATAATAATTGTTACCATGTTGTGATCATAAATAATCCTATTGAGGCCTTTTATGGAATGACTTTCAGATCGTCATTGTATAGGTACGAGAATTGGGGAAGTTTATTATTTTGAGAAACAATTGTTGAAGATATGACAAAAAATATTCACTTCATTAATCATATGATATTGGCAGTAATGAGCCGGTATATGTATTTTTTTGATGTTCCTCAAAGAACATTGGAATTTTTAGTTGGTGGCTAGGTGTTTTTTGGAAGTTCCACCCTATTTTATCCATCAATGTCCTGGGAGGAATGGGAAATGTTCTCCTCATTTTGTGGGACATTTTTGAGGTTCTTGAGTTGGTGTAGGAATATGTCATGCCATTTAGACCATCCACCATAGTTATAATCATTAAATTAATAGATTTAGGTTTTACATCTTTTAAAGTATCTATTTGATCCATCTCATGTTCTGATTTGAGGTGATCTAGAGGTTGAACATAATTTATATCTGACTGAACAACAAGACGTGATAGTTTATTATAAAACCAATGTACTTCATTGAAGGATGATACCTTTGGTTCAAGTGATATGTATTAATGGTTCTAATTCTCATGAAACATGTTATAGGGAGGCATTGATGAGAATGTAGTGGCCTCGTTTTTTTAGCATGTAAACATTTGGGTAGGATTTATGGGAGAGAAAGTTTATATGGTTGGTAGGTTGTTACATCACGTTACAATGTTTAGGTATTCATAAACCCCTATTTTTACCATGGTTTGGTTGGGTTTCATTTTGGTGTGTTTTGGGAGAAACCATTTGGAATTTTTAATGTTTTTTTGATATGAAATATTGGTGTACATGTTTCAAAAACCTTGCGCCTTTCTAGAGAAACCCGTGTGAAGAGAGGCTGTGAGGCTTTTCCCAATTGGTCCATAGTTTGAAAATTCATGTGTTCCCGTTGGAGAAACCACACAACCCATTAAATGGTTCATAGTAATAGGGATAATGGTTTGATCTAACGGTGCATCCCTACCTAGCTAACCATATGTATGATGTTAATTATCCTTAATATTATTTTTTTAAAAACCAAATCCCTTGTTTATGGTTCCCAAAAAACCTAATTCAATTCCCTATGAATTATCCTTCGTGGGGAGCACCAAAGAGGAAACTTTGGACTCTCTACACCCTCATGGATGTAGATCGAACCATAGTGATCGATGTTCGATTTCCACCCAATAGGTTTCTTCTTCTCATTCACTTTCTCCTGCTCATGCACTCTTTTCCTCCATAGGTTTTTTTATCTCCCTGGTATAGGAAGATCTAATAACATTTGTTTTAGATCATAAAACTAGAGTTTTATTCGAGGGTATTAATTTCCATCACACCTAATGGGATTTCTAGATCGGGTTTTGGGTATCAAAGAAATGAGTTTCCAAAATATGAGGATCAATTATGATGCCCAATTATTACTAACCCTAAATCTATTGATTAAAATTCAACTAATTGGTTTAAATTAATTTTCTTGAAATTCATTTCAATTAGTATATTAAAATCCCAATTCAATTTAATTGGTTTGTTTGGGTTAGAAATTTTATTTTTAGCATGAAATTTGGAATAAATCCCAATTCCATTGAATTAGGGTATAATTGTGGAATTGACAGAATTTCTATAATTTAATTTTTGGAATTATGTTTTTGAATATAAAATTTTAAATTTAAATTTGGAATATTAATTGTGAAATTTATTTTTGAATAGATTTCAAATTAATATATAAGAAATATTCCATTAAGTGATTATAATTCAAACCCAATGGTTTCGACAAGAAAATGAATGCTTTTTATTTAGCGTCCATTTTGATTTTAAATTGAATATTAGAATATTTGAAATGGAGAATGGGATGAATGATATATGCTATAATATTAAAATAAATTTGTCATCATTGTTTGTTATTAGAGGACATGCACGCATTAGTTCGTTAGTGAGATATTCTGATAGCACTATATGATTTACAATACTAACAATACATCTGTAGTAGTCACATACCTAATAGTGTGGTGATGAGTACTACTTGGGAATTATTGAGGAGAACCTATTTAAAAATAATTACCAGGATTGATATTTTAGTTTTTTTGAGTCTCGTGTCCTGTAACTATCGAATCTATAGGAATATGACCATATAGTTTGCTTTATTTTTCATTGAATTGAATATATTTAATTATTGTAAACTATATTATATGCCTTTAAAAAATATATAAAATATTTTTTCATCCATTTTTCAAAATAATTTTCCATTACTTGAAGTATGATCTATGAATTTATTTAAATTTTCTTTTGAAATACAAAACCTATTTATTTAAATTTGAAATCACTCATTAGTTGAATAAATGTTGGAATCTATTATGTAATAATTAATTAGACCCTATTGGGATTTTTTCTCACACCCTACCTATTCTTCAGTTGTTTGAATATTATCATCATCATGGTTTGAGAAAGGGAAAGTCACCACATTGAGTTGGTAGTAGCTATTAATACTTTGGCATTGAAATTTGTGTTTATTGGGACATGTGATTTTTTCCTATTTTCTGGTACTTTTCCTTAGTACATTGGGTATTTATAATTTTTTTACATATACTACAATTAACTATAAATAGTTTTATTTATATGAATATTAACTTGTTTATATACTTCTGTAATTTCATTGGAAATTTGTTCCCACATTCAATTTGTATAATTATAGATTCAAGTCACCAACCCGTGGGGGTCAGGAATTCCCTTCGGCCCATGTATGTACAGGTTTGATTACCGCGTAAACAGGGTACCCAGTCTTGTTTGTTGTAGAGATAAATAATCCCAATAATGTGATAGAGGACAATACGGTTTTTATCAATCCTCATCCCATGGTCAAGTGTATTAACATCAATGTACATGGAAAGTATGGAAAATTTTAATGAATCCAAGTGTTATCAATGATAACTAATTAAAATATTCTCTTAGGCTAAGAGATAAGGGACATGATAATATTATTAATATTGCTAAGCTGGATCCACTAACAAAGTGGTGGAATATATTCTATATTTTCATTGAATAATAGTAATAATACTATTGGATTATAATTCTATTTTTTTTCATAACATCTGAGTTTATTAGAGCTATTAAAACACCAAATCAAATCATGGTGGTTATGTTATTTGTGAAAATAATAAATTAGGATTTTATTGAATATATAGATTATAAATATACCTTAATCAATATAATTGGGCTGAATAAGCCAAAAAAACATTTTTTCACCCCATATAGTGCAATTATGATTCCATATTGGGCATAGATTGATGGTCCTTATATAATGTCAACATAAATTCTCTGGATAGATAAATCAGTTTCCAAGCCCCGAATCAACATCTGATTCGATACATGGGTCATAGGGAGGATGAATATCATTTTGAATCTCATACATTTCCATGTATAAAATAACCTTATGAGAATGAATATCTAGCTCAAATTATTAATAATATGGTATGTATGAACCCTTAATATAGGCACATTATTATGGAATATAGAGATGTATTATCTGAGGAATTAAATGGTCTTCCACTATATAATGATTTTTAATACTTAATTGAACTTATTCAAGTAGCTTCACTGATATGTCGGACTCATTAACGATTGACCACCATTGAATTGAAAAAACCGAATACAATGTTATAAATGATTTAAGACAAAGGTGTCATACAACCAAGGGTTCACCATTGGGAGAACCATTTTTAGTTATCAAGAAGAGGGATGGTCAATAATTGTCCTTATTGATTATTGTGAACTCAACAAGATCATGATAAATAAAAATTATCCCCGATGATATATTGATATATTATTGGATCAGCTACATGGAGCACCATATTTATCTAAAGTGGAACTTTAGAAAAGGTATCACCAATTAATGGGGAGAATAAGGATATATGAAAGGCATTTATCTTTATTTTCTACAGATACAATGAGATCACTATAATTACCATTAGACATGAAAATGATCCCATATTGTTCATGGAAAAGATGAATATAGTCTTTTGTGATAACCTTTATAAATTTTTCAAAATATTTATTGATTATATTCTCATATAGAAAAAATAGAGGTAGGAACACGTGGAGAATTTAATTACTACACTGTGATCTTTTTTAAAGGTTGAAATTATACACAATGTATAGAAATAATGTGTTTTGGAAAGTAAATGTATCATTTTTGGAGAATTATATTATAATAAACGGGGTATCTATGGATACTTATAAGATTTTATATGTTAATGAACTGTCCAGACTAACATATATAACAGATAACCATAGTATCATCAAATTATCACGTTATTTTCTATGGTTTCTGATAAACAATTTTTGATTTGCAGTGCCTCTAACCCATCACACTCTAAAGGCTGTAAGGTTTTTTGTTATATAAATTTTAATATGTATTCAAGGATTTTTAAAAGATTCTATTCCCTTAAACTATATTCACACTACCATCGCATGGGGTAGTGTACCTGATATACTATGATTCTTATAATAAGGTCATAGGTTGTTTCCACTTGTGTAATGAAAATGTTTGATCTTGTTATATCGATTGAAAATGAATCATGAACAAAATTATCCAATTTATAATATATGTTTGGATAAAATAATAATTTCAGGAATGATATGTTAGAACTATCTATATAGATATATGTGTGAGATATATAGTCATTAATGGATACTCATGTATATATTCACATTGAATGTGAACAGCCTGCACCAAAAAATATGGTTAGAAACAATCAAGGATTATGATTTCTCAATCCACTACTACCATAGAAAGTTCATTAAAGTGGTAAATTTCTTAAATAGAAAGTATAATACATTATTAATCATTATAATGATTTAAAAGGATCTAATATTCTATGAAATTAAAATGACATACATGGGAAATATAAAGGAATGAACAACATCCTACATTGCTCAAATGATTTCTAAACCATTCATTATTGATATGATTTTGGAATCTTAAATTTGTTATACGGTGATATAGAATAAGGATAGTTTTTTAAGAGATTTTAATTCTTCATATTTCAACATTTATTTAAATATTTTTTTGATATTTGGGTAACAACTATTCATACCATCATATCCGGAGATAATATAGATATTCACTAATGCTCGTTGATCAACATTATCTATCCACCCAGAGAGTAAAAAATTATATATAGGTATCTAAAATCACTATTAGTAGAATAATTTTAACGATGATTTTTTAAAATAATCATTAATCATTATCGATATGAAAATAAGTGAAAATAGAAAAGAAAAATTCATTGGGGGATGATGATACAATTACCCATACCTTTATGAAAACAGGGGAACAACACTATAGATTTTATCATGGATCCTCGGATGGGAAACCGAAGGGAATCACCCCATGGGTGTTTCAGAGGAACGTTTTATAAATATTTCTCACTTAATTTACATTATAGAGGACATATTGCTTTATCAACATGAAATGATATACATTAGTGAAGTGATAAGGTTGTATGTAACACAACTATCGACTGTATCATATCAAAATCTATGGATCAAAACAATGATATCGAAAATTCCTCAAAATTCCTTGAACATAGAGATATAATTAAGTAAAACATATCACCCTCATACTAATTGAAAATACATTTCGAAAATTCTTACCCATGACGATATGTTGAGATATTTTGAAAGAGATATCAAAGGAGGTTGGGATAAACATCTTATATTAGTCATGTTTTTGTATAATAATAGATTTCCCATCAAAATATATATTGTTCCTTAAAATTCCTCTATGGAATGAAATGAATAAGCCTAAAATGTGGCATAAAGATATATAATAGATTATAATATGATTTAATAATATAGAAGAAAATACTGAGAAGGTAATGAACATTCAACAACACATTTGGTCATCAGATAAAAGATATATTAGATATTATGAAAACCATAAATGAGGCCTAGAATTTGAGGTTAGTGGTAACTATTTTCATTAAATATCTCACTATAATATAGTCATGAGGTTTGAGATCAATGGAAAGCTATATCCAATGATTATTGGACCATTATAGATTATTGATCACATCAGAACTCTGTCCTATTGGCTAGCACTCCCACCATACATGTCTCAAGCAAAAAACATGTTCCAAATTTACCTCCATAAGAATTAAATATTTTATTCCTAACATGAATTTAATCATGTGGTGTTATTTTTAAAGAATGATATTTTTCAACAGGAGAATTTGGTGATGTTCTTACAATTTAATGATAATGTTATTAGTATTAAGACAACTCACATTCTCAAAGTTCATCAATTGAACCATATGTATGAGGAAGAAATATGGGTACTAGAAGATGAAATTAAGTAGAAAATATCTCAATCATTTTCACATTATTATAGGAAATGGAATTTTGACAGGAAATTTTTCTATCTAGGGAATAACGTAATGAATAAAAAAATTCATTCTATAACTAAAAGAACTGACGTTTCAGTATGAATATTTTATTATTGATTATAATTAGAGAACATAAAAATAATATTATATTTCCTTATAATATTACTCAAAATGAAATAAAATTTTTATATTAAAAAATAAAAATACATATAGGAAAACACCAACTAATAGTGTAAACACAAAGGAAAACCCTATTGTCCAGAATTCTTCGATGATGATCACTTAATCAATAAATATTGTAAAATTAAATATATGATTTAGGAATACTATTTATATTATTTATTTAAGTTTAAAACCATTGTATGATAAGTAGTGAATGATGGGGTATTATAATGGTGGATCATATACAGGGTGTCAACTAAAATGAGAATGTTATGATCTAGCCGTTAGGTGATTGTTACATTTCTATTTCAATATCAGCATTTGAATTTTATTACCACTAAATAGAATGGTAAAATAATGGTCTAAAATAAATTACAAGGTTTTATGATTATATATTACAAATTTTATTATAAACCCATATAAAATATTTAAATCAAAACTCATGACATTATTAAATTCAAAATTCTTTAAATAGACGAAATTATGTGTCTCCCTTCCAAAATAATATTTTAAAATAAATATTTAATTTTTATTTAGAATAATAATTTATTATAAATATTAATTTATGTTTATAAAATAAATATTATATTTCAAATAAACACATTCAAATTTGGTTTGGTTGAAACATAAAAAATTTTCTAAAATATTTTATTGTTCAATGAATTGTAAAAAATATATTTTTCAATATTTAGTATGTTATATGACATTATAAATAATTAAAAATGATTTAATAACTAATTTAAGAGATCATAAAACAACCAAAATATTTTTTTATTAATATAACATATTTTAATAAATTAAATGTATTTTACAATCCTATAAAATAACATTCCAATTCAAAAAACTAAATTAACATTTAAAAATATTATTTTCAATAATTATATTCACATACCCGAAGTAATATAAAAAAAATTGGACTTCAGTTCACTTATGAATATAATTAAAAACTTAAGACTAAAAAATCCAAAATAATAAACTAATACAATGGGTAAGACAATGGTTTTCCATTTTCCACACACTATGTTTCTAAGGCCAGTAGTTTTAAATTAAAAACCACTTCTCAAAATATTTGTATAAATAAACACCTATAAACCCCATTTAATTGACTCCCAATCACATTATTATGTACAATAATATCGTTGAATTTCATTAAGTCCTTTGAAAATCCACCAATCTCTTAAGGAATCACCCATCTAAGCATATGATGAAATGATTAAGTTAACTAATTCTCTTCCTCCTCCATTTCATTGATGTATTTTCATCTTAGTAAGCTTTCTAATTTTTATTTTACTATGTATAAATAAATTTATAATCATTCCATTTCATTCCAAATTACATTTTCTGAATGAGAGACTCTCATTCTCTCACATTAATACAATTATATTTGCTATTTTTTATACATTATATGTTTTCAAAAATTATTATTTGATTATCCATGCCTCCTCATTTAAATGTGAATACCCAATAATATATTATAACTCATGTTTATTTTTATAAATTTAATTTTAATTTATTTATTGTGGATTTCTTTGATGGAAACTAAAATTACCTCTATGGGGTTAAAACTATTGAAATGTTAATTCCATTCTGTTTTTATAAACACAGTTAATATAAAAGACATCATCATACTATCCATGGTTTATTAATGAAATGGTTTTATTTGGTACATAATATATGTGGCACAAATAAATTTGAACATAAAAATTTTTTGTCCCAATATTTTCCTAATAAATTGGGTAATATTTTAATCTGAGGAGATACCATGTATTATGTACGAGCGGATAAAATAGCACACTATGCTATGATATATTGGTTGAAATATGTGACTTATTATTAATTCTTAATTTTTATGTCATTTCAAAATACACTTGTTTGTATTATATTAAGATATCATTTTTTATTCCATAATTCCAAAGTTTTGTTCTCTTTTTGATTTTCCTTTTATCTCGTATGTATCATTCTTACTATATATTTTCCTTTACTGGGGTTTCTTTATAATGCCATTTATTTATGTCTTTCCATGGATATCCAATTATATATTTTAATTTAAATGGGATATAATAGCAACTGATGAATTTTCAATAAATATAATTAAGGATTTATTTAATGTTCCTATATTTAAGAATTTAATCTTCTAAAGACCCTAGGCTTCTAGATCCATGGTTAGTATTTTTTATATCCTTTTATAAAAATAATTTTATAAAATATGTAATGAGATTTGGGTTATAATATATTGTAATTGTTCATAAATAGTAATAATTTCTAGTTCTTTATTAGAATTGGGCTCACATGCCTTGTTCACTCAACCTAACTATAATCTTCAATCACAACATCTCACTTATCATCTAATCTCCTATACATGAAAAACTATAAGGAAACATTAAGTCATTAATATCAATTATTTTTATATTTATTAGTTATATACTTCTACTTTTCAATATCCATGATAAGGCATTCTCATAATTATCATTATTATTTTTTTGTTCATCGATACATGGTTTTTATCTCTTCTTGCATACTGGTATATCGTTATTCTTCTCCCAGATACACATAATGTATTTATAGTTGAGTTTATGTATTATATACTCATTTACCCTTAATATATGTACTTTATATTCATAAAGAAAATTTCATAACATTTTTCATATTTGAGTAATGTAAAATGCCCTTGATTTCTAATAGTTGGAATATATAATTTTTAAAACTGATTATACAAATACTAAAAATTGTAAATAAAATTATATCTTGCTGAATTATTTTAAGAAATATGGTATTTTAATTCTCAACATGATATTTATAAATACCTCAATTTTACCATACAAAATCTAAAAGTAATAAACTTTCTGTCTATATGGAATCCTATAGTGGTGTGGCATCAAATGTCTCCTTGGGTCATGGATGGATCTAAAACTCTAGATCAATTACCAGCTAGTGTTTTACTCGTATATCAATTAACAAAATGTTCATCTTGATGAAAAAAAGTCATTATCTCATTTATCTGATGAAATTCCTTGGAACTTCTAAAAATATGACATTGGTCAAAGTATATTATAATGTCTGGAAATAAGAATATGTTAAATATAATATAGTGATTTCTCCATTTTCTATATTTCCATAATAAAATCAATCATTCATAATACTTTGGAAACTATAACATTTTGTATATGATTCTTTACTTAGCTAATTTTTGGCATTATCTGCAAAATATTATTTTCATATCCAATTATCCATTGCATCACCTTCCTCTTCAATTTCTAAAACATTATCTTCAAAAATATCATACATATCATTGTAAGTCAATTACTTTTGAACAATTAAGAATCATTTAGAAAATATATCATGAATAAAATAATATATTATGTTCGGAACATAAAACACATACATTCCCAATAAAAATGCAACATATGAAGGGAGCCTTGATGGTACTTTTTCGAAGTCTAATCATATGAGAAATTTATTATGAATCTAATTAATTTTTAATAATGATTTAAACTACATCAGGTAAAATATGAATATTTTATTCCTCTCATGTAATGATATAGACAGGTCCATTTTCCAGCTTCATCAATGCAATTATTTTCTACATCACAAAATTAAATATTTATTCAATTAGATCAATATATATATATATATATATATTCCTTAATCTACACAAGGAATATATAGTCTCTCTAAAAATTCATCAAAGAGATATTAGTCACATAACATAATAGTCTTCATTATTAATACTCTATGGATGAATTTTGGAAACATATAGCCCCCATTGTTCTCTTAAAATCATAGCTTCAAACCCATTTATGTTTCCAACGTATCCATCATTATTCCAATACTACTGTATTTTGTTAATTTATCCTCAATGAACACTAGAAATTGATATATTAAAACCCATATTGATAATCATAACATTTAAATAATAATATCCTCATTCATCCCACATGATAATTATGAATGGATGTTAGAATTTCATATATGGTTTCATTCATCCATGATAGAAGCACTTACTCATCTTCACCATCCTCTCCATCCATTAGATAAGATAAAAAATATTAAATTTTGTCTTCATTGAAATATTAATATAAAATAAAACAAATGAATATTTTCTTCATCATTCAATTGGGATCATCTGGTTCACAAAATAAGGATCCCATGTCTCCCAAATGATCAAAACATATTATCTTTTGATTTCAACTCATTCCACCTATAATTATGATAAGTGATATTATGATTTTACTTGTTCCTATAGATTAAAATATTTCATATTATCAAAAAATCCCCTAACAATAGTTGGGAAATAAAGTTGTGATATTAGATACATGGGTGGCTTGATTTAGTGCTCGGGGGAGATTATAACTATTTATTCACAAATATATGACATATTTGTTAGATTAGGGGGGTGTTTTGTCATTTAATGTATATTAATTATAATACATTATCCTTAATTTATGTTTGTTTCATAAAATAGGTAGATTATATTATAACAACCCGCATGAATATATGTATTACTATGTTATCCCTAATCAATGATCCTTACATTGAATTTTGATGACATGTTAAGATCAGTTTTATGAGGATCAATTATAGTGAGATACAAATAATCAATAATATTAATTAAGTTAGTCAATTAGTGTTTGGGATGGTTTGTTTAAATTACACTATATTTATATATATATATATATTGTGTTACTTATGTTAACATTGGATGTGAATCGATTGAGTAAGTTTTTTCAAAGAGGTTCCATACAGGCGAGGACTTCTGCATTTATAGTAATCAAATATTATTAGATAATAAATTCTTAATAGAAGGTTAATGGGTATTATACTAATGAATAAGTGGGATTTTATTAACCAATATAATCTGTGTCTGCCATATATAAGGTTATTACATCAAGGACATCAATTTTTTTCTATGTATGTTCATGGCCATGAAAAGATGAAAAAATTTAATTTAATTATATTATATTTAGTCTACAAAAATATTTCAAAAATAAATGGTGGGATTATTGAGATTTAGATTATCTAGGGCCTATTCTTGATCACAATGTTAAGGAAATCAGAACCATTCTAATGCTCAAATCAGGGATTACAAGACACCAAAACCCTTTTTTAATTTGGGAGGCTATGACAATTTTCAATATGCAACTCATTATATATATTTTTTAATGACATTCAAAATTATTTCCATCAATAAAAATGTCAATTTATATTTCAAAAAAGATAATTCTTAATGTGGTGTTTTGGAATAATATGATTAGTTCACGTGAAAAAGTTACTATTCATATTATAGTAGTAGATTATTTTTCAGTTTTGAGCAATTAATATATTAAATTAAATGAAAATTCTTAAATAAATAAATAAGGTGGTTTTATTACAATAAAATGAGTTATTTATATAATTAAAATATAAACATGAGGAAATATAAAATCAAAAATGGGGTTAGATCTTCGGCATGGATTCAAGGTTTTTATGGCCCATTTCATTTGAAAACTTATAATTTATACGTGATAAAACTTATAACCTAATTCATTTTTGGGTTGAAATTTTTTTTATGATCATCAATGAAACTAACATGGTGTATTGGGAATTAATACACAATCACAATTGATAAAATTCTCTCATTGACCATTGGAGTACAGTTATTACACCTCATTTGGTTTATTTCGAATTTGGAATCGATAGAGGATATTGAGTGGCCCACTCACTAGAAATATCACGAAGGAGGGGTTCTAGAATTCATTACATTTAGAGAATAGTATGGTTGTTCTACGTTTTCTTATTGATGGATTATGAATTTTCACCTGAAATGGGAATTTGAGACCCATTACTCCAAGATGAAGTCCTGATCCTACTGTGTTTGTCAAATTTCATCTTGTTTATATTCTAATAATATAAATAACTTTTTATAAATATTGTAACACCACATTATTTATCAATATAAAAATTATTAATTTTGAGATTATTTCAAATAAATAAAACTTCAACATTTTTTATAGTAAACAAAAATATTTTTATCCATGAGCTAATCACTTTAGTCCAAGAATCAGAATTTGTATTATCTTAGAATCAAACCCAATGGATCGTAATAATGTTTTAAATAAACATTAATCACATTCATAATTATAATCTAAGAGTAGTATCTAGAAACACATTATAGATACCCAAATTAAAGTTTTATTTGTTGTGATCTAATCCACCACATGACCATTATCGAGGTTCAATGTCCTTGTTATCGAGATTTATCAGGATACATGAATAATATCATTCTTATATTTCTTATCGCATTTTATAAATTTTTGACCTCACTAAATCTTATTTAATTAGATGACATTTAATTATCTCTTAATGGACATACTATTAGTTAGAACTCAATTAAGGGACCTAATATCATAACCATTCAGAAGGGTAGTCACATCCAATCTTGGTGAATGAAATCCTTCATCTTGATTAATATCATACACAGTCACATTTAATTAACAAAAATTCTTAAATAAAAGTTTACTAGTATTAATGTATGAAACCAAATATGTAGGGAACCACTTTGAAAACCTCACAAGGACGGATCGATGTCCATTGTTCAATTTTGAAACACCATGGAAAAATATATGACAATCATTGTGGTGTACATTATGTAGGTAAATCTAGATACAAGTTCACTGACTTATAACATAAGAGGGATTGGTTATAATAATATAAAATATATCATACAAATATATATAATAAAGTATCATCACATCCTAAAATAATGGTAATATATAAGATATAACCTTGTTATACAGGTATTCCAAGAGATTATTGTCATATCATGTCCTATAATATATGGGAAAACCATAAATGAACGATAATATATTTTCATAAATATAAATTACATAAGAAAAAATGTCCCTAATCCAATATTTTTAAAACCATTATTATTTTCATAATGTAAAACATATTAGTTAAACACAGAAGACATCTGGAAAAAAATTTAAAATTAAGGTGAATGGTAAAAATAAAGACATAAGTAATCCAAAATAGGAATGATCATAGTTTTCAATGAAAGGATTCCATGAGATAAAATGATATTTACATTAGGAATATATCACCCAAACATAGCTACAGAATCAATAAAAATATTCCTATCTCACAGTGTGTTATTTTATAATCATACCACCTCTATATTTAGATAACATTATCTCATTGTATATAGGATGTAATGGTGTGAAAATTCTAGATTCCTAAAAAAGTGATGATTTTTGGGGCACCAATTGGAATAAAATAAAAATGGATGCAACTCTACTAACATAGACTGAAACTGAGTACATGAGACTTTTCCTCCACAACCATAGACACCAAAAATATAAATTTAGTGCCAAAATACCAACAACCCAGTCCATTAAATATACCATTATATCAATTCCAATAACATAACCCCAAATTTGATTACTAATATTTATGTTGTCCAATGTGAAGACAATCATAATATTTTATAATCCAATCAAAAAAAACATTCTCCAAATACATTCCTAAATAGAGACATTTTAATTTTGAATGATTAAGAATACATATTTATAAAAAACCATATTAACGACTACTCACAACTAGAAAATCATTTAAGAAATCCATAATTAGAAATAATGTTAACACATTTTACTAAATATTAGAATTGAAAAAAAATCGTAATGGATATAAAAAATCCCAATTTAACATGAATAATGTTATTTAATAAAATAATGATTGAAATCCCAAATATAATGATTTATCATATATCAATTAAAAATAATAAATATTTTATAATTTGGAAAGAATTTTATATTATGATTTTTTTCATATAATAATAGTTTTATTCATGAACCCAATATTTACATTACATGAAATTGTTATAAACCATTAATTCCACGATCAGAAGTGCATTATTCCAGATCTCTTATCACTATATTTCTTCTATGAATAATGATTTATAAAAAAACAAAAAGATTTACCCTTAAAAGGGAATTATGATCAGTATATTCTTTTTTGGAATTGCCCTTCTGTCATTGTGACATGGAAAATGTAATTTTACATTCTTCCATGGTAACTCTCTATTTAAGAGTCCATTAATTATAGAGAGTTTAATAGAAAACATGAATCATATAATTAATTTGACTAAGTCTATAACATCATGGAATATAAGAAGATAAGGTCAGGGTAGAATTATCCATAAATTTCCATTATCCATTTTCTTATATGGAATAGCTCATTCCAAATATCATATAAAGAAATTTTATTTCATAAATCATATTAAGACATGAATAAGTGTTGATTTTAAATTATCATGGCATTGGAAACCTACTGAAAAAAATTTAATATCTTAAATAATTCATAACATATAACTAGATATTTCTAATTGATTATGTACCCTTTATTTAAATTTATCCACAAATTCGAATACAATGGATGGATTATAGGGATTAATAAAAATTCAGAGATTAGAGAAAACATATGAGATATATAAAAAAAATTGAGATAACCAACCTAAAAATATAATACCAAATTGTTAAAATCAATTCTACATGAAATTAGAAAATCGTTATTGTTAGGAATCTAATTTTCAACATAACCCCCTTCTTCCCTCTAACCATAATTAACAACCATTATTGAATATTAATATTATCATGGTGGACTATAATCAATAATAATTTCAATTAAAACATTAACTTAAAACTAATTGATTAGTTTTATTAATAAAAATTTATTCAAATTCTAAAAAACCAATTAATTACGTTGAATTAACTCTAACAAAATAATTAAATCCACGTCAATGTCATCTCTAAAAATAAAAAATTAAATCGTCAAAATATATTAATAAATTATTTAATAAAATATCCCCACCATGAATAATGTTTGCACAATAATTATTTATGAATGTTCAAATAATAATTCATCCTTTTTTATGGAAATATACACTAATAGATGCACTCAAAATTAGCACCCAAATCTATAAAATAATATACCATTGATGTTATAAATCCCCACGATAAAAATTTACACCCTTAAAATGATACTCTACTTAGAAATCCTATAGACACTTCTTTGGAATATAAGATCCCCTCTCAAGAATTTATTCTTAGTTATTCTGATGTTTCATAATTTTCAAAACCAAAAGAATATATATTCATATAAAAACCTTCTCTTACTGTTTCAAACATGCACTAGTATATCAATGAATATTATTGCATGTTAAATATATATATATTCCAAAAAAATACAATATTATCATGTTTATATTTTCTCAACTGAGAATCATGGAATACATTATGAACTATGTTATATCATGGTGGTAACAAAAACTAATTCCTCGACTCACTAATATGCTCCAAAAATTGAAATATACTAAAACATTACAAATATATCATCTCTTTTCATCTATGTATGTGGTGACTAAAACAAGGAAACTATCAAAAAGATCATGGTAATCGACAATAAATTCCTTGTAGCATCATCCATGATAAGCATATAACTTCAATCAACTGTGATATATCACCATATGGCGCCAAAAACCATAATTTAGTCCTGTAATTCTTACACAAAACTCATATAAAAAATTGACCATTCACCCATTTCCTCCCTAAATAAGGTTTATAAAAAATATGAATATATTAATTCTCAATTGAATCAATATGTATTGATGATCAATAATAATGTTTTTAGAGAAAGTTCACTAAAAATAACTGAACCTCCCATGATATTTCAAAACAAATTATACATTAATAATGCATATCATCCAAAATAAGTATAATCCATTCTATATATTCATCTGTATCATGGTAATAGGTCATACTCATCCATAAATAAGTAAAAATTAATTTATGGAGTCCATTTAATATGATAGATAAGAAAAGAATTCTCAGAAATATTTGGCTTATGAAATAAATGATGTTTAATAACCTCCTTAATTTAAATCATTCAAATATCCTAAAATAAAGTTTTCAGTCAATTAAATTAGGTGTGTTATATATTCAAGAGTCAATAAAACACTACCAATATTATGTCATGATTCAAGTTACATTACCACAGATGAATTTTTATAAATATACCCCCACTCCCAAGTAAAATTTCATAATAATTTTTTATAGTCTTTGATTTTTCCATCACCTCCTAAATAACTAAACAATGTGAAATAAATTCCTAGTTTTTCATTTTTATTTTTAACAACAAAAATCATATCTTGATATCAGGGTACATCATTATAATCCCTTTATGTACCACCCATTATAAAAGTTTAATACTATTCATAAATTCATTCTTCAATCACAAAGTGATTACCATTATTTTATTAATAAAAAATTCAAATCATGATTACAACCTCAACTAACTAGTGTACTTCCCACCATAAAAGGTGTATCTCATCCCCTTATATTTTTTTTTCTGAAAAATATTACCCTTCACTTTTATCATATAATATTTAAGTCACATTTACTTTGGAAAGAAATAAAAGATTCATTATTTCCCCATTAACCTACTGTAAATATGTAAAAATATTGATTACCTACAATTATTATATATCTTCTACAGTATATTGAGCTCATTTATTCCCATGTTTTAGATAAAAAAATTACCTTTTATTAGGGTATATTAATTTTCGAAAAATAAAAAATTACGAGGCACACCACCCACATTAACTACATTAAAATGATATCACATAGTCATATGGTATACTTTTAACTCTTATGATTGTTATATACCATGAACATTTCACCAAAGTGACAATGTATCAAACAGTTAAATATATGAATCCACATGGATAACTCCAAATGGTGTATATGTTGGTTCTTTAATTTTTTATAGTAGTCTTGATCTATAATACTTGCTAGGGAACCCTGAATATGGAAACACCCCAAACCCCTTTCTAAAGCATCACAATATACTTCAAATCCATCACACTACATGGGTAGGATAAGAAATGATTTTTAAGTAAATCATATCTATTATTATTAAAATTATTTTTTTTAAGTTCTTATATCAATAAAATATATATTATAACCTACTAAAATTAGTAAATGATTAATCAAAATCTTGAGCATATTAATAAACCTATTATAATATCAACTAATTATTAAAAAAATGAATATCAAAGATTTTATGAGAGAACTGTAATAAAATCAAAATGTTTAGTTTATATAATAATTGAATATTATTTCATCACAAAAAAATCCCTAGAACATTTAACACTTAATTCTTATAATGAAATTCAATGATTATTATATGACAATTATGTTTATGAAAAAATAATTAAAAAATTTATAAGAGGATTCCCTGATATTCCTCTGATCTTGAGTAAACAGATATTTCAGCTATTATTAATGCCCTAAATTGTGTATATTTTTTTTATAATTAAATTAATTAGATCCATGAATACTGTTTTTTGATTACTAACACTTAATTTAATTACCAAATACCTGTAATGGATAAAAAAACATTCCAAACAAGCCATTGGTATATCATCATCTCAAATTGTAATTTGATGATATGAAAAGTGATGAAAATTATTAAAAAACCATTCATATCCATTTATTTTACAAAATAAACCATAAATGTAAGGACTATGATATTTTTTCATAACTAACACCTGACTTATTTTTCGATAGAAAACTCATAACAAAAAACTACAATTCACTTTCATAGAAAATAACATTAATGTATTACAATGTAAGGTAATTCATGGAATGAATACATTTTTCCATGATTCTCTAAACTATATAATTTATTCCAATAATTCTATTTTCTTCATAATATATAAATTAAGAGAAATTAGATTCAATTAATTAAAAGTATCGACAAGGAATTAAACATCTCATTTCAAAGGAAACCATGATAAATACTTATTAAAAACATTACGTTACCCATCAATGATAATTGGAATATTAGGATGACTAATTTTCTATAATGTTTTATGAAAAAAACTAAGAAAATTAAAATTTTATTTATATAATGTCTCAAAATATTTTTCCCTACTACTTTCATTAACATTCAAATCACCATAGATTTAATACACAATACAACCAGGAGGAACAAAAAATGAAACATCAACTATTAAAATATATTTGAGATTTATAACTTCTAAAATAGATAATCACAAGTATATGATCGCATATTTTTATCTCAAGGATTTTAAAATCCCCTGATACATCCTTGTCACCTATCATAATGGCATTTGAGAATATTTGAATCTAGTTATTATCTTTTTACATAATGGGGTATCAATTAAAATTATATAAGGCATCATCTTATCATTAAATTCAAAAAGTATAGAGACCTATGTAGATATAAAATAATGATATATTATTGTTTCAAATAGATTTGAAATCAGTATAGAATAAATGATGTCACGAAATTAAACAATAGAGATTCCCAAATAAGTATTTTACTACCTGCTTAATTTCTAATGTTTTAAAAAGTATGTTTTGATCATTGGGATATCAAATAATATTTTATTGGGTAATTTAATAAGAAAAATTAAAATTATATAGTTATATCTATAATCATTGAAACAAATTGGATAATTGGACACCCTAAGTTTTTATATTTATTTTCCTTTTAAATAAAACATGATATATTCAATAGATTGAGTTACATGCGACCACGATGTTATATAACCATTGAAATTGTAAACTATTATGAACTATCAATTAAATATGTATGTATTAATATATAAAAAATTATGAAAAATATGTATATGTTTTATATTAATGAAAATATATTTATTAATTTGTAATAAATAAGTACTCATTTTTTTTGTAATGTCAATTTATGCTTCAAAAACATGTTTTCTTCAACAATGGGTTTTATGAAATTTTTTCAAAGGAAAAATGATAATTAATTTCAAGAAAATGTAGAAATTTTATTTCTTGAAATGAATATATTTTATAAAAGTGGAATATAAAAATTATCTTAGTGTTGATTTTTAGGGTTCTTCTGAAAAATTTATTTTATAGAGAATAGTGAAATATACTAATTTTTGAAAAAAAATCATTTAGTTTTAGTTATAAGTACCATTAATTTAATATTTTCTTATAGTAAACTATGTATCATTAAAATTTAAAAAATATTATTAATTACCTATGAGTCATCATTATACTTTGTTTTGGTAGAAGTATATTAATGGAGTTTAAAACACATAAAAAATTATTTTTTGAACAAAATGCATTTTTATCTTAATAAATTAATTCAATTAATATTTATTAATGTTTTTAAAGAAAATAATTCATTATATATTAAATATAGTATTTTAAAATTAATTTTATGTATTTTACAGGATAAGTAATGGAGGTAAATTATGTTTTATGCTTAAATATTCAATTTTTGTAAATAGGTTTTCATTGAGGTTTGTGCTCCTAATTAAAATTATATACAACATCTTGTAAAAGGTGAATATTTTAAAATTTATTCCTTATTTTTTAATAAAAATAATTTATATAATTTAAAATTTTCAACTTAATATTTAGTAATGTTGAATAATTAAAATATAAAATTTATATTACCACATATACGATTAAAATGGTCTTACTAGGGGAGGGGTTATACTATAGGTTACGACATTGATTACCACAAAAAAATATTAATTTACATATTGGATGAAGAAATTTAGACCTGATATTATCATAATTTCGAATCCTGGGTCATTTGGTGCCACTTTCCCATGAAAGTGATATTAAATCATTGAAATCATTTAATAAATTCCAGATGTTCCCTCCCATGACTTATAAAAGTGAACCTTTTATCCTCTATTATTAATTATATTTCAGACTAATATCATATAAAATACATGATAAAAACCATAATATATTACATCAATTCTGCCAATTGCATACGGTATTTTGGTAAGACCAATCCTTTTGGAAAAAGTTAATAATACAAAGGATGTCTACCAATAAAGAAGTATTGAACTTAACCAATATATTTCAATTTTAATTATTATTATAAAAGCATAAAATTGTAAAATATATAAAAACATTATGAAAATAGTATCACTAATAAATAGATATCTTATTATGATTATTTCATTATCATTTAACACCTTTTCTTAATCCATTGATTGATGAAAGTATCACACGTTCCTAGGTATCGACTACCACCTCCACAAAGTGATACAACTTATTTTACAAAAACATCATTAATGGTTGTTTATTATGATATATTTAATGTTAATATATGATAATAATGTTATAATAATTTTTTTATAACTTATAATTGATTTTTACCTTTTTTTCATTCATACATAAAAAATGGAAATGTCGATCATGCGTATATACAAACTGAAGTATCTATGTGTTGAGATACTTAATTTTCATCACTGATTTACATGAATATTTAAAAATATTTATATATTTAATATATATTCTATTAATATAAATATTAAAAAATTGATATGGATGAAACATGATTAAAATTCATTAAGCATAACCACTGAACCAAAAATTACATGAAAAATGAAGCAATTGACACACGAAATGTTGATGATAGTGTAACATTGATAATAAATAAATAATTATTATTATTATGTTATGGATGAATGGTATTGTATTTTTATAATGTTTTTTTAAATTTTATAATAAATTTTAATTTATTATATAATATTGTATATATCATAGTAATCATAAGAGACTTGAGGTACAAGTTTTATGTTACACCCTTATTTTTACCAGGACAGTTCATTATTAAAATTTAATATTATGAAATTACAAGCTCTATATATACCAAATCCAATTTATTTTCATCTTATCATCTTATTATTTTGTATTTAATTTTTCTTCTAATCTTCTTATCTTGATGTAGTCATGATACATAATGATTTATTTTAAGGAATACATACAATGTTATCCCCTTCAAGTGAGAATCTATTCATTAATGTCCATAATTTTCCTTAAAATGTTTCCATGAATGTTTTTCAAATTATTAAAATATTATTTAAATTGATTTTTATTATATTTGACTTTCATTTAAATTTTTTAATTGGGACAATCTTATCATTTTCCAAAATACTATTTTTATTAATTTTTACCAAAAATGTAAATGGTTTCTTATTTAACTTACACTGCATGACAAGTTTCCCATACCATCATGAATAGTCTATTCTTTAATGATACCTTCATAATTACCCTTTTTTTATTTACCAAGAAATTTCCTTTCCTTAATATTTTGTTAATTTACTGATTCTAAATAACTGACCTCAAATAAAAATGGTATTTTGCATATGAATTATTTCAGAGGTGATTAAAATATATTTTTATCTTTAAAACGTTCCTTTGATGTTTCATATGATTTAATGGGTTTATGATCAAATGATAGCACCATTATTGTTTATATGGATGTTTTTTATTATGAGAAGAAAATTTTATGAAACCTATATCCTTTCTTCATGTTATGGTATGATGATATGATGAATGTTTAATCATCTTGTTGCACAAATATATATGGTTTTAGTAATGTGGTTGGAGGTCACAAAAGTATACATCCAAAAAAATAATTTGGTAAAGATGGATATCACATGAGATAATAAGTACTATAATTGGGAGGGAACATTGTTCAGTTATGGACTTTATCTAATAATATAGTCATGGTTGAGATAATTTACTATAACAATTATAGAATAAGGAGTGATCCCAATCCACCATGATTGTCATGGAAGTGAGTCCTCACTATGGAACTGATTTTATAAATTTTATCACGACAATAGATTATATATTATCACTATGATATGTTTTCATGGATGATTATTTACTATTGATGATTCCACACTCTTATATATTATGTTTTTGGACTCATAAAACATTATGACATACTTCATGATTATGATATATGAATTCATGGGTATTATTTTATAATGTTTAAATCATGTACTTACAACATTATTCATATATTATGCTATCTTATTGTCATTTATTGATATATTTGTTTTTAACCTTATAGGACATCAGATCTCACAGTTGCATGTAATGGTAATCAACCCGAAAATAGTTGGTTGAGTATATCTTGACCATCATTAATGTGTTTG
The DNA here is from genome assembly GCA_963277665.1 of Viscum album. NCBI lineage: Eukaryota > Viridiplantae > Streptophyta > Magnoliopsida > Santalales > Viscaceae > Viscum > Viscum album. The sequence goes on along the minus strand of OY728167.1, from coordinate 88,193,359 downwards.
ATGAATGAGCCCTACTGTAGAGCCGGATTTCACTCTTGAAGTATTTTCTTATGAAAATTAAAATTTTATTGAATAAATATAATGACTAATTTTAATTAACAATTACCATAATTAACCATAGGTAAATCATAGGTACTATAAATTGAAAATATGGTGTCATGTTTTAGAAATCGTATAAATGATTTTTATAATTATATTATTACACATTATGATCATTATTCCCTACACTATATAATTTGGTTTCAGTTAATTCATTGAAATAGAAGGAACTATGTTAACATTGAATGTGATGGACCATGCAATGACTGAAAAATATCATTTTATTATAGAAAGAAATTTTATGTAAAAAGAGGGAAACCAGTCAATTAATGAACCTAATATCTACCAACACCATAATAAATAACAAAATCACTAAAAAATTATAAGTATAATAATAAAATTACTTTTAAATAGTCACCATTGATGTGTAGTTACGTTGTGGTCTAGGACATCCATGATGTGGTCTTCAAAATTATAGGAAATCGTTTCCCATGTTTGGAATGACTCTTCCACACTAACCTTCCTTTTTTAATCCGTGTGTCAAAATGTGATTCTTCTTAGTGATCCATACAAACTATTCCTTGTGGATGTGTAATTGAATCATCCTACAAACTATACTTTCAAACTACTCATGTATAGTATTGATCTCAAATTTCTCTTCTTGAATTTATTCATTATAATGAGTGATGATCTCAGATGATTTTATTATTCCCCAGCCTCATTCTCTAATGACATAAAATTATAATTAGTTATCACCTTCTCTTCAATAGAGTATTCCTACATACTATTTCCATGTTCCTATTCATTGGCCTCCCCACACTCCACAATCTGGTTATTACTCAGAAGAATTTAACTCTCTTTTCCCTCATGGTTATAAGGCATGGTATCACAATCCAATAGATTATTCCTATTAGGGACCTTATTTCCATAATCTTATTTAACATTTACTAGTCAACATGTCATTTATACTTCATTCCATTAAACACAATGTAGATCTGGAATATTATAAGAGGAGGAATGAAAAAAAAATTATTGTTCTTAAAAAGAATTCATGTGATGAATCATGTTTCATACACAACAATACAAGAGGAATGAATAATGTGCATTTTATTCGTAGATTATGTAACATCAATCTTATTTTAGATGGTCCTCCGATCCAATAATTGCTGAGTAATGGATCAATTCCACTGAAAATATATATTTTACACCGTACAGTGCTCAGAACATGAAACATTTATCTTATATGTTTATCATTTATATGGAAAAGTGGATCAATTGTCGACATTTATCTAGAAGACAAGGAAACATGACAAAATTGACACCATGTAGTGGGAAAGATTAAGGGAATTAATTTTCAATATGAAATTTCCAACAATTATTTGAATAGAGAAGAATAATGAAATCCCTAAGAATATGTAAATGGATGATGAATCCATTGGTACTTATGTGGTGAATTTTACAAGACTTGTGAGATACACTATATGTTGTATTATTCATTCATAAATAAACATTTATTGGTTCTTCATTGAAAAAAAAAGTTCCCAGAAATTGTTATCCATAACATACATTAGTATATATACTGAATTCATTAAGTGTAAAATTAAGGTGAAAATGGATTTGGGGTTACCCATAAGTATTTTGTTTTTTAAAATAAAATGAAGATCAAATTCAAAGGATATTTTAATAAAAAAACTATAGAAGGAAGTAGATTAGTTTTACATTATGAAAGATGTGTGGAAATAAGTATGGTGTAAATTTAATTAAGGTTAATGGTAAATGTTTTAATTGTATATAATATGTCCATTAACAAATCAAATGATGAAGTAATGAGGAGAAGATAACTAATGGTGAAAATGGATATAAATCTCAATAAAATGTACCACATAAACTCCATTTCTATAATTTTATGGAAAATATATATTTTGATAACAAGTGCTATAATCCATTAATTAATGATGATAATTGAATTTAGTGACCTATTAAGCCTATAGAAATAGAGGAATCTTATATGACCACTATTTACATTGTTTTTTGAGACAACAAAGTGGTGAATATAACACTTACCATGACAATTGAACTGAGAATGTCTTATTTTATTTTGGATATACCAAAACTTCCATATATGAAAATTTGTATAAGGGTGTAAAATTTATAACATAATGGATTGATATTGAAATAGACATAAAAAATCTTAATGGTATGATGAACATATCAAATTTCTATGAATATACAGTAGTTGATGTTTGTGGTAATCTGCTTCCTTCTAATATGGTTATTCATCCTCTAGATGAATTTGATGTGATTTTTGGAATGGTTGGATTTCTTTATATAAATCCCATATTAATTTATGATTAATGAAATTCACAATTTATATTCTAAAATCAATATATGATTTTCTATTGGTCTGAAAATAATTTTACACATATAGTTGAAGTTAAATCCATTGCATGGGTATTAATTCTTATTAAAAGTGGGTATTTATGTTACATGGTATGGGAAAAATTCAATAACAATGATATACAAATTTTACATCACATTGTTACTATATTAATGGAAATGTATTAAAATATTCCCCCAAATCATGATGTATAGTTTTCCACTATCTATCCATGTAAAGAATAATGGTATGAAATTAGAGTATGTGGAGGGAAAAAGAAGTTGGGAAATGACCATGAGAATAACCTTCACTATGATGTAATGATATGAATTAGGAATCATGTATGTGTCGCATAAGTACTATAATTAATGAAGGGATAATTGGATGAAGCTCATATCTCATAATTTTCGATTATCTAATATGTACAATTATTTATAGAGATCTAAATGATTATTTTTGGTTAGAAAATGTAAATAGATATATTGTGTAGAAGGTATCATTGTGCCTGATATGTCATCATGTTAAGGATGAGAGACATATTATTATGGGGATGATACAAAAAATAAATATAATATAATTGAAATTGGAAGACATCACCATGTATTTCATTTTTGGTATCCTTGAAAAACATATAAATGTAATAATGCTTTTAGGGTTGTAGTCGATTTCCTTATGATGCTTGCACACTTCATTAGTATAAGAAAATATTTCTCTATTGATCAGTTTTCTAGGATATATATTTGGAATGATTTAATGTTACATGAAGTACCATACTATATTGTTTCTTATAAGGATATGATTTTTACCGTAATCTCCTAGAGAAATATGCATCATGCTCTAGATTTAGAGTTCTGTTTCAGTATTTTTTATCATTCTACGACCTACAGTTAGTCTGAGAAGACCATTTAATTCCCATATGATATGTTAAGATCCTTATATATATATATATGGTATTTGGGATCTAAACCTTCATCTATTTGATATTTTATTAAAAATTATATTTCACTCACAAATTTTGATGACTCCTTATGAATCCATCAATAGAATGAGTTGTTAAATTTTAAAAAGAAATCATGAATATGGAGAAAGAAATAATTTTAGAACTTATTCATATGAATAAATGGAATAAGAGGTTAGGAAAATTCATCATTGCATTCATATATCATACAGCCGATAAAAGAGTTATATTGGAAATAATTTTTTAGATCTGGAAATTTGTCACGAGATGCATTTTGAATCGGACGAAAAACAACAGGAATTTGATATTTTTAATTTATTGGATACGTATTTTTTAAAACTGAAATTAATATTTCATTTATGGTTGTGTTAACAATTAAATATAATGTTTTTGGACTTGGGATAAGGCATGAGATGTTTGTTGTGTGGCACAAGGGGTTCTAGGAGCATCGGACAGAGAAAACCAACATTTGAATTACCTGTAGTGGGCGCATAGTTTGTCTGAAACTATGTATCCCAAAACATAAAAGGATTCATCCTTTTGTAGGTGAGGAACATGAATTTTATATAGTCTCTGCACAATTTTACAACCTGTTCACCAAGCCTTCTCTGTGTGCCATTGGGGTAGTGGCCTAAACTATTCACACACTATTTTCCCACAGTTTCTAAAACCCTACAGTTTACCCAGTTTTAAAAAATAATTAATTTTAAATTAAATAAAAATAATATAAAATGAAATTAAAAATTAAAACCTCAATATACCCTCTCATACATGATGCACCCCTAGGGGGCCCCCCTTCAATCCACGACCCCCTTCTCCACGGCGCCTCTCCTTCGTCATGCTCAACAAGATATCCATTCGATCTTGGTATAATTATTCATGGAAAGTCTCTTTGATCCCTCCTCTTCTATTTATGCCTTATTTTCAGCCTCCCCATTAAATTATTTAACTTCATTTGAACTCTATGTAAAGGTTTATTCAGAACTTTATTTCTCCATTTTTTATGGTTTGAAACATGTTCCTCGGGACATATTCGTGCATGTTCTTACAACGACCACCCAAGGTGAGGCGGTTCATGGCGTTTTGGTTCACCTCCAAGGGTTTGAGATAAGTTATTACTACTTTTTCCTTATTTTTATGCTATATTAATTAGTTTTTTTTTGTTTTTTGGTCATACATTTGATTAATATGTAGGTGATGGGATTTTTATTGTGGTTTCGGGCTGCCATCGCCATCTGAGTGCATTAGACCCTGTAATTTGTTTTAGAGTCTTCGGGTATATCAGGAATTTCCAACGTCATTGTAGGTATGTATATATATATATATATATATATATTGGTTCCTCCATCATGTGTATATTCCTTCCAGATAGTGAATATACATGTATGTGGGGAGGTGTGCCTATGTATATTTATGATGATTGAAAAGGTGAGTTGATACTGGTATATGCATATAAAAATTAATGTGAGGATCCCCTTGCACATATTCATGGACATGAAGACATCTTCATAGGGGATCAATGTTTTTTTATGTATTTTAATGTTCATATGATCACTGGGGGAAGAAACATCTTCTAAAATGAATGCACCAAGAGATGAAATGTTTAGTTTTTTTTAACCTTGTGGTGTGATCCCTTTCCCTGCCCCTTTTATTTACGAAAGAGTTAATTATTTAATTTATTAGGTTCACATAATTATTTAATTTTTTCCTATTATATTAGTCTATATATAAAATGATTCATTATATAATTTTAATGAAGTGATTCAAGGTGATAAATGATTTCCATGAAAAAAAGACATGATTTTATAATAAAACCCCTCCAATGGATGAGAACTTCCTTCAATCATAAAATATAGTGAGTTGTCATTTATTCATTCCATACTTAATCCTTTTTGTTCATTTTATTCTTGATTTTGTAGCTAATATATTCATATTTTGGTGCTTGGACCACAATTTATGGAATAATTTCTTAAGTGGGCATATTTTAACACCCCAAGCTTCCACGATACACTTATCTTTGAATAATACAGTAGTTTGTGTTGTACGCAACTTCGAGATTCTAACACGCCACGACCAATCAAAGTAGCATGTATGAATAGTAATACCCACATTTTGAAATTTTATACATTTTATATTTTAAAATGGACTTCATTTTTTGGATTCGGAATATCAAAATTATCCTAGGATGAGATTTTGGTACTTTTCGGATAACTTTTATATTTTGATGAATAGTGAAAATTAATAAATTTTTATTAAAAAAACTTTTTTAATCGAAATAATAAATAGTGATGAATTATGAATTTGAAAGGTTTTAAAGTATATTTATTTTTACCATTTATAATAATGTTGGTAATTGGACAAAATTTTACATTTAAACCAGACATAAACAAGTGTCAATCTTTTTATAGTTATTATCTCTTAAAAACACACTTTTTGTTTTGACAGAGGGAATTAATTTTAAACTAATTTCTGCCAATTATGTGTTGTGAATTTGAAAAAATGGACTCCATATTTGGAATCAGGATGCCCAAATTGTGTAAATAGATAACTTTTATTTTTAGTCATTTTGGATAATTACTTCGGTAAATATTTTATTTACCGTGGTTAAAAGGTAATTTAAGTAAATAAGGGTTAAAAAATAATATTATAATACTTATAAATTACACTAAAACGTGTTCTAACCATATTGGAGGATACATTTCCGACCTTTGGAATCTTTGACTCGATTTTGGGACCCCATGGAGCCACTTGTAGGTGATAGGGACACTTTATATTTATTAAGCTAAAGTGAATAAAAAAATGAGATAAGATTATATCTTTTAGAAAAACAATTTTTACATAAAGTTATATATGATATATTTTAGATTATAAATAATCATTAAAAATATAAAAATATTTACTACATAATGGTATTTTATATATAATTTTTAGACATTGAAAAAGTAAAAATATATATGACACAATAGTGATGCAGTATTTTCCATATTAATGAAAGATTCAAATAATTGATATTATAAATGTTAAAATAAATATAATATGAAATTTTTGATAACATACAAGAAATTTATTTGGTTAATATGACATTTTAGGATTTCTTAAATGAATTTGGTTCGAATTAATAAAGTTTTCATGACTTTAACAAAAATCAATTATTGAGTAGTGTCAAAATTGACATAAATGAGTTTTTAAAACAAATATTATATTATTAATTTATATTCTATTCCTAAAAATCTAAGGTGTGTTCAATAGAATTATATAATGTTAGTTGTATCATTAATGGACCACTTGGGGGTCTCTTGGAGGAATATATTATGTTTATTAACTATATAATATAAAAATACAAAGTGACATGGTAAGTGTCAAACTAATTAACTAAGAGTTATAACTAAAAGATAAGGTTAATATAATGACCCGAACCTATCTAAATTCTATTGGTTGAGTGGTTTTCGACCCATCCTAACCTTAGCTATTAAATAATCCACTTTGGAGAAATTTTAAACCGAATATGAATTTATTATAAAATAATATTTCTGGATATTCCTAAAGAGCCCCTCCTCCCACCTATAAAAGAACTACACTTCTAACCAATTCCTCACACCTTTAAATCCTTTTGGCTCAACTAAACTCTACCCAATTAAGCTCCCCACATCCCTATCATCCTCTTAGAAGCCTTACCTTAGGCAGAAGGCACTTCAAGATTTATTTTTGGTTCAAACCAAAGGTAGTTACCCAAATTAAAGGTAACGATTTCTCTTAGTTTTTTTTATTTAACTTCTCCAATCCCTAAACACTTATTATTATTTTCTTTAGTAACAAAACCATAATCCTAAATATAATAATATTTTTTATGAGATTTATTCGAACTACGCTTACACACAACTCCATCTAATGGTTGAAGAACATAATGTTTCTGGGGATGGCAACCAAAAACGCATCACGAAACGATGATTGTTCAATTATCTCCTACCACCTATCATGGTGGAAATTATTATGTAACTATAATTAAATATGATATTAATTATATATATTTTATATATAAGCTTCTGTAATTCCATTTTATAACATACCATTATTCATTTCATGTTGTATATATAAACGATAATTTCATTTGAGGAAGTGCGGACTACCGCCCCCTCAAAGTGATATGACTCGTTTATACCATACATTGAACATATAAAGGATGGTATTAATTAACATAAGTAACAAATATAAGATATTATATTATACTGGAATAATAATATACCTATGTATTATTCGGTTTTGTATACTTTTAAAATGAAAAATGAAATGGAAGATGCGTTCGTGGGTACGTACGGACTACCGTGTCCACGAATGCGATGAGATTCATTCCCCATCGTATCAATTCAAGACTAATTATCATTTGATGATTAAAATTAATTTTTAAGGACTTTATATAATTTTGTATTTGAATAAGATACAACCTATCCACAACAAACATGTCTTACGTAATGAAGCATATAAAGGAAAACGAATCGGTTAACACCCGAAACGACGATAATACTAAAATATTATTAACAAAGGAATATTGAAATTCATATATGATATAATATTTATGTAAATGATTATTTTATAATTTAATACCAATTATTTAACTATTATATAGGAGGTTAACCTACACACTATCTGGGAAAATTACAAAGGTAAGGGGTTTTTATTCTCACTCTTTATTCCCGTGAGATTCATGACATATTGCCACTATTACATTTTGTGTGGTGTATGTACTTCCCATAATTGTATTATTTGTGTAATAAAAATTACTTTATGTGTATTTACATATTAATTTTATGATACCTCTTTCATGGGGTGTATGTTTCGTAAGTTACCAAATTGGTAAGGTTTAATTTCACAATCTCTTTATTATCTGAGGTTGTTTTTAGGTAAGTATCTACTGGGACCTCTTTATCATCCACATTCATGGTTTTAAAAATGTATTTCAAAACATATATAATATTTAATCTAAAATCTGTTAAATTCATTTATACACTTATTTGACGTAAATTTTTTTAAAGGAATCTTTCCAACATTTTGGAAACAAGTTTCTTTTTAACCTTTTTGACAAAATTAAGGTAAGAATGTTTTTTTAACTTATACGGCGGGTGCAGTTATTCTCCGCCATTATTACACCTTTGAAGCTACCTTCACAAGATTATAAATATATTTCCAAATAAATTTTTTCTCTATAATTATGTGACTTTTAAATGATTTCAAAAATGATATATTTCTCTCAAATAGTTTTGATTTCATATATGTCAACATCCTTTGATAAATATTACACTTGTTTAAAGTTGATTTATTATGATACAAATAATCCATATGGTATTTAAGGTTCTGTGAATTGTTTGACTATGAATGAGTTTTTTTATGCCATTAATGGTTTATGATTAATGTTTTGGCATTTCGTATGCTAGTTTTAATATGGATGTTTATGTTATATTTCATCCTCTTCTTAAGATGAATGTGTTGGACTAGTATGTTCCGGGTTGGGGACTGGTAAAAGGAAGCCCTCCGGGTTGGGTTCGTTTACAGCAGACCCTCCGGGTTGGTGTCCAGTTATTGGAGGCACTCCGGGTTGGAGTCCGGTTACAAAGGCTCTCTGGGATGGAGTTTGGTTACAGGGGCTCTCCGGGTGGGTTCCAGTTACAGTTATCCCTTTGGCCTTGGCATGAGGCCTTGACACTGCAATTAAAGTTCGACATTATGCATTTCCTTCAATATGAAAGTGATTATTGATATTTCAAGTGATTATTCAATTAGTAAAATATCAAGGTGAATATGTAAATGGAATTATTTCATTTTATTTATGCCATATTATGTTGAAGTTCAAGTTTAAAAAGATTTTGTTTTATTTATACATTGCCTTAAATTTTTATGTTTATTTTTGAATGTTTCCTCTATACTGTTATCCTTACTGAGCATCTGAGCTCACCTCTTTCTATGATTTATTTTTCCCAGGATTCCAAGAAGTGTATTGTGATTGATATTCAGGGTTAATCCAAGGGGATAATGGCGTTCTAAAAGATTATTTATGTTGTTTTGAATGTTATAAAGTGTATTGTAACATTCATGTATGTAATCTATTTTCCAAGAATGCTAAATCAATCGGTCCTTCTGGACGTGATTACTTATAATCATTCCAATGTATTAAAATAATGCACCGACTCTGGGTAACTAGGGTCGGGGCGTTACAGTTTGTATCAAAGGATGTTTTCAATAACCTTGGAAGTTATATTTAGAGAAACTCTTATTTGAGCACATATCCCTAAGATAGACTTTAAGGATTAGTATAGAAGAACTTCCTAGAATTTTGATATTGTAGAGATTTTGTGAGTTTTCGGAGCAGTACATCCATGTCGGGATACGAGCAGGTAGAGGCGGCTCTGGCACAGATGTATCTAGGGGTAAAAACTGAAAACAACGCTTTGAGCTAGACTCGAATGCGAACTGGTGCTCGACAACAGGCCTTGCTCCACTCCTGGTTACGACACTCCCGAGGGATATTCTTAGGATAATTATCATTTTCTTTACAAAACATTATGAAGGGTTTATGAGTATATACTTCCTCAATGAAGACATTTTTATGATTATGGATTATATCCATAAACTGTTTAATTTATGTTCAGTGTTTTACAAGATTGGGATTAGGTATTGCTATTCATAAACTAATCTAGTGTATTCCATTGTTTAGAAATGGCACCCAGTAGAAGGAATGAGAACTCTAGCAATACGCATGATCCAAAGAGTAAGAAAGACCAAATGTTTCATGTTCTAAAGCCATAATTTAGAAGCGAAACAGTCTACCACTTTTATCATCATATGAAGAAATAGTATCATGTGTTTATATGATAAGTAAAGAATTCTCGGAGTCCTATGGCATTGAAGGGAATCCAGATAAGGAAAGGATGGTAGAGAGAAGGACAGATAAAGGGAATAAGGTAAAGAAGTATTTTCCCATATGTGATAATTCTAGAAAGAATCAACTTGGAAAATGATTGAAGGGAATGGGAGTATGTTATAAGTTTGGAGAAAAATGAAACTATGTACGTGACTGGAAGTGTAAGAAAAGGGTTTCAAATGAACAATGTTGCATCTGAAAGAAGTTTAGACACTACGCGAACCAATGTCCCAGTCATCAGTCTCTTCCACAAATGATGCTATTGGATAATAATCATGTTATGATACTACCACAGATGAAATGGAATGACTAGTGTTGTTATGTTTTTATTTTGGAATTATTTCATTGAGGTGTTGTATCAATGATGTATTGGAAATAAATAAGGATTGTACTGTAGAACTATTTCACTACGGATTTTATATTTTATCGTACTAAGAAAAGTGAATCTACAATGAGTTAATTTTTTTTATAAATTACATGGTTGAAGGAAAGATAAACCTTAATATGGTCCTAATATTGAGGTACTGATTTTGTAATACGATATAGTTGATTTGGGTAAATTATATTGGATATTCTCGACTGCCTTAAAACTGATTAATGATTTTTATATTCCATTATTGTTGGAGTTTACAACATTTTTAGATTAATGAAGTATATCTAGTATTCTATAAGGAATAAAGGATCATGAATGTAATCAATAAGGTTTTATTGTAATTCAGGATGTTTCAGTGTTTTAAAAGAATACTTGGTGAAGGTATTAAAATGCAATTATGGGGTAAAAAGGATCTAAACAATGTTTATCATTCATATAAATTTTGGACTGAGTGTTTACAGAATTATTTTGGATATTTCTAAAGGTTGGAAGGGATTATGTTTGAAAGGTTATTTTTGGACAACACACAGACCGTGTGACGACCCATCGCGTCGAACAAAGATATGGGAATCGAACCCAAAACCATAGTGCAATTGGGATTTATCACCTACCACTTGACTACGTGAAGTTCCTGGATGGTATAATGTAGTTTTTTTAAAGTGTCGGATTCATTATATTTGGAACCCTATACGATTAGGATAAATAGAGTAATTTTGAGTTGTATTATGTTTTGGGGTGAAAGATGAGTTTGTGGTAGATATTTATTAATGGATAAAACTCTTATTATAAAGTAGGTATATCTCCTTTTGATCTTATCCAATCTCATAAATAATTTTCTCAACATTATGAAAGGGAACATAGAACAAAAATGTTGTCCTAGATGGCACCTTATATCATCACAAATTTAAGGCTTTGGGATTGTTGGCCTTTTCATAGCCATGTTCTCTACCACTCTCCATCAGATATTGATGGTTAAATTTCTATTCCATAACCATATTTTTCTATATGGAACCCTAGTATGTCTTATTTTCGGTAACCTTCATACTTACCACACTTTATTTTAAATAGAGGCCTCATTAATCTGTTTTTCGATGTGGGATTTCAACTAAGATATTTTGAAATGTCAACCCCAAGTTTCTGATGCCAAGAATAAATTTCAAAGACACAATTTATTTAAGGTGGGGAGAAGGTAACACACCATGATTCCTCGATACGCTTCTCTTTGAATAATACATCAGCGTGTGTTGTTCGCAACTTCGAGATTCCAACACGCCGTGACCAATCAAAGTAGCCATTATGAATAGTAATACCCACTTTTAGAAATTTTATACATTTTATCTCTAAAAATAGACTTCATTTTTGGATTCTAAATATCGAAATTATCCTAGGATGAAATTTTGGTACTTTTCAGATAACTTTTATATTTTGATGAATAGTGAAAATTACAAAATATTTATTAAAAAAAACATTTTTAATCGAAATAATTAATAGTGATAAATTATGAATTTGAGTGATTTTAAAGTATATTTAGAATATATTTTTAACATTTAATACAATTTTGGCCATTTTACATAATTTCACATTTAAACCGGCCATAAACAAGTGTCAATCTTTTGATAGTTATTATCTCTTAAGAACACGCTTTTTGTTTTGATAGCAGGAACTAATTTTAAATTAATTTCTTCCACTAATCTGTTATGAATTTGAAAAAATGGACTCCATATTTGGAATAAGGATGTCTAAATTGTATATATACGTAACTTTTATTTTTAGACATTTTGGATAATTACTTCGGTTAATTATGTTAAAGTGAATACAAAAATGACATAAGCTTCTATCTTTTAGCAAAACAATATTTACATAAGGTTATATATGTTATATTTTTTATTATAATTATTAATTATAAATATAAAAATATTTCCTACATAATAATATTTTATTTATAATTTTTAGGCATTGAAAGAGTAAAATTATATATGACAAAATAGTGATGCATTATTTTCCATATTAATGAAAGAATCAAATAATTGATATTATAAATGTTAAAATAAATATAATTTGAAAGGTTTGATGACATACACGAATTTTATTGGTTAATATGACATTTTATGATTTCTAAAATAAATTTTTTTCTAATTAATAAAGTTTTTAAGTCTTTACTAAATATCAATTATTGAGTAGTGTCAAAAATGTCATAAATGAGTTGTTAAAACAAATATTATATTATTAATTTATATTTTATTCCTAAAAATCTAAGGATCTTCCAAGAGACATATATCATGATAGGTGTATCATTAATGGACCACATGGGTGTCTCTTGGAGTTATATAGTAATTTTATTAACTATATAATATAAAAATACAAAGTGACATGGTATGTATCAAACTAATTAACTAAGAGTTAAAACTAAAAGATAAGGTTAATATAATGACCCAAACCTGTCTAAATTCTATTGGTTGAGTGGTTTTAGACCCATCCCCACATTGACCTTTAAATAATCCACTTTTGAGCCATTTTAAACCGAATATTAATTTATTATCAAATAATATTTCTAGATATTCATAAAGAGCCCCTCCTCCCCCTTATAAAAAGACACAAATTCTAACCAATTCCTCACACCTCTCAAGCCTTTTGGCTCTTCTAGAAACTACCCAATTAAGCTCCATAAATACCTATCCACCTCTTATAAGCCTTATCATAGGCATAATGCACTTCAAGAGTCCTTTTTGGTTCAAACCAAAGGGAGTTACCCAAATTCAATGTAATGATTTCTTTTAGCTTCTTTTCTTTTATTTTACTTCATCTACCCCTAAACTCTACATATTGTTTTATTTTGTAACAAAACCAGTATCCGAAATATACTAGGATATTTTTATGAGATTTATTCGAACTACACTTACACACAACTCCATCTAATGGGTGAAGAACATAATGTTTCTGTGGATGGAAACCAAAAACACCTCACGAAACGATGATTCTTCAATTATCTCCTACCGCCTCTCATGGTGGAAATTATGATGGAAATATAATTAAATATGATATTAATTATATTTATTTTATATATAATCTAATTTAATTCCATTTTATATCATACCATTATTCGTTTCATGTTGTATATATATACGATAATTTAATTTGAGGAAGTGCAGACTACCGCCCTCTCAAAGTGATATGACTCGTTTATACCATACGTGGAACATATAAAGGTTGGTATTAATGAACGTAAGTAAAAAATATATGATATTATATTATACAGTAATAATAATATATCTATGTATTATTTGTTTTTGTTTCCTTTTAAAATGAAATATGAAATGGAAGTTGTGTTCGTGCTTACGTACTGACTACCGTCTCCATGAACGCGATGAGATTCATTCCCCATCATATCCATTCAAGAATAATTATCATTTGATGATTAAAATTACTGTTTAAGTACTTGATATTATTCTTGATTTGAATAAGATGTGACCAATCCATAACAAACATGACTTACGTAACGAATCATATAAAGGAAAACGAATCAGTTAACACCCGAAATGACGATAATACTAAAATATTATTAATAAATCAATATTAAAAGATCATATATGATATCATATTTATGTATATGATTCTAGTATAATTTAATAACAATGATTTAACTATTATACAGGATGTTAACCTACACTCTATCTGGGAAAAGTACAACGTAAGGGGTTTTCATCTCACTCTTTATTCCCATGAGATTCATGCCATATTTCCACTATTACCGTTTTTGTGGTGTATGTACTACCCATAATTGTATTCTTTGTGTAATACACATTAATTTATGTGTATTTACATATTCATTGTATGATACATCTTTCAAGGGGTGTATGTTTCTTACGTTACGAAATTGGTAAGGTTTAATTTCATGATATCTTTATTATCCGAGGTTGCTTTTACCTAAGTATCTATTGGGACCTCTTTATCATCCACATCCATGTTTTCAAAAATGTATTTCAAAACATTTTTACTATTTAATAGACAATGGGTTAAATTCATTTATACCCTTATTTGACATTATATGTTTTGAAAGGAATCTTTCCACCTTTATCGTAACAAGTTACTTTTTAACCTTTTTGAAAAAATTAAGGTAAGAATGTTTTTTGAACTTATACGGCGGGTGCGGTTATTCTCTGCCGTTATTACACCATTTAAGCTTCCTTCACAAGATTATAAGGATATTTTCAAACTAAATGTTTTCTCTATAATTATGTGACTTTTTAATTATTTCAAAAAAGATATATTTCTCTCAAATAGTTTTTATTTCATCTATGTTAACATACTTTGATAAATTTTACACTTGTGGGAAGTTGATTTATTATGATACAATTCATCCATATGGTATTTAAGGTTCTGTGATATTTTTGACTATGCATGTGTTATTTTTATGCCATTAATGGTTTATGATTAATGTTTTGGCATTTCATATGCCAGTTTTAATATGAATGTTTATGTTATATTTCATCATCTTTTAAAGATGAATGTGTTGCACTAGTATGTTCTGGGTTGGGGATCGGTAAAAGTAAGCCCTCTGGGTTGGGGTCTGGTTACAGCAGACCCTCTGGGTTGGTCTCCGGTTATTAGAGGCACTCCGGGTTGTAGTCCGGTTACAGAGGATCTCTAGGATGGAGTCCGGTTACAAAGGCTCTTCAGGTTGGGTTCCGGTTACAGTTATCCCTCAGGTCGTGGCACAAGGCCTTGACACCGAAATTAAAGTTCAACATCATGCATTTCCTTCACTATGAAAGAGGATATTGATATTTAATTTCATTATTCGATTAGTAGAATATCCATGTAAATAGGTAAATGGCATTATTTTATTTTAGTTATGCCATATTATGCTGAATTTCATGTTTAAAAGGCTTTTTTTTATTTATACTTTTCCTTAAATTTTTATGTTTATTTATGAATGTTTCTTCTATATAGTTATCTTTATTGAGCATCTAATCTCACCCCTTTCTATGTTTTATTTTTCCCAAGATTCCAATAAGTGTATTGTGATTGATATGCAGGGTTATGCCAAGGGAATAATGGCGTTCATAAAGGATTATTTATGTTGTTTTGTATGATATAAAGTGTAATGTAACATTCATGTATGTAATCTATTTTCCAAGACTACTAAACTGATCGTTCCTTTGGGACGTGATACCTTGTAATCATTCCAATGTATTAAAATAATGCACGGACTCTAGGTAACTAGTGTCGGGGCGTTACATAGATGATTCGTTTTCATGACACCTATCCTTTATACGTGAGACCTGTAATTTAGTTTCCTTGTCATATTGAGTATAATTAAATGGATAGGGTAAATAGAATTTTTAGAATTATTTATTCAAGAAGGTTTTCACCTTTATGGGATGTGGACACTTTCACTACTTTTAGACCTTGTACATCATAAAAAATTCCATGAGTGGGAAAATTGGGTGAAATGATTGTGAATATGATGGTTCACACCAAATGGAAAACCTTAAATAAATTTAATATTTTTGGAGAAATTATTTATTTGATTTAAATGGTTTAAATGGAATAGATTCTTTGAAAAGGAATGGGTTTTGGAGATTGAAATTCATAAGTTGTATTTCCTTAGTCATTATACTATAAATGTGTCAATGGTTTTGATGGGATGATATGAATGTGATACATGGGAAGTACTTCCCCATAGCATGAATCATAAATGAGTTTATATCAATTTTCTATGTTTGTAATCTTCTTTTTATGGATGGGATGAATTCTTATGCCTTTCCAGTTTATTATTTATGTATGGGTGGGAGGCATTCTTACCCAACAGTAGCTATAATCTCTATATGTAGGGGTAGGAGGCATGCTTACCACACGATAAGTATAATCTATATAAGTATGGGTAGGAGGAATTATTACCCCATTCTAGTTATAACATCTCAATGTATGTGTGGGAGGAATTCTTACCCCATTCTAGTTATCTTCTATTTGAGGATGGGAGACACTCATAAACCACACCAATACATTGTAAATGTTTATGGGTGGGTAGCATGTTTACCCAACACAAGTAATAATCTCTTTAAACATGTGTGGACGAGAGTAATTATTACCTCGTTCGAGATATAATATATGATTTGGTGACATGATCAGAACATTATTTTGTCAACTATCTGAATACGGTATATTTATCAGGTGTCCATTGGGAATCTAGATGGGTGTAATTTATTTATGCGGTTCCATTTACAAAATTTTCCATTTCTGGACATTGTTTAATTTAGATTCCACCAAATTGGGCTTGAAACCATGGGTGATGGCCTATTGGGATTTTTACATCACACACTTCTTGGGTAACCTTGGTACTTGAGTAGACCCTTCTATTTATAGGATATATGGTGCTTATGATTTGTTGCCTATTTCTAGGAGTTTTGAGAAAATGGCTTAGCCGATTCTCTGGATACTCAGGGATATCATCTTATGGATTTTTAGTTTTTTTTAGTTTTTTATTTTCTTGTAATGCATGTTTTACCATTACTAGTTTATGATTTGTATCATTAACATGACGTGCATTCATTCATTTTATAAACTAGCATCATCCTCTATTATTAAATTGAATATATAATTTTTCTACGGCTCTGTTATCTATTTTTTACTAATTCTACGGTTGTTATCAATTTATATACTATTATAAAATTGTGAAATCTGTGATATAAGGGTGTAGTCTCATCACTCTCACCTCCCAAGACCCCTTGTTTCTAGTTGATAGCCTCTGGCATATGGGTAGATGTGCTTGAGGCCCTGTGACCCACCAGTCTGACTACTAGTTCAATGGTAAGCCAGGATGAGATGTTACATAGTGGCATCAGAGCAAATTTCATTGATTCTATTTATAGAATTTTTTTGTAGAAAATATACAAGGAATGTTCTAGTGATTGTTTAATAGTATTTATTAGGTCTTTTCACTCTACAGAGGGGAAATGACCTACTGTCCATGGATGGGATTACAACTTATGTTGTTCGTTGTTATATTTGATGTGATTTCACCTAGAGTGATATGAGTAAATATTACTTCTTATGATTTATAAACATTATGAGATTATAAACAAGGACTTATATTTCAAGGATGTTTCCATACCTGCATCATAATAGGCACATAATAAATTCACATGCCATTCATAATGCCATGCCATATAGTTTCATTATTGTTTTCATGCTGACTTGATTCTATTCCTTGATTGATATTCCATGGTTTTTGATTCCATAGCATGGATTTCTTTTTCAAATTCCATGCTTCTATGTTATAGAATGAATCTGTGTTTACTTCTAATGAAAATGTTCTTTTCTTTGTTTATAAGTGGGTTACAAATGAATGGTAACCAAATTTGGATTGTATAGTTTAGGGGACCCTACCGACTAGGAGATGGTAACATATATATTCAAAACAATTAATGCATAATATAAATACATTTTAAGGATATTGATAATATGTAATGGTTTCTAATATTTAAATGCAAAGGTAAATTATATTTGACTAAACGAAGTGAAGTGTTAAACTATAAAGTGTATGGGTTTTTCATAGGTTGGTAGGTGGCCACCCAAATAGTAGGACCATTTTATATAGGTATCATATCATTTAAAATGGGTTTGGTTTCATTTTATTGGAGACAATTTTCAATTCATATATTATATCAACTCCTCATGAGTTTGGAAATTGAAACACATATAGTCAAACTCTTGGTATATAATTATGTTATATTGTGAACTTTTTATAAATGTAAAAGGGAAGTGTGATTCATAATTTGAAATGAATTGGTTAACTGTTAAATGAATAACTAGACCCAAGTAGGCCACTTGGGGAATATTTGTATGAGATGGTCTAATATAGGTGATTGGATTTTTAATTACTCAACAACTACTATTGGGTTACTTGCTAATGAACCGAGGATGGCTCAGTGGGACCCTATTACGTTTCATTTTATATTAAAAATGAATTTCCTAATAAATTTCCTAAAAAATTTGGTATGTATAATAAATGTCTAATGTATTAAAAAGTATTTTTTTGACACTGTCATATTTACTTTGAGTTATTTGTCAAACACATGTTCCTAGTGATTTGTATTGAAAGGGGTACATGATGTCTTGAATTAAATATATTATACTAAATAAAATATAAAATGTCGTTGAATGAAAAGGGCTTGGAAATGGAACCTGTGGTGGTGTCATTATTTTACTCCATTGTGTAAGGGTAGTTGAGTTTCTCTAGAGTTTCCTTGTAATGGAACCGTAGGTTGAATATGTATGCATTGTTTCATTAGCAAAGGCTTGGTGGTCGACTTTTGTGGCTAGTGAATTTTGGATGGTGTGACCAAATTCATGGGTCATCACTTGTTCTTCGTAAGGGGATAACAGTGATAGGTAGCACCCATAGTGTTTAAATTCAATATTTTCACCTATTCTCTTTTGGATGTTTATTTTCGTTTGGGTGTTAATATACCTTATAGGACATTTATTTTCCAATGAAACCCTTTTTTATAGGTGATCATTCCATCCATGACCTTGTTATAGGCTTGAGAATCGGGTAATGATCATTATCAGTTGGTTAGACATGCCTTGGGCATGGTCTACTTCTTCAAAGGTCATCTGACCCTTTCTTCATCTTATTGATTGACTAATGGTTATTGCGTCGTCTGGGATAATTTTCATATGTGGAAATAAGACCCTGAAATAAACCTCATGTGCTGTTGAGTATAGTCTCAACTTGTCTATGTAGTATAATGACCTATGAGTTATTGAAGACATTTCATCCAAATGCTCAAGAGTACATTATCGAGACCTAGGTGGTATTACATACAGGTCAGTTTAGTTTTGGTTCCATTATCTAATGCCTTGAAATTTTTAAGTGTGACCAGAAAGAGAGTGACACGTTCGTATAAGGTTTATTTGACCTAGTACTCTTATGATAAACTAGTCTTGTTTCCCTTTGAAGACTAGGAATCATATAAGGAGGGGAGTGTCGTTTTAGTTCTGATGATTATGTGTCCTTCCATATAGAAGGAACACAACCAAGAAATACCATTTAGAATTGGTAGTTTTCATAAAATCCCTTGGGCTGTTGGGATTTTTAAATGTTGGTTCTTTCGGGGAAACACGACACTAATGAAATTAGTGGTGTATGAAACCACTGATAAACAATATTGTATTAGGATAATCATTGATGATAAATTTTGAAGGATCAAATAATTTCATCAAGTGGTATGGTAATGGTGATCAGTTAGAATGATGATGTGTAGGTAGGTGAAGCCATGCTACATTCATGAAAGTCAAAAATTGGTGGTTTAAACTCTCTTCTTTCCAATAATTGGTTATGATTGAATGGGATCTATTCAAATACTATTACTGTATTGTGTATAGCGATGAAAAAGTCCCCTTTCTAGATTTCATCCTTAATGCACTCTGAGAGAGTTAGTATTATAAGGCAATATTTTTTTAAATATATTGAGATTATTTAGTGGTTCTCATTCAGTGCATCATGATGGATTAAGAGTTTTATTTCTGTACTGATCATTGAAAGGTAAACTGAGGTTCGGTTTAAGATTCAATGAATGTTTTTTTCTGAAATGAAAAGTTCCTTGTAGAATCGCAGTGTTGTTTTGTATTGAATACACTGGTTGTCTAAGCCATTCGTTATTGTAAATAGTCATCTGATGATGGATTGAATCTGGGTTCTTCATGTTTACTTTCTACTATCGGTGATAGACCATTCTCTAGAATGTTGTTAGGTGGAGAGGAGTTTTTAGATTTCAGATGATGCTTTTCATGAAAATAAAACATGACATGGGTTTTTAGGATGATGGGAATTCCACTAAATGATCATTTTTAAATCATACAATGGGAATCGTTAAAATTCTTATGGGAGTGTTTGATTGAAAATTAAAATGGTAGTAGAGTCATGATTTTTAATTGGACCTCTTAATGGTTAAAGCCTTAGGTAGGAAGTACCATGGGCTAGATTTTTAATTAGAGGAAATTGTAATCATGTCACTTGACAAACGGACTATGGTATTATTCGTCTTAGTGTTTCGATTGGAGAACATGCATTGGATCTATATTGAAAGGGAATAAGTGTTGCATTATTAAATGGATTCATAAGGGTGGGTAGGGCATTTGGAAAACAATGCAACCATTGGAACAATGATTCATGACCCATTTAGGTTGGATGATGTGTTTTTTGTTCTCGAAGGCTTCCCAAGGATGACATGTTCTATGGTGAGGAGTTTGTACTGATCCACGTTTTTAACCAGATGATAAAATAAAGGAAAATGAAATTTGTTGTTTACTGGATGAGATGTTGCTTCAGATTTGACTTCTAAATGTTGGAACCCTTCTATTTAATATTTTTAGACTTAGCTAAAGGTCCATTAATTTATGCAAGTGGATTTAGGTTTTTGGCATCATTTGACCCAGAATACCAACTTTTAAAAGACAAACAAAGGTCCCACGGTTTGTCTGAAACCATGAGAGCCATGATAGAAAACAATTTAGACTTGTGCAGGTGAGTTATATTCATTTATCCTGGGCCAATAAATGTTTTCCAAACCGTTTTCCAGACACACAAGGATTTCTAAAATGCATGCGAAGCCCTCAGTGAGTATTTTTCTAACAGTAGCCTCACACTGTTCACCGCACGGTTTGCACACGGTTCGGAAAACCGTGTGGAGTACCTAGTTTTAAAAATTGAATTATATTAAATTAAATAAAAATAAAAAATATATAAAAACCCTTCAATATTCCCTCTCAAATGTGAAACACCAATATGTGGTATGTGGTTCCATATTCGATGTGCGACCCCCCTCTCCACCATTCCTATCCTCCATCGATCAAAACGGGACTTCCACTTGTTATTGGTCCCATTCTTCAAGGTATGTCTCTATACACCCTCCAATTCAATTTATATCCAATGTATGGCCTCCCTAATTCATTATTTTGGTTTTTTCGAACCCTAGGTTAGGTTTTAGCTGGATATTTATTTATCCTTATTTTTTTGGGCATCCAATGGATTCCTCAGGTATTATTTATGTGTGTTCTGGAAACTGCCACTAAAGGCGAGGCGGTTCATGGTGTCTTGGTTCACATCCAAAGATTTAGGGTAAGGTTTTCCTTCCATTTTGTTTTTTATCACTTATTTTATTAGGGTTTTGGGGTTTTTTTACTTCATTTTGATTAATCATTAGGGAATCTGGCTGTGTCCTATGGTTTCAGGCCACCACCGCTATTCGAGATCATTGGACCCTACCGTTTTTTGAGTCACCGAGTCTATGAATAATTTTCAGAATATGCATAGGTAAGTGTATATACATATATATGTGGGTTTTCATATTATTATTATATCCATCCATATAAATTAATATAAATTTATACGGATAATTTTGCATGTGTTTATATAAGAAAATACATTAGTAGGTGAGTGGAGACTAGTATTTGCATATAAGTATACATATAAGGATCCCCTTACACATGTTAATGGAGATATAATTGTTTCCACATGTAATAGGTTTCTTTATATGTATATGAAGGTGAATATTCTTAGTGGGGGTAGTAGAAGATTCTTGTTAGAAGGCTCCAATAGATAGAATGTTTGGTTTGGTTCTACCTTTATGCAAGATCCCTTTAATTTAACTTATTACATAAGAAAGTTTTAATTTTTTTATTACATGTCTTAAAATATTTATTAGTGATGTATTAGTATCATAGTTTATTTCTAAAATTATTCCTTTGATAGAGTTAATGATGTTCTTAATGGTGATAAATGATTTTTTTGTCAAAAAATTCATTATTTTATAATATAACCCCTCCAATGGAGGAGCGCTGCCTTCAAGCTATGAATGTTCTGAGTAGATTTTTATTCTTTATTGTCTTAATCGTTTCTATCATATTTAGTGGAATTAAATGGAAAAAATATATGAAATTGTTATAATGAATTATACCAAAATGTAGTCACTTTTAAGGGTAGTATACATAGTCACTTCTACTAACACCATTACGTTAAACCAATTTTCCATGTGTAGGAAGATTTGGTGAATTGACCATGAATAGAATGGTTTGTACAAAACGGAATTCCTTGAATAAATGGCTTAGTCTTAATGAAATACTTTCCTTGTGTTAAATGGTTTAAATTGAATGGAATCTTTGAAAAGTAATGGTATGTGGCTATTGAAATGAATAAGAGGTATTTCCTTACACATTATACTATAAATTTGAAAATGGTTTTTATGGGATGATATGAATGTAATGTATGGGAATTAATTAACCAAGGCATGCATCATAAATTTTTTTATAGCTATTTTCTATATTATTTTTCATAAATTTAGGGACATTAGGTATTCTTAACCAATTCCTTATTATTATATATGTATGAGTGGGATGCATGATTACCCACACCAGTTATAATAACTATATGTATTGGTGGGGGGCATTCTAACCCCATGGAAGCTATAATATCTATATTTATGGGTGGGATTCCTACTTACCCCATGCTAGTTATAATCTCTATATGTATGGGTGGGAGACAGTTTTACCCCATGCCAGTTATCTTCTATTTATGGACGATAGATTTTCTTACCCTATGCAAGTACTATATAAATGTTTATGGGTGGGGGAATTCTTACCCCATGATAGATATAATCTCTATAAAAATGTATGGACTAGATGATTTCTTACCCAATACTAGGTAATAGTTATATATATATGGTGACATGATTAGACTATAATTCTGGAAATGAACCAATGTTGGTAGAATCGTCAGGTGTCCCATGGGAACCAGGACATGAGTTATTTATTTATACGTTTCTAGTTACTAAATTCTCCACACCTAGACATTGTTTTATTTACATTCCACTAAATTGGGAATGACATTTTGGATTTAGGCCAAGTGATATTTACATCTCATGTCCTTTTTGGGTACCCTTGGTACCCGACTATCCCATTCTATTTGAAGGATCTGGGTTTCTTGTGATGTGTTACTAATACATGGCAGGATGGAGCAAAGGACTGAGCTGATGTCAGGATGATTGTTGAGATCTTCTTAGGTTTTTTTCTTTGTTTTCTTTATTTTTATTTTTTTTAAGGAATGTGGTATTGTTTCTTCTTTTAGATATGTATCATTACCGTGACATGCATTCATGCATTCCATAACCTCTAGTGGACATTATTATTTAATTGAAAATATAATTATTTTCCATCTCTTTTATATATTTATTTATTGGTTCTATTATTTTATTCTATTTATATATTTATATACCACTGTTAAATCTATGATAAGAGGATATAGTCTCCCCACTATCACCTCTTGAGACCATAGCTGCTAGCCGGTAGCCTCTGGCTTATAGAGAGATGCACATGATGCCTTTTGACCCAGTAGTCCAGCTATGGATTCGATTGAAAACATGGCTGAGACATTACCAAAATTAATTAGGTGAAACAGTTTTCTGGAGAAATTTCTATATGAAGGATGGTTTCGCATATAGAATAAAGGGAAGGAAAATCCCTTGGAATATTGGTCCATTTGATATAATTTATTGAGTTGGGATTTCATTATATCACGTGGAAGTCCCCCAATCCTCTCAAATGTTCCTGATTTATTCCATGTACCTCTCCCACAAAAGTAAATACCTGATCAATTACACAAAATAAATTAATAATTTATACAAATACATCATGATATTTCCTTTTCAGTCTAAACATTAGAATTCTCAGATAAGAGAGATAATGATCTAGGGAATCATACCACTCACATGGTTAATGTTCATTAGAATAATTAATAATATAAGGAAGCTACATGAGAACTAGAGGATGTTATGAAGTAGAGGTATTCTCATTTGTTCGTATCCGAGATATAAAATTTAAATTTTGAAATTCATTTTAAGGGGGTAAAATATAATACCCTTATATATTATATGTATTTACATTGAAAAATTATATTAATTATTCAATATATTTCCTTACACAATACCCCACATCAATATAAACCACGATATAGTAAACCATTACAAACAATCCAGTAAGTTGGAATATATGAATATTTACAACAAAATTTTGAAAATTATGTTAATGATTTTAAATAATTAATATTTATTTGTTAATTTATAATAAATGAGAACACAATTTTAAGTAATGTCATTTTATACAACAATAATATTTTATATAAAAAATATTTTCTCTATGATTTTTTCAAGTTATCACTATAAATAATTTCATGATTTTTTTTGAAATTAATATCTTTTCAAAAGTATGAATATCTATATTATGTTAGGGTGAATTTTTTTTTGATTTGGATACAAAAATTATTATTAATGAAAAGTATAAAATTTATTTTTTATAAAAATTAACATTTAATATTAGAAAAATGTCCTATGTTTTTATATTATATAATTTATATAGTATCGTAAAATTATTTTATCATTTTAAAAAGGTAAGTAATGGAATTAAATATCATTTTCTACTTAAAATAGATATTTTAAAACATGGTTTTTGTTAATGTTTATGAGTTTAATTGTAATTAAATTACACAACTTGTAGAAATTAAATTTGGTTAAATTTATACTATATTTTTAATTAGGAAAAATATTTTAATTTAAAAAAGTTAAAATTAATTTTTTGTCACTGTGAATAGTTAAAACATTAAAATTATGTTACACCATTTATGATTAAAAAGAATTTATTGGGAAGGGGGTCAAATCATGAGCGAAGGATATGTTTTCTACATAAATTGATAATATTATTATCCATTTATGGTATTTAATGTTGATCATATCATACCTTTCAATCATTGACCATTTGGAGCCTCATACCAAAGAAAGGGGCCTTAAATCCTTAGAATCTTTTTGGAAATTCCATGTGTGTCTCTCCCATAACTTATAAAATGGTACCTATTCTCATCCATTATTATCACCATATAGGGATTATAGATTACAAAATACCTACAGAAATTCCTTAATATAATCCTTCCTTTCAACCCACATAATATGGTATTCTTCTAAGGCTGGTACTTCAAGGCTTAAGGCGTAATCCATAGGACGTCTCTCAAAGAAGTGGCATTGATATTTATCAAGAACATTAAATTTTATTTATTATTCATCATCCTATAAACATATTGTATCCATAGAAACATGATGAATCTAGTATCATAAATATCATATGTTTTTATTTTCTTCATGGAACTACCATTTACCACCTATTCTCAATCCAATGAGTGATGAAAGTGTTTCTCATGTGTACCTGTGGACTACCACCTCTACATAGTGATATGATTTATTTTCCATCAATATCATTTATTATTATTAATTATGATAGATTTAATGTTAATATATGAATTTTACTTCAAAATAACAATTAATTAATGATAAATTTATATTTATATTTCTTTTATTCCATTAATGAAAAAACGTAAATGCAATCTTCTGTACATACAGACTATCGTATCCACAATGTGATTTCATTAATTATTAATCATAGATTTATATAAATTTGGATAAATATATATAATTTAAAAATATGATATTTATATCATTATTAATATTATTGAGATTAAAGTAAAATGATTACGTTTCAAATACCATAACTGTCGAACAAAGACCTACAAGAAAAATGAACTAGTTACACTAAAAATTATAATGGTAATGAAGGGTTGTTAATGAATGGGTGATAAGATTTTATAATTACTTAATTTGTGATATTATTGTAATTATTATGGTTATGTTATATAATTTCAGTAAATATAAATTTATTATACTATAGGTTAGAGAACTTTCTAATCAATATGCACATTAGGTAAGGGTTTTATATGACTATCTAATTTCTATCGTATTTATTGATGATTTTTTTAAATGATGAAATTATATGAGATCTATATACCAATGTATTTTTATTTTCTTGTCCTTGATCTTTTTTCATAATTCAGTTTTACATTAATTTTCATTTAATTAAGTATTCAAGTGTCCAAAAGAATGTTTTTAAGGAAAATAGACCTTGTTTTTCCATAAAATTAGTAATCATTTGTTCATTGTCCATATTTTTCATTAATTGCTTTAAAAAATATTTTTTAAGGAAGCTTATTTTTATATTCAAAACATTGTACAATATAAATTTTATAAAAAATTGAAAAGTAATTCTTTCGAAATACACCACATGAACATATTCCACAACTATCTTGAATAATCTTATGAATGAAGATTAATTTTTGTGATTAAAATTTTCTTTAAAATGAAAATGTTTGACTTTTGTTTTTAAAAATTTATTGATTATAATAAATTCATTT
This sequence comes from Viscum album, assembly GCA_963277665.1. NCBI lineage: Eukaryota > Viridiplantae > Streptophyta > Magnoliopsida > Santalales > Viscaceae > Viscum > Viscum album. Next base: position 88,166,408 of record OY728167.1, on the reverse strand, counting down.
TAAATATAAATTGTTTTTTCCTAATTAGTGTTCATAGAAACCATTTAGAGTTATTCTAAATCTATAACAACATCCATTTATTCTTCTAATGATTTAATATAAGTGTGATCCAATGTTACCATATTTAATATTTATTTGTAATGGTTTATGATTATGATGATGAAATTTTCATGAAACTTGTATCCTTTCCATTGGTTATCACTTGATGATATAATGGTGTTTTTATTATCTAATGTCAGACATATGTATGGTTTTCATTATGTAATGGGTGAACTTGAAATTTTATTTCTATACAATTCATTAGGTAATGAAATATATCATATGACATTTTATGGACTATAATGGGGTGCAAGACGAGTTTAATAAGAGGCTTCATCCAATAAGATTTTATTTGGAGTGAACATTGACATTAGAAATGATAGAATGGGGAGTGAATCCAATCCAATAATACAGTAATATAAATGAGACATTACTAAGTAATTGGTTTTATATTATTATGTGTTAGAAAAAAAACTTATTAGTTATGCTTACGATATGAAATCACAACTCTTGATTGACTATTTATTATTTCTTATTCTTATTACTTATGTTTATATATTGATAAAACTATATTCCATGTCTCGTGATTATGAAATATCAATTGATTGGAATGATTTCTAATGTTTTTCTAATGTTTCCATACTCATATTGTTATATTAATATAATTTATGATCATTATTAAATATATATTATGTTTTCCCTTACTGAGAATTTGTGCTCAACCTTTCTTATAATTCATATCCTTGTGTTATGGTAAAATGTTTCATGTATGGGATTTAATAGAAATTTTCTTGTTATGAAGAACTAAATGTGAAATATTATAGATATTTTATGTATTAGTTTTTCACATATTCATGTATCCCAAATAAAATTAATTCTCTACTATCTATAAACATATGTTGTAGTGAAATATACTGAGTATTCATCTTAAACCATTAAATATTTATCTATGAAATTTTTTGTTTGTTATTGATAATCCTTCAGTTTTCATTCATGATTTGGAAAGTGACACTAAAATGGAATATATATAATTCATGATGTAATTAATTTGCATTTCAATATATGTTAATTAAGTTGGTTACATCTATTTATATCTCCCAATTCTGTAGCAATGTATATATGGAAATATTTTTATAACAGTGATATTTTAATTTATCACATTAAATATTCATATGCTTAATGATATTATTAAATCCATATAATCCCAATAACAATATATATAATTGTATCATTAAATTAATGTATATAACCTTCCAAACTTCATCAAAATCAATAATCTCTTTCTCACATTTTAATTCCCTTAATTTTTATCATAATTCTAACATTCTTTTTCATTTTATAATTATTATTTTTTAGTATTTTCCTTAAGGAATATAAAATTGGTGAATAATTTAATAACTTTTTTTTAATTAATTAAGGTTTTATTTCATTTTAATTTTTCTAATTATAATTCATTTATCCATCTTGTAGTGTATTTCACACATCATTGAAATTTTATTTCCTATTGAAATAATGTAATGTTCATTTTAGTCTATTGTTCTATGTACGAATAGTTATCAATGATTTAAAGATATATTTTTCATTATATATTTATAATGATACATTCTACCCCCATTAATATAATTTTACACTGAAAATATAGTAACTTAGATGAAAAAAATGAGGGTACTTTTATTTTCTTACTTATTTGGGTTCGCATATAGCTTTCTAAAATATATGATTTTTATATTGAACAATGACATGGTCGGATGTATTTTTTCACAGTACATTATCTCTATGATGCAATATCTCCACTGTTGGTTCCTATTAAGAGATACCATGTTCTAATTTCCGAAATTTTTTGTTTATTATAATTTGTGGATCTGGTATGTACTTCCATAAATGGGATACATGGAACACATGAGGGAATTGTGAGAGGATTAGAATGAGAAATAACTGAAATGATATAGTCCCTACAAGGAAAATAATATGGAAGAGAATAATTTATTTATGTCATATCAATCCAATATTCCCAAATCTAAGGAACCTCTTCCAATGAGATATTTGAAGGAATAGCTTTTCACTAAAATCAAACACTATATTCTATAAATTATTATCTGTATATCTCTTTTATTGACATTGCAGTTCTTTTATATGTTTGATAATGGTTTCAAACATCTAAATCCTTTCTTGAATAAGATTTTTTCCTTATTTATTTCTCTCCCCAATATTATGTGAACATGGTGTAGTTATGCATCTCTTCCCATATAGAACCTTATATGGATCCATTTGGATACTAGACTAAAAACTCGAAATATATTAAAACTCCACCAAAATAATATAGTAATCCTAACATCCTTTGAAATTCATCGATCCATATCTAATAATATCTGAAAACGTATGAATGTTTCTTCGATATTGACCATCATTTTAATGATTATTATATGTGATCATGATAATATATTTATCTACTAATTTTTCAATACTTATATATAGAATTATATTTACAACCCTAAAACTATAACATATATTGTTGACAGTGGTACTCCATATTTCTTTATAACATCAATCATATTGTACCTGGCTGGTTTATGGAGTGAGAAATCCTCTTTAATAAAAATGAACATTGTTGAATTTTTAAACTGATCAACCACTACATATATTTATTTTTTTTCCTTTTATAAGACTTCATAATATTGATAATAAAATCTATATTGTTGTTTTATGGAGTTATTTTTTTCCTTGTATGAATTTGATATATTTCCCATCATAATTACACAACAAGGCGGTGAGACAAGATGTGATTCTTAGGCCAAGTGTGCCAAAAATTAATTTTATAAAAATAGTAAATATAATTTATATTTCTAGTGTGTTTTTAATTAAATAAAATGTGATAAATCATAGAAAATATATCATAATATAGATATGATACCATGGTTGGGTCCATAACATGATGAATTCCCAAGGACTAACATAATATTAGTATGCATATGATGTTAGGACCCCTCACTAATTTGTGGTGAATTTAATTGAATTAATTAATTTATTGAATGATTAATTACCTTTGGACATAATTAAATGTTTATAAAGTGATCATTGGGGAAAATTGGTCATGGTTGGCACATAAATATCTCATCCACTGAGGAGAGATCCTCCCCATCATGATTGGTTATAATCAACAGACCTCTAGATCAAGGCAGGTTGAAGTGAAATGAGGGTAATAGATCCACTACAATTCATCGGTGATCACGTTCATCGACAATGATAGATCCAAACAAGAGGTAGGTCTCTCCTTTTGGTGTTTTCATACACATAGATTAAAATAACTGAGAAGATTCGTCCTTGTTCATTAATTTTCTCCTTTTAAAACCTTTCATGAACCCAAAAATGAAGATTTAAAAATATTTCTTCGGTTTATAAACCCCTGGAGAATTTTATTGTTCACTGGCCCGGAACTCTTATCCAAATATTTCATAAACCCATGTTCTTTTTCTTTTTCTCCCCTTCTTTCTTTAGTTTCATCACTGATGGAACCCCATGGTTCCCAGTTCGATAGTTGTCTCCCGACCCGAGATCGATCATGTGCTTAGATCTGAGGGGGCTCAACAGAATGATGATGACTTGCAAGTGAAGCATGGAACTGGCTTCTTCATGATTCAAGGTTGCATGATATACCCATTTGAGTTTAGGAACATGGATGACGAATGATTGGTGATGTGTGGAACGCATGACTAAACCCTTCTTGACTAACATATCCAATTCATTGTATGAAGCAGACTAGATTAAAATTCCACTCCTATATCCATATCATTCAGGTAGAAACTATGTTAAATCCATGGTAGTCAAATATGATTCTAATCATGGATAATGATTGGGAAAAATCTGGAAATTCTGGGAAAATCACGAATACACACCCTTTATTATAAAGAATATATGGCGTGTATCCATTTATAGTGGCAGTGATCGGGGTTCTGAACCCATAAGGATGGCAGGATGTGTACCTCTTTGAAACTCCATGTTCCACCTTTCTGTTTGAGTGATACATATGTTGGGTTGTAGGGCTAGGCACACGTCATGTGCCGATTACACTAACACAGGTTGACCACACAGGAAAAATCTCATGTGGACTGTCACACCATATGCCAGAGTACATAGACAAAAGGTCAGAGTACACAGATACGACTAGTAGACACAACACAGTCCCTAAATAGGTGGGAACACCATGTATCCAACCTGAATAGCATCCACCTCTTCACAGATGTGACCCGTGAACTGACCAGAGACATGGCCCATAAGTGAAGAGGGACCACATGGCATGTGGGTCCCCACACATACTATAGAAAATATTATCTATTCTAATTGACCTTCAAATGTCTGTATCTCCATTTTTTTAAAACATATTTTGTACTACGAGATTCCAATCCCACAATTTATTCTATAAACTATGTTATGGTTTGCTTGAAAGTAGTTTTCAAGATATGATATGAAATTTTATAGGTTTGGAATGTACTATGGTGTCACCTAATTATGGCATCAAGCATACAGAATCACAAGAGTAGTATTTGGAATACCCTCCTACATGGATGGGAAATGGAATTCCCCAATGACTTTTCCATGTTACCCTCTAGTAGGGTTGGGCAGCGCAATTCCTCGATGTTCATAGCTTACCCTTTATTTTGGTTGGGCAGTGGTGTTCCCTGATGAAATCTCGTATGTGTATCCCTCCAGTATGATTGGTTTGTGGATTTTCCCTAACGACTCACCGAGATTACCCTCCAGTAAGACTGGGTAGGGGAATTCCCCATTGTCCTTCTTGATTGGTACCCTCTAGTAGGACTGGGAAGTGGAATTCCTTATTGATTTCCAATGTAGGAACTTCCTGTCATACCAGGGCATGAGATACTTTATTAAAACTAGTTCCCCCTCGACTGTGTTTCATTAGGATGAGATGTAGTTTGATGCAACTTTGGACCCATGAGAATGTGGAACATTTTCCCCACAATGATGCCTTCATGTGACATGACCTAAAGCCTTATGGAAGAGTCAATGTCCCCCAAAGTGTATATTATTATGGTTCGTTTATTGATTCCCTTAGAGTTGTGTGTTTTGGGATGATTCATGAGAAGATGGTCATTGTTGATTTACCTTCCTTTTCAATTGTTAGCAACTCATCTTCTTGGGATGATAAGTGAGCTACAGATCCCGTTACACTCTCGTTTGGGCATATTTGACTTAGAATATATGTATAAATATATTTCAATTTTTCAGTACCCACTCCTTGAGTTTTGGTTACTCTTATTCCTGGAGAGGAAAATATGTGTTAGGTTATCCATGTTCCTACCATGTCAAGATTCTCATGGTTGGACTAGTATACTCTCTTACTAAAGGAAACTAAGTGTCGAGGAGAAGTTCAACTTCTCAAGATGTCAACATCATTGTGTTTGGATTAGTTTAACTTCACTCTCTTGTTTTGTAGTGATGTACTCTATAACCATACCATGTTCTATATAATAAATTCTTTTTCAGTTGAATCTCTTACTGATCCACCCATCACCCTTTGTAGGATGTTCTATTGAGTATGTATATCCTCACCACTATATGGGAATTTTCCAACACCCGTTGTGTCTTTTTTATACTGTGGGAAGGTCGATTGGGACTTCAGAGGAGATTAGGGATATGGGGTACATATACCACATGTTGTGCTCATATTTTGGGATATAGGATTCAGGATCTCTCAAATCATTACTCATTTTCCAATTTTTTAGTTTGGAAAAAACTTCTTGTTGGGCATATATTTTTCCCTTTTCCTTTTAGTTTACACTATCATAGTTCGTATTGTTTATTGTTCCATGAATATTTGGATCATTGATAGCATTGTTGAATATTTTATTTCATTCTCTATAACCTTTTATGGAGATATCTACATGTGTGCATTAAGATACATATGAAAAGGCCTCCATGAGTTTTTTGTTTGACATTAAAACTTCTCGACACCCCCTAGCCTATGGAAGAAGGCTTGGGGTAGTTATGGATCAATCCTAGGATTAGATCAGGTTGAGAAAAATTGGTATTAGATAAGTTTATTCTTTGTGATATTATTCATATGAATCCACCTAAAAGGGTTGGTGTGGTTTAGGTAATTATATTAAAAGTGTCTCACATGTGACTCTAATACCCGGAAGTCCAGTGAAGCTGAGGTTGCTAGAATATCCATTCTCCAGGCTCATGACTACCTTCTTGTCTACATGGGACGTCATTATATTTTTAACAGGGATCAATGGCACATGCATAATATAGTATTGGGACATTGAATTTCCTTCACGAATTAATTCCTCATTGTTGTTATGATATATATATATATATATATATATATATATTCTAATCTAACCATGGAACTACATGATAACATTTAAGGTTCCTCCTTGATGATAACCAACCATTATAATATTTTTAGTTCATGAAGACGAACATATGAGATACGAGACTTTGTTCAAGGTCCATCCTACAATCCACTTCCACAAGGTGAGTAGGTAGTAGCACATCCAACTACTGGGAATTCTATTGACCCAGTAGTGTAGGATGAGGACATGCGTAGGATGAGCGCAATCAATGTGTTCCGGTGTTAGAGACCACTATGGTTCCATTGAGATCCGTATAACTAGGTGGCAGAGGAATGTTAATATTAGGTAGTCTATATGATAATAAATTTTAGAAGACTAATGGACTAGATGGAGGTTCTGTATCCAATCGTTTCTATAGAGAAGTTGCGTGTTAGTGGAGCCCGATTTCCCAGATGCACGATGAGTCAACACTTTAAAGACCAAAAAAAATCAAGGAATTTTTTTTTCTTAATTTTCTTTGGAATTTTTCGAGAACGCAGTTTCTGACGGCACCTGATTCCGAGGCCCGGTGTGCTCGGAATCATTTTCCGAAGTTTGGCTCGGGTACGTTTAGTGAATGGACGAGCGGGTTTTTCTATCTTTTAAACTGGTGCTCAGAATCGAATTCTGAGGGCACCGATGGAATCACAGCGCCGTTATTTTCTTAGAAACGCCTCTTACGGAGTTGCGTTTTCTTGGGAGTGGTTTTTAATTTTTGGGATTATAGTTACGAAATAAAATAAATTGTACGACAAACATTATTTTATTTCACTTAAGCCACTTGAAAGACACTTAAAGCTGCTTAAGCTGAGTTGTTGCGGATAGGGTGCTATCCAAAAATATCCTACCCCTTTGTAGGATATCTGTGGGGTGGGGCCCGCACGAGCCCCACCATTTCTTTTCCGCTAAGTAATGCACCCGCGAAAACCCATCATTATGAAAGTCAACTGACGCGTTTTCTTAAATTCTTAACACACCAATGAATTAGGTGGTTTTCTTCATTGAATTAATTATATAAATTAATTTATTCGTTTCATAACCTGTTTGAAATCCGTTGGCGTAATAATAAAATAAAACCAACACACGACTTCGGGAAAAATGCTCGTTGAGAGGTTTTGACAAGTTTTGTGCCTTCATCCTCATTCGCAAAGAACACGAAGAACGCTGTCACCCTCGGAGATTGACGACGCTTCATTTGAGAAGTTCTTCCCCGCCCCGATCTCTGATCACCAACTGCTTGAGGTAAGAGATTTCGGGTTTCTTTTAAAACTTCTTTGTGGTTTTTAACAACACAAGGATTTAATTATTTATAATTAAATCTGTTGTTTCTTGGTCCTCGGAGTACGTCAACGCAACGCTGGATACCGCGACGACGCGACGATCCCCTCCATCCTCGACGATCAAACCCGCGAAGAACCCACGTGCGACGGCTTGACAAGGTAGTGGTTTTATTGAATGGTTTATACTCCGTGGATATTTCCATTCAAAATGAAGAACCCGGTTCATAAGAACAATTTTAATTCATTAAAATTGTTTTGGTTATGTTTTCTATGTGTTGATTAATCCTCCTAACTGTTATCGCCTAACGTAGAGGGTGCAGGCCAAACGAACACTGCCCGACAACCCTATGCAGTTCTTCGTTGTTGTGCAGATTTGGTGGGCAACCACAAAACATGCCGCAGGGACAATACGTTGTTTCCTCAGTGAAGAATGGGACCCGGGAGGAGTTTTGGCGTAGACGGGAAGGAAAACGGACCACCGGAACAACTCTGGAGGCCCGTGGAAGCCACCGGCGGCGCCGGCGGCCGGAGGCGGTGGCGCCCCGGCACGCCGCCGGACAGGGCCACCGCGGCTGAAGCCACGGCGGCTGTGGCCAGCGGACCCGCGACCGTGCGGGTCCGGCTCAAACGCACGGTACGCGGCTTTTGCCGCGTCCGTTGATTCCATCACGGCCCCTCAAGTGCTGCGACCCTTCCATCTCGCGGGGGCAGCGCCCCGCGGCTGCCTCGCTCGGCCGCTCGGCCGAGCCGAGTCGGGCAGGCCCGACCAGTCGGGCCGCGCCCTGGCCGGACCGGGCAATGCCGAACGGGGTCCGACCCGGACCCGGGTCGGGTAGACCCGGTTCAGGCCGACTCAGGGGGGGTTAGGCCGGGTCGGTCCGGGCCCAGACCCCCTGTCTCCGGACGTTTTCGGTCTTTTGCTCATAACATGAGCTACGGGCCTCAGAACTACGCGCCGTTAGCGGAGATGCGATGCTTGGATCGAGACGGTCGTTTTGGTATATCGCACTCAAGGTTTCGGATTACTTTGAGTTCGGCCGGGATGGTTCGTACACGAAACCCACCGGGTCTCCGGAGCAGAAACACTCATATCTTGAGCTTCGAACGTCCGATCGGCGTGCCGTCAACTTCGTTGAATTCTTCTAAGTGAGACGGATCTTTTGGCATACTACGCCCGAGGTTTGGATGCAGGTGGAGTACGGTCAGGTTGGTTTTTCTTTAAAAACCAACCAGGCCCCTGGGACGAAAATGCCAGTATCTCTTAGACCGGGCGTCTGTTTGACGCGCCGTATGCGACATCGAGTTCCTATTGATGATACGGAACATTTGGATACATCAACTTTGGACTTTGTGTCAGTTGATGTATCAGCCTCTCGGCTCGTGGAGCGGACCCTCCCGAACGAGAATGCTATGTGCGGGAACCCAAGAGCTGGTTGTGACTGCTACTGTGACTGCGATGACGACTCTGCAGAGATCCTCAGTGGACTGCGACAACGACTGTGCAGAGATCCTCAGTGGACTGCAACGATGACTGTGTAGAGATCTTTAGTGGACTGCGACGACTACTGGACTCAGTGATCCTATGTGGATCAGTGCTACAGATCCTGTGTCGATCTGATCCTGTGTGGGTCAGCGCTCAGCGGTTCTGTGTGAGCCAGCGCCTACAGGTCTTGTGTGGGCCCGATCTTGTGTGGGTGTTTGCGAGGGTTAGTTACGTATTGATCATGTGTGGGTCCGATCCTGTGTAGGTCATTGCGGGGGTTAGTTACCTATCGATCCTTTGTGGGTCCGACGACATAGATGGATCAGTGATCATCTTTATCGTCAACCGAAGAAGTATACCTGTGTGAGCTAAATCTTGTGTTAATATCCCTTGTGGATTGTGTTGAACTATCCTGTGTGGATTTACTGTTTACTTTCCTTTTTGGATTGTGTTGAGCTATCCTATGTGGATTACTTTTTCTTTCTTGTGTGGACTGGGTTGTTCTTGGGCTCAGATGTTGGAGCCGAACGCGAATTGATGACTTAGGTATATATATGGGAATATACCTAAGCAGTGTCGGTTGTTACTTCGTGATTGTAACTTTCCTTCATGGATTTCGGGAGACCATCGGGGGTCTCGGGGTCCCTACTGAGTAGCTTATACTCACCCCTGCACGGGCTATGCAAGCACTTCGTTTTGTTGGTTTCAGATGACAGACAACGCTGATCGTGGTGGAGGCTTGCGGAGCAGGACGATACCTGGAGGTGGACCACTGGGCGAGATGAACTCGGAGCGGTCAGGTGGACCCAAGGAGCAGTGGAGGCTATCTGTACCCACCCTTCAGGTGGGACTTCCAGAGGACGGCTCGACACTGCGGATTTTCCTTTCAGTTGCTGATTTTCCCTTCAGTTGTACTTTACAGTTGGGCTTGTATTTCCGGCCCCTTTTACTTTCAGCACAGCTTGTTACAGTTTTTACTTAGTGTTTACTCTTTCCTCTTTCTTACTCTGTGGTGGTTGTTTACTTTACAAAGGCAATGCCTTCCCTATTTATCAGAATTTACATCATGGTGCTAGTCGCCCGCCCCTGGCCTATGGAAGGCGGGCTTGGGGTAGTCATGGCACGGGCCCCGAGGAAGGGTCGTGACAAATTGGTATCAGAGGAGTTCGGTTCTACCATAGACTCTGATCTTTCTTCTATGTGAAGAAATAGTGTTTAGCGTATTGGGTGTGGTTATCAGACCAGGGAGTCCAGTGTTGGTGCGGCGGCCGACGTATCCGTACACCATGACCCTGACTTCTGATTTCTGACTTAATGCACGAAAACAATGATTGCATGGGTGTTTTCACGTTTTCTTCATGATTACTTTGTATCAGCTCACCATGTATACTGTTCTGACTGTGGCACACTTGTTTCCTTTTCAGGATGGCCCCACGACAGCAGCCATCTAGGGTTCCGAGAGTAGAGCGCGACGATAGCCCGCCTAGCGACGAGGCCTCGGTACAGGGCCCTTTGGCGGCAGAGGCACCGGCGGTACCTCTACCCGCCGAGCTACCGATGCTCCCCGCCACGACCGCTGACGGTGCAGGTCACCTCGGAGCTCTGCATGAGTTCCAGCGCCAGCGACAACCGAGGTTTCGTGGGGAGACAGACCCCCAGGCAGCCGAGGACTAGCTGGAGGCGGTCGTATGAGTTTTCAGGCTAGTGAGGACACCAGCAGACCTCATGGTGATCCTCGCGGTGAGCCTACTGCACGCAGCAGTGGGCCGATGGTGGAGCCTGATGATCTAGGTGCACGATGAGGCATCTCTTCTCTGGATGGACTTCGAGAGCCTCTTCTGCTCAGAGTTCGTCACGGCCACCCTCCATGCGGTGTGCATCCAGGAGCTTCTTCAGCTGCAGCAGGGCAGCTTGACGGTCGCCCAGTATACGGAGAGGTTTAACGATATTTCTCGCTACTCGACAGATATGGTATGGGACCCATTCTTCCAGTTTCGGACCTTTGAGCAGGGATTGAGACACGAGATCAGGGCATCGCTGATCTCTCTCAGCATTCCGACTCAAGCAGGAGTGCTGGAGCGAGCCCTTCTGATCGAGAGCTTTCTTGCTGAGTATACTTCAGCAGCGAGACCTACCGCAGGGCGGAAGGTAGCGGAGTCTTCGGCAGCAGGTAGCCGACGGATGACTCATGGGTCCAGGAAGACAAGACCTTCCGGCAGACGACCTCAGGAAACTGGCTCAGCAGTGCGGGGCACACAGTGCGGAGCTAGTCTTTCGAGAGGTAGGCAGTGCTACGCATGCGGTGGGCAGGGCCACTTGGCTCGTGACTGCCTGACCCGCCTTGCCGAGGAGCAGCAGACAGTGGAGGGGCCACCCAGGCGGAGGCAGAGGGTCGACTGTGGCGGTCCGCAGGGAGGAGGCAGACGAGGTAGAGGAGCTGGCCGAGCAGCAGGTGGTGGGTGACGCTTTGAGGCTCTGCCACCACCACCACCAGGAGGTCCACCCCGACCACAGGAAGCTGGCGGGCAGAGACAGGCACAGCTCCAGGTAGCGGAGGCCTACGACCACGGCGCGCTTGAGATGATTCTAGGTAAGATCTATGTCTATTCCACCATTGCTTCAGTTCTTATAGACACAGGAGAGAGTCACTCTTTCATAGCCGTTGCCCTTGTTCGGAGCTCGGAGATTCCGACAGAGCCGTTGGCTCGATCCTTACGGCTAGAGACCCCTACGGGAGCAGACTCAACGATTACGCACTAGTGTCGGCAGTGTGAGCTTACTCTAGGCGGCGAGAGCTTCAGCTGGGATCTTCTGGTAGTGGCGTCGAGGTCTAACGACGTCATCTTGGGCATAGATTGGTTATCCACAGCCCATGCCCAGATTGACTGTATTAGGCGCAAGGTGCGATGTGTATGCACCGACGGGAGCAGGTTCATCTTCACCGGCGAGAAGGGTGCCTTAGAAGCACAGGATGGACTCACGTAGAGGAGAGGACAACCCATCACTCATCAGTTGGATAGCCTCATCCTAGGAGAAGTTGATGTGCGGAGTCCTAGTTTTCCTGCAGTGGTGGATCAGTACGCGGATGTTTTTCCCGATTACATTCCAGGGCTACCTCCTCGCAGAGAGGTAGACTTTTATATTGATTTTTACGCCAGGACAGCCCCAATATCCACTCCAGCAAATCGGATGGCCCCCGCTGAGCTTCGAGAACTACAGGTATAGTTAGAGGACTTGCAGGGCAAGGGTTTCATCCGACCCAGTGTTTCACCCTGGGCATCCCAGATTTTGTTCGCCAAGAAGGAGGATGGGAGCTTGCGACTTTGTGTCGACTATCGTCGCCTAAACCAGGGGACACTGAGGAAAAAGTATCCTCTACCGAGGATTGATGACCTCTTCGATTAGCACAAGGGAGCATGGTGGTTCTCAAAGATAAACCTCAGGTCAGGCTATCTTCAGCTCAGAGTTCGAGACGAGGACGTGCAGAAGAAGCCCTTCAGGTGTCGGTATGGCCACTATGAGTTCTTGGATATTCCTTTCAGCGCAACCAACTCTCCAGTAGTGTTCATGAGCCTCATGAATAGGATCTTCCATCCATACCTCGATCGATTTGTCCTGGCCTTCATCGACGACATTTTGGTATACTTGACGACTGAGGAGGAGCACTCCTACCACTTGCGGGTTGTACTAGACACACTCCGAGAGCACCAGCTTTATGGAAAGCTCTCGATGTGCCAGTTCTGGTTACGTGAGGTCCACTTCTTGGCGCACGTCATTTCTGAGGCGGGAGTTTCGGTGGATCCTGCGAAGATCGAGGCAGTGCTAGCTTGGGAGCCACCCAGGAGCGTGACAGAGGTGCGGAGTTTCTTCGGACTAGCTGGATACTATCGGAGATTTGTGTCGCACTTCTCCAGAGTTACGGTGCCACTCTCAACTTTTACGAAGAAGGGGAAACCCTTTGTGTGGTCAGAAAGATGTCAGCAGATCTTTCATGAGCTGAGACAAAGATTGAACAGCGCACCTATCCTATGGTTTCCTGAGGAGGGAGTTGGATACGTAGTCTATTGCGATGCATCAGGGACTGGAATCGAGTTTGTCTTGATGTAGGAGCGGGCCTTGATTGCCTATGGATCACGTCAGTTGAGGCTGCATGAGCAGAACTACGCCACACATGACCTGGTGTTTGCAGCAGTGGTCTTCGCACTGAAGACTTGGCGGCACTATCTGATGGGAGAGCGCTTTACAGTCTTTTCTGACCACCAGAGTCTCAGGTACATCTTCTCTCAGAAGGACCTGAACCTGAGACAGTGGCGATGGCTCGAGTTCCTCCAGGACTATGACTTTGAGATAGTCTATACTCCTGGAAAGGGGAACGTATTAGCCGATGCCCTTAGCAGGAGGATGGGCATTCAGCTACTTGAGGAGGCGATAGAGCAGCTAGCCGCCTTGCAGATATCCTTCTTGGACAAGGACGGAGCAGCCTTCCTTCAGTCTCTCACAGTCTCTCCTCCACTTCTACATCAGTTCAAAGAGGCACAGCATGGGAACGCTGACTGTGAGACATGGTGTGTACATATATCCTCGGGACAGGTACCTGATAAATTCTCCCTTGGAGCAGAGCACGACGTCCTTTTCAGAGGATGTACCATGGTACCGGATGCTTTACGGGAGGAGGTGCTGAGAGAGTTTCACACATTTCCTTTGGCGGTACATTTTGGAGTGGCGAAGATGTACCAGGACCTCAGATGACAGCACTGGTGGCCGAGCATGAAGAAGGTTGTGTAAGAGTTCGTTTCTCGATGCCTCACCTGCCAGTAGGTGAAGGCAGAGCATCGGGTACCAGCAGGATTGTTACAGCCCTTGGAGGTCCCGGAGTGGAAGTGGGACGAGATATCTATGGACTCCGTGACTGGACTTACACGCACTTCCAGAGGTCATGACTCCATTTGGGTGATTATTGACCGACTCACCAAGTCGGCACACTTCTTACCCATCAGAGAGCAGGGCTCAGTGGAGAGCTTGGGGCGTCTCTACGTTCAGGAGATTGTATGGCTTCACGGAGTTCCATCATCTATCATCTCTGATCAAGACGCTCGCTTTACTTCCCGGCTTTGGAAGGGGTTGCAAGAGACGTTCGGAACGCAGCTATGTTCGAGAACCTCCTTTCACCCCCAGATGGATGGTCAGATGGAGAGGGCCATTCAGACTCTCGAGGACATGCTCCGCGCATGTGTCCTCGACTTTGGTCACAGCTGGGAGGACCACCTACCCTTGGTGGAGTTCGCGTACAACAACAGCTACCACTCCACCATCGGGATGGAACCATACGAGGCATTGTACGGCAGACCTTGCAGATCTCCTTTGTGCTGGACAGACCCTGGGGAGTCAGCACTTGTGGGACCAGAGATGGTCCGGGCCATGACAGAGAAGGTCCAGGTCATCCAGGAGCAGATGAGGACAGCTCAGAGCTGGCAGAAGTCTTATGCTGACAGGAAGCGGAGGCCACTGGTGTTCGAGGATGGCGACCACATCTTCTTGCGTGTCTCACCTCGACGTGGATTACGAAGATTTGGACGAGGCGGCAAGTTGTCTTCATGCTTCATCGGACCTTTCCAGGTCCTCAGCATGATTGGCGAGGTGTCTTATCACCTGGCTCTACCACCTCAGTTGCATCGGGTGCACGAAGCCTTCCACGTATCTCAGCTGAGGAGGTACGTGCACGACCCGATGCATATCATTGACTATGGGGAGATGGACGTTGATGATGGGGTGACTTTTGCGGAGGTCCCAGTGGAGATCAAGGATCGACAGGATCAGGTCCTACGTGGACGATCGATTCCTCTAGTGTGCATTAGATGGCAGCACGGGAACCTCCAGGAGAGCACTTGGTAGCGGGAGGCTTAGTTGCGTGCTCAGTACCCACATTTGTTTCCCTAGTTTATGATGTATCTTTACGGGGACGTAAAGCCCTGAGGTGGGAGTGATGTAAAGACCAGCAAAATTCAAGGAAATTTTTTTTCTTAATTTTCTTTGGAATTTTTCGAGAACGCAGTTTCTGACGGCACCTGATTCCGAGGCCCGGTGTGCCCGAAGTCATTTTCCGAAGTTTGGCTCAGGTACGTTCAGTGAACTGACAAGTGAGTTTTTCTATCTTTTAAACCGGTGCTTGAAATTGAATTCTGAGGGCACCGATGGAATCGCAGCGCTGGTATTTTCTTAGAAACGCCTCTTTCGGAGTTGCGTTTTCTCGGGTGTTGTTTTTAATTTTTGGGCATAAAGTTAAGAAATAAAATAAATTGTATGAAAAACATTATTTTATTTCACTTAAGCCACTTGAAAGCCACTTAAAGCTTCTTAAGATGAGTTGTTGCGGATATGGTGCTATACAAAAATTTCCTACCCCTTGGTAGGATATTTGTGGGGTGGGGCCCGCACGAGCCCCACCGTTTCTTTTTTGCTAAGTAACGCACCCGCGAAAACCCGTCATTATGAAAGTCAACTGACGCGTTTTCTTAAATTCTTAACGCACCAATTAATTGGGTGGTTTTCTTCATTGAATTAATTATATGAATTAATTTATTCTTTTCTTAACCTGTTTGAAATCCGTTGGCGTAATAATAAAATAAGACCAACGCACGACTTCTGAAAAAATGCTCGTTGAGAGGTTTTGTCAAGTTTTGTGCCTTCATCCTCCTTCGCAAAGAACGCGAAGAACGCGAAGAACGCGAAGAACGCTAAGAACGCCATCACCCTCGGAGATTGACGACGCTTCATCCGAGACGTTCTTCCCTGCCCCGATCTCCGATCACCAACTGCTTGAGGTAAGAGATTTAGGGTTTCTTTTAAAACTTCTTTGTGGTTTTTAACAACACACGGATTTAATTATTTATAATTAAATCTGTTTTTTCTTGGTCCTCGGAGTTCATCAATGCAACACCGGATACCGCGACGACGCGACGATCCCCTCCTTCTGCGACGATCAAACCCGCGAAAAACGCACGCGCGACGACATGACAAGTTAGGGGTTTAATTGAAATGTTTATACTCCGTGGATATTTCCGTTCAAAATGAGGAACCCGGTTCATAAGAACAATTTTAATTCATTAAAATTGTTTTGGTTATGTTTTCTATGTGTTGATTAATCCTCCCTACTGTTATCGCCTAACGCGGAGGGTGTGGGCCAAACGAACACGACCCGACAACCCTCCACGGTTCTTCGTTGTTGTGCGGATTTGGCAGGCGATGAAAAAACATGCCGCAAAGACGATCCATTGTTTCCGTAGTGAAGAACGGGACCCTGGAGGAGTTTCGGCACATACGGGAAGGAAAACGGACCACCGGAGCAACTCCGGTGGCCCACGGAAGCCACCGACGGCGCCGGCGGCCGAAGGCGACGACGCCCCGCCGTGCCGCCGAACAGGGCCGCCGCGGCTGAAGCCGCGGCGGAGGCGGCCAGCGGACCGGAGGCCGTGCGGGTCCGTCTCACACACATGGGGCGCAGCTTTTTCCGCGTCTGTTGATTCCAGTGCGGCCCATCAAGGGTCGCGACCCTTCCATCCCGTGGGGGCAGCGCCCCGCGGCTGCCTCGCTCGGCCGCTCGGCCGAGCCGATCTGGGCCAGCCCGACCGGCCGGGCCGCACCCTGGTCGGACCGGGCCGTGCCGAACCGGGTCCGACCCGGACCCGGGTTGGGTCGCCCCGATTCGGGCCGACCCAGGGGGGGTTGGGTCGGGCCGGGCCGGGCCCAGACCCCCCTGTCTCCGGACGTTTTCGGTCTTTCGCTCATAACATGAGCTACGGGCCTCCGAACGACGCTCCGTCAGCGGCGATGCGATCCTTGGATTGAGATGGTCGTTTCGGTATATCATTCTCGAGGTTTTGTATTACTTTGAGTTCGGCTGGGATGGTTTGTACACAAAACCAACCGGGCCTTTGGAGCAGAAACGCTCATATCTTGAGCTTCAGATGTCTGATCGACGTGTCGTCGACTTCGTTGAATTCCTCTAAGTGAGAAGGATCTTTTGGCATACTCCGCCCGAGGTTTGGATGCAGGTGGAGTACGGTTGGGTTGTTTTTGCCTTAAAAACCAACCGGGCCCCTAAGACGAAAAGGCCAATATCTCTCAGACCAGGCATCCGTTTGACGCGCCGTCTGCGACGTTGAGTTCCTGTTGATGATACGGAACTTTTGGATACATCAACTTCGGACTTTGTGTCAGTTTATCTATCAGCCTCTCAGCTCATGGAGTGGACCCTCCCGAACGAGCGTGTTGTGTGCGGGAACCCTAGAGCTGGCTATGACTGCTACTGTGACTGCGACGACGACTGTGCAGAGATCCACAGTGGACTGCGGTGATGACTGTGCAGATATCCTCAATGGACTGCGACAACTACTGCACTCAGTGATCCTACGTGGATCAGTGCTACAGATCCTGTGTGGATATGATCCTATGTGGGTCAGGGCTCAATGGTTCTGTGTGAGCCAGCGCCTACAGGTCATGTGTGGGCCCGATCCTGTGTGGGTCTTTGCGGGGGTTAGTTACCTATTGACCCTATGTGGGACCGATCCTGTGTGGGTCATTGCAGGGGTTAGTTACCTATCGATCCTTTGTGGGTCTGCCGACTTAGATGGATCAGTGATCATTTTTATCGTCAACCGAAGAAGTATACCTGTGTGAGATGAATCATGTGTTACTCTCCTTTGTGGATTGTGTTGAACTATCCTGTGTGGATTTTCTGTTTACTTTCCTTTGTGGATTGTGTTGAGCTATCCTATGTGGATTACTTTTCCTTTCCTGTGTGGACTGGGTTGTGCTTGGGTTCAGATGTTGGAGCTGAACGGGAATTGATGACTTAGATATATGTATGGGCATATACCTAAGTAGTTTCGGTTGTAACTTTGTGATTCTAACATTCCTTCGTGGATTTCGGGAGACCTTCGGGTGTCAAGGGGTCCCTACTAAGTAGCTTATACTCACCCCTGCACGGGCTATGCCCGCACTTCGTGGTGTTGGTTGCAGACGACGGATAGCGCTGATCATGGTGGAGGCTTGCGGAGCAGGACGATACCTGGAGGTGGACCACTGGGCGAGACGTACTCGGAGCGATCAGGTGGACCCGAGGAGCAGTTGAGGCTATCTGTACCCACCCTTTAGGTGGGACTTCTAGAGGACGGCTCGACACTGCTGCTTTTCTTTTCAATTGCTGTTTTTCCCTTCAGTTGTACTTTACAGTTGGTCTTGTATTTCCGGCCCCTATTACTTTTAGCACATCTTATTACAGTTATTAATTAGTGTTTACTAATTCCGCTTGCTTAATCTGTGGTGGTTGTTTACTTTACAAAGGAAATGCCTTCCCTGTTTATCGGAATTTACACCGTGGTGCTAGTCGCCAGCCCCTGGCCTATGGAAGGCGGGCTTGGGGTAGTCACGGCACGGTCCCTGAGGATGGGTCATGACAGACACTCTCGTGGGTTGACATCCAGGTGTAGTTTCGTGAGGAGTGATACCCCTCCTACATATGCTCCATTTAGATTCAGGTGCCTTTATAACTTCATAAGGGAGTGATGATAGTGAAGGAGTATGCAACTAGGTTGGCAGACCTTACATGATACTGTCCTCACATGATATGTGATGTCTACTTATGACTATGGAAGTTTGACTAGTGACTCTGAAAAGAGATTCAAGGAAACATAGAACCCTTGTTAATCCCCACCTATGATGGGGTGTTGACATGGGACCATGTGATAGAGAGTTTTATATCAGAAGGATTCCAAATAGCTGGAGCTAGTAGTGGATGATATAGATCTTAATCATCTATAATAGTAGGAAGGTTCCATAGATAATGGAATAAAGAGCCTTCTAGGGTAAGGCTTAGGGATGTGGTCATATTGTGATGGGGAAGTGAAGAGTACGAAGGAATCTCTAGGAGGACCGATGATATTCTTGTAATTGGTGAGGTTATATAGCATAAGACTCCTGACCAGACATGCTGAGAATCCTAGGAAGATAGCAGATGGATTTCAACATTAGAGACAAATCAATTATCAGGGATCCACTAGGCATGGGAAGAGTGGTCCCTAAGGAGGCAGATCAATAGAGGAGAAGGAAGATCTACATTTGGGGATGGCAGTTTGAGATCCTTCCACCACCACCACACATAGGTGGCCCACGTAAAGCATATGTAATTGGCGGTCCTGGCCACGAATAGTTCTAAAATTTGGATTTCTATGATCCTACAACACATGAGATTATTCATGATACAATGCGTGTTTATTATTTTCATTCTTCGGTATTATTAGACACATGTTCTATACCTTATTTTATGTCAATAAGCCTAGTGTGGTCTCTAAATATTCTAGATGAGATACTAGCACTGTAGCAATTTTTTTGATGTTCCTACAAGGAAAACTTCTCTGATGTCATTCATCTACCGTTAGTGAGAGATATATATTTGTGGATAGAGTTTCACATGAGACCTATTGGAAATCAGGATGGATCCCTTTGGCATCTTCTTGATCATGTATTGTCTTTCCATGGTTCGGTCAGATATCAACTGTCACCGCAGACTTGTCAAATGCCAATGTACTGATGGGACGAGGATCTCCTTTTCCAGAAAGAGAGACCTTGTAACAAGACATGAGAATTATGTGAGAAAGATAATGTAGCCTACCACCCATTAGTTATGTAGACTAAACCATGTTTTAGAAAACTCTTCACGCATCTGGGTTCCTCCAGTTCTGGAAGTTTATATAGGCGTCTTAAATGAAGATGTTCTGGGAGTACCCTTAAAGAGGGAGATTGAATTTTTATAGACTTTCAGCTTAATAATGCCTCAATATATTCTTTGTAATATCATACAGAACCTATAAAAAAAATAGGATCTACAGTTTTAGTTTGATGAACTTTGTGATAAATTTTTAATTAGACCTAGTGTGTCCCCCTAGGCAGCTCTAGTTCTATTCAGGAATATGGCAGAAGGGAGCTTTCGGCTTTTCACTGATTATAATCACTTGAACCATACCATGATAAATAAAAAATACCCCTTTAAGATGATTTATGACCACTTTTATTAGTTATGATGTGATAGATTGTTCTTCAAGATCAATATCAGATCCAACTACCACAAGTTGCGTGTTCTTGAGGATGATATTCCAATGATGGAATCATGATGTCTCTATAGAAACTATGAGTTCCCTACGGTTAATTTTTGAGTGAAAAATTCCACAATCATATTTATGTATCTCATGATCTAGGTCTTCCAATCATACGTAGAATTTTTTTTAATTTTCTTCATCGATGACATACTTATTTACTCTACAACCAATGAGGAGCATGCATATCACTTGAGGATGGTTCATGATTAACATCGAGGGCACCAACTTTATATAAAGCCCTTCAAGATCCAGATCTTGATTCATTTCATTCACATTCAAGGTAATTACGTTAATAAAACATTGTTATCCCTGGATCCACAAAATAATTAAGTAGTTATTTCTTGGGAACACCCTATAATGTAATAGTGGTGCGAACATTTCAGTGTTTGGTAGGGTATGACATGAGTTTTTTTGGTAGACTTCTCTTGAATAACACCCCCTTTGACCACCCATACATGAAAGGGACATCCATTTAGCTTGTATATGATGTGACAGAAGTCCATAGAAGAGTTAAGGTAGAGAATGATGAGATATCTTTGGATGAGGCTACCAGATAATGGCATTGAGTTCTTAGTGTATTGGTATGCCATAGGAGCTAGGAACAGTTGTGTGTTGATGCAGCTATGGGTAATAGTCACATAAGGGTTGTGGAAGTTGAGGCTATATGATCAGATCTTTGAAAATCATAACCTAGATCTAGTAGAATCACTCTTCACCATGTGGGTATAGTGGCACTACCTTCTAGGGGTGTGCATTGTGGTTTCCTTAGACCACTAGAGCCTCGAGTATGTCTTCACTAAGAGAGACATGAACATGAGAATGTGATGCTTTTTGGAGTTCTATTATGACTAAGACATTAGATAGTCTACACTCCATTAAAATGAAATTTTGTAGCATATTCATTCAATAGTAATTCCCAAGCTCACATAGCGTGGGATGGATGGTAGCATCTAGCTTCCCCCACAGCTAACCCTGGGGGGATAAGAGGGTGAATTTATTTTATTGTTGATGGTTTTGACTCATTCTCTACTCAAGCATGTGAAAGAATCCCATCTGGGAAACATCAAATACAAGGTTAGGGTTGATTAGATTTACAGAGGTGACCCACCATATGTATATTCTCACAGAGTGAATCATGAGATCTGTTCTAGGAGAGAATTGTGGTTCTAGTCGTGAAACAGGAAGTGGTGATGTGGGAGTTCCATAAATCACCCTTAACTGTAAATCCATGTGTGGGGAAGATGAATTGAGACCTTAAGAAGAAGTTTTGGTTCTCCATAATGAGAATAAGTGTAGGTGATTTCATCTCACGGTACCTCCAGTTTCAGTAGGTGAAATATGAGCACTATGTTCTAGTGGGTTTTTTGCAATCTATTTAGATCTTAGGGAGGAAATGGGATGGATTGTCCATGGACATCATCACAGGGATTCTATACATAGAGAAGAACCATGAAACCATTTCCATGATATTTTATTAACTCATGATGTCGGGGAAATTCCTTTTAATCTGGGAGCATAGATAAATAGAGAGTATGTGGTTTTTGTGTGTATGCGGTATCATC
This sequence comes from Viscum album, assembly GCA_963277665.1. NCBI lineage: Eukaryota > Viridiplantae > Streptophyta > Magnoliopsida > Santalales > Viscaceae > Viscum > Viscum album. The sequence goes on along the minus strand of OY728167.1, from coordinate 88,144,532 downwards.
CGCCTTCATGCGGTACCCTCAATGAATGTCTCTGATCGAAACACATATTTTACATCATGATTGTGGAGAGTAATGTTGGAGGAATTTAGGACCCATTTATAGATGAGTAAAACCTTCCACCCCTAGATATATGGGCTGACAGAGCACACTATCTAGGTGCTAGAGGATATTGTAAGGACAAGCTTGTTGGATTTCAGCCAGAGCTGAATGGATCACATGCCCTCGGTTATGTTTCTGTACAACAATAGCGTCCACTCTACCATCTGTATGGAACCATTTTAGGCCTTATATTTGAGATATTATTGGTCACCTTTATGTTATATGGAGATTGGATTGTAATCTCTTATGGGCGTAGATTTGATGCAGGTGAAAATGGAGAAAGTTCAATTCATCCACGAATGGATGGAAATTTACAAGGGCAGACATAAATCATTTGTAGATGTCATCATAGGCCCTTGTAATGAGATCATGGAGACCAAGTCTTCTTGAGAGTATCCCGCCAACAAGGAATATGATGGTTCTGATGGTGAGGCATGCTTTCCCAAAGGTTTATCGAGTCTTTTGAGATCATGTAGTGGGTTTGTGAGGTTGCGTACCACCTACCCATCCCCCTGCAACATGAGAAGGTGCATGAAGCCTTCCATCTTTCATATCATAAAAAATACAGGAATCAACCAATGAACATCATTTAATGGGGAGACTTTGACCTCAATGATGGATACAGCTTTTCCGAGAACCTGGTGATGATCGAGGACCGATAGGATCGATCCTTGTGAGGACGGACCATCCCATTGGTTTCTGTGTTGTGGCAGTAAAAAATGGGAATGAGAGTTCCAAAGATTAGGAGATCTATATGAGGTCTCCATATCCATTTTTATTTCTATGTTATGAATTTTTGGGATGAAAATATTGATGGAGGGATTAAAAATGATATCCGGTTTTTTCCTTATAATACATTGAAATAATTATAAATATATTTCTAGGGCTATGCATTGAGACAATGTGTGATTCCAGGGAGAACTGTTCCCATAATTAATTTCATAAAAATATTAAATATTTTTATTATTTCTTGGGTAGAGATTATTATGGAAAATGGATATCCCTTCAAAGGTTGATCATATTGGAAATATGACATCGCTATTGGGTCCAGAACATGGTGATTTCTCTAGGCACAACAGAAATATATTAAACGTGGGATGTTCTATACCATCACTAATTAGAGGCGAGTTTATGTGAATTATGTTATTAATTAATAAATTAACTAAATAAATTTTTAACTAACTAAATTTTTATAAATAGTTCATTTTTGAGAATTGGATAAGTATGGCGTATAATTCTTCCATCTACCGATGAGAGCTTCTCCCCACCTATATTGGAGATGAACAGCAAACCTCTAAATCATGGTGGATTGAAGCCCAATGAATGCAGGGACCCCTACAAAATTTGTTGGTTAGTGAGTTCATGAAGATAAATTGATCAAAAAAATATTTAAGACTCACTATTTGGTGTTTATATACCCCTATATTATAAAATTTTATAAGATTCGTCCTTTTTCTAAAAAATGTACCTTTGAAAACATTTCATGAACAAAGGAAAGAGGATATAATTTTTTTGGGTTTACCTAACATAGGAGAATGTTATTTATCATTTTATAAGAACTCTTGGACAAAAATAACTTACACCCTAGTTATTTTTCATTTTATCTCCCCCATTAATTTAATTCAATGACAATAGATTGTTGTGATTCTCGATTCAATAGTTTTCGGGCAACCAATGCTCGATTAGGTGCCATGATTTGATCTTGATAAAAAATGATGGTTTTGTGAGAGAAACATATATCTGGGTTCTTCCTAACTCAAGGATGATTGATATATCAATTTTTGGTCAATAACTCGAATGATGAACGATCGGTAGAGTGAGGAACACACGACCAATCTGTTCCTGTCAAACGGAGCTGATTCGTTTTGAGCAACATCGGAGATCTGAAATCCAAGGCTAGATCTGTGATTTTTGTGTATAAATGAGATCAAATCCAATCCCATTTAATCTATTTCAATGCATGGATGATGATAGGAAAAAATCAAGATGTTTTGGAAAAATACTGAATACATGCGATGAAGTTTTAATAACACATGATGTATAGACCCTTCCTGTGGTGGTTCAAGGGTTTTGGATCCCATAATTATGGAATGTAGTGTACTTCCTTGACATGCTATGTACCACATTTCCATGCGAGTGATCCATGTGACATGTCACATGTCCAGGTACATGCCTTGTTCTGAAAACAAGGACTTGGGTTGACCATAATCGGACATCTGATGTGGACCAACACGCCATGTAACAAAGTATATGGACACAGTGTCTAAGTACATGGACACATTTGGTAGACACCACCTGATATCGGGATAAGTGGGGGAATTCATGTATTCCTCCAAGATGGAATGTACCCCTATACATATGGAATGTGTATACTGAGCAAATATACAACTACATTGTGAAAAGGGACCACACACTGTGTGAGTCCCCTAAAACATCATGTACAACCATGGATCTTATGATCCATCTTCAATCATTTGAATCTCCTTCATTGGAATTATAATTTTTTCCCATGATATTCCTATCGTGAGTGTTTTTATACATTGAACATGACAGTGACCTCAAGTGAGGCTTTCATGATACGATGTGAAATGTTCTATGTTTGGTACATGTTGAGTAGACACACTATGATGGAAAAATCATAGAGAATCAACTGATTATTACTAGGATTACCATCTAGCATGGGAGGTAAATGGCATTAAAATTTTAAATTTATGAGATAACCTCCATAAGTCCTATTTAGTGGAGTTCCACAATATTCTCATCATATTTCATAGCTATTCTAGGATGTGTAATTCCCCGATTTCCTATTCCAAGTGTAACCCTCCCGTAGAAATGGGTCGTGGAGTTTCCCTAATGACTCACCAAGCATGCCCTCATATAGAAATAGGCAGTGGTATTCCCTAGTGACACTCCATAGTGGTATCATATAGTTGGACTATGAAGTGGAATTCCTATGTGACTAGTTGTTTAGGACCCTCCTCTCAAACCAGGACATGAAATCATTTCATAATACAAGAAACCCTCAAATATGTGGCATAGTGAAGACATGTAGTTTGATGAACCATTAGACTCATGATAAATAGGAAATATTTCCCCACAGATACATGTTCTTGTAATGCGACCTAAACCCATATGAGTGAGTCAGTTCCACCAAAATAGGATAGTATAACATTGTGGTGATTTTTTCCCATAGAATTTTGTGTTCATGGTAAAAAAAAAGTTAATCAGCATCGTAGATGGATAATCTTTTGGAACTATTGTCTACTCATCTTCATTGGTCAAGATGATAGACGGAGATACCATAAATCCTTATTTTGGGCTTTTTTGACTAATAATATATATATATATATATATCCAATTTTATGTCCCACAACATAGGTTTTAGTAACCCTCCATCTAATAGATGGAAAGATGTGTGAGGTATTCCACTTGCATTCCAATTCTTCTTTCTGAAGGTTAGAGAAGTCTACTCTCCTACTTTAGGTATTTAAGGCCTAATGAGAAGTTTATCTTCTCAGTGTGTCGAGATTCTTTTGTTTGTACTTATTTAGATTCACTCTCTTGTTGGGTTGATATGTACTCTTTAACTATTCCTTGTTTTATCTAATACTTTTACCCATAGTGGAATCTCTTTCATCTCCCCCTTTACCAAATTTTTGGGATTTATATTGGGTATTTTTATACACACCCCTACATGGTATTTTCATAATACTTGTCGTTTCATTTATATATGGCGGCCAAGTTGATCATGAAATCAAAAGGGCTTCGGGATACAAGGCTCTTGGACCACGTATGGTGGTTGTAGTTCGAGATATAGGAGCTGTGAACTCTCATATGTTTAATATTTTCCCAGTTTGTCAGAATGGGATGCACTTCTTGTTAGGTTTGTATTTTTTTCCTTTTTCTTTCAGTTTACACTATCAGACCTCACACTATTTTGAGGTCTATACATATTTTGTTTATTTATAGCAGGGTTTCTTTTTGTTCTTGATCTATTCACATTTTAATTGATTTGGTTTTATGTGTGCCTACAGGTACATAGTCAATGGAATCAATGATTTTAGTTGTTACTTCCGTCATTTTCACCACCCCTAGCCTATGTTTGTGGGATTGTGGTAGTTGTGGTTTGATCCCCATATTGGGTTGGGTCGTGACAATTCTCCCATTTTTATACAAATATATGTACTGGTTTCATCATTACCATTTATTTTTTATTCTAAAACATTAATTTCTTACATTCTAAACATCAAGATATATATTATTCAATCCCCATATTTATGATACCACGTGAGATGTGTGGCATAAAATCCATATACATGTTTTGTAATCCGGAGTGAATTAGTAAAGGTGAGATATGTGAATCATCTACATGATCCTTCTTCAATTATAGTAATGATGGGACAAATGTTCAACTTACAAATATTATGAATTATTCCATTTTGATTTTAATCATACAACTATCATAAAAAAACATCGATAACAAATATATAATATTTTTGGGACTTTTTTATCTTCAGATAGATAGAGAATTGAGTGTTAATTTGTTAATGGTATGAAATTATTCTGTCCATTATGATATCTATATACATTCAATAAAATTCCTTAAAAATTAGGTCCCTTCGAATCATAAAAACATATAGGGTATCATGAGCCTTTTTTACATAGAGAATCAATACACTTACTTTCCATCCATGGATTTTAGTTTATTATGCTATAATTTCCATTGATAAACTATAATATTCTCTTCTTTTTCATTTCAACTCCTTCAATGTGATTATAAATTTTATTATGTATTGAATACTATATATTTGTCAATTTTTAGCATAGTTAAAATTTGAAAAATTACATAATGAAGAAATTTTTTTCTGCATCTGGATGGTTAGGTGATTATTTTCTCTCATGGTACATTAATTTATGTGAGGGATAACATATCAGATAGTCATTTATCCAGAGGAATGATCTGATGAACATCAGTTAAGTAGCACTATAAATCAAAAAAATATTATCTATTATAGGGTAGTGTATGTATTAGTGTAGTGAGAAACCTCATCCTATGCTATATAAAGCTATCTTCACATTTTTATATCTAGATTAAAACTCCTCATTAATATTAACAATGTAATTGGATATGAAAGTCATGAAAATTTCATAAAAAATTTATATTCTACCAAGGTGATCAATTAAAATTACATATGATTTCTATTGTATTTGGTATGGACCATTATTTAATTACTTTTTTTAATGATCCACTTATATATCATCTCCTACGATTACATGGACCAATAAATATACATTTTTTATCGAAAATAAACATTTTATGAGATTATATTATAGTTTATCATTTCATAAGGACATTATTATAATCCTAAAATGTTCTTTATGTTATTCATTTCGCATCAAATATATGAGATTATGATTAAGAAATGGTAGTCAGATTATTTATATGTAATATCTCTACAAGATTTTGATCAAATTCATGAATATCAATGGGGAATTTTTATGTTTGATTAATATCAATATAAATTTATAGAATATATATTGTAAAAAAAAGTTTTTTTTGTGTATATCCTATATAATTATCATTACAAAATGGTTTTCATATTAATAATACTCCATATTTGATCACTGAGACCCTCAAGGTTGATAAAGAAACCATCAATATGGGGTAGATGATATATTCCCTTGGTCATTCTCGCATTATTTTAATGATAATATATTCAAAAAAATTCATTAATCCATGAATTTTACTAAAAATGAGAACTATAGTACCCCATGGTTATTAACATGGGTGAATAAAATCCTTATCTATATTCTATTATAACTGATTTATCAATTCTTCAAGTTTAATGGGGACTGTTCGATAAAGAAATTATTTCATCAGGATTCTAAGGCATGGATGGGATTCACTTGATGATATCATTATTAGGGGGGATATGTGTTTTGTAAAATCATTAACATCGCGTAACTATTGTCTCCCTTACAAAAAATATCAAATATTCACCCATCTATAGTTTTGTACAGAACTAGTTTCTAAAGGTAGGTGGTCATCTAGGATTTCCATCCTGGTGAATCATGGTAACTCCCAATGGTTGAGAGGATGGGAGGTTGGTATCATGAAACTATTTTTATGTTAATTATTTCATACTATGGGACTCACTTATAGATTTAATAAATTTATGTGAATTTCTTCAGAATAATGATACATGAAGTGTTACACTAAAAAAATTATGGGCTAATTATGTTTCTTGTGAAAAATATTGGGACTTCATTAGTGAATCAATATATATGTATTCATAGTTCCCTATTATTTTACAATAACGGGTAGTTTAATATGTTTTGAATCTTAATAGCCATGTACTTTCGAATGTGCTACCACACAAGGGGGAGATTATTATTTGTAAGAGATGATTGACCATTTTTAGTTGTATAATGTATCTTGGTTGAGGACAGAGCCAAAACCCATCTAGTTCAGTGAGCATTTTCAGTTTAATTTCATGTATATGGGAATATAATAAGTTATCCAAGACACTTGTTGTTAATTATTAGGTTTAGTATGGACGTCCTATGTAAACTAAATATAGAAAAAATCAGATTTTTCATAGTTCATTTGAGTACATAGTCCACTAACGGACGTGATTGAGTAATCATCCCATGGGAATGAATAGTTACTGATGGATAGGTTGATTGATTCCTAAAAGGACTTAAATTGAAAGGGGTATTTATTTTATCTATTGAAATTGAAGGTCGTCCTACATAACCTAGTTTTTTTATGAATCAAAGTTCATGTAGTTCAGTTTAACCCTATAGACTGGCCTGAAGGTAGATGCTTTTACATTGTGGTGAATATATCATGCCACACATTGGGGAATACAAACTAAAATTTCCATTTCTAGTGGGTATATATGATTTCAATGATATGACTACCTCATATCCCTAATCCCACCTGAGGTATTCTTAGTGTGTAAAACAATGAATAGCATACATATAGCCTCACTGAATAAGAATATGAGGATTATCAACTGGGAAATCTCTTTAGTTTTTTAATATGGAGCTCTAGTCTATGGAGGTATCCTATGTGTATTGTTTATTTTAGGAATTAGAGTTATCATATTTCAGTTTATTTCACATTCTGTAGATGGAGGATATTGTGTGATCAGACCATGGAAATTATTGAGTCTCGATGGTTTTAATTTTATTGATATAAGACATACATTGAAGTGGACATTTATTTGAGATCAGGAATTAGGAACGCATATAATGAATCCTAGATATTACAAGAAACAGATTCATCATAGTTTAGTTGATAGGTTCTTACACAATGAGGTCTCCCTTTTAATATAGATATTCATTGTGCATATGACATGACCAATTAAATTCCCTAATCCCATGAATTCCATGGTGAGTGTGAGAAAAAAGGGATAGAAAATGTTCATTCTTAATAACTTTTTGAGATGAGAGTTATATGTATGGATCTCCCTGTATGGTCAATATAGTGCTCAAACCATGAAGTGGTAGCATACATATTCTCAATATGGATGGAATCATAGTCACCATAGTTTCCATTGTTGGGCATTACATTCTATGGTTTCCAAATTAATCGGACATACACACTGAAGACAAACAATTTTATCAAATCCTAGGAGGCCCCTATGACTTGGTTTTTCTTGTTTAGAGGATATTGAATGACCAAGTTGACATGTATGGAGGAAATCTAAAGATCCAAGGTGTTTTTATAGAGGTCAATACATAACCTAGAAATCATGTCCCGTGGGTGTCACATGATCGAACAAACATTTCATGGTATTATCACAAGAGCTAACTGACACAGATGGATGGTGTCGCGATAGTCAGTAAAACATGACTTAAAGGGTGTCAAACCTGTTGGATGTCATCCTGAGATAGAATTGAGAATCATGGACATCATTTCTAAATGGTGTGTCCAGTCATAGTTGACTCACCCATTGTGTATGATGTGAGCTAATTTTCGTTCCCAAACAAAACCGTAAGACTTGGCCGAGATGATCAAGTACTATTATAGGATGTAGGGTGTATATATGAAGGATGTGACAAGGATTAGGAACCATGTCCATGGGAACATCACATGAATAATATGTCATGCCTAGGTGGATCATGTTATTTAATCTAACAAGTCTAGAAGATTCTGCATGACCTAGGTAGTCATGATGATGGAGTATCAGGAGATCTGGGTGACATTTCCTGGTGTTGTTTCATGTCATGGATGGAACCCGCGAAGCGAATGAGGTTTAGCGAACATTTTTTTATTTAATTCATTAATTTTTTGTGTTCGATGCATCCATTTCATTGTGAATAACATATATTTATATTGTGTGTGTTTATTTTGGTTCTTTCTTTATTTGGATGATATGTTATTTTATTCGTATATCATGCTAGATGATTTTTCAATGAACATTTTATGTTCATGTGAATTTATTTATGCATGGAACAAGATCGCTCCATAGATTACTTGGCATATTACCTAATAGAAGACTAGTTGGTTATGAGATTAGCCACTTTGACAAATCTAAATCGATGCTTGGGTGTGCTGATATAACTGTATGAAGAAAAGGCCAACCATCATCAGGAGCATCATGGTCATGTTGTAGTAGTTCATTTCACATTGTACGGTGCAGAATTTATTTGGATCAATGACCTGACTATTTTCATGTTTGTGTTTTGTATCAAGCATTGATCCAAATTAGAGTCATCCAAGGGGTCATGCGCCACACATCCTAGTATGCATTTTTCGTGCATCTCTCCAGGGGTTTCACCTGATTTTTTGTTACCATGTGTCCATATCATTAATTTGCTCCTTTATTCGATTAATTATAATTAATGGGGACATTGATGACTCATACAAACATGTCTACAGACTTTCATATCATCATTTTGACAAGTCTATGAGATTTTTTGATATAAATGTGCATAGTGAAAGGGATTCATGAGATTCTCAATGCCTTCATGAGACATTTAGGGAGGAAAGGGTAGTTTATTTGGGTCTCTACGAAATTATCGATTCTATTCTAGGAGTCTCCAAGGACTGCACTATGGATTTCCATCACAATTTGAAAATGTTTTACAACTGCGACAGGCTTCCACCTCCTCCTTTTATTTTAATTGTATTATTCTTCAAAGGCCTAGGGTAATAAAAAATTACATGATTAATATAAAATATAGTGATTATACCTCATGATGATGCCTCACTTGAAAAATTTAGGTCATGTGGAGTTGTGCGAGCATTGTACGGACAATTCCATTTTTGTCCTTGGGGATCCAAGTGGAAAGTGCGAGGTCACCTGGACATACCTGAGGTGCTTCGAACATCAAGGATAACTTGCTGAAAGAATTTTGTGAGACACGGAGGGCAAGTCACTGGAGTCCGAAGTATCTTTTGGGTCACAAGGGGTGTGTCACAGGTATTTCGGCAACCATGACTAGATCCCACATCCATCATTTTTATCTCTTTTGTTTTATTTGAAAATGGATCAGGGGTGTTGCGAGTTTTATTTGGAGTTTATAAGGAGAAAATAATTCTAATCGGTGATATGTCTCCTGATATTCAGGACAACTAGGGCCTCCACCATTAGAAACATTTCTTATATATTTCATAATGAGTTTTCTGGCCTTCACACACTAATTGTTTGTGAGGGTATCAGATGATCAATATGAGATATTGTGATGGTGAGAGAACCCAATCTTTTGCAGTCATCTTGTTCTTATATGTCACATCATATGATCAGTTATGGATCTTTAAACATTATGGGGAAAGTGTTAGAGGCAATTTCACTAAACTACATTAATGAATCACATGTATATTCATCGGTATTGGGATAACATGCATTATTTTTCAAGGAAAATCAAATTTCATATCTTTAATATGATTCTTATTAATCGAAGAAATACTTATCCGCTATTAATGATGACACCAATCGGGGCATATAGATTCCCATGCATACATGAATACTGCATTTTCGTGGCATGGACATCTATTAGATTATAATTGTGCATCGAGCCTTTAATATTATTCATGTTCTTATTTCGTGACATAAAAAATAAATTATTTAGGACTAGGCCATAAAAAGACACGGAATCACTATCCACAATTCTTATCATTACCATGTATGTGGTTATTTAATTTCTTTTTATGCGGAGGTAGGATGGAAATATGTTCTTGGTTCCATTCTTGCCTCAAGGAGTATGTATATGAAGTGTACCAGCTCTCCACATGATATTTTATGTAGTGTAATCCATTCACATTATGGGTTATGTGATGCCACACCATTTCTCCTAATAGGTTACGTGGAACTTCACCCATTAGAAATATGGGTTACTTGATTACTATTGCCTTTCTCTAGATGGTTCACCCGGTGAAAACTTTTTTTCACAAGTGTGTTAATTTTAAGGGATATTGTGGGATATAATCTCTTCAATAGAATGAAAATATGATATTTTTATCACATTTTCTATTTTTGATATCATTTATGTGGTATTTTCACACTCTTCTTTATGAGTAAATCAATATCTTTTCCTTTCACAGTCATAGAAGTCCACACAAACATGAAATATCATTGTATTTATAGGTGAAGCATCGCACCACATATGTGCATCTATGAAAGTTGTAACATCAGATAATCATGATGATCTATTCATCCAAATGAAATATTCATCCATTTTATCAAAAAATAATGTCACATCAAGGAATGTATTTATATAATCCACGATTTAATTATTTTTCATGGATTCACATTTGTATTTATGGGACTTAATAACATGGCTAAGGTTTGGTGTATTCATGTAATCCATATTTAGTGTTTTATTCATGTGCTACATATTTTACTCATGTATCATAAACTAATGTAATGGTGATGCCACAAAACTCCATCAGTAAATGCAATATTTTTATAGAAGAATACTTATTATTTCATATGGAAAATAAATGCTCTTTTTCATGATGATATCATATTAGATGTTCATCCTCAAACTTGGTCAGGTGGCTACGACAGTCCATTGCATCATATGATGCATCCTCTTACATGAGAAGACCTCATGTACTAATCACTATTTACTACGGATGTCACACACTAACTCTATCCACATACCATATTTTTAGCACCACATATCTGCATAGAATACTCTATTTATATCGTTGGATACTTATTTACCTACTTGCGTGATATGAATCACATAAAATATAAATAAATATCTCCACACGATCTTCAGATTTGTAGTGAGAGGATGATCGTGTGTCTAATCTCCACATGAACCTCATCTTTGTGTGTTTTAGTATAGGATATTCGAGTTTGGACCATGGTATGATGTAGTTTAGGGTATTTGAGTTCGACCTTTTTCTACCATAGTTGAGTAGCATTAATATTGGGCCTTTTAAAATGTAGTTTAGGGTCTTTATGCCTTGGAATTTTTGTGCACTAGTTTAATTTTTTCGAACACCGATCATTTCATTTTTTAGTTTACGGTCTTCAATCTATGACCATTATGTGTGCTATTTTAGGTTCAATGAACATATACCTTTAGTATGCTATATTATAGGTTCGTTGATCTTGGACCTATTGATGTATACCTTGTAATATGGTGCATACATTCTAGTAATGATCTAAAAAACACTGAGTTTCTCAGTTCTACGATGGTGTTTCTATAGTAAAAAATAATTACAGTTCATTTCTTTTAAGGAGGAGATTCCTTTAGATGGTTGGTTGAATCCCTTTATGCATCGATAACATGTCCAATTGATGCTGATACCCACTCTTTTTCAAGCTTCATGGAAGATATATGGAATAAATAGGTTTTGAGGGTTAAATACTAGGTATTCTAGGTCCAACTAGACAGTTTGAATGGGGATTTGGTAATTCATAATGCAAAATATTGAGTGTTGGAATATAGGATAGAGAAGACATACCTGGAATATCCCATAACACTATAAAATTTTATGTTCTACCTCTTTATCTCTTGGGATCTCAAGTATTGAAGCTCATTTCTTGAAAGGATGATATTCCCTTAATTGTTGGGTTGAGTCCCTTATGTATCAATATCATGCTCAGGAAAAGAGTATCTCCTCTTCATTCCAAGGGCCATGAAATTTTTTGATGACTCAAATATAAAGACGATGAAGTTGGGGATGGACAGAAATCTCTAGAGGAAGGGTTTTGGAACCCTAGGGAAATTTATCTCTTAATTTGAATCTCAATTTATACTCCTTGTGGTTTGGAATCATGAGTTGTGGGGCATAAAATGTTCTAAAATGGTGTGTCACATTTTGACCATGAGAAAGCATACAAAACATGGTGACGTAACCTTTAGGATTCCTAATCCAATTGGATATACTGGGGTAGGGATTCTAAATCATGGCCCAAAGTGATTCGGTCATGAAATTAAATGGGATAGTCTCACATGGAGTGGTACTATCCACACTAAGGTGTTGGTTCATCCTTAGTGAGATTGGCTCGTAGGGATTGGAATGCCCTCCGTATAGAGAAAATATGTAACCAATTGGTTGGTCTAATAACCTTCTTCATAAATATCATGTCTGAACCTAGAGGTCTATTTTCCTTTCAAAGGGATATGAATGGTTTTCAATGACCCAAGGAGAATTTAATTAAAATGTGTGATTTGTGGAGAATGTAATATCTTAAAAGGTTCTGATCACCCTAAAAATTCTTCCACTTCCTAGAGAATATATTATCATTGTGATGAGATGTGAAAAATCATTTTTCTACCTTTTTTGTAGACCTCAGGCCCAAAAATAATTGGATGAATTTTATTACGGCCCCAAAACGTGCCCTATGACCTTTAGGCCTTTTTCGATTGAACAATAATTTTTTTTCCAAATTATAGATATGATAACTTTAGCAAGCAAATAGACTCATTTTTCTCATGTCTCCCTTTGAATATTTTCAACCTGATATGTTTTTCATCTCTTTCACTAGTTGTTCAGGGTCTTGAGATTTGGACATTTATAGGCTAGAGTTTGAGTTCGTATAGCTTTGACCAATGCACATACAGTTCTGGGTCATGAAAAATGTGGAAATTATATTGTAGATGTCAAACAAGAGCCTTAGTAGGATAAACATAGACAGAATCACTCTTACATCCTTCTATGAGGATGATGAAAGTGATATAAATCACAACTCAACTTCCATCGGTCATGAGAAATGGTATGGGACACTCATAAGAGTTATGTCATGTAACACTCTAAGATGTCTGATTACACCACACAAAAAATAGGCTCAAATGGATTGGAAGGACCTCCTTACTGAGCCATGATACTGCTAGTTGGTGGGTTGTAATACATTCTATGTTGATAGCATGTGTGAACCATGATATCTCTTTTCTTTACCAAGGTCTATGAATGATATTTAGTAACATACGGAGATCAAGACATGAAGTTTCGTATACAGAATGATATTCATTAACTTATGGATGAACAACCCCATAATCTTATTGACTAGGGTAATTCTCTTGTTGTCCCTTTATAGGGGATGTAAAATGGGTGATAGAATATAGAGTTTATCATCATGTTGTGTGTATGTTGTTTAGGTAGTTTAAATGTATTAGGTAATGTATTTTTCTGTACAGTTTATAGTTATGTGGTAAGTATGTATTTGATGTGCAGTTTTTGTGATATTCAACCAAGAATTTTTCCTTGTATTTTATCATCATGTGGTGAGGACATACTTCTATGATTTTTATTATCATGTTGTGAGGATGTGGGAACCGAAATAAACGAATGAAAATGTTTTTATTGGGCCTAATGGTGGATGTCTACGAATCACTACATATCTTTTGATAAGGAGAATGAAACCACACATTGTCTTGAATGGACTTATAGGACTATATCATGTGGTGAGGATGTGGATCCCTCAATATGAAATGTGGTATTTATGTGGGGCCCATTCATGGAATTATGGTTATCACTACGTATTCAATGGTGATGGGAATCAAGCCACACGTAGTCCATAATGAAGTCCCTCTTATAGGTCCGACCCATATGCAAAGAGGGGGAATATTTATATTTTATTTGGTTTAAATGAGACTGATATCATAAATTTATGCATCACTATGTATCCTATAAAGACAATAATCATTTCACACGTAGTTGTTGAATATGGAATACTCTATGTTGGTCTGACCCATACGTAGAGGTGGGCATTATTTCCATTAATTGTTGTTCCAGGGCCTAGGATTAGAGATACAAACTTCACTATGCATCATGTGATGATTGGAATCAAGTTACATGTGGTTCTTATGAAAAAATGCAGTTTAATGTAATGCTAAAATGATTGAGATGGATAGATGTAAAATAGTGGTGATATTGTTTTTGGGCCCAATGATGGATGTTTGGGGATCACTACAAATCTCATGAATTGAGAATCAAGAAACACATAGTTCTTGAAGAACCGTTCATCTTAACATCATGTTGAAATGATGCGGTCTCCCTATTGGGAAGATGGATAAAGTGGATGGAGGAGTTTTATAATTGAAACAACAATTATAGTGTTCTTATGGTGTGAGGTCCACAAGAGTATGCAATTTGATGTCGTGAAAGGGAAATTAACTTTGTCGTTTAACATCATGTAGCAAGAAGTCACATTATCCATTTTCGGTCTTGAATTTAGGACCAATATAGTCTTATGAAAAGCAATTAGAACATGATTATATAGGGAATCCCATACTGAGCCTCCTAAGAACAAGTGAGCTGTGATCAGTGTGAGAAATGAGGAATGATAGGGGTCCCACTCACCATGAATATGAATTTACAAGAAGGAAAGGGTTATTTTTTATATTTTTATGGCTGGAACAATATATAAGATTTAGGTGTCCCAACATATCTCATTTGAAATAAGAATTATTCCATATGTAGTTCTTGAAGAACTGTGCATTTTTATGACAGGAGGCAAGGTCATGGGCTCCTCATCATAAAAAATGATGGATTGTATGGATCCCAATAGTAATACATCATATTGCATGAACATTTTTTGTTTATTTTAATATCATATGGTAATGAAAATGGATCTCCTGATGTGAGGAAGAATGGATGTTTTGGAGCTGTATTGTTTTATGTCATGTGGTAAGGACATTTTCCATTCAGTTTAGTGTCATACGGTAAGGACATTCGATCACCCTATGTGCAAGCAAAGTAATCCCTGAGATAGGAAAAATAGTTGAGGTTCGAGCATCACTACATGTCATGTTATATAAGGAATCAATATATACGTTGTTGTGAGGTAACCGTGCTGTTTAATGTCGTGGGTATTGTAGAAACACTATATAGTTTATCATCATGTTGTTTAGACATGCTTTGTATAGTTTACTCTCTTATGGTCAAGATGAATGATGGGGATTACTATGATGTTGATTCCCATATGATGATTGATTAGAAAATAATTTCTTTATAAATATCTCATTGGTGGGTTGTGTGACATTCTCCCCATCCATGGTGGCCAATGAATAGTCTCAATTAAGATAAACCTTATGTATGACATAAGATGCCTCCCACTCAGGATCCAATTTTAGGGCGACCATTCCTAGTATTATAGGGGTTCTGAGAACCGATACTATATCTCCATGGAGGAATGAGAAGAGGAGAACCTTTATATTAAAGGCATGTTCTATCTAATTTTTATGGACCTCCAGGTTGTTGATTGTGCACAACATGTTCTCATCAAGTCATTTTAATTTTTCTAGCAACATTTGAAATTGTTCATCATCTCATATTTTTCTAAAAGTTTTATTCAGAGTGAAGGTATTTGTTTCTCTATGGGAAACAATACCTCAGTCCCTTAAGCCAATGAGTATGGAGTTTCCTATCTAGTAGTATGTGCAATGGTATAGCAGTCCCATAAATCATGGATGTGTTTTGCTGAGAAAGACATATTATCCTTATCACCATACTCTAAAGTATAATAGATAGAGTCATATTTAATAATTATATCTATCCATTTTCACTATTTGATAGAGAGATGAGTTATTGGACTGAATATTGTACTCTTTTCACACTCTTCAATTCTGTAGAAAAAACATTGGTTTCATTATCTGTCAATATTGTGTGAGAGACCCCAAACCTAGTGATGATATAGTACTTTATGAAGTTGATGATATTATTCATCCCATTATCATTGAAGGATGTCACCAAATACCATTTTGAATAAATGTTTGTATTAGTAAGGATTTAATTAAACAACTTAGCTATTGTTGGGGGATATGGCCCAACAAAGTCCATACACCAAACTGAAAATGTCCTTTGAATATTTTTCTATATGTAATAATTATAGGGGTTGGGTGATGATGTTTTCATGGATCGTGCATGCATGAAATTTCATGTTGAATTCCTTGAATTCATGTATCATGATTTTCCAGTAATATCCAATCTTCGTGGTCTAGTGGGAGATCCAGGTCTCGGATTGATGAGCACCGCAACAACATGCATGGACTTCTTCCATGAAATTAGAATCCTCCCCATCCATTATTAACCTCAAGATGATTCCATTGAATGTTTATATTTAGAGGACTTTTGCTCAATTGGCCCATCATGTCGATTGATAATTTCTTCCTAACACAGAATGTGTTCCCTTCTAGCATGATCAGTTGGGAGAATAATATCTTAGAGATAAAAAATTGTGGGATCCATCCATACAGGAGTGGTTATTAGATAATCACACATTGGATTGGTGCTTACCTGATTTATTTCCTCAATATCACATAGGATTATTAATGATACCATTCTTCTATGTATGATATGGAAGATTTATTCCTCTTAATGAGGGTTTCTAGGACAGTGGATGCATTATCCAATGCATCGGTGTGAGCATTCTGTGATTAGGGAACATGATGCAATGTGGGATAAAATGGTATATTTTCCACAAGTTTCCTGAAGAAGAAAATTATAGGGGATAATTCTTCCTTTTTAATGGAATATTCACCATTTATCTTATTTATTACAAATTTTGAGTCCCATTTGATATTCTTGATTTTTATGTGTAGTTGTAGGGATATATCTAACCTAGTGACGAGGTCTTGACATTCTACCTCATTATGTTTGTAGACTTTGTAAAATGAAAAGTGGTAGGTAAAAACTATTTTTTCAGGGAACAATCTCTAGAACAACCCGATTGAGCTTTAGCTTTTCCATCCGTGGGATGATGGGATTCCTAGATGCACCATATAAGTACATCATCCCTGATTGAATAGTTTCACAAGCTTATAATACCTCTTCATCATAGAGCATCATGTCATCCAATGAATTTTACATGGTTGGATGTGCTATATGAAAATCATTCAGTGATTTGTCCTCATCAAACTTATGTGAAATGAACATAATGTCATATTTTGTGGAATTCCCACCCATCAAGCCAAAATCTCATTCAACATAGGGAATCCAATGATATACATGGGTGGTTTGATATGAGAGTTGAGATATAAATCATGGTTCTATAAGCGCTATCTCAGGTTTTCCACTTCAAATATGAGTGAAAAGCAGTTCTTTACGAGATCATAATATCTTGTCTCAGTACCTAGAATCATGTGGTTGTGGTAGTATAGACTATTATAAATTCCTAAATCATTTTCCTGTGTGAGGAGGGAAGCATATTTGAATTCCATAGTTGCCAAATATAAGATAAGTGACCACCTTTACAATGGAGGCATCAGAACCAGTGGGTTCAATAGGTGTTGCATGATAATTTAAATGGATTTTTGGAAATCATAAGCGCATTGATAAGAGATTCAATATTTCATTTTCATGGTGGATGGGAGATAATTCTCCGCAATTTTGGCTATGAATTTATGATTTTAGTTTAGGTCCACTTGGATTACCCTCAGTAATTTGAGATTTATGTGGTGAAATTTCCATAAATGAAAAATTATTTCCTATGTTAACCTCAATGTGACTGTGACATACTATGAAGACAAGAAACATACATAATTTTACCCCAAAAGTTAATTACAGTGGATTCTTCTAGAGAATATTTTATGACATCTATTCAATGATTTTTTGAATGTTCATTTAGTGATCACCTCATTGTTGGGATTTAACAAACAGGACAACAATGTTACACCCATCTATCTATCCTAGGAATGGATTAATGATGTGATACATGGCATGCTAATATATAGATCCAACATTATTTAATCCAATGTACATGAGCTGATAGGATAAGATCTCCTAAGGAGCACTTTATGCATTAGATTATTCATCTTCAGGGGTCATCTTGATATAATTTTAACCCCATGGAACCATCCATAATGTAAAGGGCTTATAATCCAGCAGTTACATCGATAAAAAGTTCTATGATTGAAAATCGTAATTTTTCCTTTGGGAAATGTTGATTATTGTCCCTAATGTCAATGAAATGCCTAATATTCCCGTTTTTTATCTTGATGGGGATGATGTTTGAAATCCACATCTGGATTCTGTTCTGGAATTTCATTATAGTTCCAAGGGGACATAAAGCTATACAGCTTGAGAAATTCAATGTACATCTATTGTTCTTCAAGGGGCCTAGAAGAAACTAATTAGAGTAGGCCTGATGTCTAATTCAGTTCCCATATTTATCTATCTGAGCCTATATATGGTGGTGGAGAAACCTTCCTTGAATGCAGGAGGTATTTTCTTAAGATCATTCTCGTCATCCTCCAATTTAGATTCTATAGAGAAATATTCAGGTGACGATAGAAATCATTGGGATTCTCTATCACTATCAAGGAGAATGTGTCCCTTAGAAGTGGCATTATCATCAATTTCAATATGAGTTTTTGTAGGGAGTTGTTAAATCTGATTTCATTATAAATTGTCACTAAGGATATGGGGGATTAGACCTCTCGTATTAGATATTCTACCTCAACTTGATTTTTTGGGATCACATAGTTGTGGTCGAGCATTCACCAATGTTTCAAAGGGGTGGTCCCCAAGCCATTAATAGTTGCAACCTATATATCATCATCTTCCATTGGTTTCTTGACTCACATCATTAAGAAATATGCTTCAATATAAGTGTCCCTTGAATCATGAAGGGGGTACTGTCACCGTTTAATATTAAAATTTTCCCATTGATGGGATCACGAAGACATTGATGGAATGTTGTGGGTACATCCAAGTGTCTATGGATCCAAGGACTCTTGAGAATGAAATTACATGTGGTGTCTTTCTAAATAACCATGATCTTAGTGTCATATGTGAGTTTCCCAAATTGTTCATTGAGTTTGATCTCATAGAGAGGACTTTTCTCATGCTTATTATACCATTTAATGGCCATCCTTATGGGATATAGGTCTCCTTCACTATATACAATACTTTTGAGGGTTCAAACTGGGATGATATTGAACCATGAACACGTATCAATCAAAACTCGTTGGTCACTGATGTTATTGAGTCTTCCCAACATGTATAGTAGTATGATGTGTCGTTGGATGGCCTCCTCCTGATCTTGATTATTGAATGAGAGGTGATATGACATTTTGATGTCCTAGTATCCCCTCGATATATCTCAATTATTTTTAATAATTTCTCAAACCCCTACATGATCAAGTGGTTTTCATCAAGTGCCTCCATATGTTCTTTTGAAATATAGTTTTAATCAGGGATTGAGTGCATGGATGGGTATACAACAAAAAATTTCATACATGCATACTTATGTGCCAAATGACGGCGCTTCTCGCTATGTGTTTTCTCTTGGAAATAGGGTTTAGGAGTTTTGGCATCTAAGGTAGATGGTCATAGCGCTTGTGAATAATTCATGGGAATAAATTCTTCTAGTGGTGTAGGTCACACCAGCATTCCCCATAGCCAGGATTGATCGTATTGAACACTCAATAAGTGTACAGACATGAAAATCAGATGTGGGAAATTTTTAGAGGGCTCTCGGATGACTTCTTGCCTCTTTTGGTCATTTTGGAGTGCTTTACCCTATTTCTCAACTCTATATATATTCTCCATGGAGACATGATTAAAATATTGTGTCCATACACATCAGACCTACCCCTTGTATCATTAGTTTTGGTGTTTTTGGCCTCCCCTCCCACAGTCAAGTGTGGGAAATTGATACTCATAGGAATATTCATCATTGGAGAATGGGTATTCCATGTGCATCACATCACATAATTAAAGATGAACACTTCGTCAGATGAGGATCTTATTTTGTAGGGTGGTTCCAATGTTGTGAATGTTTCTTAGAGGAAATATTCAAGGGTTAGAGCATGAATTATAGTATAATATTATTCATTCACTTCTATTTTTTACTATTTAAGTCAGTCATTCCAACCATTGGGAGGCCAATTTGATGTTTACTCTTTAAGAGCGGATCTATTGTAGGTCGACGCATCTGTTCTCTCAATGTTTCATGATCTTGATCAACTATTATTAGAGTCATCAATTTTTTGAATATCTGCGAACACCTAGTCGAAATGTTCAACCAAACATCCTCTTATTTTGACATTATAATGGTTATGCACATCACCTACTCCAGAGCATTGTGTAGGGTCACCTGTCTAGAACTGACCATGCATTTAAAGACATATTTGAAGATGAATTAATATTGGAAGTTATGACCTAGTATTTAATGATAATTGAAATATATTTTATGGTTGGTGAGGTTGATTTCATCGGGATTCCTAGTATTTTTTTTCTTGAGCAGGTTATTATCCATGGTTATAAAGAAATAACCAACTACATGTTCATTTTGGAAGGATTATACATTGTTCATCCATTCCTCAAATCTCAAGCGGCCTTAATATCTAAATTCTTGTGATCAAGAAACATTATATTGATACCAACACTCAACAAGAGTTGATGGGATATTTGAGATTTTATATGTGCCTAGATGGACACTGTTTCTATAATGAGAGTGACAAATAATGCTTCTTCTCTATCTTGACTTTCCCTTGTTCTATGGGATTAAGTCAAGATTTATAACGAGTTCACTAAATAGCATCCCAAAGTTATTGTTACATTTTATAAAACACTCGAAACCCACCCTGATAGTTCATGGGGATCATAGGTGTCTACAAATAATCCCAGAGTTTTTAGTATAGGGATCTAGAAGTTTAACATTTGAGAGAAGGATATTGAGTAAATAGTTTAATCATTTCCATCTTGATATGAAACTAAAAACCCACTCATTATTGTGTTGTTTACATTTCATTAGGTTGATGATCGTATATTTAATCAGTTTGGATCTAAATTTTATAAAGGAACTAAAAATGAAGGTCTTACATTGTATCCTACTAGTAGGCAGTTGTACCAGAAAAGGTTGACCCTATTAGAGTCTGTATGAATCACCTCATCTTTTTTTTCCTCCTACTTATCTCAAGAGACCATTAACATCCTGCATTAGGATACAACATGACTGAGATGTTTTTTAAGCTTGACTACATCATAAAATGTTGATAAGGATGTATTGATGAAATTTGGTTGAATTAAAGGTTCATCCACCCTATTAGGATATGGATTTACCTTAGGATTCGTAGCTTTGTGCCACCCTTCCATGGATTCCATACAACTATCTAGGGACTCAATGATGCTATGAAAATATAGGGCCACTACTTTCAAATCAATATCCTGTCTGTAGGTAGATGGTAGAGGTCAATGAGGTGGACCCTCTTTCATCTCTGGCTGATTATAAATTCATCAAAATACGGAATTATTACCCTAGAGAGGGAGAGGATGTCACCAAAATTGAGAGAATTCATGATCATTTTGTAATTCCAGATTTATGTAGATTGTATATTTGGTTCTTAATCCTATTAGATGATCAAATGCCGCTCATGCTGGGGGAGTTTCCACATGAGGGAGAATATTCATCTCTTCCAGAAGATGATAGATAGCTGGAATATATCCCCTGAGTATCTCATCATTGAGTTATCGAAGATTATGTATCTCAAAATAATATTGAGAGAACAATTACTTTGGGTTAGAATCTTCAATTATTCATGTTGTGATTGGGATATTTCCATACTGTTTCTAATGGAAATGATCTATTTTGGAGGTAGCTACATGATATTATAATGCTCCTTATTTTGGAGCATTCTTTGGTTTGGGGTGCATGAAACATCATTTATTGTATCCAAATCCCCCTCATGTCGGGCTAAATATTCAATTTTTTACCCAATGAATTTGTGTATTTATCAATATTTTCCATGTTCATAATTCCTAAATTCACAAAGGCATTAAGAAAATAGTGACTATTCCATTACTTTCAACACTATAGGTTGGTTTTGAAATACATTCATCATGGATGTTATTTAAACCATTATCCATATAGGACCATATGGTAATTTAACCGTAGCATGATCTGATCTCTATTTTAATTGGGTCCTCCCATATTTTTCAATGAATGGTAACTTTTCGAGACATTCTGGTTGTGTTTTCCATACAGGGGCCGACTAGTAGAGGTATGTCTCATGGTGGGAGGGATAGGTTGGACACCGAATATTTTCCTCCTAATCTAGTGATGGATGATTCTCTCTTTTGTAATGATGATATTGAAAATTCTCCCAGCACTATGGGGTGGGGGACATCTAGGGCCACAATTGGCATTGGTTGGTCCAGTTGTCGAGGTGACAATGACTCCAGTCAGGGATTTGAGTATTCCAAAGACATAGATGAAGATATAAATTTTCTTAGCCCAGTGGGGGGGGATGACATCATATTTAAATTTATTCTCTAAAGACCACCTGAGGGGATGATGAACATGGTGATGGTGACAGAGATATAAATTCCTCCAGCCCAGTGGGTTGGGGATCACACACAACAACCGAGCATATGTCTAGGATTGTCTTAGGAATTGATGATCTGAGGGGTAGAGGTAGTGGTAAATATTTTACTGGACTTGGTATGTTGGTCGGAATGGAAACTCAATAGGAGGTGCGAATTAAGTTCCTAATTAAAATTTCTTTTAAAAAATTTATGAAAAATATCCCCCAATTTTGAATCGACCAAGTTAATTAAGGAAATATAGATATAAATGTTTAGTTGGTCAAAAAGTTTCTCAAAGGGTGATTATTCCTCAGTTGAATCAGTGTAAAACACTTCTTCATCTTTGGAAATAGGTTTAATGAAATAATCATATACACACACTAAATAGAACAAACTATCAGAGTCAATGTAAAATAGTTTTCTGTTTTTTAAATTATAAGTAGCAGAAAATAGAAAAACAGAGAATTACAAAAACTTATAACACAACACAATTAAACAAGAGGTTCAATATAAAACTGAGACTTAATCTTACCCACTTGGTGATTAGCTTCCACCAAGAATATTATATTAACAATAAACATTATACACAGAAATTATTGAGCTTTTACAACATTTTTCACAAGCTATCCATGGATTACATCATCTACCATAGTTCTTCATTGAAAGAGTAAAAAATATAGACCACACACTATCTCTTTAGAAGTTATAAGTGGGAAACAAGGTGAAAGTGTTGTTTTAGTTGAGGATTTTTAGTATACTATAGTTCAAGCATAGGAGATAGTGTGTGTAATAGAAAATAACACACACTTCTCATAAATGTAAAATTAAATAGCACAGTAGGGATAGTGTTATATGAATGAGTTTATAAATATCTACGTGTTTGTATTTCAGCTCTGGACTCCTTGGAGTGAATAAATTTTTGTTCATTTCTGTCTCTAGAAGTTGTCCTGAAAATAGAGTGTAGTAACTCTAGGGTCTAGTTTCAAAGTGTTAAGGGGTTTTGCTTCTTCTGTTGAGAGAGATTTGATGAAGCATCGAAGGTAGATGTGAGTTTGTCCCAAATGATCTCTCTGATTCTCTTGGGATCATAATGTAAGTGTTGGTTGGTTCTTCTTTGATCTAGCGAGTAAGCTCCTTCTCATTCATTCCTATATCTTTTGACACCTCTCACACATATATTTTCTTCCTCAGTCTTATAGTTTATATTTGAGGTCTAACTATAGTAGTAAGTAAACCATGTGTTGAGATCCTCGTACCTCGTACTATCCTTAGATAAAGTCTCTTGATATGTCTACAATTAGAATTAATTAATGTCATAAGAATTCAATTGACCAAATGTGACAGTAGAATAATCATACGAATTTGAAAATGTATGGAGCAGAAGAGTGAGTATCGGTAGTATGGTAATGGTAGACTTTAATGGTAGCCTTTATCAGTAACCTTCTATCGGTGACCTTTGGCGGTAACATTTCTATCAGTGACCTTCTATCGATGTCCTTTCATTGGTCAACCCTCATTGGTGACCTTCAATAGTAACATTTAATCGGTGACCTTTATCAGTGACCTTCATCAGTGACCTTCATCGGTGACCTTCATCGGTGACCTTCCATCGCTGACCCTTCTGCTTAGATAAATTCTTCACAATAAGCATAAAAAAGAGAGTAGTGATATTAAATAAATATTTTTCAATATTGATAGAATCAATGAATTTCAATGACACATGATTATCCTATAATAAAAACAAGAGTGTCAAATATATGAAGCATGATTTGGGATTATCATAACAGTTGAGTCCAACAATCTTCACCTTTTTGATAATCACAAATTATGTCAGTGAAATTTAACATTTATGTATTATTGAATCATGGTTAAGAAAATTTTCTAATTTATTCAGAGGTGTTAGCATACATTTATTATGTATAAGTAAAATTTGAATCAGGTTTATTGGAAATAATAGATAGTGTATATATTCAAGGACTCTAGTCAACATAAAACTTCCTCCTTTTATGAATAACAAAAAGAATAGAAGAAAAAAAGAGACAAATGAGGATTTTATTAGTAATGAAGCAGGAGTAAAATATACACAAAAAAGTAAAAAGATCCCTATCAACTAAGACATCCCATAGTCAATCCACCTCAGAAATGTCCATGGGATATTTTTCTTTGGAAGCTGAGGAGGCAGGTCCAGAGGATAAAGGGATAGGCCGAGGGATGGAAGTGAGCTTCATAGGAGGAGTTTATACAAAGGATTCAGTAGACCAATAGTGAGAAGATCAATGAGAAATCATAGGATTCAATATTCTCATGGACTGAGTAGGAGTAATCAATGGGGAAACACTCGTAGAGACTGAGGCAACTGAGGAAGAAGGTATTGCTGGAGTAAAAATAATGGGAGTGCAGTACACATGGATGAAGGGTAAAAGAATATTTCTAAAATACATAATAATACTTCCAACACTTTACATGGCTGAGATAAAGTAATACATTTTCTCCATGAACATTTATAAGGAAGGATTCAAATCATTAAGCCTACTAACAGGATCCTTAAATACCTGAGTGACATGTGGGATCCTAAAGTTTTCTAATAGATGCTTGAAGGGACAATCCATCTGATGCTTATTGGACAATATTTTTTAGTAGAAATACACATGGTCTTTTATGTAATTTTTATCATGAGAAGCCTCCCATATATAATCTCTCATAAGTTTTTGAATTTATCAGGTAGTATAAATGAACAGATTCATAGACTAAGCGTCGGAGGTACATTCACCAGAGAACCTCTCCACTTCTTCTATGAAAACATACCTAAATGCTTCTAAATCAATAGGAGGAGAGGGTGAAGAGGTAGTAGATTCACACAAAGGTTCCATAGTGAAATACATTTTATCCTTAAATTATTTGGTCAGACCAATAATCGGCCTCTTCACATCATCATCATGTCGACTCATATGTGCATCCATAGACTTCTTAAAGTCCTAAAACTCAGTTACCATATGATAAACAACACTCTTGACATACTTAAGGTATCTGTCCACCAGAACCCTTGAAGCCATATTGGAGGCTAAATTGGAAATTGACTATTTTATAGATTCCATAGACTCTACCATGGATTTTACATGATTCTATCATTCCTTCACTTCATGTTGAAAATCGGAGTGAGAGGTAGAAATTACTCTTTCTAAGGAAGATTCCACCTTTTCCAGATTGAGATGCATTGTTCTCTCCATCTAAATATATTTCTCATCAATGAATTTCTTCAAAAATGACTTCAATGATTCCAAATCATACTTATTTACATAGGCTCCAGGTAAAATTACTACTGGTTGTACAGTAGTAGTTTCTAAAACAAAAGGAATTGGATGGCTTTTGTTAGGATTCTCATAATCAATGTCTCCATAGTCGTAGCCCAAGACCATGAATCCAGGTTCTTCTGACCAATCTTATATTCCATGAGCAGAAACAACTGAACTCGTGGAAACAGGTTCCTCCCCCTCACATGGAGCATTCTCTTAATTAATTACATCCAACTCTGTTATTCCTCCTAGATCAGCTACATCAACTGGAGAATCCACTGCCACATATACAACTGAATCTTAAACTAATTCCATTGAAACTTCATCTTCATTTGATTCAGAAACCTCTTCATCTACACTTTCTACCATTTATGTATATCCTATCATAGTAATGAGACTTATACATTCCTCTTCACTTTCATTAGGAGTTGTCTCAAAATCATCATGACTAGATTCTGTTTCATCATCCTCTTATGAAGTCTCTCTAATGTCTCTTAAGACATTATCTTCCGCCTTTTCTTCACTGGTTTCCTCATCATCATTGTCCCTTTGGACATTATCTCTTCTATTAAATCTCACTGTTGGGATATTCTCACTAATGGATACAGTATTGGCATGATTACTTGAGGGAAGGTCATGATCTATCTTATCATATATTGGAGAATCCTCTCTTTGTTTCCTAATATCAGCCTCCTCTTCTTCATATGAGTATGCATGATCCACTTCCTTAGGATTTAGACATAGGTATGTCTTATTCATATTCCTAATAGGATATCAAACAAGGTTGAATTCGTCATGAATCTTAGAATCATCAATCACCCATCTTCATTTCAACGGTTTCCAACTGATCTTCATAAAGATTCAAATCATCATCGTAATACAGATGATTTCTCATTCAAAAATTGTTTCCTCACTATATCAAGCATCTCCTTTTACATTCAAAATCAGTGATAACAATATGGCATGAAACAATGCATTAGAAATGGAACTGGGATTTTCCATATCCTCTAATTGAATCATCAGCAACCTACCGAGATGTATCTTTTTCCCATACTTCAACAGATACAAGAGAAACACTTCCTAATATTTCAATGTAGAAAAGTCCCCTCTCCTGTGACTCAAAACATGTTGAACATGCTTAAACAATAACCTATCTTCTACTCCAATTTTAGAAGCAATCAATTTCATAGGGATCTGATTCCCTGTCAGCTCAGCCAATGCTTCTTCATAATAGAAGAACTCACTAGTGGGATTTACCACTCCTGAGTATTAATAAAAAATATCCTCATGTGGTACTCTTAAAAAATTAGCCTATTCAATATAGGAGAAGTTAAACCTTACTCCATTTACCATTGAATACATTCAGTTATCATTTTTAAACTACTCTAATTTTAGAGATTCAAAAAAACCCATCATTAAAAATGTGTAATAGCGTCCATTGTTATTTGAAAATAATTATAGCCAACTCTTAGTTTCAGGTGCCTTCGTCACTAGAGACCTGCTCGACAATAGCCATTCCGAGCTTAATTCCTTCTCAACCATGATTTCACTCTTCAAAAAACGTGAATCGTGCAACCTTTCCACTACCTTTCTTCCACTACTTGACCCAGATTGAGGTCTCTTAGGGTTCGGCCCATCTCCTTCATCATTGACCATTGTTCTCTTTAATCTTTCCATGCGATCTGAAGTAGTTCGAGGGTTTTAGCCGAAGATGAGGTTCTATGGGTAGGGAGCAAGAGGTTTGGGAGATAAGTGAATCAAAATGTGATGTGTAATTTATTTTTTCATTTAGGTATTGAAAGCCAAATAATGAAAATGAAATAAGTTATACTAAAAACATTTCAAATTCCAACAAAAAAACACAAAGTCTTGGAAACGTTGGCTATTGGTAAGGTGCCAAAGGTTAGGTCTTAACAGTGAGGTCCAAACCGTGATGTTCAATATTGAGGACCTAACAGTGAGGTTCAATGGTGAGGTTTCTAATGGTGAGTTCCACAACAGAGAGGTTCAATGGTGTGGTACAACGGTGAGGTCCAATGGTGAGGCCCCACAGTGAGGTCTAACGATGGGGTCCTAATGGTGAGGTTCAATAATGAGGTTCCTTATTATGAGGTCCCTAACGGTGAGGTTCAATGGTGAGGTCCTAATGATGAGGTTCAATGGGGATGTACGTTGCATTTAGGTCCAGATAGTGAGTTTCAAAGTTAACTATTTGTCATACATAATTCATGTTTGATGTAATTTAACCTAGCAAAACTCAAATGATTGGTGGATATATCAACCAATTGGTGTTCAGTGCCAATGAATTCAACAGTGATATCACCTCTTTGATAATGATCTCTGATGAAATGATGTCTCACATCAATGTGCTTTGTCCCTACAAGAGATAATAGATTTCTAGAGATGATAACAACACATGTTTTATCACAGTTTATAGATACATGTTTTAATTGGTATCCATATTCTAGTAAAGTTTTATTCAACCACAAAATTTGAGCAAAAAAACTACTAGAAACTATAAATTCATCTCCAATAGTAGGTAATGCAGCAAAATTCTAATTCATACTACACTATGATACTACTGACTTTCCCAAAAATATGACACATTCCAGAGGTGCTCTTTCTATATAACATGCATCCAGAAAAGTCAGAATCCTAATAACATATTAAATCAAATAATTGTCCTCTTGTATAAAATATTCCTATGTTAGTAGTATACATGAGATATTTAAAAATACTTTTATCATCAGATAAATGAGACTCTTTGGGATAGGATTGAAAAAGAGAAAACATGCATACATTGAACATAGTATCAGGTCTTCTAGAAGTTTGGTAGAAAGATTCCCATTCATACCTCTATAATTGGTTTGATCTAGTAATTTACTAGCTTCATGTGCATCCAACATACAAGTGGTACTCATAGCTGTATCAATACCTTTATTTTCATCCAAGACAAAACGTATCAAAAGATACATAGTGTATTTACTCTAATTTAAAATAATTCCATTTTTTTGAAATATTTGAAATCCACAGAAAAATTTACGTTCACCCACTAAACTCATTTCAAATTTATCTTGAATCATTTTTGAGAAATCAGTACATTAATAATTTTTAGTTGATCCAAAAATAATTTAATCTATATAAATTTGTACTATTAAAACATCTTTGGAAATCCTTTTAATAAAGAGAGTTGTTCAGGTCTTCCTTTAGTAAAACCTTTTGAAATAAGAAAAGGACAAATTATATCATAACAAGCTCTTGGATCTTGTTTTAGACCATATAGAGCATTAGAATGTTTAAATACATGATTTGGAAAATTGGGATTTTTATAACCAGGGGTTGCTCAACAAATACATCCTCAACTATGTACCCGTTTATAAATGAACAACTAACAACTGTTTGATAATGTTTGAAATTCAGATGAGCAACATAAGAAATCATTATCCTATAGGCCTCTAGTTTAGCTATAGGTGAAAATTTTTACTCATAGTTAATTACTTATTCTTTACTATATCCTTGTGCAAGTAGTCTTTCCTAGTTTCTAACTATGTTACCAGATTCAACAACTTTATTTCTAAACACTCATTTAGTGCATATGGTCAATGTGTCTTTAGTTCATTCTTTTAATTCCCAAATTTTGTTTCGTTCAAACTGATTCAATTCTTCTTGCATAGAAATCACCCAAAATTCATCATTTATTCCATCATTAATATTTTTGGGTTCAAGCTATGAATGAAAGGCTTGATGTTAAACCCGATTTCTCATAGAAGCTCTAGTTTTTGTTCCTCTATTTAGATCACCTACTACAACATTTAAACGATGATTCTTGAGAGTTATAATACCTCTAGATAGAGATGAACTAGATTCCTCATGGTTGTCTATGGATTCAGATTCATCATTCTAAGATTCCGTAAAATTTCCAAAACTGGATGTTTTCAATGAGGGTCCACTATGTTTAACATTAAGATCCTGAATTGACATATCTTCCTTAGGATGTTCAATGAAGGTTCTGGGATCATGTGGATTAGTCTCGTCAAATTTGAAATGAACTGATTCTTCCACACATTTGGTTCTCTTATTTAATACTGTATAATATTTACTATATATTGAGTAACCTAAGAAAATTCCTTCATCACTCTTGGAAGCAAACTTGTTAGGATTATCGTTAGTGTTATGGATAAACACTTTGAAACCAAAAAAATAATGTAAATAACCATAGGCATTCTATTATTCCAGATCTCATAAGGGTTTTTTTTAAAAGATGTCAAATTAAGACTCTATTGATAATGTAACAAGCTGTATAAACCACTTCAGCCCAAAAATAGATTGGCATATTATACTCATTTAGAAATGTTTGGGAAATCTCTTAAAGTGTCATATTTATCCATTCTACAAATCCATTTTGAGGTGTTCTAGGAGCAGAGAAATTGTGATTATAGTCATTTAGTGGGAAAAAATATCATAATTCCTTATTTTCAAACTCGCGGCCATGATCACTACTTAAGGTCGTAATTCTAAGTCCACTAAGATTTCTAGAGGATTGGAATCCTTAAAGAAGTAATAACATGCTTCACTTTTTTGAGCTAGAATGTATACCGAAGTATATCTACAAAACTCATCCACAAGACCATAAAAATAGTACCTCTCATTTAAGCATGAATCTCTATATGTTCCAATCAAATTCATGTGAATGAACTGAAGCGGTTGAGAAGTGAAATATTCTCTGTTTTGTTTGAAAGAGACATTGCATTGTTTTCCTTTTTTGACAAGAATTACAAAGTTTGTTATGTGGGAATTTCAATTCAGGTAAGTCCCTTACTAATCCATTCCTAGTTAGCTTACTATTTGAGTGCACATTGTAGTGTCCTAATATTTTGTTCCATGACCAGGATTCCTTAAGAAAAGCATTTAAACAAGAATTTTTTTGCTTAGATAAAGAGTTTAAATCAACAACATATACATTTTCATTTCTAAGAGTAGTGAATATTAAATCATTTTTAATATAAAAAACATTTCATGCATCATTTTCAATATTAACATTGAATACATCATCAAACAACTGAGATATACTAAGAAGATTGTACTTTAACCCGTCAACAAAAATTAATTTTGAAATTAATATTGTATTGGGGTTACCAATTTGGCCTATGACGATGATCTTCCCTTTGACATTATCACTGAATGTGACATGTCCACCATTAACATTAATTAGGATCTTTAATCATTAATATTCTCCTGTCATATTTCATGAAAATCGACTATCCAAGTACTAGATATTTTTACAAGATCTCTTTAAACAATTTTCATGCAAAACAGATTAAGCATAGGGTAACTTTGGTACCCATATTTTCATGGGTCCACATATTTTAGCAAGTAAATCATTGGGAACCCATACAAGTCTCACTTTTTTCCTATGATCAACATATATGTTTTGAGATATGAAAAAAAATTTAGGTCCTTTAGAAAAGTGTTTTTCGAAGGATGGTCCAGAACGTGAACTTGCAGTGCATTATCCAGATTTTGGAAGAAATTTATTTTTAATAATCCTTCCCTATCCTGGTTGATATCCTAGACCTGTTGTGTATTTTTGAGCAATTGTTTTCCCTTGAAACAAAGTCAAGGTATCTATACCTTCAGTATACTTCTCAAGATCCCTTTTTAATTTCTCATTTTATAATTTATGTTTATTATTTTATTTTAATTACTGAGCACATTTTTCATTCTCAATATCTAGATAAGACTTATAATTCGTATTTAAAGCACGTTTTCATTTCAATAATTTATATTCATCCTTGAGTTAATTAAAAGTATCCTCATGCATTCCACAATATTCAAAAAGTTCATCCCTAGATATCTTTTCATCATTATTCGATTCACTTTCATTCCTCGAATAGTAATAATTATGTATAGGTGAATTGGGTATTAACTCAGATGTTTCTATCCTAAAACGCAGGTTTTCATGTTTGTTCTTTTAAATATTAGATGTGTCAGATCCACTAGAGCTATCTTTTGAATCACTAAAAGTATCATTCATATCCTTTTAATATCCCTTTCCCTTGTCTTCATATTTATTCTTAAATTTTATCTTGGGGTAATCATCATTAACATGGCCTTTTCATTTACACTCATAAAAAAATATCTTATTTGTGTTGACCTATCATTTTCTATCCTTTTTCCACTGTGTGATACTATCATACCATCCTTTATAGTTTTATTTTCTCAATAACTTTTTCTTACGGTAGAACATTTTGAATCTCCTTGCATGATGAGCCATCTCATCATCACTATCATATGCTGATTCTTCACTAGTGGAAGTGTATATAGGAGCTTGAACTTTTTCTTTATCTTTTCTCCTTGAGGTAGAAGTCTTGAATTCTATGGATTTCATTCATGGATCTTTATATGCTTCTTGATTTACCTATATCTCTTCTTTTTACATCATAAGTTTTCTAATTAGTTTCTTCACTAGAAGGTTTCCAATGTCACAGGATTCTGGGATAGAAACAAATGTTCCACTC
This sequence comes from Viscum album, assembly GCA_963277665.1. Classification (NCBI taxonomy): domain Eukaryota; kingdom Viridiplantae; phylum Streptophyta; class Magnoliopsida; order Santalales; family Viscaceae; genus Viscum; species Viscum album. The sequence continues at coordinate 88,111,902 of OY728167.1, read as the reverse complement.
CATCTGTCAGGTAGACATTGAAGAAACCTCAAAATCAGATCCTTTCTTCCCATTGATTTCCCAAAAAGACTCTTGGTATTTACAATTTCCTTGAACCTGAGATACATTTTAGATATAAGTTCATCATGGTTCATTTTAAAATTACCATATTTAATTGTATAAAAATTTAATAACATTTCATTAACAATGGTTGTTCCCTCATGAGAAACATCCAAAGTATCCTAGATTTCATAAGAAATTTTATATTCAGATATTCTATTGAAATCATCATCACAAAGACAATATTACAATGGATTCATTTTTTAACAGTTATAGATATATGTAGATTTATTCATCTGAGAACATTTTTCCCTAGAAGTAAGAGGAAAAGCATGCTGTTCTTCAATTGTGTCACACATTTCAGGTCTCATGCTCTCGAGATACATTTTCATTTTTAATCTCCACTAAGCATAGATATTACACTTAATGAAAGGTGACATGTTAGTAGTAGCACACTCAACACTGTTATCCATTGATAATTAGAATTTTAATGAACTGAAAATTTATATATGACAGAAATTTTAAGATCTTGAAGATAAATATAAAATAAATGTTGAAAATATGTTGTAAATTGGTACAATAGTTCAGATAGTAGTAATAAATATTTAACACTCTGATAGCAGATTTTGTTCAAAGTGGAAACCCAAAGGGGGGGTAAATTGTGTTCTTACTTAAAATTCCAGTTAAAAACATTATGATAAATATCCCCCAATTTTGAAATAGCCTAATTAATTAAGGCAGTAGAGATATAAATGTTTAGTTGGTCAACAAGTTCATCAAACAGTTATTAGTCCTCCGTTGAATCAGTTTAAAATTATTCATCATTTTTTGAAATAGGTTTACTAAAATAAACATATTCACACATTAACAAGAACTAACTATCAATGTCATTGCAAAACATTTTTATATTTTTAAAATTATAAGCAGTAAAAAATAGAAAAATAGAGTATTACATAAACATAGAACAAAAGAGAGTTAAAAAGAGGTTTATTCTAAAGTTGAGAATTAATCCTCTCCACTTGGTGATCACATACCACCAAGAGGTTTATATTAATAATACAACTGATACAGCGCCTGTATCTGGATTTTACAACAGTTTTCCCAAGCTATCATGGGCTCACAACCTCTACCACCAGTTCCTCATGGAGAAAACAATCAATAAAGAGCTCACACGGTCTCTTTCACGGTTATATGTGGGAAACAAAGGGAAAGTGAAGTTTGATGTGATGATTTCCAGTATCCTCTTTTTCAAGCACTGGAGATAGTGCGTGAAACAAAAAATCACACACTATTCTCATAAATTTTAAATAAAAGATCACAGTAGGGATAAAGTTATAAGATTTAGTTTAGAAAGCTCTATGTGTTTTCAGTTCATCTCTTGACTCCTTAGAGGGAAAAAATCACAGTTTGAGTCTTTCTCTATAAGTTTTCCTCAAAATATAGTTTTTCAAATCTAGGGTTAATCTTCCATGTATTAAGGGGTTATGCTTCCTGTGTTGACAGAGAGTTAGTGAATCACAGATGGAATATGTGAGTTTTTCCTAAATGATATTCGTGATGCTCTTGGGTTTACAATGTATGTGCTGGATGGTTCTACTTTGATCTAGAGAGTAAGATCCTCCTAATGCAGTACTCTTTCCTTCCACACACCTCACACATAACTTTTCTTCCTCATTCTTCTCTATTATATTTCATTTCCGAAAATATGAATAATTAAACAATGTGTGGTCCTCCTCGTACCTCATAATATCCTCAGATACGGTCCCTTCATTTGTCTAAAATATGCATTAATTGATGTAAGAAGCATTAAAATTACCAAATATGATCGTTAGAATAATCTTAATAATTTGAAAATGTATGGAGTAGAAGATAGAGTATCAGTAGGCGAGTTAATGTAGCCTTCAGCGGTATCCTTCTAATTGGTATCCTTCAACATAACCTTCTATCAGTGGCCTTCAGCAGCAACCTCTCTATCGGTGACCTTCTATTGGTGACCATTTATCGGTGACCTTTCATTGGTGACCTTCAACGATGACCTTTCATCGATAACCTTAATCGGTGACCTTCATCAGTGACCTTTCATCGGTGACCATTAATCAGTGGCCTTTCTACATTGATACATTTTTCACTGTAAGCCTAAATAAGAGAGAGGTGATATTAAAGATATATAATTTTATCTTTATAGAAACTAATAATATTAATGACACATGGTTATCCATTAATAAAAACAAGATTATAACATAAATGAAACTTGATTTGGGATTATCAAAATAGGGGAGCTCAATAAGGGACTTTGGTCCACTGCTAGATAACTACTATGGAAGATAATATGAAGGCTTGTTTGATGTGGCACAACTATGCTCCCATGGGATTTGGGTGCGATTGAATATGATGATAAGAAACATTCTTTGTAGGAATTTTCCCAATGATCTCAACGTCATTATCTATGTCCAAAATGTATTCTTGTATCTACAATGGGAGTAGTTTGATGTCATTTTTGAAATCATCTCCATCTGTTTTGGTAGTTTGGGAATCATTGAAGTATGGGAATTCAATCTGAGTATCCAACGAGCCCGAGCATTAACTGGTCCCCAAATACCTTGAGTGGCTCTATTATTATAAGTAATTGAGTATGAGGGGTTATATAGTTCCAGGGTTTCAGAAAAGTGTAATTATTTATACTCTCACCATATATAAATCCACATGCACAACAAGAATTCGATTATCAGTTGTTGATGTGTCAAAATGTGATGGAGGTAATAAAGTTTCATATTTGCAATTTGCCTATCAAGTTTTGAATCTGGCCCATGGTGATAACAACCTGATCTAGCTGAAGAAACTTATATTGACTGTCTGACGGTGATATTCATATCCGAGATAATGGATTTTTTAACCCTTTATTTGAGGATCAATAGGCAAAATAATTTTTTGTAGATTAGGGTTGTACTCCTTTTCTAGATCATCTATTCTCTCATATTTGTAATTATTGAGGGATTAGAACATGATGGGGAGGTTTTTTAGGCTAAATCATCACATATATCAATGTTGGAATCCTCCTCATCATACTTGTAGTCCTCCATCCATTAAAAGCATAAAATATTTATCTTATTGTATCCTTTTAATGAGAGTGTAGTGTTTTTGGACATTAATGAGTAATAATATGAATTTGACCATGATGTGTCAAACAACTATCTATACGAAGGTGTTGGTGTTTTGAAAACCACTAAATACCAAGATTTATATGAAATGGGAGGATTTCTATATCTATAGAAGATATTTCTAGGGGAGGATGACCACATTGGATGTCAGGAGTAGTTTCCCTATGATCCATCTCTACACTACATCAAGAGGAATGTTGTGGTCATAAATTAATTTTTTATCTACATTAATAGAAGAGTAGACAGACCCTCATGATGTTGATAATGAGTCTCGAATGACCTCAATTTCACTGGGATTGAGAATATTAGTATGATGGGCCATGTTCATTCATGTGGTTGGAATATGATGACCTACCTTCTAGAAATTGTGTACTGATATGAGCCTGTTGTATGATGGTTTCAGATACTTGTATGTAACCATCTGATCCTTTGGGAGTGTTATCCTTCTACTGAGATGTTTTTGGAATGTTTCATTGATGTTTCTTGTTATCGAGAGGAATAAGTGCCAATCATTAGGTGTTTTCCATTATCCCTTGGTGAGAATCATCTAATATGGGAGTATTAGCCCAATCTGGAGCCTTTGTGATATAACATTGGTCTTTCATTGTAGGATTATGAGCTATACCCATGTCATGTGACACCCACACTTGTTGATCCCTGGTTAGAACAATAATATGATCCTATTCCATATATTCCTTCCCCATCAGAATATGCTGATAGACCTCCAAAATTAGAGAATAGTTATGTTCCTCCTCTTTTATTTTATCAGAACAAATCTAGAATAGTCGTTTGTTGGTGGAAGTAGAAATGTGTCCATGGATTTCATGATCTATTAGAATATTATAGGTAGAATAATTGAATAAAAAATCCTATCCAAAGACATGTATCATTCTAATTTAATCATCCCCATCCAGAATAGGGATGCATTCATGATCTTTTGCCTTTGGTGTATTCCGCTGGACTACATAGATATGAATATGATCTTGTCTCGATGCTTGTTCCCCTCTAACATGGTGAACCCTATCTAGGATGGTAATATGATCCCAATTATGGTCATTTGAAATATTCTACCACACTCCTTTTACAAAAAAGTTCCTTGGTCCCAAGGCAGGTTCCTCTCAAACATGGTGAGCCCCAATTATATTTGGAGTATCAGCTTGGTCTGAAACCTCATCCTTTATTAGAAAATGATGATAATATTCCTCTATGAGAGAAAGATTGTGCGCTTGTTACAGTATAATAACTACTTCCCAATAATAAAAGTGTTTAGTTTCCATGGATTTAGGTATATGAGAATGTGTAAGCCCCTTTATTTACTATAGTTCAATAATATGTTGGTGGAGTTATTAAGTTATTGCTAAAATATATATGCATTTCAGTGATGTGTATGGATGGATATAATCATCCACATTTTGATCTCTTTTATACAATGGAATATGTATTTGATTAAAGAGGGAATATTTACCCACTTTTCCCTCCTTGTTCGTCTGGAATATCCTAATGTGATTCATGTATGGGGGTAAGGATATACACCACCCCACACATTTCTACTACAGTAATATACCTAAAAACATGATCTGAGTGATTAGCGTCATGGACCTGCTTGCTGGTTCATGTTGAAATATGCCTAAAGGCATCATTAGTAGGTGTGGGGATATGATCCCTCTCTTAGATATCCAACTCCTTCCCCCTTCTATGATTCTTCATTATTTATCGTAGATGGGCTTTATAGATTGTAGTGTGTCATATGATACCCTCATTAGGTGACCGGTGGGTACTGGTGGGATACTTTTGGTGATATTGACTAACAATTTCCCTCCTCAGTAGAACATGAAATGGAATTCTGTCGTATTTGGCTTCCTGGTCCACCTTCATTCAAAACTACAGGTGGTGGTTTTCACAATCTAGGGATAATCTCCTCAAGTGGTTGGTTTTAGTGATGAGGGCTACTTGATTTGCTGCAGTTATTCCTAGGTGATTTAGACAATTCAGTTGTCTTTCATGGTGGTCCAAATAGGAATCTTCAATTTTTGGGAGTTTACTATGTCAATGGTACACCAAGAAAATCATATATTCCACTTGACGTTGGATTTGTTGAGCAGGTGAGCTCACTTTGCAGCCCACAATGGTTGCTGTCACAGATTATTTTCCATAGAAAACACAAGACTCTGAAGACATTTTCTCATATATGGATTTTCTGAATTATATTTACAGTTTTGCAGGAAAAACAGAAGAAGCATACTGATTAGTGAACTATTGTAGGTATAATATGCTAAATCAGATCTGCATTGTTAACATAATTTTCATTTATTGTCAATCCTTCCATTATCTTTGTTTCAACTTGTGAAAATGAGGATTTAATTATGAGAACCCATGTTATAGAGGAGCATCTATAAGTTCATTCCAGACTTACTACATTTTTTGAATAGTGTTTTCAATATAATGTGCCATTAGAGATTCACATCAACATTTTTGTTCTTTTTTGTGTATGATTTGAGAACAAAATGGATAGAAAAATGATAACCCAATAATTTTTTATTTGAGAGATTCAAATGATATTCACCATTCTTGTTTTTGAATAATGGGAAAATAAAATGGTCCGATGGATTATAACCCAGTCATTTATTTATTATAGATATTAACATTGGTTTCACCATTTTTTTCATCCTGATTCTGAGGTGTTGATGGGATCCACCCAATGGTTTGATTGTGGGGGATATATGTTGTGCACAATCATTAGCATGAAGGTTACCATTGATTTTCATACCAAAAACACCCAATGGCCCCCCATGTGTAGCTAGGTATAGAATTTCATTCCATAGGTAAGTGGTCATTTGGGTTTTTATGCCCAATGAATCTTGTGGACTTGCATTGGTCGAGAGGATTTGTGTTCGGTAAGATCACACCCTTTTGAGTATAATTGATTCCTACTCTGGGACTATCTTATAGATTTAAGATATGTTGGAAAATATTTTCATACTCCTGATACAGGACCTGTTACACTAATAAAATTATTAAGGATTATTTCTCATTCATGTGAAAAATATTTCGGCGCCTTTAGTGAATCCACTTCTATTTATCTGAGGTTCTATGTAATTTTAGAATAATGGGTAGTTTATTATTTGTTGATGCTACAAAACCATGTGCCTCGGAATTTCCTACCATACAAGTAGATGATTAATATACTAAGGAGGGGATTAATCCATTAATAGGCATCCAACGTATCCTAGTTATGGTTGGAATAAAAACCCATGTAGTTAAATGAACCCATGTAGTTAAAAGGATTATGGAAAGGACTTTTATAAGTGATCTAGGACCCTAGGGGTTCTAGATGAGGTCTAACTGGGACATCATACATATCCTGATTATTGTGAGAATTATATTTCTAATAGTTCATCTGAGTTATCAATCAAATGAGGGACAAAATAGAGTAATCATTCCATGAGAATGATTGGGTCCTGATGGTTGGTAAATGAGAGTCATAAATGGAATTTCATTGAAATGAGATTTTATCTAAGATTTGGCCATAGAAGTGTATCCTACATATCCTGGTTAATGTAGGGATCAACATTCAGGTAGTTCAATTTCACGATTAGTACTATCTTCAAGGTAAATCAATTTTTATTATGGTGAATATATCATGCCACGAAATAGGGCTTACATAATGACATTTCTCAAGAATATGGGTATCTGTGATATGAATGATATGACTATTGTAACTCCCTAACATCACGTGAGTTGTTCGCTATGTGAGAAACAATAGATAATAAGTAACTACTCTCATTTAATATAAATATGTGGTTTATTCATTAGGACATATCTTGATATGTTTTATATGGTTCTCGACCCTCAGTGATGCATCCTAATTATCATAGTTATTACATGAATCAGAGTTATTATAGCTCACTTTATTTTTCAGTCTGCTGATGAATGATATAGAGTGGCCATCCAATGGGAATTATTGGGTCTAAATGGTTGAAATGTAATTGAAATTATTCTTATATTGAAGTGGTGTTTATTCGATATCAGGACATAAGAAGGAATCGTATGTAACCATATTGTTGAATGAATTAGATTCATCATAGTTTTGTTAGTTGAGGCATACCCATTGGGGTTTACCCTATAACCTGATGGTTTATGGTGTTGATGGAATGACCAATTCAAGTTCCTACTCCCATTTAAACAATGATAGGTGTGTAAAACAAGGGATGAAAATGATCATTTTTTATTTCTTGTAGTGATGGGAATTATATGAAAGGATCGCCCTGGATTGTCAATATGGTTCTTAAACCATGAAGAAGTGAGATACATATCTTGAATATTGTAGGATTCAGAGTCTCTATAGTTTTTGTGGTTGGGTATTACACTATGAGCGTTCCGTTTGAATTCGGTCTTATACACGAAGGAAGAGAATGTTTTCAAATACTGGGAGGCCCTCATGACATGGATTCTGTGTCAAGAGGATATCACATGACCTAGTTTATTTTTCCAGAGGACAATTAATGATATTTTTGGTCTGTTCCAAATGTCTTTTCATAATCTATATGACATGTGGAGAGGGTGTCACATGATCTAATAAGTTTTCATGGTATTGTCACAGGGACTGGCTGATGCATATGGAGGATGTTGTGATAATTAGTGAAACATTTCGGATAGGTCATAAAATTTATTGGATTACATCCAAAGGATGAATTTATGGTCATGGCCATCATGTATGAGGGTGTTGTAGGTCTTAGCTGACTCTCCCATAGGGTATTTCATAAGATGGTTGTCATGCACCAATGCAATCACGAGATATGGGTGACACAATCAAGAACCATTATATGAGTCAAGCGATATATATGAATGGCATCATAAGGCATGGGTGATAATTCCATGGTAACATCATGAGACTAACGTGGAATTCCCATGGGGGGACTTTGAAACTTTCCAATACATGTTTTGAACATTCCCTATTACCCAGGTAGTAATGTCGACAGAGTGATGTGAGATCTAGGTGACATGTCATGGTGTAGTTTTGTGTCATGGATGGTTCATGTGAAGCGCATGAGGAGTAGTGAACATGTTTTGGTTTTAGTATTTCACTTTTATTATTCATTATAGACCATTCATTATTAATTAGAAATAATTATTTTGTTCTAGATTATTTTGGGGCTCGCATGATCTGAAAGATGTGTGGTATGTTCTTCGTGCATCATTCAAAAAGGCCATCATGTGATCTATGAACGTTCGTGTGATGTTATTTATGAATGTAGAATGATCACTATTACTATATTCCAGAATATAAACTTACATATAATACAAGATGGTCATGAGATAATCCTCTCTGATATATCTGCTCCGGTTCTTGGGTGTGCTGATACGCCTGGATGCGAAAAAATCAACCTTCATCTGGAGCCTCTTGGTCAGGTGGAAGTAGTGAATTTTTCATGTTGGGTTTTGGAATTTATCGATCTTTCCACCCCAGTTGTAAACTATTTTGAGCCAAATATCTAGAACAGATCAATCTAGAGTCGTAGAAGGGGTCTGGCACGACACATTTTTATGAGAATTTTCCATGGATCGTTCAAATGGCATTGCCTGACTTTCAATGACCACGAGTCCCACTCATTAACACCTCTATTATTTGATTGTTTTCGATAAATGGAGAATTTTTGGAAACATGAAGATATGCCAAAATACATTCATATGTACATTTGGACATGTCCAAGGGCCTTTGTGAGATCAATGTTCCTGTTGAAATGACTTTGTGAGATGATAGATTCCTTTTCTAGAACATTCTGTGAAGCAAGGATGGTTTGTCTAGGGTTTTCTGTGAGAGCTGTGTAGCTTGTCATGGAGTCTCAAAAGACCATGTTGTGGACTTCATTAGCCAGTTTTAATTGTTTTACGACTAAGAGAGGCTTTCTCCTCCTCTATCTTTTATTTCCTTTGTTTTATTCTCCAAAGGTCAAGGGTTGTGATAAATTACATGTCTAATGACAATTAATATTAATCTACGTCATTATGATATCTCTCATGAACAATAGAATTCATCTGGAGGTGAAATACAATTGTAAAAAAAATACATATTTTTGTCTTTAGGGAGCCAATGTGGAAGTGTAGGGTCACCCAGTTATACCAGAGATGCTTCTAATGTCAAATCTAACCAGTAAAAGGGATTTTTTGAGTTGTGGAAGACATGTCTCTAGAGTTTCATGGAGTCTTTTATGTCTCCAAGGGTGTGTCTCATGTCTTTTAGCAACCATGAGTATCTCTGGCCTCCATCCTTTTTATATCCTTTGTTTTATTTTACAATGGCTCGGGGGTCATGCATGTTTTCTTGGATTTTTCTAAGGGAAATCATTATTCCAATCGATGATACGTCACATGACCTTATGAACAATAGGGAATCTTCCTTTGGAAACGATTCCTCTCAATTTCCAAAGGAGTTTTATGTTCGTCACCCAGTAATTTATTATTTGGGAATCATATGATTAATATGATATCTTGCAATGGTGCATGAACCTTTTATTGGTTATTCATCATATTTTCCTATGGTGCATCACATAATTAGTGTTGGATCTGATGATAGCTTGTAGAAGTTGTTGGGGAAAGTTTCCCTTCGTGAATTTGATGGACCACATGTACATTGATGAGTTTCACAATGACATGCAAACATCATCATGAAAAATCACTTTCCTCACATTTGATACATCAAATGTTCATCAACTGAATATTTATCCACATCTCATGATGATATCAACTCTGTCCTAGGTATTCTCATGCACTCAAGAATATTTCATTTATGTGGAATGGACTTCCATTTTATTTTCACAATGCATCGATCATTGAATATTAATCAGATTCATATTTTGTAGCACATCATATAAATTCCTTATGACTTGATCATAACCCAACACCAATTAATTTTAAAAAATTTATCCCATTACTGAGTGTGTGGTAACATAATAAAATTTTAGTTGGAGGCAGGATAGTAATACGTTCATTATTCTATGATTTCCTATTTGAGTATGTATATGAGACGCATCATCTCTTCACATGATAGGTTACACTGTTCAAGACTTCCACTTGATGGATTATGTAATTCCACAACCTTTTTCTTATTGGTTACATGGAGCTTCACCCCTTCAAAATATGGGTTACATGGGTTCTACATTCTTTCTCATAATGGATCACACGGTACCAACTTCCATTCACATGAGTGTTTATAATTAGGGAGATTTTGGGATATTACATCTCTATAAAAATGATCATGTGATGGATTTATCACATATTCTCGATCAAATATCCTTTAAGTGGGATTTCCATACTCTTTTTGGGTATGAAAGCATGAGAATTTTCTTTCAGAGTAGAGAAAACCTCTCCAAAATCCAATCTCATTGTATTTATAGGTGATGAATCACACCACATTTGCTCATCTAGGAATGGTGGGGCATCCGATAATCACATTCTGCCATTCTTCAAACAGACTAATCAAGGCATGCAATCCAAAAATAATTCCACATCAGGGACGGTCATAAATAATTGAATATTTCATTATTTTTAATGTGACATGTGAAGACCCATCCCTTGGGCCTGTGTCGTGACTACCCCAATATTTCCACCCAAAGGCTAGTGGCTGGCGACTAGTACCAAAAAAACTATCCCAGGAGTGGGAGGAATTTTCCTGAGTACCTGTACACATGCACACACACAACCATGTCACAAATAGATGGAAAGGAAAAACTGATTTTTATTAATCAACCATTGAGTGTAGGAATAATATTTACTTTGAATGGAATAGAATACCAACCCAGCAAAAGAAAAACTAAAAACATGAATTTATAAAATAACTTTGTACGATTCCTGCAGAAGACCCCAACTAATGTGTAGGAAAGGAGTGGCTGTTAAAAGATATGGAAGTATATCTTACCGGTCATATCTCATTGTGCAGTGCATGGTCCAAGGTCACTGAGGTCTCTATCGAATGCCTACCATCTTCCCCAGACACAACATGGACATGCAAAGCCCGTTCAGGGGTGAGTAACAAATTTTTCATTAGGGATCCTAAAACACAAAGGAACGACCTCAAGGGAATGAATAAAAAAAGTACCACTAGATCACTCATTTATAATCTAAATAAACTAATGATAAACTATTATTCATACCCTGAACACCTTGGTCTGCTGAGGAACTGATCCTTGATGAGTACCAGGGGTCTGTTGGGTCACACATAGCTGCTCCCCACTGTGGACCTGTTGGGTCACACATAGGTTCTTCCCATATAGGCCATCATAGCTAGAACACATAGGGCTACTTATAGCTGATCCAAACTGGGTATCATGTAGCTGATCCACACATGTCTTCTTGTAGTTGATCCAAACATGGTCTCTTGTAGATGATTCACACAGGGTCTCATGTACATGATCGACACAAGGTATCCTATAGCTAGCACATGGGGAATTCTTAACATCCAGGCCTTCATGATCATTTAGACAATCTCGTCCGCAGCCTTCAGGTATCAGCCACCTGTTGGATTCCCACACAAATCCTACATGATTCTGGAAGAATCCATTCCTCATTCAATTCATCAAATTTCATCATCCATGAAAGTATCTTTAGAGAATTCTAGAAGAACCGTCTCTTCACGATGGTTACAATGTAGTAAACGGATCGCCCACTGGGCGACCTATCTGAATGATATTTTCATTTCAATAAATAATGGATGGTTGTGTCTGGGGTTCTCATATTCCCCTGCCCGGTTCGACAGACCCGACCCGACCCAGTTCGGGTTTCGGCAGGCCTGGTCTGACCAAGCCAGTAGGCCAGGACCATTGGTCCTTATAAGAACTACGTGGTTCGACCTTCGGTCTAGCCCGTCGGGTTGCCTAGTGACATGGTTCCATCTGGCCTAGCCCGCAACAGGCTGACCGGTTCATTCACAACTCAGGCCACCCAGTGGACCTATTCTATCACACTATTCTGGCGCAAAAATGCAGGATACTTCTATTCCATCCTGGATGCCCGCTGGTCATCTGGTTCAACTGCGACACATCTAGATGAAGCCGACCACCCCCATGTTTATCAAGAATTCCCCACAGGGCCGCATTGCCGCACCCTATAGCCCTAACAGCACAGTCTGCACACAAATCCACCAACCTCCAACCTATGTTTCAGCGACCCCGAGTGCGCCGACGTAGCTCGATCCAGCTATCGCCTCTACCTTGGTGAGCCATCATGGCGCACCCCCCCCCCCACATGCTGCCGCTGTCGTGGGCCACCACTGGTTGTCGTCGGCGCCTCAGTAGTGCCTACTATTGACCACCAGTTCTGCTCCAGTGGTGTTTTCCTAAATCCATATGTCCCTCTATCCTCATTTGGGAACCTTCTTCCCTGCTACAACCTTGACATTACTTTATTGTCAATTCATAGGTGCGGTCAGAAAGAACACATGAACACCCAAAGATGTAGGAATTGATGCCTTGTTTGTGTTGGACCGATTCCTCTGCATTAGATTTTTTGACAAATGGGAATGTAATATTATGTTTATAGAAACAGTATATCCCTAAAGCAAAACACATAGATAAAATACCCTCTTCCAAGGAAATAAATACCATGGATTAACCAGTTCGTTTGTTGATCTATATTTGTTGTTTTACAAAGAATAATGAGGCATTGAAATTATCAAAAGATAAACCCCAACATGGAGAATATTCAATCAGAGGTAATGTTCGCTGCTGGTGGAGATCCTTCCATGGGGATTCACGATCTCTTCAAAGACATTAGGGTTCATAGATTTTTTTTCCAAGATACATTCATCAATGGTATCTTTGTTTCTTTCTGATTCACAGGAATTCTTCATTGGAGAGGATTCATTTTTTGTTAGTCAGAGGAATTATAGATCTAGATTTTTTTCTCTATCTTCGTTATCTCATTAAAATAGAAACATGTCATAGTGTTTCTATTACAATTATTCATCGCGTCATTATTCTGTTTCATTTTTGAAACAAAATTTCTATTACACATCAGTTAAAGAGTCATTACGCAGTTTTATTCAAGGAATGAAACTGTTGTCCCATCGTTGCATTATAGTGATACCATTTTTGAATAAAATAAATTATTTATGTTTATTTTATATTTCATTGAACAACCAAAAAAAACATTTTTATCTTGACAAACACCATTCAAGTATAGGTCCATTATTAGGTAATGTTGATTTTCCAAAAGCAATTGTGTCCTCAGATTTTCAATCATGGTGCCTGTTTACATGTTTCCAAAATCGTGCACACAAACCATTTTAATTCATTTAAAAAATGTTCAAAAACTATCTTTCACCATCAACCAATGCCGATCGAGGTTATGCTACACCTAAGTGAAACACGCCCTCATGGGCTCAATGGTACACTTGTATTTCCAATTCGAGTTTCCTTTTAAGAGTTATACGTATTTGAAAATAAAATAATTATGACTAACTAATATTATTTTTGGCTAAATAATAACATCCATTTTTGGCCCATGATGGCCATCACTAGGCCCTTTTCTAGGAGAATCTTGATTTTCTTAGTGTAACAGTTCCATCAGATTTCTGATCTAGTCACCAGTTTAAATGTTAGAAAACCCCACTTGCACGATTATCTAATGAACATCAAAATGGTAAAAAATAGTTTTTGCCCACTCCGGGACTTTGAATTATGTTCCCTATCAGATCATATTCTCCAAATACAATGATTTAATTTAAAAAAATCATGGACTTCTGGGGTATTACATTACTCTCACTTTTTAGGGATTTACTTCCTCCTAATCCAAAACAGGGTCGAATCAAATAGAAATTGATATTGAGGGTAAATATGATACTCCCTCTCCCCTGTTCTATCCTAGAGTTTTAAATGCTACCAGGGAACATGAAAAATAGGAAACAAACAACCACAAATGATCTACAACTATCGATCCTTGAACTTCACTGGGAATTCAACAAATGTAATACCCATCGTTAATATTCATCTCCCCCCAGTCGATGGCGTGCGATGGATCATGACCGTACCTCCTCAGTTGTGAGACATGGAAGACATCGTGTACCTATTGCATATATGAGGGTAGATGTTGGCACTACACCACCTAAACCACTGTTCTCGGAATCTATAATGGGCGATTGAATCTCGAAGATATATTTACCATGGACAAATCTCTACAATCCATGTCGGTGTGGGACCTGAAGGAACATGTGGTCATCATCCTAAAACTCTAATGGCCTCTGTCTCCTATCAGAATAATATTTCTACCTACTATGTGCAGTCCTCATCCGCTGCTAGATGATCTACACCTTATTAGTGGTAGCCCTTACTGTCTCTAGACCCATGAGTGTTGACTCCCCTGGGTCTTTCCAACATAGATCCGATATACAAGCCTACTATAAATTGCCTTGAATGGTGACATTCCAATTCTAGAGAGATAGATGTTTTTGTATAAAAACATCACCAGCGATCGGCGGTCCTACCAACTATTATAATACACTAAGATACAATCATGTAGTATGTCCTCCAACATCTGAATAGTCCTCTACGCCTGACCATCAGTTTGGGGATGTGAATCCATGCTCAAGTGTAGTTGAGTCTCGAATGAATCCTATAATCCCTTCCATAGGTGGGATGTGATGTGATAATAACATTATGAGACAACCATTGGAGGAACCCCCTTAAGATCCACTATCTCCTAGGCATATATACATTCCATTCCCACTACCGATCCCTGCTCTTGGATAGGTATGAAGTGAGTAGACTTGGTGAGTCGATCAATGATCACTCAGATAGTATCATTTCTCATAGACGTATGTGGTAATCCCATCATAATATCCATTGAGATTCCATCCTACTTTCACTCTGGTACCTCATGTTTCTAGTCTAGGACGGTTGGAACCTGGTGATCTGGATTCACATGCTGGCAAGTGAGGCACTGTTAAATGAACTTTTCCACTTCTTTATTCACCCTGGCCACCAGTACTGACATCAGATATCTGGGTACATATTTTCCAATCGTCGATGTAACTTCATAGGGTAGGTATGTAAATCCCACAAAATATCCTCTATAAATTCCATTGGAACTATTGTGCGCCCTCCAAAATGGAATACTTACTCCCCTCCTATCAAAAATCCATCAGAAACCTTTCCTGGCGATAACTGAGGATGTTGGGACTCACAATAATCATCCAAAAGATGTTCACCCTAACTCACTGTAAGGGTGGGGGAGGGATAGTCAACAACTAAAGGTATGTTTTTCTATCATCATCCATGAAGGATATCTACATCATGGATAGCTACTACGTCACCATACTCAGAAGCTGCAAACCATGCCTCCTTTTAACGTGTTTTCCACCACATTCCACTTCCCAAGAGTATAGACTATCTTAATTTCATATTATATGAGGATATCTAGCTATCACCACTATGTCACGTTCTAGTCTTTATATGAGAAGATATACATGAGACTTTTGTGGTTGGAGTAGAATGTAAACCGCTCACCCATCAAGTAGTGCCACCACATCATCAAATCAAAGACCACTACTTCTAGCTCTTAATCAGTGGTTGCATAGTTCATCTCATTCTTCCTCAGCCACCGCAAATTGTAGGCAATCATGCCTCGCTCCATAATCTGGAAACAACCATGTATGGCCCTCGATGCATAACAAAAAACTATATACCCAACACCATCCTCTAATAGTATCAAGATGGGGGCACTCATTAGTCTCATCCATATCTCCTATGAACTCTGTTGAAACTTCTCCATCAACACAAAGGGTTTCCCATTCCATTTCAAAGATGATATTGGTGTGGCTACCCTTGAAATATTAGACTTGAAACATCAATAGTATCCAACCAATCCCATGAAACTCGGCAGCATAGTCATGCTCCTGGGTGGCTCCCAAGAAAGCATTTCCTCTATCATTTCCAGATCCACTGCAACTCTAGCCTCTGATATATCATGTCCTAGAAATTTTCCCTCTTGTATCTAGAAATCAAATTTTGAGAGATTAATGTAAAGCTAGTTCTTTCAGAGTGTATCTAAGACTATTTTCAGGTGTGTAGCATGCTCCTCCTCAGACACCGAGTACACCATGATATCATCTATGAATACCACTATTAAACGATCGAGGTAAGAATATAAGATCATGTTTATGAGTACCAAGAACCCTAATGTTGAATTGTTCATGCTGAAACGCAGCACCAAGAAATCATAGTGGACATAACGACATCCGATGGATGTCTTTGGTAAATCATTGTCCATCACATGAAGCTAGTGATAGCCTAATCAAAGTTCCTTCTTCGAGAACCATCTTGCTCTCCTCAGCTAATTCAAGAAGACATAAATCTTCAATATTGGATTCATGTTCTCCACTTTCACCTGGTTTAGGTGATGGATGTCCACAAACAACATCAACGTCCTACATTCATTCTTGGGTAACAAAACTGTGGCTGCCCATGGTGAAACATAGGGTCTCACGAAGCCCTTCTCCTATAAGTCCTCCAGATGTACCCTAAATTCACGAAGCACTGTGGGAGCCATACGATATGATGGTCTGGAAATTGGTGTCATCCTGGAGTACAAATTAATATAGTATTTTGCCTCCCTACTATGTCGTAGTCAGACAACATCCTCCGGAATGACGTCTTCATACTCTTCCACCACTATGGGAATGTGAGGAAACCTCTCGTCCACCATACTGAGGTTGAGGCTAGCCAACTGGTAGTGATCGGATGTCCCCTCCTTCGATAAATTGTATTTTTTTTAAGATAACCCTTCCCATTAGTGATAGAAAACCTGGTCCCATCCTCCTGGACACACAACCCTCAGCGCCTAAGATAGTTGATCTGATCATGAACTATGGATTACCATTCCATACCCAAGTTGGAATCATAAGGCCTCAATGCTGCTATAAGAACATCTTAGATGAAGAACTCAACTCTAAAAGTAATATCACAATGTTGACACCAGTTTTTAATCATCTAATACCCTACCATATTAGTATCTAATCATACGGATCGAGCCAACAGCTCCATCAGAATCCTGAGACTCGAATGAGGTCTGTTTAAAGGAAAGAGTTACTAGAACATGTGTCAATAAGAACTGAAACTAAGGTGGAGAAGACACAGATAATACCTCTAATAATATTTTTACCACATTGGTCATAGGCCTCCATACTCTAAAGATATTCCCTCCCGTATCCACATGCTCCCTGAGCTAGTGACATGACACATGGGGTTGGGGGTGGTGGTACCTCGAACACCCATACACCACCTTCCAATCTGCTCGCTCCTCTACCACGTCTTCCTCCCTACATACCTCCTTGCTCGAACCTCTACCTCTACCGCAGTGGTCGCTCGACTGTCTGCTAATCATCTGTGCGGAGATTTAGGATATCACTAGCCATGTGTCCCTACCTACCGCATTAGAAGCAAATCACGCCTTTTGTTGGCTCCCTCTATTTTGGAATCCCCACACTACCGACTCTAAGTCCTGGGGTCATCCCCTGAATGGCCTGACCCACTTGGGTCCCCACACCATCTTTTGACTACGAAACACTAAAGAATATTCATCCTGGTGTCTAATATTGGCTCCAGTTTTTTGTATCCACATGGGTAGGGATTTATTTTATTATAAATTATTATATATGGATTTTCAAATGTTCCCCTCTGATCAATTATAAAACAACACCTCATCCCTCACATATTCTCTTCATTTTGAGCCTTCATGATTGACCATACCCTACCCTTTTTGCTTCCTAAATTCCCTATTTTAATTCTAGAGGTTCTTATCACTTTATAATACCCACTCAAGTTATCTAAGAATAGAATTAGTGGAATCACGTCGGGGAAGAGGTAATCTCTTCTACCAATTCATTCATCCATATTTCTTATTCTACATCCTCCTCAATAGTTGATTCATCATAAATTAACAACATAAGTATCTATAATATAGTTATATGTTATTATAAATATTAAACAACAATATTTCACCTTCTATCCGTCCTAGGAAAAATGAAATCACCATGCGTGCATTGGTACGGCTGACCCTCTGCCTGTCAGGTTGTAATTTGTTTTTCACCATCACCTTACATAGATGGGTAATGATGGAAATAATAACTATATATGATTAATATAACATGATACTAATTCATAAATACTATACACCATCCACTTAAATACCATTCCAAGATTTTGGGAATGCTATCATCACTCGTGCGTACGTACGACCTACCTTCTCCACGATTCGATGTGATTCATTATACATGATCTTCATTAAACCATGATTATATACATGAATTGAATGAATGATTAAATATGAAATATAGTATACTAATATAATTTTGTAATTAATTTTAATATAACCTAATATTATTAACATGAACTTATCTGGAAAATCATTCTTAAGAACATAAATAGATAATATCTAAATAACGAGTGAAAATGAAGTGTTATTAAAAAAATAATGATAATAAAATCATATATGGTATCATTAAAATGATTATGATTATATAATAAGTCAATAAAATTATTTAAATCATTATATAGGAGGTTCAGATATATACGAAATATATCAGACATAAGATAAGAAATAATTTTCTAATCTCATCTGATATTATTTATTCATAAGTATTTACGGTGGTATAATTATCATTCATGTCCATGTTTCCTAAATACGTAATATTATTTTTATTCTTATAATAATTTTTAATGTCAATTTTACCCGTTGTAAATTTTTTTAAATGGTATAAAATGGGTATTTTTTCAATTTTCAAAAATAGGTGTTTTTTTGACTTTTCCCGTAAAAGTATGGGGAAAATAATTTTTGACTAATACACTGTGAATTGATTTTTACTCATTAATACAACCTTTTTAAATTTGAGCTTTTTTTAAATGATTTCATGTGTGTTTTAAAATAAATTACATTCTATTAAAAATTGAGTGTTGTTTTGAGAATGGAAGATGTTTTTTAAGATGAAAGGATATTTTCTTCTGGAGTTAATTTAAAGTATTTTATGATAATTATTTTCTATCTATGATAACATTATTTTAATAGGGTTATGAATATATCCCTATTATCAATATGACCTGAGTTATGGTGGAATGATATTGATGAAATACTTTTTTTTATATGGATTATGGTGGAAGGATATTTGAAAAACAGATTTTATTCTATGAGTTATGCCAGGATATATGTTTTTGTGGAACACATATGAATGATATCATTATGATATTTGTAGGACCTATATCTCCCCCCAATTCATTGGGTAAATTATTATATCTCACGAGATAGACAAGACTATAATGATAGGTACATCCAGTTCTGTAATACAGGCATGGAATGACAAGTAATACAGGTAAAATAATAGACTTTGTCTGTATGATGGTCATGGCGATGAGGCTTGACAACTTTGAAATTTTTTTCTAAACTTATGTGTATGCCAAAAAACAGCATGTATTATTATTTTACATTTGGGAATATTTCAATTAATTTTTATGATATTTTGTCCCATGACATGATATCACGATCTTTCATATGCAGGATAAGACTTATAAATGTTATGTTATTATTACTTATAATTGTTAGATTATTGATATTCTCCTCTATTTACCCTTATTGAGCAGTTGATCTCACACCTTTCATATATTTCTTTTCCCTAGGTCTTGATGATAGGTATTAAGTATGATATTACCCATACTAGTCTTGTTATGAATAAATAAATGTCAGATAATGTAGAAGTTTTATTAACTAGTTGTTTATGTTTACCATTTTATAAATACACTATACTATATGGTCATGTCATAGATTTGTTATATGTTATAATCAGTACACATCAATTTTGAAGTAATATCAATTTATACAATGTACGGGTCACTTCATTTGGTATCCTAGGAAAGGAATAGTTGAACTTTGGAAATAAGGATGAGAATGCTTTAGTAAGAACCCTAAGGATACGTTTAAGTATAGGATATAATCCTATAGTTTCATAAATGAACATGAATAACCTAGGATAAAACCTAAAGTATCATTAATTAAAAATTTATTCTTGAATAAGTGTTTTTCTATTATGATTAGTGTTGATCACAATATGCTTCTTGGTTTTAGTAAATGGCTGAAAACTGAAGGAACCACGTTAAGGCTGAATGAAATGGGAAATACAGTGACTCCCCCCCTGAGCAACCAAATCTTATGGGAGATGAAATGAAAAAAAATATCCATTATCACAAAAGTTTCCCATGCTATGAATCAGGGATGACTTCCAAATGAGCATTGGAGGGAGCAACATTCTATTATGTCCTTTATGAGACAGCATCCTCCTTTATTTAGTGGGTCTTCTGATCCATTCGTGGATTAACAGTGGATCAGTACCACTAAAAATTTTTTATCAGTTCTAAATAATTCTAAACATTATAATGTCATCTTATCTATCAATCGTTTGGAAGGCTAAAAAGATCAATGGTGAAATATTATCAAGATTACAAGGAAAAGATATGAAACTGAGTACATGGAATATTTTTGGTTCAAGAACTTATTTTTCAACAAGTATGTTCCTTGTATTCATCAAACAAAGATAGAGAAGGAGTAACTTGAACATAAGAATAAGGATGATGAATATGTTGGTACCTAGGAAGTAAATTTTACCTATCTTTCTTGGTATGCATCGAGAATTATTATCCATCCTGAGAGTAAAATTGATTGAGGCTATAGTGGATTATAACCTTGTCTCTGATGGGAATTATCCATAAGGGACCTTAAAAGCTACGAGAAAACCGTTCAATGGGATCTCTAGGTTGAGATGGATATTGTAGTAACCCATCAGTCATATGGGTCTCATAAGAAGAGAAAAGTATAATTCAATGGAAAATATAAATACCACAGCTAAACAAAGACATATTTTCCCTTATACTTAATGTTTTGATAGAAACATGGAGGAAATTGTCTTACCTGTAATAGTAAATGTTTTAAGTGTAGAAAATAGGGTCACTGGGTAGTTCAATGCCAATGTGATGGGAAAAAGATGTCTAATGATGCGAACAAATAAAAGTCTACATAAAATGCACCCCATACTCTTCAATTCTACATGTTCATGGAAATGGGGAATTGTTCCAATCAATGCCCTAATGCATGGGTTATCGATGACGATTGACTTCTACAAACTCTTAAAACCAATGAAAAATGAATGTCAAAAGCATTCCGAATTAGCGATATGGAGTAAAATAATAAAGCGGTGAAAGGTACACATAAAATTAAATCACATGTAGAAATTCTTTTATTTTATTTAGTATCCATACACTCTATTATTTCGCAATAATTTTCTAAGGGCATCACTTTATTCTTTCAATAATTAGATGTTGAGTTAGTAGTGATGACTCTTAATGGCACAACAGTTGCATGAAAAGTTTATAATTCTTCTCCAGTTGAAGTATGTCGAAATGAACATCCTGAAAAAACTTATAATCCTTCCTATAGTGGAATTTTATGTGATTCTTGGCATGGATTGGATTTCTCTATATGGATCTCATATCAATTTACAAGGATTTAAAGTCACATTTCTTATTCTATATCAATCTATGATCATCTATTGATGCATGGATGAATGTAACCTTATAATAGAAATTTGTTCCATCCAAAGTGTTTTGATACATATAAAAGAATGTTATTTTTCTAAAATAGTTGTGGAGAGACACATGATAAAGAATACACTGGTTGTTCGATATTTTGATGATGTCTTTCCGGAGGAATTTATTGTTCTTCCACCAAATCATGAAGTTGGGTTTCCAATTGAACTCATACCGTGTTCCATGCCTATTTGAAAGAAACCAAATATAATGATCCCAATTGAGTTGTATGAGTTGAAGAAGAAATTAAAAGAGAATTAGGATATGGGATTCATGTGCCCTAGCACATCACCATGGGGAGCCCCAATTCTGTTTGTTAAGAAGAATGATGGATCAATAATACTCTACATATAAACGATTTATTTATGTATTCACATAAGAATGTGTAGAGAATTTCAATGAGCTAAAACGAAGGTTTTCTAGTGCACCAGTTCTCACAAGACAATGTAGTGGAGAAAGGTTTTTGATCTACAGTGATGCATCCAATAAGGGGATGGGATGTGTTCTCATGAAAAACTATATGGTGATAGTTTATTTCACACGGCAGTGGAAAATCCATGAGAAAAATTACCCAAATCATGATTTGCAATTAACTACAATAATATTTGCATTAAAGATATTGTGTCATTATCTTTATGGTGAATGGTGTGATATTTATACTAATTTTAAATGTTTAAATTAAATTTTCACACAGAAGGAGATAAATATGCACCAAAGAAGACAGTTGGATGTTATTAGAGATTATGAATGCTCAATACATTACCAACTTAGAGATTATGAATTCTCAATACATTATTTATATGGATTATGATGGAAGGATTTTGAGAAAACCATTTTATTCCTAGCGGTATACCATGTTATAGGTTTTTGTGGCACAAACAAGAATTATTTCATTATAAGATTGGTGGGTCATATATCTCCTTCCAATTCATTGGATAATGTTTAATATCTCATGAGATAGACATGACTAGAATGAATAGTCAACCTACTTCAGAAATACAGGGCTATAATGGAATGTAAAGTAGGTTCAATAATATAATTTTTCTATATGAGGGTCATGGAAATGAGAATCAACAACATTGATATTTTTTTCTATACTTATATGTATTCCACAAAACTTCGTGTCTTATGTTCTTACTTTTTGGATTATTTCCATTAATTTTTATTAACTTTTATCCCATGAAATGATATCACGATCTTTCATACAACTGATAAGACATCCAAATGTCAGGTTATTATGTATTATTATAGTGAGATGATTCATATTCTCCTATGTTTACCCTTATAGAGCAGTAGAGATTTCCCCTTTCAAAAGATTCTTTTCCCCAGGACATAAAGAAGATTAATTAGTATGATATTCCATAAATTATTCTAGTTATGAAGAAATAATCGGTAGACAATATATATGTTTTATGAACCAGTTGTTTATGTTTACTATTTTCTAAATACACTATACTATATGGTCATGTCATAGATTTTTAATATGTTTCCATGTGTATACATCATTTTTTAAGTAATATAAATTTATGTAAAGTATAGATCACTTCAGTTGGTATCAGAGGAATTGAATAGTTATCCATTGGAAACTATGATGAGAAAGCTTTAGTGAGAACCCTAAGGATATTTCTATGTATACGATATAATACTAGTGTTTAGTAAATGACCAAGAATAACCTCAGAAAAAACATAAAGTGTCCTGTATTGAAATTTTATTATTGAATATGTGGTTTTCTTATTATGATTAGTGTTGATCATGCTATGAATCATTGTTTTAATCAATGGATGTAACCCAAATGATCCACTTTAATGATGAATAAAACAGGAAATGCAATTATTTCCCCCCTAAGAAACCAAATATTATGGGAGATGGAATGAAAATTATTTTATCCATTAACACACATGTTTCTCAAACAATGAATCGTGGAGGACATTAGAATGTGAAAATAAGGGATTAAAATTATGTTGAGTCCCTATTGAGGTTGCATCCACCATAATTTAGTGGGTCTTCTGATCCATTACTGGCTGAACAATGGATCAGTACCACAAAAAGTTATTTTCCGTAGTAAAATGTTCTGAACATTATAAAGTCATCTTGTCTCTCTATTGTTTGGAAGGAGAAGCTTAACGATGGTGAAATATTTTCAAGAATAAAAGGCCAATATATGGAATTGATTCAATGAAATTAGATGAGAATAAGAACTTATTTTTCAATATGTATTTTCCTCATATTCTTCAATCAAAGATGGAGATAGAGTTACTTGAACTTAAGAAAAAGGATAATGAATCTGTTGGTACCGATGAAAAAATTTTACATAACTTGAAAGTTATGCATCTGGAGTTATTATCCAACCTAAGAGTAAAATTGATAGATTATTTAGTGGTTTAAACCCATGTATTTGAATGGAATTTTCCATTAGGGACATTAATAGATACGATGAAATCATTCAATGTTCTCTCAAGGTTGAGATGGAGAATGGAAAAACCCATCTGTTGTATGGGTCTCATAATTAGTGAAAAATGGAATTACAAGAAAAATAAAAACACCACATATAAAAGAAGATATGTTTTTGCGTACACTCATTGTGTGAAAGAAACATGGATGATATTGTATTAAAGGTACTGGTAAATGTTTTGTGTGTGGAAAAGAAGGTCACCGGGCAGTTTAATGCTAAAGTAATGGAAAAAATATGTCTAATGATGTGAAAAAAGAAAAGTCTACACAGAATGAACCTATTACTCTTCAATGCTACAACTATAAGGAAATGTGAAATTATTCCAATCAATTCTCTAATCCAAGGGTTATTGATGACGATTGATGTCAAGAAACTCTTAAACCCAAATAAAATGGAATGTCACATGGAATCCCTATTGGTGATGTGGAGTATGTGTAACACCCCGAGATTTTATGAAAAATATTCTTTTTAATTTTATTGATGTTGTGTTTTGTACGCTACAACAAAGTAGTCTTTCACAACATGCAACCCTAACTTGGATTCATTACATGCAATTGTGACCTTCCTCGATAGCGCGTGTTGTACACAATACCGAGTTTTACTAAACAACGATATGCTTTTAAAATACTATTAAAACTAACTGTTATGAATAGTAGTAAACACTTTTTGAAATTTTTTAAATCTCATCTTTCAAAATGGACTTCATTTTTGGATTTGGAATATCGAAATTAGCCTAGGGTGAAATTTAGGTATTTTTCTGAAAACATTCAATTTTTGATGAATTGTGAAAACACTTGGTTAATATTTAAATACCGACATTTTTTTAAATTTATATTAAGTCATAATTGACACATAATACCTATATAAGTTCAATTTAATTCATTGGATCCATTTTATAATAATTTTAGATAAGAAAATTTTTATTGAACTTTTGACTGTCTTTTACCCACCTCCTAGGAGAATTTGTAAATTTACATAAAACATAATTTTACCACTTTTGTGAATGGAATTTCAAAAATCTGAGAGACATGGATGATTTCAGTAAGTAAAATGTGTTTCAATGAGATTAAAATAATTTTTGGTGAATAGTAACCTTTTACTTTTATTTACCACGGTTAAAAGTAAATAGGGTAATTATGGGTAAAAATGAAATTATTATTACCCTAACACATGTCCTAATTCAATTGGATAAGTGAAATTCGACCAAAACAACATTAGGAATAAAATATTACCATTTAGGTCCACTTGGATTAGATTAGGACATTTAATATTAATTTATTTAAAGAAGGGTTAAAATAGTTAAAATCAAAGTATAATAAGTAAATTATTTTTAATATAGGGTTATACAAAAGATAAATTCGACTATAAATATTCATTAGAAAGATAAAAAGTTTTACAACATAATGGTATTTTATTTGTAATTTTTAGACTTTAAATAAGTTAATTTATTTTTGACACAATGATGATGTAGTAATTATATTATTAATGAAATATTGACATAATTGATGTTATAAATACCAAAATAAATGTAATTTGAGACTTTTTATGAATTCCAATAATTTCATAGGTTCGTATGACATCTTATTATTGTTTTAAGTAAATTTTTTCGAACTAATATTTCTGTTATTATTTTCACAAAATTCAATTACCAAATAGTGTCAAAATTGACATAAAATAGTTTTTATTATATTATTAATTGTTATTTTGTTATTAAAAATCTACGGTTTGGCGAAATTACTTAGATAAAGGTATATATATTAATAATAAAAAAATTGGGGTTATTTTGTCTTGTTATAGAAAGTTTATTAACCATATTGTGTAAGAAAACAATAAGACACAATATATGGTAAATTATCTAACTTAATGTTAAATCTAAATGATAAGGTTAAAATAGTAACCTAAACTTGTCTAAAATTTATTGGATGAGAGGATTTAGACCCCTCCCTGCCTTTTCTTCTAAATAAATCAATTTTTAACTATTAAAAACCAAATATGACTTTATAATAAAATGATATTTTTAGTTTTTCTAAAGGTTCCCCTCTCCTCCATTATAAAAGGGCACCTCCTCCCTCTCTTCATCACACCACTTTGAGCCTTAATGCTCAGCCAACCCCTGAAAACTGTCTTATCCACTTCCCTAGAAACATCCTAGAGGTTCTTGTATTCTTCAAAGACAAATTTTGGTGCCCAAGAGGAGGTCTCAAAGAGGCGCTTCAAAGAAGAGGTAATGCCCGTTACCGATTCATTGAACTTTATTTCTTCTTCCACTTCTTCTTCGTTAGTTGTTTCATTATGAAGTAATAACATAAATATCACTCATATAATAATATTTTATTATAAGTATGAAACAACCCTATTTCACCATCTATCCATCCAAATGAAAACAAAATCACCACGTGTGCGTACGTATGAAATACCGTGTCCACGCCGTGGGGTAATCTATTTTCCACCACCACCTTACATGGATGGGTATAATGGAGTAAATAATAACTATATATGATTATTGTAAAGTGATGTTGATTCTGAAATAGTATACATACTCTCCAATACAATTCCACGATCAAGGGAATGATATCATCTCTCGTGCGTACGTACGGACTACCGTCTCCACGACGCGATGAGATTCATTCTCCATGTTAACCATTCATGAATGATTATAATGTATATATAATAAGAAATCATGAATTATATGACATAATAATGATACTGGATTTATGTCTATATATATGTATTTCATCTACTTAATTTCATTCAATTCAATAAGGAAACGAAAACAGCGTTCATGCATACGTACGGCCTACCATCTCCATGAACGGTGTATTTCATTTCATTTAATCGTTCTATCAAATATATATGTATATAATGAAATATATATTATATGTAAGTCATTTTTACATTGTTTAATTAAGTAAATCAGGATATAAGTAATAATATCAAGGACAACAAGTCTAAACACGTACGATAAATAAAACGATTTACCCCAAAACTCAGCTTTAACATGGAACTTACAAAAGAACGGTAATATAAAGTCATAAGTGAACCATATATGATATCATAACAATGAATATGATTCTGTAATAAGTCAATGACATTATTTAAATCATTATACAGAAGGTTTGGAAACATACGAAGCATATCAGACCTAAGGTAAGGGATAATTTTGCAAATTTTATTTTTATCCGAGATTGCTTATTTGTAAGTATTTACTGGGGTTATATTTATCATCCATGTCCAAGATTTATAAAAATGTTTTAATGTATTTTTAAAGTCCTTTTTACCCTTTTGTTACTTTTACCACCTATTATGGAATGAATCATTCTTTTTTTTACTATACGAGGAACTTTTTGACTTTTCTGACAAAAAGTACGAGGAGAATGTTATTTTTAACTTATACGGCGTGAACGGATTTTTACGGTTTCATAACCCCTCATTTTCATGAAGATTCATCTGGAATATTTCATGATTATTTTTTTAAAAAAATATTTTCTTTTAAAATTTGATGACATATTTTGAAAAAAAATGATTTTGGGGAAGAAAGGATATTTTCCTTCAAAATTCATTTCAAGTGTTTTTATCAAAACTATTTTCCATCTAAAATGACATTATTTAATATGTTTATGTTTCAAATATAATGTTTACATTATTTACTTGGTGTGATTCTTGTTATGATGAAAAGATATCTATTTTTTTATATAGATTATGTTATGATGGAATGATGTTTAAGAATCTCATTCTATTACATGGGTTATGCTATGATGTATGATTTATAATTTTCTGGAACACGAAAGAATGATTTAATTATGAGATGGGTGGGACCAATATCTCCATCCAATGAATTCGGTAAAGATTTATATCTCATGAGATAGACATGGATGGAATGGTATGTTAATCCAGTTCAGTGTTACAGGACTGAAAGAAGGAGTGAACTTGATTTAGAAAGGAACTTTGTCCACTAAGATGGTCTTGGCCGCAATACCTTGGCTACTATGGAAATAATAACATGTGATTAATGGTTTCCACAATTACATGTTTTATTCCCATTATATTTTATCATGGTTGATGTTCTATTATGATATATGCCTTACGTACTTCCACGATTTATGTCTTTGCTCATGATTTTGATGCTTAAATTTCATGTTCACGTTTTTGCTTCCAAATGTTTATAGATTGTTTTATGTTATCTATGTTTTCCCTTAATGAGAATTTTAGCTCACCATTTTTATGTTTTATTTTCCCCATGAAATAAAGAATGGTTTTAGGTATGGAAAGAAAAAGGGGAAGATCGTTATGAGATTTGTTGAATACATTTCAACATGATTAGAAGTTTATATTATGGGTTTCCAAAGACACTAAACTATTACGGTCCTTGTGTGTTTGTTTTTGTTATATATTATGTATTCGGCAAATGTAATGTAATGTCCATGTACATCAAGATTTGTGTCTCTAAAGTTGGTATCAGAGGAAAGGTTTAGTCAACCTTTGGAAACTAGGATGCGAAAACGTTAGTGAGATCCCTAGAGATATTTCTAAGGTATGTCTAGGGATGTCCCTAAGGACAAGTATATGTATAGGATATAGACCTAGAACTACTGTAACGATCTTAGAATTTAACCTAAGATGTTAGATATTGAAGGTACTACCCCTTTATTATGTTGTATTCCCTAGCATGATTTTTACCTCTCACACTATTCTTTTTTGGTTTTAGAAGATGGCTGGAACCCGAAGGAACCATGTTGATCAATGTAATGGACATTGCAATGATTTTTCTCCTGAATAAACAAATGTTATGGGAGATGGAGTGAAAAATATTATTTCTATACATACACAAGCTATGAATCATTCTGGACTTCCATATGAGCATAGAAGGGAACAATTTTATATTGAGTCCTTCATGAGGAAATGTCCACCTTATTTCAGTGGGTCTTCTGATCCACTTGTTGCAGAACAATGAATCAGTTCCACTAAAAATTTATTTTCAGTTATTCAATGTTCTGAACATGATAAAGTCATCTTATCAGTATATCATTTGGAAGGTGATGATGATCAATGGTGGAATCTTATCAAGAATACAAGGCCAAGAGATGAAATTGAGTCTATGGAATGGGACGAGTTCAAGAACTTATTTTTCAATAAGTACTTCCCTCGTGTTCCTCGAACAAAGATGGAGAAGGATTTTCTTGAACTAAAGCAAAAGGTTGATGAATTTGTTGGTATATAGGAAGCTAATTTTACAAGCCTTACAAGTTATGCATCTGGCTTTATCATCCAACCTAAAAGTAAAATTTATCGATTCTTCAGTGGCATAAAAACAAATCTTCGAAGGGCATTATCTATAAGAGAATTCAGTAGCTATGAAGAAATTGTGTGTTGTGCTATCAAGGTTGAAATCGAAGTTGGTGTTACATATCCATCTCATGGTTTTGACAAGAAACGAAAGATGATGTTCAAGGATAAATCTCATAATAATGGTGAAAAAAGATGAATATTTCCCTATGCTCAAATGTGGAAAGAATCATGGTGGATATTGTATTAAAGGAACTATAAAATGTTTTAATTGTGGAAAAGAAGGTCATTGAGTAACTGAGTGTCAAAGTAATTGAAAAAAGGGTTGCTAATGTTGTGAATAAAGAAAATACTGAAGAGACCGCACCACCAACACTTCAATGCTTCAAGTGAAATGAAATGGGTCATTATGCTAATCAATGACCTAATCCAAGGGTTAATGATGATCGAAATGAGAAACCACTTAAGGAAAAGGGCAAAGGGAAGTCACATGCGATCACTATTGTCGATGTTGAATATGGAAACGATGTGGTAGAATGATTAAGTGTTTATGTCTTGGGATTCCAAAATAATGTTTTATATAGTATCATGGAATATTGGAATATTTATGTATTGGTTTTCAATAATTTTATGGTACCGGTAACCATGGAAAGTGATTGAGATATTTTTGGAAAGAATATGATATGCGCATAATGAAGGGATAAAGAGAAAATGAAATGTTTGATAGTATTCATCGGCTCATGACTGATATAAGGTAATAGTTATATCATGGTTTGAGTATATAGAATTTTGGGGTCTTCGTATGTGGAAAGAGTTAACTTTTGACAACACTCATGTTTTCACTAAGATTCAATGTGTATTAATTTTTCAAGAGAATACATGAATAAGGACTACGAATGTTTGGGATGTGACCAACAACACATATCTTATGATATATGGGTATCAACGATGGTATTAACATGCTTGTTAAATGAACTCTCTGGTAATCGTTTGCACTATATTATGAGACTGGACTACAGTATTATGGATAAGGATAAAGATTCAGATGGATTATGTTGGAAATACGTTAGTATTGTTTAAAATAGAATTTTATTCGATATTATTGATGGGATGTTATAGTAATATAGTTTTAGAAAAAGGACAACCTGCAGGATGGGTGACAACCCATCGCGTCGAACAAGGCTGTGGGAATCAAACCCAAAACCGAAATGAGACTAGACTTTATCACCTACCACTAGCCTACAGTATGTCCCTGGTTAGTAGAAACAAGTTTTTTTTTATTAAGTGGTATGATATATGATGTATAAGTTCATTTTTGGAACCATATACGATTAATCTAAACATAAGATTGACATATAACTTTTGTTAACCTTTTTTTTTGAAACAGATGGAACGACCCATCATTCTATCACATGATCTGCTAACACATCACGAATAACAAATTCAACTTCATTTCTTAAAGGGATGAAGTGGAAATTTTTCAATTCACGAACAACAGTGAAATTGTACCAAAATCATGTAAGTATTTCTTTTAATTCATCATCTTTAGGGAAGTGATCTTGAAACCCAAAAATGTTGTCCTAATTCCCTTATATCTGATGAATCAGATGGTACCTTAGATCATCAAAAATCTATGGCATTGTGATTGTTGGATTTTTTCATAGCCATGTACTCTACCACTCTCCATGAGAACAAGACGGTTATGTTTCTCTTCTATATCCATATTTTCACCTATGTTCTCATATGTGGAAACCCAGTGATTAGTTAATTTGGGTAACTGTTATGTTTCATACTTTAGTTTTTGAAGATTGGTTTTGATATTTATTTTAATGATGTGGGTTTCTATTAAAGAAACATTCGAGTAGTAAACCATTTATAACCCGGACGAATTTCGAGGGCGAAATTCATTTTAAGGGGGGTAGAATGTAACACACCGTGATTTTATGAAAAATATTCTTTTTAATTTTATTGATGTCTTGTGTTTTACGCTACAACAATGGATTCTTGCACAAATCGCAACCCTAACTTGGATGCATTACACGCAATCGTGACCTTCCTCGATAGCGTGTGTTGTACGCAATACCGAGTTTCACTAAACACTGATATGCTATTAAAATACTATTAAAAATAGCCGTTATGAATAGTAATAACCACATTTTGAAATTTTGTAAATTTCATATTTTAAAATGGACTTCAATTTTGGATTTGGAATATCTAAATTAGCCTAGGGTGAAATTTTTGCATTTTTCTGAAGACATTCAGTTTTTGATGAATTGTGAAAATGCTGGGTTACTATTTAAAAACCCACTTTTTATTTAAATAATTATTTATTTTATTTAAATTTATTTTAGGTCAAAATTGACACATAATACCTATATAAGTTCAATGTAATTCATTGGAGTCATTTTATAATAATTTTAGATATAAAAAATTTTATTGAACTTTTGACCGTCTTTTACCCACCTCCTAAGAGAATTATCAAATTTACATAAAACATAATTTTACCGCTTTTGTGAATGGAAATTCAAAAATCCGAGATACACAGTTGATATCAGTAAGTAAAATGTGGTTCAATGTGATGAAAATAATTTTTGGTGAATAGTATCTTTTTACATTTATTTCTCACGGTTAAAAGTAAATAGGGTAATTAAGGGCAAAAATGATATTATTAATACCCTAACACATGTCCCAATTCTATTGGATAAGTTTAATTCGACCAAAAACAACCTTAGGAATAAAATATGACCATTTAGATCCACTTGGATTTGATTAGGACATTTAATATTAATTTATTTAAAGAAGGGTTAAAATAGTTAAAATCAATGATTAATAAGTAAAATATTTTAAATATAGGGTTATACATAAGATAAATTTGACTATAAATATTAATTAGAAAGATACAAATATTTAATACATAATTGTATTTTATTTTTAATTTTTAGACTTTAAATAATGTAATTTAGTTATGACACAATGATGATGCCGTAATTATATTATTAATGAAATATTGACATAATTGATGATATAAATACCCAAATAAATGTAACATGAGACTTTTTATGAATTAAAATACTTTTCTAGGTTACTATGACATGTTATTATTGATTTAAGTAACTTTTTTCGAAATAATATTTCTGATATGATTTTCACCAAAATCAATTACCAAATAGTGTCAAAATGGACATAAAATAGTTTTTAAAACAAATATTATATTATTAATTGTTATTTTATTACTAAAAATCAATCGTTCGTCCATATGACGTAGAGAAGGTTATGTATATTAATAATATACAACTTGGGGTTCGTTTGGCCAGTTAAGGTAAGTTTATTAACCTTTTAGTGTAACAATACAAGAAGACATGGTAAACGTTAAATTATCTAACTTAAAGTTAAATATAAATTATAAGGTTAAAATAGTAACTTAAACTTGTCTAAATTTTATTTTATGAGATTATTTCTACCCATCCCCACCTTAGCTTCGAAATAAATCAATTTGGAGCTATTAAAAACCGAATATTAGTTTATAATAAAATAATATTTTTATTTTTTCCAGTGGTGCCCCCCTCCTCCGTTATAAAAGGGAACCTCCTACCTATCTTCCTCACACCACTTTAAGACTTCATTCTCGTACAAACCCTTCCAAATTCTCTTCTCCACTTCCCTAGAAACATCCTAGAGGTTCTGGTATTCTTCAAAGACCAATTTTGGTGCCTTAAGAGGAGGTCTCAAAGAGGCACTTCAAAGAAGAAGTAATGTCCGTTATCAATTCTTTCAACTTTATTTCTTCTTCCACTTCTTCTTCTTTAGTTTTTTCATTATGAAGTAATAACATCAGTATCACTAAACTACTGAGATTTTATTATAAGTATGAAACAACCATATTTCACCATCTATCCATCCTACAGAAAATGAAATCACCGTGCGTGTGTACGTATGGAATACGGTCTCCACGTCGTGGTGTAATCTATTTTCCACCACCACCTTATATTTATGGGTATAATGGTGTAAAAAATAACAATATATGATTATTGTAAACTGATATTGATTCTTAAATAGTATACATACACTCCAAAACAATTCCACAATCATGGGAATGATATCATCGCTCGTGCGTACGTACGGACTACTGTCTCCACAATGCGATGAGATTCATTCTCCATGTTAACCATTCATGAATGATTATAAAGTATATATAATAAGTAATCATGAAATATATGAAATAATAATGATACTGGATTTATGTGTATATATATTTATGTCATCTAGTTAATTTCATTCAATTCAATAAGGAAACGAAAACAGCGTTCATGCGTACGTACGACCTAACGTCTCGATGAACGATGTATTTCATATAATTTAATTGATATATAATATATATATGTATATAATGAAATATATATTATATAAAAATTATGTCTTACATTAAGGAATTAGGTAAATTAGGATATAATTAATAATATCAATAACAACAATTCCAAACACGTACGATAAATAAAACGATTTAACCCAAAACGCTGATTTAACATGGAACTTACAAAAGAACGGGTAATATAAAGTCATAAGTGAACCATATATGATATAATAACAATGA
This sequence comes from Viscum album, assembly GCA_963277665.1. Classification (NCBI taxonomy): domain Eukaryota; kingdom Viridiplantae; phylum Streptophyta; class Magnoliopsida; order Santalales; family Viscaceae; genus Viscum; species Viscum album. The sequence goes on along the minus strand of OY728167.1, from coordinate 88,077,761 downwards.
ATATGATTCTTTAATAATTAAATGACATTATTTAAATCATTATACAGAAGGTTTGGTAATGTACCAAGCATTTCAGACCTATGGTAAGGGATAATTTTACAAATCTCATTTTTATCCGAGATTTCTTATTCGTAAGTATTAACTGCGGTTATATTTATCATCCAGGTACAAGTTTTATAAAAATGTTTTCATGTATTTTTAAAGTCATGTTTACCCTTTTTTGACTTTTACCATGTGTTATGGAAGGAATCATTCTTTTGTTTACCATACAAGGAACTTTTTGACTTTTTCGACAAAAGTACGAGGAGAATGTTATTTTTAACTTATATGGCGTGAACGGATTTTTATGGTTTCATAACGCCTCATTTTCATGAAGAATCCTCTACAATATTTCATGATTATTTTCAACTAAACCCTTTTCTTTTAATATTTAATGACATTTTTTGAAATGAAAATTATTTGGAAGAAGAAAGGATATTTTCCTCATGAATTCATTTCAAGTGTTTTTATCAAAACTATTTTCCATCTAAAATGACATTATTTAATATGTTTATATTTCAAGTATAATGTCTTCATTATTTACATGGTGTGATTCTTCTTATTATGAAAATATATCTAATTTTTATACGTATTTTTTTATGATGGAATGATGTTTAAAATCTCATTCTATTACTTGGGTTATGCTATGATGTATGATTTATGATTTTCTGGCACACGAAAGAATGATTTAATTATGAGATGGGTGGGACCTATATCTCCATCCAATTCATTGGGTAAAGATTTATATCTCATTAGATAGAAATGTATGGAATGATATGTTAATCCAGTTCAGTGTTACAGGACTGAAACGAGGAGTGAACTCGATTCAGAAAGGGAGTTTTTCAACTAAGATGGTCTTGGCAGCAATGCCATGGCTACAATGGAAATCATAACATGTGATTAATGGATTCCAGAATTACATGTTTTATTCCCATTATATTTTATCATGGATGATGTTCTATTATGATATATGCCTTACGTACTTCCACGATTTATGTCTTTTCTCATGATTTTGATGCTTAAATTTCATGTTCATGTTTTTGCTTCCAAATGTTTATGGATTTTTTTATGTTATCTATGTTTTCCCTTACTAAGAATTTTAGCTCACCCTTTTTATGTTTTATTTTCCCCAGGAAATAAAGAAAGGTTTTAGGTAAGGAAACAAAAAGGGGAAGATCATTATGGGAGTTTTTGAAGATATTTCAACATGATTAGAATTTTATATTCCGAGTTTCCAAAGACACTAAACTATTACGGTCCTTTTGTGTCTGTTTTTGTTATATATTATGTATTCCAAAAAATTGATGTAATTTCCATGTACGTCAAGCTTTGGGTCTCTATAGTTGGTATTAGAGAAAAGTTTTAGTCAGCCTTTGGAAACTAGGATTCGAAAACGTTAGTGAGATCCCTAGAGATATTTCTAAGGTATGTCTATGGATGTACCTTAGGATAAGTATACGTATAGGATATAGTCCTAGAACTACTGTAACGATCTTAGAATTTAACCTAATATGTTAGATATTGAAGGTACTCCCGCTTTATTATGTTGTTTTCCCTAGCATGATTTTTACCTCTCACACTATTCTTTTTGGGTTTTAGATGATGGATGGAACCTGAAGGAACCCTGTTGATCAATGTAATGGACATGGTAATGATTGTCCTCCTGAACAAACAAATGTTATGGGAGATGGAGTGCAAAATCTTATTGCTATACTTAGAAAAGGGATGAATCATTCTGGACTTCCAAATGAGTTGAGAAGGGAACAATATTCTATTGAGTCCTTCATGAGGTAACGTCCACCTTCTTTCAGTGGGTCTTCTGATCCATATGTTGCAGAACATTGGATCAGTACCACTGAAAATATATTTTCAGTTCTTCAATGTTTTGAACATGATAAATTCATTTATCAATATATCGTTTGGAAGGTGGTGTTGATCAATGGTGAAATTTTATCAAGAATACAAGGCCAAGAGATGAAATTGAGTCCATGGAATGGGATGAGTTCAAGAAATTATTTTTCAATAAGTACTTCCCTCTTATTCTTTGAACAAATATGGAGAATGAGTTTCTTGAACTAAAGAAAAAGGATGATGAATCGGTTGGTATATACGAAGCGAATTTTACAAGTCTTGCAAGGTATGCATCTGGCTTTATCATCCAACCTCAAAGTAAAATTGATCAATTCTTCAGTGGCTTAAAACCAAATCTTCGAAGGGAATTAACTATAAGAGGCTTCAGTAGCTATGAAGAAATTGTGCGGTGTGCTATCAAGGTTTAAATGGAAGTTGGTGTTACATATCCATCTCAAGGTTTTGATAAGAAACGAAAGATGGTGTTCAAGGAGAAATCTCAGAATAATGGTGAAAAGAAGAAGAATATTTCATTATGCTCAAAGTGTGGAGGGAATCATGGTGGAGATAGTCTTAAAGGGACTATAAAATGTTTTAAGTGTGTAAGAGAAGGTCATCGATCAGTAGAGTGTCGAAGTAATGGAGAAAAGGGTTTCTAATGGTGTGAATAAAAAAAAGACTGCAGAGAACGCACCACCAACACTTCAATGCTTCAAGTGAAATTAAATGGGGGCATTATGCTAATCAATTCCCTAATCCAAGGGTTAATGATGATTAACATGAGAAACCACTTAAGGCAAAGGTAAAAGGGAAGTCACAAGCGATCACTATTGGCGATGTTGAATATGACAACGATGTGGTAGAATGATTAAATGTTTATGTCATGAGATTCCAAAATAATGTTGTATATAATATCATGGAATATTTGAATATTTATGAATTGGTTTTCAATAATTTTGTGGTACCGGTAACCATGGAAAGTGATTGCGATATTTTTGGAAAGAAGATGATATGCGCATAATGAAGGGATAAGGAGAAAATGAAATGTTTGATAGTATTCACGGTCTCATGACTGATATAAGGTAATAGTTATATCATGGTTTGAGTATATAGAATTTTGGGTTTTTTGTATGTGGAAAGAGTTAACTTTTGACAACACTCATGTTTTCACTAAGATTCAATGGGTATTAATTTTTCAAGAGAATACATGATTAAGGCCTTCGAATGTTTGGGATGTGACCAACAAGACATATCTTATGATATATGGGGATCAACGATGGTATTAACATTCTTGTTATATGAAATCTTTGGTAATCTTTTTCACTATATTATGAGAGTGGACTGCAGTATTATGGATAAGCCTAAAGATTAGAATGGATTATGTTGGACATAAGTTAGTATTGTTTATGGATAGAGGTTTTTTTTGATATTATTGATGGGATGTTATAGTAATATAGTATTAGAAGAAGGACAACCTGCAGGATGGGCGAAAGCCCATCGCGTCGGACAAGGCTGTGGGAATCGAACCCACAACAGAAATGCGACTGGCCTTTATTGCCTACCACTGGCCTACAATAAGTCCCTGGTTAGTAGAAACTAGTTTTATTTTACTATGCGGTATGATATATTATGTATATGTTCATTTATTGAACCATATACGATTAATCTAACCATAAGATGGACTTATAAATTTTGTTATCCTTTTGTTTGAAACAGATGGAACGACCCATCATTCTATCACATGATCTTCTAACACATCAGGAAAAAAAATTAAACTTATTTCTTAAAGGGATGAAGTGGAAATTGTTCAATTCAATAACAATAGTGAAATTGTACCAAAATCATGTATGTATTTTTTTTAATTCATCATCATTAGGGAAATGATCTTGAAAACCAAAAATTTTGTCCTAGTTCCATTATATCTGATGAATCAGATGGTACCTTAGATCATCACAAATCTCTGGCTTTGTGATTATTGGCTTTTTCATAGCCATGTTCTCTACCACTCTCCCTCAGAACATGATGGTTAGGTTTCTCTTCCATATCCATATTTTCACCTATGTTCTCATATGTGGAAACCTAGTGATTAGTTAATTTTGGTAACCGTTATGTTTCATACTTTAGTTTTTAAAGATTGGTTTTTGTATTCCTTTTAACGATGTGGGTTTCTATAAAAGAAACATTCGAGTAGTAAACCATTTATAACCCCAACGAATTTCGAGGGTGAAATTCATTTTAAGAGAGGAAGAATGTAACACACCGAGATTTTATGAAAAATATTCTTTTTAATTTTATTGATGTCTTGTTTTGTATGCTACAACAATGGATTCTTTCACAACAATCAACCCTAACTAGGCTGCATTACAAGTAATCACGACCTTCCTCGATAGCGTGTGTTGTACACAATACCGAGTTTCACTATACAACGATATACTATTAAAATACTATTAAAACTAGCCGTTATGAATAGAAATAACCACTTTTTTAAATATTGTAAATTTCATCTTTCAAAATGGACTTCATTTTTGGATTCGGAATATTGAAATTATCCTAGGGTGAAATGTTTGTATTTTTCTAAAAACATTCAATTTTTGATGAATTGTGAAAACACTGGGTTACTATTTAAAATCCGACTTTTTATTTAAATAATTATTTATTTTATTTAAATTTATTATTGGTCAAAATTGACACATAATACCTATATATGTTCAATGTAATTCATTGGAGTCATTTTATAATAATTTTAGATATAAAAATTTTTATTGAACTTTTGACCGTCTTTTACCCACCTCCTAGGAGAATTTGCAAATTCACATAAAACTTAATTTTACCGCTTTTGTGAATGGAATTTAAAAAATACAAGAGACATGGTTGATGTCAGTAAGTAAAATGTGGTTCAATGAGATGAAAATAATTTTTGGTGAATAGGAACTTTTTAATTTTATTTACCATAGTTAAAAGTAAATAGGGTATGTACGGGTAAAAATGATATTATTATTACCCTAACACATGTCCTAATTCTATTGGATAAGTGTAATTCGACCAAAAACAACCTTAGGAATAAAATATGACCATTTAGGTCCACTTGGATTCGATTAGGACATTTAATATTAATTTATTAAAAGAATGGTTAAAATAGATAAAATCAACATTTAGTAAGTAATTTATTTTAAATATAGGGTTATACAGAAGATAAATTCGACTATAATTATTCATTAGAAAGATAAATATATTTACTACATAATGGTAGTTTATTTGTAATTTTTAGACATTCAATAATGTAATTCATTTATGACACAATGATTATGCAGTAATTTTATTATTAATGAAATATTGACATAATTGATGATATAAATACACAAATAAATGAAATATGAAACTTTTTATGAATTAAAATAATTTTATATGTTAATATGACATGATATTATTGATTTAAGTTACTTTTTTCGACCTAATATTTCTGTTATGAGTTTCACAAAAATCAATTACAAAAATAGTGTCAAAATGGACATAAAATAGTTTTTAAAACAAATATTATATTATTAATTGTTATTTTAGTCCTAAAAATCTTAGGTTCGGCCAAATGACTTAGATAAGGTTATATATATTAATAATAATGATCTTGGGGTTCTTTTGGCTAGTTATGGTATGTTTATTAACCTTATAGTGTAAGAAAACAACAAGAGACGGTAAAAGTTAAATTATCTAACTTAAAGTTAAATCTAAATGATAAGGTTAAAATAGTAACCTAAACATGTCTAAATTTTATTCTATGAGAGTATTGAGACCCATACCCACCTTATATTCTAAAAAAATCAATTTGGAGCTATTAAAAACCGAATATTACTTAATAATAAAATAATATTTTTAGTTTTTCCAAAGGTGCCCCTCTCCTCCCTTATATAAGGGAACCTCCTCCCTCTCTTCCTCACACCACATTGAGCTTTAATGAACGGAAAAACCCTTATAAATTATATTCTCCACTTCCCTAGAAACATCCTAGTTGTTCTTTTCTTCTTCGAAGAACAATTTTGGTGCCCTAAGAGGAGGTCTCAAAGAGGCGCTTCAAAGAAGAGGTAATGTCCGTTACCGATTCTTTCAAATTTATTTCTTCTTCCACTTCTTCTTCATTAGTTGTTTCATTATGAAGTAATAAAATCAGAATCACTAATATACTAATATTTTATTATAATTATGAAACAAAAATATTTCACCATCTATCCATCCTACGGAAAATGAAATCACCGCGCGTGTGTACGTACGGAATACCGTCTCCACGCCGTGGTGTAATCTATTTTCCACCACCACCTTACTTGGATGGTTATAATGGTGTAAAAAATAACTATATATGATTATTGTAAAGTGATATTGATTATGAAATAGTATAAATACACTCCAATGTAATTCCACGATCATGAGAATGATTTCATCCCGCGTGCGTACGTACGGACTACCGTCTCTACGACGCGATGAGATTCATTTCCATGTCAACCATTCATGAATGATTATAAAGTATATATAATAAGTAATCATGAAATATATGAAATAATAATTATATTGGATTTATTTGTATATATATGTATGTCATCTACTTAATTTCATTCAATTCAATAAGGAAACGAAAACAGCGTTCATGCGTACATACGACCTACCGTCTCCATGAACGGTGTATTTCATTTCATTTAATCGATCTATCATATATATATATATATATATATATATGTATATACTGAAATATATATTATAGTTAAATCATGTTTTACATTCTGGAATTATGTAAATCAGGATATAAGTAATAATATCAAGAACAACAAGTCCAATGACGTACGATAAATAAAACGATTTAACCCAAAACGCTGCTTTAACATGGAACTTACAAAAGAACGGGTAATATAAAGTCACAAGTGAACCATATATGATATAATAACAATGAATATGATTATGTAATAAGTCAATGACATTATTTAAATCATTATAGAGGAGTTTTGGAAACGTACGAAGCATATCAGACCTAAGGTAAGGGATAATTTTGCAAATCTCATTTTTATCCGAGATTGCTTATTCGTAAGTATTTACTATGGTTATATTTATCATTCATGTACAAGTTTTATAAAAATGTTTTCATGTATGTTTAATGTCATTTTTACCTTTTTTTACTTTTAGCACTTGTTATGGAAGGAATATTTCTTTTGTTTACCATACAAGGAACATTTTGACTTTTCCGACAAAAGTATGAGGAGAATGTTATTTTTAACTTATACTGCGTGAACAGATTTTTACAGTTTCATAACGCATCATTTTCATGAAGCTTCATCTACAAGATTTCATGATTATTTTCAAAAAAACCCTTTTCTTTTAAAATTCCATGACATTTTGGGAAAGGAAAATGATTTTGAAGAAGGAAAGATATTTTCCTCAAGAATTCATTTCATGTGTTTTTATCAAAACTATTTTCCATCTAAAATGAAATTATTTAATATGTTTATGTTTCAAGTATAATGTATCCATTATTTACATGGTGTGATTCTTTTTATGATTAAAAGATATCCATTTTTTTATATGGATTATGTTATGATGGCATGATGTTTAAGAATCTCATTCTATTACATGGGTTTTGCTATGATGTATGATTTATGATTTTGTGGCACACGAAAGAATGATTTCATTATGAGATGGGTGGGACCTATATCTCCCTCAAATGCATTGGGTAAAGATTTATATCTCATGAGATAGACATGGCTGGAATGGTACGTTAATCTGGTTCAGTGTTATAAGACTGAAACGAGTAGTGAACTCGATTCAGAATGGGACTTTATCCACTAAGATGGTCTTGGTAGCAATGCCTTTGCTACTATGGAAATCATAACATGTGATGAATGGTTGACACAATTACATGTTTTATTCCCATTATATTTTATCATGGTTGATGTTCTATTATGATATATGCTTTACGTACTTCCAGGATTTATGTCTTTTCTCAAGATTTTAATGTTTAAATTTCAAGATCATGTTTTTGCTTCCAAATGATTATAGATTGTTTTATGTTATCTATGTTTGCCATTACTGAGAATTTGAACACACTCATTTTATGATTTATTTTCCTTAGGAAATAAAGAAAGGTTTTAGGTAAGGAAAAAAAGGGGAAGATCGTTATGGGAGTTGTTGAAGATATTTCAACATGATTAGAAGTTTATATTCCGAGTTTCCAAAGACACTAAACTATTATGGTCCTTGTGTGTCTGTTTTTGTTATATATTAAGTATTCCACAAAAGTAATGTAATGTCCATGTACATTATGATTTGGGTCTCTACAGTATGATAATGACATGGTGAAAGGGGAACATACCATCCACTCTAAAGTAGAAATTATTTTATTTGATTTAGTATCCATCCACTCTTTTATTTCAAAAAAGATTTCTATGGGTATCACCACATTACCTCAATAATTATATGACGAGTTAGTAGTAATGACTCTTAATGGCACAATAGTTGTAGAAAAGGTTTATAATTCTTATCTGGTAAATTTTTATGGGAATGTACATCCTAGAAATCATTTGATCCTTCCTATAGTGGAATTTTATGTTATTATTCACATGGATTGTATTCCACTATATGGAACTCATATCAATTTCCATGGAAGGGAAGTCACATTTTATATTCCCTATCAGTCTATGATCATATATTGATGCAAGGATGAATATAACCTTCCAAAATAAATTTCATCCATCAAATGAGTTTTTATACCAATAAATTAATGTTATTTATCTTTAATAGTTGGGGAGAAACTCATGATTAAGAATACACCCATTGTTTTTGAGATTGATGATGTGTTTCTAATGAAATTCCATGTTCTCCTATAGAATCATGATATTGAGTTTTCAATATAACTCATACATGGTGCCATGCCTATTTGAAAGACACCAAATATAATGGAACCTATTTATTTGTAGTAATTAAAGAAGAGAATACAAGAGAATCATGATAAGGGATTCAAATACACTAGTGAATCACCTTAGGGAGAACATGTTCTATTTGTTAAGATGAAATATGGATCAATGATACGCTACATTGATTATTGAGATCTTAACAAGATCACAATCAAAAAAATACCCTCTTCTCCACATTGATGACTTATTCGACTAATTAATCAAAGTTCAATATATTTCCATTATTGATCATCATTTAGGATATCATCAATTAAGGGTTTAGAAGGAGGATATAACTTATACAAAATTCCATAAAAGGTAGAGAAACAATGAATTTATAGTGATGCCTTTTGGTAATATTAAATCCCTTGCAATCATCATTGATCTAATGAATGGTGTCTTTAGAGACTATTTTGATCACTTTGTGGTAGTCTTTATAGATGATATTCTTATCTGTTTGAAGAGTACATAAGAACATGAAGACCACTTGAGTGTTTTTCTATAGACCCAGAGAAAAGATAAGTCTTATGAATATTTTACTATGTGTGAATTTTGGCATCAGAATGATTCATTTTTGGGTCCTATTATCATCATTGATATGATATATACGGATCCGTAAAAAACAAAAGTTGTCAAAAGTTGGCCGAGAGAAACAAAGGTAACTGAAATATGTAGTTTTCAATATTTGGATGAATATTATCGGCGTTTTGTAAATAAATATTTCTGATTATTTAATCCACTCACCATGTCGACTCTGAAAATAGTTATGTACCTACATACTGAATAATGTGAAGAGAATTTCAATTAGCTAAAATAACTTTTTCCATTACTCTATTGCTCACACATACTTATAGAGGAGAAATGTGTGTGATCTATAGTGATGCATCCAAGAAGGGGATGTGATGTGTTCTAATGAGAAAATAAATGGTGATAGCTTATTCCCGAGAACAGTTGAAAAATCCATGGGCAAAATTACCCAACTCATGATCTGGAAGTAGCTGGAGTAATCATTGCATTAATGATATTATGTCATTATCTTTGTGGTGAATGTTGTGATATTTATAGTAATCATAAATGTTTAATGTATATTTTCACTCAAATGGAGATAAATATGTTCCAATGAAGATGGTTGGAATTGATTAAATATTATGAATTCTCCCTACATTACCAGTTCTAGAAAGCGAACATGGTGGCAGATGCAATTTGTATACAAGACCATGCTTGTCTATACTTAATGAGGATACAAAAGATGTAATATTTATAGATTCTAAAAGTATATATATTAAAATTTTAAATTAAGGGGAAATATTATCTTCCACAAATGACTGTTCAGATATCAATACAAGTGAAGATTATGGAGGCACATAAGAATGATGTAGAGCTACAAATGAAGGTTATAAATGATCCCGAATTCAACATTCATTGTGATGAAATAATAATGCCTAGGAACCAGGTTTTTATTCCTCACATAATATAATTAATAAAGGAGCAATTGGATAAGGATCACAGTTCTTCTTTCTCAATTCACCCTGGAAGCACAAATACATACAATGACCTAAAAGATTACTTCTAGTGAGATGGCATGAAAAGTGATGTCATCCAAGATGTCTCTTGATGATTGGTTTGTCTGCATTTTAAGTCTGACATATTGAAGTCTAATGGGATTTTACAACCATTACCTATACTGAAATGGAAATGGGAAAAAATCACTATGAACTTTATCATCAGAATTAACAAAACATCCAAAGGCAATAATTCTATTTGGGATATGGTTGATCATCTTATGACGTCGGCACACATCGTTGCTATTAGAGACGATTTCCCTCTTGATCAGATTCCCAGGATATATGTATCAGAAGTGGTAAGATTGCATGGAGTACCACTTTCCATTATATCTAATTGGGATTTGAGGTTTACCTCAATGTTCTAGAGAAGTCTTCATCATTCCCTACATACAGAGTTATATTTCGACATTTCATATCATCCTTAGATAGACATTCATTATGAGAGAACAATTAAAATGCTGGAAGGCATGTTGAGATCATGATCTATTGATTTCAAGGTTTATTGGGATCCAAACCTACCATTGGTGGAATTTTTATAGAAAAATAGATTTAAATCCAGTATTTAAATATATTATTATGAATCCCTCAGTGGAAAGAAGTGTAGAACTACAACTAGTTTCAATGTAATTTGGTAGAGAGTACTATTAGAACCTGGTATTGTTGATGAAATGGCAGAAAAGTCACATATATTAAACATCAAATAAGATCATCTCATATTTGAGAAAAAATGTTAAGCTGAGAACCAATGAAAATACATAGAGATTGAAGTGGGAGATAAATTTTTTTTTACAAATATCTCTCAAGAAGATATTAATGTGAAATGGAATGAAGGAAAATTTGAGCCCTACATATATTGGTCATTTGTAAATTCTTAATCATGTCAGGAAGGTACCATACTAATTGGTGCTTCCACAAAATATACCTCAATATCATGATGTGTTCCATGTAGGTCTCATGATATATTATATACCTGGTCCTATAAATTTACAAAACATGGATGTTATAACACTGGAGAAAGATATTTCTTATGAAGAACAATTGATAGTGATTTTGGATCATAGGAAAAAGGATATGCCAAACTAGACCACTCCGTTGTTTAATGTTTTTTGGAGGAACCACCAATTTGAGTAACCTACATGGGATCTTGAGGATATAATGAGGGTGATGTATCCCCATCTTTTTGTTTCCATGTGAAAATTTTCAATGGTGAAATTCAGTTTAAGGGGGATAGAATGTAACTACTAGATAGTTTTATGAAAAAATTTCATTAAATAATTTTAATTTTTCTTTATCTTGTGATTGATGAAATCATGAGTCTAAAGGAACCATGGGATTCCCTTATTATAAAATTATTGTTATATCCTAGCTGTTAGGTTAGCGAGAATAATTATGAGTTACTTATGAAAATTCATCATTAATTCATTAGATATTAATTATTTATGGGAAAATATAAATTAGATAATTGTATTTTTGAGATAATTACTATTTGTAATGAAATTAATGAGATATATATCTTATATACAAGATAAAAAATATTTTATATCGATCTAATGTAAATTTTAATCAAAGGGTTTGAATAAACCCTATTTCCCGAATGAAAACAAACTTTTTTTAAAAAGGGAAATCTTATACCTTTGAATGGAGAACACCTTTTAAATTAAAATTACGATACATTAAGAATTTTTATATGAAAAAATAAACATTTTATTTTAAAGCATGATTTAATAATTTATTTTGGTTGAATATAGCTATTTTCTGATATCATTTAAGTTATGATGAATATAAAAACACAGAAAATATTATGTGAAAACAAATTTTTTCACAGATATATTTTATATAGATAAATTATAATATTTAAATGTTTTAAAGTATAAATAGAATATATTTTCTCATTCAATATAATTAATTCCATTAGCATTAATTGTACATTGAATTCATTTGTAAAAACATTTCAATCTTTTGAAATTTTTTAACTTTTAAAACCCTATTTTCTAATTTTGATAAAGGGATTGATTTTAAATCAATTACTAATGATTCTGTGTTTTTTTAAAATAAAATAAATATTTGGAATCATTATGTCAAAATTATTCTAAAAGGCAACTTTTATTTTTAGGCAATATGAATAGTAAATTTTTGGATTTTTTTCATTACCATGGTTGAAGGTAAATCGTTAAATTAGTGGAAAAATATATATTACAATGGTATCTTAAGACCTATAAAATTTATTTTGGAAGAATAAAATATACCATCATCATATATTGATCAAAATTGAATCACATAATCATCACTTACTTATGAATATACCATGAATATAATAAAAACTAATGAATGTGAAAAAATTTCACAATCTCATTTTTTATAAGTATATTAATTTTAATATACGGATATACAAGGGAAAATATCAACTCTAGATTGTATTTGGAAGGATTAAATAATTAAACACATCATATTAATTTATTTATAATTTTTATAAATTAAATAATTTCAATTAAGGATGACACAATAGTGTGGAAGAAATTATTTTATTAATAGAAATATAAAATAAATGATTTTTTAATTATTAAATGAAATATAATATGAAGTAATTAAGGTTATTAGTTCATTTTTTTGATGACTATGATATTTTTGGCGTATATACAATTTTTTGGTTTGATGTTATCTTCTATGTGGATTTTATTTAAAATATAAAAAATGAATAGTGTCAAAATTGACACTATTGATATTTTTAAAAAAATATTTTAATAAATTATTAAAAAATTATAGAAATATTTAAATATCACAAAGTTATAATTATAAGGATTTGTATGTAATGAAATTTCAATTTATTTTCAATTAACTCCATATAAGTAAATATTTAAAACCATTAAATATTTATAAAGCTATTACCACAATTAAGATTAAATAGATTAACTAAGTGACAATTAAAAATATATGGCTGAAATATACCAAATAACATTTCAAAAATTTATTTTTTGATGCGATTAAAATATTATCTCATCTTATCATCGAAATTGGATATTTTTTTATGTTTTTGGGTTGGTTTGAATTTTATTATAAATTATTATTTATGGAGTTTCCAAAAATACTCCTCACCTCAATTATAAAAGTGAACATCCTCCCACTCCAATTCGAATAATTTTTATCTTTAAAGATCAGCCATACCATGCCATTTTTCCTTCCCAAATTACCTATTTTCATTCAATAGGTTTTTGTCATCTTCACAGACCAGCTCTAGTGCTCTAAGAATAGGTTTAGGGGAAGCACGTTGAAGAACATGTAATATCTTCTACTGATTATTTGAAACTTAATTCTCCTTGTACATACTCTTCATTGGATTTTTAATTATAAAGTAATAACATTATAATAACTCTCATACTTACGTTTTATTAAAAATATAAAACAAAATTTATTTCACCTTCTAACCATCCTATGAATAATGAAATCACTGCGCGTGAGTACGTACGGCTTACTGTCCCCATGTGGTGGTGTAATCATTTTTTCACCACCACCATACATGGATGGGTATAAAAATGGAAATAATTACTATATATGATTATTATAACATGATACTAATTCTGAAATATTATACCCCATCCACATTAATTCCTTTCAATAATTTTGGGAATTTCACCATCTCTTGTGCGTACGTACGACATACCGACTCCAAGATGCAATGAAATTCATTTTAAATGATATTATTTTAACCGTGATTATAAATTTTAATTAAATAAATAAATATGATATATATTATACTAATATAATTATGTAAATTATTTAAGAAAAAACAAAAAGTGGAACATTAATTTATTTGAAAAATCTTACATAAAAACATAAAGCAGTTAATATATGAATAACGAGTGGCAATGAAATAGTAATAACAAACAGATGATAATAAAATCATATATGATATCATAAAAACGTTTATGAATCTTGAATAAGTCCTTAGAATTATTTAAATAATTATAAAAAAGTTTCTAATACATACAAAGGGCATTTTCCCTAAGGTAAGGGATAATTTTGCAATCTCATCTGAGACTGTTTATTCATAACTATTTATTTAGGTTTACCTATCATTAACATCCATGTTTACTAAATATATAATATTATTTTTATTCTTATACAGTTATTTAAATTCAATTTTACACATTGGTAAATTTTTATTAAACGGTATGAATGGATTTTTTTTCATTATTCGATACGATGTACTTTTTGACTTTTTCGGTCAAAGTACGAGGATAATGTTTTTTAACTTATATAGTGTGAAATGATTTTTGAGATTTCATAACACCACATTTACATGTATCTTAATTTACATAATTTTAATTGTAATTTCAATTATCTTATTTTTAAATTGCATTGAATTTTGAGAAAGGAAGATGTTTTGAGGAAGAAATGATATTTTCCTGACCAATTAATTTCTTCTGTTTTATCAAAATTATTTTCCATATATGATTAAATTTTTTAATAATGTTATGTTAATATCCCTATTATAACTTTTATTTGAGTTATAATGGAATGCTATTTAGGAAATCTATTTTTTGTATATGAATTATAGTGGAATGATGTTTGAGAAACTTAATTTATTTTTTGGGTTATGCCCTAGTATATGTTTTTGTAGAACACAGAAGAATGATTTAATTATGAGATGGGTGGGAGATATATATCCCTAAAATGTAGTGTGTAAATATTTATATCTCATAAGAATGACATGAATTAAATGGAAATTAAATCTGGTTCAGCAATATTGGGTTGTAATGGAAAGTACTATCAGTTCATTAATGGACTTTTCAGGTATAATGGTCTTGGAAATAAGTCTTGAAAACTATGAAATGATTTTCTTTGATTATCTGTCTTCAAAAAATAAATATATCAATTTTTCTTATATTTAGGATTATTTCAATCAATTTATTTTAACTTTTATCCCATGACATAATATCATGATTTTTCATATGCATGATATGAAATGAAAATGTTATGTTATTATATCTTATTATTGTAAGATTATTGATATTATCATTTTTTTTAAAACATACTATGCATTTGATCTCACCCCTTGCATATGTTTCTTTTCATCGGGTCATAAATATGGGTATTAAGTCTGATATTCAAAAAATTAGTCTAGTTTTGAAGAAATAAATGAGAGACAATGTAGACTTTTTAGGAACCAATCGGCTATGTTTCCCCGTTTCTAAAGACACTATACCTATACGGTTCTGTCATGGTTTTTTTCAATGTTATAATGAATGAACAAAAATTTTGAATTAATATGAATGTATGTGATATATGGGTCACTTCACATGGTTTTATAGTAATCGTATAGTTATCCATTGGAAATAAGAATTAGAAATCGTTAGTAAGAACCATAAAGATATGTCTAATTATAGGATACAATCCTAGTGTTTTTGAAATGACCAAGAATAATCTAGGATAAAACGTAAACCATCGAAAATTGAAATTTTATTCTTTAATATGTTTTTTTTCTATTATGATTAGTGTTGATAACACTATGCTTCTTGGTTTTAGTCAATGGCTGGAACCCAAAGGAACTGCATTAAGGCTGAATATGACAGGAAATGAAATGATTATCCCCTTTAGAAACCAAATCTTATGGGAACAATAATGGGAAATCTTATATACATGCTCACACAAATTTCTCTAGATATGAATCATGATGGAATTTGAAACTATCCATGGAGGGATAAAATCCTATTGAGTCTTCATAAGGAAGAATCAACCTTCATTCAGTGGGTCTTCTGATCCATTAGTTGTTAAACAATGGATTATTACCACTGAAAAGTGATTTATATATCGACATTGTTTTGAACATTATAAAGTCATATTATTACTCTATCTTTTGGATGTAGAAGATGATAAACAGTGGAATATTATTAAGAATATTAGGAAGATGGATTAAATTTAGTGTATGGAATGGGATGAGTCCATGATCTTAATTTTCATTAATTATTTTCCTTTTATTCTTCTAACAAATACGGAAAAAGAGTCCCTTGAACTTAACAAAAAGTAATATGGATCTGTTTGTATCTACGAAGAAAATTATAAAATACTAGCAAGGTATTCTTTTAGAATTATTGTCCGGCCTAAGAGTAAAATTTATCGATTTTTTAGTTCCTTAAAATAAATTCTCTAAAGGGATTTTTCCAAAAGGGACATTAATAGCTATGAGGAAATTGTTTGATGTGATCTCAATATTGAGATAGAGGTTGTAGTAACCAATAAGACTTATAGGTATGATAAGAAGTGACAAATGTAAATCAAATGAAAATATAAAAACCACAACGAAAAGAGACAAGTTTTCTTTTGTGATTAAATTGTGGAAAGAAACATATATGAAATTGTCTTAAACGGAGTGGTAAATGTTTTAAATGTGGAAAGGAAGGTCACATGGTAGTTAAATTCTAATGTGATGGGAAAAATATGTCTAATGATGAGAACACAGAAAACTCAACATATAATGCACCTCCTACACATTAATTCTACAAGTGCAGGGAAATTGGGAATTATACAACTAATACCCTGATTCAAGGGTTATTGATGATGATCAATGTCAACAAACTATTAAGGGCCATGAAAAAGGAACATCACATGCAATCACTATCGAAGATGTGGATTATGATAATGAAGTTGTGAAAGCGAAATTTAATATCCGCTCTAAAGTAGGAAATGATTAATTTGATTCTAGATACAACCACTATTTTATATATGAATAATTTTCTATGGGTATCACTGTATTACCTCATTAATAAGATGTTGAGATAGTAGTAAAATCAATTAATAGAACAATAGTCGCATAAAAAGTTTATAATTCTTATCCGGTTGATGTTTTTAAGAATCTACTTCATGCAAATAGTATTATAATTCTTATAGTGTAATTTTAGGTGATTATTGGAATGGATTGTATTTCTCAATATGGATCACATATCAATTTCTAAGTAAAGGAATACATATTTCATATTCTAGATCAATATATGATCATTTATTGATGCAAGGATGAATATAACATTCCTTTTTATATTTATTCCATCTTAAGGGTTTTGATTCCTATAAATAGAGGTTATTTATCTCAAATAGTTAGGGATAAACACACAATTGAAAATATGTCTATTTTATGAGAGTATGATGTAGTCTTTCTTGCTGAATTTCTAGGCCTTACACCAAATTGTGTTGTTGATTTTTCAATAGAACTCATACCATGTTCCATCTCTATTTCATGGAATCAATATATAATTACCCCAATTGAGTTGTAGGTATTAACGAAAAAACCTCAAGAGAATATAGATAAGGGATTCACACTCCATTGTGAATCACTATGAGGAGCACATGTTCTATTTATTAAGAATAATGATTGATCAACGTGATGTTTTATTGATTATTGTGAATATAACTAGATCACTATCATGTAAAAATAGCATCTTCCCCACACAGATGAATTATGCAACCATTAAACTGAGCACAATACTATTCAAAACGTGATCTCCATTTAGGATATCATTAATTAAGGGTCAAAAAAGATGATATACCAATAATGGGATTTCATACAAGGTATGGAAACTGTGAAATTATAGTGATTCCTTTGGTCATAATAATTCCCCTGCTGTTATCATGTATCAAATGATAGAGTCTTTAGAGAATATCGTGGTTAGTTTGTGGTAGTATTGATGGACAATATTCTTGTATATTTGATGAGTAAAGAATAACATGAAGACCACTTGATAATTGAAATGAATAACCTAATAAAAGAGATTACTCATAAAAAAATTACCATGTGTGAATTTATTCTTCAAAAATATTCATATTTGGGTCACCTAATATGAGGAGATGGGATATGTGTGGGTCCACCAAAAAAATATGGTCTAATGTTTGTCGAGAAAAAAAGTGGTAACTAAGATCCGAATTATTCATTTTTTTCTAGATGTTATCAACTTTTTTTGAATGTTTTTTCACTATTATATAATCCACTCCCCATGTTGAATCAGAATGTAGTTAAGTTCATATGGATGAAAGAATGTGAAGAAAATTTCAAAGACATAAATTGAAGGATAACCAGTGCACCTGTGCTCAAACTACCTTGTAGTGAAGAAAGTATTGTGATCTACATTGATGAATCCAGTAAGGATTTGGGATTTTTTATCACAAAAAATGATATGGTGGTAGCTTATGCGTAACATAAGTAGAAAATCCTTGAGCGAAATTACCCAACTCTTGAATTTGAGTTATCTGTGGTAATCATTTCATTAAAGATATGAAGGCATTAACTTTATGGTGAAAGATGTGATATTTATACTGATCATAAAAGGTTAAATATATTAAAACTCAAAACGAGATAAATATTTTCCATGTAAGATGGTTGGAGTTGATTACATATCAGGACATCTCAATACATTAACAGCCTAGAAAGGAGAACAAGGTGAGAGATTAATTAAGATGACACGACCATGCTAGCCTATCCATGATGAGTATCACAAACCATCCAATATTTATGGATATGAAAATGATGGATCTTGAAATTTTAATGTAAGGGGGAAAATCTTATCATTCTCAAATGAATGTTCAGCCATCAATACAATTGAAGATTAAGGGTCTGTAGAAGAAATAAGATGATCTAGAAATGAAGGTTAGAAATGTTACTAAATTCATTCTTGATTTTGATTAAATAATAAGGTTTAGTAACTAGGTTTGTATTCCTACTATACCATAATTAATGTTGTTATTGTATGGGTCTCATAGTTCCTTATTCTCTATTCACACCAGAAGCACAAAGGTTTAAAAAAACAAGAAAAAATACAAAAAGTGGGATGGCATGAAATGAGATGTCGACGAATATGTCTGTCGATGCATGGCTTTTCAGCAATCTACGGCTCATAGATATATGTCAAATGTGATGTTACAAATATAACCAATACTGGAATTGAACTTGGAATACATGACTATTGAATATTTTTTCAGACATCCCAAAACATCAAAAAGATATAATGTTATATGTTAATAGTTGATTGCCTTATGATGTCGGAAAACATTATTTATATTAGATAGTATTTATCTCTTGATTTGCTTTCGAGTATATCTTTAATGGATGTGGTAATATTTTATTGAGTAACACCCGCCATTATATCAGATCGGAATCCATGGATTACCTTAATGTTCTAGAAATATCTTTAGCATGCTTGGGATATGATGTTAAGTTTCAGCACTTTTTATCATCCTCAGTCATAAAGTTATTATGATAGGAAAATTAAAACTCTAGAATACATGTTTAGAAGATTCCCTATTTATATTAAATGTTGTTAGTATCAACACATACCATTGGTGGAATTTTCATAAAAATAATAGCATTCACACCAGTATTAATATGGCTCCAAATAAATCCCTATATGGAATGAAGTGCAGAACTACAACTTTTTGGGATTGAGTTGGGGAAGGAAAGAAATTTGGAAATGATCTTGTTGATGTAGTGGTAGAAAAGGGTAGATCTATTCAACAAAAAATAAGAGCGCGTTAGATTTGAAAAAAAGATTTGATAACAACCTAAGAATAAACCTAGAGTTTTATGTGTGTGATATGTTGTTTCTAAAAATATCTCCCTGGAGGAGAGTAAGGATATTTCGAAAAAAGGGCAAGATGAGCCCTAGGTATATCGGTTCTATTGAAATTCTAGATCATATTAAGATGGTAGCTTACCGATTGTAACTTCCACCATATCTCCCTAAAGTTCATGATTTATTCCCTGTATCTCTCCTGAAAATGTACATACTTGATCCTTCACATGTACTAATGTCCCTGGTTCTACCACTGGAGCAGGATCATTCTTATGAAGAACTTCCATTAGAGATTATTGATCGTAGTGAAAAAGTTATATGAATCAAGACCACTCACTAGGTTAATGGTTTTTGGTGGAACCAAAAATTTGAAGAAGATACATGGGAACATGACGATGTGTTGAGGGAGAGGTATCCTCACATGTTTGATTCCATGTGAAATATTTTGAGAAAGAAATTTAGTTTAAGGGCGGTAGAATGTAACACACGTATGTTTTTATGAAAACATTTCTTTAAATATTTTGATTCTTCCGTACCTTGAGTTGCACATAATTGTGAGTTTAAACGAACATAGAGACTCCATTAGTATAAAATTAACCATATAGACTAGCCTTTAGGTTAGTAGGAATAATTACAACTAACTTATGAAAATGAATTATGAATTTATTGGCTATCAATTATTTAGAAAAAATATAAATTAGATATTTTTATTTTAGATTGAATTACTATTGGTAATGAAAATAATGCAATATATATGTTATATACTAAATAAATTTTTTTTTAATCCAATGAAAATTTTAATCATAAGGTGTGAACAAAAACAATATTTATTGTATAAAAACCATCATTTTTAAAAGGTTTATATTACGACTTTGAATGACGAACAAATCTTAAATTAAAAATCTTATACATTAATAATTATTATATGAAAACATAAAAAAATTCAATTAAAAATGGATATAAAAATTTACATTGGTTGAATTTATGATATTTTTTGATAACATTCATGTTTTGATGCATAGAAAAAAATACAGTAAATTTTAAGTGAAAACTACTTTTTCATCATGATAATGTATATTATTCAATTATAATATTAAATAGTTTTAAAGTATAAGTAGAATATATTTTTATCATTTAATATAATTTATTTCATTATCATTAATTTTACATTGAATTCATATGTAAAAATATTTCAATATATTTTAATGTTTTGACTTTTAAAAACATGTTCTCGTATTTTGACAGCGGGATTGATTTTAAATTAATTACTGTAACTTATGCGTTTTTTGAATTTTTAATAATGGTCTCCATATTAGGAATTTATAGGTCCATATTATGTTAATAGGATACTTTTATTTTTCAGAATTATGAAATGTTACTTTGGTAATTATTTTTATTACCATGTTTGGAGGTAAATCTGGAAATTAAAGGAAAACATAATATTGTAAAATTTCCTTAACACCTTTAAAAATACAATTAGATTACTAAATTCAACCCATATCATCTATTTTTCGAAATAGAATCACATAATGGCCACTTAGCTATGAATATGACATGAATAGAATAAAAACTAATAAATTTGACGAAATCCCACAATCTCATTTTATATAAGTATATTAATTTTAATATATGGATAACCAGGAGATAATATCAACTATAGATAGTCTCTGGAAATTTAAAATAATTATCTATATCATAGAATTTCATTTATAATTATTATAAATTAAATAATTTTTATTAAGGATGACATAATTCCGAAGCAGAAATTATTTTATTAATAGAAATGGTAAATACATGATTTTTATAATAATAAAAGAAATATAATTTGAAATATTTAAGGATCTCAATGATTTTTATAAGTTATTGAGACATGGTATTAGTATATTCTTTGATTTTTTCAATGTTATCTTATGGGGGTTTTTTTTATATAAAATGAATGGTGTCAAAATTGTCACCATTGATATTTAATAAAAATAACATTTTATTAGATTATATAAAAATCATAAAAATATTTAAAAATTAAATATTGATAATTATAGGGATGAAAATGTCATAAAAGGTCCATTAATTCTCAATTAACATGATAAAAGTAAATATTTAAAACCATTAAATATTTAGAATGATATAACCATAATTAAAATTACATAAAATAATTAAGTGTCCATTAAAAAGATAAGGTTTAAATTGTCAAAATAACATTTCCAAATTTTTTTGGATAATGTGACTAAAACCCCATTATAAATAATATTCAAAATGAGGACATTTGTGAGGTTTTTTTAGGGTTTTATTTTATTAATATTAATTATTTATGGTGTTTCTAAATGTGACCCTCCCCTCAATTAAAAAAGGGAACCTCCTCCCTCATCTCTTCACTTCATTTTGATCCTTCAAGCATTTCCATAACCTACCCTTTTTCCTTCCCAACTCCATTATTTTCATTCTAGAGTTTTTTTTCATCGACAAAGATGAACTCTAATTCTCTATGAATATATTTAGAGGAATCACATCGACGAAGAGGTAATCTCTTCTACCTATTATTTCAAACTTCTTTCATTTATAATTCCTCATCAATAGTTGTTTCATTATAAAGTAATAACATCAGTATCATTCCTATAATTAAATTTTATTATATATATCAAACACCATATTTCACCTTCTATCCACCCTATGAAAAATGAAAACACATCACAAGCGTACGTATGGCTTACCATCTCCACAGCGTGGTATAATATATTTTTCACCACCACCTTAAATAGATAGATTTAATGATGGAAATAATAACTATATATTATTACTATAACATGATAATGATTATGAAAAATTATACACCATCTACTTCAATACCATTCAACACTTTTGGGTTTGACATCATCGCTTGTGCGTACGTACGACCTACTGTCTCCACTATATAATGCGATTAATTTTACATGATCTTCATTACACCACGATTATATACATGAATTTAATGAATTAATATTATATATATTATACTAATATCATTATTTAAATTATTTAACTATACTCTAGGAAGTAAAACATGAACATACATGAAAAATATGCATAAGAACATAAAGAATTTACTGTCCGAATAACAAGTGAAAATGAAATGTTACTAACGAATGGATTATAATACAATCATATGTAATATCATAAAAACTATAATGATTCTATAATAATTCAATAACATTATATTAATCATTATACATGTTTTTGGGATACATATGAAGTATATCATACCTAAGGTAAGGGATAATTTTGCAATCTCATCCGAGATTGTTTATTAAAAAGTATTTACTGTGGAATATTTATCATTCATGTCCACGTTTCATAAATATGTAATATTATTTTTATCCTTCAAAAAAATTTTAAAGTCAATTTTACTCTTTGATAAATATTTATTAAATGGTATAAAATGAATCTTTTTCTATTTTTCGATAAGAGGTACTTTTGGACTTTTCTAGTAAAAGTAAAAGGATAATGATTTTTTAACTTATACGACATGAATGGAATTTTAAAATTTTATAACACCTTATTTCCATGTATATTAATTTATAATATTTAATATTTATATTAAATTAAATTATTTTCTTTTGAATATGGAATGGAATTTTGAGAATGGAAGATGTTTTTTATGAACAAATGCTATTTTCCCCAAAAATAAATTTAAAGTGTTTTATCAAAATCATTTTCCATATAAGTAGAAATTATTTAAATAGGGTTATGTTTATATCCCTATTATCAATATGATTGTGTTGTGATAGAATCCAATTTATGAAATTTATTTCTTTTATATAGATTATGATGGAAAGATGTTTGTGAAACCCATTTTGTTCAGTGTTTATGCCATGATTTATGATTTGTGGAACACATAAGAATGATTTAATTATGAGATGTATAGGACCAATATCTCACTCCAATGACTTTGGTAAATATTTATATCTCATTAGGCAGACATGACTAGAACATAATGTAAATTTTGTTCAGTAATATAGGGATGGAACGACAAGTAAATCTAGTTAAGTAACGGACTTTGTATGGTATAATGGTATTGGCAATGAGCCTTGACAACTATGAAATGATTTTTTATGATTTTGTGTTTTCCACAAACCATAATTTCTTAGGTTATTAAATTTTTTATTATGTCAATTAATTTTTATGAAATTTTATCGCATGGAATAATATCACAATCTTTAATACTCTAGAAAAAACATCCAAATATTATGTTATTATGTCTTGTGAATGTGTAATGATTAATATTATCATTTCATTACACTCACTGAGTATTTTTGAACACCCCATTCAAATTTAAATTATCCCTAGGTCATGAAGAATAGTATTATGTATTAAATTCCAAAAATGTGTCTAGTCATGAAGAAATAAATGGGAGATAGCGTTGATGATTTATGAACTAGTGGTTTATGTTTCCCAATTACTAATTACACTAGACCAATACTGTCATGTCATGGGTTTGTTATATGTTGTAATGAATATACAAGATATTTTAAATAATATAAATATATGTAAAGTATGGGTCGATTAAAATACCTTTATATAATAACTACTGAGGTAACCCATTCATAATATGAGTATGTATTAAATAATATCCATAATTTAAAAATATATCTCCAAAATAAGTGCCCATTTCTAGGACAAAAAACATCACTGTCTCAGGATAGTATTTTTTTTTTATTTCAAAATATTCCATATATAACAAATAATAAATTATTCACACATGACCTCTTTTTAAAAATCATCTTATCCATAATTCCCTTAGTAAATGTGAATCAAAAGAAGTGATCTAAAATTCTCTATAAGGGAAAAACATATCAAGTTGTCACAGATGGTTAATTCATAATCATGTATGGAAATGTGAGAATAGTATATATATGTGATTAATATGATAATGATATCATAATAGTGCATCATAGAACGTGATAGAACAACATTGATCATTGAATGGGATCAAAGGACCATGAATTGATCATTATTTCAGCATAACACAAATGCCATGACATGGAATCATGTGATAAATAATATATAACATGGAAACAGAAAATAATAATATAAAAAAATGGATTGAAATTATAACATATGTCAATCTTAAATACCAAGTCCATCCTAAAATAGTGTATCAGACAATAATACATTCATCTCATAGTGGACCAAGCATCATAACTCGGGTTTCAAAATTCGATCATGAAATGTATAACATTACATAGTGCATTAGATGGATATATCAGATCCACTAATAACATGATGTAAAATATTATTCATTTGTTTTATATGAAATTTATAAAAAATATTACAATGAAAAATTAAATTGATGAAATATGGGTTATGAAACATTTCAAAATGGTGTCGTATAAGATTTAAGGAATAAATGTATTGGTTGATACCAAAATGTAAATAACCATAAATAAGTTAACCATAATAGGTTTTACAAGGATATTATGAAACATTACTCAAAATTAGTGTGATATTTTTGATATAGAGAGTAAAATAGAAGAGAAATCATAAAAGTGGTTTTTATACATTTTTTTAACACTTTAGTAAAAAGATTGTGTCACAAGTTACTATCAAAATATAAAATTCCAGAAAGTAATGAAAAATTATTTTAAATATATATATTTTAATACAATCCCAAATAATGCAACGTTGAAAATAATATAATGTTATGTAATGAAATGTGTATTCGAAGTATCAAAATATATTAAAATTAAAATAACTTTACTTTTATGATTTTTGGTTGTTTTAGTGAAAACCCACATTGATAAAAATGAAATAAAATTAACTTTTGGGAAAAGATAATGATTTATAAAAAATTATCGATACATATATATTTGGAATTAATAATATTAAAACAAAACTCTAGTGGTAATAAATAATATGGATTGGAGGATGAGGAGCTAATATCAATGATGTGAATTATTCTTAACAGTGTTATATTTTTATAAATAATTAAATCCATCAATGATTAATATTTTCACATGAAAATGAAAATTCCCTAAACATAAATGATAAAATATCAGATGAAATTGATAAATGGAGGAATATAGACGTATTATAAGAACATATATATGGAAGAGTGATTATGACCTAATGAAATCAAAATTGAGAAAAAAATTCATTTCGATGGATTATAGGTTGGATATACCTATTATATCCAATTTTATAATACATTTATGTTTACTATTCATATATAAGAACCTTATTTAAATTTAATTCACTTAATCATTTTCATTTAAAATTTCCTATTACAAATTGATTAAACATTATTTTAATATAATTAATATTTAAGAGTTAATTTCACATTTTTATATAATAGTTTTACTATAGAGAATATAGTCCATGATTCATAATTATGTTTTAATCTCGTTGATAATGTACATGATGGTCACATAGGTTTAATTTATATAGTTCTTAAAATCAATGGAAATTTTATTGATGTTATGGGGATGGTTTATAAAGTGTTGTTTAGATATATTTTTCATGAAATTTGATTCAACCAAAAAATTGATTTTATTAATGAAAAATTTTAAATAAATATATATATAATACCATTTTTTAATTATGAAAACATATTAAATTTATAATTTCAAAACATATTACAAGAATTTATGCAATCTTAATCCATCATGATATATAAATTATAACATCATTTATATAGGTTGTAAAACTAAACTAAACAATAATGCTTTAAAATTCATGAATGAATAAAAACATTTTATTTTTGTTTTAACGAACCAATATCCTACAATGTAATTTCAATTAGATTAATATCATGTTCCCAAACTTTTTTGTTCATAAAAATGAACTTAATGAAAAACAATTATACTAGATTAAATTATATTTATGAACACTAACATATTGTTCTGATAAACCATAATGAATCCATAAATGAACTAAAATATTAGAACTCAATAAATTAGAAAAAAAATATTGTTAGATATAATATTAAAGAGACGTAATGTTTTTTAAATGTTATTTTTTTAAGAAAATGTCATTATCTTTTTATATTTTGGTATGTTCATTTAAAATTAAAATGTATAAATTCTATAATATAAATTAGCTAAAATAATTTTCTAAATTTAATATTTTCAAATTATCTTAGTATAGTTTATTCATATTTTTTCTAAAATAAATTGGTTTAGTTAAATAGTGAAACTTAGAGATTTTTTCTAACACTGTTATTTTTATAAAATTATGAATTGAATGTTTCTGAAACTTGTTCACTATAAAAAAATTAAATAATAAAGTGAAAATAATAATTTGATGATATTATTTTGAATTTTTAAAATTAATGTATATCATCTTAGAAAATTTAGAAATATTTTATGAAAAAATTTATTCTTTGCTTTCCTGAATTATGTTTGAACGAGGGGAAATTAGGATACATTTCTATTTCACTTTCAAATAAATCATCCTTGATCAATAATAATTTTTTCAATAACATTATAATCAATAAAATTGATGCCTTTTTTCTATATAGTACAGTATTCTTAAAAGGTCACTTAAAACTATTTTTACGCATAACATGCGCTAACATTGGGATTAATTTCCTTGAAAATAGAAATTTAATATTATAAAATGATTCGAATATTTGAGATATTAATTATAATATTATTTAATATCCCTAATTTAATATTTATTTGTAAAATTTATATTATTAAGATTAATTCTAATATCCACAATAATGATGAACCAACAATTTTAAAAATTACTCTTTTTCTTATTATCATATAATTTCAATCAAATAAATTTAAAAAAGCAACATTAAATAATGGAAATAATATAATTTTTAAAATTAAAAATTAATATATTAAAACAAATTTATTTGGTAATCAAAATTAAAAAGGTTTAATAATCCATAATGGTAAAATTGTCTTTTTTTACTAAATTTTTTTTTCATACACATTACCTCTTTTAATTAAAAAGATGATTTTATTATATATAAAAATTTAATTATATTAAATAAGCAAAAAATTTAATTTCATCACACCCAAAAAAAATTATATGGGTTATTTTAAATTTTTTTAAAACATTAAGTCTCTTAGATTAAAACTAGATACATAGTTTGAAAGTAAGAGAGTAAAATATAAAAACATATTAAAAAATCATATAACATGTTTAAAATTTAACTTAATGACTTAGATGAAATTTTATCCAAAAAAATACAACTGAATCACTATTATTTAGAATATTTGGATCTATTAACCTTAGAATATTCTTATGATATTAATAAAATTTAAACATATTTTCTTAAAGATTCATTTTCCTCTCTATTAAAAGGGGATCACCTTCACCATTTTTAACATACAACTACCATTATAATTTAAATTAAAAAATATATAAAATAATCACTCAAAGAATTCATTTTTTTCTTTATTAATCCAATTTCAACCCTTATTTTCTATAATCCCTCCATTTCCTAATTTTCATTCAAGAGAATGTTAACATTCTAGAAGTGTGTATCACTTAATCCTTATCATATTTACTTAAAATTATTAATATTAAAAACCTACACAAGAAATTTTTATAGAATTATTTCATTATCATAACTTTACTTATATGTTTTTATATTACACATAAAACCATCATCTATTCATTTCCACCCACAATGAAAAACAAAATAACATCATTTGTTGGTATGTTTGGGATACCGCCTCCATGAAGCGATGTATTTTATTTATAATTAACTTCATTAATGGATTGTTTTAATGGTAATAATGATGAATAAAAATGATATATATTTTATAATTATTATTCATAAATTACAATTTAAAATCAACCATCATACACTCATGTGCGTTGATAAATGAGAACACTAATCATGCATAAGTCCACAATGCCACATACATGATGAACCATTTTTCATTTTTCATCTAGATTTTCATAAATAATATGAAATATATTCATATATATTTAATAATAATAATCCAATAAATATAAAAATATTATTATTATTAAATGTTACTATAATGTCATACAAGACACATATTTGACCATACTCACCCTGTAACATCCCAAGTAATTAATGAATAATATATATTTTTATCTCTGTCTATTAATGATTAAGATAGTGTTTTAGAGGCTTAAAATGAAAATGAATACAATCTTATGCATGGAATAGACTAATATTCTTAAAAGATTGTTTTACTGCCTTTTGATGGCAAACCCTTTTTAAATCTATTTATTGAAAATTTTATAAGCTATGTTTGTCAAAATAAAATTATTATTTATGATTGGGACATCAATATTTACTTTGTGTGAATTTTTGGTATTTTTCCGATAAAGTTCATTTTTTAAAGAATAGTGAAAAATGTTGTATTATTATTCAAAACCTCTTTTTAATCTAATTTGTTTATATGATTAGATTATCTTTTGAATTGGTTTTCAGGTGAAATTAGAATATTTTTTTAACATTTTATCCAATGGTGGTCATTGGAATCAATTTCACATTGAAATTGGACTTAAACTAGTGTCAATCTTTTGATACTTATTGTTTCATAAAAACACGCTATTTGTCATGACAGCGGGAATTAATTATTAAATTAATTAATGTGACTTATATGTTTTGAATTTTGTAAAATAGACTTTATTTTTGAATTCTGAATATCAAATATAGCTTAGGGTGAATTTTTGGTAATTTTCTGAAAAACTTCAATTTTTGATGAATAGTGAAACCACTAAGTGGTACTTATAAAAACTGATTTTTCCGTTTAAATGAAATTTTTCCATCTTTGTGTTTTGAATTTCAAAAATCCGACATAAATGGTTATCATTAAGAATTAAAATGTGGTTCAATGAGATTATAATAATTTTTTGGTTAATAGTAACTTATTAAGTTTTTAATCGCGATTAGAGGTAATTAGTGTAGTTTAAGGTAAAAATAATGCTTTAATAAAATGAGATGAGCTTGAAACATGTACTGCCCTCATTGGATGTGTCATGGCCGACCAATACAAGCCATGGGTAAACTTGGGGACCCCATGTAGCCACTTTGGTTGGGAAATGACATAAATATCTTTTTATTTAATGTTAAAGTAAAAATGACACAAACATGAGTTATGTTACTAACAAAAATTTTATATGGGGTTATCCAAGTCATATTTTTGACTATAAATATTCATTATAAATATAAAAATATTTCCTACATCATATTATTTTTTTATAATTTTTAGACATTAAATAAATTAAATTATTTATGACATCATGATGATGCAGCGATGACCTCATTATTTAACGATTTAAATAAAATGGAAAGATAATGTAAAATCTAAAACTTACACATGGAAAAAACCAATTGGATGAGTGGATTTAGAACCCTTATCACCTTATCCTCTAATTATATCAATGTGGGACCTTTTGAATCCGAAACTCATTTTAAAATAAAGTAACTTATCTTTACTTTCCAAGAGTGCCCCTCCTCTCCTCTTATAAAAGGCCCCCACCTCTACCTCCTTACCCACACTCCCAAAGCCTTTGGCTCGGCCAACCCCTGCCCATTTTGTGTCTCCACTTCCCTATATTACTCCTAGAAGCATCACTTTGGGCATAAGTCTTCCCAAGGAAGCCTTTGAGCTCAAACCAAAGGGAGTTACCAGATTTTAAGGTAATGTCTTCTTTTGAGTCCTTTTGTTTTATTTTGCTTCTCCAACTCCCTAAACTCTTTTTATTCTTTTATTTTGTAACAACTCCAGTATCCTAAATATACTAGGATGTTGTTATAATAAGGATTCAAGCTACACTTACACGCACCTACATATAATGGTTAACGAACATACTGTTTCCGTGGATGGTGAATTTATGACTCCCGAAACGATGATTGTTCAACATTCTTTTAACACCTTCAAAGGTGGCCATTAAAGATGTCACTATATTTATATATGATATATAATATGATTATATTTTCCTTAAGATTCTGTATTTTTCTTTTTGGTCATACCTTTATGGTTTCCATTATGGGTAAATGCGATATCTTCATTTAAGGAAGTGCGGACTACCACCCCCTCAAAGTGATTTGATTCGTTAAATACCATATGTGGGACGTTTAAAGGATGGAACTATGATATTATATATGATATTATACTGGAATTATAATATACCTTTATGTCATTATGATTCCATTGTATAAAATATGAAATAGAAATGAAAGTAGCGTTCATGCGTACGTACGGCTTACCATCTCCATGAACGGTGCATTTCATTTATTACCTCTAAATGATTATGTAATATTATAAATGCATGCATGTACTGGATATATATGACATATATGATATCTATATCATGAATACCATTATGGATATAATGGATACCTGAACAACTTGTAATTATAAAGGGTTTATTTTTTACTCAAGTACCAATGATCGTTAAAATGATCGTTATTAACTTAAATAATTACATAGTGTTCATGACATGGAAATAAGTGATATAAAAGGAATAATGAACTTGAAAAAGGTTCTTAAGAAAGTAGAAATTAACTCAAGTTTATTATTCAGGACATTAAAGAACGATCGAGTCAATTTGGACTCGAGGTATGGGACTTCGTCTCAATCTCATTTCGTTGAGTCATATTTTGTTTTATACACAACCTTCTTTTATACGGTGTATAAACCCCTTTGACTTTTACATTTATTAAAAAGAGAATATTTTTTATACAAAGCGTTTACTAAACGTCAAAAGGGAATGTTTTTGTTGTACATATGCGGCGACAATGACTTCTCTGCCACTGTGACCATTATTTGAGTTTCGGCTTCCTCTACAAGCCATACCTTCTTTTTAAAAGAAAAATAAATACCATGTTTTAATTTTATTTTATTTTGGTATTGAAAATGGTTTTCATAATGTTTTTATATCAATGTGCTGTATTTATATCTTGTGATTGAAAGGTGGAAATGTTATGTTTCCTTTATGCATGTTTTATGTGATACGATTATGTTGAGGTTCTTGGGCATTATTATGAAGACGAGTGGTTCTGTGATAATCTAAGGGTGGGTGAGCCCGTTATAGCTCTCCAATGCATTGGGTAATGCGAAGGAGTGAAACGTTTAGGTTTCTCTGAAGAGATTTAGGGAATATACTGTGATGGGTATTCCAAACATAACCAAGAGGGTTACTCCCTACGTAAGAATGTTATGAATGCCTCAAGTTACCTTTATGTCTTATGATTTCTATGATTTATTCATAATTTTATGAGGTAAGTTAAAGTGATTATGTTTTATGGATAAAGTATGATTTCATTCTTTAGTATATATGTACCCATGTTTCCTTTCCATATTTTTATATCCCTTACTGAGCTTTTTATGCTCATCCCAAGTTTTTTGAAATGTTTTTCACAGGTCAAGGGAAAGGTACATGATATGATGATAGTGTCAAGGAAGTGTCAAGAAATAATCCATGTTTTATTTTAAATATGTTTCCATTGATGTGAAATAAGAATACTATCTTTATGTAACCACTTTGTTTATATGTTGAATGTAATGCAGGTTTTATGATCTAATTCTCTAAAACTCTAATCCCGAAAAGATCCTCAATGTGTAATCTTGTAATAACTCAAGATTAAGTATGGTTTATGGTTGGGGCCTTATAGTTGGTATCAGAGGTTGGTTTTGATAACTTTAGGAGTTAGAATTCTATTAAATGATTATCCATTTTTTTTTTTGAAATGATATAGCATTTGAAGATTACCATGTTGCTTCATCTTAGACATGTTTGTTCAGAATGGTTTTCCGCAGAGGAAATAGGGA
Organism: Viscum album; assembly: GCA_963277665.1. NCBI lineage: Eukaryota > Viridiplantae > Streptophyta > Magnoliopsida > Santalales > Viscaceae > Viscum > Viscum album. Next base: position 88,045,080 of record OY728167.1, on the reverse strand, counting down.
ATCAGTGCTAAGAAGGCATACAAAAGGAAATAACCTTCCGAATCAGCATCCTGAGATGGTCAGAATTGGAACTGGACAGTTTGTTGTCGTAATGGCGCATTTGACTCAAGTGATAAATGGCGGTGGTATCCATACACGAGATCAGCCAGATCAACCGCAGAGGAACATGTCAGTGGTGGAGCATCTCATGAGGCAACATTTTCCGATGATCAAGTCTTCTATAACAACCAACAGAAGAAGAGACCGAGGTGGCATGAGAAAGGTAAGAATTCTTCAAAAAGGTCTGATGGTAAGAAAACTAAGTTTCCAGTTTGTGATAAATGTGGCAAAAGGAATGTTGGGGAATGTCTTCTGAATTCTGGAAAGTCTACCGATGTGGTAAGATGGGACATAAGGCTCGTGATTGCACTGAAAAGGATCAAGGTGAAGGTAAGACCAAATTTGATTTACAGTTAGTGAAATGTTTTAAGTGCAATGAGATGGGTCACTATGCAAATGAGTGTCCGACAAAGAGCTTGAGTGATGGGGAGCAGTTAGACTACAAGAAGAAAGGGGTGGTGAAATCTTTTGCAACTACTTCAGCAGATGTCGGGCCATCAAAAGAAGTTGTATCAGGTACTTTGTATGTTTTTTCAGATTATGCCAGTGTGTTGTTTGATTCAGGGTCTACACATTCTTTCATCTCTAAAAAATTTTCTAGAATAATGGGAATACCATCTCAAGAAATGACTCCTGAACTTTTGGTAAAAACACCTGGGGGGAATTTTGAGGCAAAAATAATTTATAAGAATCTACCTATCATTATCTGTGAAAAGAACCTACTTGCAAACCTTATTGTTCTACCTCTAGTAGAGTTTGATGTTATCCTGGGTATGGATTGGATCTCTATTTTCCATGCTAAGATTGACTGTAGAGCTAAAGAAGTTTCTTTTCAGAAAGACTTTCAGTATGTGTACAAGAATGAACCCTTACTGTTGATAACTTATCAAGAGGCCAAGAAACTTGTAAAAGATGGAAATGAATGTTACCTTTCACACATCGCTGAAAATAAAGGAACTGTTCAAATTAATTATGTGACAGTGGTAAATGAGTATCCTGATGTTTTTCCTGATGAGTTGCCTGGAATAATACCAGATCGGGAAGTTGAGTTTACTGTTGACTTAGTTCCTGATGCCAAGCCAATTTCAAAACCCCCTTATCGAATGGCTCAAAATGAACTTTTAGAGTTGAAGGAGAAATTGCAAGATTTATTATAGAAAGGTTTCATTCGACCTAGCACATCACCGTGGGGTGCTCCTGTTTTATTTGTTAAAAAGAAAGATGGTTCTATGAGACATTTCATTGATTATAGAGCCTTGAATAACATCACTGTTAAGAACAAAATATCCTTTCCCTCATATCGATGATTTATTTGATCAGCTCCGGGGAGCTCAGTATTTTTCAAAGATTGACTTGAGATCGGGGTACCATCAGCTGAAGGTAAAGGAAGCAGACATTCCGAAGACCGCGTTCCGTACAAGATATGGCCATTATGAATTTGTAGTAAGGGATTTTGGGCTAACCAATGAACCTGCTGTATTCATGGACTTAATGAATAGAATTTTCCATGATTTCTTGGATAAGTTTGTGGTGGTTTTCATTGATGATATTTTGGTGTTTTCTAAAAGTAAAGAGGAGCATGAAAGACATTTAAGGGTTATCTTTCAAACCTTAAAAGAAAATAAATTGAATGGGAAATTAAGCAAGTGTGAGTTTTAGTTGCAAAAAATTTCTTTCCTTGGTCACATTGTTTCTAAAGATGGGATAACTGTTGATCCTGCAAAAACAAAGGTTGTTGAATAATGGCCAAGACCCACAAATGTAACTGAGATTCGTAGCTTCCTTGGTCTGGCAGGCTATTACCGAAGGTTTGTTAGAAATTTTTCACGGTTATCTAGTCCAATGACTAAGCTAACTCGGAAGGGTGTTAAGTTTATCTAGAAAAAAGAATGTGATGATTGTTTTCAGGAATTGAAAAGAAGATTGGTGAATGCTCCAGTTTTGGCACTACCTTCCTGGAATGGTGAGTTTGTTATCTAAAGTGATGATTCATTGAAAGGACTTGGTTGCATCCTAATGCAGAATGATTAGGTAATTTCTTATGCTTCACGACAGTTGAAAACTAATGAGGTAAATTAACCTACACATGATTTCGAATTAGCTGCTGTTGGTTTTTCTTTAAAAATTTGGAGGCATCATTTGTATGGAGTAAAGTGTGAAATATATACCGATCACAAAAGTTTAAAGTATATATTCACTCAAAAAGAATTGAACATGAGAAAAAGGAGATGGCTAGAATTAATCAAGGATTATGATTGTACAATTCATTACCATCCGGGAAAATCATATAAAGTGGCTGATGATTTGAGTCGAAAAAGTAATGCTTCATTAGCAATGTTGCGTTTGGAACGTGATCCTTTGGTTAAGGATTTAATGAACTTTCGCGTAGAAGTTGTTGGTGCAGGAAGTTCTTCTGTTTTGTTTCAGGTATCAGTGAGATCATCTCTATCAGAGAGAATCAAGCATGCACAGAATCAAGACAGTGGGTTGCAGAAAAAGGTAGAGCTGGTTCAGAAAGGTATGTTGCCTGAATTCAACATTGATAATGATTGTGTTTTGAGGTTTGGGAAGAGATTGGGTGTGCCTTGTGATTCACAATTGAAGAGAGAGTTGTTATGTGAAGCTCATAGTTCTCCGTTTTCAGTTCAACCTGGCAGTACTAAGATGTATAGAGATCTTCGAGTGTATTACTGGTGGGATGGAATGAAAAGAGATATTTCTGATTTTACTGTGAAGTGCTTGACATGTCAACAGGTTAAAGCAGAGCGGTAATTACCGAAAGGGATGCTTCAACCTTTACCAGTTCCAGAGTGGAAATGGGAGACTATATCCATGGACTTTGTTGTGGGATTACTGAAGACATCTCGAGGTAATAATGCAATCTGGGTTATTGTTGATCGCTTGACCAAATTTGCTCATTTCCTTTCTATACGAGATACTTTTTCCCTAGATCAACTTTCCCGTTTGTATCTTAAAGAGATAGCCAGGTCACATGGAGTTACTCTCTCCATTTTATCTTATCCTGATCCCAGGTTCACTTCTAACTTTTGGAAAGGCCTTCAGAAGTCGTTGGGTACTGAATTAAATTTTAGTACAAATTTTCATCCTCAATCAGATGGGCAGTCAGGACGAACAATTCAGACATTTGAGGATATGCTACGTTCTTGTTCTATAGATTATCAGGGAAGTTGGGACCAACATCTTTCTTTGGTTGAATTTTAATATAACAACAGTTTTCATTCCAGTATACAGATGGCACCATTTCAGGAATTATATGGGAAGCGGTGTTGAAATCCAGCTTTCTGGGATGAAGTGGGTGAAAGGAAGTTGATGGGAACAGAATTGGTAGAAGAGATGGAGGAAAAAGTTCAGCTGATTTAGAAAGACATGAGAATAGCTCAGAGCAGGCAGAAGAGTTATGCGGACAATAGGAGGAAGGATCTCTTTTTTGAGGTAGGTGATCATGTTTTTCTCAAGGTTTCTCCTTGGAAAAGTGGGATAAGATTTGGTAAGAAAGGAAAGATGAGTCCAAGGTTTATTATAACATATGAAATTCTGGAGAGAGTTGGATCAGTTGCATACTGGGTGGATTTACCTCCGATTTTATCTTAGGTACACAACGTTTTTCACGTTTCGATGTTGAGAAAGTATATGCCAGATCCATCTCATGTTTTGAGTCCAGAAGTAGTTCAGCTGGAAGAGAACCTATCATATGAGGAACAACCGATCCATATTCTTGACAACATGGAGAAAGTGTTACGGAATAAGGTGATTAATCAAGTAATGGTTTTGTGGAAAAACCACAAGATGGAAGAGGCAACATGGGAATCTAAAAATGCAAAGAGGGATAAGTACCCCCATTTATTCGATAAGTAAATAAATTGCGAGGACAAAATTTTCTAAAGGGGGGAAGGATGTAACATCCCAAGTAAGTAATGAATAATAGATATTTTTATCTATGTCTATTAATGACTAATATAGTGTTTTAGGGGCTTAAAATGAAAATAAATACAATCTTATGCATGGAATACACTAATATTTTTAAAAGATTGTTTTACTGCCTTTTGATGGAAAACCCTTTTCAAATCTATATTTTGAAAATTTCATAAGCTATTATTGTCAAAATAAAATTAGTATTTATGATTGGGACATCAAAATTTACTTTTTGTGAATTTTTGGTATTTTTCCGATAAAGTTCATTTTTAATGAATAGTGAAAATGTTGTATTTTAATTCAAAACCTCTTTTTAATATAATTTATTTATATGATTAGATTATCTTTTAAATTGTTTTTGAAGAAAAATTAGAATATATTTTTACCATTTTATCCAATGGTGGTTATTGGAATCAATTTCACTTTGAAATTGGACTTAAACTAGTGTCAATCTTTTGATACTTATTGTTTCATTAAAAACACGCTATTTGTCATGACAGCGGGAATTAATTATTAAATTAATTAATGTGACTTATATGTTTTGAATTTTTTAAAATATACATAATTTTTGTATTCTGAATATCAAATATAGCTTAGGGTGAATTTTTGGTAATTTTCTGAAAAACTTCAATTTTTGATGAATAGTAAAACCACTAAGTGGTACTTATAAAAACTGATTTTTCCATTTAAATGAAATTTTTCCATATTTGTGTTTTGAATTTCAAAAATCTGACATACATGGTTGTCATTAAGAAGTAAAATGTGGTTTAATAAGATTATAATAATTTTTTGGTGAATAGTAACTTATTAAGTTTTTAATCGCGATTAGAGATAATTATTGTAGTTTAAGGTAAAAATAATGCTTTAATAAAATGTGATGAGCTTGACACATGTCCTACCCTAATTGGATGTGTCATGGGCGACCAATACAAGCCATGGGTCAACTTGGGGACCCCATGGAGCCACTTTGGTTGGGAAATGACATAAATATCTTTTTATTTAATGTTAAAGTAAAAATGACACAAACATGAGTTATGTTACTAAAACAATTTGTATATGGGGTTATACAAGTCATATTTTTGACTATAAATATTCATTAGAAATATAAAAAGATTTACTACATCATAGTAGTTTTTTTTATAGTTTTTAGACATTAAATAAATTAAATTAATTATGACATCATGATGATGCAGCGATGACCTCATTATTTAACGATTTAAATAAAATGGAACGATAATGTAAAATCTAAAACCTACACATGGAAAAAACCAATCGGATGAGTGGATTTTGAACCCTTATAACCTTATCCTCGAATTATATCAATTTGGGACCTTTTTAATCCGAAACTCATTTTAAAATAAAGTAACTTATATTTACTTTCCAAGAGTGCCCCTCCTCTCCTCTTATAAAAGGCCCCCACCTCTACCTCCTTACCCACACTCCCAAAGCCTTTGGCTCGGCCAACCCCTTCCCATTTTTTCTTTCTACTTCCCTATCTTACTCCTTGAAGCCTCAATTTGGGTCAGAAGTCTTTCCAAGGAAGCCTTTGAGGTCAAACCAAAGGGAGTTACCCGATTTTAAGGTAATGTCTTCTTTTGAGTCCTTTTGTATTATTTTGCTTCTCCAACCCCATAAAATCTTTTTTATTTTTTTCTTTTGTAACAAATCCAGTATCCTCAATATACTAGGATGTTTTTATAATAAGGATTCGAGCTACACTTACACACACCTACATCTAATGGTTAACGAACATACTGTTTCCGTGGATGGTGAATTTATGCCTCCCGAAACGATGATTGTTCAACATTCTTTTAACACCGTAAAAGGTGGCCATTAAAGATGTCACTATATTTATATATGATATATAATATGCTTATGTTTTCCTTAAGCTTCTGTATTTTTATTTTTGTTCATACCTTTATGGTTTCCATTATGGGTAAATGCGTTAACTTCATTTAAGGAAGTGCGGACTACCGCCCCATCAAAGTGATTTGATTCGTTAAATACCATATGTGGGACGTATAAAGGATGGAACTATGATATTATATATGATATTATACTGGAATTATAATATACCTTTATATCATTATGATTCCATTCTATAAAATACGCTATTGAAATGAAAGTAGCGTTCATGCATACGTACGGCTTACCGTCTCCATGAACGGTGCATTTCATTTCTTACCTCTAAATGATTATGTAATATTATAAATGCATGCATGTACTGGATATATATGACATATATGATATCTATATCATGGATACCATTCTGGATATAATGGATACATGAACAACTTGTAATTATAAAGGGTTTATTTTTTACTCAAGTACCAATGATCGTTAAAATGACCGTTATTAACTTAATTAATTACATAGTGTTCATGACATGGTAATAAGTGATATAAAAGGAATAATGAAATTGAAAAAGGATCTTAAGCAAGTAGAAATTAACTCAAGTTTATGAATCAGGACATTAAAGAACGATCGAGTCAAGTCTTACCCGAGGTATGGGTCTTCGTCTCAATCTCCTTTCATTGAGGCATATTTTGTTTTATACACAACCTTCTTTTATACGGTGTATAAACCCCTTTGACTTTTACATTTATTAAAAATAAAATATTTTTTATACGAAGCGTTTACTAAATGTCAAAAGGGGATGTATTTGTTGTACGTATGCGGCGACAACGAATTCTCCCCCGCCGTGACCATTATTTGAGTTTCGGCTTCCTCTACAAGCCATACCTTCTTTTTAAAAGAAATATAAATACCATGTTTTAATTTTATTTTATTTTGGTATTGAAAATGGTTTTCATAATGTTTTTATATCAATCTGTTGTATTGATATCTTCTGATTGAATGGTGGAAATGTTATGTTTCTTTTGTGCATGTTTTATGTGATACGATTATGTTGAGGTTCATGGGAATTATTATGAAGACGGGTGGTTCCATGATAAACTAAGGGTGGGTGAGCCCGTTATAGCTCTCCAATGAATTGGGTAACGCGAAGGAGTGAAACGTTAAGGTTTCTCCGAAGAGATTTAGGGAATATACTGTGATGGGTATTCCAAACATAACCAAGAGGGTTACTCCCTATGTAAGAATGTTATGAATGCCCCAAGTTACCTTTATGTCAAATGATTTATATGATTTATTCATAATTTGATGAGGTAAGTTAAAATGATTATGTTTTATGGGTAAAGTATTATTTCATTCTTATGTATATATGTACCCATGTTTCCTTTCCATATTTGTATATCCCTTACTGAGCTTTTTATGCTCATCCCAAGTTTTTTGAAATGTTTTTCACAGGTCAAGGGAAAGGTACATGATATGATGATAGTGTCAAGGAAGTGTCAAGAAAGAATCCATGTTTTATTTTAAATATGTTTCCATTGATGGGAAAGAAGAATACTATCTTTATGTAAGCACTTTGTTTATATGTGGAATGTAATGAAAGTTTTATGATCTAATTCTCTAAAACTCTAAACCAGAAAAGATCCTCAATGTGTAATATTGTAATAAATCAAGATTAAGTAAGGTTTAAGGCTGGGGACTTATACACCCATTGAAATAAAGCAAGATCATGATTTGGATGGTTTAACTTCCAATATAAAAAATGATTTAAATCTTAATAATTGATGACTATGGGAAACTGAATAAATAATTAAAAATATTTTAATAACATAATAATCATTATTATGTTGTACTAGTAAAGTCATATAAGGTTCATAACCCATATTTAATATCTAATATTCGATCATTGAAAACAAAACCATATTAATCCGTTATTGATTTAGTTTTCATACTACATATATGAAAAACATATGGAATGAAATAAGAGAAGTTTAAATAAATATAATATTTATATATATTAAATAATAATATATTATATATTAATGAATAACATGATATAAAATATTGGTTAATGATATCAACATTATTAAGCACGATTAATGTAGGTATTATTATTAAAAACCGATACTCATAATATTCTATAAAAATGTACTCAAACTAAATAATTATGTGTACCGATTATAAAAGGGTAATATTCTTTATTATCGATATTAAATAAGATATTATTTTAGTTATAATTTTATTATAAGTGGTTAGATTAAGATCAAATAGTAAATGATATAAGGAAAGGGTTTATGGTCCCATTTTTTACAATTTTTGATATATTTCTCATAATACACCAAATATAATTTTATATGGTGTGATTGCAAAAAAAATTAATTATATTTTAATAATTTATGTCTTAATGGGATATATAATTATATTAAATGATACCTTATTTATACCCTTTCAATTAAAATGTGTTCAAATTCATAAGTATTTTTTCTGCCTCAATATTCATTCGTTGAAAAGTGGTTATTTGTTTTTCACTTATTGTTCATGTTATTTTGTAAATACATCCCAATTGTGTTATTTTATTTTCAATAAAACATAATTAATTTATTTAATTATTTATTTCAAATTACTTCCTTTATGATACTTTATTTATTTTCTTATCAATTTGTAATGTTTTATTATCTCAATTTCTTTCCCTTTAGACAAATTCCATAGTAAACATATTATTTTATTGGAGTGGGGTATATTTTTTCATATAAAATCCTTTTAAAATTATTTTTTATAATTTTTCTTGTTTTCCCAAATTCTCTTCATGATTCCCCTATTAATATTTTTAATTCAATGGTATACCATGTTGTAAGAGTTTGTTTTCAAAACATATTTTATGAAAAATAATGTCTTATCAAAGAAAATAAAAAAATATGTTGAATTTGTTAGAAACATCAATCATTTAAGTCTACAATGGTTTCATTGGTGGGTTTTTAATTCACTCAAAATTTATTTTAATAAAATGTTTTATAATCTTTTCAAATGTTGTTTTTTCCCCATAAAATTCATTTTAAATGAAAAAGACATTTGCTCACAATATTGTATTTTCACATTCCATAACAAATTTTATAGATTAAACCAATAATTAGTAAGGAAATTGAATAATTTATCTTTCAGCATCATTGATATTTTTTTGATGTTTTAAAATAAAATCATTTTAATTTTTTCCAAAGAAGTCATTCTTAACAGGAGTTATCTCAATGCATTTTACCATGTGAACATATATTTCTAAATCCTTGGTCATTATTCATCAGAAATATTATATACGCATTCATGTATTTTAAAATAAATTAATTTTGACATTGTTTTATAAAAATTTCTCACTAAATTCAATAAAAATATAAAGGATATGTATTATTTTCCAAAGTGATCTCATTATGGTTCCTCAAAAATTATTGTTTTCTTTACCAAAATATAATGTTAAAAAACATGATATCATACAAAATGAAATTACTTAGGGAGATGCATATATTTACTTCTATTTCTCCAGGGTATTCACATTGAATCCATACAATAAATGATTTGGGAAATTATTAACTTGTGTTTATATAATTTAAAAATATTTTTTAAATAATATAATATTCATTATCTTGAAGGAATTATATTTATCATTAAATTTACTTAATTTAATTAAATACAAATTCTTTATTCAGAGGATTATCAGGTTATTCTTGGATTCCTTAATTTATATGAATTAAAAGTAATTAAAACACATTTTATTTATATGGATTTTCAATTAAATGATGCATGATGTGACATATATATATATATATATATAGGAATTATGATGGAGGTCAGCATATGTTTTGATAGATGGGCCCATCATATCCCACCAATACATCGTGCAATGTTGTGTCTAATGAGATTCTATGAAATTTCCAAGAGAGGTTTAACTGAAGTGTATTATGGAATATTTCTTGGGTGGATAACTACATCACATAAGGATATTATGGTGGTTATCTGAAGCACCCCATGATTATTCTGGTGGTGTACAATGTTATTTTATCTAGGTGGATAGCCTTGACATTGGATTATGATATCATTCAATATTTCATTGAAACATGTTTAGGATTAAATGATCTTATGATATCATGTACTTATTTCATTGTTCCATTCCAAACAGAATTATATTCATGATATCATTTTATGCCACTTAAATTATTTTTATTTTATCACCATCATAATAAAAAATGATTTTCCACTCACATAGCATTTGATCTCACCATTTCATAGGTTTTTACTTCCCTAGGTTTTGAATATATGTATAGATTATGAGGTATCAAGAAGAGTTTTGTGAAGTATAGTTTATGAAACAATGATTACAAGGGTGTAAATTTTATTTTTATGTATCTATTATATAATATCACTAACCATCATGGTTCATAGTTTTGGTGAATTTACTATGTAATATTTAAGTTGTTCAAAATATTGAAATGAATTCTATTATAGTGTCAGTAATTATATTTTGGATTAGAGAATGGACCAATTATTTGTGGATATTAGTTTAAATACAATTTCATTAGGTTAATATTGAAAACAATTAAAACCCTAGGGAAAATACAATGTATACGAGAACATCATTTTTTGGAAAAATATAGTCTATGTTTATTCCTATAAATCACATCACTATGTATATTCATGAATTTGTATATGGTTTCAACACAAATTAATCTTAGGGGAATAACCATGGAATTTTTAAATGTATTATATCTTGGATATCATTATAGTGAAGGGTGAATGGGCCCTTACTGTGCATATTTACATACACTCCCAAGGGATATGATATAGAAAATAAAATGCTCTATTTTGTTAACCATTATGATGTATTGAGTATAATATTTACTATTATGGTCATGATTCCTTCTAGTAAAATAGCCTATGATAAATTAGATTGATATATGGGTTGATCCAATTATACTATTGTATAAAATTAATGTTTCATTATAAATGACATCATTGTATTAGAGATTTAATAGTAATATGTTTTATGTTAACATAACCATCATGGTTTTTGTGTTTTGTTGAAATGAATTCTGATAATGAATTTTTGAAATTCATATATCTATAAAACAATATAGAGAATAACTAAATAGTTCAATCTTAGTATATACATGTTATGTTGAATAAGATAGTTAACAATTATTATCAAAGGTAGTGTTGATGATATGATAAAGGAAATTAGGTCTGATGTTGTTTACTATATTCATTAGTAAAGTGAAAATTATGATGAATTTTTTAAATAATATATGGGTGGTCCCTTCATAGTTTATCTTAAATGGTTTGGAATCATTTATTTAATGGTATCTATAACATTGATGATTTATCTTATTGAATGGTCATATTTTTTATATAACTATTAAATAAACAATTATTGAATCATCAAAAATCATAGGTTTAATATATTCCAAATGATGAGAAATTTTTTTGATTGATATTATAAGAAGAAAACATAGCTACTATAAGTAGATATGGGGAGGAAATTTGAGTAATAAAATGGTTTTTTTATATTTTTTTATTGATATGACATCTTTTGATTATGTAGTGTAATGGATGGTGGATAATATTATTTGGGGATTGAAAATTGTACTAAATTTTGAATTAATAAATGATTTTCATATGGTTTTATATCATGGAGATTAAGATGGATTAGGGAGAGATATAGTTTTTTAAATATATTATTATGAAATTTTGATACCCATGAATATGATATTGTTAATGTTATTGAGGAAATATATGTATTATTATTGATGTTAAGAGTGTAAGGTAGATTCAGATTTGATGAAAAATTAAGAATTATGAATATGATAATAATATCCACAGATAATTTCAAAAAATATATATAATTAAAATTGTTTAGAAAAATTTATTTATGTACAATCTAATGACCTTATATTTTAATATTCGATTCCCTTTAGTGAAATAGAACTCTTCCTAATTCCATTTTCTCTAGAAATCATACGAAATGAAAAATAACTACACTCTAGTTAATTCAAATAAAAAATATTAAAATATGATTTTGATAATAATTAAAAAATAATCATATAACCTAAAATATTAACACTCACTATAATATAATGAAATAGTGTAATAAATAATATAAAAACAAGAATTGTTTTAAAATTACATTTTCCATGAAATTGATTTAGCATTGAATTTTTTTCAAAAAAAAATATATGATATTTATAATTTAAATTATATAAAACATACAAACTTTTATAATTAATAATTTAAATTTTCTCTTAATATTATTATTTTTTTAAATAAAATATTTTTCTGTACATAGTGAAACACACCGATTTTTCCTAAAACCATCCGTTTTAAAATACTATAACATTTGTGAATAATTTTTCAATAATAATTTATTTCATAAATTTAAATGATAAAATTGTAAAATATTTGTTTAATTTTTAATTTCATTTTTTATCATTTTAAAAAATGTAGTAATACTTTTTTGAAACTATATTCCATTTGTTTCTTTAATAAAGTTTGAACATGGGGAAATTATTATACCAATTTATTTCACAATAAAATTAATGTTATGTGATATGTAATAATTAATTAATATTGTATTTATCAATAATATTAATAATTTCATCCATTGTATTAAATTCTTACTTAAATATACACTCTCTGTACAAATGGGTGTTACATGATACATGTGCTAAAATTAAGAATAATTTCCATTCACATAGAAAGCTAATTTTATAAAATGATATTTATATTTTTGATAATAATTTCCATTTTATTATATAATGAAAATATTATTTTTAGGTATTAAATATATATTATTAGGAATAATTCTAATTACAATGATAATGGACAAGAAATTATATTATAAATTATTGTTTCATTAAAATCATTGAATTTATATGGAATAAATTAACATAAAATCATTTAAAAAAATGAATCTAATATTATATATAAAAAGATAAATAAATATATTATTATTAATTTAATTTTTATTAATTACTATATAAAATTATGATTCCATAATGATCAAAATGTAATTTTCCCACTAAGATAGTTTTTTCTACACATTTCCTATATTAATTTATAAGTAAATTTTATAATATTTCAAATTTGAACTCGGTTAAATAGAGGTATAATTTAGTTTTAGAACACTTAAATTTTGTAAGGTGTTTATTTTATATTTTTAATAAAACATAAAATCACATACTTAAAATCATTTACCTAGTTTACAATTAAAAGAGTAATATATGAAAACATACTGCTAAAACCCCTATAAGACATTTAAAAATGATTGTAAATAGTTTTTTTATTATTTTTTTTACCAAATACACCCCTCACCCATTATTCTAAATATCATTAGCCATTTAACTTGAAATACTGTTATGGAATTATTAAAATATCACGTGTGTTTCTAAAAGTTCCCATTTACTATCTTATAAAAGAGAATCACTTACACCCTATCAAACAAAAAAATACCGTTAGTAATTTCAATGAACATATACCCTAAAATCATCTAATATATTCAATAAGGAATTATTAAGACCCTTCCCAACAATATTTAGTAAAGTCCATTAATTTTCAAAGTGTCCTTCAAGAGTATGTTTAAGGTCCCAATGTGTGTATCAGTTAATACTCATTATTTTAATTATATATTTTTCTTCCAAACCTCCAAAATATTTTGCTATACAATGGGATAATTTTTATCATTATATTTATATTTTTTTATATAAGTTTTAAAACCGTCATTTAGTCATTTATACCCTTATTATAAACAAAATAATGACATTAATGCTTTTGTACATACAACTTACTCCCCAATGTGATGTCATTTATTTTGAAACACCGCATTTAATAATTGGTAATGATGGTTTAATTAATGAATTACTAATACATATAACATGTAATTATTATTTTCGACATCAATTTAATACCAATCCTACCAACCCCCCCCCCCCCCCTCAATTTTTGAGAAAAAAAATATTGATTGTGTGTACGTTCAAACAACCACCATGATGATAAAATATTTTCCATTTTTCATCATGATTTTCAAAAATTATATAAATTTTTTAATATATTTATCACTATAATAATTAAATAAAAATAATATTATTTTACTTATAATGTTATAATATTATTTAAAATTAAACACCTACTTTACAATACTCACCCATTAATATATTGTGTGATTATAATTTTCATTGTTTGGCCCCATACATGAATGATGATTCATTGTACTGTCATGGATAACTATAGAAATAAATACCGGTAGTATTATATTTTTAATAATCTAATTTAAAATACTATATGTTTTTTGAAATGTTATATAAGGTTCTAAATTTGTTTTCAATATATCATTTTAAATCAGTAAACAAATACTGAATTAAGCTATAACCTATTCATCTTTCACACTAAGAATCAAACAAACATATCAAAATGGAATAATATAATTTAAAATTAATCTAATATGTATATTAATGAATCCAAAATTGAATATTTATAACTAAAATCATATAAAATGATATGTAATAAAATCATCATTTTCAAAAATGTGCAATTTAGGTAAAATTATTAACCTTAGATAACCAAATCACATTATAATAAATGTACTAATGATAAATAATAATGAATAAGTATTATAAAATGGAAATATATATGATTAATTTTATGAAATATTTTATTAATTTATTTCTGTTTGTTTTATTCAAGCTAAATGTTTTATCAACTATGAAAGGAAATAAAATAAGTTTTTAGTGTCTCAATTTTTACTTTGTGGAAATATTTTTCATAAATAACCAAATATTATTTAATATTGTATGATTTCAATCACATTTACAACCCATATGATCATTTATTTTTTTCAGTGGGATTTAAATTTCTATTTTTAGATCTGTTTTATACCCTTTCGTTTCAAATGTTTTCAAAATAACAATGGCTTTTGTTTATCAATTTCTTTAATTCAAGGAAAAATTAATTTTTGAACCCATTGATATTATTATTGTATAACTAAAATAACACTATATTATTTCCTCATAAATCACCCATTATAATTTGTTTTACATGTTCATTCCATAAACGATCCCTAAAAATCCTTCGATTAATTTTCTACTGATGTTTTATGGCTTTATAGAATCCATTTCTTTAATTTGAGACACATGCCTCAGTCACCACATATTTCTATAGGGTGGTGTATAATATATCAGATAAAAATATTTTTGAGATTAAAAATAATAATTTATTTTGGTTTTTATAATTATATTATTGATCCATACATTTCCGTTTCATATTCAATGGTCACCCATGATGTAATAGTTTGACATCCAAACCATATTTTAAGAAGAATATAGGTTATAAAATAAGATGAAACATTTGGGGAATTAATGTGAAATAATAATTATTTTATTCTATATTTAATATCCTTTATGATTTATTATATCACTCCACATATCTTTTAAATATATTTTCTAAAATATTTTCTAAAATATTTTCAATCAATGTGTGTTTTTTAAAAAAAATGTGTATTTTGAAAAAATGAAAAAAAAATGGAATTCATATTTGAGGGTATTTTTACCATATTCATAACATTTTATGGAATGACCACACATTTAATGTAAAAATATTATAATTTAATATTTCAACAACTAGTTCTTTGTTTTTATATTTATATAAGGAATGTAATATTAATGATTTATGAAGGGTTGTTATGGACATAAAGAATATCTTTTCATGTTACTATGTGAATGTATCTTCCTCCTTCCTTTTTCATTTTCCATCAAACATCTTCATAGAATATTGATGGATTATAAAGGAAATTATTCACACCTAGTTTTATAAAATATTCTCTTCAATTATTTTTTGTAAGACTAAGTAATCTTCTTATTTTCTAATGTGATCTCCCTAATTTCCCTCCAACAATATATTTTCCTTATAATGAATCCTATGATTAAAACCATGATTTTTATTCCTATTCCTTTTCCTCAATGAAAATACAACATTTCCTTCCTCTTATTAAACTGTGGTCAACTAGATACCATAAATAAATTTATTTTAAAAATTATTGAATTAAAAGTATACCCATTATTTATACATTGTAAGTAGCATAATAATCATCATCTTTATTGAATGGTATTTGTAGAGAAAGGTACATAATTCCATTGAATACATGTTTGTTCTTAAAAGGTTTTTCAAGTTATATATTGATCCATAAATTAATATAATTTATATAGGATTTGAAAACAATTTTATTTCCAAGGATTCTTAATGAAATAATGATTAATTTATCACATGTAATCTTTTATATGTTGTGATTCCATTTAATGGCCTGAGGTTTTAGATCTTTTAACAGATATGCTATATAATTAAAATTATGTCAAAAACTACACCTAATGTAGAAAAATTATAAAATATTATGAAATGATTAATAATATATATATTATAATATCTATGGTGGTAAAAAATTAAAATTTATTTCTTTTATATGGTAATTAATTAAAAGGGGTTAATTTTGAAAATGATATTTTTAGTCAATGTAATAATATTTATATTATATATTTTATTTTAAAAATTTATTTGTAATAATTATAGAATTTAAATTTGATAAAATAAAATTTATTTGTTAATTCTTGCCAATAAAATTAGTTATTGAAGAATATATACTATTTTTAATTAACAATCTATTTTCTCAAGATTAGTGGAAATAATGATTTCATTAGTCACATCACTAAAGTGAAATTATTTTATTAAATGAATATGTTGAATGAATTTGAATAATTTTCCAAAAAAAATTATATATTATAACAACTGTATTATAATTTTAAAACACTATATTAAATTTATAGACCTATTTTAAATATTTAGATAGATAATGTAGTGATTTTATGAAAACTATTTTTTTCCTATTTTGATTATATAAATATAACATGATTAAATGATGTTTTTCATTTAGTTTATTTTTATGTAAATAATTTTTAAACAAAAATAATTATAATAAACTCATTAGATTCAAAAAAATTATACTTCTATATTAATAATAAATATTATTTTCGTAAAAATAATCCTTTTAAAAAGTGGGAATTTTCTCATTACATGCATTAACGCAAAAACCAATTTCCCTAAAAATACAAATTTTACTTCAAAAAATAATTCTTATATTTCAGATGATAGTTTTAATATTTTTTTCTTATCTATGTGGTGGGTAAATTCATTGAAATATTAGGTTAAATGGTGATCACCATGATAATGATGATAAAATAAAATTGAAATTGTTATTTTATTAATCTCAATTAAATTATAACAAATATAAAAATAAAAATACTAAAAAAGGGATATAATATGAATTATATAAATAAAATAATAATTTTAACATTCAATTATTTTTTTTATAAATACAAAATAATAGTAAGAATTTTTAATGATCAAATTTTAATTTTTCTAATAAAATAGTTTTTCTATAAATTTTTTGATGTAATTTAAAAGTTAATTTCATATAGTTGGATTTTAAATTTAATTAAATATATTTTAAATTTAGATCAACAACACTTAAATTTGGTTATATAGGATATGTTATAATTTTTAAAAGATCATAAAATCACTTACAAAAATCTACATACTTAGTTTTAAAAGAAAATTGTAAAATGTAATAACATAAATATAAAATCCTTATATCTTGTTTAATACATGTATATAAATTCGTTTTTCAGTTTTAATATAACTAAATACATACAAAAATAAATAATTATAAAAACCTTCCCTATTGATCTTGTAATTGTGTCAAGAAATTATTAAAATATGTGGAATGTTTCTGAAAGATCTATTTTCCTCCATTATTAATGGAGACAACTTTCACCACTTCTAACAAAATCATACCATTCGAAATAAATATTTAATTCATTCAATTCAAATCTCCCAATAACCATTTCCCTCATTAATCAGCTCCTAGTCACTTATATTTACCCTAATCTCGTTAATTTCAATTGGAGTTCCAAGGGATAAATCAAGTATCCAATGTATGTATTATCACCTTCTTAAGATTTTATTATTTATATTATTCTCAAAAATATGATTTCAACAAAATGATATGATAAATTAGTTTTCATTACTGTACTTATAAATTTTTATATTATAGGTAAACCCATTAGTATTTAATTTCCATCCATTTATTAAAAAAACATCGCCAGTGCTTTGCACCGACTACCACCTCCATGAAGTGGTATCGTTTTTCCCTAACACCATACATGAATTTAATAAGTAGATGTATTAATGAATAAATATGATTTTTGATTTATTATATTTATTCATAAATTTTAATTTAATATACACTGTCACCCCCTCTCCCACATTGATAAACTGATACATAAGTCATGCATATGTCTGGAATATCGTATCCCCAATGAAACTATTTTATCATTTATATTTTCATACAATATCTACAAATATTATATTATCATTACCCATAATAAAAAATATAAATAATATCATCATTATCATATTATCTGAAAATAAACAACTCCTTGACCATTATCATAAATCGTGTAAATTTGTGTTCGAGTCTTGGTTCATTTAACCACCTACACGAATAATGATTAAAAATATGATTATTGATCATTTTAGGAGCATGGAAATTATTATAAATATAACATATTATATAAATAATGATATCTATTTTTTTATTGAAACATTATTTTATGTGTTTAACTTTTCATTAAAATAATATTTTATTTCACTATAATTACAAAAATAAATCATTCTAAATTCTGTTTTTACATAACATAACAAATACACATTAGGTATCAAATAAATAATTTTAACTTATATATTATATAATAATAATAAATAATTAATAGTGTACTTTTTATTAAATTTTGGTTAGTGATATCAAATTCATTAAAGATGTGAAAAAAATTGATGTTATTAATACGTAATGATCAAAATACAATATAAAGAATTAATATACTCATGATAATGATTTATTCTAATTATTAAAAAGTGTAGTATTTATTATAAAGGTAATCAAAAATATTATCATGTTATATTTTTATTGTAGGATGTTACAGTATGATTATGTAATATAGAGAAGCAAGGTAAGGATTTGAATGGTTATATCACAATCTATGTGACATGTTCATTCAATCTATTCACTTATCAAGTATTATGGATTTAATTGTTTAAAATTTCTACATATTGAAACATGTTTTTGATAAAAAAACATTTCTCCCCTAAAATGGTGTAAATAATTTTCTGTTTTCATTCTTAATAATGATTATGTTAAAATCTCGGAATATTAGTGTTTTATTTAATGTTTTACCAATCACGGTTTTTGGATCAAATGTTACAAAGGTTGTAAGGCGTTTCTGTGACTTGAATCACATAATCTATTCATAATAACTCCTCCCTAACTATGGTATTTAATGATTTATCTATTATAGCATATTATTATGTTATAATTTTTTTCCAACTTCAATTTAGAGAAAATTACATCAATTTATCGACATATAATTTTTTTGATAATTGTTTTCAAAAATAAAATTTTGTTGTTGGTGAGAATAACTCATATTCATTATTATTGAACTTTTCATTAATTTTAATTTTTTCATTCCCCCAAATGTTATATTATATTTGTTGGAGTCTAATATAAATTATTTTTTATCATTTTTTATATTATATATCTATTTTTAAAAATAAAATTTCAAAATCTTTTTGTAGTGTCTATTATTCAATAATGTAATTTTAATGTCAACCAAATAAATTTATATCCCTTAAAACTGTTTTATCATCCAAAAATAATTTTATATTAATTAATTTTATAAATTATTATCATATTAATTAATTAATATTGTTTTCAAAAGTAAATTATTTCAAGGAATTTCCACTTCAACTATTTAAAACATTATATATATTTCAGGTTTCTATGAATAAATTTTCTATTAAAATTATATATTAAAGCAGTTTACCTTATTTTATTTACGATGTTATTTACATTTAATTTTTATATTAATAATGAATCAAATTAAATTAAAATGCTTAAAATTATATTAAGTTATTAATTTGGAAAACATTACACATTTTAATGGAATTTTAATTAGGTATCATTTACAGTATGGTTTTCAAAATTCTTCTCTTTACTTTTAAAAAATGTTTTTTGGGGTGTATTCGAACATAAATATTTTAAATAGGTCATTTGAATTTTTTATTTTATCTTAAATTTACCCTACATAATTTATTTATCTTAAAGTTGTATTTTTATCACCACTTATATGTAATTATGATATGATTTATTTCAGAAATTGAGAGTCTGATTTTGTTTATTTCTTAACTTCATGTTTAAAATATTTTTGAATGTTTTATTGAACCCATAATTTTTCTAAGAATTATTTATGAGATAAATATCATTGTTTTTTAAGTAACACATAATGTAATGATTATGAGATGTATGGGACTTATATCACCCTATAGCTCATTAGGTAATGGCTTATATGTCTTGAGAAAAAATGTTATGTGAATAGGTTATCAGGCTAATGGGATCACTAGGGTTAATGTGATCATGTTAATTCCTACACACAAATTTATATATAAATATGTTAGGATGTATGTTGGATTACAAAGGGATACTATGGAGGAAGTAATCTCTATTTTCAATTTTATGTGTGAATAGGATGGTGAGTTTCAGGTTCCCAAGGATAAGAGATCTTATGTTCATGATTGTGTCACCTTTTCATATATTTCACCATGTTATCACATGTTTTCATGATTATTCCATATTTTTAAACTATTTCACACTTTTAAATCATGATAAAATGTTATATGATTATTGATATTTGTTATTAGGATATATCATTTCATTAATGGTTTTATAACAGTATTATTATGATCCTTGGATTCTCAATAATGTTTTATAGATTTTATCTACGTTTTTTTTATATTTTATTAGGATTTTATATAATTCATATATTTTACTTCATGTTTGTATTATATTACCTTATGAAATGTATTTTACTGTTCCAATAGTTTGAGCTCACCCCTTTCTCATATTTCAAATACGATGATTATGATGATTATTATATCATGTGAGATGTTTAGAAAGGATATTTATGAGATAAATTATGTAGGAATGGTCAGAAGTTTTTTAAATTATGATGTTTATATAGCTAATATAAATGAAAGTAAACCATAAAGATATTGGGTTATAATCTCTGTGCCAGATTTTTTATTTAAATCATGATATTAATGAATTAATTTAGCCATGTTTGTCTTGGGTCCTGTTAGTTAGAATCATAGTATGAATTAGTTATTTTAGTGATTTGTTTTAATATTTTTGATATTAAATTAAATATTATTAGAGAATAGTTATGTTTCCATTGGTTTTAGGGTTAGAGAACCCTATCTAAACCCGTATAGATGATTCTAATTACACGATTATAACCTAAAATATTCTTAAATTCCTTAGTAAGCTATTTTCCTAAATATAAATCCTTATATGGATACTATTATAAGGTTGTGGATATAGAAATTGTGTGCTTTATGTCATTCACCCCTAAAAGGGTTTGTGGAGAATTAATTTGGTTATCACATTGATCCATGATGAGTGTTCCTAAGAATGGAAACTTAGCTAGACACTCTTGAGGGAGAAGCTTTGGTTGATCATATTCACTTTATGAAGTATTATGATCAAAATTGAATTACATTATTCTTTAAGGTATTTGGTTCACATATATGATTTAATATAATATAAAATAACCTGGGTAGAACCAAGTAAGCTAAATGATTAACAAAGTATGACATAGTTGAAATAAAATTATCATGGGTTGATATAAATGTTTCATACGAATGGATATATTATTATTATTATTTAATATTCATATATATTAATTATTTTAGATATTATCATAACGTTTTTGGTTTTAGTATTTTGTTCTATTAAGGTAATGGAAATGATGATGTGAAATGGTTATCTCTAATAAATCAAATGAAATAATTTCTCAATACGAATATTTCTTGTCTTTCAAAGGATAATTTAGTGGATATATTAGAATATGATTTAATATGAGTTTCTCATTGATATTTTACTCACTTACTATAGTAAATGATAATAAAATTTTGAGGAAATAATTTATTTAAGGTGTTGAATATAAAAAGCATTGATATTAGATCCTTTAAAATTGATTTTATATTTTGTAACATCCATCACATGATACAATCAACCTAAAAAATATCAAAAAATTATGAATAAAATATTAATAAAGTGTTAATAAAAACGAATTAGGTGAACTATTAATGTTTATTTCCTTTGTAATATAAACAATTAAAATGTGTCAACATTGAAAATGTTATTTTCAATAAATATAATTCTATTTATATTGTATATTTTATTTTAAAAATCTATATTAAAAAATTCTATAATTTAAATGTGATAAAGTAAATTTAATTTTGTACATCTATAGAAAAAAATTATATTATGATGAATTTTTATAATTTTTATGAAATAAAGGATTTTATGTTAATTATAAAATTAATTATTTAATTAATAACATCCCTATAAATAAATTATTTTAATATACGATAACATTGATTTTTTATTAATAATTTCCTATAAAATAAAAAATTATAGTTTATGATAAATCATATTAAATTATTATGATAAATTTATAGTCTTATGAAAATAATTTTGAATTTTTTATATAGTGATTGGTATAAATTTTTTCAACAGTTTTTTTCAATTAATTACAAGATTATGAAATGAGTTTTTTGGTTAATTTTTTATAGAAATAAATAATTAGAAATATTGATTATTATTTAAAAATAATTTGAGTTAATTAAATTGAAAATTATATCATTTGAGATCCTTCACCGACCTAGGATTACTGTTAAATACAGACAACCTCAACACACCTTTGAGGTATTTTGGAAAGCTCTGCTTCCATGATGGATCAAAGTGAATGTTGATGGTGCCTGTGAAGGCAACCTGATACCTGTAGGGTGTGGTGCTATTTTCAGAGACTATCCTGGTTGGTTTCTGTAACATCCCAAGTAAGTAATGAATAATAGATATTTTTATCTATGTGTATTAATGAATTATATAGTGTTTTAGAGGCTTAAAATGAATATAAATCCAATCTTAAGCATGGAATACACTAATATTCTTAAAAGATTGTTTTACTGCCTTTTGATTGAAAACCCTTTTTAAATCAATATTTTGACAATTTTATAAGCTATGTTTGCCAAAATAAACTTATTATTTATTATTGAGACATCAAAATTTACTTTGTGTGGATATTTGGTATTTTTCCGATAAAGTTCATTTTTTTAATGAATAGTGAAAATTGTTGTATTTTAATTCAAAACCTATGTTTAATCTAATTTATTTATATGATTATATTATCTTTTGAATTGGTTTTGAAGTGAAATTAGAATATATTTTTACCATTTAATCCAATGGTGGTCATTGGAATCAATTTCACTTTGAAATTGGACTTAAACTGGTGTCAATCTTTTGATACTTATTGTTTCATAAAAACACGCTATTTGCTCTGATAGCGGGAATTAATTATTAAATTAATTAATGTGACTTATATGTTTTTAATTTTTAAAAATAGACTTCATTTTTGAATTCAGAATATCAAATATAGCTTAGGGTGAAGTTTTGGTATTTTTCTGAAAAACTTCAATTTTTGATTAATAGTGAAATCACTAAGTGGTAGTTAAAGAAACTGATTTTTTGTTTAAATGAAATTTTACCACTTCTGTGTTTTGAATTTCAAAAATCCGACATACATGTTTGTCATTAATAAGTAAAATGTGGTTCAATGAGATTATAATAATTTTTTGGTGAATAGTAACTTATTAAGTTCTTAATCGCGATTAGTGGTAATTAGTATAGTTTAAGGCAAAAATAATGTTTTAATAGTATGAGATGAGCTTGACACATGTTCTTCCCTCATTGGATGTGTCATGGCCGACCAATAAATGCCATGGGTCAACTTGGGGACCCCATGGAGCCACTTTGGTTGGGAAATTACATAAATAACTTTTTATTTAATGTAAAAGTAAAAATGACACAAAAATAATATGTTCTACGAAAACAATTTTTACATGGGGTTATAAAGATCAGATTTTTGATTATCAATAGTCATTGGAAAGATAACAAGATTTACTAAATCATAGTATTTTTTTATAATTTTTAAACATTATATAAATTTAATTATTTATGACATCATAATGATGCAGCGATGACCTCATTATTTAACGATTTAAATAAAATGGAAAGATAATGTAATATCTAAAACCTACACATGGATAAAACCAATTGGATGAGTGGATTTCGAACCCTTATCACCTTATCCTCGAATTATATCAATTTAGGACCTTTTTAATCCGAAACTCATTTTAAAATAAAGTAACTTATCTTTACTTTCCAATAGTGCCCCTCCTCTCCTCTTATAAAAGGCCCCCACCTCTACCTCATTTCACACACTCCTCAAGCCATTGTCTCGGCCATCCCCTGCCCATTTACTCTCTCCAGATCCCTCTCCTCATCCTAGAGGATTCTTTTTGGGAATAATCCTTTCAAAGGAAGCCTTTAGTCTCAAATCAAAAGTAGTTACACTTTTAAAGGTAATTCATTCTCTCATGTTCATTTGTTTTATTTTTCTTCTCCAACCCCATAAACTCTTTTTATTTACTTATTTTGTAACAACACCAGTATATTAAATATACTAGGATGTTGTTATAAGATTTATTCGAACTACACTCTCACACAACTACATCAAATGGTTAAAGAACATACGGTTTCCGTGGATGGAGAAATTCTGCCTCCCGAAACGATGATTGTTCAATACTCATTTAACACCTTCAAAGGTGGAAATTAGGATGTCACTATTTTTATATATGATATATAATATGTTTATTATTTTTTTAAGCTTCTATATTTTTCATTTATGGCATACCATTATTGTTTCCATTATGGGTAAACAAGATATCTTTATTTTAGGAAGTGCCGACTACCGCCCCCTGAAAGTGATTTGATTCGTTAATACCATATGTGGGATGTGTAAATGATAAAGTTAATTATATTATATATGTTATTATACTGGAATTATAATATACTCTTATATCATTATGATTCCATTCCAGAAAACACGAAATAGAAATGGAAGTAGCGTTCATGCGTACGTACGGCTTACCGTCTCAATGAACGGTGCATTTCATTTCATACCTCTAAATGTGATGTAATTTTATAAATAAATGTATATTCTGAATATATATGATATATATGTTATCCAAATCATTATTATCATTCTGTATATAATGAACCATTGACCAAATTAACAACATGTAAGTGTAAGAAGTCTATTTTTGACTTAAGAACCAAATACCGAAAAAATGACCATTATTAAATTAAATGATTACATGATGTTCATAACATGGTATAAAAGGAATAATGAAATTGAAAAAGGTTCTTAAGCAAGTAGAGATTAACTCAAGTTTATTATTTAGGACATTAAAGAATGGTCGGGTCAAGTCGGACACGAGGTATGGTACTTCGTCTCAATCTCCTTTCATCGAGACATATTTTATTTTATACACAACTTTCTTTTATACAGTGTATAAACCCCTTTGACTTTTACGTTTATTCAAAAGGAATCTTTTTTATACGAAGCGTTTACTAAAAAACAAAAGGGAATGTTTTTGTCATACGTATGCGGCGACAACGACTTCTCCGCCGTCATGACCGTTATTTGAGTTTCGGCTTCCTCTACAAGCCATACCTTCTTTTTAAAAGAAAAATAAATACCATGTTTTACTTTTCTTTTATTTTGGTATCGAAAATGGTTTTCATAATATTTTTATATCAATGTGTTGTATTGATATCTTGTGATTGAAAGGTGGGAATGTTATGTTTCTTTTATGCATGTTTTATGTGATATGATTATGTTGAGGTTCTTGGGAATTATTATGAAAACAGGTGGTTCCGTGATAAACTAAGGGCTGGTGTGCCCGATATAGCTCTCCAATGCATTGGGTAACGTGAAGGAGTGAAACGTTAAGGTTTCTCCGAAGAGATTTAGGGAATATACTGTGATGGGTATTCCAAATGTAACCAAGAGGGTTACTCTCTATGTAAGAATGTTATGAATGCCTCAAGTTACCTTTATGTCTTATGATTTCTATGATTTATTCATGATTTGATGAGGTATGTTAAAGTGCTTATGTTTTATGGGTAAAGTATGATCTCATTCTTATGTATATATGTACCCATGTTTACTTTCCATATTTTTATATCCCTTACTGAGCTTTTTATGCTCATCCCAAGTTTTTTTTGAAATGTTTTTCACAGGTCAAGGGCAAGGTACATGATATGATGATAGTGTCAAGGAAGTGTCAAGAAATAATCCATGTTTTATTTTAAATGTGTTTCCATTGATGGGAATGAAGAATACTATCTTTATGTAACCAATTTTTTTATATGTGAAATGTAATGCAAGTTTTATGATCTAATTCTCTAAAACTCTAAACCCAAAAATATCCTCAATGTGTAATCTTGTAATAACTCAATATTAAGTAAGGTTTAAGGCTAGGGCCTTATAGTTTGTATCAAAGGTCGGTTTAGATAACTTTGGGAGTTATATTTATATTAAATGATTATCCAAACATATTTTTTTATGGTCAAATTGAAGTGATATAGCATTTGAAGATTCCCATGTTGCTGCATCTAAGAAATGTTTGTTCAGAATGGTTTTCCGCAGAGGAAATAGGGAAACAGTGCTAGGAAGGAATACAGAAGGAAATAACCTTTCGAATAAGCATCCTAAGATGGTCAGAATTGGAACTGAACAGTTTGTTGTAGTAATGGAGCAATTGACTCAAGCGATAAATGGTGGTGGTATCCATGCACGGGATCAGCCAGATCAACCGTAGAGGAACATGTCAGTGGTGGAACATTTCATGAGGCAACATACCCCATCATTCAGAGGATCATCTGACCCTGTGTTAGCTGAAGGGTGGATTAAAAAATTGGAGAAGATTTTCGATGTCATGGGGTGTTCAGACAATCAAAAGGTTAGTCTTTCTATTTACCGTTTGGAGGGTGAGGCAGATCAGTGGTGGTCGATGGATAAAAATATCAGGGACGCCGATGAGATTTATTCTCTAGACTGGGCTGAATTCAAAGGTATGTTTCTTGAGAAGTATTTTCCTAAGGCTGTTAGACTTAGGATGGAAAAGCAATTATTGGAATTGAGGCAAGAGGAATACTCAGTGGCTACCTATGAAGAAAGGTTCACTCGATTGGCAAGGTATGCACAAAATTTTATCTGAGACCTTGATAGTAAAATCAATTGTTTTTACTCAGGATTAATGCCAAAATATCGAAGGGCATTAGCTTCTCGTGAGTTTAAAAGTTATGAAAAGCTTGTTCGATGTGCTGAGAAGGTGGAAATGGAGTTTTCTGATCATCAAGTGTTCTATAACAACCAACAGAAGAAGAGACCGAGGTGGCAGGAGAAAGGTAAGAATTCTTCAAAAAAGTATGATGGTAAGAAAACTAAGTTTCCAATTTGTGATAAATGTGAAAAAAGGCATGCTGGGGAATGTCTTCTGAATTCTGGAATGTGCTACTGATGTGGTAAGGTGGTACATAAGGCTTGTGATTGCACTGAAAAGGATCAAGGTGAAGGTAAGACCAAATTTGATTTACAGTTAGTGAAATGTTATAAGTGCAATGAGATGGGTCACTATGCAAACGAGTGTCCGACGAAGATCTTTAGTGATGGGAAGAAGTTAGATTACAAGCAGAAAGGGATGGTGAAATCCTTTGCAACTACTTCAGTAGATGTCGGGCCATCAAATGAAGTTGTATCAGGAGTTGAAAAGAAAATTGGTGAATGCTCCAGTTTTGGCACTACCTTCCAGGAATGGTGAGTTTGTTATCTACAGTGATGCTTCATTAAAAGGACTTGGTTGCGTCCTAATACAGAATGATCATGTAATTTCTTATGCCTCACGACAGTTGAAAACTCATGAGGTAAATTACCCTACACATGATTTGGAATTAGCTGCTGTTGTTTTTGCTTTAAAAATTTGGAGGCATCATTTGTATGGAGTAAAGTGTGAAATATATACCGATCACAAAAGTTTAAAGTATATATTCACTCAGAAAGAATTGAACATGAGACAAAGGATATGGCTATAATTAATCAAGGATTATGATTGTACAATTCATTACCATCCGGGAAAAGCAAATAAAGTGGCTGATGCTTTGGGTCAAAAAAGTAATGCTTCATTAGCAATGTTGCATTTGGAACGTGATCCTTTGGTTAAGGATTTGATGAACTTTGGCATAGAAGTTGTTGGTGCAGGAAGTTCTTCTGTTTTGTTTATGGTATCAGTGAGATCATCTCTATCAGATAGAATCAAGCAAGCACAGAAGCAAGACAGTGAGTTGCAGAAAAAGGTAGAGCTGGTTCAGAAAGGTATGTTTCCTAAATTCGACATTGATAATGATTGTGTTTTGAGATTTGGGAAGAGATTGTGTGTGCCTTTTGATTCACAGTTGAAGAGAGAGTAGTTATGTGAAGCTCATAGTTCTCCGTTTTCAGTTCATCCAGGCAGTACTAAGATGTATAGAGATCTTCGGGAGTATTACTGGTGGGACACAATGAAAAGAGATTTTGCTGATTTTACTATGAAGTGTTTGACTTGTCAACAGGTTAAAGCAGAGCGGCAGTTACCGAAAGAGATACTTCAGCCTTTACCGGTACTAGAGTGGAAATGGGAGAATATATCCATGGACTTTGTTATGGGATTACCGAAGACATGTCGAGGTACTAATGCAATCTGGGTTATTGTTGATCGCTTGACCAAGTCTACTCATTTCCTTTCTATATGAGATACTTTTTCCCTAGATCAAATTTCCCGTTTGTATCTTAAAGAGATAATCAGGTTACATGGAGTTACTCTCTCTATTGTATCTGATCGTGATCCCAGGTTCACTTCTAACTTTTGGAAAGGCCTTCAGAAGTCGTTGGGTACTAAATTAAATTTTAGTACAACTTTTCATCCTCAATCAGATGGGCAGTCAGAACGAATAATTCAGAACTTAGAGGATATGCTACGTTCTTGCTCTATGGATTATCAGGGAAGTTGGGACCAACATCTTTCTTTGGTTGAATTTTCATATAATAACAGTTTTCATTCCAGTATATAGATGGCACCATTTCAGGCATTATATGGGAAGCGGTGTCGAACTCCATCTTTCTAGGATGAAGTGGGTGAAAGGAAGTTGATGGGACCAGAATTGGTAGAAGAGATGGCAGAAAAAGTTCAGCTGATTCAGAAGCACATGAGAACAGCTCAGAGTAGGCAGAAGAGTTATGCGGATAACCAGAGGACGGATCTATCTTTCGAGGTAGGTGATCATGTTTTTCTCAAAGTATCACCATGGAAGAGTGTGATGCGATTTGGTAAGAAAGGAAAGTTGAGTCCAAGGTTCATTGGACCATATGAAATTCCAGAGAGAGTTGGATCAGTTTCATGCCTTGTGGCTTTACCTCTGAGTTTATCTTAGGTACACAATGTTTTTCACGTTTCGATGTTGAGAAAGTATATGCCAGATCCATCTCATGTTTTGAGTCCAGTGGTAGTTCAGCTGGAAGAGAACCTATCTTATGAGGAACAACCAATCCAGATTCTTGACCACATGGAGCAAGTGTTACGGAATAATGTGATTAATCAGGTAAAGGTTTTGTGGAAAAACCACATGATGGAAGAGGCAACATGGGAATCTGAAAATGCAATGAGGGATAAGTACCCCCATTTATTTGATAAGTAAATAAATTACGGGGACACAATTTTCTAAAGGGGGGAAGGATGTTACATCCCAAGTAAGTAATGAATAATAGATATTTTTATCTATATCTATTAATGAATTATATAGTGTTTTATAGGCTTAGAATGAAAATAAATCCAATCTTAAGCATGGAATACACTAATATTCTTAAAAGATTGTTTTACTGCCTTTTGATGGAAAACCCTTTTTAAATCGATCTTTTGACAATTTTATAAGCTATGTTTGTCAAAATAAACTTATTATTTATGATTGGGACATCAAAATTTACTTTGTGTGAATTTTTGGTATTTTTCCGATAAAGTTCATTTTTTTAATGAATAGTGAAAAATGTTGTATTTTAATTCAAAACCTCTTTTTAATCTAATTTATTTATATGATTATATTATCTTTTGAATTGGTTTTGAATTGAAATTAGAATATATTTTTACCATTTAATCCAATGGTGGTCATTGGAATCAATTTCACTTTGAAATTGGACTTAAACTGGTGGCAATCTTTTGATACTTATTGTTTCATAAAAACACCCTATTTTCTCTGACAGCGGGAATTAATTATTAAATTAATTAATTTGACTTATATGTTTTGAATTTTGTAAAATATACTTCATTTTTGAATTCTGAATATCAAATATAGCTTAGGGTGAAGTTTTGGTATTTTTCTGAAAAACTTCAATTTTTGATGAATAGTGAAATCACTAAGTGGTAGTCAAAGAAACTGATTTTTTGTTTAAATGAAAATTTACCACTTCTGTGTTTTGAATTTCAAAAATCCGACATACATGGTTTTCATTAAGAAGTAAAATGTGTTTCAATGAGATTATAATAATTTTTTGGTGAATAGTAACTTATTAATTTCTTAATCGCGATTAGTGGTAATTAGTGTAGTTTAAGGTAAAAATAATGTTTTAATAGTTTGAGATGATCTTGAAACATGTCCTACCCTCATTGGATGTGTCATGGCCGACCAAGACAAGCCATGGGTCAACTGGGGGACCCCATGGAGCCACTTTGTTTGGGAAAAGAAATAAATAACTTTTTATTTAATGTAAAAGTAAAAATGACACAAACATAATATGTTTTACGAAAACAATTTTTACGTGGGGTTATAAAGATCAGAATTTTGATTATAAATAGTCATTGGAAAGATAAAAAGATTTCCTGAATCATAGAATTTTTTTTATAATTTTTAGACATTATATATATTAAATTATTTATGACATCATAATGATGCAGCGATGACCTCATTATTTAACGATTTAAATAAAATGGAAAGATAATGTAATATCTAAAACCTACACATGGCCAAAACCAATTGGATGAGTGGATTACGAACCCGTATCACCTTAGAATTTAATTATATCAATGTGGGACCTTTTGAATCCGAAACGCATTTTAAAATAAAGTAACTTATCTTTACTTGCCAAGAGTGCCCCTCCTCTCCTCTTATAAAAGGCCCCCACCTCTACCTCATTTCACAAACTCCTCAAGCTTTGTCTCGGCCATCCCCTGCCCATTTACTCTCTCCACATCCCTCTCCTCATCCTAGAGGATTCCCTTTGGGCATAATCCTTTCAAAAGAATCCTTTAGGTTCAAATCAAAAGGAGTTACACTTTTAAAGGTAATTCATTCCCTCATGTTCATTTGTTTTATTTTGCATCTCCAACCGCCTAAAATCTTTTTATTTACTTATTTTGTAACAACACCAGTATATTCAATTTACTAGGATGTTGTTATAAGATTTATTTGAGCTACACTCTCACACAACTACATCAAATGGTTAAAGAACATACCGTTTCCGTGGATGGAGAAATTCTGCCTCCTGAAACGATGATTGTTCAATACTCATTTAACACCTTCAAAGGTGGACATTATGATGTCACTATTTTTATATATGATATATAATATGTTTATTCTTTCCTTAAGCTTCTATATTTTTCATTTATGTCATACCATTATTGTTTCCATTATGGGTAAACACGATATCTTCATTTTGGGAAGTGCGGACTACCGCCCCCTGAAAGTGATTTGATTCGTTAGTACCATATGTGGGATGTGTAAAGGATAAAGTTAATTATATTATATATGTTATTATACTGGAATTATAATATACTATTATATCATTATAATTCCATTCCAGAAAATACGAAATAGAAATGGAAGTAGCGTTAATGCGTACGTACGGCTTACCGTCTCCATGAACGGTGCATTTCATTTCATACCTCTAAATGTGATGTAATATTATAAATACATGTATATGCTGAATATATATGATATATATGTTATACAAATCATTAATATCATTCTGGATATAACGAGACTTTGACCAAATTAACAACATGTAAGTGTAAGAAGTCTATTTTCGACTTAAGAACCAAATACCGACAAAATGAACATTAATAACATAAATGATTACATGATGTTAATAACATGGTATAAAAGGAATAATGAACATGAAAAAGGTTCTTAATCAAGTAGAGATTAACTCAAGTTTATTATTCAGGATATTAATGAACGGTCAGGTCAAGTCGGATACGAGGTATGGGACTTCGTCTCAATCTCCTTTCATTGAGGCATATTTTATTTTATACACAACTTTCTTTTATACGGTGTATAAACCCCTTTGACTTTTACGTTTATTCAAAAAGAATCTTTTTTATACGAAGCGTTTACTAAACAACAAAAGGGAATGTTTTTGTCGTACGTATGCGGCGACAACGACTTCTCCGCCGTCCTGACCGTTATTTGAGTTTCGGCTTCCTCTACAAGCCATACCCTCTTTTTATAAGAAAAATAAATACCATGTTTTACTTTTCTTTTATTTTGGTATCTAAAATGGTTTTCATAATGTTTTTATATCAATGTGTTGTATTTATATCTTGTGATTGAAAGGTGGGAATGTTATGTTTCCTTTATGCATGTTTCATGTGATATGATTATGTTGAGGGTCTTGGGCATTATTATGAAAACGGGTGGTTCCGTGATAAACTAAGGGTGGGTGAGCCCAATATAGCTCTCCAATGCATTGGGTAACACGAAGGAGTGAAACTTTAAGGTTTCTCCGAATAGATTTAGGGAATATACTGTGATGGGTATTCCAAACGTAACCAAGAGGGTTACTCCCTATGTAAGAATGTTATGAATGCCTCAAGTTACCTTTATGTCTTATGATTTCTATGATTTATTCATGATTTGATGAGGTATGTTAAAGTGATTATGTTTTATGGGTAATGTATGATCTAATTCATATGTATATATGTACCCATGTTTCCTTTCCATATTTTTATATCGCTTACTGAGATTTTTATGCTCATCCCATGTTTTTTTTTGAAATGTTTTTCACACGTCAAGGGAAAGGTACATGATATGATGATAGTGTCAAGGAGGTGTCAAGAAATAATCCATGTTTTATTTTAAATGTGTTTCCATTGATGGGAATGAAGAATACTATATTTATGTAACCACTTTGTTTATATGTGGAATGTAATGCAAGTTTTATGATCTAATTCTCTAAAACTCTAAACCCAAAAAGATCCTCAATGTGTAATCATGTAATAACTCAAGATTAAGTAAGGTTTAAGGCTGGTGCCTTATAGTTTCACAGTTTCTTCTTTGGTGGATGTGGTACAAACTTGCCTCTGGATGCATAAATGATGGGGTTGATCTGTGTTGTTGACATTTCCAAACAAAAATTTTGGAACAATATTTGGATGCAATGTTATTTAACCACTATTGTCCAAGATATTTGTAAGGGTGTAGTTCATCTTGCATGTCTTCTTACTTCCCGTTGGACGAATTGACTTGTTTTGATCAAAGAAATCAACTATATTGCCACTCATTCCTTTCATGAATCATTCATGTTTGCCGATGGTCTTTCCAATAAGGGAGTTCACTAGGACATTATGTGGCGGGATAATTTTCTTGGTGATTTTTAACCCCTTTTGATAAATATTGTAATAATTTCCCATATTTTAGACTCATGTAATCTATTTTTTATATTCAATAAATTGTTCCTTGGTCTTTGACTGAGGCACTACCTTCTTAAAAAACACATTTTGATAAAAAAAAATTGTGTAAGAGAAATTCTTTTGTGTGTTACATGCGCTAACATTTAGATTAACAAACCTAATAATATTATGATAATCAGATAAATTTCATATTAAATTTGAGATTTTAATGTTCATATTATTTAACATGGAACATTTAAATATTATATATAAAATTGATATTAATAGTTCAAATTAATATTACAAGGATAATGATGAATACATTTTTTTAATATAATTTTTTTATTAATATTATAGAATTTATATCAAATAAAATAAAATGGAAAAAATTAAAAAATTAAACTAATAATTTTTTTGAACACAAAAATAATTATATTATCACAAATTTAATTATTAATTAATTCTAAATATGACTAATAATCTATAATCTATAATATATAATTTTTCTAATAAAACTATTTTGTAAACTTAATATATAATGACCCAAACATATTAAACTACATAGTCTGGAATTTTAGTCTAGAACTCACTTACATTAATATTTAGGATCTTTTATTATTTAGAGTTCTTGAGAATTGGGATATTATATATACATAACATTCTACAATCATATAGAGAAGATACCACAAAAAACAGTTTCCATTTCTTCCAAAATATAAAACATTTTTAATAGAAAAATGTTTTCTTTGAAATGTATTCATCATATTTAACAGGGATTAATTATTTTTCACACACATCCTTATAACCTTTGAAAATAATTTAAAAACATGGGATGAGCACAAAAATATTAGTAGGGGATATAAAAAGAAAAAAATAAAACATTAGATCATGAATACTTGTATAATATGAAATCATTTTAAAAAAAAAGACATTCTTATTACCCATATAAAAATACATTGTGAATCATGATATTCCCACAAAAAATAACTAACATAAATTGAATAATTAAGCTATATTGAGGAATTACTTACATAACATTGTAACCCTCACGACGACCTTATAATTTGTAACCCCAGGGATACCTTACAACTTATGTAACCATCGTAGTTAAACATGGAGTAACCTTACAGCCAACCACAAAAATAGACAGACCCAATGAATTAAAAGGTGATATTGGTCCCACCCTTCATTATAAAAAATCCCAAAGAACCAGAAAGTTATCATACTTTATGAATAATTTCATAAAAACTTTTCTTTTGGATTTTATAATACCAAAATTTAAAAGAGGATTTTAAAAGAAAATTCACCTAAAATAGCATATAATTGATATAGGAATCAATAAAAAGAAATTAAAATATGTATTAAATATAAATACACATAAAATAATCAAAAATAAATCACACAAATGTTCGTAAAACAACACAATTAATGAAGTGGATGTTTAACTCAAAGAATGAATATTTCGTTTAGAATTCCCTTACCTCTGGGTTGACTTACTTCAAACGTTTTTAAAACTCATGTGTAATGGGTAAAATAGTGTTATTATTATTTTAAAGAAATATTTTCATGTTTATAACACCTTATATGTTAATTTAATTATAGGATTCAACCCATTAATTATTAATACTTTGTTCCATCAATTGTTTTGGGTGCGTTCATTACATGATTTCCATCGCTAGTTGGTATTTAATTTTATTTTCGTATGGAAATGAAATTAATAAAGTGAAATTAAATGGTATTCATATGTTTTCAGAATATATAATTATTCCATAAATCATTTTTTATCATATATAATGATGGAAAATTAGATAAGTCATTAATGATGTTTTTTTAGATCATTTTTGGTGGTTCCTCGATAATTATGAACTTGTTTCATTATATAATTTAATATCATGAAAATAAGTTCATTCCAGAAAATAACATAGTTTAAAAAAATTAAATTATCATTCAACCATTAAAATGGTTTTATGATCAGAATTAATTGATGTAATGGATATTGCAAACACATCGTCCACGCTTTTGGTAAATCTACACATCGTTGACAGTGTTTTTATTTTTTTCAACAAGTGGTAGAGGAATAAAGAGAGATGATAATGAAATAATATATTAGAATAACCAAATTTGAGTTTATTTGAGGTAATTGAATTATCATAAAATTTGGATATGGTTAGATGATGAAATAAAAATAATTAAATTAACTTGAAAAAAAAGTTGAGGAATCCCTCATAAAAAATCAGCATCCTAACGACTTCACATAAAAATTATAATATATTTTTTTGAGATAAAAGGGTTATATAATCATACATACATAATATTTATATAAATAGAGACTTATAATGACATATCCTAACATAAAAAAATTTAAATGAGAAGATCATAACATAATAAGAGTGCTTGAAAAAGGGAGAGATTTGCAGACGAAAATTTGGAAGCATAATGGCAATGAAACATGGTTTTAGAAAACATTAAAAATAGTCAGGATAGGGGTAAACCATTCATAAAAGGCTCATAAAATAGTAGAGGGATATTATAATTTTGAGATAAGAAAAGTTTATGAAAATTTGAAGTACATACAACATAAAAGTGAACTTCAATGGAAAAGTGATGTTGAGAATTCTATTACCTTGTGATGTAAGACCTAAGACTTGATGGTTGGGACCTTAAGGGATTTTTGACACCATTTTAAGACTAATGTGGATGTAAAACTACCAGATCATCGAGGGAGATGTGCTTTTTATCAATGAAAATGAAGGAATAAGTGGGTATTTATTATAAATGAGAGGGAGTATTTTTATAAATTTGAAAGACACCTCATTTTTTGTTTTTAAAAAACCATGGGCTTCCCCAGGGAATTTTTCACAAGGGAAACCGAATATCATATTTTATTATACACAAGTATACTAGAATTTTATTTTAATTATTACATTATTATGATTTCATTAAACATGTCGAATACTCAAAAATGTGTTTTCACTATTCACGAATATTCATGTATTTTAGAAAAATCTAAAAAATTCACCCTACCCATTTTTCAATGTGTAGAATTCAAAAATCAAGTGCATTTTTGAAAATTATTTTCTAAATATTAATTAATTATTTTTTAATAAAATTTTAATTTATTTTAAAATAATTATTTTAAAATTATTACACATTTATTAACACCTTGAAAAATAAATATTGTTGTTATTATTTTAAATCCCTTGGAAAGAAGAACTAATAATATTTACTATTTTTTTGGGTAACATTACTATTAATATTACTTTTCATAATTTTGTGTCACTATTCACCAAAATTCAAATTGGTTCCATTAGAGTCCAAATAACATACTAATCATAATTTTAGATGACTGTAAGTTGAAATTAAAAACATAGAAGATGAAAAATTATGCTAAACAACAGTTATTAATATTTAATAAAAATAATGATTCATGCATTTCAATTCATTTTTAAATCCATGGGGTATTACATTATCCCCACCTTCTGGAAGTTATTTCCTCAGAATTTTATTTACTTAATAAACAAGTGAGGGTACCTTTCCCTCATTCAATTTTCAGTCCCACGTGTTTCAGCTGGAACCATGTGGTTTATCAACAAAACCATTAACTAGTGGACTACTGTATTACAAAATACGTGTTTCCTTAAATCAAGAATTTGAACTGGTTTATCTTCATAATAAGGGTTCTCTTCCATCTGATCTTCTTATAGGCTCGGGAAATGATATAATTCTGGCACATAATTTCTCAAAATTGAAATATGAAAATTCTTTTGTAACTAAGATAAAATCGAAGCAAAGAAACTTTGTAGGTGTCTGGTACAACATCCTCTAGGATTTCATAATGTCTAATGACCCATGAACATACACGTACTTTTTTACCAAAATGCATAACACTCTTCCAGGGTGATATTCTAAGAAAAACATGATCACCAACATTGGAAGAAAAGTCTTTCCTCCTGTAGGATGCCTAAATTTTTTATCTGATCTAATTTTTTCTCAAGTGTAACTCGATCATCATCAATTTCTCATCCAATTCCTCTACGAATTTTGGTCCCATAAACATCGTTTACCAGATTTCATCCCAAAAATATGGAGTTTGATACCTCTTCCCCTAAAATTCCTCAAAAGGATCCATTTGTATATTATAATTTAAACTGTTATTATAAGAATAATAAACTAAAGAATGATATTGATACCAACATCCCTGGTAGTACATTCAACAAGCTCAAATCATATCCTTAAATTTCTGAATTGTTCATTATGACATCCAATCTGATTGAGGATGAAAACCTGTACTGAAATATAATTTTGTGACCAATGACTATGGAAGGACCTTCGAAAAGTTATAAGTGAACAGTTGATCCTAGTAAGATATAATGGATAGAGGAAATATATATAACCTTGAAATCTCATTGAGGTGTAGTTGATAAAGTTGATCCAAAGACATTGTGTATCTATTGTAATGGATATGTGAAGCCTCTTTCAGTCAATCAACAACAACACACATCACATTTTTACCTTGAGAAGTCTTACGTAGTACCCCCAAAAAGTCCACGGATACATTATCCCGTTTCCACTCTAGAACTGGAAAAGGCTGATTCAACCACTTTGGTAACTTCCTCTCTGATTTAACCTGTTGACATGTCATACATTTCAGGGTAAAATCTACAATATCTGTTTTCATTCCATCTTTATAATAATACTCCCGAAGGACTTTGTACATCATCGTACTTCTAGGATGATCTAAAAATGGAGAACTATGAGCTTCACAAATAAAATGTTTATTTAATTAGGATTCACAAGGGAGAGACATACTTTTAACAAATATTAAAACACAATATTTATCATGGTTAAATTATGGAATCAAACCCATTTTAACCAATTCTATATTTTCTTAAAGATCACGGTCTTTCTCCTACGCTTTCATAATTATTTCTGGTAACGTTGACTACACTGAAACCTGAAACAAAGTAGATGTTTTTCCAAAAAAAAACATATATGCCAAAATTCATCAAATCATTAATCAAGGCTTCTTGTTCCAAACTTAACATGGTTAATGATGCATGAAGATTTTGACTCATGGAATAATCCACATTGTTGGATTTTCTAGGAAGATAATTGATCATGTAATTATAATTGTTAATCAGTTCTATCCATCTTATATTCCTCATGTTTAATTCCTTATAAGTTAATATATATATCAGACTTTAGTGGTTAGTATATATTTGACATTTGGCACTTTATAAATGATGCCTCCAAATTTTCAAAGCAAAAACCATAGCTGTTAATTCCAAATCATGTGTGGCATAATTTTTCTCATCGGGTATTATTTTTCTTGAAGCATAAGAAATTAGCTAAACATTATGCATCAAAAAACAACTAAGTCCCATCAATGAAGGATCATTGTAGCTGAAAAAATCACCATTTCAAGAAGGAAATGCCAAAACTACAGCATTTTTCAATCTCTTCTTTAATTCTAGAAAACAAATCCCCCATTTTTCTATCGAAACAAATTTAACCCCTTTCATGTTAACATTGTTAGTGGGCAAGATAACCATGATTTTGTTTAAAATATTGTCAATAATAACTTGTTAATCTGATAATACTACAAATCTTAGTATAATTTTTAGGTCTTGTCCATTAATTAACCACTTTTTTTGTTCAGATCGACTATTATTCAATCCCTATTTACAATGTTCCAATGAAAAAAACCTATTGCAACCAGAAATCAATATTTTTCAATTTTCCATACAATTTATTTTCATTTATGGTATAAAAAAACCCTTTGATGTTTTTTGTGCTCCTCTTCAATCTTATAAAATTACATAATTTGATCAATAAACACAACCACAATCATATCGAATAACACATGAACTATTATATATATAAGATCAATGAATACAAAAGGATTATTAGAGAACCCAAATGGCTTTAAAAAATTCATAATTCACAGACTGTACAAAAATTTGTTTTTGGGTCCCTCACCATCAGCAGATGGTATCAAGATCCCAAGTCAACATTGGAAATGTACTGAGCTCCCTAAAGCTAATCAAACAAGTCATTGATATGAGGAAAGGATACATATTTTTAATAGTGATGGTATTCAAAGATATATAATCAATGCAATGTCTCCTTCAATCGTATTTCTTTTTAAAAAAAACAGAAAAACCCCATGGTGAAGTTATAGGATGAATGAAGCCTATATCAAGAAAATCCTACAACTGATTTTTCAATTCATGAAGATCCATTTGATCCATTCGATATAGTGTTGTTGAAATTGTCTTAGAATTATGAACTATGTCAATTGTAAATTCGACTTCCTCATTAGGTATGAAACTATGTAAGTCACCAGGAAAAACATCAAGGTATTCATTTACCACAGGTACATCATTAATATAAACATTTCCCTTGTTTTCAAAAATATGAGAATGATAACATTCATTTACAACATTAAACAGTTTCTCATCTTCTTGATATGTTTTGAGTTGTATGGGTTCGTTCTTATACACAATCTATGACTCTTCATGAAAAACAACATTTTTAGCTCTATAATAAATATTGTGATGATAAACAGAATGTCAATCCATTCTTAGAATGACATCATACTCTACTAAGGTAAAAATCAATATTTAATGAAATGTATTTCCACAGAACACAACAAAAATATTATTACAATACATCTTTCATATAATGTTTCCCCAAGTTTTTTTAACAATTAATTATGGTTTCATTTGTTGAGGGGATATTTCCAATTTAATAAAAAATTACTCAGAAATAAAGGAATGTGTAGACCCGATGTCAAAAAAATAGAAAATTATAAGTAAACATACAAGGTACCTGATACAACTTCACTGGATGGCTTGATGTCTATCAACATAGTCACAAAGGATATCACAACACCATTAATTCTATACTCTCACCTCTTGGTATCATTTAGATCGCTCTTGGGATTGACATTTTCATAATGACCCATCTCTCCACATGTAAAACCTGTAAAAGTTTTCTTATCAAGATTATCCTTAGGATCATTTTCATTACAGTCTCATGCCATATGTCCAATAATAATACCACAAAAACACATAAAAGTTTTTTTAAGTCATTCCCTATGGTTCTTTTTCCACACTTTTCACAAAATGGAAACTGGAATTTCTTACCATCACATTTCATTGGTTGATTCTTACCCATCACATTCCATCTAGACCACTTCTTCTCGTTTTTTTAATGTGCATGTGATCATTATAAAACTCCATCTCTACCCTCTGATCACATTGGATATTTTTCTTATAATTTTTGAATTCAAAGTAGGTTGATTCCCTTCTATACCTTGGAATTAATCCTGAGTCAAAATAGTTGATTTTTCTATCATGATCCAGAAAAAGATTTTGATAATACATTGCTAGTAGGGTGAAGTAAACTTCATACATGTCCACTAAATCATCCTCATATTTCTTCAGTTCATGTAATTTCTTCGTCATCCTCTGTCAAACCACCTTGGTAAAATATTTTTCAAGAAATGGACTTTTAGTTTCATATCAATGTATGTAATCAATCTCCACTCTATCCCTGATATTTTTTTTACAATATACCACCACATATAAGAATATCCTTAAAATTGATAAATGGAAAGATGTAATTTTTGATTATCGGAATATCACATAACATTGAATATCATTTCAATGGATTTATCCCATCCATCAACCACAACTGGTTCAGAAGATCCATTGAATATTGGAGGGTGTTGTCTCATAAAATGTTCAACTATCATCATGTTCCTTTTTGGTATATATTTTCTTTTTCTTGCATGGATATCACCACCATTTATTTCTTGTATTAATTGAGAAAATACCATCACAAATGGCTTTGTTACAATCCCTTCAATTACGGGCTACGTATTCAGAAGGATATAGTTTTTTTGGTTCCTCTCCTCTTTATCTTCCATGTTTCTTCTTCGGAAAACCACTATGAACAAACACATCTTAGCTAAAGAAACCTTGAAATATTTAAATGCTATATCAATTAAAAATATCCATCATTTAAAAATCATTTTTGTAATTTTATTTAGATCATTCTAAACCCTAATGTTATCTAAACCATCATCAGATACCAAATATAAGGACCCAAGATTGTTACATTATAGCCTTGAATTTTAGTTATGATCTCACTTCCTTTAATATTGAGGATCATTTCATGTTTACTATTTTAGATAATTGGTATGTATTACATAAAAACATTCCACATTCATAAATATCAATTACCACAATCAACATTATCCATTTCTTCCAAAATATAATACTTTTTAAATTATTCATATTTTCTTTGACATGTCTTCATAACATTAAACTTGACGGCAACATTTGACTTAAAAATACTTATAACTGGTGAAAATCATATATAAAAATACAACGATCCCAAGAAAGCTCAGTAAGGGATTTAAAAAGAAGGAATGAAAACATTAGTCCATGAATACTTGTAACTTATGAAATCATATTCAAAAAAGACAGACATATTACACTTATAAAATTACATTGTGAGACATGAGTTTCCCACAAAATATAAAAAACATAAATTCAACCATAAGATTATATTGTGGAATTACTTACATAATATTGTTACCCTCTTAGATAACTTATAATTTCTAACCATAACGACTACCTTACAATTTGTTTAACCATCAACGTTACTCATGAAGTAACCATATGGATGACCTATAACATACACATAACCAATGTGTTGGATGAATATATAGGTTACAACCATCATGCTAAACAATTCCCAAATAATCATAACATAATACATCATCATTAATGATTTCAAAAAATCATTTCCTTTGAATTTTGAAAAATAGAATTTTAAAAGAGGATTTTCAAAGAAAAGTCACCTTCAAATAGCATATAATTGATATGTGAATCAATAGAATGAAAGGAAAATGTGTATACAAAATAGATAAACATAATTTAAACAACAATTAAACAACCAAATGATATTAACGCCACAAAATTAATGAAGTAGAAGGTTTACTGAGGGAATGTAAATTGGTTATGAATTCCCTTACCTCGAGTTTTTCATTCTTTAAAATTGTTTGAACCAATTGTGTAATAATTCAAAGAGTGTTATTAGTGTTTTAAAGAAACATATTCATGTTCATAACACCATATATGATTATTTCATTACATCATTTTACCTTCTAATTTTTAGTACTTTGTTTCTTTCATTGTCTTAGGTTCGTTCTTTACATTATTTCCATAACCAGTTTGTATATTATTTTCTTTTCGTATGGAAATGAAATTATAGAAGCAGAATGATATGGTATGTTTCTTGAATATATAATGATTCGATAAATCATTTTTATTATATATGACGATGGATCTTTATATGAAACATTAGTGATGTTTTTTTGATCATTTTTTGTGGTTCCTCGATAATCATGAACTTGATTTATTATATAATTTAATTTCATTCATAGAATTTCATTCCATAACATAACATAGGATAAAAAATACACATTAAATTATATTTTGATAATTTAAAGGGTTTTATGATCATCTTTGAAGGATGTAATGTATATTGGAAACACATTGTCCATGATTTTAGTAAATCGGTACATTGTGGACAGTGTTTTTATATTTATAACAAGATTGAGAGAGAAAAATAAAGATGATGATGAATTATTACATTAGAATAATAATTTTATAGTCAATTTAAGGTAATATAATTATAATAGAACT
Source organism: Viscum album (assembly GCA_963277665.1). Classification (NCBI taxonomy): domain Eukaryota; kingdom Viridiplantae; phylum Streptophyta; class Magnoliopsida; order Santalales; family Viscaceae; genus Viscum; species Viscum album. The sequence continues at coordinate 88,001,683 of OY728167.1, read as the reverse complement.
TGTATGAAGTAAAATTAGGAATGAAAAATAAATTAAAGGAACTCAAAATTAAATAAAAGTTGAGAAATCCCTCAACAAAAATATGCAGCCTAACATCATCACATAAAAGTTCATTAAATATTCTGACGACTTAAAAAGTATATCTAATAATTATTAGATAATTCAAAATGTAAGGGGTATATTTAAAGACATATCCAAACATAAGACAATTTAAATAAAAATAAAATTACATAATAAGAGTTCTTGAAAATGAGAGATATTTTGAGACGAAAATTCTACAGCATAATGCCTACACAACATGGCTTTAGAAAACATTAAAAAGAAAGAGAATACGAGTCGAAAATTCATAAATGAATCGAAAATTCATAAATGAATCATAAAAAAGTAGATTCATAGAATAAGATAGAAATATGAACATTGTATGAAAACATGAAATACATACCACATAAAATAGAACCTTAATGGAAAAGAGAAGGTGAAAATTCTCTTACCTCATATAGTAACTCATAAGAATTGATGGTTGTGATCTTGGGGGCTTGATAATTCCTTGGGAGGGATACTAGGGAGGTAAAAATACAAGATATTCCATGATGATACGATTTGAATAAAATAAAATGAAGAGCTGAGTCGGTATTAAATGTATATGAGTGTGATTTTTTTATTAATTTCAAAGGACACCTCGTTATAGATTTTTAAAAAACCATGGGCTTCCTCATAGTATTTTCCCTGGGTATTTGCCAATTGGGACACCTCATATAATATTTAATTGTAAAAATGTATACCAGCATTTCATTTTAATTATTACATCATTATGATTACATTAAACCAACTAGAATCTCAATACCGTATTTTGACTATTGACGAAAAATTCATGTATTATAGAAAAATCCCAATAATTGACCCTAACCATTTTTCGGCATGTATAACTCAAAAATGAAAACAATTTTTTGAAAATAATTTTCTAAATATTATTTATTTAATTTTTATATAAAATACAAATTTAGTCAAACAATACAATTTTAAAACTATAACTCATTTTTTAACACCATGAAATATTAATCAAGTTGTAATTATGTTAAATCCTTAAGAAAATAAAATAGTAATACAATTTAATATTCATTATGGTCATATTACTATTCAAGTTACTATTCCTAAAGTTATGTTACTATTGACCAAAAATCAATTTGGTTCCATTAGACTCCAAATAAACTATGGATTGAAATTGTTGACACCGTTATCTGAAATTCAAAACAAGGAAACATAAAAATTATGTAAAAGGATAGTTATAAATATCAAATTAAAACAATGTTTCATGCATTTCAATTCATTTTTAAAACATTGGGGTGTTAAGTAATATGTTCAAATTAATATGTTAATATTGTAATAATTATAAATTTAATTGAATTAATTAGAAGTTAAATTTAGTCTCAAAACAAAAAATTATCTTAAATTGGATATTTTACATTTTTAGGGAAATAGAAAAGAACTTTTTAAAAAAACTAGTTACCTTGTTCAAATGTAATAATGTAAAACGTTAAAACATAATGGTAAATGTATTATAACATGTTTAAAATTTGTTTAGAAATATATTTTTATGTTTTTATCAGACAAAGGCACACCAAAATCAATAATTTATTATATTTTAAGAAATTGATCATTTAATAGTGTCATGGTATTATTAAAACATATGGGTTATTTCCAAAAGTGTCATTTCCCCCTCTTATAAAATGGGATCACTTAAACCCATTCCAACACAAAATTATCTATTGATTTCATCTTAGAAACTATACCATATTACTCTTACTATAAACTATTCACAAAAACATAATATTGAGGTCACTCATTTTTATCCTAAGCCCCTCAATTTCAATGTGACCACCAAGGGAAAAATCAAGTCTACAATATATGTATTATCTCCTAATTAATAATTTCTTCTTAATATTAGTCTTAAAAATAAATTATCCCTATAACAATATGATGAAGTAAATATCATTATTATAGTGAGATGTTTTTATATTATGGGTAAAACCCCTACGTGTCCATTTCTATATAGTTATAAAAAAGGAAAATTGTTAATGAATTGCACAGACTACCTCCTCCTGGAAGAAACATCAATTCTTTTTCATTACCTTATTTAATAGGATGTCAAAGTAGTTATAATTTTTAACAAATATGACATGCAAAATAATATTATGATTCATAATTTTCAATTAAAAACCTATCATCAATCCCTCTCATGATTTTATAAACGAGAACACTAATAATGCATTCATAAAGATTAACATCTCAATGAATTTTTTTATTTAATTATATATTTAAAAAAAATTTAATCATCTTAAAATATGTTTCATAATCAAAAAATAATTTTAAACAATGTAATTATTCTCTAGTTATAATGAAAATATGTCAAATTAAAAACATCTTTAACAATATTAATCAATTGAGTTAAGGCATGTTAAAGTCCCTGTCAGTCTAACAATGTACAAGGAAAATTATTTAAAATACAATTATGGATGACTATGGGAAAATTACTAATAATAGTAATAATATATGTTATGTAAATCGTTATTATTCTTGGGTTATAGATATACTTTTTTATGTGTTAGAATTATTATTAAATTAATATTTCCTTCGCTAAAATTTCAGAATCAGACCTTCATAAATTCAGTTTTAACAATACATAATCGAAAAACATATAGGATGAAATAAGGACATATAAAATCTTTATATGTGACATATAATGGAAACATAAATGAACTATAAATAGTGAAATTGTTATAAAATAGAGATTAATGATATAAAATTAACAAACATATGAGATATAAATAATGTTATTAATACTTGATTTTTATAATATGCTATAACTAATTAATGTACTGATGATATCAAATTATAAAAAGGATTATAAAATTGTAATATTAAGTTATTTGTAAATTTAAATAGTTTAATATTTTATCTATATTTTTTATAGGTGGTTAGAGGGTCATCATCCAAGTAAGGAATCAATGTAAGTGTTTATTATCTCATGTTCAAATTCGATGAGTCGTGATTTCATTTTATGATGTAATTACTATTTCATTTAATATAACTATATATAAAATAAATTAATTCATAAAAAATAAAAAAAATTCAGAAGATATAAATTTTTATTTCTCAATTTCTACTATGTGTTCATTCAATCCATTCACTTGACATGTTATAAGCCTTTCTCTGTATCAAATTTGAATCTAATGAGGCATGTTTAATCTAGAAACTGTGATAAATTTTAAAAGGTGTAAATGAATAAGTATAATAATTTTGTATCATTAATCTATTATATATCATTTAATTAAATTGTTTATTTAATTTTCTAATTGTCAACAGTTTTTGAATCACAGTTTTAAAATGATGTATGGGGTTTTCATGACGTTAATCTCTTCCTTGAGTCAAAATCACTCTTCTTTGACTAAAATATTTTCATATTGAAAAATTATGAACAATGATGATGTTTTTTTATTTAATCCTCATGTCCAGTGGAAATTATATCGTTTTATTAATATAAAATTATTTTTGAATGTTTTACCAAATAAAAGAGTACTGTTGGTAAGAATAACTCCAATTATTACCGATGGATCCTTTTTTCCATGTCTATATTTTCAACCCCACCATTGATCACTATTCTTTTTGGAAAAATGAAATGGGTTATTTTTTTAGTTATTAAAAATTAGTTTTTTTATCCAAAAGGAAATTATAATATTGTTCTATGGATTTGGGGTTTTCAATAAGTTTATTTCATAGAGGTCAAAAGTTTTTTCCTTGATTTCAATATTAAAGGTTTTAAAATCCTCTACAAATTTTCATTGGATTACACATATTAATTTTTTTGGCTTCCATTATTAATTAAAATATTTAAATGTAAATTTTTTCAATGTATTTAATCTTATATTATTATAAGTTTTTTAATCTATGTTTTAATTATTAATGATTATTTTAAATTTAAATGTTACCATTTTATCGTTACATCCTGTATTAAATGTATTATTTTTTCAAGTCCAAATTATTATATATTATCATAAATGTTATAAATTTTAATGTATTTTTTACTTCTACTTTTTAAAATGAGTATATATTTGGATATATTTTTATTAGGAATAAATCAATATAATGTTTTAAACGTTCTTATCTTTCCCTTCAATAAATAATTTTGAATATAATTTTCACTTCAATGATTCAAAAAGGTTTTGTTAAATGTTTATCATTTTTACATATATTTTCCCTCCAATTTATGTTTCTCAGTAATTGATTTTTTAGAACCATATATAAGCTATAATGAAATAATTTCTTTTGGAAAATTAGAGTTTTTATATTCTTAGATTTATGAAGTTAACGATATTTGATTTTTATCAATTTTTAAGAAACCCATTCTATTTCCATCGGTTCATTATAAGATAATGAATATTTAATTTTCATGTGGAACATTAATTTATGGATTATAATATTGGTGGGACCAATATCTATTTCAAATTAATTGGGTAAGGTAATATATCTCAGGAGATTGATTTTTTTTTTTGAAAAAATTTTCATGTCACTTGGTTTTCAATGTTTGAGTGTGATGGTGTTAATATCTACACAAACTTTCATGTGTAAATATGTTATCATGTTATTAGGTACATAAGTGTAATGGAATTAATATCTACATAGAATTTCACAAGTTAATAGGTTTTAAATTGTATTTATTCATAAATTCTTTATTTGAATGTGTTATTCTCTACTAAAATATGTGTGTACGAATAAGTTGACATGTATCCACGTTTACAAATATTTTAAATCTTATGTCTTTAATTGTACCACATTTTAATGTTTTTATTCATTTATTTCCATTTTCTCCTTATTATGCATTAATTTGAAATTATTTTACGCTTAGATGTCATAATAATATGTATTATAAATGTTTATATTTTTTTGTACGGTTATCATTTATAATCCCTTAATTATCTTATAATGATATTATGTTTTTACATAATGTTTTATGAATATCACCCAAAGTGTTTGGATTTTTTATTATGTTTTTTATTTCATTTTCAAATTCCCCTTCATTTTTATAATATAATATTTATGATATTCAATTCCAATAATATGACTCTTCATATCAAACCATTATTATGGTTCAAATCCACAAGTTATGAAGATGATTGTGTCATGTGATAAGATTATAAGGGGTCTGGATGGGCATGATTATTGAAGAATTTACAGAATTATAGTAAACCAATATTATTATATCACCAATATTCAAGACAATAATAATTTTAGTGTGAGGGATATGTGATTGTTTGTGAGTTGTGATAATTAATTCATGATATTAATGTTTTATTTATGCCATGTTTGTCTTGCTTATCTTTATGTTGGGTAGCCTCTGTTGTGAATGGTGTGTCCATTATATCCCTTCAAATCATTGGTGATGTGATGTCCCATGAGATGTAATGAATGAGGAATGGTGGGTTGAACCCATGAATAATAAAGATTGGTTCATGCTATGTTAACCATATAATACTATGTTTTGATGGTAGTTATCCATATGATAATATGATTATGTTGGATATTAACCTATGTGATGTGGTCTTTGAGTTAATCCTTGACATATGAATATAATATCAAGATATATACCATTTTAATATGATTATGATTACATGTTCATGTGATATAATTTCCTTAAATAATTATTCCTTTTTAAGAGAACTATCTTTATGATATCAGATTATCACATCTTATTATATCTATTATCTCACCATCCTTCTATACTTTTATTATTACCATACTGAGCATTTGGGCTTGTCCCTTCCTAGGTTTTCCTTCCCTAGGTTATGGTAATATGAAAAGCATATGATTTATCTAGTATATTTTTGTTTAGGCTGGCTTATGGATGAATTTGTATGTAGTAGTAAATTAGGTATTTATGTGACTAGTTGTAAATGACATTGATACTTGTGGTACATGTGTTTTGTGATAGTATTATCTAATGTAACGTTTAATTTTTAATGATGATATAAATAATGGAAATTATAGCATGATTCACTACATTTATTGTAATATAATCACCATTATATTTGAATTGTGGTTTGAAAATCAGGTTATTAAATTTATAAATAATATTTGGGAAGATGATGGGGGAAGATAGCATGTAGTTGTCCTTGTGTGTGTATATTGGTTTCCCACTTCTCCTTAAAGTGGCTTAATAAAAATTATTATTGGATTACGGGGGAAGATATGAAGATGAAATGATTTGGGAGTGGATATTTTATTGTTGATGACCTGGATCTTCCCTTGGAGAGACTTGTAGAAATAAAGGATTTCGGATTCATTCTTATTTCTAGTGGTTACCAAAATTCATAAAGGATTTTTATTGATAGAATATTGATATGTATTTAATGAGAAACCAAATAAATGGTGTGATTTTATGTGGGTATAAATGGGTTTCTTGTATAGGTGAGCTAGCTATAATTTGAAAAAATAAAAATTTCTTAATGAATAAGGCACGTAATTTCTCATGGATAGTTTATCCATAGTGGAAAAATAATTTTGAAACACTAAGTGGTGGTAGCTCATAACCCCATCCATTCATATAAAGATATTTCACTTTTATATTCTATTGACTTTAACGCTTAATTTAACATTTTTTCATCATTTTACATTAACCATGGTAACTAAATATTTATGTTGGAAACTAGTTTTTATTTTTCCAAATGAAATTAAACTCATTATACAATTTGGGTGTTTTTATTCAATATATGATATATATTTTATTATATTAAATTTATAAAATTTATAAAAACTTATTTTAATATAATAACATATATGGCGTAATATATATTTTTATAAATATAATAAATTTTAAGAATTTAATCAATTTATTATCATTCATTTTTATTTAAAAACCATAAATGAATTTTAATTTTTATGATATTTAAAATTTTTAAACCATTTTTATAAAATAATAATTTATAATCATTTAATTTATATTTTTAAGATAAAAATACATTATATTTTTTATTTAAAAATATATATATTTACATTAAATGAAATTTTTATAATTTTTTAGAATTTATAATTTTTTTAGAAAACATTTATTTTGATTTTAGAAATAATTTTATATTTAAAATAACTCTATTATTTAATTTAATTCTTTCACAATAAAATTTTATTTTCTAAATAATATCAATGAAAAAAATATAAGTAATAATTAAAATTAAAATTTTAATTATTAAATTTATAATTACGTTTTTATATCATCATATATTCTACATAAAAAATACCTCTAATCCAAAAAATAATTACTAAGGGTGTGATAAAAAATGATCAAAGTTACTGGTTATGAATCTGGTAGAATGGATGTCATAGTGATGGTCGTAACATAAATTTTTAGGGAAGATGATTTCACTCATGTTTTACTTCTAGAATTATTGAAAGCTCTTTGCCTAGGGAAACTGTAGTGATTTTACCTATATTAAAATTTTAGAAAGAAACATAATAATTAATACATCAACAAATTTATTCCCTTTCTTCAACATTCTACATAGATTTCATAATGTGGTTACTTCTATTATATCTTCTAATTCAAATGGTAATGTTATGGTAAAACTATTTTAAAAAAAATTAAATTATTATTTTTTCATATATCTAATGATTGTATTAATACTAATATATCTCCAATGTCCTTATAAAGCCAATGAATATATAATCCCCAGGAACTATTTTTATATATATAATATTTATATTACATTCTTATATATAACATAAAACTATTCAAAACAATCACCCATCTCATTCTCTCTTTACATTCCCAAATTTATCTACCAAATTTATAACATCATTTATTATTTATGTATTTATAATTTGTGATATAATTGATATGGAAAATAGTGTTGAGGAATTTTTCAATCTTTTATTATTTATTTTTTCTTGTGGTTTTATTTTTTAAAACTATTTTTAATAATGTTTCATTTAATAGTATTGTAATGAATTTCATTTTTAATGAAATTTTATTCATTAATTAAATAAGATAATGTTCATTTTAGTCTCATGTATCATATAGGAAAAGAAATAATAGAACCTAAGTGAAATTTCAAATTATAAGTCTAGGAGTTTAAAAATATCTTTCCGATGTATTTTAAATTAGTTTAAGATAAACAGCTTCTCTAGGTATAGTTCTTATATACTAATAGTTTCCATTCTAGAATAAAAATCTAAATGAATGAGGATATTTTAGGGAATATTTTTATAACTATAACATTTATGGATGGTTTATAATGGCATAAATTTATGGGACTAGATCTTTCTAAAGAAATGTTGGATAAGATATAAACTATTTAGTGATACGCTATGATTGTAGAAAGTAAATAAAAGAGCAGAATTGATAATAATTTGTGATATTTGGATATTGAATTTGGATATATCTTATTACTCCAAATATCACTATCAAAGAGGTTAAGTATATCTAGGATGATGGGAATGTTGATCTCTAGATATATTCGCTATTTAAAAATCTATATTCTTGGGGGATTCTTGTTTATTTTCATTCACTCCTACTAAACCTCTAGCAAGTGCATGATGTGTTTCACGTATCACTATGTATGGATTTTATACCCAACTTATCACATGTTCATAACACAATTTTAATAAAACTAGATCATGGTATCTCTTACAAAGAGAAATAATTATAAATCAAAACTCATAGAGATAATGTACTATGAATGAAGAAGAATCAACTTATTAATGTTCTCTTGAGGAATTATTGTTTTGGGGAAGAAATGTGGAACTAGAATTTGTAATAAAGAATAACTAAATTAATTTATTTAATTAGAGCAAAGAAACTAAATTATTTAAATACTTCTACAGGTATGAATCTAAGACCTTTAGATTTTAATAACAATTTCTCACTAAATTAATTTTATGTTCAATAGATAATGAAGCACACAAAACCAACCTAAAATAAATAATTATTTATTTCCCTATTAAAGTACAAGAAAATATAAAATTAAATATGTTATGAGGAAAATAAAGTAAAAATAACTAGTAAAATTACTATTATAATAAGACTAAATGTAAATAAAACTACAACACTGTTGAATTTATCATCATCACAATCTGCGCTGAAGTCTATTCTGCGGATGATAACTATAGAAAAAATAAAACATGTCATAAATATATAAAAAATAATTGCAGTAAAATTAGATAATGTGATGAATTATTTTAGAGAATTATGTGTGGATATATATATATATATGAAACTAATATGAATGTTATATATATTTTCTTTTCCCATATAGTTGTTATGAATATGGACATTGGATATATTATTATTGGATATTTTTTAGTTTTATAAAAGTGTATCCAATAGGTACATTAATGATTTGTAATTGTTAGTAAATTTTTAAAAATAATATAATAGACCTAGAATACATAATTCGATAAATAAATAAAAATATAGTAATCATTTATGTTATTGTATTTAAAATATAAGTACTCTAATTTTTTATATATATATTATTATTTTGAAATAATATTTTATGTTAATAAAAATCCAAGAATGAATGCAAAAAAAATTATTAAAAAAAATGACATATTATATGACAAATAATGGGATGTGATTAAATTCATTTAAAAAGGAAAAATTTTAATGATTATTTGTCAGTATTTAATGTATTTCAGTTAAAATAAATTCATTTTCTCCTAATTGAAAAATTATTTAAATTATATTAATATTATTTATATGGAATAAAATAAATTATTATTCATATAATGATTGCTATTTTATATGTAATATGAATAAATATAATTTTTGACAAAAAATATATCTATTCTAATAATAGTTTTTCAATGTTATACTTATTATTTTAAAATTATTTTTTATCAGTTTCAGAAACAGAATGAAATAAAAAATAATTCAAATTTTGAATATAATTTAAATGATTATGTAATATGGCCAATTTTATATAGTGAAACAAAAAAAAATTAACAAGTTAAAAGTTATTCGCAATGAAAAGATTTCAAAAATCAATAGTTTTCATTGAAGTGATAAGGACTAAAAATATCAAATAATATAATAATTTAATCAGAGTATAAAATAATGTTATACTTATAATAATAAATTTTTCATTATTTGTTCACTTTTAACACATCCTTTTTTAAAATGATAACCCTATACATTACAAAATCAGTATTGTTGGAATGCCACTCAAAACTCACCTATAAAAGGACTCCTCTTATTCCATTCAAAAAAAATTATTTAATTTATATTTGAAATCAATAACCAAATTACATATTTTAAATCGTTACTACATGTTTTGGAAACTTTTTTCACATAATGATATCTGAAATCCTTTATTTACAATAGGTTATCTAAGAGGATATTCAAGTATTCAATGTATGTTTTATCCTCTCCTTAATCAGTAATATTTATCTTCACCATCCACATATCTGAAAATAAATTATTAACTTTATATCCTTTTTTATATAATTTATCTTCTATAAATGTTTTTTTAACATTAGGAACCACACATTATTACATATTCATTCATTATACTGCATTCTATTTTATGTCAGTTTTTCCACCTGGATGAACGATGTCAAAAAATATAAATAATGAATAAATAAAAAATAAAAAATAATATATACAGTATTAAGAGGAGGTATTTTATATTTTCATCATAATTATGGAATTATAATATCCTATATTATACGCATCATTATAATACAATTCTTTTTGTTAATTGAACAATCCTTGAAAATTATATTTTAACCATTCATTGAGAACCTCGATAAAGGTTACATGAAATGACCAAGGGACTCCTAAACTATATGAAAATCATATAATTCATATTTATTAACATTATGTATGTGATAGAATCTATTCTCACATATCAAGTACCAGACAGCTAAAATGATGAATGATAAGAAATTGAAACAATTAAACACTCGAATAATAATTTTAATAATAAAAATATAATATATGAATAATAATGAATTTGAAATGAATGTTTTATGTAAAAATAATTTATATATATTTAATATATGTGAATAATAACACTAAATTTAGTATACATGGAATTATAAATTCCTATAAAAGTGGAATTCTGAGTCAAGTGTTTCATTTCCATTCAAACATAGAAAAAACAATTATTAATGTCTATATTTCCATTGGGGGGAATTACATGTTACTTCTATATAAAAAATTATTTTATTCAGTTCTAGTTATTTATATGTCTATATTCATTATTATTGTTTCACTAATCTTTTCATAAAAAATCAACTATGAGGTTTCTTATATGTGAAACAAACTTTATCTCATCTTTTTGGCTAAAAACAATTATCCACAATATTCTTATTCTTTAATTTTAATATCATTTCCTTATATACATATACTTTTTTTGTTTTGTAAGTTAATTTTGTTTTTTCAAATACTAATTTTCAAATTATTGAATGAAATATCAATTTATAGGTTTCCATTAAGTTCATTTCCTATTTTTCCCTGACTTTCATTAAAAATGTGTGAAAGGAACCAATTTTTTAACATTTTATACAATATATAATTCCCCACCTATTTTATTTTTTCTTATTTATGAATAATCTTTTTCAATTTTTCATGTATTACATAATATATGAATTGTTATTCTTTTATAAATTATTTTATTTAAAATAAAACATATATAAAATTTCATGGTTATCTATTCTAATTTCAAATATCCATTCTATAGGTCTCATATAATGTAGGTTTAATATATTTATATATTAATTAATTCAAATTATTCTTCATATGGGATATTCTCTAATTTTGTTATAAAATATTATTATTTGGATGTCATATGGTCATGTTTTATAAAAATCATCATTAAATAATTTTATTTCATAGAGGTTAATTATTCTATAATGGAATTATAATTATTTTCAAGTTCTTTTGGGATACTTATATATTTTACTCATTCAATTATGAGTGGTATAAGAATTATATAGACCTACAATTCATTGGGAAAAGGTTTATATCTCATGAGATAAAATGTATGGGATGAGGCAGTGAACCCAATTCTCTATTGGACTCTATCAACTGTGTTTGAGGAAATATGGAGTGGACCCAATCCACTAAGAGACTCTATACCATATGATATGATTTTCATGTAAGTTAACCCTAACATAATAAGATATTACCAATTTAAATTGAGTTATATTATTTGGAAATATCATCACACGACCATAAAGGGAAACAGTGTCATGCAATGGGATTTTCATAACTTATACAATACCACTTATAGAAATTTCAAAAGAATATTTAAAATATGAAACACATTCATCATCGTATTTCATAACAATTTAATTTATTCCTTATATAAAAATTGAAATAACAATCCTCAAATGAAAAAATATGATTCAATAATCAATATAATTTCCTGAGGCTTCCCTATCATGTAAGTTATAATGATCCATTTTTCTGTCAGAATTCCACTATACCATAATGGACTCAACAATAATATACAATTTCAAATATAATATAATCAATTATAAAGGATTGGATGTTATGTGTTGGAGGGTAGTAAATAACTTTATTTGTGGAATCTATTCATCCAAATTATTATTGTTATATATAATAATATGTGGTGGTGGGGATGGAATAGGAGGTTAACCCCCACTATTGCTGTTTGTCTGGCGGTAATATCCCTTAGTATGGTATGTAAATAAATGTTGAAGCATGAAATTATAAACTATTAAACAAACTATATCAGATCATATTGGGTACCAATTGATCCCATATTAGCCAATTAGTTTCACATAAGTGACCCAATCTACAGAACTATCCACATGATGGACTTAACTAGAGTGAACCTCCTAGAAACACATTTGGTGACAAATTTTAACTAATTTTTTACCCAATGAATCTATATACACATCCCACTATCCTTGACTTTCTAATAACCTAACATTTTTCCCCATTCCACTGAGCCTCCACCTTGAAAAATTCATTTGTTATATTCTAAACATATCTAAAAATTCCAATTCCAAATCCTAGCTAAAAAATAAAAAAAAATTCTAGGTTCAAACATCCTATGAACATGAATTTTCTCTAACCCACCAAAACACTATAATTTAAGTCATTAAAAATTCTCCATCATAAAACATCACTTCTCCCTCAAATCAAAATATGAATCTTATGTAACTATATTTGTGACTTACAATAGATTAGTGCTCTAATTCCATACAATATCATTGGTTATGGACTATCCTACATCCCTTGGACTTTTGAAACTCTAAAAACATTCTAGAAATAAAAATTTGGACCACAACACGTTATATTATTTAATCAAATTAATAATAAAAAAATTTATTGCACATGATCATGCATGAAATGTACAAGAGTATATCACTTTGTATTCCCTATATTCAAACACCTGATTCAATATGAACTATTTATTGGACTCATGAACCATATCAATGATGATTCACCAATCCTGATGAAATTCTTGAATTCCTAATTAATTTATTTCATAACCAAATGATTTATTTATCTTACTAAAACTATAGAATCACTAATCTAGTACAAAACTATGTTCCTTATAAACATATCAAACGTTCCCCTATTATCCTGCACTCAAGACCTAATAATATCATGAATACAAACATCATTGCATATCTTATTTTACTTCCCATGTGTACTAGAATTCCATAGACATATTCACCATTTATGTCTATCACATAAAAAATAATATCCATAACTTACTAAATATTCAAACTACACCAGATTACCCCATATCAATTTCAATAAATTGTTTAAGACAACATAATTAGAAAATAAGTTCAATGTATTCTAAGTGATGTCTCAATGAAATAACCACTAGTTTGGATTATTTATATGAATCACTATCGATGCATTTCATAATTATATATGAAGAAAGTGTTATAACAAAACATTTATAGTGGTTCACTCTACACCATAAACAATTTCCTTGTTCTTTATATTTGAGTGTGATGAATCTATAAATTCAATATTATATTAACGTTGAAACATATGAGAACCGATCTATATATACCAATAGACCAATCCAATGAGACGGGATCAAGGGTATATGAAATTTTCAATATTCTCGTAACCACTGGTTAAACTATAAATTATCCATCACTACACATCTTGACCAGAAAATATTATCCAAAATTATTAATCTATATTTCACTCATGATACTATCTCATTAAAAACTCTATGGAATCCTAAAAAATTTATTAGTTGGTCCATGAATCTCTCCATCATAGTTGAGTCACCCCACCAAATCATTACTAACCAAGAAAAATCACTCAAATCCTTTATGTTACACTAGAATTTTCAATATACAAAGTGATTTTAAAACTACACAATATTATCATCTATTCCCTTTAAAACTATCCACCTCTACTAAAAAACTATTATCATTACTCATGGTTACATAATAATCACATTACTGAAAACCATATCACTTATAAACAATATTCCAATGCACTCATCCTTATTGTTCAATCACAACATACCATCCACTAGGAAACCCTATCTCTAACCAATAAAAAAATATAATATCCATATCAAATAACCCTAGAAAAGATGTCACTTTGTTAAATATTACATAATTGTCTAAAACACAATAATAAGATTTGTGGGATCATTTAATCCATTCCATACACATCCAATGAAATATATCAAGTATATGGCTAGATGAAGGGGTCCTAGTACTTATAAAAATATACATGCACCTTTAATGGTAATATACCCTATGTGGGGCCCAATTGAACTAACCACACATCCCTAACTAATCCAAGAATCACTGTGATTGAATAATATGAAAACAAATTTATTTTACATGATCATCATGAAAAAATATCATGTTTATAATGACCAATGTTCACTCTATCCTAGATCATGATACATTCCTATGTCCATCCATCAGCACATCCCATAATCCATCCAAGGATGATACCGCCATTAAAAACACTACGCTCACAATCCCAAGGATCATAATAAATAATAGAGATCTCAAAAAACATATATCTAGAAAAAGATACTCTTTTATTGTTTAGGTAAGAATGAATCCAACAATCCACTAAGAGTGGTATATAACCACACCCAATATAAAACAATTGATAACCATGTATATGTACATAACTATGATAACCATCAATATAACTCAATAAATTTTATCAAGAGTCACATCACAACGAATCTAGGATCACCAGCCTAATCAATTATTATCCATAAGTTCATAACACTTTAGATTTATTTATACATATAGCTCTCCCATGCTTCCATATCATCATTTCTCAAAGAAACACTCGTGATTAATAAAAATAAATTGTCACATGTCAGTCATGAATCTTTTATATAATTCAAAACATCCACCCTTACATAAAATATTCATGTCAATCACACAATAAAGAACAAACAACTCTTTCAGTCAGCCCCCAATCATCACAACTTATCCTATTTAAAAATAGAAGAATCACTATAATACACGATAAATTTTTTATTCACTACCATCATGAGTATAAAGTCATCATTCCCAGGCTCTCCAAACTAGTCAAGAAGATTTTTCCAAAATAGGTCCCTTCCCATGAAGAAACTCCCCAGATTCAATCTCAAATAAGTCAAGGAAACTAATGTCACATCCCCTATCTTATCCCCTTATCATTATTAGTTATGTATACAATCATTCCAAATAGTCCACTCTATGGTCATTTCATTCTAATGTGAACATCGATGAAATCAATCCCAATAAATGTTTCCCATCATGACCTCAAAGGAGAAGAAAATAAAATGAATTAATTATCAATGGATGTTATTACATTTTACACACCCCAGGATATGATGGTCACATATGACTCATGATGTACTAAATCTTAGTATACCCACTCTCAAGCCTACTTTCAAATAGATATTTATTCACATAATCGATATCTACATATAGAACAAGTGAACTAGTAACGATGATTTAATCAAGTGGAATACCACAAAAAAATATTGGTAAATACATCATATGTTTTTTCATATACGTAAATAATAGATTCATTTCATGTAATCATATCATTAATCACAAAAAATATTATATGTGTGATATTTTATAAATATTATATTTAAATAAATTCCTCTTTACACCATAAAACAAGATATTAAAACTAATAAACCAATATAAAAAACAATATACTTGTAAAAAATCATCATAAATATAAAAATGAATTTAATAAAAAACAAAAAATACATATAACATTGATATTCAACTCGTGAACGTTCTATTAAGGATAAAATATTTCATTCATGAACACTTTTGATGATCCCTATATCTATCTACCAAATCCTAAATGATAATAAAATGAAAAATTGGTCAGTTACCTATGTGAGATTTCAATCCTAGTAAAGTTAAATGGATCTATGTTAGAGGATTCCATTTTACCTCAAGAAAGCCATCCCATAAGCTAGAGGCTGAAGAATAAATCAAATGTTATATGAATTATATGGGAAGTCAATATCCACAAATATTATCATAACAACAGTCTATAATAATAGGAACATCCGAATAGGATTAACGTAATTTTAAAAAATGTAGACTAAAGTATGAAGAACCAATAATAATAACATTTATATGATATAAAACTTTTAATATATAGGTAATATTGACACATATTCTAGTAATATCAACAAATTTTGTAATAAAATAATGTATATTAAACACTAAAAAATATAAGACATAGAGTCTCAACAAATGTACTTGGCCTCACCTCAAACATACCCTAAAACCCAACTATGCACCACAAGCTCCTCTACCAATACTTATTCACCACCAACCCCAATATGTCTAAAATAATACCTATACATGCCCCAATTATTCCATGTAGGTTTTCATCATAAAACATATTATGTCACTATTAATGGTGGCCCGAATAAAAAAATGTTTCTATATTCATAAATTAATTAAATGAAATATAATCCACAAAATACATGCATACATATATCATACCATTGGGAGGTAATAGAGACAACCTAATGGTAAAATCCTACCTACATTGACACTATTATTATTTTCATGAATCTCCCATGGTATTAACTCAGTATGAGTTTGATAAATATATCAATACCAATCCTAAAAACTTAGGTTAATGTGTTATATCTATAATATCTCATTAGAAAAATTACACATCCATATATCATAAACACAAATTTAAGATTTTTTCACCGAAACATAACCCATTAGTTAATGATGTACCACAAAAACATAACCACTAAGTGATTGACACATAACTAAAAATAACTATTAGGTGAGAGATATGTCACCAAAACGAACTCTAAGTTTAATGATGCATCATTGAAACATAATGTGCATTTGAATGATATATTATTGAACCATATTCCCCTGTTGAATGAACAATCAATAATAAAATCCCCAACCTAAATGATATATCGATGATTTATATCACTCATGTGAATGTTAAAAATATGACAGAAAATCCCTATGGTTAATGATCAATCCTTGAACCAATCCCAAAGGTGAATGATGTATCATTGATAATAACACTTCATCGAAGAATAAATCCCTAGTAAATGTTCCCTAGGTTAGTGTTATATCATAGAAACGTTTTCTTGAGGTTAATTATGTATAACCAACACATAATCCCCGAGGTGAATGATCTATAAATATCATCACAAACAATATCAATAATTCATCAACATATTCATAACAGTATTGGTGAATAACTAATACCCATGACCATAAAAAATCATATAGTATCCTTAACCTAGTGAAAAAGTGACAAGTATAGGAATTGGTCCCACTAAAAAAATTTCTCTCAATGTTACAGAGGCCCAAAATATTATACACCTAGCTCACATTGGTGAATATTTTACTTTCCCTGGCTAGGATCCCATGCCATCTTCCCCCTCAAAAATATTAAACTAAAGTGGCAACCCACCAGGAAAAAATCCCTTCCATAATCCATGATCACTGATACTCTTACAATAAAATGTGTTCATGTCACCAAATAACACTCAAAGATGTCATAAAAGACACGTATATTTATTTAAGTACATAGAAACACCTGAATATTCCATTCTATCTCACAATTTTTTCTTTCTTAAATGGAAAATGGAGGAAATGATTTCGAGACAAGAGTTATAGTAGACCTTTTACAATATTGATAGTCAATTAAAATTCCTATAGAAATAATGAAACCCATCTTGTTTACATTCAAGATTATACTCACATATTAACTTTTGTATGCACATCATGTGGATATAAAATTAAAAAATACATAATCACAACAATATTCATAAAAAAGGTGTTTTTTAACAAATTAAGGAATACCTCACAATTTTTTTAGATATATTTATCACATAGGAATACCCCCATTTGAAATTATTCTTATATTAGTGAAAATTTTTATATAGTAAACAAAACCATAAAAACATAAATAATAAATACACATCACCTGAGAACTCTATAAGATTATAAACAAGTCCCTATCCCCACCACACATAAGAGAACACACACAGAAGTCAATATTTGTTTTATCTCACACACTTACACATTATTATAATTCATTATATATATGAAAACCCATATAAATTGGTATCATTAGGACCCATCATCATAATCAATATTTTTAACCAATAAATTATGATCTAATACAGCCTCAACCAATAAATAATAAATAACTATCATCTATTTTTTTCTCCATTAACATAACACCATATATAAATGGATTAAATGATTATTTAGAGACAAATAAAAAATATAGTGTATCCAATTCCTTTATATGATGAAATAAGAGGATGATGAATCAATAATCAGCACGACACTTATGGTTTTTTCACAGCTCCTTGAATACATGGATTGAGATTATTTATATTTTGAAAACACCATTATATTTATATGGATGTAAAATAAATTAAACAAATAAATGTAATAACACCCATACTATTCATTTTTTTCATCACTCGTGGAAATAATGATACGTAAAGTAAATTTTTATAGTTTAACACCACATTGAAGTGATGACATTCCACCTTGAAAGACTTTTAAACATCTAAATTTTTCTAATTGAGTATATTCAAATAAATATTTAATAAATAAATAAATTATTTAGTTATAATAAAAATGATAAACAACATATTAATATGTTATTCATCATAAATAGAATATCATAAAGTAAAAATTTCAACTCCTTCATTTTAAATAAAATAATAAAAAAAATTATAAAAAAAATTAATTAAATATAGATAAATATTTTATTACATTTTTTTCTATATTATATCATAATTTACTTATTTCTATATTCGTACACTGATGTAAAACTATTTTCATAATTTTATTCTTTCACTGTCTTCAATTATAAAACATCTAGTATAATCATTTTCCTTAGAGCATAAAAAATTCAATATATTCATCACATTAAACTACATTTATCTAATATTTAACATAAAATGTTTTTAATTTATCATTCCTATATGTTTTAGTCTTCTAATTATCATATTAATATTCCACCTAATTCTACTGTAAATTACATATTCAGAACTGAAAAAATATATTCCAACCATAAAGATTAATCAGAAGAATTCCTAATGTAACCTATGATAATAATATAAAAATTATAATTTTGCACAAGATATTAAATTTCTATTCTCTTCACCTATCAATCTTCACTTACTAACTAAAAATAAATTCCCCTTCCACAATTACTAAATGGTATTATAATTTTTTTAGATGATATAAATATAAGATATGATTATTGTGGAAAAATGGTTTACCCACCCTTATTTATACATTATCATCTACCAATGTCATTTTCATAAAAAAATATAACAACCATTGAATAAAATATCACCTTACAATACGTAATATATAATTGAGGGGTACTAAATAAACCATTTCAAACCCTATGATTCAATTCAATTTACTTTACCAAAAATTAAAATAATGAAAATATACCACATTAAAATATATTTCTCCATTAATCTTATCATTTACACCTGTTCAAAAATAATAATGTCATTAAACTTAATATATCAATGATATTATCCTAACTTTTCAAACTGAAACAAATCCACTAGATTAGTCGACGATGACATGATGATTGAAATCCTTGAGTTTTTGGGTTCAAACCCTGTAAAAATAAATTTCGATATTAATACATTGGGACCTAAATAATGTGGAATGATTATGATCCCCACTCAAATTAATGTACATTATGCCTCCCCTATTATATAAAGTCTTTAAGCCACGAAAAAAGTTTATAGTCCTTTGGATTTGGCCTCTATCCTATCTTTATCAAAAAAATTCATTTAACAGAATAATATATATAATAATTAAATTTTTAAATTTTTTAAAAATATGTTCACTAGTATAATATTCCTTATAATTTAATATTAAAAGAAAGTAACCTATCAAACCATTTAATAATTTAGTAATAATAGGAAACATTCCCGTTCTCTAACTGAACAACATATTTTCGGCAACAAAAATAAAATAATGTTTATGTTGTTAATATATATCCGAAAATTCTAATAAAAATTTATTATAATAATATTAAATAGCTACCCATATAAATGATATATCAAAATTCAAGTATTGGTATCCAATTACTACTTGTGGGTACTCACCTTATTTTTATGTTAATAGCTGATTCAAAATTTTATTCGATAACAATCAAAATTGTTATTTTTCCTTTCAAATGTTAAATGGGAAAAATGAACTGATAATTTTAATATACTATTAAATAAATATTTTAAGGTATTTATATTTCATACACATTAACAATATACATCCAAAAAAAACATGAAACTCATTTGAAGTAAAATATCCAAAACTAAACCTTTATTTAAATATTATATCATAGTTCAAATTAAGAATATTTCTATCAAATAATGTATTCATTAAATTACAGGGGATACTAAAATGATATTAGACAATTCCACTCTTCGAATGTATCTTCTATAGCTTAATTCCATTAGGTAGGTCTACCTAATAGAATATAATTCCCACACATGATATTATAAATATGTGGATTTATTTTCAAGGGAAATGTAAACACATAACCTCTTCTTTAATATATTTCCCACCCCCATCAATCATACCTGATAGATCATGTTGTTATTTTCATGATCGAGGAACATATAAATTATCATACATACTCTCAAAACAAGGGTGTTGTTCCAATTTATATTCCACTCTACCAAAAAAATATGTCACAAAGAATGCTAAAATAAAACATAGATCATCATCTATACAAATTAAAATAATATTATACCCATTATGATGAGATGAATGCAAGAACACGTAATTAGAATCTATAAAACACATGGAATTATCCATTAGAAAACATAATATTATAATGAGTATATGAAATCTATATATACTCCTTGATCATGTACTATTTCTAATGTATGGTCTATATTATTTTTAGATCATTCTTTAATGATTCATGAATGTTAAAAAGATATAAAATTAATTGATGTGATAATCAATGAATTTTTATAGAATCATTTGATACTAAAAAATAATTAGCAATAACTAATATAAGAAAAATCAACTGGAGAATAATACCCAAACAATAAACCAAAAATTAGAGTAAAATGTCCCTCCTAATATATTTTAATATCTCTATAATAGTATATTTTGTAGGTTATTGTGGCGTATATAATTAATAATGTACTCACTATGAAAATAATGCATCTATAAATTCAATGAAAAAAAACAATTACAAACTCAATATTTGGAAAAACATAGTTACATTCATGAGATAATAAATTTCAGGAAACATAGGAAATACATTGATTCTATTATATGAAAACACATACCAACCAATAATTTGATGTAATAAAATAAATGTTGATCATATATCTTAATTAAGGTTAACGAAAAACTGGTGCACTAGCCTATCTCATCTGAAATCATTAAAAGTTAATGTAAACATCCCTATTTTAGTACATGTATGAAATTTTCCATTTAGTGGTGATAAAAAATATGGAATTACATATATATTTGAAAAATACGATAGATAATATAAAAATACACCAAAGTTGTAATGCCCCTCAAAATAATTAATATCTCTTGGATTCCTATTAGGAAGCAACAACTTCATCATTCTGTGAATATATTGAAATAGAATCATGAATGATAATATTTCTGTGTAAATGAAGACTATGTATCCATCAAGAAAACAATGATATCATCTCATAATGCTGATATTTTCAAATAATTACCCTTAATAACCTCAAAATGAAGGCATTTTGTTCCTCTAATATCAAATAAAACAATATATCATCAATAATGTCCATGAAAATTAACCAATGTAGGATAGAAATACATAAGTATTAAATCGCATAAATATAATTTGAGTGTTTTTATTTGATAAGGGAAAAATATAAACTCAATTAGAATACTAAAAAAACAAATTTTTTGAATTACCTTATACTTCACAATATATAATGATATTAAAATCATAGATTCACATAAAAAACTAAGTATCTCCCTTTAACATGAATTTACCCAACCCACTAGGGCCTTTCTATACAATATAAGGCCATACCTCCATAACCCCAATCCTACTTCTATAGTATATGGGTGAGAAAAAACATCCAATAAGACATAAATATATGGGAGGAAATTCCATATTGTATCTGTACAAAGACACCCAACCATCTCAAATATATAGTTAATAGGAAAATAAAATAAAAAATATAACTTTGGGAGATAAAAAATGGATTCAAAAAAATCTAGGGAATACCTTAGAGTTTTATAGGATTAAATAAAAATATATGGGAAAAATAAATGCCCAAAAAATGATGTCCCAACCTGAGACCCTCTAGAAGAAAGAATGCAAAGAGGTGTTGTATTCATATCTACATGCCTGATCACCATACACAATTTTTACGGAAACATATCCCTAAACTCCATCGAAATTAGCACAGATATGTTAGCCATTCTTTATAAGAAAAAACATGTGTGGTAAAAGACAATGTAGAGATGAGTATATAAATACCACGTACGATACCTTGAGAACCACAGGGGATGAAATAGAAGATACAAATATGATGTCTGGTCAAACCAAAAGAATAGGGACATGAAACCCAAGAAGAAATATATTCTAATAAAAGTGACTCACATGTGAGAGAAATGTAATATCTTCTCACAGTTCATCCCAGGTAAATGAAACTATGAATAACTATAATAGGGTCAATCTATGATTCCCAACATATCGATTATCTATCGAGATGACATTTTAGGGGACACAAACATTGACACAAATCCACATAGTCGAGGAGCCACAGTTAATAATATAGGAAACATGATCAATTTCTTCAAGATGGTTCCCTGTGAAAAGTAGGGGACCCATTTCATAGGCTCTTGTGAGGGGGGTTCCACATATTATATATTAATATAGGACCCAAACCCTAGTGCTTTTGATGGGTTCTAAAGAACATGTAGGTGTCCTATTCCCTATCTGTTAGGTGGGTTCCACTCAATATTTAGAGGACCCATTCACCACTTTTTCAGGTGTTCCAATTAGTAGGAAGAACTCCCATACCCTATGTATTAGGGGGCAAGAATTACTAGGCAGAGGAACCATTCCCTATTGTGTTAGGGGTTCCAATAAATAGTTAGAGTATACATGCCCTAGTCCATATGTGGGGATCCACTCAATAGATTGACGACCCACACCCTAGTGTGTCGGGGGGTTCCACTCAGTATGTAGATGAATGATACCTTAGTGGGCCAAGGTAGTCCCACTCAAACTAGTGTAATGATTGTGGTCTACCTACACCCAGATGAAATATGGGGGTTTCAATCCATGACCTCTTTTTGATGATGTCACTTGATAACATTCATCATGAATAATATCATAAAGATGTTTCATGGTTAGAACATTCCATGTCACATCCCAAAACCCAAAATGAAGACTACTATTTTTTTCTACAAGATTAAATTCTCATGATATGAATACTGCAAGAGAAAAAATATGGGTCTATAAAAAGGATATATGAATGTTTGAATTTTCTCATAGGACTACACACTATATATGGGGTCTTTAAAACTTGTGGTCTTACTTTTCCACATGGTCAGGTTCTCTTTCGGACGTATATCAAAAGTCATGTCACATTATATGAAGAGTATGGGACCCACATGGCATCTATAGTCCACATAGGTCACGTACATGTTCTCATGTCAATTCCCATGTTCATTGGGCCATTCTCATGTACTTGGTTGTGCCAGAGTATCAGTCCTTTCACATGTAATCCCAACGTACATGGTGTGTCCCAATGCATGGGGTACCGACCATGTTAAAATGGCATAAATCATAGCCAACCTATGAAAGTCACACAATGTGTGTGAAGAACCACCTGGTATGTGATCCTTTACGCACCCCAAAACACAAATTCTGCTACTAGGGGGCATATATTGTATGTGATATTTTTAATTACATGTTGTGTGCTAGGTAATTTATCAAAGTTCATATTTTCCTTCACATTTCTTATAGATACAATCTCATAACAAAAATACATATCGTTTGACCACATGAAATTTAATGTATTTTCCTCTAGACACTGGTTTCGTCCATTAAACACCCCAGTATTTCATAGTATGTTATTTCTTCAGTGTAATGCAATAACATGCAGTACATGTAACACTGAGTTCTAACGCATCACGACTTACCAAAATAGACATTCAAAAGAGGTTATGAATAGTATTAACTGAATTTTGAACTATATATTATCCTTATAAATTTAGAATACATATTATGAGTTCTTTAGACATAATTTAGGAACAAATACATTTTTTCAGATAAAATAATTATTTTTCAAAAAAATACAATTGTACCTCATTTTAATGGAGAAGCCTTTTTAAATCCAATATTTGAAACATTTATATATTAAATTTGACAAAATAAACGTTTTATTTAGAATTGGGACATAATAATTTAGTTTCAATATATTTTTGATGTTTTTCTGATAACTTTCATATTTGGGTGAATAGTGAAAAATACTATATTTTAACTGAATACAAATTTTTTATTCAAAATAATTTATAGTGTTGAATGATAAGTTTTAATGGTTTGGAAGTATAATTAGATTATATTTTTTCCATTTAATCCACTGATGGTCATTTTCTGTAATTTCACTTTGATATTAGACATAAAAAAGTGTCAATCTTTTGATATATATTGTTTCATAAAAATACGCATTTTTGTATTGACAACATGAATTGATTTTATGTTAATAAATGAAACTTATATGTTTTTAATTTGGTAAAATAGACATCATTTTTGTATTTGGATTATTGAAATTATCCTAGGGTGAATGTTTGGTATTTTTCTGAAAACGTTCAATTTTTGATGAATAGTGAAAAAACACTGAGTTATCATTTAAAACCAAATTTTTATTTAAATAATTATTTATTTTATTTAAATTTATTTTAGGTAAAAATAGATACATAATACCGATATAAATTCAATTTAATTCATTTGAGTTAGTTTATAATAATTTTAGATATATAAATTTTTTTATCGAACTTTTCACCGTCATTTACCCACCTCTTAGGTGAATTTGCAAATTCACATAAAAATTAATTTTACCACTTCTGTGAGTGTAATTTCGAAAATATGAGAGACATGGTTAATATAAAATAGTAAAATTTGGTTAAATAAGATAAAAATAGTTTCTGGTGAGAGTAACATGTTTCTTTTATTTAACACAGTTAAAAGTAAATAGTGTAATCACGGGTAAAAATGATATTAATATTTCCCTAAAACATGTCCAAATTCTATTGGACAATTGTATCTCGACCCAAAAAAACCATTGGAATAAAATATTATCATTTAGGTCCACTTGTATTACATTTGGACATTTATTATTATTTAATTCAAAGAAGAGTTAAAAGAGTTAAAATCAATGTTTAATAAGTAAAACATTTTTAATAAAGGGTTATTCATAAGATAAATTTGATTATAAATATTCATTAGAAAGAAAAACATATTTCCTATATAATGGAATTTTATTTTTAATTTTTAGACATTTAATAATTATAGTTATTAATGACACAATGATGATGACGTAATTACCTTATTAATGATAGAATCCAAAAAATGGTATTATAAATATTAAAATAAATTTAATTTCAACATTTTTTTGACATCTAAGAATTTTATTTGTGACTATGACATGTTAGGTATAATTAAATTTGTCTTATTGGAATTAATCAAGTTTTCATAACTTTCGCAATAACAAAATAGAAAATAGTGTCAAAATTGACATAAATTAATATTTAAAATAAATAATATATTATTGGTTGATAGAATATTCCAAAAAATCTATGGCTCGGAAAAAAGACTTATATCATGATATTTGTATCATTAATGGACCACTTGGGGGTCTATTGGACGTTTATAGTATGTTTATTAACTATATAATATTAAAATACAAAGTGACATGGTAAATGTCAAACTAATTAACTAATAGTAAAAACTAAAAGATAAGGTTAATATAATTATCCAAGCTTGTCTAAAATCTATTGGTTGAATGTTTTTAGACCCATTCCCACCTTATACTTTTAATATTCCACTTTTGAGCCATTATAAACTGAAGATGAATTTATTATAAAATAATACTTTAGGTTTTTCCTAAAGATCCCCCCCTTTAGAAAATGACACCACTTCTAACTAATTCTTCACACCCGTAAAGCATTTTGGCTCGGCCAAAAGCTACCCAAATCCTCTCTAAACTTCCCTCTCTTCAACCTAGAGGCCTTATTTTGATCAGAAAGCCATACTAAGGATCCCTTTTGATCAAATCAATAAGAAGAACCTGAAGAAGAGGTAATGTTTTCACCACCCTTTTTCAAGTTCCATTCTTCTTTAACTATCATTTATTTGTTATTTCCTTTTTAAAATAATAAATCAAGTATCTTCAATATACTGTGATGTTATTATAAATATGTTACAACAATATTCATTATTATATCCACCCTTTGAATGACATGTCACCATACGTGTGTACGTACGGCTTACCGTCTCCACGTCGTGGTGTAATTGTTATTTAATACATTATTATTTGGATGGGTATAATAATGATGTTTATTTCATGTAAATAATAAATATAACATGATAAAGATTTTGTATATATGATATACTATCCAATTATATATTATTTTAATTTCAAAAGAATCATATTTTCGCTCGTGCGTACTTACGGATTAATGTCTCCACGACACGATGAGATTCATTTCCAAGTTCACCATTCATCGATGATTATAAAAATATATGTTACTACTAATTATTTAATATATTACATAATAATTCTAATTTATATATATATATAAGTATTTATGTACTTAAATATATCTTACTCACTTACTTCCGTTCAATACTATATGAAAACGGAAACAACGTTTATGCGCACGTACGGACTACCGTCTCCATAAACGGTGTTTTCTAGTTCATATATATGTATATTATAAATATTTATATTCTAAATATATATGATATATAAATCAGGTTTTATATTATGGAAGTATCTAATTCATGATCTTCGTGATACAATCAAGAGTAACAAGTTAAAACACATATGATAAAGAAAGCGTTTATTACCCGAAATATTAATATAACATAGAAATTATTATTAAATGGGTAGTATAAAGTCATAAATGAATAATTTATGATATAATAAATATTAATAAGGTTATGTTATAATTTAATAACCTACTATAGTCTTTATACATCAGGTTACACATACCCTCGACTAAAGGAAAGTTCAAGGTAAGGGGTTTTCATCTCACTCCTTATTCCCGTGAGATTCATGCCATATTGCCACTATTACCTTTTTTGTGGTGTATGAACATTCCATAATTGTATTATTTGAGTAATAAAATTTAATTTATGTGTATTTACATATTCATTGTATGATACCTCTTTCATGGGTTGTATGTTTCGTAAGTTACCAAATTGGTAAGGGTTATTTTCTCAATCTCATTTTTATCCGAGATTGTTCATCTGTAAGTATTTTCTGGGACATACTTATCATCAATGACCATATTTAACAAAAATGTTTTCAAAAGTAATGTTTTATGGTTTTATGGGAGTGTATATTTAACAAGATCATCATTTTAAATGTTTTAACGATTTATCATTCTAAACCTTTTTAATTAGTGTCCATGTTTTCAAAATGATTTTAATGATTTATTTATATGGACATGGATGTTTTGAAATGATATTTCTTTTCAAAAGTTTCAAAGTGGTATGGAACAGTTTTATTGAAAAATATCTTTTAAATGACTTCCTTTATAAATTGTGATACCTTTAAATAATTTCATGAAAATGGGATATTTCTCTCAAAGCATTTTACTGATCATTTTCATCTATGTCAACATCCTTTGATGGATTTTAAGCTTATTTGAAGTCGATTTGTTATGATACAAAACATTCTTATTATATTGATGGTTTTTTGATATTTTTGACTGTGGATGAGTTATTTTTATGTTATTCATGGTTTATGATTTATTTATTGACATTTCGAAAGTTCGTTTTAATATGAATGTTTATGTTATATCTCAACCTCTTCTAAAGATGAATGTGTTGGACTAGTATGTTCCGGGTTGGGGTCCGGTTAATGGAGACCCTCCGGGTTGGTGTTCGGTTATTAGGAGCACTCCGGGTCGGTGTCCGGTTATTAGAGGTACTTTGGGTTGTTTTTCGATTATTAGACGCACTCCGGGTTGGTGTATGGTTATTAGGGGCAATTCGGGTTGGTGCCCAGTTATTAGAGGCACTCCGGGTTAGAGTTTGGTTACAGAGGCTCTCTAGATAGGGTTCCATTTACAGTTAGCCCTTAGGTCTTGGAACGAGGCCTGGACACCGAAATTAAGGTTCAACATTATGCATTCCATCATTATGAAAGTGTTTAATGATATTGCATGTGATTATTCGACTAATAAAATATCCATTAAAACAAGTAAATGGCATTAATTCATTTTATTTTTTCCATATTATGCTGATGTTCAAGTTAAAAAGGCCTTTTTTAGTTATACATTGACTTAAATGTTTTTTATTATTTATGAAGGTTTCTGCTTTATTTTTGTCCTTACTGAGCATCTGAGCTCACCCCTTTCTATGTTTTATTTTTCCCAGGATTCCTAGAAGTGTATTGTTATTGATATGCAGGGTTAAGCCAAGCGAATAATGATTTCCATGAATGATTATTTATATTTTTTTTGTATGTTATGAAGTGTAATGTAACACTCATGTATGTAATATATTTTTCAAGACTGTTAAACTGATCAGTCCTTCGGGACTTGGTTCCTTGTAATCGTTCCAATGTATTAAAATAATGCACCGAATCTAGGTAACTGGGGTCGGGGCGTTACAGTCCATCTAGTGGCTGTAAATCTAAAACCATTCATTCACATGACTCAAAAATGTTTCAGGATGTTCCCGCCTCTCGATCGCATAACCACTCTAAATAATATATCCACAGATCATCAACCAAAGCCCATGATACATCCCAATCCATCCTCTATTTTCCAATCCATTCAACACAGTGACAATTTTCATGAATCCAGGGATTCTACCACATTTGAAACCACCAAATAATAATTGAACTGTGAGAGAGTAGTAAAATAGTGAAGAATAAAACAAAGAAGGTGGACGAAGCACACAAAAAATAAAAATTATTAATGGAAAAAAATTCTCAGAAAATGATCAAAAGATTTAGATTAATAGGGGTGATAACATTTCAAGCAAGGGAATAATAATACTAGACCAATATATTCAATAAATTTTAGGGCTCATGTGATGAACAATTTCCACAGATAAAAATCATATAAAACCCATGTGAAATATTTTAAGGAATAATGTCGGAGATAACCCTAGATGATCCCTACCTCGATTTCATAATGTTTTTTCTAAAGAAAACATTTTACTTTAATGAAGATGATCCACTATATTCACTTCCCATTGATACACATCGATCTGACTACCATTCATCATTAGATTATAAATCTCAAAATATGAATGCTCCAAACCACCTCTCAGATCAAACGAGGGTTATGCGCCTAATACATGGGAAATTTTCATAAGTGGGTATTTATGGTGGATTTGAATAAATAAATTTAATAATAAAACAGAAAAAATTATTTTTTAAAATAAAATATACCTGACAATGGTTTCATTGACTATACATTCGGTTCCTACCAACCTTAGGTTTCTCTATGGTAAAAAAACATGAACTAGAAAAAACTATTGTCTTAGATATCCAATACTATGAATCACTCATGAGTTATTCCATTATATTTTAAAAAATATGGTCTTTCCATATAAATAAAACTATTATTTTCATAATCTCAATTTCATTCAATTTGGGCCTCAGAATATCAAATCCTCTCGGTGCCTAGATCTGAAGAAATTTCGTATTATAAATCATTGTATTGAAAGAAAAAAAGAAGGTAGTACAATATTATCCCATTTAAGTCATTTCATGACCAAAAATCATAATCTATACTACAATGTGGGGATACTAAACCCACATCATAGTCCTTCACTCCAAGGATCTCTCCTACATGCTCTCATGCTACCATATGACACAAACCAATGGAATTTTCCATCCTTATAGGGTCCTCTCCCATTGATCTTTAATCACCACCTGGTACAAGACAATAGAAGATCCATACACAATTTCCATCTCACCTTTTTCAATGATGTGGGAAGGAATATTTCACATATATCATTAACTATGACACATAGAAGACGTCATGAAGCCTCTCCAAGCATGGGGTCAGTCTACATAGTATGAATCGTGGACAACCAACCATAGAATCATGAATGGCCTAATGAAACTCAGGGAGAGAATGCCTCCATATCCAAAACTCTGCAACCCTCATTATCGAGAGACTCTCAGGAAAACATGGTCTCTATTCTTGTACTCTATGAGATTATGATATTTTTTAATATTTATGTGGGGTATTTAATATCATCATTCTTTAATAGATAACCAATACCTTCTTCATCATCAAATTCATCATCATTGTCCCAAAAAGAGATGCCTCACCAATCATATTCCAACATAAGGCTGATCATCATGGTATCCTTTACGTGGACAGAAAATATTCAATCTTGATTGTATATTGATATCTATTATTAAAAGAAAACAATACCATTTTCATTTGATCCTCTTAACTCTGGATGAATTCTAACACACAATATTTTATCATATTATTCAATATCTAAATAGTGTTCTCAATCTTCCCTTCCAAATGGACGTGAAAAGTTGTGTTGATCAACAAGTGGGTCCCAGATTCATCCTGTTGGCCTCTCCAAAATAACTATTTCATCCCAAAATGTAAAGACCCATAAATCCCGTGGAAATTATTTTTTTAAATACATGAGAATTTTGCGGGTCCACAGTTTCTGACAGAACCTGATTCTGAGGCCCGGTGTGCCCGAAATCAATTTCTGAAGTTTTGTTCGGGTACGTTCACTAAATGTTCATGTGGGAATTTATATTTTTCAAACCGGTGCTCGGAATAGAAATCTAAGGACACCGATGAACTCGCAGTGCCGGTATTCGCTTATGGAGACCTTTACCGCAGTTTCTTTTCAATGTGAGGGGAAGTTATAATTTGGGTTTTCTAATTAAAAATTAAAAATTAAATAAAAATGTTTGTGTACCACAGTTTTATTTGAATGGTGGTTAAAGACTTTGGGTGGTGGTTGTTTTCCCCAATGGGAAGTTGGAGGTGGAGCCACCCCTACATATCCTCCCATGGAAGGATATTTTTTGGTGGGGCCCACACGATCTCAAGCCCCTTAAAATCCCCTTGAAACCCTTAGAACCCCCCATTTATGAGGGTTAAACCCTTCACCTTCCACCTTCCATCTTAATGATGCCAACTCCCTCTAAATTAATTATCTATCTTGGAATTAATTAGTTGGCTCATCTTTTTTGAATTATTTTTAGTTTATTATGCCAACATAATAATAAGTGATAAATTATTATGGTGGGAGGTGATATAATTTTTCTTTTGGGGTCGGTAGATTTGGGAGGGACAATGAAAGAATAATATTATCTCGATGATGAATGTCGATTCCACCAAATAATTATGACGTGTCTTCACCCTTTCCAATCGGGGCTAGCAAGGGAAGACACCACCTGCGAAGAAAGTCGCCAACAACGACGCTTCCTCCTCGGACGCACCTCGACGCTAAAAAATTGACGATGTCATCAAAAAACGAACTTCGAATCAAGGTAGGTGGATCTGATTACATTAAATTATATCCACGCTCTTCGACATTTACCTTGTTCAACGTTGGACAATTGATATCATTTAACGTGGAGGGCGCATTCCGAACAAACACGGCCCGATTTCCCTCTGTTGGATTATGTTAATTAACTTCAGAGGAAGAGGTGGCATGGTGCCATTGTGTCATGAAAAGTATAGCAGGTCCGAGTCGTCGTCCCGCCGTGGTGATGGTACGGAGGTGACCGGCCGAGCCGGCTGCGATGGAGCCAGGTAGCGGGACGACCGGCCGACTGACTGACCGACTCGCTGGAAGACCATGGCGCTTGGAGGCACCACATAGAGTAGGACCGCATCCCACAAATGTGGGCCGCTTGTGCTAGACAAAACCAGCCAGCTATGGTTAGCCAGGCAGAAGAGGGGTGGCATCAGGCAAACCGAACTGGCACGCAATGCAGGTCGGCTCTGTTGGGGGGTCGCGCCCCACTGGGCAAGGCCGACCCCCCAACTAGGTCGGACCCGCATGGCCGGGTCCGCGGGTGGGCCACACTCTACCGGGCTGGGCTAACCCCTAGTCGGGTCAGACCCGCCGAACCGGGTCGGGCCGACCCGCCAGCCCACTTGGCTTGATAGGTCAGGCCCGTTTTCACTTAAACCTGAATAACTCCTAAACCGCGCGTCTGATTGATGCGCCCTCTATGACACTAGGACCCTCGTGATGAGGAGGTCCTTTTATGATACTCTATGTGATTTTTTGGACATCTTTGTAAAACAACCGGGTTTGGAATGAGCGTAAATCCAACCGGGCCCCTAGAACGGAAATGCTAATAACTCTCAGACCGGGTGTCTGATTGACGCGTCGTCTATCACGTCGGGTTCCTTATGATGAGACAAACCAATGGGATACATCAACTCAGGACTTCGTTGATGTATAGATACATGAATCAAGGAGTGGACCCTACCGAAATCAAGCATGCTGTGTGCAGGAACCCTAGAGCTAACATCGATGACTACTGTACTGGAATCCTAAGTGGGTTCAACAGCGATGACTACTGTATCGGAATCATACAAGGGTTAGAAATCAATGACTATTTTGCTGGAATCCTCTGTGGGTTCGATGGTGATGCTACTATACTAGAATCCTACGTGGTTTCGACCGTTCTGACCTCTGTTCCTGTATCCTGTGTGGGTCCGACATAGTAGCTGGTCTTGTATCCTGTGTGGGTCCGACAGCTTAGCCGGTCCTGTATCATGTGTGGGTCCAACAACATAGATGAATTATTGACTACATTTGATCATCCCTTTCATTATAAGAAAGATGTATACTTGTGTGAGCTGAGTCATGTCTTTAAATATTTATCATCGATGTGATTAACTTTACTTCCTGTGTTGACTAGGTTGTGATTGGGCTTGAGAGTTGGAGATGGGCTTTGATTGCTAACTTAGGTATATGTATGGTCATATACATAAGTAGGGTTGGTTGATACTTTGTGATTGTATATTTCTACTATGGATTATCCTTTATGGATTATAGGAGACCTTCGGGGGTTTAGGGGTCCCCTACTAAGTATCATTATACTCACCCCTACATGGGCTATTCTCGCATATCGTTGTGTTGGTTGCAAACGATGGACAACACTGATCAAGGAAGATAGTTTTAGAGTTGGACTGTACCCGGAGGTGGACCACTTGGCGAGATGTACTCAGAGCGGATAGACGGACCTGAGGTGCTGAGAAGGCCATATGTACCCACCATTCAAGTGGGATTCCCATAGGACGACTTAGTAGTTGTTGTTTAACTTTCTATAGTTGTACTAGAATTACAGTTATTGTACATTACTCTTGGGCTTGTATTTACGAAACAATTCCTTTCAACACTTAATTTTATATACAGTATTACTTAGTGTTTTCTTTTAGTTGTGTACTCTACTGCTCTTGTTCGGGTTGTGTGTGTGTTACAGGTTAAAAGGAAACTCCTTCTCTTTTTATAGGGATTACGCCTTTGGTGCTAGTCACCAGCCCCTGGCTTGTGGAAGGCGGGTTTGGGGTAGTCATGGCACGGGCCTCGAGGACGGGTCTTGAAAAATTGGTATTAGTGGAGTCAGTTCTACCGCATAACTTAGACACTGATTCTTTTAACTAAAATAGTTTTGCGTGTTTTGGAGGTGGTTATCAGTTTAGGGAAACCGGTGTTGGTGAGGTGGCCGACGTATCCATACACTAGGACTCTTACTTCTGATTTCCGACTTAGTGCACGAAAACACTGATTGCGTGTGTGTTTCCTTTGAAAAAATTTTCTTCATGATTACATTGTGTCAGCTCACCAGGTATACGGTTTTAACTGTGGCACACCTATTTCTATTCTGGATGGCCCCTCAAATGCATCCAGCTAGGGTTCCGAGTTTTATACGAGATGGTATCCCACCAAGCGATGAGGCCTCCGTGCAGGGCCCCATCACAGGGGAGGCACCCGCGGTACCACTACCCACTGGGTCACCGATACCACCCGCTCCAACATCAGAGAGTGCACAATGCCTTATTGCGTTGCATGAGTTCCAGCAACAAAGGTCGCCCAGGTTCCGAGGAGAGATGGTCCCACAGGCAGCTGAGGAGTGGCTGGAGGCTGTAGTGAGAATCTTCAGATTTGTAGGGACACCAGCCGACCTCAGGGTGATCCTTGTCGCGAGTCTCCTGCATGTGGTAGAAGTAAGATGGTGGATCCTTATGCTCTAGGTGAATGTTAAGGGATTATTACTCTGGACAGACTTTGAAAGTATCTTTTGCTCAGATATAGTTCCAGAAACCCTTCGTGTGGTGTGGATTTAGGAGTTACTTCATCTGCAGCAGGGAAGCCTGACAGTACCTTAGTACACAGCGAGGTTCACCGTCTTCTCATGATACTCCACAAATATTGTACGAGACCCATTCATGAAGGCCCATACCTTCGAGAAAGGACTTAGGCATGAGATCAGGGCTTCAACGATTCCCCTCAGCATACTGACGCAGGCGGGGGTGCGGGATCATGCCCTTCTAGTGGAGAGTTTCCTCGCTGAGCAGTCACCTGCGGCGAGACCCACCACAGGGCGACACGTAGAGGAGTCTTTTACAGCCGACAGTAGACAGATGATGTAGAGATCCAAGCAAAATTGGCCATCAGGTGGACAACCCCATGATATAGGTTCGGTTGTGTGGGGCACATGAGGCAGATCCATCTATACGAGGAGCAGGCAGTGCTATGCATACAGCGGGCAGGGCCACATGGCTCGAGACTACCCGACCCGCCATGTAGATGAGCATCAGAAAGTAGAGGGACCTCCAAGGAAGATGTAGAGTTTCAAACATTGTGTTCCGTAGGGAGAAGGCGAACGTGGTAGAGGAGCTATCCGAGCAGCGGGTGGTGGACAACATTTTGTGGATTTACCACCACCACCACTAGGAGGTCCACCCCGACCATGGGGAGCTGGCGGATAGAGGCGGGCTCAGCTCCACGGAGCCGATTCCTATGAACTTGGTGCACCTGATATGATTTTAGGTACTATATGTGTCTACTCCACCCTTGCTACAGTACTTATAGACACAAGAGTGAGTCATTCTATTATTGCTGATGCCCTTGTTCGGAGCTCAGAGATTCCGATGGAGCTGTTGCCTTGATCCTTACAGCTAGAGACTCCTACAGGTTTAGAATTGATGATTACGCATTTGTGTCGGCAGTGTGTGCTTACTCTAGGAGGCGAGAGCCTCATCTGGGATCTTCTTGTAGCGGCGTTGAGGTCGTACGACGTCATCTTGGGTATGTAATGGTTATCCACAGTTCATGCTCAGATTGAATCTATTCGGCACAAATTGTGGTGTAACTATACAGATGGGACTAGGTTAACCTTCACCGGTGAGAAGGAGCCTTAGTAGTGCAGGATGGACTTACGCAGAGGAAGGGGCCAGCCGATCACAAATCAGTTGGCTAGTCTCATCCTCGGAGTGGTTGATGTGCGGAGTCCAAGTTTTCCTATTGTGGTGGATCTGCACACGGATGTTTTTACTGATGACGTTCTGGTACTACCTCCTCGCATAGAGGTAGACTTCTAAATTGACCTGTACCCGGGAACAACAACGATATATACTACAGCATATCAGATGGCTCCCACAGAACTTCATGAGCTGCAGGTACAGCTGGAGGACTTGCAGGGGGAGGGATTTATTAGACCCATTGTTTCACCCTGGGAATCATTGATTTTGATTGCCAAGATGCCGGATAGGAGCTTGTGACTGTGTGTCGACTACCATCGCCTGAATTAGGTGACCGTGAAGAACAATTACCCACTCCCAAGGATTGAAGACCTATTTGATCAGCTCAAGGAAGCACGATGGTTCTTGAAGATAGACCTCAGGTCAGGCTATCAACTGCTCAGAGATGAAGATGATGATGTGCAGAAGACGGCCATCAGGTGTCGCTATGGCCACTACGAGTTCATGGTTATGCCCTTCCGTGTAACCAATGCACCATTAGTGTTCAAGAGTCTCATGAAGAGGATCTTCCAACATTACATCGATCACTTTGTCATAGTCATCATCAATGAGATACTGATTTACTCGACTACTGAGGAGGAGTAGGCCTACCATTTGCGAGGAGTACTAAACACACTCTGAGAGAACCAGATTTATGGTATTCTCTTAAAGTCCCAGTTATGGATTCGAGAGGTTCACTTCTTGGGACATGTCATATCAGAAGCTAGAATTGCAGTGGATCCAACAAAGATTGATGCATTTCTTGCTTGGGAGGCAACATGGAGGGTGATAGAGGTGCAGTGTTTCCTGGGAATGGATGGGTACTATCAGATGTTTGTACCATACTTCTCCAGAGTTGCGGAACCTCTTTCAGTATTTATGAAGTAGAGGAAACCCTTCTTGTGGTCAGAGGGATGCCAGTAGAGATTTTAGGAGCTGAGGAAAATATTGACCATTGTGCCCATCTTGAGGCTACCGAAGGAGGGCGTAGGGTACGTAGTTTACTACGACGCATCTGGGACCAGACTTGGTTGTTTCCTAATGCACGAGCGAGTAGTGATCGCTTATAGTTCATGGCAGCTGAGACAGCATGAGAAGAACTATGCTACCCATGACCTGGAGTTAGCAGCAGTGGTCTTCGCCTTGATTATTTGGTGACAATATCTAACGGGCAAGCGTTTTATAGTCTAATATGACCACCAGAGTCTCAGGTACATATTATCATAGAAGGACCTAAACCTGAGACAGCGATGATGGATCGAGTTCCTCTAGGACTATGGCATCGAGATAGTCTATACTCCTAGGAAGGGGAACGTTGTAGCAGATTCTCTCAGCAGAAGATCACGCATTCAGCTGCTAGGAGAGGCGACAGAGTAGCTGGCCACGTTGCAGATATCCTTTTTGGATAGTGATTGAGAAGCATTTCTTCAGTCTCTCACAGTCACTCATCTACTTCTTCATTGAGTCAGAGAGGCACAACATGGGGACATTGATCGTGGGACGCGACGTGCTCAGATATCCTCAGGGCAGGAACCTGATGGGTTTTCTGAAGGTGGGGAGCCCGTCATCCTCTTTAGAGGAATTACCATGGTACCAGTTTCACTACAGGATGAGGTGTTGAGGGAGTTCCACACTTCCCCTCTAGTGATACATCAAGGAGTTTCGAAGTTGTATCAGGACCTCAGACGACAGCACTGGTGGCCGGGTATGAAGAAGGTGGTAGCAGAGTTTGTCTCATGATGCCTCACTTTTTAGCAAGTGATGGTGGAGCACTAGGTAACAGTAGGCTTTGTAAAGCCCTTAGAGTTCCAAAAGTGGAAGTGGGATGGGATATCCATGTATTTCATGACGAGACTTCCATGTACATCGATAGGACACGACTCTATCTGGGTGATTGTTGAATGACTCATCAAGTCAGCACACTTCTTACCAATCAAATAGTAGGTCTCAGTATAGATCTTGGGATACCTCTACATACAGGATATCGTATGGATTCATGGTGTACCATCAACGATCGTCTCTGATCGGGATGCTCGTTTCACTTCCCAAGTATGTAAGGGGTTGTAGGAGGCTTTCGGGACGCAGCTTCACTTGAGCACTACCTTCCACCCACAGATAGATGGTCAGACTGAGAGGACCATTCAGACTCTTGAGGACATTCTCCGTGCATGTGTCCTTGAATTTTGTTTCATCTAGAAGGATCACATACCCATGATGGAGTTTACGTACAACAACAACTACCACTCCACCATTGGGATGGAACCTTACAAGGCACTATATGGCTGACCTTGCAGATCACCTCTATACTGGACTCACCCAGGGGAGTCAGCACTTGTACGACTAGAGATGGTACAAGCTACAACGGAGAAGGTGTAGATCAACCAGGAGTAGATGAAGACTACACAGTGGAGACAGAAATCCTATGCTGATAAGAGACAGTGTCCACTGGATTTCAAGGATGGAGACCACATCTTCTTATGGGTCTCACCTCAATGAGGTCTACGGAGATTTGGATGAGGCATCATGTTATCTCCATGATTCATTATACCATTCCAGGTCCTCAGTAGAGTAGGTGATGTGGCTTACCGCCTGGACCTTCCACCATAGTTTCATTAGGTGCACAAAGTCTTCCACGTATCTCAGCTAAGGAGATACATGCACGACCTGTCCATCATTATCAACCATGGGGAGCTGGACATCAATGACGAGGCATCATTCATGTAGGTTCCATTAGAGATTGAGGATCAACAAGAGCAGGTCCTACGTGGATAGTCGATTCCACTGGTTCGCATTCGCTGGCAGCACAGGAACCTCCAAGAAAGCAGATGGGAGCAGGAAGCTCAGTTGTGTGCTCAGTACCCCCATTTTTTTCCCTATTTTGTGTTGTATCTTAGGGGACGTAAAACCCTGAGGTGGGGAAAATTTAAAGACCTGAAAATTCGAGCTAAAGTTTTTTTCTAAAATACATGGGAATTTTACGAGCCCACAGTTTCTGAAGGTACCTGATTTTGAGGCCCGGTGTGCCCGGAATCAATTTCTGAAGTTTTTTTGGGTACGTTCATTAAACGCACGTGAGGGATTTTATATATTTTCAACCTATTCTTGGAATAGAAATCTGAGGACACTGATGAACTCACAGCGCCGATATTCTCTTAGGGATACCTTTACCGCTGTTGTGTTTCAACATGAGTTGAAGTTATAATTTGGGTTTTCTAATTAAAAATTAAATATTACATAAAAATGTGTGTATAACACATTTTTATTTGAAAGTTGGTTAAAGATTTTGGGTGGTGGTTATTTTATCCAAAGGGAAGTTGGAGGTGGGGCCACCCCCACATAACCTCCCGTGGGAGGATATTTTTGGTGGGGCCCACACGAGCTCAAGGCCCTTAAACTCCCCTTGAAACCCTTGTAACCTCCCATTTACAAGGGTTAAACCCTTCACTGTCCACCTTCCCTCTTAATGATGCCAACTCCCTCTAAATTAATTATCTATATTGCAATTAATTAGTTCACTCATATTTTTTGAATTATTTTGATTTCATTATTCCATCATAATAATAAGTGATATATTACTATGGTGAGAGTTGGAATAATTTTTCTTTTGGGGTTTGGAGAATTGGGAGGAACTTTGAAGGAATAGTATTTTCTCGACAAAGAACATTGATTCCACCAAAGAACGATGATGTGTCTTCCTCCTTTCCAATCGGGGCTAGTAAGGGAAGACACTGCCCACGAAGAACGTCACCAACAACAATGCCTCCTCTTCATACGAACCCTGATGTCAATGAATCGACACTATCATCAACGAACGAACGTCGAATCAAGGTAGGGAGATTTGATTACTTTAAATTATATCCAAGCTCTTTGATGCTTACCTTTTTCGATGACAACCAATTGTTATTAGTTAACACGGAGGGCATGGGCCGAACAAACACGGCCCGACATCCCTCCTTGGATTATGTTGATTAACGTCAGAGGCGGATGCGGCACGACGTTGTCACGCCGCGCGAAGTGTAGCAGGTCCGTGGCATCGTCGCGCCGCTGTGAAGGTGCAGAGGTGACCGGTCGAGCCGGCTGCCGTGGAACCGGGAAGCGGGACGACCGGCCGGCCGGCCCGCTGGAAGACCGTGGAACCTAAAGGGACCATGTGGAGGAGGACCGCGGCCAGCAACCACGGGCCACATACGCCGGACAGAACCCGCCGGCTACGGCCGGTCGCGTAGAGGAGGGGGGGCACCGCTCGGTGCCGCTGGGCAAACCAAACCGGCCCACAACACCGGCCGAGTTCATGGGTGGGCCGCTCCCCACCAGGCCGGGCCGACCCCCCAGTAGAGTCCGACCCACCGGGCCGGGTCCGTGGGTGTGCCTCTCTCTATCGGGCCGGGCCGACCCCAAGTCAGGTCGGACCCGCCGAACCGGGTCAGGCCCATTTTCACATAAACATGAATAACTCCTATACCGTGCGTCCGATCGATGCACCATCTATGGAACTGGGATCCTCGCGATGAGGAGGTCCTTTTGAGAAAATCTATGTGATTTTTGGACAACTTTGGAAAATGGACGGGTTTGGAACAAGTGTAAATCCAATTGGGCCCCTGGAACGAAAATGCTAATAACTCTCAGATCGGGCTTCTTATTGATGTGTCGTCTATCGCATTGGGTTCCTTATGATGAGAGGGAACTACGGGATACATCATCTCATGACTTCCCTTATGTATCTATTCTTGACTCAAAGAGCGGACCCTCCTGGAATCGAGCGTGCTGTGTGTGGGAACCCTAGAGCTGGCAGCGATGACTACTGTACCTGAATCCTACATGGTTTCGACAGTGACGACTACTGTACCGAAATCCTACGTGGGTTCGACAATGATGACTATTGTACCAGAGTCCTCCATGGTTTTGATGGCGATGCTACTATACCGGAATTCTATGTGGGTTTGACAGTTCGGACCTTTGTTCATGTATCCTGTGTGGTTCCGACAGAGTTGCTGGTCCTGTATCTTGTGTGGGTCTGACAGCTTAGCTGGTCCTGTATCTTGTGTGGGTGTGACATCTTATATGAATCAGTGACTACATCTAATCATCTTTGTCACTAAA
The DNA here is from genome assembly GCA_963277665.1 of Viscum album. Classification (NCBI taxonomy): domain Eukaryota; kingdom Viridiplantae; phylum Streptophyta; class Magnoliopsida; order Santalales; family Viscaceae; genus Viscum; species Viscum album. Next base: position 87,960,328 of record OY728167.1, on the reverse strand, counting down.
CGAATGATTTATACCTATGTGAGCTGAGTCTTTGCTTTCAATCATTATCATTGATGTGATCGACTTTACTTCCTGTGTGGAGTGGGTTGTGATTGGGCTCGAGAGTTGGAGTCGAGCTTTGACTGGTAACATAGGTATATGTATGGGAATATACCTAAGTAGGGTTGGTTGATACTTCGTGATTGTGTCTTTCTACTATGGTTTATCATTATTGGATTCTAGGAGACCTTCGAGAGTCTCGGGGACCCCTACTGAGTATTGTTATACTCACCCCTGCACAGGCTATGCCTGCAAATCATTGTGTTGGTTCCAGACGACAGACAACACTGTTCGAGGAAGAGAGTTGTAGATCTGGACTGTACCTGGAGGTGGACCACTTGGCGAGACGTAATCAGAGTGGACAGCGGACCTGAGGAACTGAGAAGGCCATCTGTACCCACCATTCAGGTGGGATTCCAGGAGGATGACTTAGTAGTTGCTGTTTACATTTCTGTAGTTGTACTAGCTTTAAAGTTGTTGTACTTTACTATTGGGCTTGTATTTCCAAGCCCCTTTCCTTTCAGCACTTTTGTATACAGTGTTACTTTGTTTTTTCTTTCAGTTGTGTACTATGCTGCTCATGTTCAGATTGTGTCTGTGTCACATGTTAAAAGGAAATGCCTTCCCTTTTTATAGGGATTATTCCTTTGGTGCTAGTTTCCAGCCCCTGGCCTCTGGAATGTGGGCTTGGGGTAGTCACGGCATGGGACCCTAGGACAGGTTGTGACATGAAATCATAGTTGGAGACAATCATCAAGGATAACCCATTGATTTTGATGACCTCCCTCACTTAAAAAAATACATGGCTACACATAAAAATCTTCTCTATTTCGGTAAGGAAGAGCATCAAATTCATAAGGCAGTCAATAATCACCATGATGGGATCATGGACTCTCATTTTTATTGAAATCCCATTCCTAATTTCCATTGATGTGTCACCCTATTTTCACTATCGGATCTCAAGAGGCTATGTCAAATATATCTAAACCTCATTCTCAACATTCACCTAAAGAAAAGGGAGACACTAGGAGATGAAAATAGCGATACTCGACCACATTACAGCCCATTAAGAAAATAGATAAATGACACGTTACATTTTTCCTTCACTAGGATGTACATCTAAAGGAAATGTATGAAACTACATAATCACCTCCACATGAATGGTTACTAGAACCTCAATCTTTCCCTGAAAAAGTTTGATGTAATACCGAATATTAGAATATCCATCCGAGGAATCTCCTGAAGATATCTGGTTACAAATAAGATCACACTCAATTTCTCCCAAATGAATCTCTCACAATCACTATAGATACGGGGTATTAAACACCATAGAATGTAGATAAGATGAACACCAATCACCCACTAGGGTCATCTGAAAAAAAAAACTTCAAACATGTTCTCTTCTAGGCATGCACAATACATTCTGATAAGTTTTTCCTACAACACAATTCTATTTTCAAGAGTATATACTATCACAATGTTATCTTTTTACAGGAACCCCAATCAGCACCACCATATATGATTCAGATATCTGTGTGTAATGATTTACTAGTGAATCTGATGGTCTTAATATATGAAAAAGTTCTATCCTACAAGGTATTGAATCCACATATTCATTGTGAACACTATTGCATGAATGACCATTTTTTGATTCAAATAGTTCTTCTCCTAGAGTCCCAACTACATATCCCATGTGTGTTTTCTAGCTGCCTCTGCATCAATAGATAGTCAAGACCAGTTTTATTGGAATCAAAAAACACTGCATACTACATGACCTCCTCTGGTAGTCTCAACAAAGGATCACTTGTCAACCATATCCTCAACTACTCAAAGGCTCTCTAATACTACTCATTCCCGGTAAACAGATTCACCTTCAACGTCTAAGAGGTCTATGGTGAAAATTATTTTGAAAGGTTATGTATGAACCACCTGATAAACACTTCCAATATAATAAAAGTTTTCACCTTAAAAAACATGGGCGGCTTCCAAGAAAGAATTTCATCAATCATCACCGGGTCTATAGCTAACCCATAGTCAAAAATGACAGGCCCAAGAAAGGGACCCCCAAATTCCTAGAACCAGTACATTGAGAGCTTACGAGAATGCTTATTCTATAGAAGTATATCGACAACCATACAAAAGTTCTAGGGATTCTTCACCACTTACATAGAGTAGATGCATATGTCAGTAATGGAGAAAACCACATGTTATTACATGTTCCATTCATAGGTCTAGTTCATCAAATCCATGAACATATCATGGGATTCCATCACAAAAAGAGGAATAACCAAGTAATCATTGTTTTTGTAGAGACATTGGAATGCCTGTATCAGAATATCATCATTATGAACCCTTAAAATGTTGTAGTTGTACATGAGATAAATATTAGAGAACCAAATAAAAACCCATAAGAGATCAATGTGGTCTACAATCCTTAATAAGGGTTACTTTTTCCTTAATATTACATTTATCAAGAGATGATAATCCAAATAAATCCTCAACATCCAATCAACATTTTTCATAAAAAAATGTGTTTCGTAGAGGGACACAATGGGATTGATGATTCTCTTTAATCAATTGTCCTACAAGTACACCCTCGTCTATCAGAGCTCAGTATGGTCCATTTTAAATACTGAAAAAGATATCTATATTGTACAAGGTTTCCTTCCAATCAATAATTTCATCTCCCACCTCGAAGGTAGTACCGAATCATCCTCATAGAGGGCTTCCATAAAATCCTTTGCAACAGAAATAATCCAGATTACTAAAGAGCCTAATGCATAAGCGCTAAACATTCTAACTGATTGGTCATTGGTTGTAGGCTCCCACTCACAAGACCCATTCTATCACCCATTTGATATCATTCTCCAATTATGGAGAAAGTCATCCCATTTAATGATGTAATTTGAAACACCTCTAATGACAGCCTACCTAATCTCGAACTATGATCAATTAGTCCTAAACTAAGATGATGTCCTATTTTTTATCATTATGACTATGTGGTCCCATGTGAACTCTCTCTACCCGAAAATAGATCACACTAGTGTCAGATAAGAGATATCATAGAGTCAGAACAACATTGAACCTCTATAAAAATCACTTTTTCTATGGTCACAATAGGTTCCCCATGCACTCGCATAAGGGATATGGAAATGAAGGAGTGATTCTAAAATATTTTTACTACTAATAGAGCTTGTTTAGAATGTATAAATATTCTACCTCATATAATATCTTGAGCTACTAGGTCAAAAGATTTAATGTATTTTTTATTCCCATGACCATGTCTGAAAGCTCTATAATCCTATAATGGGCCACCTGGTGAAGGTTGTGGAAGTAGATCATACGAGCATCCCCCACAAACAGATTCTCCCCATAGAGATCCACCTTATCCTCTACTAGTACTACATCCCAAGGGAATTCCATAGCGATTCATGGGAGAACCTTGATTATGATGCTGAATCTATCATGAAATTCAATCCACTTATTTCATTCCCTCCTTGGAATGATTGGTAAGGAAATCACATGTGATGTTGCCATGCTCAAACCACTGATAACATATACCCTCTCTAGGATAACATGGTCCTCTTCACAATACATGAGTTGCATGTCCATGTGACTATGATTGACCATTATAAGATCTCCAACACTGAAATCCTACTTACTGTAATCTATTTGCCCCTACAGATGACACAACCCCATGACACTCACTGCCAACTCCAGCAGCATGGAATACCCAAAATTTTAATCTTTACATAACAAGTTCCATCTATAACACTAAATAATAGTTTATAATGCATTGGGGAACCACACAGATATGATGTTCTCCGTGGAGACCCACCATGAACATTCTTTTCTAGAAGTGACCATCACAGTCATTGTCAAGGGAGTACGATGTGATGTCATTAGCCCTAATGACATACTTAGTAACTGACATTCTTCTTTATTCCAAATCAACAAGCACTTAAATCTTAACTAAGGGTATTATGCATCAAGAAAAAACTTATAGATGTCAAACTATGATAGTGTCAAATAACCAATCATCTCCATTTATAGAAACTATCGATACTATTTTTCTCTGTAGAAAAGTCATGATGCAGGAGAATCCATTTGATCAATTGGGGACTGCATGAGCCTGATGACATGTATTACCGCAAAAAGTAAACCCTCCATCTCATAGAATAATGTATCATTTCATGACTATAGTGTCCTCTCATTCTAGAACTCGTGGAGAGTGAAAAGCCTACACACATCTTGTGGCATGGTGGTAAAAATTAACACTTGATAGGTGAAGGCTATGTTTACTACTAGCCATTAGGTATGATACTGTGACATGGAACTTAAACAGAGGCCTTATATTTCATTATATAATTATCATGAACTTTCATTAGTAACCGTGATTGTTATCTTCACTGTGGTATCCCAAAACAAGACAAGAAACAACATAGTAAGATAACCATTTATATATATGGTTATCTGACTCATGATGTACAGTCCAAGGACTCAATATTTTATGAATATATTATCATTGATAACTAAAACCAATCTATAATTATGCCACTATGAATATTATGTAATTAGAGTGTTGATGAATGGATTTTTTAGCCACTACCCAAACACTAGTATCCATGGCTTAACAGCTGCAATCGTGAAACTTTGACATTATTTCACTAAGTACAAACGAATCCTCATAAGGTGAAAGCCAAAATATTATAATTGGGATTGAACATATCTAATAAAACACTATAAAAAAATTACACACTGAAGCCTTCATATCCTGAAAAGGTAGATTTTCCACAACCCTAAGACCACCTCCACAGGCTATGGGCTGCAAACAAGAACCTAAAATACATAACCATAAGAGAGTGGTTACCCTAATATAGTTATACAAACACAACCAACCATATTCATGATTTTTTTAAGAGGATTATAAAATAAATTCTATAAAAAATACGGAAAAAAACATGAAAATACTCAAGGTAAGACATCATAGTATGATTGAAAATAATAAAAATGTACAGTAAGGAATACACTCCTAACCATAAATGATTTCCCAAACTAAAAATACTAGAAGAATCAAAACATAGAAATATTGGATAAAATCTCCAAGACCATCCTCTATCCAATCTATATACCCCTTTATATAACTAATAACCTCAAAAATCACCGTCGATCTGGATTTCATTCGTATAAGGCCTAAGAAGTATGGGAAAATCCATGGAGGGGTGAGTATATGCATACATAGTAGGATGCCCCAAAAACTGAATGGGGGGTAATATAAGATAGGATAGAAGTACTCATATCAATATAAATAAAGTGGGTAAAAAAATCTAACAACACACTTATATATATGTTCATAAAATATTCACATACAAGGGGGGAAGATGGTCCCCATCTCATAACCCAACATGGTTTATTATTATATGAATATCCCCAAACAGATACATCATGGATTCCCATAATCATGTGTATCTATCAATGTATCCTTCTATAGGACACACACCTTTACACTATGCCATAATTTTTTGGGGGGAACAATCTCAAATAAAGGACCAACACCATGGCACTATATGGGCTGGCACTTAGTAGATAGAGAACTCACTACCTAGTTCTTCTAGGTGGGGGTGTTACACTATGTATATATTGATAATGGACTCATGCCATACTGTGTTGGGGGGGGGAGGGGTTATGCTAAATAGGTATAGTACCCAAACCATTATTAGTTGTGGGAACCACAGAGTAGAAAGATAATACATTCCCTAATAATTATTGAGGTTACACTCAATAGGTATGGAAGTCATGATCTAGTGCATCAGGGGGTGCCACTATGTATGAAGAGAACCCTTTCCCTAGTTTTTCAGGGGTGAAACTCAATAAGTTGAGGAACAATTCCGTACTACATTAGGGTGGGGTTCAAGTCAACAGGTAGAGGAATAATACACTAGTGCATTTGAGCGGTGAGACTCATTTGGAATAGGTCCCACACCCTCTTTTGTTATGGGTAACACTCAATCTTGTATATAGAGTATGAGGGATCTGTCCCCAAATATAATAGGGGGGTTCCTGCCCCATACTCTCCCTTGTGATGTCACCTGATCATTTTCATCTTCGATAATTTCTTAATGAATCATTATTCTCAAAGAATTCCTCACCATTCCAGTAATGGTACTATGAAGAGTACCATCACGTTTTATGACAGAAACTACCTAGGGTATGAAACTTGTGGGACTAAATCTGATTAAATACAAAGGATACATGAATGGATGTCGTTTTTATAGGGTTACATGGTTTTAATAGGGTCTACACAATGTCTGGTCCTTCTCCACTGTATAACTTTTTTCTACTCGAAAAAAGCAAGGATGCCAAATCACATTACATGATATATAAGGTTATAGCACAGTGTTCTCACACCACCCATGGATATCTCATTTTCTCCTCACCATGATCATATTCGTTGGGTTGTTCCCATGTACATGGTCACGCTCATCTATTAGAACATGACCATATATTTCTAGAGAAAAAAAAATATCCTCCCACACTGGGTCCTATCCATGTGTGGTTTCACCAAACATAGCTATTTGTGGAGGTTCATATGGAATGTGGGCCCATCTACATAGCAATGGGTCCTTAACTCCACACAAAAAACTAGTGAACCAGTAATGGGGATATACGAAATTTGTTATTCTTAGTCACTCGACATGTTGTTTTTAATTTTATAGATTTCAGATTTTGCATCCTATATATTCTAAATCCAACCACAAAAACCTGATTCTTTCGAATTTTCCACCCAAAATTGAATGTGTTATCCCAATTCCTTCGATTTGGGCCCCTTGAGAGTCCTTGATCATAAACTGGTCATTCATATGAATCCTTCATGTCACCAAATGCTACTACTAATCAATCTTCAATAACTTTAGATCTGAGATTCATAGAGTGTCACACTAAACCCATGACCCATCCAAATCCATCATTTATTTTCCTATTCATTTGTCATTTTCTCAACTGCCATTAATCTGAGGGTTTCATTTTCCTAAAAGCATCCCTAAAAAAGTCAAGCCATGACCCAATCGTCCATCAGTTATGAACATTAATAAAGAGGGTTATTAAGTACATAAACAAAGTGAAAATATGATTGGTCACAATTTATTGTCAAATGATCATAAATTAGGGATTACCAATGATGGTAAAATGTTAAATTATGTTATAATTATACTATACCAATATAATCAATAAATTGTGGGGAACATGTAAGAAATTTTTATTGTAGATCAAAATCATATAAATTTCATGATCAATATTTTAATAAAAATGGGTGGAAATAGAAACTGATGAGACCTACCTCAATTTTCGATTGATCATTTGTGTTGGATGTGTATACTAGTAATGTGGATAATTAAAATTGTTCAATTCCTATTTATCCACCTTCATATGATCATCAATCATTGTTTGATTTTGATTCCTCAATGATTAAGGATCAGGACATCCTCTCTAATATCATATGGTTTATATGGTTACTTCTTCTTAAATCATCAAATTATTTTTTATATAGATAATTATTATTATGTAATTTAATAAATTAATAAAATAAATTACTTATTTATATAAATTAAATTGTCCCACCAATAATTTCCTCAAATAGATATACAACCCCAACCAACCATATATCACGCTAATGGTAAACCCTACATATGAAAATCAGCCATGGTATTAGAACTATTATTTGAGGACCCATTAAATAGTTATTCCATTATATTTTAAAAACTAAATACAGGTGACAATAATATAATTAATATAAATATAATATTATTTTTGGCCTCATAGGGTCATGGAGTATTGCATCATCTCAGGTGCTTGACTCTGAAAATATCATGTCTTATATACTTCAATGTCTTATAAGGAAAACAATTGATCACTAATGAAATATTCAAATAAATCTAAATCATAGGTATATAATAATATATCATTATTTTTAATAGTTTTAATCATTGATAATAAATGAACTATGTTAGACTACTATTGTACATATTAATTAATAATGAAGAAGTGCCACATATAGTAATAAAATGGTGATAAAAAAATGGTTTATGAATATCATTAATATGGGTACATAAATCTAAAAAATCTACATGTTTCATCTTATTTGGAAACTTGGATTCTAAAAATATAAAAGGGTTAAAATTTTTGGTCATTCTCCATCATCACATTATTTTAATAATATATGGATCATGTTTTCATTGAGTATAAAATTTTTATTTAATATAAAGAAATAAATTTTAAAAGTTGAAGTATGTTGAAATCACATAGAATGTATTCAAAAATATTTGACAATTAGTTTCACCGACCATGAAAAACAAAAAATTGACTATCACCATAGAACATAATCATTCATGGAATGTTGAACTAGTTTTGATAATTAAAAAACCATATATGAGTATTATCATTGAATTATCAAAATGTATCTCATATTATGTAAAAAATAACTATGATAAATGTATCAACCAATCACAAAGTTAACTATAAATTGATTTTGTATGAAGAATTAATAAATCATGATCTTGCTGCCCAATTATCATTGACCTTGGTCGACCAAACCATTCAAAATTATACAGTTATTATGTATTAAATATTCCGACGATCAATAAAAAATGTATATAACAAATTTAACATATTGATATAGGTAAGGATAGAGGATTCATCATCTTTAAGTATATGGAAAATATTTATCACTTATTAATTTATTTATTTCATAGGATAATGTATATATTTTAGTAATACCTAATTATAATGTATTACTTATTTTTTGTTTACCACCCTGGAGAGGAACCTTTATAATCCATTGGTTTGTGGAATAATTAAACAAAGGAGTTATGAATATACAATAAATAAGAAATATTCTTTTCAAATTAATCACTACCCCTAGGTTGAATCTAAATTGAATATATAATAACTAATATTCTTTATTGTGGAGCTATATAAATGATCACAAAGATTATTTCTTAACTTGATTTTATTGTTTTCTTTTTTTAGAGATAATTTAAAAAAAATTCTGACTTTTTATAGTTTATTACTCTACAAAGAATATTTATTATACAATTTCCAAATCATATAATATTATATTTATTTTCCCACTTCATTTGTGGGAGAGGTTTCATGCATCATTCCCGACTATAATAGGTTTAAGTTATTCACTTAGATATTTCTAGTAAAATATCAATTTTTATAGAGTATGTGGGTTTTTTTGTTTTCAAACATGTCGAGAACACTACGGAAAAAATGGACATGAATATTTATTTTGAAATATTTATGAAATTTATTATTCAATTATTGATTAGCCTTATATTTTCCATGTTTTTATTTAGTTATGATAATAAATTTCTCCTTCGATTTTTTTATAATGAATGGAAATTTAATATAAATATTATTTGTTAATGTTATTTTTTCCAAAATAATAATTTTTTTCATTGATTTTAACTTATTTTTTATTTTAGTTTTGGTTTGAGTAATTTTTTTGCAGAAGTTATATTATTTATCATTGTAATTAAACAATGTATTGATCAATTATTTGAGAATTTTGGTAAAAAATTTTAAATATCCACTTTCAATATTTTTATATTTACATATATTTAACATGGAAGATATTTATAAATTGTGATAAATGTCTTCATTATATGTTTTAATGTGATATTGAATAAATCACCCCCTTCATGAGCATATCTAGGATTAAATTTGGTACTAGATCACTTATCAAGAATGTATTTATTTTTAATTTTTATTTAATTTATATACCATGATCAATTTTAAAGGGTATAAAACACTAATAAATAAATATAAAAACATTAATACAATAGATTCATGATATGGATATAACATTTAATCTAATGATACCAACTATAATTAATGAAAAATTAAAACAAAACTCCATTAATAAATAATTATCATTGATATATTGGGTTACAAAGAATGTAGGTTTAGGATGCCTGATTCTCCAAAGATATATTGGAATGAGTATATAAAAATGGATTATAATAATAAATGACAATATTTATGTTTCATTTTTTATTTTTTTGGGGAAATACAAATTTAGATGAGTATATTCTTATAAAAAATTCATATGAAATATTAGAAACCATGTTTCTTCACTATAAAAGAGAATAAAGTCTTAAGGAAAAAATATTAAAAACATATAAATCAAATATAATATATATTTATAATTACTATTACTGAATATATCTCTTCAAATTTTTGAACATTTAATGAAATTATAAAAAAGATATCCCATGGATCAAAAACAACATTGAAGTAGTTGGTGACATGATTTTTATGAATTTTTCTTGGGAAATGGATTGTACACTAATATTTATAATGGAGTCATGAGACACTAATAAATTAAAATAAACATGCTAGTTTGAAATATCATGATACATGAATAATAAATAAATAATAAAATCGATGATGATGATTTTCAAATGAAAAACACTATTTATTATCTATTTCTAAAATAGGGAAGAAATATAAAGTGAATTATAATATTAGTGATGGTTATGATAAGGAAAATGATGACCAAATTGATTATTGGGCCTAAATATTCATTAAAGTTTCTACAAAAATAATGAAATTATAAAGGATGTAAAATTTAAATAAAATTATTATATGAATGTATAATAAAAGAAATATTATATATTTTGTGGGGTAAATACTTAATGATATAGTAAATGTGACACATCTATATAGACATCCATAAGTTTATGATTAATAAGAAATATGATAAGTGTAAATATATAATGTAATCTATGAATACTATCACATAGTTTTCTTCTAACTATATCTCTAGTTACTCAATACACAGTCTATATGATAAATCATTAGATAATTACAACTTATTATTCATGAAATGAAACACTAATATTCATTAAAATTTAATATTATTATCTTAAAAAATATATAAATATAGATTATTATATAATTTATGCATTAAATTATTTGAGTATAATTATATCCACAATAAAACCATGAATGAAATTAAATTCATCTATAGAGGTATATAAAATAAAAATGTATTTGTTAAAAAATAAAAATATTAGTTTAAAGATAAAATTTTAAATAAATTATCTTCTTGAAAATTGATTTAAAATTTCATGTATTGAAATAAAAAAAATATAATTGATATAGAATGATTTACTGAAGGTAAAAATATTTTATACGAGCTGAAAGGATCAATAAAACTTCTATATTCTGTAATTGGAAAAGGATCTCAATATAGAAAGACAGGTTATTTTGAATAAATTTTTTTATACTTTGTTCTAATTATTCTCCTAGAAATAATTCAATATTATAAAATTAATGTGTAACTATAAGGCTTTTCTCAAGTGATGTTTTTCAAAAACTATTCCCCTTAATGAACATGAATTTAATTTCATTTATAAGGGATTTTTATGTACTTATGTTTTCCCATTAAGAAAAATATCATTACAAAAAGAACATGTTAAAACCTATTATTGACCAAAATAAATTTGGGTACCAAAAGAACATACCATGTATTTATTATAGGCAAAACTCTTGATGTTCAATAGGTATAATTTGTGTTCAATGGGTAATGGATTCCCAAGACATATGGCTAATGAATATTTTATCTTTAATACCATTTTCAATAAGAATGGAAGACATTTTACACATGTAGATAATGTAAAATAAAAAATAATTTGAATTAGTCCTGATGGAATTTCAATTTTTATCCTTATTTTGAAAAAACAATTTATTAATACCTTATAGTGTAATTTACATAATATAATTCATTTTTGAGATGATGGATATTCTATTAGATTTGAAAAAAGATACATTAAATTTTAATATATTAAAGATTGTTACATACTTTTTTATTGAGAATATTTATATGTTATATTTAAATTCTTTGTATTCAAAGATAATTTCAAATGTAATTTAATCTCAAAGACAATTTTGGCTTTAGAAAAGATATATTGGATGATGTAATCAAAAGTCATTTGTAATGATTAAAATAAAAGATTCTATTAAGGATATTTCAATGAAATTAGTCCTAATGTATAATCGTTTTTAATGTATATAGATGTGATTTAAAAGAAAACTTGTTTTAAACAAATTATATGGGGTTTGTCGATAGACCAGTATTTTCATTTTATATAGATATATTACAATTTTTAGATCAACTACTCTAGGTAAAATTAATAATTATTATGTCATTATTGAGGACTATAGAAAAATTCCCTATGAGTTATTTCATCCAAACAAAAGTGGATATTGAAATTATTTTTAAATATTTACAAAAAAAATCAAGAATAATAGTGGAATTTCCATACATACATCAATAATTTAAATTATTCATTTGCTTTAAAACAATGATTTTACTTATATGTGAACAATTTGATCCTTCAAAAATTGATTTTATTCCCTAGAAACATCATACAATTTGGTTTTTTGAAAGTATATCCAAATATAATCAATAAATATCTCAAACAACACTTCATGTGTTTGATATGGAAATATATTTTTAGAATGAGAATATGAACATATTTTTTATATAATCGATATGATTCTGATTGTAATTCTATTAAATAAGGCCCTATTAGAATTATAGAATTATAGAAAACTCATGGACATTAAATTTAGAGTCCATCGATGAACATATTATACTCCAAACACCATGGAGAGAATAGATAAATTTTCACCAACATAAAATGAACGAAAATTCTTATTTTATTCAACCCCAAGTCTATTTTATAGGGTTTTCAATATGTGATGATAAATTTTGTATAGAATTTTTTAATGAAACGGTTTTTTTATAGAATATAGAGATATAAAAAACCATATTGATGGATTTTGTAATAATTTATTAAAAAATGAATATAACTGATTCCTATAAAACAATTTATTATGACAAGGTTTGACATGATAAATCATAAGCCACTAACCAATGATACTTCCATGAAAAGGAGGATAACATGGTTAAAAAGAAAATTATTTACAAAAAACCACATAGATCCTCAAAAACAATCCATGAAATATTGTAGTAGTAAAATTTTATAACATATCTCATATAATATATTATTTGAGAAACTAGAATGAACATATGGATTACTTGTCACATATTGAACAGAAGAATGTTAATAATGTTATTAGTGATAATATTATGTGAAAAAGGATTAGTTAGATTTAAATGAATAAATATAATGAACTAATATAAATTAATAAGGGAAATTTCACTATTTAAAATTAATTCAATTTCAGAAAAAAAATTGTATTAGAAATAGAATGTCATTAGCACAATATTGGTCGTGTTATTACATCTTATAGTAAAGAAAAATGTATTTACTTTGAAGAGACTATTACACCAGTAGCTATAACTCATGATAGAAGCATATAAATTGAATATATAGTATATATATATTTATATCACAATACATCTAATGGATTCCAAAATTTATTTTTTGAATAGACTCATTCTTGAGGATTATTTTTGTTGAGAATGAGTCATATTTTCATAATCCTTTTTAATTATATTTTCTTAATTTGTAGAGATCCATATTTTATAAAGTCTACTCTAATTATATGGTATGATAGGATTTTATTTTATTTTTTAAAAATGTATTTGTAAAATGAAAATTTTGTACCACTCTATTCAAAAATAATATTTCATAATAAATGTTATTATCTAAAATCCATGATAATGTTATATTTTTTGGTTGTATGGAAATATCTTTCTAGAATGATTTTTATTAAAATATATTTGATGAATATAAAATGAAATTAATAGAGGAGTTAAATTTGTTCCAGGTATTTCTTGTTTGTCCAAAGTATAATTGTATTATTCATAATTTGGGGAAATAAAATAGAAATATTTAATTTAATTTTGGAATATATAGTGTTAAGGTAAACAACACTCCTATGAGTAATAATAGTAAAACTAAAGAAGGATGTAACTTATAACCTAGTATTATAATTTCATTGGTAGGTATTATTTATAGATTCTCGTTCCTCACATTTATTTCCCTGTATATTTTTTAACTTATATTAAGATCCTTGATATCAATAAAACCCCACAAAATCATCATTGGGTGATATCAAATGGTCTTTCAAAAACAAAATTATTACCTAAAATATCTTATTATTTTAATAGAATTTAATTAAATTGTATTAATTAGTTATTAAAAACATCAATTATATTTGTTTTATTTGAGATATAAAGAGAGTAATAGGAACATTTCACTTTTTGGGAATCTTTTTAAATTCATGGGGGCAGAAAAAAGTAGATTTTAAATAATTATCTACCACAAAATACTAAATATTTTTTGGACCCTTCTGTTCATGGATATAATAATTAAAAAATGTAACTGGGATATTAAATTCTATTTTATCATGCCCCTAAAAAAATTTATATCCCAAGTACTATTATAATTTTAAAGAATTATTTATTACATTCCAGCACCACACACATTGATATAAGAAACTAATTTTTTTGTGATCATTTTCAGAAGAGTGACATTTATATTTAGTAAATTATAATTGATTTTCATGTAAATAATAACTTCACAATGCATTTTATTTATATGATAATTATCTGTATAAAAAATTAGTTTGGAATTATAGATAAATCATAAATTATTACTTAATAATTATTTAATTTCATTACATTAAAAAATATTCATTCGTTGATTTTTTTTAATATTTATTATATTTTATTTGGGATTTTATTGACATTTGTTTTGGAAAATCCTGATAATATATTATTAATGGTAATTATAGAAAATTAATAAACATTTATAAATGAATTAAATAATTTCTTCACATGAAATTTATCCTTTATTTAATCTCATTTGTTACTTACTAGAGTTTATTTGGGAATTTATTGACATTGTTTTCTTAATTCACGAATAGTTGTTTTCAATGGGTGAGTATTTTGAACTATTCATAAATTTCAAATGAAATAACCATGGTTATTGGCTCACGGATTGTTATTATTATAATGTAATGTTCGTTCAGTCTGTTTACCTTAGGAGACGTATAGTTCAACGTAATTTAATAATATTTGGACTTTTATTTATATTTATTTCCACTTATAATTTCTCATATATATGATAAATTTTATTATTTTTTCATTACATTTTATATTTAAACAGTTTATTGAATATTTCTAATTCCACATATAATTATAAACATTGGAGTTTATAATTTTATATGATTTTATATCTATTCAAAATTAAAAAATCTAAAAATATAATCTTAATCATTGAGGGACTCCCTTTATCTCTCTCTCACTCAAAAACCTCTAGTAATATTAAATATCTACATTTTTAAATATAATTTCACAATATTACAAGGATGTAAAACTTGAACCAAAATCATTATCACACATTAAATAGTTTCACCAATCAAATAAACAGATAAGGACTAAGTACGTGTTCTAGAGTTTGAAAACTCACTTATTGGTGGTAAAATAATATATTCTTCAAAATTTTCAAACCTAAAATAGCTGAAATAATTTAATTATATGGAATTAAAGTTAATAATTTATTATTTGTTGAATAAATTTTTTAAACTCCATTTATCTAATACATTATTTGTAAATAAATTTTATTTTAATCCTTCATTTGTGTTTTTGTAGAAAAAATATGTGATTAAATAATGATTATATTGTAATTATTGAAGTATGTTATATGGAATTACTAAAACCTAAAAAAATACCACATAAATGATATTTAACAAATTGATAGAATGAATATCCTCTTGTTAATCCCAACATAAAGTTATATTGGCATTTAAAATGAAAAAAGTTAATAAAAAGTCATAGATGATTTGATATTAGTTACATGAATAATTAATATTGAAATATTATAAATAATTTACAAATCTATATGAAACATGAGAAATTATAATTTAATGTTTCAATATAAAAATAAATTTTTTATATATTTTTGTATACTGGATAAAAGATTCAAATATGCAATTTCTCTTTTCAAAATTTTATACAAATCATTTTTAAATTCAATACATTATCTAATTGAAGGATACTGCATAAAGTTTTAGAAACTTGTGGATTATTCAGACAAGGTGAACATAGAGACAAAAACACTAAAGTATGCTGTATGAATTGTAATATTTGAAATAAAATGACTATAAATTAGAATATATGAAGGTGATATTGTGTAAATGATCCAAAGAGTATATGTAACCTATTTAAAACCATTACTGATCCCACTCAACTAGATAGACTAGCTGAATGTTTTCATGATCTAAATGAAAATATAAAAGGAGTCAGTGTAGCTATACATTTTATTAAAACTGTTGTTTCAAATTAAATATAATATAAAGAAGAAGATGATGTATAAATTGTTTATAATGATGAAAAATAGTTTTATGTTGTTTATTAATAAGTAATTTGGTCTTCCTTACATTCACTTCTAGTTTATATAGTCTATGATGATACACTACATATGTTTCTTGGAATCCCCATTAATTTAATTGGTTATTTCAGTATAGAAAATGCATCGACTAAGAGGTTATAGTGATAAAAAATCATTAGGATCCTCGAGACATTATAGATCATCTCTATATGATGATCTATTCTATTATATTCGTGTTCCATCCAAACTATCACACAAAAGTAATTTAGTAGGTTCAATAGGATTTTGAAATAACTAAAGTTATAGTTAATTAAATTTTAATAGTTCAGATAACATGTGAAACATAGTATTGATATCTATATTCACCGACTAAAAATGTTGGAAGAATTATCACTTCTCCTTAACACAATGAGGCATACTTCCCATATATTTAATGAATAAAATTATTTTTGTTTGACAATATTTTATAAGAATAAATAATATAGTTTATATTTAACTATTATAGATATTGAACATTCATATATTTATGATTTCATTCATCCAACTATTCATGAACTGGAGAATTTAACAATTATTTTTAATCTTCATGAAATTATTGTAATTTCAAAAGATTATATTAACAAACCAATTAACCATGTTCTTGTTAATTAGGATATATTAATAGTTTTTACTGAGAAATATAAAAGATTTTTTTTTAAATAGTGAATTTAATTATTAATATAGGACAAAATTATGAATAAAATATAAACACATTTTCATAATTATCAAGGGAGTAGATTACGCATAATGGTTTTCCCATTTACTCGAAGGTTTTTTTGTTGATACTACTATATGATATTCATCCCATGGTTTGGAAGCCTATGGGATTATTTAATAGTTGATTCTAGACTTCATGAAATATTAAATAGATGGATTTTATTCCTATAGCATAGAGATATCCAGTTATATTTGTGGATTCCATACTACCATTTTCATTGGTTCAAAAATATTTATGAAAATTACTCCAGTATGAAACAAATAATTTCCATTTTAGAAATCTCAATTATATTAACCATTAAACAAGAATTTTTAGTATAATTTTATTTTATTTATTTGATATAATATTATCATAATCATATAATTGAGCTCAAAAAGTATAGTTATCAGTTCCCATGATGTTGTGTTAGTTGTGATAAGATAAATTACGAAATATCTCATACTAGATTTGCACGACAACATGAAATTACATTTGATATGAATTATTTTAAAAGTTGTACTATTAAATATATTTTAGATATTTTTTCCATCATACATCCTTCTAGATAAGAAAATACATTCCCTATTTTTTATCATATCTGGATAAGACATGATATCTTGGTGGTCGTTAACAAATAGTTCATAGAAGTAAGATACGGCCATGTATTCAATCATTATTCATATATGATATTAAGACACATGTGAATAAATTTTTCAAAAAGAAAAATATAATTTTATCCAACCATAATAATAGAATTCATAAGATTGTGATGGCCAATATTTTTGTAGGAATTATATGATATTTAGTACTCAATTAGGATATATTTCTCCCATAGATATGTTTATAGATAAAATGGGTGGTAGATTCTATACAAAGTAATATATGAGGAATCATAACAATTATCTAGATTATGTTCTAATGATCCTAAATGTTTCTACATAAAATAAAGATAGCAGTGATTAAAAACAACAAGATATATATTATTATAACAAAGTTTATCGCAATCCAAAAAATTGTTTAGAAAACATGTCACTCATAGATAAATCATTTTAAATGATTTTATTATAAGTACTCATGTATATATTTAGGAGAATATGTTGTTGAAATATTTTTTTTACACCAATTAGGATATACCACCCTACATTCACACTATTATCTAGTCCATCTTCTGAATTATGTTGATAGGAATTTCCATTTTTGAAACATCTCAACCACTTATATATTATAGTGACACAAAAGATATGATGTAATATAATTTGTATTTTATGTATAATGGGGCAATAAATTCTTCAATTAACAATGGTTTAAAAGATAACAAATACTATAGGTATCTTTTCGTACATATTTTATAACGTTTTTAAATTTTATTTCATAATATGCTAGTATCATATAAAATTTTAATTATTACATTAAAAAAGTGGTGATATTTTCTACATCACATATATTGGGTGCATAAAATTTTATTTAAATTTTTTTTCAAATTATCTTAACTTGTTGGAACACAAACTATATTGCATATTTATATTTAAAATTATATTTTTCCTTAATTTTCTTTATTTCACCAACTTATTTTCTTGATATCCAATGATCAAGTTTTTTATATTCAAAAAGGGGAAGTAATTGTTTATGATGATAAAGAGGTAAATATGTTTTTTGTTCATACTAAAATATATATTCTAATATTAATATATATATATATATTCATGGATTTATTATAAAAATTATATTACATTAAACTATGATGACTTGTGTTCATAAAATGTAAGAGATTATTTAAAATGTTGAAAAGAACCCATTTTGTTATGAAAAAATGTCATATTTACATTAGGTTAATTGTATTTAATTTATTTGACTAAAATATTTTAATAGATAAAGAATGTAGAACTCACTTCATATAAATTTGGATATTTATTTCATAAAATGTTCAACCAACCATTATAGGATAATAAATATATGGTGATTAAAAACATATTGATTCAAAGTTAATCGAACAAATTGTGATAACTAGACCAACATACCATGAGTGTAATATAGATGTTTTATAATTTACTTCTTGTAATGTTTAATTAGAAAAGAAAAAAGGATTAACAAACCATTAAGGCCTTTACTATTTGATTATTAAACCGGTATGTTGACCATGTACTTGTCATCAATTTACAATTGACCATATTCAACCTAACCCTATTTAATTAATTATTAATTAAGTATCAAATATCCCAAAAAGAAATCAATAGTTATATTTATTGAATATAATGAATGGATGTAGATAAAGGATTAAAACTATATTATTTATCTGTTAATGAAAAATAATCATTAAATATCAACTGATTTTTTCACAAATGGAAAAAATATATATACAAAGGACCCCCATTGTTGATTAATGTTTCATGGAATTTTAGAAACATGATATGAAATTTTATTCGAGTTTGTTTTGTGAAATAAATAAATAACAAACCACTAAATATAAGATTAATTATAATTATTCTTGTAATTTTGAAGGAGATTCCATTGACTCAATCTCAATTTATCCAATACCTCTCAATATTAAATATTTTGCGGTTTCATCAAATATATTCATGATAATTTCATACTTTGATTTTATGTTTTACTTATATAGAATGATTTTTTATCACCCCATTTTCCCCCTCTCACTCTATAAATAGTGTTTTCAAACACTTTCTTCATCTTTTCGTCATGTATTTCTTTTACCTTTTTTCTAACAGATGATTTTTTAAGGAGTATACCTGCGTATACCGATTCTAGGACATGGAAAAATATAATGGATGTAAAATGTATCTTATTATAGATTCTACTTGGATGGATTATCTACCATGTGTAGTGGATTTGGTTATGCGTTAGTTGAGAACCTCAAATTTTAACTCCACTATGTAATTTACTATTTACTTTTTGTTGGTGATTTTTTATGTTTTTATTAGATTTTGATAACATCATTCTTATATTATCATTTATATAATGAAATAATTTTTAATGTGAATAGAATTTTAAATTGTTCTGTTTTTCATGAACATTAAAAAAAATTTAATATAGAGTCATATAAAGTTTACATGAGTGTAAAAAATAGTGAAATGTCAAGGAGGATGGAAATAATGTACGCTCAATGCATCAGCCTCCACCAAACCCATAAACATAGAAGGAATGGATGAGAATCTAAATAGTGAAAAAAAGTAATCGGTTCGAGTGTTCTAGGAGGAAATAAAATCCATCTACTTGTTACCTTACCTCCCTGTGTGATAAACCCCTAAAAAATATTTCAAAAGACTCCTCACTCTCTAGATGATATAGCTGATTGAAAATGTTGTGTTGTTAGTATTTTTAATATATTTCTAGATAATTGAAGAGTTATATTTACATGAACTATAGATTTAGGTACCAATCACAGTTGAGACAAATATCATAGATCATTTAATGAGACTCTATAATAATGGAATCAACCTTTCTGTAGATAGTAGAGAATGACACTAGGACAAATCCCCTATGATCACAGATGACCCCTCCACCCCACATAAGACAATTTGTGTAGGACACATTGATATTCAGTTTCAAAACATATGTAGTAAGAATCCATTTCACCCATATACCATACAAGCGCACATCCTGCAACAGGACAGGGGCATAGAACAAGGAATGAGATATCTCAACGAGGGATATTTAAAAAATGATTAATTAATTACATGAGTCCAGCTACCATATTCTAGGATATAGCCACGAACGTCATCTAGGAGTTGAAGGAGCCTTCAATTCGAGCTTTATTCTGGGCGGACAGAATGGTCCATCACCCATCCAAAATAAGATACGAATTTTCTTTCTGCTCATTTTTTTTATTCAGAGAACCCAAATATAGTTATACTAATTAACATTAATGGAAAAACCAAAATGACTGAAGTTAAAACATTCTCCCAAGTTTACCCAGATAGTTTCTACCTAATCTATATGGAAAAATTGGTGCAATGTAGTGGCGACCATGGGACCCTACAACATGGACATTTAGAATAATGCAGAACTCCCTTATGCCTGACTTCCTTATCAGTTAGGATAACATGATACCTGATATTCCAAAGTGAAAAAAATTACTATGCTAGGAGATCCTAAAATTACAGAATGCCACCCCCATCATCAAGGACTATAGAGTCAGTAGAATCCTCCCTTAAAGAACTAAAAAATTTTCTATAAAAAATATCATACGAGTAATGCATGAAGATCAATTTTTCTGCATCATTATTGAGATATATTTCTCTAAATATCTAATGTTGGTTTGGGATACGGACCAAATGGATGAAAGAGGGGAACCTACTTTCCAGAGAGAAAGACATATTAGGATTTTGACAACTAGGAAATCCCAACAGCATACTTGAACAATTATGAGACCATAATTTGATGTTAGCGAGCCCAATAATCCATAATTAGTATTGCTAGATATTCTCAATAAACCCATGAATTCACATCTAAAATACTAAACTTCCTCTTTTCATCTCAGAAAAGATCAAATCATACAATATAGAAATGAATCTGGCCCGTGTGGAACTACCTCCATTTCCTCCTAGACCATCCAAGCTAGCATATAGTGTGTTGTTTCATCAATGATATAGATATTAATACCCCCCTTCCATTGGATATTTTTCCATCATAACCCATGAAACCTAGTGGTACTATCAGACATTATGTGAGTCGTAGATAAATTTAGTCAAAATACACTCCATCCTTCTTATCCTAGTTTTTTCCACACTAAGGGTAGAAAGCACGTGCATGGGAATTAAAGTGAGAACACAATTAATGAGATTAATTAGTCATAAAAAATAAAGAAATTTATATTTCGAATTAACAATATGATAATATATTTTTTCAACCAGTTTATCAATGTGATGAAAAAAAAATTTTCCCAGTGCAATCAAGGGGCCCATGTACTCTAAAAGAAATTATTTCCGCTCTGAATATAAGAGAGTCCAAGATTTTTGTAACTATCCTCTATGAGAAATTTTCTAAAATATAGACATTACTTTTCTCCTAGATAATAAATTTACCACACCAATTACTGTAATCCATATAAATTTTTTTGATGTTTCACATTTATTAGTTTTTCTAGTTAACAAAGATCAATATATCATCTAAAAAAAGAAGATTGAAAATACAATAATATTTTATATCTTTCAGAAGAGAAAAATTATACCATTGGCCATGCTACTCATGATATTTATTTTATGAAAATATTAAACCTAGATTAAAATAATAGGAGAAAGGGATTCTCCCTTCCTAAGGTTACTAATAGACCTAGAGTAACCACACTTCATGCCAAAGAGTGTAATAGAATGCCCTGGGGAACTATAACATCTAAAAAAATCAAAAAATTGTTAGAAAAACCCCATAGTCAACATCACATCGATAATGAAGCACCACTGCACTCCATATAATACCATATTCAATGCAACATTGAGAAAAATATTGGGGCATGATGATTTAAAATTGAGTTCTCAGACCATTTCCTATGCCAGAATAATATAAAATTTGACAGGACTATCGTTAATACAACCATGTTATTCCCTAGAAACCCAGTCATTCATGTAGAGTGAAATAATTCTATTTATTCATAAATCCATTACATTATAAGAAAATGTCACATACTTATGGGTTATAATTTCATGGTGAAAGTTGGGTTGCTGATTTTTGGGGTAAGAAAAAGAGTTGTAGCATAAGCCATCCCTGAGAGACTACCCCTTGAAAAAATATCTGATGATTTTTACAAATTCGAACTTGATGATATCCTAAGAGGCCATATAGATGGAACCTGGGAAACTATTATGACCTAGAGAGAATTACGAATTCAAGGAATGAACCACCATCCAAACTTTTTACTCCTCAAGGATTCTTCCATGATAGATGTTTATCATATTGGTAACCACCCTAGGAATATAACCAAGGACATATCGATGACCTTTTGGGTACCCATGCTTCAATAGAGGGTCAGGATCTATGTGAAATGATTTAATATGATAATCCATCATACCATCCACTGTGTCAAGATCATGGTTGTAAGAGCCATCATCAATTCATTCATTAGGGATGAAGGATTTCATCCTATCATTGATACATGCAAGGATATAAGATAAGTTACAGTCTAATTCTCTAAGACACATGGGTCTAGAATGTTCATGGGATACCCACTCCTCTCCAAAGTCAATTTGGGATAATTTGGATTTCTTTTCCTTAAGATACCTTAAAATAGAGTCATTATAGACCTCTTTAATACAAACCACCAATCACTCAACTTCTTCTTTAATATGTCACATACCCAACATTCAAAATGTATTATTATCGATCCATGATTGGAGGTACTTATTCAACCATATTTTTTTTTTGGAAATCCACTCATGATCTTTCATGCATTGAAATGGCATAGGCAATGAGATCCACGTTTAGGAAGATAGTCTCTATTTTCCAATTTGTTGAAAATAAGAACAGTATATTCCCTCCCCTATTGGAATCAATAGAATTAATAACACCATAGTGGTCAGATTTAGATTGGGTCATATTGGAATCATGAGAAATCAGAAAGGATGTTATGTCATGAAAAATTTCTAAACATGTATAAAATCTATCCTAGATTCGGTTATTGCCTTTATAATTATTATATCATGTCATATAGTCACAAAAATAGTCCAAATCACTCAAAACATTGCCTAAAAAAGGCTAAAAATCCTCTATATATTTACATGGAATATGTACCCCACCAGTATTCTACACGGCCTCCATGATTGTGTTCAAATAACAACCAACTAACTTGAGGACATAATTTTGATTAATCATTTCATATTTATTCCCTAAAAGTTCATTTTAAACTAAGTTAGAATTTGTGTATTCAAATTGGAAGAAGAAAGATATATTCCTAGAGATAACCTTCATCATGATATGATAATCAGAAAGATCAATTTGTTTCAAACGTATCGAGTGGTTCCAGAACATCCAAATATGAATACTGGAAAATTCACCATGAAAATAGTTTGGAATAAAAAGATTATGAGAGAACTCCTAAATTTCTATGAACTGCTTCTTGGGTTCCAGCACTATGACGAAAGAAGATTTGTGAAGGTGGGATTTCATATCAATATAGTATGACTATACTAGGGAACTAATGTTGTGTTAATTCAATATGATTGTGGAAAACATTTTATGTGTGAGAATCTATATTTTCCCCAAAAATTGGAATAATCCATGAAGACATATTGTTGAGATTGGACAGTTCCCTTTTGGAATGGGACCTAGTACAAAAAACACAAACTATATAACCATCATCCCCTTCTAAATGTTTTGGAATAACCATGACTGGGGATAGAAATGATGGATCTGCAAGAACATGAAAGGAATTGGTCATGACAGTGGAAGGCTACAAAGTGAAATATGAGACTTTATCTCTAAAAACATTAGAATTATATGGGGGAGTAAGGGTTCCATACCACCACTGTAAACATCCACTAACTCTAAAGGCTATTCTCTCTTCATAATGATGGATGCATGAAATGATATATTTGATTCCTTTTCATTTAAACCATCATCCGAGGGAGAGGGATGAAAGGCTGATGAAACACCCCAGATTACACCCATAGGATCCATAGGAATGAGGTGAGGAATGGGAGGTGGTCCAAGAAGAAGACTATTCTGGAATACAACCAAGGCATGGCAGGAATGATCATGATCCACCGGGGTTTTTTGAGGCAAAAGATCCATTAGTGGAAAGGAGGCAAAGCCCAAGGAGGAAGAGGGCCCTACAACATCCAAAACTGACTACTGATAAATTGTAACAGGATTTTCCCTAGAGGATTAAGATGGATCCATAGGATTTATCTATTTTATATCATTCCCCAGATCATTCATAGATCCATGGAATTGATGAAAAACCTGGTTGGAATGACCATATAGGTGGAAAACCCCAATTTTCTCTTATGGTGTGGTGTTTAGATTACTTTTGTATTGGAGGAATTATATAAATTGTTTGATGGGGGAATTTATTCAACATTTTGGGATGTTTTCTTGTTTTCCTGAGTACAAAAATTATTATGGATGAGTTAATGACTTTTTGGTACTTAATAAGGATACATAAAAATTTAAGTAATGAGGATTTTTTGTAGGTTATAAAACCCTAACATACATGTTTATGATTAAAATGAATAATTCCAAAGTTATTATAAATGGGTAATTAATATATCAGATGTGTGAGTGAAATATTCTTTATTTTTTATTTATATAAATAAATTTATCTTATATGATAAGGATCATACGATATACATTTTGGTTGCACTATGGTGCTTCTAATAACAGAATGAGTTGATTTTGAAAACCAATATTGCGAGGCTAGTTTAATTTTACATGATAAAGAGTTTTATCTATTTTGATGAAAAACATTCCATAGTAGGGTTATTAGGGATATAATAATTTTTTAGGAATCTTTATAGTTTTATTTTTTAGATGAAGGCTATGGGATTACATGTTGTTGTGATATCATGGGAGTCATGTTTTCATGAACAGTGAGATAATCATTTACACCATAGGTTGTTGTAAAGTGAATCTTCACATTACATGTTATGAGAAACCATTATACTATAACCTTGTTGAAAAAGGATTTATGACTTTTTGGTTTGCGGGAATCATATAATTCCATGATATGGTGTCTGTTCTACATCGTAATGGTAATGGTTGTATGAATTCAATGGGTTATTGGTTCTAGATGTATTACACCATTCACTAAACAAAAAACCTATCATACTATATTGGTATTATAAAGGATACATTCCTGAATCATCCCACTAGGGACCGAGATGTGATCCCCTAGCATACCTTTAATAGACTAGAGGCTTATGACCTGCACTTAGTAGGAATATTACACACAAGGGTAGAATTAGCCTATTGTATCAGTATGCCCACAACCAAAACCATCACCATGAAACAACGTATACATATAAGAGGAAAACAGGTAAAATATGAATGTATAAATTTATATCCCACAAATTGAGTAAGTATGTAATTGAATGCAGTAAAATAGGAAAATAATATCCCATAAAAAGAAAACTATAAAAGAATCCAACCATATCAATTGGAGGGGATCACTGTTAAATCCTATCCAGAACCCACCTTAGTCTATCCAACATAGAATTATGCTCCACCACCTCCCAGTACTGCTAAGAGTGTACTAGAATACCAGTGGTATTCCAAAGACACAAAATATATTGGTAATTCCCATGCAAGGATTAGTATAAAAATTTCCAACATATTCCCCAAAAACTGAAAACGAAAAGAAAAACCCGATATGAATTAGTCTGATTGACCTATGAACGAGGAAAACCCCAAGGAGAGTGAGGAACTACCTCTTCAGAACAAATAGTTTATACACAAATAGTTAACTCAAAAAACCCTCATAAGTCAAGAAAGATGACACATACCTCCTTGAAAACCAATATATACACACAAAATACTCTATGTCGCATGGTCCACTACCATAAATCTATCCACAATGACCAGTTTGAGGTACCTAAATATTTATTGACAAACAGTACTCCCTCCATGAACCTAGATAACCAAGATGGAATGCAACCAAAATATGTCACATATAGATCAACTGGAATGACATATCAAATCATCTCTATCCCAGATGGTACTTAGTCAAGATATGTCCTTCTCTATACCCGATGGTATGAATCTGATCTATCATCAAAAATGTTAAATCTATGAAATAAACCTGAAATAACATGATGTGCCTATCTAATAGGGTACTCTCATAATACATCATTATAGATATAGTCACCTGGTGACCTAGAATATATACAAAACTAATGTAGTGGATCACTCTCAGAACCACCATGGGATCACTAAGAAACCTAGCCAAAACTCCGCACTTAAAAGAGGGTATAGTTAAATGAACCTAATCTATAACAACTGTTTAATCAAAGGATCAATTTCCATATATAGTGGGGCATGAAAATTCTCTACACTACTCTTATGAAAACATAACCATAAAACTATGAAAGGTAATATAGGAAATCCATCCAAGGTACATACAAGATCAGGCTACAACCTCATCATAAAAATTAGATATAAATACATAGATATAGAATTTATACCTTTGGATCATTAGTGATCCACCCCTACTAGAAGCATCCTCTTCTGTTGGGGATTTATGTGATGGTAAATATTTT
Organism: Viscum album; assembly: GCA_963277665.1. NCBI lineage: Eukaryota > Viridiplantae > Streptophyta > Magnoliopsida > Santalales > Viscaceae > Viscum > Viscum album. The sequence goes on along the minus strand of OY728167.1, from coordinate 87,932,984 downwards.
CCACGCCGAATCCACAAAACTAAAAAGGGAGACATAAAATTATGCGAGGATTGCACCCAGCCTCTATAGAGATATTTCATCTATGCCACATATTATATATTTGAATATAATTGCGAGAAATCACTTTTGAAAAGGTAACATGATATAACACAGCCACTATTGGTCTAAAGGTCGCTATCCATTGTGTCCACAATTTCAGATTAGGTAAAATATTTAATTCCCAAACCATTCCCACTATCAAATTTATTGTGGAAAACTATATAGGATAGGCTACCCACGGTCCTCCATTTTAGTTCAAAAGAATAATATGTGTGAGGGAGGAATATATCCAAAGGTAGAATATGATGTGTACTAACTATACATGGTCTCTCTCGGAATATTATCCCCTGGACGTGTTCCCTAATAGTTCTCAACTGGTATAAAAGATAATACATGTCATTCTCCCCATGTCACATGGCGAGTGACTGCATATGAATCTTTGGGAGTGTCCATTCCCATACATGACCTCTCTAGCTATGTAACACCGCGTGGATTGTATGCCTCCTACATGATGTGTCTCTCCTCAAATAGGACTAAGCCTATGTATGTCCCCACATAGCTTAATTTCCCATGTATTCAACATGGTGTGTACCCCTGGTAAACGACATGTCCTAGTTAGTTGTCCCATTATTCTATTTACTCAATCGGATCCCATGTAACTGAACTTGTTTCAGTGTATACTAGTTGTGTACCATTACACAACCTTGTGGTTTGAAATGGAATGACTATTCATTCACTTTGGCTACACGAACTATACCTCTAGATGACGTCAAATACCCATACAGGACATTTAGTACCAAAATTTTATCATCCCATAATAAGAACACATGGTGAGTTCCAATGAACCACATGCCCTGTGACCATAATACACATATTATAATTTTTTTATCCCCCATGAAACCCCCAAATTTCACCAAGAAACCACAAATTAACCTTGATGGGGCCCATAAAAATTTGAAAAGGTCCCTACAGCCTTATAAAAAGACATTAAAAGGTATATGGGAAATAAATATATTAAAATCACCTACATCATGTTTAAGGGAAAATGTATCGGGTCTAGAAAGATGTCCTCTATGTGGTGATTCTCGATATCATGATGATTGAGATCAAGAATGGAGTTCAGAAGCACTCTCTACACTCCATGAACTTGGGACATCCATCAAAAAAGTGATATCTCTCTCCCATTATTTTTCTCATCACAATCCAATGATGTTGGTTGGGTAACCAGGTTTTGTTATTAATAAAATTCCATTTAATATTTAATGTTATCACTCAACACCCCGCTAACTCACTATCAACCATACACCCGATGTAGAGAACTTCTTATTGTTCATAGGGAAAACACGAAATTTCGAACTCAAATAGAGTCTCATATTTATGATTTGTGATAATGATCAGAATTATTTTAGGTTTTCATAGAGTCTATGTGCACATGATAAAATACCTGAAATATTTTTAATATCACTGCATCTTGGATCTTAGGGCCCTATAGTCCCACCAAGTCTCAATTCATGTCTTCAGAATTATTTTAAATAATATTCTAATCTCTTTCATATAAAAACAAAAGTCAATAAATTCTCCCAACCATAAGGATTTTCATCATCACTAAATAAAATCCATGGAACATGGAAGAAAAAAAGACCTCAATCTTGTCTCTGACCCAAGAAAACTCTCTAGAAGGATCTCATATGGTAAAAACACCTCCAATTAGGGAAAACACAAGCCCATGATGTGTCTTCTCATTAAAAAAACTCCACACCCACTACAAAGTTCATCCTAGATGACATTATTCAATAATAAATGTGCATACTTCTATAGATGTGGTTGGGTGAAACCATAAATCACTATCTACATCTCTCCAATGGGTCTAGAGGAAATAGACCTTAATAACCAATAAAAATGAAGAAGAATATTATTTATAGAGCTTATAGGTAGCTAATCCCATTGACTATCCCTCCAGAAAAATTATGATAGGAAATCACACTAAATATGATGTCAAAACATAAAAAATATGGGGTTACTGTCATGGATCTACAACAACCCCAAATGAGACACAATAGACCTCAACTACATTCGAACAGTCTCCACCATCCACAACCAACACTGCACCACCATACAAAACATGAAGCATGTCCTTTCATGACCCAAATGGTCGTATTATCTTTTTTATCTCCTCATCTACATGGTGAACCTATGAGGGTATAGAACCTCCTCAGTACCACGTATCAATTTGTGACTACTGTCAAAATTTATTCTTAGAAGGATGAAGTACTCCCCACATTAATGAAATCCATTAAGATCATATCATGGGGATATTTTGAAATGAGAGTCTCTGAAAAAAACCATATACTATGATCCCCTAAAAATGATTAGGTGTAGCAACCATAAATTGGAGAAACATCATACGAGACTCAACCACATAGCTTTACTACATGAAGCCAACAAATTTTTCACCTATCTCACCAATAAATAAGAGAGAACATCATGGAATGCATCTGCTATAGCCCTACCAAAAGTATAAAAAAACTCATGTTTCTGAGAGAATGCTTCTCAGGGAATGGTCCACCCAATTTTAGAACCAATACTCTAGAGATTCCAATATGGCTGATATTCTCAAAGCATGTCTTGAGCTATCCTGAAGTGACCCATGTAATCAACCCTTGACACCGAGAATACTAGGATTGTTATAAGTAAGAATGAATATAAATGTACCAAAAATAGTTAGGGATTCGGTACAAAAATCCCTTGACACTACCAAGGCATCAAAAACACCAATGAGATCACTATAATCCCATGAAAATCTCTACCCAAACTTGGTGTTGGTGATATCATAACATGAGGTCAAACATCAAGACCCAACTCATCCCTATCCTCTTGGAAAAGAATTCTTCGAGTCACAAGTATTGGTACTTACCATGAATTTCATCTAAACTATGTGAAATCATCCACACATAACATTATGGATTTCTCCACAAAGTTATGAAAATAGGTTTCCCATGTGAAAAAATGGTTCCATAAAATCCCTCTTCCTACAACCCTATAACTACACTACTGCTCACAAATCACCATGGGAGTCCACCCTTATGCTATGGAAAACATCTGGGTTTTCCTACGGTACCAGTTTATATAGAAGCTAGCACTGAGGAGAGATCAACTTGGAATACCCTCAAGAAAGACATTCAAATCACCACATCTATACTAGTAAACCCAAATGATCATAGGACCACCGCTTCAAGGGTTATACTAGTTATATGGTAATGAATAGTTGTATCAAACCACACAATAAATCACCTCACTATTCCTTGGATCACTCCACTAAAAAGGTCAAATCTCATTCCCAAAATCCATAAAAAATTATAACCTCACCAGTGGCCACCATCTAAACATGGGTAGTCCAAAACCATTCAATTCAATGGAATGATCACATAGTCACATTAACACTTTGGAATAATTTCCACATGATTCTCCCTCTATATACCCAAAAATAGATTACACTTTTATTATAATCATTTGATCACTGATCCTCTCTTCAAGAGCTTCAAATGTGAGGTTCACGCAATAATGTGATCCATTGGTATTAGCAGGTCTCAAAAAGTGGATACACCTAGGTAAAAGAGAATCATGAAACTAGGAAAATTGCATATGAGGTAATGTATTGACATGTCATACCCTGATCCACACTCGATCCATCTGTTGGATTGTAATATAGATTAATATCTATATTAGATGACACAATACAAGAGTGGTTGAATTGTATGTTTAAAAAAATTGTATTTACAAACTTAGAAAGAACATAGTTTAAGAGTTTTTTTCCAAATACAATTCACAATGAATACAATTGAAGAAATTGGTCTTGGATCTAATTAATATGATATTAACTAATACTATAAGTAATGTAAAACAATCATATTCTAATTGAATATGATGATTAGAGTAATAAAAAGGAAAAATATTCTACCATATAGTGTATAGAATCCATTAATATAATATGAATAGTAATTGAGATAATTATGAATGGATTGGATATGAAAAAATGGGAAACTATATAATTCCATTTCTAATAAAAATATCCGCCGAAATGTAAAAGTGTTGCAATTATTTTGAACCATATAGAAGGGTATCCTATCAACTAGGATAGAAGTTCTGTCTTACCACCACACTTCTATGCCATCGATACGATGATCGGCACATCCATCTTGTTATCCCCACAAGCCCTTGATTTTACCTGTAATCAGTACACTTGACTTTCAAAAAAATGAATTACCTTGATATGAAGATCGGTAACAACATCAACCTATCTTCGACTTCCCCTGATTGTTATCACCTGATCAACAGCAAACATAAAAACAGTGAACTTATTAGATTACAAAAACTTTGAATGAGCTGTTAATGTTTTGTAATTTCAAGGGTTTTTTACAAAGCAAAAGAGATGTTATAAAGTCTCTCTCTATAACAACATAGAAGAAATTTTTTTGCAAAATTCCCTTCTCTATTTCAAATAACCTCTTAATTATAGGACTCTAGTTCCAACAATCGTATTTTCTCCAACAATCATATTTATCCAAAATACTATGTGGGACGTGGACACCTTGCATTGTTACAGTCATAATGAAATAGAAAACATGACATCGTTTTGATTAGTTTATAACTAACTCAATGACATAGTTTTGGTTAAAAAAAGATATATGAAAGGGATAAAATGAGTACGATTGATATGGAACTAGTGTTGTGATATAAAGAATAAAATGATGCATGATATAAAAGTAAAAAATGAGTATGATTAATATTACATAGTGAAATGTATTGATAACATGAAATGTGAGTATGATGCACAATGTGGTTACGATGAAAACATTTAGTATGGTAGACAGATTAAGTACGATGGACAGAGTCAGTACGATTGATAGAGTTAGTACTATAGAGAATGTCATTACGATTGGTAGATTTAGTAAGATTGATAGTGTTAGTACGATTGACAGACTCAATACGATTGAAAGAGTACATATTCAAAGTATGGCCTTTATTTTAAAATATAGTATAAAAATATTGGTGATTTCCAAAACAAATGATATAAAAGTTAAAAGAAGACTTTTGAAAAAACAATCTCACCCTTCTTGGAAATCCCAGACACATAGTAAAGTTATAAGAAAAATGAATCTCCCCATGAGATATAAGAACACTTATGAATATTAAAATGAATAAAACTAACTCTCCATAGTTATATACTTTCTAAATGATTTTATTCATTGATTTCCCATTCTATTGAAGAATTACAATTGAGTAAGACATTAACATTTATTACCCATTGTGAAACTTTCTACCATTTTATAAAACATTCTCACCCTTTCTGATTTACCAAATGAATGGGGTAACCTTGAGTTTCCTAAAAGTGTTAGAGAGAATCCAAATGAAAAAAATTTGATATGTAGACATAGAGTTCATTGAATCTTAAATGATTAAAAACTGTCAAAACAAACAAGGAATGGTACAACCAAACATTAATTTGTTTTCTCTTTCTATCACATTCTTGATCAACTCATGAAGAAAAACCTTTATAATCTATATATATATATCTTATCTTCTGATATAGGATCACCATGGGAATTGAGTATCTCTTGTTGGTCGGCAAAAAATTGATCCGTTTTTTTGATAGTCTCTTCTTGGACTCTGATCACTTCGTCAAGAGTATCAATTCCTTCTAGAAAATTTTTATTCTTTTGAGTCAACATTGTATTCTTTTTCTTCAACAAAACTATTTAATCGTCGAAAGATGAAAAAATTTTAATGTATTACTAGAAAAAATTCATTATTTCTTGAAACTATTTTACTAAACGAATATCAGATCCATGATCTTTTGAGATTTGGTTCAACATTTCAATGGTTTTTTGTAATGATTTTTAAATTACATAGCCATATAATTTGAAAATCATATTATGTCTTCAACTGATTATTCATGTTCATTCACCGATCATTTGGTTTTGTATGACCACTTAGTCTTCTTGTTGCAGGTCTTCTTATGAGCAATCGAATTATCATTCAAAACTTTTAAATCATCATCTATTGACAATACTATCTTTTTTATCTCTCTTACTGAAACAAATTTCATCCTTTGGTTTTCTATGATAAAATCAATTTTTCTTTCAAATCTAGGAAAATAAGGAATATGTTTTTCAATTCATCACAAAACATGATAAATGTAATCACTTTTATTGAAACATATTGTGTGTTTTGAATCAGTATCTTTTTCATACCATTACAGTTCATTTGATCGGCTAGAGTATTCAACAGGATTTTTTCCTTTTTCTTTCACTTTTTCCTTTTAAACCCTTTCTACTTATTTTTCATCTCTTACTTCTTCTACTTTTTCACGAACGACAATCACTTCTAGGTATGAGAAAATTTATCTCATTTCTTGACTAGAGATGGAATTCTTCCTGAATGTGCATCTAAAGATTGAGTTGTAAATTGATTGGCATGAGAATTTAGTTGTATACCTTCGTTTTTCTATTGAAGAAAATATTCTTCTCTACTCTTCTTAGAACTCTAAAGAAATTACAATAGAATGAAATCATCCACTTCTTCACTTTCCTGAACTTCTTCCAGTATTTTTTCCCTATATCTTTCAAATTTAGGAGTTCAAGTGGTTTTTATGATCTCAATATCAAGAATAAAATGAGGATTTCATGTGTTAGATTAAATTTATGAATTATGAACATAGTATCCATAAATAATTATTCCTTTATAATCCTTCGTTGGAATTAATTGATATTTATTTTATGAACAACGTAATAATATGTGTAAAAATGTTTGGCTGGTTTAATTGAAATAAAAATAATAGGTTTTTAAACATTGTTAATTATGATATTAAAACATAAGTGATATTCCTAGGGATATGTGTAAGGATTATAATATATATAAGATATTCTCTTTGAAACATGTTGAAGTATATATTGAGTGTTTACTGAGAGATTACATCCAATTTTAGATACTACAAGGGGATATTGTTCTGATACAAATTTACCTAGTGATAATAACTCCAAAAAAGGTATTTTAGTCTTAACTCGATTGTTACCTGGTACACAACAATAGAACTTACACCACACCTAGTTTTCCCGTTTGAGGGATATATTTCTACGATTCAATAACACTTTATGTAGCATTGTTTTGGGAAATAATGGATATAACTTTTTATATTGTAAATTAGATTATCAGTAACATCGATTGAAGAGTATGATTTCAAGGACAAGGAATATATATCAATTAATATCATTCCATTTAATTTTCATATTTTCTTGTATTTCAGTTTAATAGTTTAATATTAGTAATCCCTAATGTTATATTTTTTTGTCAATTTACTGAAACAAGAGAAACCGAGAAAACGACTTATGTGATAATAAATATGATGACTTCACAAATCATATGGACAAACCAATGGAAGAAGTATTTAAGAAAAATTGTGTCAATAGTTCCTCAGTTAATTTATTTTTTGAATAGAAACATGAATCAGATGGAACACCTTATTAAGATGAGAAAGAGAAAGATTTAATTGAGGCTTTTTATGAAAAATTCCTCCAACATTCAATGGGTTTTTGGATCTATTATTCATTGAACAATGGATCAAATCCATTGAAAATATATTCTCATTCCTTCAATGCAATGATCAAGAGATGTTTGATTTAGTTGATTATCATAGTGTATGAGAAGCCGAAAAATGGTGGACAATGATAAAAAATTATAAAGCCGATGAAGAGATCAATGTGATGGAGTGGAAGGAATTCCAAAAAACGTGTTTGGATAAATATTTTCCTCAAACTCTCTTTCATAATATGTAGAGTCATTTATTTATCCTCTCTAAAAGTGATGATAAATCCATTGGGAGTATATTAAAAAACACATCACAAGACATTCTTGATATGACCATGGTTTTGGTATCTTCCCCATAAGAAATATAGAAAAAAAAATTCTGGGATAATGATGAAATTCATTGGAACTTCAAGCCATTGATAGTTATAATGACAATGTTTTCCTCAAAAAAATGTTATAATAGAGATATTTGAATCTCATGTTTCTCATGGAGATATTTAATGAAAAATATATCTTAATTTCAGAGGTATGGGGGAGAAATATATTCATGGAAATAAAGTAAAATATCCAACATGTCGGAATTTTCGGAACATGTATCAGGGAAAATTCCTGAAGGGGGCCTACAAGTTATTTAGTTGTGTATTGGAAGGGTACCTAGATAGTGACTTTTGATTAAAGAGACCCACCAATTATATGGAAGAACATAATTCTCCCTAAATCACTCACACTATTATATAATGTTAATAATTTAAGTCATAAGTACAATATGAAATCCAAATCACTAAGATAATGTCTGTTAATGAAAACCATGGACAACAAAATCCAACTCCTAGAGAGAATCAATGATCATATACCATCACAACTGCTGAGGTGGATCCCAAAAATAATGTGGTGAATGGTATGATAGTTATTCATTCATGAATAGAGAATTTACTTTTTTATCCTAGTTCTATGCATTCTATAAAATCATGGATGTTTAGTAGAACTATTCAGGATCCACCCCAAAACATGGAATTTGAGTTATTAGCGAAATCAATGAATTGGTCAAGTATTACATCTGAAGAATATAACTCATACATATCAATATTTTGTGATTTAAATTCTAATAAATCCTTTTAATAATCCCTTTATAAGAATTTGATGTAATTTTGGGCATGAATTTTAATTTAGTATAAATATCTAATATTAAATGATGAGAGAAGGGAATAAACATCCATATGAAAAATCTCCACCAATTCTATAAAATTTCAAGGATTATAGTGATTATTTGTTGTTATCAATATCTATTGTTTGTATAATATTTCCTTCTAAGAAAATATATTTTTCAAAAATGATTGGGATAAAGGAGAGAGTCATTATTGGAGACATTCTAATTTTAGGGGATTATACAGATGTATTACCTAATGTGTTTCCTTGTCTTCCTCCCAAATGATAGATTTAGTTCTTAATTGAACATATACATAGATCACATTCCTCATAAAGTACTACTTATTTAATTACCTATATTGAGTTTGAGAAGATGAAAAATAAGTTAAAATACAATTTGGAAAAGGGTTTTATATTCCCTACTACTTCATCATTGGGTGTTCTGGTCTTATTTTTTAGTAATATGGATGGGTTAGTGAACCCCATAACTGATTATTATGGACTCAAAAAATCATGATAATGAACAATTATCGCTTACCATATATTGAATATATGTTCGATAAACTATACGGGGAACAATATTTTTTATGGTGGACCATCATTTACGATACAACCTGATGAGGGTGAAGAAGGATGATATTCATAAAAAACTATTTAGAATAAGGTATGCATACTATGATTTCATTTTGATCCCATTCAGACTCTAATTTTTTTCTATAAGTCGTTATTAACATAATTAATATAGCCTTTATATGTTACATCAAAAAATTTGTCGTTGGGTTTATAGATGGTATTCTGATAAACTCCAAAATAAAGAATTACTATGAAGATAGTATGAATATATACTAAAGGAATTGAGAAAGGGGAGGCTATACGGAAACTAAAACAAATATGAGTTATTGATTAATTATTTTTCATTCGTTAAGAATATATTCACTAGTAAAGAGATATTTGTAGACATTTCTATGAAAAAGGCTATCGACGATTGGCCCAAAAATAATTTTCAATAGAGATTGGTAGTTTCTTTGTATATGATGGGAATTACCGATGATTTTTTAGAAAATTATTAAACTTTTCAAACCTAGTAAACAAGATATCTTGATAGGGAGTAATGTTTTCTTGGACCAGTGAATGAGAAGAGTGAATCAAGTTATTTCAATAGAGTTTTATCATGATACAAGTTCTCACACATCCCTCAAGTGATGAATTTTTTGTGGTGCATCATGTTTCTTTAATGAAGGTTTTGGGATTTGTACAAATGAATAATGAATAATCTATAGCCTATTCCTTAAGATAGATGAATTTTAATGTTTATAACTATCCAAAGCATGATCTAGAGATTGATGCTGTAATATTTTCATTGAATATCTATTTACATTATCTATATGGGGAGAAGATTTAAAAATAATTGGATCACTTAGCCAAAAATATATATTCACACAGAAATAGATTTACATACACCAGTTAATATAGTTAGATTTTATCATGTAATGTGATTGATCAATATATTAATATCATGGGAATGAAAAAATTTGGGAGGTTACATAAGATGAAAGGATTTAATTTTTTTATCAATGATGAGAATTGAAAATGATTCAATATTTATATAATTGAAAGGAAAGGACACATGATTAGAAAATTGGTATTTATCCTACCTATCTCAAATAACATCATAACCATCCTTTATTGATAGGATCAAGGTGGACCATAAAGGTGATGAGGTTCTAAATAAAAATATACTGAATATGATAGTGTTAAATGTTGTCGATTATGAGGGTAAAAGGTTTCGAAAACAGATATGTTTCTCATAATAACTAGAGTTGAAGTCAGAGAATCTAGTAGATGTACCTAGCTCAACATTCTCTATTAATCAATAAATAACTATGATATATAGTGATATGAATCAAATATTGTTGTTATATAACAATAAGTGGGAGATTGAGGAGTTTTTATCTTGATTCTTGGTATTCCAATAGGTCATATCTGAATTAAATAAGTTTAATTTTATATTTCAATAATTTCCCATAACATTATTGAAATGGGAAAACATAAAAATGGATTTCCTCATTGAACTCCCTAGGAAACCTAATGGTAATAACACCATAAGAGTGGATTTCAATATACTTATAAAGTCATCACATTTGATTGATATAAAATAAAATTTCTCTCTTGATCAACTTAGTATGATATACACACGGTAATTGGTAGTATTACATGGAGTGTCAATATCTTTTGTATATGATCATGATCGATGGTTTAACAAATGATTTTGGAGAACCGTTAAAAAAGAATTAGATACATCAATTAGTTTCATCAGTTCTTATAACCCTCATAAGGATTGATAGTCTGAGAGAAAATTCTAAACACTAGAGGATATAATGAGATATTGTTTAATATATTTCAAAGGATATAGGGATCAATAACTTCCTATAGTATAGTTCTCTTGTAACAATCTCTTCTATTCCAATATTCAAAAGAAACCTATGAGGATCTGAATAGGAAAAATGTTAGACTTTGACATGCTGGGAAAAAGATAGAGTGAAGAAGATAATATGACATAATATATTATAATATTTGATATATATGATTAGAACCATTTAGCATCAAAATAATATCTAGTAATGTTAATATTAAATAATTGAAAACAATCAATAATGAGGCTTACTATATGTGTTTGGACAAATGGGGTTCCACAAAACATCATCATGGAAGAATTTCATGAGGATTGTGAATAAGATACAACTTATTATAATATTTATAGGCCCCTTTAAAATCCTTGATTACATTAGAGATGTGTCCTATTGAATGATAAATTAATGATAAGAACATGTATTGATAAACACAAAAAATAAAATAATAAATTATACAGATAATACCTGATATAACCGGAATTCCTTCCCCTTCATCCATCCTTATTAAAGGAATTATTCCATAATCATCCCATATATATCTAAGTCTTTGGTAACTACAAATTATTCCCCATAACCCACTAACGGTAACAAGTTAAAAGGAAAAAATACTATTTCCCCTCCACTAGTACTACCCATTACCAATGGTTTAATGGAATGGTTATATGATTAATACTATAATTTTAATAAAAATATATGTTTTGGTGATCAAACAAACTGATGAGGTAACCTATATCTAATCATGTTTTCCAAATGTTCACTTTGAATATAATGATAAGAAGGGAAGGGGAAGTGGATATGAGAAACTCCACCAAAAATAAAACATATGAATTCATAATCCCATCCCAATGGACATGACTTTTTTCTTTAGATAAACAAGACAAATATTTGTGGTCAGCGCCTATACGCACTTTGAAAACATGAATACCTTGTGAAATGAGAAATGAAATTTATAGGTCTACTATTATAAAAAAATATAATTTCAATCATTAATGGGGGTTAATGAGTAAATATTTTTAATGGATTTCATATTCATCGAGAAATTTAAGATTGTATTCATTTTAGAATCATTATCTTAATATTGAATCATCTATTAAACAAATCATTCTACAGACATTGAACTCATGAATCATTTCATAACAAAAAATATTTAATAACACAAAAAATTCATAAACCTCTATATGAATTCATGGATGATGGAAATCATTATATAAGTAGTTAGAACTCAAAAAATTTCACAATATTAATATTCATTGATATTATAAATTCCTATAACTTTTCTCAAACATACTTGATTGAATTAGAAAATAGTATGTGTAATGTTAAAATGAGTCTGCTGTTAACATGCTTCTCATTATATACACCTCATAACCAATGGTATCCTATCATCCTCCCCAATATGAATAAAATTAAAAGATATTCAAAATAAAATTTCTAATGGTTTTTTAATCATTCACTACCAATCCATCATATTTTAATTGATATCATTTCTAGAATACCCATAACACCACTCAAAATCCATCATTATTATTCGATAATATCCTTCAATGAACAATACTAGGACACTATTTTACCACATAAAACTATGCTCCATATCAATAGAACACAAAAAAGAATATCTAAAAATAGTAAAAAGTAATGATTACTAATGATATGAAAACATATAACTGCACTTCCAATCTCACCCCATGAAAATAATCATAATCTACTCAGTGTACTTTTTCATCATGTCTTGAAGTGAAATCGATTGATTAATGAACCATGACAGTCATACTACATGAAATGATAATACATTTCCATATAGAAGATGTTTATGATTTATTTACCTCAATAAATATCACAATCCCCTGTGTTAATTGTAGGATTACATAGATGACATTATGTACTAGATTTTAGTGTCCTACAATCAATCCAACATAATGAAATCCTCACAGGTTTCTATCGAATACAATTTTTAACCTGGAATCTAATATCACATTATCATTTACTCATCCCACAGAGAATCATCCTATGTATACTATAAAATTGGGAATGATACCACAATCCCATTATTAATAAAATAAGTGTTGGGGAATAAATTTTAGAATAGAAACACACTATAAGGGAATGCGTTCCCTTCATATTTCACAAAAAAATATTGTTGTATTTAAAATGAAAAATCAAATGTATAATTGTTATAAATATTGAATATATATGATCAAAATTATGAAAATTGATGTGATTTATTTTATAAGTAGAAATTAAAATAATAAAAATTTTAAAATAACATTATAGACTCTATCACCAACAGTATTGGATAATAAATTGAATAAAAGACTTATAACTAAGAACATTATGTACATAATAATTAAACTCAAAACATCAACCTACATGATCTTATAGATATTTAAAAAGATTATATGTGGAATTTTTATGGTAAAATGTTAATTAGATTAATCCCTTAAATCGAAAATTTTCAATGTGTTTATTTCATAATAATTTTTTCATGAATGATAAAATAAGGCATAACAACCGCACAACGTAGAGTCAATTCATGAATATCAATCTCATTAATATATGACATCATGTAAAATACCTGAAACACATGATAAATGTATAATATAACACACAGTGACATGAATATGTAAATAAAAATGGGTAAATATAAATAAAATCTCAATAACATATACAACACAACTACTAAGGCATGTTATTTCAAACATCCAATTCCATTACTACATCAACCACAATTAATAATGTATATGAAGATTAAAAATAATTTAACAATACATATAACAACATCATAAATATCATAACATATAAGGGATAATTTTAGTGGAAATATTGTCCACCATAAAATAATACATTGATGTAGGGATGAATTATTACTAACAAAATGGGGTAGTATTATAATACTATGTAGAATAAAACAAATATATGTTACCAATAAAAAATATAATAATTTAAATGTCATTTCCCAGAATCCAATGATACATTATCCTATGACTAATTCCATAATTTCTCCACAATAATACAAAACATAATCCACCATTTAATATTTTATCCCCCACCTAGACCTTTCCATTACAAAATCTCCTTAGTGTAAATACATATATAATTAATATTGCAAATATTATAGATATACATAGAATGTACGTAATATTAATCATAACATAAAAATTTTCACATTCATATTGAACAAATTATTTCCATAATACAATTCCTCTAAAATTTTATATTTTCATTAACTCCAAGAAAAAAATACTAGTTCAACTCTTGTGAATATAACATATGTCTCACCCAAGGGAAATAATTTCAAATATAACTTCAATATTAACTATTAAAAATTAAATACATGATAAAATCCTAAAAAATATAATTTTATTTATGAAATACTAATCAAATAGAATAAAATATCTATATCAATTATTTGGAATATAATATTTAAAGGACACTTCGACATAAACCCCTTAGAATAAAACATTAAAATCATATATGTGTATAGAAAATAATATGACATAATAAAAACATTGAAACACCACAAATTAAATTATATGAAATAATAAAATGTAGAATCATTTGAGAGTGAAAAAAAATCATGTTGAATTCATCACATCCCTTCAGAAATTTGGCTGATACTCATGTTATTTTGGAATGTACGCAACACAATTATATATTTTCATGAATATTTCAACCCATATATGGAAAAAACCCATTATATATTTCATGATCCCTAAAATAATCATTTTCTTTCTAATGAATAAGGGAACATTACCTAAGGTAAATTTGGAATGTGTCAGGTAGCTATATAATTATAAACATCTACTGTGGGATATATTTAAACTTCAATATTTTTATGGTAAAATTTATACCAATTACAGTTTCATAAATAATTAAAATATTTATTAAAAATAATGGATAATTTTAATAGATCAACATTTTATATTTCAAAATTATCACATAACAATATCAAAATCCTCCTTTTCATTTTAAATTATTTCATAATATAATATAAATTTTCATTGATTAAAAAATAATAAAATATTCATATCAGAGTAACATTATATTAAATCATAATTTCATTATCCCAATATTTATACTACCATATAATTTTATTATAATTTCTATTATTTAAATAAATAAACCTCTATTTCAAAAAAATTAATTTAAAAAATAATAATATTTTAAATTTATTATATGAAAATATATCTTCCAAAAAATATGACTATGAATGATTTTTAAATAATATTAAAGAATCTCCTCTCACCCAGTCATAAAATTAGTAAAAATATATAATCTCATACACACCATATATATCATGAGATAATATAATTTTTAGAGAAGAATATATTAATGCATTAGTTAGAAAATTAGGCTCACCCACACTCAATATTTATACATTATCTTGAAATGACCCGTGATTTTAAAAGATGAAGATTATATTTGATAGTGTGGTTGAAAAAAACACAATGTTAAGATTTCACTACATGAAATAATCAGTTTATGTTGTGGTGCATGAAACCCTGACATTTTTATGTTTGATAGAAAATTCAAGACGTAAAATCAAACGTAAATGACTGATGATTATATTACTATTATAACAAATCCAATAAAATGGTGGGTTTGAGGATAATTAGATGAAATAAAAGAAAATGTTATATATAGGTATATATAAATAATTCATCGGAGAAAAATTACATAGAAATGAGAATGAACCACATTTCAACATAAAAGAGAATCTATTTCTCAAAAACTATTTAAATGTTCACAAGTTTGTTTTACAACAATAAAATAAAAAAACACTATTATTAACTTATATTAATAAAATATATAATTAATATATTTGATCTAATGATTAATATTAGAAAAATTTGTCTTATTGAAAATAGGATAAAAATCTCATTTTATGATTAAAGTAGTATTTTTTATAAAAATAGTTTAATTTCATTTCCAATGAACACTTATTTAAAAACCATAATTTCAAATAATTTTATAATTTATATATGAAAAAATGATAAAAATATGAATGAAAAATACTAATATTATTTTATGTATAATTTTTATTTTATTTTTATGAGATGTTTTTTTATTAATAGTTAAAAATAATATATTTTAATTGAAAAGAATTTTTTTCCCTAAACAGTTTAAAAATATAATTTATATTTTTATTTACTAAAATTAGAAATATATATTTAAGTGTATATTAGTCCAATATATTTCATTGGAATAATTTTTATATTGAACTATGATATAGAAATATTGTTTACTTTTGAACATTCTTAGATTAAGAACCCTCATTCTTATCACATCTACGGGGTCAAATTTAAATTAAATTATTCCAATTAAATGAATTGACTGAAAAAATAATTCCATACTTTGATTAAAAATAATAAAAAATATATAATAACCTAAAATAATTTTTCTACATAACTGATTAGTAAAAACTACTAAAATTTATTATTGCAATTAAGGAAAAAACAAGTTTCCTTACTATATAAATATAGAATATAAGGTGTAAAAATTATCCAAAAATTTTAAAACCAAAAATTTATGAAGAAAATTTTACGATTATGATGTTAGGATCCAAAATTTTTGGGTTTTCGAAAACTTTTCTCTGAATGTGATGCAAATAATAAGTTATTAAATGAAATAGAACAAAAAAATAGCTTTTATGAATTTAATTTCTAAAACGATTTGAGGATAGGGAAAACAACATATGTTATAAATTTTATTTCTAAATATAAATGATTTATATTTATCATAATAAATTATATTTAATCTTTGGAGATTATCAAATTATATTAAATTATTAATAAACACCACCACATGGAATATTTAGTTAATTATAAAATAAAATAAATGATACAAAAAATACTATAAGTGAGGTAAATATAATGAATTATTGTATTCTATTAATTTGGTAGAAAAATATATCAAGATAAAAACATTAATCATAATATATTTGAACTGGATTATTATAGTGATGTTCTTTAAATTCATATTTAATAAATATTCACAAAATTTACATGAATGTAATTTTATAATAAATAATATTTTATTAAAAGATTAAAAGTTACCAAAAACTCCTATCTTATTTAAATAAATTTATAAATGTTAATAAATATAAATTATTCTTCATCCATGGACCAATTTATCTTTTTTAATGAACAAATTTACCCCCAAATAGAAAAAATATTATTTACATTGTAGTGGTTGACGTAGTTTTTTTACGCATTACATGTTCTTATGCTATATTTAATTTCCAAAACACGTGGTATTATTAATTAATAATTTGGTTCCAATATTTAAAATTAGTGCGAATAATTTTTTTAATATTTATTATATTTATATAGTATTAATATATGAATTATATAGGTTAGAAGACTAGTTTCCTTAACAAAAATAAAATTGAAAACAAAGGACTTAAGGGAAAAATGTTTATAAAATGTATTTATTTTTTATGGGGGATGTTTATCTAGTATAGAAATTACATCTTGTAAATCATTATTCAATTTATTAGGAACATAATGTAAGGGGGCTCACTAGACTTGAAATTTTGATTATTTATAAGAATGTCACCTTCGTGATCTTTAAAAAGAAACTCAATCTCTCCACCTATTCACAAATCCAATGAATTTTGTTCTCATCCATACTATAATAAAATCATGTAAAATATTCCATCACATCATCCTAAATTCCTTTGTCTTATATAAATATAACAAATAATGGTTTTATTGAAATCCTAAGTTGGATAACCTAAGAAGAGGTAATGTTCTTCTAAAAGCATTTTTATTTTATTTTTTTCTACACCACCATAACTTTTTCCAATAGAAGTATTATATAATCAACTCAATATCCTAAATATATTGATATTTCCTATCTTATTGGTAAAATATATTCCCATACACACATCCCTCTAATGGGTTACAATGTCATCACTTGTGTGAATGACAGACCATTGCCTTGCAAAATGATGTCATTATCTTTTCCATCACCACCTCTCATGGTTGGGAATAAATACGAAAATACTCATCATATAACTCTATATATTTTAATTAAATCATATAAAATCTTTGTTTTATTTCATTTCATAAGGGATATGATTACATCTCTCACGTAAACAACGGATTGTCTTTTCATGATGTGATGTGAATAGTTTTTTAAAAACATGTAAAATGAAAGGTAAAAACTATAAATATAATGAATATATATGATATAACTGAATTTATTATGATATTAATTAAATAATTATCATTCTTAAAATATAATATATCATTTTCTTCTGACCATTTCACACACTAAAAATGTCATAACCTCGTTCATGCACGTCTCGACTATAGCCTCCTTAAAGTGATGTGATTCCATTTACATCAAAATAATGATATAAATAATTATATAAATTCAGTTATAATGTATTTACTATATAATTATCATTCTTCAATGATAAAATATTACTTAACTTATTTACTTTGGGATCATTGGTGAATGGAAACATTACTCATCTGTACGTACAACCTACTATCTCACTAATCGTTACATTGGTTAATTTTTGAATACCATATTTCGTTATTTTATAAAAAAGTAAAATAATCCTTTAAGAATGATAACTATTTTATGTTAATTATTCAAGAAATTTTCGTATAGTGAAACTTTTGAAAATATTGAACTTACCTATTTATTTTTTGATACACAAGCTGAATATGGCCAAAACAATTGACTTAAAACTAATTTATTATCTAATTTATATATCATGTTTATAAGAGAAATATAATTAATACTGAACTTGTAAAATTTTCTCAATAAATTAAATAATTAAGTTATGGTTGTTATTTATGAAGATAAATAACCAGTGTGATGAAATAGACTAAAGGTTTGGGTTTTTCCCATCTGACTTTTATTTCTATGAGATATGAGTCGTATTGACCAACAATTTTTTGTGTTGTATATAATACACATGAATTTATTTTATGATTAATATATTTAAGTTTTTTGGGGATTTAGATGTCAATTTTAGGGTATATATTTCATGGGTTTAATGGTTAAAATTATAATAAAGAGGTAATGTATTGTTGTCTCAATTTTTCTTCATTGGGAGAAATATTATGTAATATAGATATATTATTTTATTAGTAATGTATATTGATACGTTGAAATATTATATAAATAATATAGTTATTATCTCAATATTTTATATTACACTTAATATTATTTCTTCATCAGGATTATGATTCATTATTACAAAATTGGTAATACCATTCTCTGACAATCACATTTTTTATCAGGATTGTGAATGACTAATTATCCAATGTGAAATTTTATAATTCTAATAAATTATAATATATTAAGGTTATTAATTATATTATCATTATATATTACTATTTTAACACTATTTGGTATATGGAATAATTTCGAAAATATTTTTGAGAAAATCTGACATTATTTCTCTCTTCGGTCTTAAATATGTTTACTTACAAATCCAGGTTTTAATTATTTATTGAAAAAAATATTTTTCATACCTGAAATTAAAATTTCCAAATGAATGGTTTTAATTTATTTTAAAAATACATTTTATTTATCAAATTATTTTTTTTCAATGAAAATTATTTTCAAATGGTTTTATATTTTAAAAAGGGTTTTTAAAATTGAGAAGTGTCTTTTCTATAAAACATTAACAAACTTTAAAAAATATCCAATTCATCAAGATCCAAAAACCATGACTTTACATATCTTATGTTGGGGATAGTTTATGATACTAACATAATTATTTATTAATATTGAATAACACATTTTGAAATAAATTTTTATGAGACCCATTTCTTTTAAACAGCTTAATGATGTTTCAAATAGATTTTTATGAAATAGAATTGTTTTAGACCAGATAATCACATTTCAAAGTGATACTATTATAACAAAAAATATGGGTGCGCCAAATAAAACTCCAAATCCCTGAGTATAGGATATGTTCTCTGGAAAATTATATTGGATGTTTGTCGTATGGTTATTTTAATTTATAATGGTTTTTTATTTTTTTTGTAATTGTTGTATGAGGGGATTTTTAAAGATTACAATATTTTACGTCTATTAATACTATGGGTTCATGATGATTCATTTGGTCAAGAATCAGATCACATGGAACATGATAAATAATTCTTATTATATTTTCCCTTTTCAATGTTTTATTCAATGTTATCATGTTTTATGATCTAGGTATTGGTGGGTATGAATGATCGAATGTAATACTCAGGTATATTGGTTATTTTAATATACCTTTATTCACATATTAATCTCATTTATGAATGTTAATGACGAATGATTATGTTTATAATTAGTAATCTTTTCATCTCACCCATCTTATGTTTCCTTTTCCTTAGGTTATAAAGAAAGTGGTTGAATGAATTATATGCAAGGGATATCATATTGATGATGATGATTTCATATTCAGAAAAATAAAAGATGTGTTAAGTTAGAGAAATTTCCATTTTATGTATTTTGAATTTATTATTTAGGATATTTACCTAAGATTATAAAACACAAATCCTAAAAGCTACTCTAGGATATCAATGATCCCATTTGTCTTTTTTATTTTGTAAGCATTGGATAGAAAAAATTGATCACCATTATTCTGATCAATGCAGAATATTTTATATTCATGTTTGTCACTACCAGATTTGGCAGTGTTGGTTTTATGTTGTCATAGTTAGTATCAAAATTTATTTTGGGAAACATTTGAGATTATGATGTTTTCATGTGATGGTATCTTAAGAGTTGTAGATACCATCATTGGATTATAATATTAAGGATGATCATATGTTCAATGTTTTAGAATACTTAGTTGATGGTAATACATAGTAAACATTTGGATGTCATTAATGAAATTTTTGGAGTCGTTTTATTGGGTTGATATATTTTCAACCCATGCGATCAACATGAAGTGTTTTTAGGTGGAATTATTTTTTAGGATTATACAAAAAATGGGGACAAACCATACATTCTATGATAACCCAACACATCAGGATATACGGTGGGGCTTCAACCCAAAACTGAAGGATGATAAGGGTTTCATACCTACCACTTGAATCTGTGATTTCCTAATAAGTGAAACATTTTTACTGTTTCTGATTATGTTTTTTTAGAGGCATATGAGATTTTATTTTTGGAGTGACAGTCGACTTATCAAGAAGGAATATATGATAAAATAATTATAATAATTGGGTATCAAACATTGTAAGGAATTTTTTATGTAAATTTTAAGGATAGTTATTCAGGGAATAATTTATTTCTAACTTTGGTTTTTACAATTAAATATTTAATTATACTTTATTATATAAGGTTTTATTAAATTTTGGAATTATTTTACAATTTGGTAACCATTTCTATTTTCATATATGTAATAAGACATGAGGAATAGATTTTCATTCCTCATACGATTATGTGGTATTTAAATTTTAATTTGGGTGCTTTAGAAATTAAAATATTTTACTTAACACACTTCATTTGGTGTAAGATATAATATTGTGGTGGAATTTGATTAATGAATTAAATATTATTAATTATATAAGCATATTTCCATATTCTATAAGACTAGATTTGATGATAATTCTATAAAACTAGTAAATTTATGTTCAAACAAACTATATAAGTGCCAGTTTTTATATTGAACCAATGGTGTTTTTGATTATCAAGGATTTATGGTTTTGAGTCTCTTAAATTTCCATTAAACCATTAAATTCTGTTGATCAATGACCTCAATCACTCTCTATAATTATATATAATTTTACACTATTTAGAACTATCTCCCAGTATATTGAAAACTATTTATGTGTTATTACATTTGACATTTTTATTTACATTTCTATTTTATGAAAATTTTGTTTTTATAAACAATTTTATTATTTGGGTTTACAAAAAATAACTTTTAAATGTCCAATCATTGATTACCAAGATAAATTTCTAATTGTAAGGACACAATTTAATAATGGTGGGGAGGAAGTAAAACTGCAGATTTAAAAATAATAAAATTAAATTTTAATGAGCAGTGGATACAAAAAACTATGTTTGCCATGTGTTACACACAACACTCATTGTATCTTTCAGTGCATGAAACCCTATGATTTTTTTGTTTGGATAGTTTATCCAACACCCAACAACAAACATAAACAACACATGATATATATTAATGTTACAACCAATACATTAGAATGAAAGTTATAAAAATGATTAACTAAATTATAAAAATATGGAATAAACATGTATATGTTATAAATTATTTGGTGACCTACTAATTTGAAATGAAATTAAAAACCTTTTGAAATTAAAATGAATTATTTTATAAAAAAACTATTAAAATGAACATATGTTTGTTTTATACTAATAAAATAAACAAATAACACATGGTGGATTATATTTATATATTTTTTATGAAATATAATGAATTTGAGGATTAAATTTCAACTCTTAAAACCATATTTTTTCTACAAAGTAGTTTTAACTCCATTTAATGGCGCACTTATTTGGAAACATATTTCCGACAATTTTGAAATATATATATGAAAAAATAAAATTAATTTTCTATATTACGTTAAAATAAATCACATTGGGGGATTTTTTTAATTTTTTAGAATGTTCTTAATTTTTTTGAATAGATAAAAATACAAAATTATAATAGAAAACTGTCTTTTAACCTTAACTATATAAAAAATAAATTTATATTTTGCTTTGGATTTAATCTCACAATAGTCAAACTATGCATATGTTAATTGTATTAAGTTATTTGAAAAAAAAATTCCAATTTGATTTTTGATATTAAAACATTGTTATATTTTGATCTTTTCACATTAAAAACATGATTTCTCATGTCAACGAAATTAATTTTAAATAAAATATAACCAATCCATTAAAGTGAATTATTAAAAAGGGATTAAATATTTTGAATCATAATAGTTTTTATTATATAATAATTTTATCATAATACTTGATCAAAGTGACTAGTGGAAACAATTAAAAATTAATTACAACAACTAAGGTAAAAATGAGATACTTTGTAGTAAAACATGGAATTGAAGGTGTAATCATGACTAAAAATATGTCCAAAATGTATATTATGGAGACCATTTGATCAGTAAGACCACATTATATTAATATAAGTGTTTTTATCACTTTTTTATGAATATGATCCATTTGGTATGTTAAGCAAAGAAAAAGACATAAATATGTACCTATATTTATTTTAATTTCTACTAATATTTGGGGAAAGGGAAAACCAATATACATTTAGTTATATATATTATTATAAAACATAATTTAATTTTTTTAATGTTCTAATTTATCACTAATTTACACAGATGATATAATAACATTAAATACTTATGAAATACCAACACACTGGTTATTTGGTTAATAAAAAAATAAATTAAATGATACTATAAATATTAAATGTCATTAAAATATAATGAATAATTTTAAAACATTATATTTATATGAATATGTATTTATAAAGATAAGTTAAATTAGTAGTTTTTAGTTACAATATTTTCATTAAATTTATAAAATTAAAAATAAATAAATAACGTTAAAATTGGATGTAATTTTATTTTATAAAAAATGAAATTAGTTAAATTGTTTTAAATTAAAAAAATCATTTATTATGTAAAGATATTTTTAAATGAAATTAAGTTTCAAATATTTTACATTTATGGACCAATTTATCTTTTATAATGAACATATTGACCCAAAAAATGTAAAAACATTTTTGGCATGGTATGTGTTAAAGGTGTGTTTTTGTGCGTTACATGCACTTCTATTAAATTTATTTATAAAAACACATGAAATTATTATTTTATATTTTTTTAATATTAACAAAATGGGTATCAATTTTATGACAAGTCACAATTTAATTTATTCCTTACAGAATAATTACATAGGTTCAAAAACTATTTATATTAATGTGAAACCAAAATAGAAAAAGTAACAAGTTTAGTAAATAATTCATGGAAAAATATATTCATTTTGTATTTTTAAGGACTATATTGACCCAATAATCCCCCAATCCCATTATTATTCTATATTTTAGGAACATTATTTAAGTTATACCTCCCAATTGTAAATACATTTGTGTATTTACAAAAAAACACAGCTCCCCAAGAATTAAAGGTACACACTCTCCCAACATATTCACACATATAATGTATTTTGTATCATCCAAAACATTCCCAAATCACCTCCATAATTACCTCCTCAAATCCTAGAATCATTATTTTTGTGATGAAACATACCAATAAGGTTTTCGTGAAAATCTAAGTAGGATACCCGAAGAAGAGTTAATCTTCCTCTAAAACTATTTTTATTTTATTTCCTTATCCACCTCATTTAATTATCCTTATACCATGTTTATATAATAACCACACTATCATAAAAATATAGATATGTTTTTATGTTATTTTTACAACTTATACCAAAACACACTTCTATCACATGGTATATGAAATCTTCATTCGTCTGTATGGGAAACTACTGCCTTGCAAAATGATGTCGTTCATTTTTCCATCACCTACTCACCTGGTTTGGAATAATGATGTACATAATTTTTATTTATATTATTTATGATATTTATAACATAATAAATTCGATGTATTAATCATATCATATTCACCCTTTTGGTATTCCACTTAAAAATGGACATGACCACATCACTCGTGTGAATGGTGGATTACCGCTTCATGAAGGGATGTGATGTGGATTTCAATAACATGTTTCAAGGATGATTTTAGAGGAAAATATAATGAAAATATATTCTATTAATGAAATAATTGTGAAATTTATGGAATAATTTCCTCTCTATGAATGTATTATATCATTTTATTCTAACCATTTCACCCACATAAAAATTGATAATGCCATCTGTGCGTATGTGTAGTACCTCCTCCTCAATTAAATTCGATTCATTTTATATCAAAATAAGGATATATATAAATATATATAATTAAATACAATTATATTTATGATATAATTATCATTGTGGAAATTTAAAATATTACATACCTTGTTTTCATAATGATCATTGAGAAATGGAAGCATTACTCATGAGTCCATAAAGAATACGGTCTCTATAATCATAATTTCAAATCATTATTCATAACCATAATTAATGATTTGTTTTAAATGTATAACTTCTGCATAAATATGACAATTATTTCCGAATTATTAATATAGAAATTTTTCAATAATCAACATTTTGAAAATAGTAAACCAATCTACGTTTTTTTTTGCAACACTAGCTGAATATGGTAAAAACATCTGACAAAGACATAATTGATTATTTAATTATATATAACATTATTATAAGTGAAAAAATATAATAAATTTATTAAATTTTTATAATCAATTAAAAAATATCTTATGTTTATTATTCTAGATGATTATGAAAAAACATAATAAATCATACATAATGTAATGGTTTATCTCATCTTAATTTTATTTTTGTGAGATATATGTCATATTAAACACTTAATTTTGTTGTGTGGTTGATATAATACCCAGTAATGTGTTTTATGATTATTATACATAAATTTATGGGTATTTAAATATCTATTTTAGGATCTCTATTTCATTGTGTTTATGGTTTCAATGTTAATAATGTGATAAGGGGTTTATGTCTCAATTTTCCTTATTTGATATGTATGTTATGATATAAACCTATCTTTTTTTACGAGTTGTATATAATGAAAAAATTTAAATTTATATCACTAATTTCATTACTATGATTATATTATTTTTCCTTTAATGTTATTTATTTATGGGGATTACATTTCAATGTTACCAAATTGGTTATATAATTTTGTTATAATCTCATCATTTATTCTGATTCTGAATAATTAAATATCTGTTGTTTAAATATGAAAATTCTAATCAATTATCATATCCTCTAGATGTTAATTATATTCTCATTAAATATAATCATTTATCCACTCTTTGGTACGTAAATTAAATGAAAAAATGTTTTTGATAAAATACAACATTATTTCTCTCTTCAGTTTTAAATATGTTTTCATATTAAACCATGTTTTCATAAATGTTTTAAAATTTATTTTTCAGTGATTAAAGAAAATTTCATTAATGAAATTAATTTAATGAATTTTCTAAAAAATAATTAATATGTTTCAAAGTTTCATTTCAATGAAAATTATTTTAAATGATTTATTGATTTTAAAACGTTATTTTCAAAATGAAACATTAATTTCCTCAATGTGTTATATTGTAATTTTAATATAATTTCTATTAATAAAAATTATAAAAAAAATTTATCACTTATCCTACAATAAGGATATTTTTTATTGATACCATCCTAATTATTTCTGTTGATGTAATAATATTATTTTAATGAGATTATTTTGATATCGGTTTCATTTGCGTGGGTTAATCATGTTTCAAATAGATTTTTATAATGATCATTTTATTTTCATGGGTCATTCAGGTTTTGAAGTTATTTTAGGAAAAAGATTTATTTTCCATGGGTTAATCATTTTTCAAAGAGATTGTTATGGAACTCATTTCTTTTCAACAAGTTAACCATGGTTGAAAGAAATTTTTGTGGGAGGATTTTTCTTTTCATGAGTAAATCATGTTATAAAAATAATAACTGTTAGTTCGAAGAGTTATGATTTAAATTATTATCTATGTTCTTTATTCATTTTTCAGTTTTTCGAAATTTCAAATGATGGGTGTGCCTTGATAGGATAGTGTGAGCTTCTAATGTCATGAATGTTTAGTACACACAGATAGCGCTTCAATTAATTGGGTAATGGTTATTTAATCTATAGAATAATATTATAAGATGAATATATGGTAGTTCAAATTTGCAATGGGTATAAAAGTGTTCTATTAGGGTTTTGTAATGGTTTTATGAGATTATGTTCGAAGGTACCAATATTTGTTTTCTATTCTTGATTTGGGTTCATGATGCTTCATTTGGTCAAGATTAATATCTGAGGGAACATGATTATATATTCTTACGAATTTTTTTTGTTAATTATTTATTTCATATTTTAATTTTATATTATCCAGGTATTGGTGTGAATGATTTCTCATATGTTATACTCATGTACTTTGATTATGTCATCATACCCTCATGCACTTCTTATTCACATTGGTGTCATTCAATTTCTAATTCTTATGGTTAGCCTTACTGAGAATTATAGCTCACACATATTATCTTTTTTCTAGGCTAACAAATAAATACATTGAATGATTTATGACTAGAAGGGATTTACTATGTATGATAATGATATCTTAATGAGAAAAAACAAGATGGGTTATCTTGGAGAAAATATCATTTAAATTCTTGTCAATTATTTATTTAGTAGTTTTCACAAATTCCCAATAAATAAAAAACGAAAAGGTCTTCTAGTAAGTAAATTATCCATTTATTCCCTTTGATATAGTGAGATTTGTAAGGAATAAAATGGGTCACCTTATCAACATCAAAGACGGATATATAAATATCATGTTTTCAGTAAAAGATTCGTGAGTGTGGGTTCCGAGAGGTCATAATATTATGTCTCTATGATTGATGAAATAATAATAATATATCCCTAATAAAAAAACATACTTATATCTAATATACAATGGAGGTTCCTTTATTCAATTATTGAAAAAAACTACACTTCCCTAACCATTCCATTTTATTCTATTATAATAATTTAAATAGACTACAATAAATCATTCCAAACATTTATAATATTATCTTACACATATCACAAAATATTAATAATTTTTTTATATACAATATATGTAGCTAATTCATAAAATTGAAAAAATAGTTATTAAATAAGTAATTATATTCTTTAAATATTTTAGTAATTATATGATATAACATTAATGTTGATCATATGATCAGAAAAACCATCACCCCATTTATGTATTTATACAGTGTAGAAAATTTTCCATCATCAACATAACCATTAAATTTTATGAGAATAATAACATTAATTATAATATTAATTTTAATATAGATCACAAAATTATAACACAATACAATAAATATAAAAGATAATATAAAAATATATAAAAAATAATAAATAAGGACATTTTTTGATGTTATGTTCAGATAATAAGTGCCCAAAACTTAAAATGGGGTGAATCCCCATTTTTGAACTTTTAATCAAATTAAAACAAGTATCCCTTTGTCACCTGTTCACTTATTTAGTGAATTTATCACATCTCTTCCATTATTAATCCTTTGGTCGGTATCGATGTAGATATAAAATAGAAATTTCATATAAAAATAATAGAAAGGTATTTTAATGAGGAATTCATCTATTCTGATGACTATATCCCTTGTTTACATTAGTTATTATCCCAATCAATCTTAACATCCTCCTTATTATCAAATGATGAATTAGAAAGGGTGTGACCGGGGTTCTGTATTCCTGGAACAAAACATATATAACAAAATCATAGTTTTTATTCTGTAAATTGTTACAGAATATTGGAGTTCACCAAAATCTTATCATATAGATCACCATAGGATATTTTTTTTGTCCATTATAGAAAATTGGAGCGACTGTCATCCTCACTCACAATAATCAAGTGTAAATCCTTAGACGTCTTTACAATTATGTATCATATGAAAACTATAGGTTAATCACTCACCTTAATTTCTTGAATTTAATCTACATAATCATAAATAAACTCACATTACCTATTATTTTTATTCATCACATCATTAATAACTATTTTAAAAATTATCATGATTTATTTCTCCTTTTTCTTCAGATAACAACAACTATATAAGGTATTTAATGTTTTCATTGATAATAAGGTATTCTTATTTTGGTTACAATGTCAAATCACCATACTCTTATTTAAACTTCTATAATATTGGTCTGTCATATACAATCAATATCAAAAAAATTATTCTCTTTCATGACATTTAATATTAATATAATCATGAATATTATTTTCAAAATTAATTTGTGTCACTCTGTGATATTAATCCATCATGTTATTTAAATTTATTCATTCTGAAAACATAATATTCTAGGTCTTTCATTCCATTTTCTTTCCCCCTTTTATTCAACAATCCAATAGATTGTGTCTAATTAAAATCCTCATGGTATATTTAAATATCATGGTTCTTCTCTCAATATAAATTCATAATGATTTTGGCAACTCCATCCATGTTTGGGTATGATTTCAAAAAATATATATCCTATGTAAATCTAAAATATTTTCCATATTGTAATTATAATATATATTTTAAGTATCACGATTTATCAAATTTGTACACACTGAAAAAAAATTATCATTACTTTATAATGATGTATTACCTTGAAAAGAAATGATTGTTGTTTTGTAATGTTATAGTGGTGCATAAAATTCAATCAAAATCTCCAAAAATTATAACACTACAACTAAATAATATTGGATCTTAAAAAATATCATTTTACTAAACTTCTAACACTCACTCATGATGTATTATGCATAGAAAAAGTATAATGTGTTTGGAAATGATGTCTTATATACAAATCATATTCACATGATAACATAATATCCTCCAAACTTATCATGGACTAGATCTTCACCAACTAAAATTTCAATCACAAATATTTGTATGACAAATTTTGATATGTTCTCCATATTTTTTTGAGCATGAATTTAATTATTTTGTTTTTCTTTTCATTGAAAATTTTTATTCAAAATATTAATTATTATCTCTGGTTGAAAATTCTAAATTCTTATTATGATAATTACTTTTCCTCTTATTTTCTAGGAATACACTTAATAAAGCCTTTAAAATTGTATTTATAATTTTTCATATGGTTGAATGAATTTATTAATTATTTACCACTATCACTATATTCCTTCTTCATCTCCCATAAATTATTTATACATCACTATTAATTAATCAATAATTATCTATCATTATAAATTTCAACTCTTCAATAATAAACTCCCTTAAAGGAGGACTCATTGAAATACTTCCCACATGTTATTCAAATTTGAATCACATCAACCAAATCCCATTTTCAAAAAATGTATGAATCATCCTAAAATATTTAAGGGATAAAACTTCATCAACACATCAAATCATCTCCCAGTGATTATTCATTGTACTTTTACAAGTTTATCAGTATATGTTATAAAAATATTGGTAGTGACTACTCAAAACATTATTCATCAATTTCATCACGTGGATTTATGAACTTAAATAAAATGGATACAATTTATCTTATTGGAAGGTCTTACTTACTTCACTACTATTTCTCTAGATAATAAGTAATGGTAAAATCATCCTCGATTAAAGATATTTTGTGGAGTTAATGATATATTTATTAAGAACCCCATATTGTTTTCAACATGCATGGTGACATCTAATTTCTATATAAGATATTTTTATTAGCATATTTACATGTGAATACATATATTGTTATTAACCAAGATAAAACAACAAACTCATAGTGGGTTCAAAAATCTCTCCTGTATACTTATTTCTGACACCTCCTAGAAAATGATTTGTAAATATGTTGTCTTTCATCCCCTTTTTGTGTTTCCATCTATTATATTATTCTATCCAGCTTTTTGAAAAAAAATATGAGTTTGAAATTGTGGATGGTACCATTTTCTAATTAAATAATGAGTCTCCAATAATATCTCTATAGATCAACATGATCCATCCCTTGTGTAGTATTCAATAGAGTCTAATTTAATAAAAATTGTATTCTATTAATTAGAAGAAAAAATTTCATGAAGCAACCCGATCTGTCCTTCTCTAAGAAACATGAACCTAACCACTGTAAGGCCTAAATAGTGTTCCCAATCCCCAAGGGCTTGAAACATATGACTTGGAATCACATGTTCATATATTGGAACAATTTTTCTTATAAAAATTAATTAAATAATCCATACAAAATAAATAAAATTTGATTACGGTCTATTAAAAAGGACGAAAATAGAATCAGTGAAAACTATATAGAAACCAAAATCTAATCTAAAATTAAAAATATATAAATACCAATTTGTACAAAAAAAAATAAACTCAACACCCTAGACTCCCTTTCATGCAAGGCAAAGACAGCCTACAAATTTTTATCCTGAACAACTAGATTATTACTACACCTCCAATAATAGAATGTTGTAAAATCGTTTGTTCCCATTTGAAAAATCGGAAATAAAAAAACAAACTACAATATACAAACTTCTATGTGTCTCTACACATCACATTATAATAAAAATGATCATAGTGACTCTAAGGTGGAATAATAAGGTGGAATCTTCAATAGAGAATGATAATTTATGAGTTGGAAACAAAGTTCTAAATAGTGATGCCTAAAAGATACCATGATTGATGAATTTTTATTGAAGATAGATATTTTTATTGCTATTTTAAAGTTATAAATGTATAAAATAATTTTTCCATATCATTTGAAAACAAGTAGAGAGACAATATCCCAAAAACCATTTTCTAATTTTTATTTTGAATTCCATTTCCAATGAATATTTGACTATCCAAAACCTATTAATAAGGAGTATCTTGTAATGAAAAATAATTTCTGTTTGAAAATAAATGATAGAACTAATATCACATGGTTTTAAATATATTTGAATGTAGAACAATATTTTAATTGTTTTAGACATATAAGGATGATATGAAAAGGTTCATTTTAAATCAGTACTATGTAAACTAGAGTAAATGTGAAATACCTACATTTCTAGGGTAATCATGTTCTTATGATCCTCATACCCTTGGAGAAAAATAATATAGATTATTCTACTCATCCCTGATATTATTTAGATGTTGAGTCACATGTTCTCGCAGTAACCTTAGCATCATCATGTTTTTAGTAAGTGTTGTAGCATAACCCTACTTGGGAGACTAGACTGAGGCCTTGTCGTATCACCTATCAAAATTGACCTAGTCATCCAACCTAGTTACCCCATATTTCTATGATCTATGATGATAAACATAATACTCAATGTTGGTTTAGAAGCTCAAACACAGAACAATTCACGAAAATCATAGAGAAACACCACACCTTCTTATAATAAAAATTTGAATCCTCATTCATAGAATCAAATCAACATTCTGATCACTAAAATTAATGTCCCAAACATACAAAATTGTCTCATATTTTATTAGAGTGTGCCTAAATTTTTTGAAATCACTAAAAAGTTCTTATAATTCCTTAGATTTTTAGAAAATAGCTTTTAACATTTAGAAAACCACTTTTTATACCAAATCCACCAATTTATTAAAAATTACCAATAAAAACATATGAAAATATATTTATATGTTAGAATATATTATCCCACTACACAAATTCGCGTAACAATGAGTGAAAATGAAAAGTGTTGGAACTGATATGTATATATATATAGGTGTGTCTGTCTCTGTAAGTCCCATTCAATGAGCCAATAGATTAGATATCCACTCATGGATTCATAGAATACAATTCCACTCCATTAGGCCTTTTTGAAATCTGGTCAAAAGAAAAAAACTTATTTGGGAATTTTCAATTCCCATGGTTGAAATCATTCAAAAACAAATCAAACATTTCATATTCTTCAAATTTGAAAACTATTTGAAAATATGATTCAATAAGAGAAAATAATGAAGAATTTTTAGATAAAGTATTGATAATAAGATAGGAAATATTTCCAATAATAAAAATAATTTTATATATCATAAAAATATTATTTAATAATCTAAACACACATTGAAACCCCCATGAAATCATAGTATTCATATATGAGGTTTGGGATTTGCATAAGCTACCTCAAAATGCTAGAATATAGACATAAAATGGCCTAAAAGTCATATAATATGATGGAATTTACAATAATCGGTGTCAAATCGACACAAATGAAACTTAAGGACTAATGATCATCCAAAAAACACTTAAAATATATTATGATTTACCCTTTTTCACACAAAAAACAAGGAATGAACGGAAACCAATAAGTATGGAATGATGTTGGTGGAGGTTGAAAATATAATCCCATCAGATATTATTACACACAAAACAAGCAACGAAAATAGACCATAATGGAGGGTGTTGAGGTGGAAGAATAGACAGATTGGAGAACCTTTGGGAATGTGTCGAGTGAGTGACACATAAGGGAGAAATAAACCCCTTTTATGGGAAAATTTAATAAGATAAAATGGTCTATTTAAATATTTTACCTTTATTAGACACTATGAATGGTCTGGCTACTTGGTTTCCCAAAAGATTTATAAACAATGAACCCTCCACTAGGATCCTAGAGCACACCACATGGGAATGGTGCAATAAATTAGAAACTACGCACTTTCACATTAGATTGGCTTTGTAAAATTATAAAATATATTTCTTGGTTACCGCATTGTTTGGAAAATTGTTCACCATAACCACATGGCATGCACTATATGCCCAAAAGCACCATATATTGGAGATGAAACCATACATAAGGAATTATAAAATAAATTGATATCAAAATAAAATAATATAATAGACTAGTTTTGGTTTGAGGTGTTAAAAAACATTCCACCATGACAATTTACTCCTTCGAAAATTCGAAAATATTTAGTTGATCATGAAACCAAGGATCAAAAAATTACTACTCAAGAGATACTCAAAACCCACAGACTGATCGAATAACACTCAATTTACTTTTCCAAACATGATTCTTTTAAATCCAAAATAATCTTTATAGATCTTCCTTAAGTATTGATTGAAACATCAAAGGACACATTTCACTAATCAAAACCTAAAAATAAGTAACACCTCAATGTATATCATATAAATCACCAATGAAACTCATCATGGTTTATAGATCTTATGGAGAATCTGTAACATAGACTACGGTTCAAGATAACCTGGATACTAGGATATAAGTTGTGTAGGTTGGACTGAAAGTATAACATTGGAAAATAATTCATTAAATTATCAAGAATAAAAACACTAGAACTTGACAACAAGGTCTACCAAATTCTCCGTTAATGTAGGCCTACCCACCGTTTTTGAAATTTGGCTGAATTCCAAATTCCCAAAAAAGATGTACTCGTGATTCCCAAAAATAACAAAATAATAAGAAACCATTCACATAGTTAACACCACTTTCACTCCAAGGAAAATAATACAAAAATTCTTATTGGAATATCACATTGAAATAAAATTCATAATAGAATGAAAATATAAGGAATTCCACCAAATAAGAAAATCGGTGTCACCAAAATAAAACCCAACGAAAATAAGTTTCACAAACTAAACCAAAATTAAAATAAAATAGAATAAAAAGATATTATAAATGAATAATAATCAAAAAATAAATAAATAGGATTATAAAGTAAAAACACGGAAACCAAACCATCCTAAAAACATTCTCTAATGATTTTCGACAACTCAAAGAGTATGTCATACATAATACATAAAATCATTCCAAAACAAAAAACATGAAGGTTTAATAAATACAGGTATATAAATTTGGAATAATCTATCATGGTTAAAAGAAAATACATGATTTTGAATTCAATAAAAAATAATGAGTCATAAATGTCAACATGGGATCTAGTATCAGGTCTTTTTGGAGGAGAATCCGAAACAATACCTCAAAACACTAACCCTCGGTGAACCCAACTAGTCCAAAAACATGAAATCAACCTTCCTAGGAATCAAAAAAACTCACCCAATACATTACCATTCAAATAAGTTACACCAACCTTGTGTCATAAAAATCATCAACGAAAAAGATCACTCAAATAATAGGTACTTATCAATGAGTTATTAATGGGACATAATCAGTGAAAAAAATATTTAATATTTCCCCAAATATTCCATCATACCTGAACATGAAAAGATAGTACCACTAAAAATAAACACCACAAATTTAGAAATTTTATATTTACATAAAAAACAAAATAAGTCCCCCTTAAGAGATAACATCTACTCTTTACTGAGACTTTTCTAGTGCATATTAAAAAATTAAGATTCTTAAAACCAAATAAAAACACATCATTAACCAAAACTCTACATATAGAATAATAATCAATAAAACAAACTCAAAGAACTATTTTATCCACACTCTTAACATAATGATGCCATAAATTACAAAAGAGGGCACACCAAAATATTAAATGAAACATCAATGATTACACACTAATAAAAATGGTAATAATTTATTTTCAAAAACAACTTTGTAACAAAACAATAAAACATTATAAATTAGTCTCCTATTAATGGAATTATACAATTCTTCACATATGTATTCTTCCTCACTACTTCTTATACACATCCACAGATAGATATAAGCATTAACATAACAAACACATATGGACATTTGTGAGTACTCATATATATTTGTAAGGATCAATAAATTAGTGAATCCCCTTCCAAACCATTTCATAAACAATAACAAAAAATTTTAAGCCACACATTTTCCTCGAAACAATAAATCTATAAACATTAAATCCAATTTATTTTCCATATTTTTTTGAACTTTAAAAAATCCAAAAAAACCATTTCATTTAAAAAACCCCATGGTTTTTATTTTTGAGATATAATCATGATAAACCTAACATAATTTTTTATATCAACTGAAAATTTCCAAATAATAAAAAAACAATAATGAGAATCAATAGAAATAACTCTACACTCAAAGAATAAAAACCAGAATTTGAAAGAAAAAGATTTATAGAAGGTTTGGCCGTATGGTCTGGAATACTATGGATCAACCATTTGAATGTCATAATAGATCAATATAGGCATTGTACAATAATTGAATAGTTTTATATATCCATCAATGTAACCATTTCCCCTCTTAATCCATTTAAATCCTACTCAGTCATTGTATATTCCCAAAATAATAGGAAATAATGTCAAAAACAATTCTAAAACACTCAATAATGATCCAAAATCTAAAAAAAATTCAAAGAACCAATATTATATTTATGACACAAATACCCCAAGCCACACTAGAAACACATGATTCTTCTTAATAGGTTGTGATCAATAATTTACCAATGTTTGACCACTTTAATTGTGAATTTCCAAACTTGAAACAACATGACGTCCTCATGTAACAAAGGAAAACCTTTTCTGATACAATTTTTTCATGAACTAGCCTTGGATGTTTATCTACAACCCCCCCAAATTGGACCATGATATGTCCTAAAGGGGATTACTAATCCCCATGATCTTGAACCTAGTGAATAGGTATCCCAAGAATACCCTTGGGAATGATTTTTCCTATGATAATTAATTAAATAAAAAAATAATGTATATAAAAATAAGGTTTCACCCGAGTATACATCAAACATCTACACTTGATAAAAATAATGGGAAACAATAATCTAATATCAAACAACATATATAGTAAATTTAACTTATCACCAAAAACATCCATGTTCACCCATGTATCCTTATCCATCAAGGAAAATACCCAAAAAATGTGAAAATAATAAGTGGTAAGTTTGATAAAAGAAACTTAAATTAGAATTACAATGACACATACCTACCTACATATGACTATAAGAGACACCTCCCAATAAAAAAGAACCACGATAAACTATATTAGATAATATGTCAGATGTAATTTTAAACATAAAATGATAATATAGGCATGAGAAAAATATGCTTGTAGTGATACCAAATGAGAAACCATGCCCTTTGATTTAATAATAATGAAAATATATTTATTGTTTTTTTGATGTTATAAATATGTGAAAATAAATTTTATCTTCCTTTTCAATAAATGTATAAGCATAATACATCGAGAAACAATTTTCCCATTTTTTTCAAAACCATTTCCTAATAATAGTAGAGTATAAAAACCCATTCATAAGGAGGAACAAGAAAAGAAATTAGATTTTCACTGTCATAGAATAAAGTGTAAATCATATCACATGTTTCTAAAAACAGTGGATAAAAGGAAATTATTTTAATTAATTTAGACATGAAATGGTAACTAAATGATTAATTTTTTTTAAATAGTAAAATTGAATCATGAGTAAATTAGAGAAATCAACATGGAAAATCCTTAAGTATATAGGTTAATAGGGGTCATGGGATCCTTGTATTCTCAATGACCTAACCATATAAATAAATATCCTCATGAAAAATATTCATTATAGTAAAAATGTTAGTATTAATGTGGTACCCTCTATATGATCATTTTGTAAAGTTAGTTTTGTAGTGTAACCATGTAAAGGTGACCAGGATGAGGCCCTACCAATTCATTGAACAAAATAGACCTAGTATTCCCACCAAGATACCTAGAATTCACATGTTTATTGAATATAACTTGAATAAAGAAGGGAATTTTAGTAAGAAAACTGAATCTCAACCACATAATAATTGAATGCAATCCTAAAATGACACCTCACCCTCTACATTAAAATTGGGAGTCCCATTTCGTAGAATCAAATAAACATGCCAATCTAATCAATTAGATTAAAACAAATATATAAATATTTGGGATTCCATTTTATTGAACCTATCTTTTGGAACATCTTTATAATGTTCTAAACATATAATAAATTTTTAATAAAATACACAACCCATTTGGGAAGGAACATTCTATACAAAAGCTTCCATGTTTTAAACCACACATCACACATAAAATCATATTCACGAAGATTTATATGTAGTAATTTGTTATCCCAAGGAACATATTCTTCTACACATTATTGGATATGAACAAATATAGAACACAAATTTATAAGAATGTACCATTTAATGAGAAAATATATTCGAAATACTCTTGGAGATTTTTATAAATCCATTAAATTATATTACGCCATTATGAAACCAATTAAAAAACAAAAAAAATCCATTTGTGGTTTCAATTCATATGGTTTTAATCATTATGAAAATTGGTCAATCATTTAAGGCACTTCTTATTTCAAAATCTTCATGAACACTACCTTTAGTAAGAGAGACCTATATTGTATATTTAGATAAAACATCGAATACATGATAAGATAAATTTATAAGGATCAAAACAATTTTCTATGACATATAATAAATTTATAATAATGATAACACAGAATGAAATGACAAATAAATAATATATTTCAAATAAAATTATTTTACATAGGGTAACCATTATCAAAATTCTAGAATCAACATACAAAAATGTCTAAAATTCATATTCATTGATCAATGTTGTACGAATGAGGCTCAAATAAACATTTACAAACACATGGGACATATAATCAACCATGAAAACCTCTAAAATGGGTATGGCTTTTACATAGGTCATGTTCAATTAAAGGAATGGAGAGAAACCAATAAACAAGGAATAAAGAGGGAGAATGAGAAAAAGGGAAGCAAGATGAAGCTTATCACACCCAAAATCAGATAATTAAATTACCCAAAATATAAGTAGGAGTGAGGGAAGGTGGAATATTGGGGAAACCCCTTGTGTGTAAACCATGTGCGTGAAGGAGAGTGGCGAAATTGACCTCTTTTAAGGGATAAATTAATTGTGTTCTGTGGTTTATTTTTCAATTTTAACCCACCTTGACAATATCAAAAGTTTAGATTCATTGTTGGAAAACATCTCACCAAATAAAGTTCACTTTACTAGGAACATTGAGTAACTCACACAATAATTTTGTACATCTTGATAAACCATGTTTCAAAAATGATGTCCAGTTCTGAAAAATTACATATGAATTTTCACCATTGCCTCATAGTTTGGTAATTAATTCTCCATACTATGGAAACATGAAATATTTCCCAAAAATTCTAAAATTTTGATAAAAAACCCCAAAAATATATATATAACTGATAAATAAATAATATATTATAGTAGTTTCAGGTTGTGGTGTGGCAGAAATGATAGAAACTATTAAAAAATCATAAAAATCTTTACTGATATCACTCAAAGTACATTAAAATATCATCACGATTAAAACAAAGGGTTCAAATAGATGACATTTTTTCATTAAAATAATAACCTATGTCTAGGAACTCATCAAAAAAACATGTCAAAAAAATCTATACAGAATTATATGTTTCCAAAAATCATCTCTTAGATCTCCATTAATATTATTAATTTATTCTAACTGAATAAAAACAATCCCCCACAATAATATCAAAATTAATTCTAGAAAACACAGGATGTGGGAATATAATTACATACCTCTTCAATGAATGTTTTTTAGGAACCATAAAAAATACAAGTATTCTCCTGAAAATAAAAATTTTGGAAGGCTATCAATATAAACTCATCCTCGTGGGATGATCCCTATCTTCGGTTCATCATGGGTTTTAATGATGCAAGTTCTTTTAAAACAATCAAAAGATAAATCATACAATGACAGTGACTTCCTTAGCTAATGAGTAGTTTTTAGTAACTCTTATTTTCTCCAGGCCCTTCCTTTGAGAATATATAGTGTTTAAGGTGTTCTAGGAGCTGTTGGTGGCCTACTACAAGAGTTTTCCAAATTTCATGTTTTCCCATCAGCATGTCAGTGCATCAACATGTCAGTGTGTCAGTATGTCCATGCATCGGCAAGTTAATGTGTCGGCGTGTTAGCAGTGTCGGCATTAGTGAGTCAAAGTCATCATCATCGCATATTTGAGGGCATCAATGTCGATAGGTGATGGCATCAGTTGCTCATTGCATCGGTAGGTAGAAGAATTAGTAGGTCATTGTGTCGGTAGTACAGGGCATTGTTTGGTGATTGTGTTGGTAGGTCTAGGCATTGGTAGATCATTACGTTGGTAGTTCTAGGTGTTGGTATATCATTGCATCAGTGGTTCATCATCGGTATCTCACCCGATGGGGGCTCAGTGTCAGTGACTCACCCATAAGTGACTCATTTCTAGTTTTTCTAATTCCGAAGATGTTACTTGTTTACCTCCATGAAATAGTAAATTATCAACTCACAGATATGTGTTGTTCTATAT
The DNA here is from genome assembly GCA_963277665.1 of Viscum album. Taxonomy (NCBI): domain Eukaryota; kingdom Viridiplantae; phylum Streptophyta; class Magnoliopsida; order Santalales; family Viscaceae; genus Viscum; species Viscum album. The sequence continues at coordinate 87,892,942 of OY728167.1, read as the reverse complement.
CCACCATTTCCGAATGGAATTATTATATTCCATGTATCTTGTAAAATTGCACAAGCATTGTAATCGCAAATCTGTGTGGTCAACCACGATCTGACTTACAAGTACTTTGAAATCATCTCCCTAAATTTTAGGATCTCTCGCTTTTATAAACTGAGATCTCTTCTTTCCTTCTTCCTTTTCATTACTCATGGTGTGTCTAGAGCCATCCTCCTTAGACGATTCGTATACCTATGCTTGAGCCCCTCATGATTTGTAATTCCTTAAGATCTTTCCTATGACCTGCATGATCCCCAGTTATTGGTGAAAAGGGTAACTTCGATCCTTTGATCCTACAAGTTGGGATTTCTTTTTCTTCTATTTAATTTTGCATCATTCAGGATGTGTATGTTAATGAACCCTTGTGATAAAAAGTTTAGAACATTTTATAAAACAAGGAATAAATAATAACTATATTTGATTAAAAAATAACACATGTTAAATTATATAACGAGAATAGAGTCGATGGATATTGAAAGCCTTTTTTATTTGGTATCATTGATTATGTTATAGTTTCGTGGTTATATGTCTTCTGAAAATCATTTCCATTGCTGGTCTTTTCTATGAAAAAGTGATTTTTTTGCTAATATGCATGAACAATGACTGCAACATTAAATATACATAATCACATATACATTGTAAAATAAATTAATGACCGAAGATCAAATTTGTTATGTGATCATTCCAGTTATAATCCAGTGAAATTAATGAACTTATGCTGGATAAAATCTTAATGTATATACATCCAATTGATAGGTGTGGTAGAGTGTTGTGTTCTATTGAGTTTGTAACATTGTTTGAGTTATGTGGTGCTTTTATTGGGAGCACGGTTGTTGGAATAAGGTGGGATAGATGAGTTCGTTCTGTAAGAAGGGAGTGGTAAGGGTGTGTAGTGGGGTTGTGGTTAAAATGATAGTTATAGTGGGATTTACATGTGGTGTGTTACAAGAGAGGTGTGATGTAATATCAATAAAAGTGATTTATTGATTAGGGAAGTAATGAACTTGTAAGAAGCTGAACATCCTTTTTGTTGTGTTATAGCCATGAAACAAAGATGGGAAATGGGAATGCAGTGTGGTAATGGATTTGTTTTGCAGTGGGACTGCATTTGGGAAATGTTTATGCAATAGAGCTGTTGGGTTGGGTTGTGGGAGAAGGATTGTGTGGTACACATTTGAATAATGATTGTTGGAAAATGATGAACAAGTGTCTGGGAAGATTAGGGTGTCTGTGCAGTGGGATTATATATTTGGTTTAGATTTTTTTATTTTGATAAGGTTATGGTTGGTAGTTTCCTAGTAGAACTGGAATAGATTATAGTGAAACCCTTACATAATAAATGGAATGTCGGTAAATAAAAATGGGTTAGGAATGTGTTTTGTTGTGTATTTATGGGTGCTAGTGAACATGGTTCATGTGGGTTGGTTGTTTTCTAGAAACACATCGGCTGAGATGAGTATTTTCTTACATATATATATAGACATTGTGGATTCTTATGATTTCTATATGCACCCCACCCTTGTTAAGAACTATGTTCCGAACACCTCCATTTTATAGGGGACGGTGTCATTCCCAACATCCTAGTGCGCGGATGGATGGTTTGTTACTGACTTTGTTCCTCACACCCTATTCCAGATCTTACCGCTCTAGTGTATTTGTGGAGGCTGTAATTTCTTGAGTATTACCATAGTCCATGATTCTTCAGGCAATGATTTGTTTTGTATGAGGGGCCTTGGTGGTTTCCAACCGATTTTGTTTTCATATGTATCTTTAAGAAGAGTCATAGGTGCCTTCAGGAGAGTGGTGTGGTTGTTGTGTCCTAGGTGTATGCAGGCATAATGTTGTGTGTTTGAGGCACATGTCTGTACGGGTGGGTAATGGTAGTTGGACTGCATATTGGAAGAGTGGTAGAATCAAGAAATTATCCATTAGGAACAATAATTCAACTAGTGGGAAAGTGGTGCGGGGTACCCAAATATCGATGTGATTATACTATTACATTACATGACTTGAACTATTTGGAATGTGTACCTTGGTGAGGATGGGTTGGTTAGTATTCTTTGGTAGGTTCTTGAGGTTCTACTATTTTCTCATGGGGGAATTAGTATGATCCCCCACTTGTGCATGTTTAGATTTAGTTTTCTTACAAAATATATTTTTATGCTCACCCTGTGTATATAAACTATTTTCAAGTCCCAGGAGGTCATTGAGAACCTCCATGGACCTTACTAGCTTGGAAGTCGGGATTTGTTACTGATTCTTCTTAGACTCTAATATTTTGGTACATTACTTTGGATATTTCATTGTAACTTTTATCTGGTTCAAATGTGGACATCCATGTGTGAATGGATTCTGGATATTCTTTTGCTTCTAGTATATGGAGATGTTTGGGATTTAACATCTTATCTCCCAATCATGTTCAATACAAAGGGTAATGCCTTACTTTTTTTTGTGATTCTATACCATTGGTGATAGTCACCACTCTAGGGCCTATTGAGGGTGAGACTCATGGGTTTTTATCTATCATTCATATTGAAGAAGGGAGTGGCTAGCTTTTTTTCCCTTCCCTCATCTTGAAGAAGGTGAGTCATGAAAAAATCTTACTAGAGTAAGGTTTTGGGAGTTTGATAGATAGTATGGGGGTAAAATATAGGAATAGTGAGAACTGAATGGGACATTAGGGAAACAATGTTCGGCAACATTGGTGCAAGAGATAGTTGAGGGAGGACATTCTAGGACATGGGATTTTAGGGGGGACCGTGATCCGATTCATGGACTCTAGACCTACTGAACGACCAAGTGAGGCTATGCCGATTGGAGGTTAAAGACCCTAGGAAATGTACGTGCATCATAATTAATTGTGTTCTTGTGTGTATTGGTTGTTGGGAATTTAAAATAAATAATGAGTTATAACAAAATTTAAATGAAATTTTCCACACTACTCGATCTTAATATTTCCTTGATTCCCCTTTTTTAGCTATGGAACTTAGATATTGTCCCCTTGTGGTATGAGATATTGAGGCCCATGTAACATTCTGGTTCTAGATTCTGCCCAGAGGCACCCTGTACCTGGTTGGTCACATGGTCTCAAGCGCATTTCCCCGAATTCCAAAGGCTGCCGACTAGAAGCTAGGGCCTTGTGTTTGATAATGGGGAATATTTACCCTCAATGGAAGAGTAACACAATGGAAGTAGACCATAAATACAATAACGTATGTAGTAATGATAACATGGAATATTAAACATCAGAAGAATGAAAGTAAATAACAACTAGAGTACATATATATAATGCATGATACATATGTGTAGGAAAACAGCCAAAAAAAGTCACAATTCTAGAATACCTTATAAACCAAAGTATAATGAAAATAGATAAACTCTTCATATTTGCAAGCATCAACTTGGTCCCATGCTCTCCATCTCCTCAAAAAATCAAGTACCTGAAGTAGAAGGTCGCATTCCCTTATCTACACATGCATCAATACAATTAGTTTGGGCCGAAAAACATGACCCAAACATGGTGTGAGACTAAATCCCTATAGGAAACTACCAAAATATTTTTTATAACAGTCATTGAGTATATAGAATGTAATAATTAAAATAAATTAGTAACAAGGAAGTACTTGGTAGTAACAATACACAGTTAAAAAGCATTCAATTTTATATAATAAGAAAGTATTTAACCCTCTGAGAGGTACACACACAACCTATCCCCTCTAGTTCAACCAAATATGTTGAAGAAACCCTCTGGGAAACACACACAATCTAACCCCTCTGGCTCAGATTATGTATAAACTCTCTTAGGATGTACTCACAGTCAATTCCCCCTATAGTCTCGTATCGGTAATAAAGTTGCTCTGGGGAATCACTCAACATCTCATTCCCCCTATGGCCCACATCGAGGATCTACAGACACTCTGAGGAAGCACTTACGTCAATTCCCCCTATGGTCTCGCCTAGTAATATTATAAAAGACACTCTAGAGAAGCCCTTACATACATTCTCCCTATGGTCAACTAAACTAGGTTCTCACAGCTCTGTGTAAGTCAATCGATCATAAAAATGTGTAGCGGCCAATGTTAACCATAAGAACTACTTGGCTGAATAGTCTAAAGAATATCAACATATCTGCATATCAGATAATAAAAACTAATCCATCCTATCTACACTATGAAATAAAAGAACATGAGCCTAACAGGCTATGAAACACCAAATAGTCACAAACAATACGAACATTGGAAAACACCTCAATAGCATATCAATCAACCTTATTCATATTCAAATAGAATCTATTCAAGCATACATCATAACAGGTAATTAACAATTGTAGAACCATAAACACGTATTACCTCATTTAAAGGTATTGTCACTTTTGCACATATAACTCAAAGAATTTATACACAATAGAATAAACCACTTACCTCAGTGTTGTAAGATCGTTATACGTGAGCCTCAAGCCTTGAATCACCAAAGAACACCAAAGTTCTACAAAAATGACCAAAAAGATCAACTGAAGATATCATGATAAAGAATATTAATTGGGAAAAAAGCTATAGAAGAAGAATGATCTTACCATGGCAATCCCTACGCAATTGATGGTGGTTGATTTGGAGATCAGATGCTCGATCGGGGGTTCAGAGAAGAATTGCCATCATACAGTTTCTCCTAGATGAACTAGGTTGAGAAGTAGGACAATCTGCCAATTATATGCGACTAAGGTACGTTTAATGAAAAAATAAGAAAGTGCACGGAGTGTACTTTTGAAGTACACGATGTGTAGTTTTGAAGTACAGGACGTGTATTTGCCCTTACTGAGCCCCACATTAGGCGGCCTCAAGGTCATCGCACACAGCCATGTGTATGGCCGCTACAGGGCCAGCACCCGGCTACCTACGGTAAATGAGTAAACAATGTTTACTCATAAATTACATGGCATGTACTTATAAAATTTCTAGAAACTCCTATTTTTCCTCAAAAACACCATCAAAAGGAAAACATGCCTAAAAATAAAACCTCGGTTCTTACAAACTTCCCTTCCTAAAGAAATTTGTCCCTGAATTTCCCTAGCAAGGTGGCATAAAAGGAGAAACCCTAAAGAGCTATGGCCACTATAATCATACATTGGCCACCCACTCCCAAGTCTCGTCATGTACTCAATTGTGCTTCCATAGAACTTGTACCAAATGGAATGACCTTCCACAAATAACCTTCTTACTTTGATTAACAATCAGGATCAGATGATCCATGAATGTTTCATCCACCTCCATCTCGACTTCCTCGGGTTGGAAATTATGAAATGGTTCTAAGAAGTAACGTCAAAGCTGAGAAACGTGGAAGACATCAAGCATAGCTCAATACCTCTTATGTAACTAAAACTGATAGGCATTCGACCCAACTCTCTCCTACACCTCAAATGGATCGACGTACCTCGGTAAAATCGTACCCTGTCTCTTAATCCTTATGTGTCCCAACCTCAGTATGACACGTAGGAAAACCTGATCTCCGGACTCAAACTCCATAGGTCATCTCCTTCGATCAGCATTAGACTTCTATTTTGACTATGCAGTAGCCATCCTCTTCCAAATAAACACTATCTGCTCTATAGTCTCTTAGACAAGATGAGGTCCCAGCATAGCTACCTCTCCTGCCTCCAACCAACATAATGATGATCGACATGGCCTACCGTACAATGCCTCATAAGGTTCCATTCAAATAGATTCTTCAAAACTATTGTTTTTGGGAAACTCTACAAGGGGGAAGTGCTTCTCCCAAGAACCTCCAAAATCTAAGATTCATGTTGGAAGCATGTCCTCAAGAACCTGAATCATACGCTCAGACTGGCCATCAGTCTGGGGATGGTATGTTGTACTCAAAAGTACATGTGTACCCACAGCCTTCTAAAGCCCCTACCATACCCAAGAAGTAAAGCTGATGTCCATGTTTGAAAAAATGGAGTGTGTAACTCCATTTATATGTACAATTTCTCAGATGTACAACCATCCCATCTCATCAACACTGATGGTATCCTTGATCAGAAAAAATTGGTCAAACTTAGTGAGTCTGTAAATGACAACCCAAACTACATCATTCCCTCGAGGCTACCTCGGTAAACTCATCACGAAGTCCATAGTGATGACATTCCACATACACTCAATAATGGGCAACTACTATAAAAGCCATGTTGGTCGCTTATGCTCTGCCTTCACCTTCTATCAGGTGGAACACCTCATGATGAAACTAGCAACATCTCTTTTCATTCCTGTCCAACAATACTGATGGTGTAGATCATGATACATCTTGGTGACACCAGGATGAACTAGCCAAATAGAGGAATGAAAGTCCCACATCAACTCCTCATGTATGTCTACTAACACACATACACGCCTCAGAAAAAACAAGCTCCCATCCTTGCCTATGGTCTATCCAGGAATAAGGTCCTCTCCTGAAACACTCTCCCGCAGGAAAAGGCCTTCTAAATATGACAGTTGCCTCATTCGCACTCGATAAAGAAGAGTAGAGGTAACAAATACAGAAGAAATAAATGGCTGCCCATGTCTGACATGCTCCTCCAAATGTATTTCAGAGAAGAGATCCATAAGCATTCACTCACACCTAGAATCCTGAACTTCCGGCATCTGAGTCCTCCTTCTCAGTGCATCAGCCACTGTGTTTCCCTTCCCCAGCATGTAGTCAAGCTCAAAGTCAAAACACTGTAGCCACTAAACCCAACATTGATGTCCCAAATTTAGGTCACGCTGAGTGAAGATTTACTTGAGAATTGTTTGGTTGGTGAAAACCAAAAAAAATTCTCTCCCAGAAGATAATATCTCAATCAGTTTAAAGCATGAACAATTGTGGCCAACTCGAGATCGTGCGTTAGGTAATTAATCTCTTGCAGCCTCAACTGCCGAGACCCATATGCATTCAATCGATCTACCTGTATAAGCACTGCTCCCAGCCTGCTACCTGAAGCATCATACTAAATAGTATAGATTCTTACCGGCTCTAGAAATACAAGTATCGGTGTTGAATTCAACCTCCCTTTCAGATCCTAAAAGGCAAACTCACAAGAGTCTGACCACAGGGACCATGTACCCTTCTTAGTCTGGCCCGTCAGTGGTGATACTAAGCATGAGAAGTCATTCATGAAGAGTTTGTAGTATCCATTCAGCACTAGAAAACTTTTTACCTCAATGATGTTCTTTATCTTCTCCCAGGTTACTACTTCTCTCACATTCTCTAGGTCTACTGATACTCCTGTATCTGAGATAACATGACCCCAAAAGGGAATCAAGTCCATCGAAAAGTTCTATTCTGAGAGCATAACATATAATAGATGCTCTCTCAGTGTACTCAGAATGATCTCAAGATGTGTGGAATTGTCTTGTCGAGTGTGAGGGTACACCAAGATATCATCCATGAAGACAACCATGAAGGAATACGAATATGGATGGAACACTCATTTCATCAGTGCCAGAAAGACATCTGGCTTGTTTGGGAGACCAAATGTCATAACTACGTACTTGTATAGACCATACCTACTCTGAAAGGTCATGAGAGGTATATCAGATGGTCTAACATGTAACTGATTGAAACCGGACATCAATTCAATCTTTGAGAACACCCTGTCTCCTAGAAGCTAATCAAAGAGATCATAAATCCTTGGCAAGGTATATCAGTTCTTGACTGTCAACTGGATCAGCTTCTGATAATCCACACAAATTCTGAGGGTACCGTCAGCCTTCTTGGCAAACATGATAGGCAGACCACAAGGAGATGTCCTAGTTCGAATGAAACCCTTTTCCTTCAACACCAACAACAACTTCTTGAGCTCCTATAACTCTAGTGTATCCATCCTATAATATGGAATGGTCACTGGTGCCTCTCCTGGCACAAGCTCAAAAGAAAATTCCACCTCATTCTTTGGAGGAAAAACTGAAAATTTCACTGGAAAGACATCCCTAAAATGATCCACCACTAGAGGAAAGTCCATCTGTGAAGTCCCCTGGTCATCTAGATATAGACTAGTGATCTGGGTTGTAGCTTCTCAGAACCCACGATGCTATGGTCCCACTCTAATCGCCTGGACATCCCATTCGCCCTTATCAGTAAATGATCCGCCCTTTGGTTATGTGAAACCACCATACGATGATAGAAATCGACAAATTTTTAGATGGGAAATAACCAATTAATTCTGAGAATGACATAATAGCCTATCATCTCTAAGACATAAAAGTCCCATATGATGTGACACCCACCAACCTCTATAGGGAACTACTTGAACTAACGTACAGGAGGCGTTCTAGTCCCCAATAGAGTTTCTAACGTCATGATATCATCATAAAAAAAGATACAGAGCCCAAGGATATCCATAATAGAAATAGTTATAAATCTATGGGAATCCCCTATAATGAAAATAGAAGAAGATAAAACTGAGGAAACTAGGATTGTACCTCAAACTACAGTGGTTCTGGGATCCTGCTTCTACTGGGCCTGCTCCACTGCAAAGTCCTAGCCTGAACCACGACCCTCTGACCCTTCCTAACCACTCTAAGCTGATCCACCCTGATGTCATTGCATGCCTACTGACTGACTACCACAACCACGACCTCCACCCTCGGGTTGAATGGCCATAAGAACTCCAGTTCCTAGATTTGTGAGAAACTTGTGGTGTTACTCATGGATGAGGGGTCATAGAAGAACCCATTTCACGAGCTGTTAGTGAGAGGATTTGACAAGAGCATTGAAGATGACCCATCTTTCTGCATGATAGGAACTCCACTAGCTCTCTCTGAAACTATGACCTCGTGTTCCCAACCTATAAACACTTGGAGTATACCACCTGGCTAACTGATGATTTCTCTCGCCTCCTTGGAAACCCACTCTTAGACTCCCTACGGTTCTTCCTACTATTAGTTGGAGGGATACTAACTCAAGATGTCGAGCCCCGTGGCTCACAACTCCGGAATCCCTCAGATTACGCTCCATGATCAGCACATGTTTGACTATAGAAGTGATGGAAGTCAACCTAAATATGTTAACCTGTGATCAAATGTTGTGTATGAGAGCATCCTAATTCATTCTTTCGAGGAATAACTCATCACCTCCTAGAATGGGTATGAAGCACTGCACCTTTGTGATATAAGAGGAATAATCCATAACTGAAAGAGTACCCAACTCCAGACTCATGAACTCTCAGGCTCGATCAGGACTCCTAGTCTCCAGATAGAAGTAGTCATAGAAGGCATGCTGAAAATCATCCTAATCCATGACCATTTGGCATCCTGATCGTGATATCACATCTCACAATCTCTTGGAAGAGCCCCGAAAAATATATGTAGTGAGCTTTACCCTCATTTCTGGAGGTGTCTCCAAATGCTTGAAGATAGAAAACATGGCTCTTATCCATGACTATGGAGCCTGAGGTCCTCTTTCCCCTATGAATGTGGGAGGATACTACTGCTGGAAAACCCTCTTCTGCTCCACCATAGACGGGGCAGGATGCGGTATTCCACAGAAAGTATGCATGATCCTCATAAAACCTTCCCTGAATAGTGCATCAGCAATTGTATCAGGTATAACTGTCGATTCCAAGACTGGAACTACTGGAGGATCTATAGGAAGTACCTAATCAGCCATATCTGGTGTCTGATCATCACCATGAAACTAGCATACAATCGGATGATGTCTCAGTGGCTTGACTCTACAAGGTCAGACACACACCATTTATCATCATTATCAAGGACCGAAAACTAGAAGTTCAATAAGGGAACAGGAGAAAGAAATCATTCATGTTTTTAAAAACACGTATACACATCGTGTATAATGACTACATGGTGTGTTCCCTTAAGCCTTTACATGTGTGTGTACTTCTGCCATCCTTGGTCATGTAACACCCCAAACACACAGTGTGTTATCCTAATACACAACATGTACTTGAATTCTCTTCCTTTTCCCATGTTCCATTACACGTATATCCTACATGGTTCTCCTTAAACAAAACTACATGACGTGTTCGTTAAAGACACAGTATGTAATACACGAGCTTCCCTGACCCTTGTTGTTAGTGGCATGACTAGATACACGGATCACACTACTAGGCGTGTTTCACATGGGCGCGGTGTGTACAAGATGGTTTCTACCATCCCGTGGTGTTCATAACACGATCAGATACTCGAGTTAAACTAAACGGTGAGTTCAAGCTTGAAATAGTGTGTACATCCTGATTTTTCATCCACCAGTGTCATTAGTCACACAGGTCGATTCAAAGTCTCTACAACATGACATGTACAACTGGTACACGGCATGTGCGTCCAATTATTTTCTCAACCCCATGTCTCTGCCCACACAGTCTGAGACACTATTAGAGACTACATGGTGTGTACATATAGAACACGATGTGTACTTACAAAAAATAGTTCCTTCTGGAACAGAAGGATACACGACATGTGATCATCATTACACAACTTGTATTATGGGGTTTTCCATACATTAAGCCTCAGAAACTACTCCGGACCCCATAAAAACACTAAAATGAACATTAAAGTGACAAATTTTGATTCGTGAGGGTCCATACTCCCCGCGAATCAAAGCGTGACATATTATAATTGTCATATAAAAAGAAAACAAGGAAATGATCCACCAAATTCTGATTCACAAGGGCCCATAACACCTCATGAAGGAATGTTTGGAGTTCATTCAAACAGAACCTTACACAATAAAAAACCTATCAAATAGAAAGTATTCTATCAGGTCATCTATCACAACATCATGCATATCTAGAACAACATCTATCAAAAGAACATGAAATCGCTAATGCACCCTAAATCGCATGGAAAGAATGCATGACATGTGACTTCTAGCAAGTGCCTATATGATGCATGTGATGTAATACCCAAATATCATCAGGTTGAAATAGAACTATAAACTTAATAATATCAAAAGTAATAAGAGAAAACGTGCGAATCACACAATGGTGAAATCAAATCAACTGTAAAATTGAAAAACACAAAAAATTGCAATAGATGAGGTAAATTGGATTTTCCATGTACATGGGTTAGCTAATACCTAGCACAACTTATTACAAAGTAAATATTTCGTATTATCCTTGGATATAGACTCCAAATAGTATGTCCAGAAGAAAATAGTCCCCTGATACCACTTTGTAACGTACTGGTTCCAGAAGCCGCCCAGAGGCACCCCGTACCTTGTTGGTCACATGGCCTCAAGCGCATTTCCCCGAATGCCAGAGGCTGTCGACTAGCAGCGAGGGCCATGGTTGTGATAGTGTGGAAATTGTGCCCTAATTGGAAGAATAACATAGTGGATGTAAATAAAATATACAATAACAGAAGCATTAATGATAACATACAATAGTAAATAGCAGAATACTGAAAGTAAAAAAAACTAGAGTACATATATATGATGCATGATACATTTTTCTAGAAAAACAGCCAAACAAGTCATAATGACGGAATATAGTATAAACCAAAGTACAAAGAAAATAGTTAAACTCCTCCGCATCACAAGCATCATCTTGGTCCCATGCTCTCAAGCTCCTCACCAAATAAAGTACCAGAAGTAGATGGGTGCTTTCCCTTATCTGTATCTACATCAATATAATCAGTTAGGGACCAAAATAATGAACCAAATAGGTTGTGATTCTAAATAACAGTTGGAAACCACCAAAATATTTGTCCCTAACCATAAGTGAGTATATATCATGTAATAAGATAATGAAATTAGTAACAAGGAAGTACTCAACAGTAACATTCAACAGTTTCAAATCATTCATTGTTATATAACAAGACAGTAGATAATCAAAGAAGGTAACCCTCTGGGAGGTACACTCACAGCCTATCCCCTTTGGTTCAACCAAACAAGTACATGAAACCCTCTGTTAAGCACACACAGTCTAACCCTCTACTTCGGCTTAATTATAGACTCTCTGAGGAAGCACCCACCATCAATTCCTCAAATAGTCTCGTATTGATACTAATGGCACTCTAGGAAGCACTCAGAGTCTCATTCCCCTCTATAGCCCGCATTGAGGAACTACTAACACTCTGAGGAAGCTCTAACGTCAATTCCCCCAATGGTCTCGCATCTTAGTATTATAAAAGACACTCTGTAGAATCCCATACGTCCATTCGCCCTATGGTCAACAACACAAGGTTCTCACGACCCTGTGTAAGTCAATCGAGCATAACAACGTGTAAAGGCCCAATTAAAACTTAATAAATACTTGGATAAATAATATAAAGCATATAATCATATCAATATATCAGATAATAAAAACTACACCATCCTATATGCACTAGGAAATAAATGCACAACAACCTAACAGGCTATGCAAAACCAAACAGTCACAAACAATACGAACATGGGAAAGCACCTCCATAGCATTGCAATCAACCTTATTCACATTCAAATAAACTATAGTCAGGCATATAGCATAGAAGGAAATTAAGAAGGGTAGAACCAAAAACACATAATACCTCGTTTAAGGGTATTGGCACTTTTTCACATATAACTCAAAGACATTCTACCAAAAGGCACAGACCACATACCTCAGTGTTGCAAGATCGTTATACATGAAACTCAAGCCTTTAATCACCCAATAACAATGTATATCTACTAAAATTATCAAAACATTCAATCGATGATACCATGAGAAAGAAGAGGAATTGGGAAACGAAGATCTAGAAGAAGGAAGAGCATACAGAGGCGATCCCAATATAATCGGCGACAGTAGAATCAGATATCAGATGCTCGATTGGGGGTTGGAGAAGAATTATGGTCATAAGATTTATCCCAAATTAACTAGGTTGAGAAGTAGGGAATTTTGCCAATTAGACGCAACCTCGATATGTTTAATGCAAAAAAGTGAATGGCATGTATATTTGAATTACACGGCATGTACTTTCCCTTACCAGTCCCAAATTTAGGTGGCCTCCAGGTCAACAAACACGGTCGTGTGCATGGCCTCTACACGGCCAGCACCCGGCTACCCGCGGTAACCGTGTACACTGCGTGTACTCATAAAGTATATGACATGTACTTAGAAAATTTCTATAAACTCCTCTTCTTCCTAAAAAACACCAGAATGATTAAAACATACCTGAAAATAAAACCCTGTTTTTTACAGCCTAATAGGTTGACCTAGTTGATCAATGGAGGGATGATTGAGAATGGGAGGATGAACACTGGTAGAAGACTCTTCGTGCCTTCCACCAACAGACTTTGGGAATGTACGAGGGTAGCGTCTCATACATGGAGACGGGGAGTTAGCTCGAGGTGCCGGTGATCACTTTCAGCATGATCCAAGCTCTATGAGAGTGTTGTGTTCCTCTAAAAAAGATCCATATATGAGTATCAGTGCATCAGTGGTGGAATCTTTACCTCAGATAGCGGAAAGGAACTGAAGATTCCTGTGATGACATTGAGAGTGAGTTCTATGCGGAATTTCGTTCTTCCATGATGAAGGATGAGAAGAGGCGGGAGCTAATCTCCATCCAGTAGGAGAGTATGCTGGTATAGTAACTAGGGATCATGTTCACTAATCTCCAACTCTTCCCATTAGATCTCTTCCGAGATGAGGATTACCGATCGAGATGCTTATAGAAGGCACTCTGACATTCTCTTCATTAGGTTTTTGCTCTCTTCATTGTATGAACGTACTTACATGTTTAGAATAAGGAAGGAGTAGTGAAGAGGATTCACATGCAGAGAGGTGTGCCACAAGTGGGGAGCCGGGGGAGTTTTTCAATGGGATAGGTCATCAGGAGCAGGCCACCAATGTTAGGGCCTTCTTGGATTCGGCCAACGAGGAGTGGGCCTCAATAGTTCCAGTACCGATCTCCTGGTCCTCTACCTTTCTTGACGGTCACATGGAAATGGTTCTTAATCTATGGAGGTCATGGTCATATTCAAAACCCGTTCCTAGTTCAAGCATCATAAAATGGGGATGGGTAGCCTCAGCTGCCACATTAGCCACAACAGTTGTCGGTCAGACCCTTTTAATAGCTGGGAAGTGAACTCCAACTATACTGAGGGTAGAAAAAGCTCGGGGAGGCTAACCCTAGGGTTCTACTTAGTGGTCTTTAAAATAGTTTGGCTATAGAGGTAGTAAAAAAAGGGGGTGGATTATTTGGTTGAGGGATTTTGTACACTGCAGAGGTAGAAGTTCCAGCAGGGCCAGAGGTTGTACGAGGTACAATCTGTATTTTTATTACTCTTTCATGTGTTTTTCTATTCGGGAGCCTCGTACTCATTTTATTCACCCTGACTATCCCATTCTCTAGGAAATGAAATATAGCTACATACCATTCCCCTAGTTTTGGGTACAAGATTTGGAGGTTAGATCACTATGTTTGATGTTTTTTGATGGTGTAAAATGATGTTGGCGCCACATCAGTCTAGTGGGGATATTCTTCTGATACTGATGTAGACATATGATTTCTACCTAGTTGTCGAATGGTTGTTTTCATTTCATGTTGTTATCCACTTATATTGGAGGAGATTCACATTCTCATATATGGGAGGTCATGTCATTAGTCGTCCCCCGGGGCTCGTGCCGTGACTACCCCAAGGCCACCTTCCATATGTCAGGGGATGGCGACTAGCTACACAATGGCACATCCCTAAATCCGGGAATGTATTGCCTTTAAATCGATAAACTCATAAAAACCAAAAACATAGCAAGATACAAGAACAAAGTAAACTACATAGTAATAGGGTGTGTATAGTAAGTAAAGGGTAAAAAATACAACCGCAACTGTAAAGTAAAAGTAAAACAAAAAATAGCTCATGTGAACACCCGCCAAGGATCCTACCTGAAGGGTAGGTACAGTTCTCTAATGGTCATGTCTATGGTACACCTCTTCTAAGGTCCACCGCCATGCAGTCTCTAGTCTTGGTACCCTCAATCTCGATCAGCGATGTCTGTCCTCTACACAAGACACAGTAAGATGCGGGCATATCCCGTGAATGGGTGACTATAACGATACTCAATAGGGACCTTGAGACCCCCTATGGTCTCTTATAATCCACAAAGGATAAACCACAAAGCATGAAAACAACAGTCAGCCCTGCATTGGTATATTCCCATACATATAGCTAAGTTATCAAGTATACCCATCATGTTCAATAGAAAAAATCACCTCTATTTAGAAAAAAGAACAACTGTTCCAGGAAGGATTTAATACCAATAATGTAGCACCATAATGGTAAGTACCACAAAAGTAATTCCACACAGAAGAATACAAAAGAAGTATGACAATGAATGTAAGTACCACAAAGGTACCACTACCCAGAAGATGACCACAAATGTATCACCACACAGATGTGTACCACAAGTGTATAGACTCATCTCACAAAATGTATAACTTAAGTATGGAAGTATAGATGATTAGTGGTGTTGCTAGATCATCTTACTTCGTCGAGAAGCTCTGCTATTGACAAACATAGGATCTAAGAAGACCCATAAAGGATCAAATGATGAAACACATAGGATCTGGAGATGAGCCACATAGGATCTGAAGATTCTAACCCACACATGATCTGATGATGACCTACACAGGATCTGATGATGACCCACATAGGATCTGAAGTCTCCTCAAGTACAGCCAGCTACAGGATTCCCACACAATGCGTTCTTGATTATGTGAGGTTCTTCTCCTCAAACCATTTTTAGATAAATAAACATCCATTTAGTCCAACGAATAATTATCCGAAAGGTCCTTCATGTCATAAGGGACCCAACGCGACAGAAGACACGTCAATCTGATGTTCGGTCTTTATGTTATTAGTGTTTTCGTTCCGAGGTCCCAGATGGATTCGGGTTTGACACAACTTGGTTGTACTCCAACATTACCTAAAACTCATGTGGAGTATACTCAAAGGTCAGTCTTCATCCCAGGATTTGTGTGCCATAGATGGTTCATCAAATGGACGCATGATTCTCACGATATGGCCATAAAGGCGTGTCAAGGTCAAGATTGACCCGAGTCTAGTCTGACCCGGTCGGACCGACCCTACCTCACCCAACTCGGCCATGGTCGACCCGACCCGGTCTAGCCCAGCCCACAAAGGGGCTGGCCCGGCGTAGCCCGTTGGGCGGCCCCCAGTGTAGCCCGCAGCTGGAGTGGCCCCTTGTGGTGGGGCCCTCCCTAGCCGCCGCCCAGGAGGGGAGGACCCCCACAGATCACCCGAACGATCTGTAGGACTTTCGGTTTTTGGCCAACCAGGTAGTGCCACGTGGCGTCGATGGCTTGTATTTGGGACCCCCCCTAGAGGGTTGCCGCTCAGCGCAACATGACTGGCCGAAATGAATTGCCCTCCTTCCAGCGGTGCAGACACGCACTGCTCCCCCACCGCGTCCTACCAAATGTTGGGAACCCTATGATATCTTCCAGGTCCAAGCAACCGCGGTCTCTAGCTCCAGCGGCGTGGACATGCGCTGCTACTTTTCCTCGAAGCTGGCCAACACTCCACTCTTCCATGACCGATGGACTGAGGCCTCCTCTTACATCAGTGCAGATGCGCCACCATCCTCCTCACAGTTGTACGGTGTGTCGGTCAACACTTGTTCCCTGCCAGAACCAGTCGCCGAAGAACTTCCCTTTGTCACCAGGAGAGCTCCGGTGGAAAGTTCATTAAACCGAAAGCACCATTGTGGGTCTCAGGACATTGTCATCGTTCCAAGACCAATGAGGTGGGATTCCATTCAACATGAATTCTCACCTTCGAAGATCACCTGATTCATCAAATTAGCGGAGGAATCAAGTCGTGTTATCTTGACTCGCACCCTCCGCCTTAGATCGGTAGTAGATTGCTTATAGATATTTAATCACAATGTGGTATCATGATGAACAAACAAGAACAAAAAAATTCAATACCCCTACCATGACGTTCGTTGGATGTGTTGTGAGGAAGGAGATTAAGATGGTTATGTTAGCATTTCCTCAAACATCGGTTCGTTGCTCATTGGAGATGTTCTTTGTTGGAGGAGGTTCTTCCACCAAGTTCTCCTCTCCACCAAAAGTTCTCCAGCATGGGTCCTCTTCCCAGCGAGATTGAAAAACCATCAAATCAATGAAGGATAAGGTGAGGAGACAACCCCCTTAATAACATCCTTAATTGAAGTCATTAATTGGGGAGGATTTCCAAGGGCTACACATTATTAAATTAGGTGTTTCAAAATCGGTTGGTCCCCGCCGCCAAATTTGAAAAGGATGACATATTTCAAAAATAAAATAAATCATGTTTATTTTATTTTCTACATATTCTTCAATAAAATTTTGAGAATTAAACTTCCTCCCTCATGCCACTACAGTCGAGGTGAATACTTACTTAAGAAAATATCAGCACTGCTAGTTTAACAGTGTTCTCAGATTTCAATTCCGAGAACTAGTTCAAAAGATACAAATTCTTGTGCGCACGTTAACTGAACGTACCTTAATGAAAGTTCATAAATTCATTTCCGTCACTCCTGGCATTGGAATCATGGGATACCAATTTTCACGGACTCATTATATTTCCATATAATTAAAAACAATTACATGGAAAATCTGGGTCTTTACATTCTTCCTACCTCAAGGCTTTGCGTCCCTGAAAGTCACGACACAAACTAGGGAAACACGTGGGGGTACTGAGAAAGAATCTGAGCATCCTACTCCTATATGGTATCATGTAGGTTTTTGTGCTTCCATCATACATGTAGAAAAGGTATCTATATCCCATGAATGACTCTCTCCTATCGATCCTCAATCTCCACTGGAACCTCTGAAAACGTTACCCCATCATCGATTTCAAGCTCGCCCCAGTCAATGATATGAGAAGGATCATGTACATATATCCTCAGCTAAGATACATGGAAAACATCATGCACCTGGTGAAACTGAGGGGGAATAGCTATGTGGTATGCCTCCTCGCTAACTATGTTGAGGACCTGAAAAGGGACCGATGAACCTCAGAGATAACTTTCTACCCCATCCAAATCTCTGCAAACCTCATTGGGGTGAGACCCGTAGAATGACATGGTCAGCATCCTTGAATTCCAAAGGTCTCGATCACCTATCAACATAAGATTTCTGTCTACTATGTGCAGTATTTCCCCCTATAGGATGATCATCACCTTCTCTATAGTAGCTCGTACCATCTCTGGTCCCACAAGTGCTAAATACCCTGGGTCAGTCTAGCACAGAGTTGATCTGCAAGGTCGACCGTACACCACCATTAATGGTGTCATACTGATAGTGGAGTGACAAATATTTTTTTATGTGATCTACAGCAAGGGAAAGGGATACTCCCATCTACAGATGAAATCAAGGATTAAAGTATGAAACATATCCTCAAGGGTATGAATGATTCGCTCTTTCAGACCATCTGTCCGAGGAAGGAAGGTAGTGCTCAACTGAAGTTGTGTCCCGAATGACTCCTACAACCCCTTCCATAGTGGGGTAGTGAAATGTGCATCAAAATAAGAGATAATTATAGATGGAACCCCGTGATGTCATACAATCTCCAAAACATAGAGGTGTCCCAGGATCTCTACTGTTATCTGCTCTCTAATAGGTAGGAAGTGGGCCGACATGGTGAGTCGGTAAACTTTTACATAGATAGTATCATGACCCCTTGTTGAGAGTGGATGTACTGTCACAGAGTCCTTGGGAATTCCATCCCACTTCCACTTTTTCACCTCTAGTGGCTGAACTAATCCTGCTAGAACTTGGTGTTATGCCTTTACTTGTTGATAAGTGAGGCACCATTTGACAAAATCTGCCACAGTTCTCTTCATTCTCGGCCACCAGTGCTGACACCGGAGGTCCTGGTACATCTTCACCACTCCTGGATGTACCGCTAGATGGGATGTATAGAACTCCTTCAACACTTCCCCCTGTAGCACCACTGGTACCATTGTACCTCATCTGAAGAGGATGAAATGCTCCACACCTTCATAAAATCCATCAGGTGCCTATCCTGTGGATATCTGAGCACGTCAGGCCTCACAGTCAGAGTCCAAATGTTGCGCCTCCCTCACTCAGTGAAGGAGTGGGGGAGTTACTGTCAAATACTGAAGATAAGCTTCTATATCTAGATCCATGAAGGATATCCGCAAAGCTACTAGCTACTTTGTTGCATCACTCAGCATCTGTATACAAGATCTCCTACTGAGTGAATCTGATACTACATTCCCCTTCCCAGGAGTATAGACTTTCCCAAAGTCATAGTCCTGACGAAACTCAATCCAACACCACTGTGTCAGGTTCAGGTCCTTCTGAGAGAAAATATACCTTAGACTCTTGTGATCAGATTAGACTGTGAAATGTTCACCAATCATGTAATGTCGCCACATCATCAAGGAGATGAAAACTGCTACCAACTACAGTTCATGGGTAGCGTAGTTCTGCTTGTGATGTCTTTGCTATCGAGAAACATATGCGATCAATGCTTGCTCCTGCATCAAGACACATCAAAGACCGGTCCATGATGTGTCGAAGTAGACGATGTTCCTAACTCCCTCCTCTAGTAGCCTCAGGATGCAGGAAACCGTTAGTCTCTGCCTCAGCTCTTGGAAAATTCATTGGCATCTCTCCAACCATACCAAGGGTTTCCGTTTTCGTCAACGCTGATAAGGGTGCCGCAACTTTGGAAAAGTTACGCCCAATCCTCTAGTAGTAACCATCCAAATCCTGGAAACATTTCACTTCCGTCACATTCTTCTGTGGATCCCAATAAAGCACATCGTCAATTTTCACTGAATCCACCACAAATCCATCCTCTGAGATGACGTGTCCTAGAAAGTGAACCTAATATATCCAGAACTGGCACTTTGAGAGTTTACAGTAAATTTGGTGCTCTTAGAGTGTATCTATAACTAGCTACAAATAATAGGCATGCTCCTCCTCTGTAGCTGATTATATCGGAATTTCATCGATGAATACTACCACAAATCGATCGAGGGATGGCTGGAAGATCTTGTTCATGAGTCCCATGAAAATGGTTGGGGCGTTGGTAATGATGAATGGAATAAACATGAACTCATAATGGACATACCAACATCTGAAGGTCATCTTCTGCAAATCCTTGTCTCGTACCCTGAGCTGGTGATAACATGATCTGAGGTCTATCTTCAAATACCATCCTTATCCTTTCAGCTGATCAAATAGATCATAAATCCTCGGTAGTGGGTACATGTTCTTCATAGTCACATGGTTCAGGAACCGATAGTCCATACATAGTGGCAAACTCCCATACGCCTTCCTGGCGAACAAAATCGAGGTTTCCCAAGGAGAAAAACTGGGCCAAATGAACCCCTTCCTCTATAAGTTCTCCATATATACTTGCAGCTCTCAAAGCTCTACAAGAGCTATCTGATATACTGTTGTAGATATTGGGGTCGTCTTGGGGTACAAGTCGATATAAAATTCCACCTCTCTGCGACGAGGTATACGTGGAACATCATCAGGGAAAACATTAGTGTACTGGTCCACCACTACCGAATAGCTCAGACTCTCAATCATCAACCACTCTGAGGGTAAGTCTAGCCAACTGATTTGTGATCGGCTGCACCCTCCTCCGAGTAACTCCATCCTACATTGCAAAGGGTCCCTTCCTACCGGTGAAGGAAAACCTTTTCCCATACATGAAGACACACCATACTTTGCACCTCATACATTGGATCTGAGCATGTACTGTGGTTAATCAGTCTATGCCCATGATGATTTTGTAAGACCTCAATTCCACTACTAGAAGACACTAGCGAAATCTCTCACCTCCTAGAGTATTTTCACACAGCAGACTGTAGTGTCTAATCATCGAATCCACTCTAATAGGAGTCTCTATCCATAAGGATCATTCCAATGACTCCACCGGAATTTCCAATCTTTGAACGAGGGTCATAGATAAGAATAAGTTACTCGAAACTATGTCTATTGTAATGCCCTAACCACAGTTACCCAAAGTTGGTGCATTATTGTGTAACATTGGCATGATCACAAAAGATCAAGTCTCGAAAGACCGATTAGTTTCGTAGCCCTAGAAACACTAGATACATTCATAAATGTAACATTACATCATAATGTGAAAAATCACAATAACATAGTCTCCATTTTTCATACTTCTATCCCTTTCAGACTATCCCTGTAGGTCAGTCATAAAATATTTCTTCACATCATGGGAAAAATAAAACATTTAAAGGGGTGAGCTCAGATGCTCATTAAGGATAACAATATAGAAGAATCTTTCATAAATAAACATAAAAATTTAAGGCAATGTATAACTAAAACAAAAGCCTTTTAAACTTGAACATCAGCATAATATGGAAAAAATAAAAAGAAATAATGCCATTTACTTATTCACATGGTTATTCTACTAGTCGAATAATCACATGCAATATCAATAACCACTTTCATAATGATGGAATGCATAATTCCAGACTATCATAACCACGAATCCACGACCTCTTGCCAAGACTACAAATAAGATTTTGTCAAGGCCTCGTGCCAAGACACTAGTTTGTCTCATGAGACCTGCTGATGCATCGAGTAGCTATAGCGGGCTCCACCCATCACTTATTATGTCCACTGCATTCCTCATATAAATAGGTTTTAAGATATCATAAACCCTAACATAATCTTATCACATAAAACATGCATAAGGAAAACATAACATTTCCACATTTCAATCACAATATATCAATACAACGCATTGAGATAATAAAAACACTTTCAAAACCATTTTCAATACCAAAATAAAAAAAATAAACTTTGTATTTATTTTTCATTTAAAAATAATGTTATGGCTTGTAGAGGAAGCCGAAACTCAAATAATGGTCACGGTGGCAGAGAAGTCGTTGTCACCGCATACATACGGAAAAAATAAACATTACCATTTGTAGTTTAGTAAAACTCTTCGTATAAAAAGGATTCATTTTGAATAAACATAAAAGTCAAAGGTGTTTATACACCGTATAAAACAAATTTTTGAATAAAATAAAATATGCCTCAATGAAAGGTGATTGAGACGAAGTTCTTACCAAGATAATTTTTTTAAATAAAATAGATCTATTATGTATATTAAATATAAGTACACATAAGGAAAGTACAAATACAAATAGGACATAATAATATCATGACATAATTTGAAAGTAGGAGATTAACCCAAAGAATGGAAATTGGGTTAAGAAGTTCCCTTACCTCATGTCCGACTTGACTCGATCGTTCTTTATTCTCCTGAATAATAAACTAGAGTTAATTTCTATTTTCTTAAGAACCTCTTTCATGTTCATTATTCCTTTTATATCACTTATTACCATGTTATTAAAATTATGTAATTATTTATGTTAATAACGGTCATTTTGTCGATATTTGGTACTTGAGTCAAAAATAAACTTCTTATAATTACTAGGAGTTCATGTGGTGAAATATCCATTATATCCAGAATTATATTCATGATTTAGATATCATATATATCATATATATCCAGTATATACATGAATTTATAATATTACATAACATTTAGAGGTAAGAAATGAAATGCACCGTTCGTGGAGACGGTAAGCCGTACATACGAATGAACATTACTTTCATTTATATTTAGTAATTAATGGAATGAAATAATAATTATATAGAGGTATAATATAATTCAAGTATAATATAATGTATAATACCATTTACTCCATCCTTTATACATCCCACATATGGCATTAACGATTCAAATCACTTTGAAAGGGCTGTAGTCTGCACTTCCTAAAATGAAATTATCGCTTTTACCCTTAATGGAAATCATAAAGGTATTATATAAATGAAAAATAAAGAATCATATGGAAAAAAAAAACATAATATATATCATATATAAAAATAGTGTCATCATAATGGCCACCATTATAGGTGTTGAAAGAATATTGAACAATCATCGTTTTGTGAGGCAGTAATTCGCCACCCACAGAAACAGTATGTTCTTTAACCATTAGAAGAATGTGTGTGCAAGTGTAAATAAAATAATTATCATAACCAAATACTAGTATATTGAGGATACTGGTTTTGTTACAAAATAAAGGAATAAAAAGAGTTTATGTGGTTGGAGAATCCAAATAAAACAAAATAACATAAGAGAAGACATTACCTTAAAATCGAATAACTCTTTTTGATTTGAGCCAAAGGCTTCCTTGGGATGACTTCTGCCCAATGTGAGGATTCTAGGAGTAATAGATGGAAGTATAGAGAGTATTTGGGCAGTGGTTGGCTGAGAAAAATGGCTTTGATGGTGTGAATAAGGTGGTAGTGGTGGGGGACTTTTATAAGAGGAGAGGAGGGGCACTCTTGGAAAGATTGAAATGTTTAATTATTATGAAATGATTTTCGAATTATAAAGGTCCCACAATGATATATTTCTAGGATAAGGTGATACGGATTAGAAATATGATCATACAATAGGTTTTTGACAAGTGTATGCCTTAGATTTTACATTATCTTTTCATTTTATTTAAATCGTTAATTAATGAGGTAATCGCTGCATCATCATTGTTTCATATAAAATTTAATTTATTTATTTTCTAAAAATTATAAAAAAATATCATGATGTATGAAATATTTATATCTATAAAATGAATATTTATAGTCTAAATTTTACCTTATATAACCCCATGTAATAATTGTTTTAGTAAAACAACACATGTTTGTGACAATTTTATTTTTACTTTAAATAAAAAGTTATTAATGACATTTTCATACCCAACTGGCTCCATGGGGTCCCCAAGTATACCCATGGATTTTTGTGGACGGCCATGACTCATAAAATAATGGTAGAACAAGTGTATGAGTATTTTCTTATTTTAATAATATCATTTTTCCCTTAAATTTCACTAATTACCTTTAATCGCGATTAATTAAACATAAAAGTTACTATTCACCAAAATATTATTTTAATCCCATTGAACCTCATTTTACATCATAATGACAACAATGTATGTCTGATTTTTGAAAATCAAATCACAGAAGTGGTAATGTTTCATTTAAACAAAAAAGTAGTTTTTTGACTACCAAATAGTGGTTTCACTATTCATCAATAATTGAGGTTTTTCGGAAAAATGCCAAAATTTCACCCTAAGCTATAATTGATATTAAGAATTCAAAAATGATGTCTATTTTACAAAATTCCAAACATATAAGTTTCATTATTTAATTTTATAATTAATTTCCGTTGTCACAACAAATATCGTGTTTTTATGAAATAATATACATCAAAAGATTGACAATTGTTTATGTCCAATATCAATATGATATTAATTATAATGACCATCATTAGATAAAAAGGTAAAAATATATTCTAATTATACATTAAAAAACTCTATATTATAATTTATCACTAAAATTTATTTTGATTAAAAAAGTTTTTTTTAATTATTTTTCCCTATTCATAAAAATTGGAAGTTCATTGAAAAATACCAAAAAATTCAACATAGGCTAATTTCGATATTCCGCATCCAAAAATGAAGTCCATTTTGAAATATAAAATATATATAATTTAAAAAGGTGTGTATTACTATTCATAATGGCTATTTTGATTGGTCGTGGTGTGTTAGAATCTCAAACTTGCATACAATGGAAGCTATTGCATTATTGAAAGAGAAGCGTATCGTGGATGGTCAGGGTGTTACATTCTCCCCCTACTTCAATAAATTTCGTCCTCGCTATTTGAAATTTTTCTTTGAAAAAAAAAGTTTGAAAATAGAAAATACCTTTGTGGATAACCCACATCGAAAATAGGGTTAATAAAAATATAGCATTAAAAGAAAGAAAGAGAGGTACAAAGGTCACCCGAGATAGACCATACTAGGGTTATATGAAAATATGGATATGGAAGAAAAACAAACCATCAATTTCTGATGTAGAGTTGTAGAAAACATGATTAGGAGAAAGTTAACCACAAGAAAATCACAAAGTTGTGATTGGTTAAACGGTCATTGAATCCCCAGTTGGAAAAGTTAACCAACAAAGTTTTTGTTTTATGTTACCTTTCATAATGTTGAGGAATTTATTTAAGAGATTTACTATGAACTTAAGGAAATATACTAACTTGTCATGTAGGCTTTCATTATTTAATTAATTTTTACCACGAACCCATATTTCACTCCAAATGGTAACAGAACTCAATAATATTCTATTTATCCTAATTGTATAAGATTACAAATATTACCAAATACCATTTATATTAGTAAAACTACTTTTTAATAACCATAGACTTCTGGTTTTCTTGTGGTAGGTAATAAAGGCCTTTACCACTATGGTTGTGGGTTCGATTCCTGCAGCTTTGTCCGACGCGACGGGTTATCCCCCAACCTGCAGGGTCTTCTTTTCATAAAAGTATAGTATTAAATATTCCAAAAATAATCTTCAGAAATGTTTAAAACTTAAATAATACTATCCAAAGTTCAACTTAATTCATTCCAACCATTATAGTTATCCAAAATACCTTTATCCGGACTTTCTCTAAAAGGTATCTAAATTCCAAAATCAATTGTAACATCAGATTCCCCAAACAATGTAATGTTTCTCTTATTGTCACATACTAAAAATATGATTAAATCCACCATATTAAATCCTTAATGAAAACAAAAAGTATTGAAGTACAATCCTTATATATATATATCACATTATCCTTATATCCAGAATAAATCCTTGAGACCAAAAGCACAAATACATTAATTTTTCCACTTCAGCTGTAGTAATAGCATATGATTGGCCTTGATACCTTGGCCTTTTCTGAGGTATGTTTCCTTGATGCTTAGGACATTCTTTTTCATAATAACCCATTTCCATACAATTTTAGCATTCAACATTGGCAGCATCATTCTTTCCCTTGCAATCACGAGCCTTTTGACCTTTTTCTCCACATTTATAAGAAACTCCCATTCCTTTTATGTAAGTACCATGGTGATTCATCCCACAATTATTGCATAATAGAAAATCCTTCATTCCCTTTTTCCCTTTATCTGTCTATTGTTCCACCGTTCTCTTCTTCTCTTTCTTTAATTTATTGTCATAAGATTCATAGAATTCCTTTTCTGTCTTGACAGCACATGAGACAATATCTTCGTATGATGAGAAGGTTTGTGAGACTAATGCTCGATGGAGAAACGGTTTTAACCCATAAAATAAATGATCGGTCTTACTTCTTGGGTTACGTATATAATCTGGAGCATGCCTCTCTAACCATGTAAAGTTAGCCTCATACTTTGCGACATTCTCATCCTCCTTCTACCTCAGACTCAGAAATTGCATTTCCATATCTTCTCTATGGTCACGAGGGAAGTATTTTTCTATGAAAAGATCTTTTAACTCTCTCCATTCCATAATTTACACTTTTTATCTTTCGTTGTGTTTTGAATCACTGACAACCATTGATCGGCATCTCCAGTAATGTGGTAAACTGCCATGACAACCTTCTCCCTTTCGCTACTCCCCAAGGCGTGGGATATTTTTTCTATGGTGTTTATCCATTTCTCATCTACTAATGGATTTGTACTCCCATTAAATGTTTGTGGTTGTTGCCTCATGAAACGATATAACATTGATCCTCCACGTTACGGATCAGGGTGCTCCATATGAGTAAGGTTATTATTCATCACCTGAGTGAGTTGTCCCAGTATGGTGATAAGGTGATCAGTGCCAATTGTATCTCCAACTCCATAATAATTATCTTTAGTAGGAGGGAAATCCATACATGGAGTGTGTGCATTTATATGGTTTACATTCCTCCCACAAGGCGTCATTTCTAAAAAATGGAATAAACTAGATTAGTTTATGAATCAAAATACATAATTATATACTTGTAATACACTTAACATAAATTGAACAATTTATGGATATAATCCATAATCATAAAATTTTTTCTTTGAGGAAGTATATACTCATAAACCCTTCATAATGGTTTGTAAAGAAAATGAGAATTATCCTATGCATATCCCCCAGGAGTGTCGTAACCAAGAGTGCAGCAAGGCCCGTTGTCTTGCACCAGTTCTCGTTCGAGTCTAGCTCAAAGCGGTGTTTTCGGGTTTTACCACTAGGTACATATGTGTCAGATCCACCTCCACCTGCTCATATCCAGATAGGGATGTATTGCTCGTAAAACTCACAAAATCTCTATAATACCAAAATTCTAAGAAGTTTTTCAATTCTAATCCTAAAATTCTATCTTTGGGCTATGTGCTCTAATCATAGTTTGTCTAAATCTAGCTTCCAAGGTTATTACTAAACTGCCTCTGATACCAACTGTAACACCCCGACCCTAGTTACCCAGAGTCGGTGCATTATTGTGTAACATTGGCATGATCACAAAAGATCATGTCTCAAAAGACAGATTAGTCTATTAGCCCTGGAAACACTAGATACATTCATAAATGTTACATTACCTCATAAAGTGAAAAATCACAATAAAATAGTCTCCATTGTGCACACTTTTATCCCCTTAAGACTATCCCTGTATGTCAGTCATAAAATATTTCATCACATCCTGGGAAAAATAAACATTGAAAAGGGTTAGCTTAGATGCTCAGTAAGGATAACAATATAGCAGAAGCTTTCATAAATAAACATAAACATTTAAGGCAATGTATAACTAAAACAAAAGACTTTTAAACATGAACTTCATCATAATATGGAAAAAATAAAAATAAATAATGCCATTTACTTATTCACATGGATATTTTACTGGTCGAATAATCACATGCAATATCAATAACCACTTTCATAATGATGGAATGCATAAGGCCAGACTATCATAACAACGTATCCAAGGCCTTGTTCCAAGACTACAAATAAGATTTTGTCAAAGCCTCGTTCCAAGACACTAGTTTGTCTCATGAGACCTATCGATGAATTGAGAGCTATAGCGGGCCCCACCCATCATTTATTAAGTCCAATGCATTCCTCATATGAATTGGTTTAAACATATCATAAACCATAACATAATCGTATCACATAAAACATGCATAAAGGAAACATAAAATTTCCACATTTCAATAAAAAGATATCAATACAACACATTGATATAATAAAAACACCTTCAAAACCATTTTCAATACCAAAATAAAATAAAATTAAAACATTGTATTTACTTTTCATTTAAAAAAAGTTATGGCTTGTAGAGGAAGCCAAAACTCAAATAATTGTCACAACGGTAGAGAAGTCATTGTCACCGCATAGGTACGGAAAAAATAAACATTCCCTTTTGTCGTTTTGTAAAACGCTTCTTATAAAAAATATTCTTTTTGAATAAACATAAAATTCAAAGGGGTTTATACACCGTATAAATGAATGTTGTGTATAAAATAAATATGCCTCAATGAAAGGAGATTGAGACGAAGTCCTTTCCAAAATCATTTTTTTAAATAAAATAGATCTATTATGTGTATTCAATATATGTACACATAAATAAAGTACAAATACAAGAAAGGACATAATAATATCATGACATAATTTGAAAGTAGGAGATTAACCCAATGAATGGAAATTAGGTTAAGAAGTTCCCTTACCTCGTGTCCGACTTGACTCAATCGTTCTTTAATATACTGAATAATAAACTAGAGTTAATTTCTATTTTTATAATAACCTTTTTTCATGTTAATTATTCATTTTATATCACATATTACCATGTTAATAAAATTATGTATTTATTTATGTTAATAATGGTCATTTTCTAGATCTTTGGTACTTGAGTCAAAAATAAAATTATTATAATTACAATTTGTTCATGTGGTGAAATATCCATTATATCCAGAATTATATTCATGATGTAGATATCATATATATCATATATATCCATTATATACATGAATTTATAATATTACATATTATTTAGAGGTAAGAAATGAAATGCACCGTTCATGGAGAGGGTAAGTCGTACGTACGCATGAACGCTACTTTCATTTCTATTTCGTATTTAATGGAATGAAATTATAATTATATAAAAGTATACTATAATTATATAATAATATAATGTATAATACAATTTACCCCATCCTTTATGCATCCCACATATGGCATTAACGATTCAAATCACTTTGAGGGGATGGTAGTCCGCACTTCCTAAAATGAAATTATCGCGTTTACCTATAATGGAAATCATAAAGGTATGACACAAATGAAAAATAAAGAATCATAAGGAAAACAAAATCATAATATATATCATATATAGACATATTTTCATAATAATGGCCACCATTAGAGGTGTTAAAAGAATATTTAACAATCATCGTTTCGTGAGGCAGTAATTCGCCACCCACAGAAACAGTATGTTCTTTAACCATTAGACGAAGGAGCGTGTAAGTGTAAATAAAATCCCTATCATAACAAAATACTATTATATTTAGGATACTGGGGTTGTTATAAAATAAAGGAATAAAAAGTATTTAAGGGGTTGGAGAAGCCAAATAAAACAAAATAACATAAGAGAAGACATTGCCTTAAAATCGGGTAACTCTTTTTGATTTGAGCGAAAAGCTTCCTTGGAAGACTTCTTCCCTAACTTAGTCTTCTAGGAGTAATAGAGTGAATTTTAGAGAGTATTGGGGCAGAGTTTGGCTGAGCCAAATGGCTTTGAAGGTGTGAATAAGGTGGTAGTGGTGGGGGACTTTTATAAGAGGAGAGGAGGGGCACTCTTGGAATTATTGAAATGTTACATTATTATGAAATGATATTCGAATTCAAAAGGTCAAAAAATGATATATTTAGAGGATAAGGTGATAAGGGTTCGAAATATTCTCATACAATAGGTTATTGACAAGTTTAAGCCTTAGATTTTACATTATCTTTTCATTTTATTTAAATCGTTAATTAATGAGGTAATCGCTGCATAATAATTGTGTCATAAACAAATTTAATTTATATAATGTATAAAAATTATAAAAATTTATCATGAGGTATGAAATATTTTTAGCTTTCCAATGAATATTTATAGTCGAAATGTTAACTTATATAACACCTTGTAATAATTGTTTTAGTAATGCAACACATGTTTGTGACAATTTTATTTTTACATTAAATAAAAAGTTATTAATGTCATTTTCATACCCATGTGGCTCCATGGGGTCCCCAAGTTGACCAATGGATTTTATTGGTCTTCTGTGACTCATACAATAAGGGTAGGACAAGTTTAAGGGTATTTTCATATTTTTATAATATCATTTTTACCTTAAATTTCACTAATTACCTTTAATTGTGATTAATTAAACTTAAAAGTTACTATTCAGCAAAAAATTATTTTAATCCCATTGAACCATGTTTTACATCCTAATGACAACCATGTATGTCGGTTTTTTTAAAATCAAATCACAGAATTGGTAATGTTTCATTCAAACAAAAAAATTAGTTTTTTAACAACTACTTAGTGGTTTCACTATTCATCAAAAATTGATGTTTTTCAGAACAATGCCAAAATTTCACCGTAAGATATAATTGATATTCTGAATTAAAAAATGATGCCTATTTTACAAAATTCCAAACATATACATTTCATTAATTAATTTTATAATTAATTTCCTCTGTCACAAAAAATATCATGTTTTTAAGAAACAATATATATCAAAAGATTGACAATTGTTTATGTCCAATTTCAATGTGAAATTAATTCTAATGAAAATCATTGGATAAAATGGTAAAAATATATTATAATTATACTTTAAAACCACTCTATTTTATAATTTATCACAATAACTTTTTTTGATTAAAAAAGTTGTTTTTAAGTATTTTTCACTATTCATAAAAATTGGAAGTTCTCAGAAAAATACCAAAAATTCAACATAGGCTAATTTCGATATTCCGAATCCAAAAATGAAGTCAATTTTGAAATATAAAATATATATAATTACAAAAGGTGGTATTACTATTCATAATGGCTATTTTGATTGGTCGCGGTGTGTTAGAATCTCGAACTTGCGTACAATGCAAGCTATTGCATTATTGAAAGAGAAGCGTATCGTGGAAGCTCGGGGTGTTACATCTATAATTACTACATCTAGGATGGACTAGACACATATCATACCTCCTATAATATTTAGAGTGCCATGGTCATAGGCCTCAACTCCCTCGATCTGAGCTCATCCCTGTCCACCTGCTCCCTATGGTCGGGGTGGACCACTTGGTGGTGGTGTTAGTAGAACCTCAAATCACTGCCCACAACGTGTTGCACGGCCTGATCCTCTACCATATCCACCTGCTGCCTACGGACCTCCTCAATTGAATCCTCTCCTCTTCCCAGGAGGTCCTTTAACCATCTACTAGTCGTCCATACTGTGGGTCGGGCAGTCACGAGCCATGTGACCCTACCCACCACACGAGTAACAATACCTGCTCCTCACCTATCCTATTCTATCACAAGATCCATGCACAATCAACCATGTATCTTGATATCTTTCACCCATAGGTCTGGTCCTCTTGGACCTCTGTATCATTTGTCTGCTGCCAGGTGTGGATGACTCTGTTACGTGTCATTCGGTGGTGGGTCCTGCTATTGGTGACTACTCAACAAGGATGCTCTCCACTAATAGCATTCACTCTAACACCCATGCATGTGTCGGGATACTGAGAGAAATCATCGAGGCTCTAATCTCCCATCTGAGCCCCTGCTTGAAGGTTGGAGCCCTAAAGAAGGGGTCCCACACCATGTCTGTGGAGTAGCGAGAGAGGTCGGTGAACCTCGTTGAATACTGAGCCACGGTCATGCTGCCCTGCTGTAAGTCGAGAAGCTCCTGTATACGCACAGAGTGTAAGGTCGTTGGGACAAACTATACCCTGAAAAGGTTCTCTATGTCTGCCCAGATGAGAGTCACCTCTTCGTGAACCTAGAGCATCATGCTCTATCATATGCATGTTGCTTCTTGAAGAAGACTGGCTGCAAGGAACACCATGAGATCAGCTGGTGTCACTACCAGTTGAAAAACTCTAACCACGGCCTCCATCCCTTCCTCAGCCACTTGTGGATCCATCTCACCTTGGTTCCTCTGTGGCCTCTATCACTGGAACTCATGAAACACACTCAAACGACGTGCACCCTCTGCTGTTGGGGCTAGTGGCATCGACTTCCCAATGTGCAGTGGTGGTGCTCGTACACCACCGGATGGTACATATACTGAAAGGGGGCCTTGTACTGAAGCCTCATTGCTTGGTGGGCTGTCATCACGTACTATACCCGGAACCCTAGCTATCTGTCTGTGTGGGGTCATCCTGGAACGAAAGAGATGTTCCACAGTCAATAACTTATACCTGGAGATATGACTCAAAGAGAACATAATGAAAACTTTTCAAAAACACACACGCAATCATTGTTTTCATGCACTGAGTCATAAATCAGAAGTCAAGGTCCTGGTGTATGGATACATCGGCCACCGCACCATCACTGGATTCCCCAAACAGAAAACCACACTCATAACACTTTAACACTATTACCGATTAAAATATCAGAGTCAATGTTTGTCAGTATAACTGACTCCTCTGATACCAATTTTTCATGAACCGTCCCTCGGGTCCCATGTCGTGACTACCCGAAGCCCACATTCTATAGGTCTGGGTCTAGCGACTAGCAGTGAAATGACACATCCCTAAAACTAGTTAGGTATTTCCTTTAAACATGTAAACTCACACAAACCAAGCACACAACAAGATACATACACAATGTAAACTATATATTAAACATGGTGTGTACATTAAGTAAAGGGTATAGAATATAGGACCAACTGGAAAGTACAAGTAAAGATAATAAAATATCCTATGAACACCCGACATAGATTTCTACCTGAAAGGTAGGTACAACCCTCAAAAGGTCGTCTCTACGGTACGCCTCTTCTAATGTCCACCTCCATGAAACCTCTAGTCCAGGTACCCTCAACCTCGATCAGAGATGTCCTTTGTTTTCATAAGACACAGCAAACTGTGGGCATAGCCATTGCAGGGGTGAGTATAATGATACCCTGTAGGGACACCGAGACCCCATAAGGTCTCTCAAAATCCGCAAATGATAAACCAAAATGCACAAAAATAACATTCAACCCTACTTAGGTATATGACCATAAATATACCAATGTTATCAAGTATACCCATCACATTCATGGGGAAAACAACGCCCTCCCTTTACCCAAAAGAAACAATGTTCCACAAAAGAGTGAATACCCCGAAGGTAACACAACAAAGGTAAGTACCTCAAAGGCAACACCACATAGAATAATGCCACAAAGGTATCACCACGATGGTATTTACCAAAAATGTAACACCACATATAATATTACCAAAAAGGTATCACCACAATGAGGTGAACCACCAGGGTAAAGACTCATCTCACACCATTTATAACTTAAGTACGGAATTATAGATGATTATTTGTATTTATAGATCATCTTACATCGTCAAGAAGCTCTATTTTTGACCCACATAAGATCGAAGATGACCCTAATAGGATATGGAGATGACCCACACAGGATCAGGAGATGACCCACAAAGGATATGAAGATGCTGACCCACAGAAGATCCAAAGTTGACCCAGATAGGATCTGAATATGAACCACACAAGATCTGATGTCTCCTCATTTTCAGTCATCCATAGGATTCCCGCAATAAGAGCACTTGATTTCAGGAAGTTTTTCTTCTCAAGATACTAGCCGACACTTAAACTACCAGGTAGTCCCAAAAATAAGTATCCCAATGGTCCTTCATGAAATTATATACCTAACACTATAGATGGCACGTGAATCAGACACCTAGTCTGTATATTATTAGTGTTTCCATTCCAAGGGCCCGGTTGGATTCGGGTTCAATCCAGCCCGGTCGTACTCCAACATTATCCAAAATTCATGGGGATTAGACCCAATGGGCCGTCTCGATCCAAGGATTCTGGTGTCACAGACGGTTCGTCAAACAGATGTCTGGTTCTCAAGATATGGCCACAAAGGCTTATCTAGGTCCAAATGGGCCCGGGTCCTGCCCGACCCGGCCGGGGAAGACCCGACCCAGTTCCAGTTGACCCGACCCGTTTCCCGTCACCTGACCTATTACTGGTCCGACCCAGACAGGCCGGGTAGTGGTGGGCCCAACCCACAAATGGGTGTCCCGGCCCGGCCCGCTGGGCGGCTCACGGTGTAGCCCGCGGCCGGGGTGGTCACTTTTGGTGGGGTCCACCCTAGTCACCACCCAAGAAGGGAGGCTCCCTCCCCAAGGATCACCCGAATGCCCCATAGGCCGTTTGGTTTGTGGCTAAGGAGGTGGTGCCATGTGGTGCCGCAGACTGGCACGTGAGACCCGCCAGAGGGGTCCCGCTCGACGCGATGCACCCCGCTGGAATGGATGGAACTCCTTCCAGTGGAGAGGATGCGCGCAGCTCCTCCACCACGGACAGTTGAATGACTATTGCTCTCTGATCTCCGCTGCTACCAAGCAACCACAGTCTCTCGCACCGGCGGCGCGGATGCGCACCGCCGGTTCGACATGCATCCAGCCGGCGTGCCGACCACCACTTCGCTCCCCCGTGGCCAATGGACCATGGACTCCTCTTCCAGAAGTGGGGACACACCACCGCCCTCCTCACAGCTGTCCGGTTTTCCAGCCGCCACGTGTTCCCTACCGACACTTGTTGCTAGTGAACTTCCCTGGGACACCGGGAGAGTTCCAGTGGCCCGTTATTCAAACCGAATGTACCATTGTGGGTCTCGAGACGTTTCCATCATTCTAAGACCAACGAGGTTATATTCCGTTCAACATGATTTATCACCCGTGAAAATAACATCATTCAATGAATTAGCGGATGGAATGGGCCATGTTAGCTTGACCTACACCCTCCGTGTTAGATCGGAAACATGTGGCTTATAACGATTGAATCACAACATGGTATCACGATGAACAAACAACAACAACCAAATTCAAAACCCCCACATTGACATTCGTTGGATGTTTCGTGAGAAGGGAGATGAAGATGGTGACTTCGCTGTTTCATCGAACTTCGGTTCGTTCGTTGTTGGAGAAGTTCTTCGTTTGAGGAGGTTATTCCACCATTTTCTCCTCTCCAAAGAAAAGTTCTCCAACAAGAGTCCTCTTCCATGCGAGGGTGTTATTTCCTCAATACAATGAAGCATAAGGTGAGAAGCCAACCACCCTTAATGACTTCATAAATTGATGTCATTAATAGGGGAGGGTTTGGAAGGGTTACACGTTATTAAATGATGTGTTTCAATATCAGGTGGTCCCCACTATCAAATTGAAAAAGGGGGTTAGATTTCAAAAATAAAATAAAACATGTTTATTTTATTTTCTCCCTATTCTCCAAAAAAAATTTAGAATTCAAAATCCACCCTCAACCAACTGAAGCCGAGGTGAGGACTTCTTTAAGTGAATATGAACTCTGCGAGTTTAACGGAGTCCTCGAATTTCAATTCTGAGCATCAATTCAAAAGTTACAAATTCCTACTCACATGTTAACTGAACAAACCTTAAAGAATGTTCGAAAATTCATTTCGAGCACTTTGAGCCTTGGAATCACACTGCGTCAATTTCACAAACTCGTTATTTTTTCATAAAATTATAAAAATTACATGGAAACATCGGGGTCTTTACTGGTCAACACATAGATTTCCTTTGTGAGCTAAGTTGTTAGGAGAAAAGATATCATGTAGATCCTCTTCTTTCCTTGTTAACAGATCTAGTTTTGGAATCAGTAGATATAGAGATGGTGGATGTTTTGGGAGTTTTCAGTGAGTTCCCTGATTTCTCCCCTGAAGAGGTTGTGACTCTACCCCCTTGATTTGATGATGAGTTCAGGATAGACTTGCAACCCGGTTCTAATCCAATTTCAATGGCTCCCTATCAGATGGCAACTTCAATGTTGGGGGAGTTGGGGATCTAGGATGATGACTTGATGAAGAATTTTTTTATCAATCCAAATCTTCCATCATAGGGTGGTCTAGTCTTGTTTGAAAATAAGGTGGATGGTGGCCTAAGACTGTTCATAGACTACAGGAGGCTGAATTAGGTGACAATCAATAACTGGTACCCCCTCTCGAGGATCGACGATATTTTCGACCAGCTAAATGGGGAAGGTTTTTCTTTAAGATTATCAAATAGAAAGGATACCACTGGTTAAGGGTAAAGGGTGGTGGAAACACATAAAATTATTTCATGTGTAGGTGTAGGCACTTCTAGTTCGAGTTAATGCCCGTCGATGTCACAAATGCACATATTTTGTTCATGAGACTCATGAATTCTGTTCTCCATGAGTACCTAGACTGGTTTGTCATCTTCTTCATCAAAGACATCATGATCTACTCTAGGTCAGAGGAAAATCATGATGGGAATATGAGGATTGTCTTGGAATTTCTTCGACACCACCAGATCCTCGTACAGTATTTCATGTTCATGATCTGGATGCGAGAGGTGCATTTCCTCGGACACGTAGTGTCTCAACCAGGGATAGCAGTGGACACGTCAAAGGTCAAAGAAGTTGATTTTTGTGTAGCACCCATGAATGTTGTAGAGGATATTATTATCATGGGTTTGTCAGGCTATTATCGGAGGTTCTTACCCAACTTCTCTTAATTTGCAACTCATTTGACAACTTTGTCCAAAAAGGACTAGGCTTTCTTATGGAGTGTGCAGTTCCTGGAAGCTTTCATCTATATGAATGGGATTCTAGTTAGTTCCCCGATGCATAGGGTTCCAGAGAAAGGGGTTTTCTTTGAGTTGTTATATGATGCTTCTATCATTGGCTATGGATGTTTTCCGATGTTGTAGTGAGGAGTAATCAATTGTGGGTCTAGGTAGTTACTTACCCACTATTGTAACTATGCCACCCGGGATATAAATATTGTAGTTCTCATGTTCACACTGAATATGTGGATACATTACCTCATTGGGAATCCCTTTTTTTATATTTATGGATAACAAGAGCCTAAGGCATATCTTCTTCTAGTGTGACTTGAAATTGCGACTGTGATGGTGGATGGTGTTTCTCTAGGATTATGAATTCTAGGACCCCTACACCCTAAAAATGCGGAACATGGTGGTCGATGACCTAATTAGAAAGTCACAAAAAGAGGTATTTTTGGAATCTACGAATTCTTGGATGGAAATGGAGGATTTGGATGCTTTGTGCTGGGAAGATGGGGAGGAAAATAGAAGAGGCTATATATTTCATCTAAATGTGTAGTCTTCCTTGGTGTAGCATGTATAGGAGTCTATGTGTGGAGATATAGAGGTGGAGGTGATGTGTGATCACGTTGTCGAGTGTGATTCTCCAGAAAGATGATCTGAGGATAGCCCGAATCGATTGATGTTCTTTTGGATGTTGTTTGAACCAGTGGAAATATGTGAGAGTGTTCTCTTTGAGTTCCACATCTCACCTTTTTCTGTGCATCCAAGAGTTTGTATAATGTTCCTTGGCTCGAGGGAATTGTTTTGGTTGCCCAAGGTGAAGTGGGAAATGACGGAGTTTGTGACAAGATGTGTAGTGTTTCAGCAGGTGAATGGTGAGAAACATGTTCAAAATGGTCTATTGTATCCCTTATATGTTTCAAAGTTGAAGTGGGATGATATCTCAACGTATTTCATCACAATTTTTCCTAGGGAATATAGAGTATGCAATGATATTTGGGTAGTATTTGATCAATTGAAAAAATAAGCTCACTTCCTAGTAATAATGGAGTCAATCATAGTGGATTCTTTAGAAAAGAGGTGTGTGGATACTGTTATGCAGAAACATGGAGTTCCAAGATCCAAAAACTCAGATAGACACACACATTTTACCTCATGATTCTGGAGGGGATTTTAATTTGATTTTGGAATCTAGTTACGCCTTAGAACCACTTTCCACCCTTAGATGGATGGGAAAATGGAGAGGACTATCCGAACCTTAGAGGACATGATGCAAGTGTGTGTCTTGGACTTCAGAGGATCGTGGGTAAGATACTTTACATGGGTGGAGTTTTCCAACAATAATAGCTAACACTATACCATTATAATGGATTCATTCGAATCCTTGTATGAAAGGTCGTGTTTTTCACCAGTATGCTAGACAGAGGTAGGGGAATCATCCCTTCTCGGACTAGAGGAAGTTAAAATCACATTGGAGAAGGTTTAGCATGTTCATGAGAGAATGAAGGTAGCTCATGACTAGAAGAATTCATATTCCAATCATAGGAGGAGGCCTTTGGAGTTAGTGGTTTGCGACCATGTGTTTTTAATGGTCTCCCCTCCGCGTGGACAGGGGTGGTTTGGTTGAGGTAGCAAGCTTTGTCATAGGTTTATCAGACCCTTAAATGTTTTGGGATGAGTTGTCGAGGTGGAATATCAGCTAGAATTTCCCCCACAGTTTTAAAATATCTATGAAGTCAATAATGTCTCTCATCTCCTTTGGTATCTACATGATGACTCCCACGTCTTGGACTAAGGAGTGTTGGATATCAAGGATGATGAAATGTTTGTTCAGCAACCGGTAAGAATCAAGGGCCGTGATGAGAAGGAGATGAATGGGTGAACCATTCCTTTGGTTCTTGTGTTATGGAGGCTTGGTTTCCTCAAGGAGGGTACCTAGGAACGAGAATAAAAAAAGCATTCCTTGAACCCCGAGATTTTAAGAGATTTCCTCCTGTGTTTGACATGTGCCTTTCTAATGATGAAATGTTTGACCCTGCTTGTTGTATGATAATATGTTTACCTAGTCTCTAATTTTGAGTGAAATCTCATGACTATGGGGGAGGGGTACCATGATCCCTATGAAAGACGCATTAATGTGGATGTTATTAAACCTGTGAGGGTGAGCCAGTGCCACACAAATCAGATAGTATCTTGACATGGAATAAGTAGATACCCAATGTATATGTATGGACACCATAACCTTTGGGTATGTTTGATTTTTTGTGGGCAGTGTGGGGCTTTAGTTTTGTTCATTTTTTATGGACTGATAAGTCAAGGATGTTTCTGTGGATGTCAAATTTTTCTCTACATCTTTAGAACAACACAAGGTGGTTTACACTTGAGAGGTATCTTATGGGATGGTTATTTGGACATCTTCACTTATGGGTTAGTTTTAAATTCTTGAGGAAGATAATTATTAGAGTGGTATTTGATGTAATAACTTGGAATTTCCCTAGGATCATCCATTTTGAAAATATAGTGTTTGAGGTGTTCTGGGCGCTGTTGGGGGCGCACTTCAGGAGTTTTCAAAATGTCCAATTTTTTCATCATCATGCCAATGCATCGGCATGTCAGTGCATCGACATTTCTATGCAACAACATAACATTCCTTCATCGTTTCAGTGCCTCATCATGTCATGTGAGTCAACATCGATGAGTCTAGGGTATCGACATTAGTGAGTCATGTGCATCAGTGTTGGTAGGTCAGGGTGTCAGTATGTCATTGCGTTGGTAGGTCAAGGTGTAGGTAGGTCGTTGTGTTGGTATGTAAGGACATCAGTCGGTTAAGGCATCAATAGATCATTATGTTAGTCACTCAGCATAGGTAGCACACCTGTCGGTGGTTAATCATCGGTGACTCACACATCAGTGACTCATTTATCGTTTTAGTGTTTTCCCCTGTAATGTGTTGATCTCTGTGAAATGGTGACTTATCAACTAACATCTATGCATTGGTCCATATCCATCATTTCCTAAGGGAATTATTAAATTCCCCATATCATGTAACATCCAACCATCCTTGTAACCACTGAGCTGTGTGGTCAAATCAAATTTCTATTTTCAAGTACTTTGAAATCATCTCCATGATTTTTATGATATCCCACTTTAATAATATGAGATCTCTTTTTTTATTCTTCCTCTTCATTTCCCATGGTGCATATAGAGACTTACTCCTCAGTCAAGTCATGTTCTTATGCTAGAACCCCTCCTCCTAAGTCTTTCTTGAAGATCATTCCAATGACTTGCATGATCTAATGTTCTTGGCCAAGGAGGCACTTCGATCCTTCGATCATCGAAGAAGGGATTTATTTTTCTTCTCTTTAAATAAGTATCATGAAAAGTTGGTATTCTAAAGAATCCTTGTGAGGAACAATTGAGAATATTATTTACAATAAGGAATTGATAAGAATTGGATTTTATTAAAAGATAACATGGGTAAATAATATAATGGGATGGGAGTAGTTTTATGTTGATAGCCTATTTTATTTGTTGTCTTTGATTGTTTTATGGTTTCTGTGACTATATTCATTCTGATAATCATGGTCGTTGGTGGTCTTTTCTATGCACAAGTGATGTTATGTTTTGCTAATATTCTTGAACAATTACGATAACATTAAATCTTCTAAATCATGAATACGTTGTTAAATAAATGAATGCCACATAATCAAACCAATTATGTGGTCACTCTAGTTATAGTCCAGCAGAAGTAAAGAACCTCAACTGGTTAAAATCTAAATTTATATACATCATATTGATAGGTTTGGCTGAGCTTTGTGTTCTGTTGTGTTTGTTACATTGTTTTTGTTATGTGGTGACTCTATTGTGAGCATGGTTGTAAGTAAAAGGTTGAAAAAATGAGTTGATTTTTTGAGAAGGGACTGGCATGGGTGTGTAGAGAGGTGCTGTTTAAAATGATTCTTATAGTAGGATTTGTGTGGGGGTGGTATAGGAGAAGTGTGATCGATTCTCAGTTCATGAAATTGATGGATTCGAGAATGGATGAACATGTAGGTTGTTGAATTGCCAATTTTTTGTATTTTATTCATAAAGCGATGTCAAATAGTGGGACTGGAATGTGGTTATGGGTTCATTATAAAGTGGGACTACATTTGGGAATTT
The DNA here is from genome assembly GCA_963277665.1 of Viscum album. Classification (NCBI taxonomy): domain Eukaryota; kingdom Viridiplantae; phylum Streptophyta; class Magnoliopsida; order Santalales; family Viscaceae; genus Viscum; species Viscum album. The sequence continues at coordinate 87,852,116 of OY728167.1, read as the reverse complement.
TTTAGCCAGTGGGGCTATGGGGCTGGGTTGTTAGAGATGGATTTTGTAGTAGACATTTGATAAATGATTGTTGGAAAATGCTGAACTGGTGTCTTCAAATATTGGGTGGTCCGTGCTGGGGGACTGGAGGTCTGGTTTCGATTTTTTTATATGGTTATGGTTGGTAGATTCCCAATAGTACTAGAATTGATTATAGTGAAACCCTTAATAAATTTCAAGTGGTTAAATAAAAAAGGTCTATGCACATGTTTTTTTGTGCAATTTGGGGTGGAAGTGAAGATAGTTTGTGTGGGTTTGTTGTTTTTTTTGGAAATCCATAGGTTGGGTTCAGTGATTTCATACCTAAATATATTAATTCTATAGTAGTTTTATTATTATATGCACCCCACCCTTATTGAGCACTATGTGTCGAACCCCTCCTTTTCATGGGGGAGAGTGTCTTTCCCAACATCCTAGTGGGAGGATGGGTATTTGGTTATTCACATTCTTCTTCGCACCCTCTTCTAGATCATGCTGCTCGGGCATATCCGGGAATGCTATAATAGTATGATGAATACCAGAGTATAAGATTATTCAGGAAGGGTTTTGTTATGGATGTGGGGCATAATCGGATGCAGGAAGAGTTTATTTCCAAATTATCTTAAGGATGAGGCCCAGGTGTCTTCGGCAAGTGTTGTGGTCGTTGAGGATCATGTGTATGGAGGAAGGATTTTGTGTGGTTGAGGCCCAGGTGTGTGCAGGCGGGTAATGGTAGTCTCACTATGTATTGGATGAGTGATAACATCAAGATTCTATCCGTTAGGGACAAGCAATCAACCAGGGAGAAAGTTGTGCAGGGTATACCCATATCAATCTTCTAATACTATTACATTACTTGACTTGCACTATTTGGCGAGTGTGACTTAGTGAAGTTTGGCTTGTTATTATTTCTCAGTTTGTGCTTGGGGTTCTAATTTTTTCTCTTAGAGTCATTAATATGTTCCCCACTTATTCATAGGTATATTTAGTTTTCATACTGAATATACTTTTTCTCTCAACCAACGTATATAAACTAATTTTTTTCCATGAGGAGGTTGAGGACTATGATAGTCCATAATAGCTCGTGAGTCAAGATTTGTTACTTTTACCACATACAATATTTTATTTTAGTACATTACTTGGGAGTTCTCATAGTACCTTGTACCAGATTCACTTTTGGACATGCATGTGGGAATGGATTTTTGATTTGATGTTTCTTCAAGTATTTGGAGTTGTTTCTATTTACCATCATATCTCTTGATATCTCTCAATAAAAGGGTAATGCCTTCTATTTTTTTGTGAGATAATATACCCTTGGTTCTAGTCTCCACTTGGGGGCTTAATGACTGTAGGAATTCGTGGTAATTATCTCTCCTTCTTCTTGAAGAAGGGAGGGTCTGGCGGTTTTTTATCCCTTCCCTCATCGCGATGAAGGAGAGTCATGAAATAGTTAATATAATATAATTACCTTCGTCAATTATCCTTTTTATAACTAATGTCACCTTTAACAACCTTCATTATTAGCTAAAAAATAATACTCATATGATAGGGAATAATAGGGAAATGATACATAGAGGTAACAATAAGTATGAGGATATCTTCTCCACCCTGAAACCACTCAATATTTAACTCCAACAGTAATAAAAAATCATGAAATAATTATTGTAATTTGAGGAACTCTTAGGTATCATGAATTCCCTTTTTACCTCTTGTGAAATAATATTTTTAATATGATCCATAATGGAACATGTATCATTTAATTAAGTCATCAAATTCTATAGTATATATTCATTATGTGGAATCATCTACTATACTTTTTTCATGTTATTTTCTTGTGATTCTTCCTATTTTCTTGAAATATTCAATTTAGCTTCACAAATATTCTACAATTCCAATTATCTGAGCTAAGATAACTTTAGTTTTCCAAATTACATCTTATTAGTTATTTCCATAAAATTAGCCTTTTGATTATATGTGGATAGAATTTTTTATTTTTTATTACTTTCCGGCATTGAAACATGCACCCATGATATGTTTTCATTATTCCATTATGTTACCACCTTTTCCAAAATAGAATAAGTACTTTCTTTTGGATGTAGTACATTTATTGGAATTCATGTTTCTATATAGAACATGGAATTCATTCTATTGGTTTTCCAACATTGAATTACTCTTCTATTGTATATCCACGGGAATATTTTGATTTGTATCAATCATAAATTTCCTTACCTATTCCATCAGACCACTATTATTTATCTTTTGCTGTCTTATATAAACATTTTTTGATATATATTTTTGGCATGCACCATTTATGTGACTAATTTGATTCCCTTAGTACATATTTTTTCTAGCATCTCAAATCTATATTAGTTTGCAAGTTTTTCCAATTAATCTACATATGATTATTTATCATAGGGTTCTCCACCTTTAGGGAGGATAGCATTATTTGTTATATGGTTTATTGATTGCACCAATAATCCATTTCCCTATACAAAAATCCATTCTACACTAAAAATACCATAAAAACATTGTTTTTATTCTTTTAACATATCGTTGTCCTTGATTCCTAGATGGATGATCATATTTTTGGGATTCATCATCCCCTTGGTGGGATTTTTCTGGTGATACATTATCCCAATCACCCTACAAACAGTGGTTATATCATAAATATCTATTCCATTCCACATTATTAAATATTCTGAGTTCAATCATACAATATAAATGAAAAATGATTTTGTGTAGTCAATATTTTGTAATAAGAATTGTTTTATTTTATTTAATATTATCATATATTGATTATTTTCAATTATCATGTTGTGTTATCCGTTAAAAAAAATATTTTCTCATCAGAAAAATTAATGAAATTGGATGTTGTGTTAATTTATTCCTCTTCTTTTTGTGAATAATAAGGTTGGTATGTTTCTAAATCCATTAATTTAAATTTTGGATCAAAAAATTTCACATTGAGGATGATTATCTCGTTCGGAAATAACTTTACTCTCTTTTCATAGGAATATTTCATCTCTTAAGACTGATATTCATGAAATTTTAATTTCATTTATAGAATATTTTCCTGGTCTATAAAATAAACAATTTTTAACATTAATTGGGAATTATTGGAAAAAAATTATTCATTAAATGTATGAGTTTACATTTAATGATTTATATTGGACTCAAATATTTCATATTTTGTGGAGAGTCATTAATTAAAAAAACTAGATCACTAATCCTAAGGAACCATGTTAATTTCATTTACAGTGCATTCATATTTAAAGGGCATCAAAAAATCATTATTATTTTTAAAAATAATTATTCATTATTTCCCATTTAATTTTAATTTAGTGATTTCATCCTGAATGTTCCAAAATGAAAAACATAAAAAAGTTATTTCAAATTTGGGATAGATATTTAAAATGTCCTTTAAACTAGAAATTGATTTTTCTAATGAATTATGGGTATTGTTATCTTCATTACATTTTTATTGATCTTTAATAAGAAATTTTTGAAATGAAAATATGTTTAAAACCTATTTTTTAGAGATGGAGTGAGACATGAGGAACAAAATCTATCAATATTAGTATTAAGTTGACCTAAAATAATTCCTTCACAAATTTTTGACATGGATTCTTTATAATCACAACATGTGAATGAAATATTATCTCCCTCTATGAAAATGGGGGATATCTTTTCATTGTCATTATCATCAATAGAAACAATATTAATGGTTTTAATAAAAATACATCTAATCTATCTAACTTAAAATATAAGAGAGTCCAATATTTTTTATTATAATTTCCCGATAAAAAATTCTTACCTTTTAATTTGGTTTCTTATTTTATTGGAAGATGTATCTTCTGTGGCTTCTTTACTAGGGAAACTATAGGCTTCATCAAATTATCCCTTCATAAAGACTTTGAAAGGAGATACAAAACCTTTATAAAATCCAAAAACGACAATCAAATCAAAGGTGTAGTATTTTATGATACATGTATTTATGATCACATTGGTATATGGAAAACAATGAGAGGTGGGATCATTGTTAATATAAATTTAATATAAGTAAAAAATTTATAGTTTTCTCACCTATACTCTTATTCAATGAATGTATATCTTCTCTCTCTATAAAACACTCATTTGATTAGTATGCAATAAGATATATAGTATAAATAAATCAAAATAAGAGCACAATGGTTCATAAATGAGGTTCACCATCACTAAAATGATTGTGTCCCTAGTTCACATTTTTTTGTTATCCCAATCATACATACCATTCTTCTTATTACAAATAAATAATGATAAAGGGTATGTCTATCATCTATTCATCTTTTAACCTCTATAGTATAGATACTTCTCACTTAATATTCTCTAATTTGTTACAGAATACAATAACTTTCATTTACCTTGTGAATTAGGGTAGAATTAGAGCTATTATATCCCTCCAAGACAATTTAATTGATGTTTTTCTTCAATTATAGATAGAATTTGGTCTAACGTAAACTCTATTATAATTATACAGTATATATAGAATTTTAAGAAGGATCAATCTTTTCCCGATATTAATATAACCACCAGAATAACTATTATACTCACACATTACCTTAATATTATTCAAAACATTATGAACATATTTTTAGTCGAGACAATGCATCTCAATTTTATTTTTGAACATTGAAAAATAAATTTGTTTGTGAATTCTTCATTTCTCTGATAAAAAGGTATTATTCTAGTTAATGTATCGACACACCTTCATATGATTTAGATTTATATGATATATGTCAGGAACATGTTGTCTAACTCACTATTTTCCTCCACCTTAATCTCTTTCAAAATTCATTAAATCATAAATATTAATTCCATAAATAATTATTGAAACTCCATGATGTTCTACATACATGTTCTTGAAATATCATCATACTATGATCATAAAATTATATGTATTTCATAGAATTTTAATTATAATATTTCAATATTAATATTAATCATATTAAATACCATAAAAAATCATGTTAATTTGAAATATCATGTGAATTTTTTAATTTTAAAATCTCTATGAAGTGTGTGTAAAATTATATAATTGAATGAGAATTCATATTTCAATTGACTCAAATCACAGTCAATTATTTTAAATTTTAAAAATCCCATTAAACCTTTTAAATATTAAGAGGAATAAAATTTTTAGTCCCAAATAGAGTCTAGCATTGTAGTGAAAACACTTACAAACCAAAAAATGCATTTCTTCTTCCTCAAAGACATATGACAACATCAATTTCATACAAAATTTACTTAATGCATTCAACTATAGATAATTCATACATTATCATCATAATAGTTACATGGGATCATTGTGTGAGGCTTATTCATGAACTATGACCTACATAATTGGTTTCATTGGAATATCAATGAAATATTATGGATATATTAAAATCTCACTTTTGAAACATAATAAAAAAAACTATACGCCATAATTTTCCATTCATCATTGGGATGAGTGATATTCATATTTATCAAACCTAATCACTAAAAATATTCTTCCACTTCCATAAATCTATGTATACATCCTTTACACATAATTAGTACATGTTTTTTAACATGAAAATAATTTTATGAACAATAATCACTTTATTATTGTATTGTATGAGTATAGACTCTTTTATTGTTCATACATAGGATGAAATACTAAAAAAATTATAATCACTCATACAAGGGAACTATTATAAAAACATACTCTTGGTTTTGAAAATGATTTATACCCCACATGTGATTTTCATGGTGATTAATTTGGTAGACCCAGTTTATAGGTTTCATATGGTGTGGTTTGTTGGTGATATTCCTTGCAATGAAATTCATCAGCTAATTAAGTTATTTTCTTCCCAAAACAATATAGTTACCTGATTTTATAATTTTATGTAGTATTATGTTTAATTTTTACTAGTGATATGAAATTACATCAATGAATATATATATTTTTAGTCTATTAATTTTATGTTATTTTTCATGGATTTATTATATTAATTTTTACAAGGTGATATTCCATTTTTTCATACATTCATATATTTTTTCATCATATTTTAATTTATATGTTTGGGAGTCTTTGTTATTAGTGGAGTTTTTACACTAAATCATTGTTTCTATGTGGAAAATTTATTCAATGTTATGTGAGTTTAATATCAGTGTTATTCAACAAATTTTGGTTTATTTGAATCAGTCATAGATAGGAAATACTAACATTATCATCGACATGGACTAGATAATGAAAAGGATATGATATATCATTTATGTCCATATTTTCTTTCCATAGTTCACAAAATTTGTTACCAATTCATATATTTAATAATAATAATAAAACTATTCCACACTTGGCTTTTCACATCTCGAATATGAGGGGTTTGAATTCAAATATTTTTGTCAAGGATACTTTTGAAGCATTTTTTTAAATTCCCATACTATTTAATTTCAATTTTATAACATCATGAAAATGAAAAAAATTCTATAAATTTTCTGAATGAATATTTAATTATCTAATTACATGAATTATATTCTATAATGAATCTCTTAGTTGTATGGTTTTCCAGATTCTTATAATAATATTCCATTACCTCAACTAGCAAATTTTAAAAACCGTTAAATATTTAGTTTTTATATTAATGTTTGTGGATTTAATTTATTTATTAATATATTTAATATTGATCCATGCCTCAAACATCAAATTAATTCTCTAAAATATAGATTATATAATTTTTATCTAAAAATTTTATCCTTAAATTGGATATTCTCTTCTGAATTTTCACTCATTAATTCATTTTTTCATTTCATTATTTAGTGTTTCAATGTAAAGAACATATAATGAATAAAATGGATATATTATTCTAAATATTATTTTAAACCATGAAATTATTTTTTTATACTTAGCCTACCTCATATTATATTATTTAAATTTAATTAATAATTATTTTAATGATCCATACCAATTTTATAGAGCTCTCCCTTCAATGACATTCTAAAAAATTAGATTCTTATCTAATATTTTTTTATTCTCCTTATATATAAATATACTCAATATTGTTATTTTAAATGGTAATATTTGATGAATCAGATATGGGTTACCTAAAATTTAAAAATAGGTTTAACACACAAACACAAACATAGTTTCTGGTAGCATTTTCTTAATAGTGGTTCTAAATGAATATTATCAATATTCTTTTTAATTTATAGATATTAAAACTCCACATAATTTTTTAACCCTTTTATTAAATAAAATAATATGTATCATTTAAAATATTAGAAAATATGACTTAAAATAGATTTATAGATAATGTTTTCATCATTCTATAATAACATACAATTAATAAAAACCATTTAAAAATTAGTTTCAAATAATATATTCTTTATTCAAAACAGATTGACAGATCTTAAAGGAAATAGATTTCAATATATTAAAATTATACTATGTTCAATTTGAAATAGTTTTTTATATTGTGATATCATATTATACACACATTTTATATGAAAAATTTTGTATCTTTTGTGGACCTCCAGGCTTGTAAAATATTTTACTATTGTAGTGCCTCTTTGTGAGTCTAGTGTATTAATGAAACTATTTAGTATGGGATTGTCCATTGTTCATTCAAATACATCAGTCTAGTTGACAAGCCAGACTAAACAATATTTTTTGAAATTATTAAAAAATTAAAAAATTAAAAAATATAGAATAATTAAAAAATAAAAATAAAATTAATGATAAAAAATTTATTATGAAAACAAAGAATTAAAATAATATAAAATATTGAAGTTTTTTAAAAATAAAATTAGACCATGTTCATGTTTGTTCGATGATATCATGAGTCTTGTAAATAGTTAAGGACTTTTGATGGGATTAATTCTGTCACTAACTATTATATTTTATTTCATTATCAATTAAAACAAAATAATGTAACATAAATATAACTCCACTATGGTTGGAAATGTTTTTCACTATTAAACCATATTTATATCTAAACTAAATTGATTAATAATGAATGTGGACATACAAAAATATCTATTTTTAGAAATCCACAATTAATAAATTTTACTTTTATATTGGACATTGGGAATCCTTTCAAATACATCATATTATTGAATAATTTATTTTAGATGAAATTTCATCAGAGATTTATTTTCTTCTACATGTTTTATGAATATAATTATTTGTGGAGATTTTTTTTATAAATAATGAGGAAATTTGTTTTAAGAAATCTATTTTGGATATTTATATTTTCTATAGTAAAATAGTATTTTCTATTTGATATGATATAAATTTCATGTGTTGGTTATTGTTTTTTTGACATTGAATATAATGATGATAGTTATTTTTACTATAATAAGTCCCAAAAGGTTTTTGGATAACCTAGAATCCATTATAACAATGGTGTAATGTTAAATAATATTGAATTGTGGAACTAAGGATTCTAAAATACTAGCTGATTAGATTGTCATGAACTAAGGATATAGAATAGATGCAGAACATGACCATATAATGTACAAATATTCTAATGACATTTATTCAAATTTATATCCCTTATAAATTAATAATAAATTCAATCACCATTTTTATGTAAAACATAAAACTATATTTATTAAAATAATGACGAGGAAAAAATAATGGGCATTTGATAATCATGCATAAAATATATATTATTACCATGATAGAGATAAAACCACACACGAGGTTACTGATACAAACAAATGGTAATCATAATAAAAATGAATTAATTACACTTATATAATATGAAAACAACTATGTTGAATCATAAAATATTAAATAAGGGTTCCTAACCAAAATGGTGATTCCGCATTACACATGGATTTAATATTTATCCCTAATTATATATTATATAAGAGAACATTAATTTTAATAGACTAATCGAAAAATTAGATATTTCATAACCTTATAAAATGGAAACCCTGAATGTATTATATAATGTAAATTTAACCTAAGAAACTAAATGAACATACTCAAGAAATTAAAAATGGTCCTCCACATAATGTAGAATAATACAAAATTTTATTTTTAATTTAATGAATAATACACATAAAAATTCATTTATATTAGATCACCCACATAGTTATGAAGATAGAAATTATATGATTCATATTACTTATATGTACACACAATTAAATAATTCTAATAATGACATTAAGATACATGTGAATGATTTTATGTGATAGACATCTATCTAATTTTAAAGAAAATAGTTTTTCAACATCAATATGTTGATAACCTTTCACTTTTCCTCTCCCAGTAATAAATGGATTATTGTTTTATTCTTACCTGGAAATTATTATAAGCATATATCATGACATGTTTAAAATAATTCACATAAATAAACCGCTGATCTAAAAATATTTTGTGCTTTTAAGTTCTTATATGCCTAATAAAAATGGTATAACTAAAAATTCGTTAAAAAATAATATTTTGTGAAGAAATTTTTCCAATAATTATTATTGAAACTATAATTATATAGTTATTTTTGAAAAGATACAACGGGCCATTGTTGAATAATTAATAAATCTGGTTGAATAAATACCACTCATATTAATCAAGGATTCCTTGAAGAGCATCTATGATCTAAATTGAATAAGGATATAAAAAATTATGATTATCATCCCAAATTCTCAATGAAATCCATTCATTAACAAAAAACTATGATAAAAGAATATATTGAATTAATATTTGACTATAAATAAGATTAAGAATATTTCAAACCAAAAATGTATCATATATTGAGTATTTGTACAAAAAATGCTTTCCACATATTTGTTTTTGAGGGAAATATCATTATTCGTGTAATTTAATAGACTATAAATCTTGATGATAATAAAAAACACCATAATTAATATATAAAATATTTATGTTATAGCATATATTTTTAATGGTTTAAAAAATATTTACTTGAACTAAAAATCCAATGATTAATATTAGTATGGTCTATAAAATGATATCCAATATAAAATTACTAGAAAATAAGATAATTTTGAAAAATAATTACAAAAAAAATTAATTGATAGATTCATGGGGAAAATAAATGAATTTTTATAATAAATTAATAGTTTTTATAATTCATACCATGAATCTGAAGATGAAGGTATGATTGATGAACTAGTAACCCTTATACTTTTCTTCTATAATAACTAAATTTTTAAAGAAAAATGCATTTTCATTTTTACACATGGATATTTTATGATAAATTATTTCTAAATAATTACTGAAATTATCTCCAAATAAAAATACATAATTCTTAATATAAAATATATTAAAAAAATTTGGTTTCATAAACATATAAAATAAAAAAATATTAGGTTTTGGGTTTCAATTTTTGGGTTTTAGATCCAAAATAACTCATTGATAAACCTAATAATATCCTTTTATGTAGAACACAATTTTGAGGAATGAACATTCTTTCCACATGTGTACAATCTAGTTAATATTCATGTAACTGGATTTGATTTCTTATAAAAATATACATACTTATTTTAATTCATCCTTCCATAAATCATTATACATAGAACCTACATGGTGATTCATTTTTATTATTGAAAGTTAAATTAATTAATGTTTTATTCAATATTTTATTTTATAATTAATAATCTTAAAAGTAAAAAATTATCTGCTTTAATTTACCTGCGAAATTTTCACTAGTTGATGAGTTTAACTAATATAGTAATTTGATGAAAAAATATCTCCCTAAGTGAAACACCCCTCACTAACATCGATATACCATAATTACTATTTACATTTTATGAATTATGTCTTATATCATATAATCCACTATCGTTACCATGTAAGGTATGATATCCATTATATAAAATTTATAGTGTATTTCATTTAGAATTTCATTTCATATGATATAATTATATCATATTACAGCTACATTGGCTAGTATTGTTGTAAAACACGGATATATCTTGATGAATTGAGAATAATATTATACTATCCAAGATAAAAATTATGGTTGATTATAGAAGGGGAATATTATGTTGTTAACATTGAAATATCTGCCATATTGGAAGGGATGACTATAAAAATTTTAAACGGTAAAGTGTGTGGTTGGTTTTACAACTCAACAATAAAAATAGTTGTCATTAATGATTCATTTATTCATTCATTATGAATGAAGAATTAAATTCATGATTATCATAGGATATTCCTTGAGGGATATATATATGGGTGGTAAATTACATTAATATTGGTTCTCAAGCTTGTCCTACCCACCTGTTGATTCCCATATGAACATATTCATCTTTTTTTCTTATCCTTTAGCGATACTAGAAAATCGTTGTTTGATAGAGAATACCACCCAAACAATAGGTTATTTAGTTTAACATGTCAAGACAACATAGAGGAAGGAACCCTATGGTTTCTTCTAGTGGATCTTCAACACGTATTTAAGTAAAATAAATAATTGTCACTATAATCATTGAGAGGAAAATAATTTTCATAAAAATTACACATTTTTTAATTTTTTAAATATTATGGTGATCATGGATTGGAGGATTATAATGTATTTTCTTGTATTGAATTAGTGTTATTAAATACTCCAAAATTAATCAATGGAAGAAGATCTAACAATAATTATTGATTTTTGAAAATATGGATGAAAAAATGAATCATGGATAATATATTAATAACATACTGCATATTATAATATTAATTTATCATTTGAATTTTTTTAATCCTTGTGATATGGGATATCGTTGCTGGTGATATAAAATTTTTATTATAACTTCCTAGACATATTGTCCTGTTAATTTGTGTAGTTTTGAAGTATTGAGGTTTCTAGAGGGAATTAATTTTTTTTTTGGGAGGTTATAAGTTATTTTTACTTCCTTTTTACTGTCACTACATCAAATAGGTGGGTGAGTTGTTGACTGTGGAGAATATCGATGGAGCAGAGTATTTAAAACTAGCTATAGTGTTGGATGTTTAGTGGTTGATGAACCATGGTGGGTGAAATGTCTTGTCCAACAATTATAGATTTTATATTTTCATTTAGTTTTCACCATTATGAAGTGAATCGGTTAAAATGACCAGGGGATATGATTTGGATGGGTTTAGTGGTCTTCAGATGTTAAAAAAACAGTGATCTAGCCCATGAGAAATAACTATTGTAGAGAATGTTAGAGTTGGATGTTTTAGTATTATATTTTATTCAATTTGTTTTTCTTGAAATTAAAAATATTTATTTTAAAAATATTTTAATTTTAATATTTACGTATTAATTTTTTATTATAATTATTGACATTTATTAAATCAAATTATAATCAAGTTGAAAATTTTAAATTGGATCATTTTTTTTAAAAATAAATGTGTTTTAAACATTTAGTAAAATGTTTGTTTTAATATAATTTTTATTATTTAATTATTATTTAAATATATATATATCATTTATTTATATAACCAATTTACTATTTTTTGTGAAATAATAATTTTATAAGGTTTTTATTCACCCTTACTTAAAATGTGATAATTATTATCTACCCTTAGACGTTATTTTTTTACCCTTATAATGAATTATAATTACACTTACAAAAGCTATATAGAATCTGTTATACCATTACATATCTCATTGTTTACCAATATAAAACATTTAAATTACACATTACCCTTGCATTTATTTTTTCCTTTACAAAACGTATATTATACCCCCAAATGAGTGTTCTTTTCCATTACGATGTATATTGAAGATGAATTTTACGATTATACAATGGTATTCTACCCTTATGTGGCCATGTTACCATTAAATGGGGTTTGAAAAACTCAAATTACCTTTATGTATATTTTAATGTAACCCTTACATATATTATCAATCTAAATGACAAAAATTATCATGATACCCTTATGCCACTCATGAATTCATGGAATTAACTTTATGCAGACTTGGAAATATCGTTACAGGAACCACTTCTTCCTTGTGTCGTCTTCCACATGGTTTTACCATGTTATTCAGTGTTACTAGACATACACTTCATCTTTATGACATCATCAAAGAACATACACTACATGTCAAAAAAATTTCTTCCATGTGCTAGAATTTTTATATTATAATGATCAATATCTAGATTTCATCTCATATGTTCTCATTCATATTTAACTCTTCGGATTTTTGAGATATTATACTGTTTTAGAGAGCATCATCTTCCTTGAATAATTCTCCAACTATTCTTGTAAACCCAAATAGTATAAAAACACTGTAACATGATGTCTTTAACCAAGAATGATAGCATGTGTCCATACTTTTATAGTCTTCAACACTATTCATGAATTTATACTCCATATTTCATCCACCTAATAGTTTGAACATGGTTTCATTGGGGTTAATTATCATATCTGGTGGTAGTAATCCCTCAACTCTATTGTTTCAAATTCATCAGACTTTGATATCATACTATTCCATCACATTGTTATTGTATCATCTCATGAAAATTAGTACAATATAACATGATATAGTAACATTATAAGGGTAGAATCACTTATGATTTCTAATGCTAGAAGAATAAATATGGTATAGGTATTATCTTTCAATTTTAGCACTTTTTCCTTCATTAATGGTATGATTTTATTCTATAGGTTTCACACCTCTTCTCTAGTTTTATCTTATAAGGTGAGAAAATAATATATTCTAATGCTATAAGGATCTCTCATTCACGGTATCATCCTCATATAGATGAAGAAATAAAAACATGATAACACTTATATATTATAAATATTTAAATATCTTGTAGTTGCAACTATTGTACATTCAAATTCATTAGTGGTAGCTTAATAGTAGTCGTATCAGATCGTCTATTTTAGATATAGTGGCTGTAAAAATCTACTACCATAAGGTAAAAAGAAAAAATGTTTCAAGTGGTTATAAAATGTTGTACCATTTAACATTAGTAAAACTACAACATGTATTAATTTAAAATTCCTAAAACTCAATAAATAGTATTTTTTTATTTATATTACATTTTTAAAAAATATTAATGGGTAAAATTTGTAATTTTTTTCATAAATTCATTATATACACATACATGATTTTTTTTAACACCATACTGTTTTTAAAAATTATTTTGTTTTCTACAATTTTTAACATATTCATAATTATTTTTTTAACTGTAAAAACACATAATGGTCATTTTGGATTTAATTCGTAATCATTTAATGAAGTCATAAAAGAGTGTAGAAAATAAATGAAATGATAATGATAATTAAATTTATTGTTAATTTTTTTTACTCATGCTACTTTTATTCTCTAACCTATCGCCCATTTTGGTATGATTTTAGACACTCTATTGTACTGTAGATGTTAATGGAAATAATGATGATGGTTTATCCATTGTATTATGATTATTGTGGAATGTGATAAATAAAAATAGTTATTTTTTCAATAAAGTGACTTATAGAAAAGTACAAGATTCATATAATATTTTTAATGTGATTTAATCCCTTATATAGTTATTGTTTTATTGGTGAGATCATGAATGACTTTATCCTTTGATTATCTATAACTCAAGGGATTGATGTTCTTGTGTTTCATCAAAAATCATCTTCATATGCTCAACTAATGATATTAATTTATTTATTTTCTCTACTAAATAATTTTTCTATTTATTTTAAAGAACCATTTTATTTATTCTCTAATAAAAAGAATGTATTGTATAGGTTATTATGACAACCAAAAGGATAGTCCTTAAGTTATGACTCCTGAAATATTTTATGAAAGATTGGGTTCTAACTCATATTTAAATTTAGGTATTCATTTTGTAACTAGGTATTATAAAATTAAGGGTATATAAATAGCTTATCATTTATATAAATGTGAGGTTTATTATCGGTACTCAAGATCACATCATGTTGATATTATTGAATAGTATAGATGAATTTTTATTATTCAAAGAACTATAATAATATTTCATTTATATTTTTTTTTCCGAAAATAATATTCCAAAACTTTCAAATACACTATTGATTGATATTATAATAATCTCTTAAGAAATATTTGGGTTAAAATATTTAACGACCCATTCAACAACCAATTTTCATATATTTCCATCTATATACAAAAAATATTTATTGTAAAAGGGAAATATTTTGGGACAAATGGTATATTTATTTCAAATATCATGATAACAAGAATAATCAAGACCCGATGGTATAGTTAATATTACTCATTATGATTTTAGGTATAATTGAATGTGTTGGCTGGTTATCTCACAAGCCATAGTTTTTCTTTGGAAGTAGTTTGGTTAATTGGGAGAACAAATTGAACCATTCTTGAAAAAATTATGTTATGATCTTTAGAAAATAAAGTATAACCATATGAGATTCACAAATAAGATCTACAGATTCTTTTAGGTAATGAAATTCTTTAATTAGAATGCCAAGATTTCATCATGGGAGATGATAAATCAGTAAACCATCACATAATTTAAAAGTATTACAAATTTTATGAGTACAATTGGTGAATTACTACACAAAATAGATATTAATGAAAGTGTGTTGATATTAGTAACAAATACATGAAATCCAAAAAATTGTTGATTGATGAAAGAAAGAGATTTGAAGAGGATTATTTAGATGAACTAATCATTTCATTGTTGCAGTATGCAGTTGAATTGAAAAACATTGATGATGAGGAGTCTACAATGAATATTTTTATTTGATTTATGTAAAATATAAATTATTTTTCAAAATATTGGGAATCTATTTCTCAGAAAAATATATGACCCATAAAAGGTAAAGAAATAGTTCACAGGGAAGAATGAAAAATATTACATGAAAGGTAATACTAGATAGAATAATTATATTTAATATCTCATGTATTATGAGTGAAATAAAAAAGTACACATCATGACTGATTTCCCTATGATCAATTGTAACACCCCAAGCTTCCACGGTTTGCTTCACTTTGAATAATACAGTAGCGTGTGTTGTATGCACCTTTGAGATTCTAAAATGCCGCGACCAATCAATGTAGCAGTGATGAACAGTAATACCCACTTTTTGAAATTATATACATTTTTTATTTTAAAATGGAATTCATTTTTGGATTCGGAATATCGAAATTATACTAGGATGAAATTTTGGTACTTTTCGGATAACTTCTATATTTTTATGAATAGTGAAAATTACTAAGTTTTTATTAAAAACATCTTTTTTAATCGAACTAATTTATAGTGATAAATTATGAATTTGAGTGGTTTTAAAGTATATTCAGAATATATTTTTACCATTTAATAAAATGTTGGTCATTGGACAGAATTTCACAATTAAACCAGACATAAACAAGTGTCAATCTTAGGATAGTTATTATCTCTTAAAAACATGCTTTTTTGTTTTGACAGTGAGAATTAATATTAAATTAATTTCTGCCACTTTTTTGTTTTGAATTTGAAAAGGTGGACTCCATATTTGGAATCAGAATCTCCAAATTGTGTAAATAGGTAACTTTTATTTTTAGACATTTTGGATAATTACTTCAGTAAATATTTTATTTACCACGGTAAAAGGGTAAATTCGGTAAATAAGGGTTAAAAAATAATATAATAATAATAATAAATTACCCTAAAATGTGTACTAACCTTATTGGGGGATATATGTCTGACCACAGACATCTTTGGGTCGATTTTGGGACCCCATGGAGCCACTTGTAGGTGATGGGGACACTTTATATTTATTTAGTTAAAGTGAATACAAAAATGACAGAAGATTATATATTTTAGAAAAAAAAATTATACACGGTTATCATTAATGGATAACTTGGGGGTATCTTGGAGGTATATAGTAATTTTATCAACTTTATAATATAAAAATACAATGTGATATGGTAAGTGCCAAACTAATTAAGTAAGAGTTGAAACTAAATGATCAGGTTAATATAATGACCCAACCTATCTAAATTCTATTGGTTGAGTGGTTTTCTACCCATCCCCACCTTAACCTTTAAATAATCCACTTTGGTGCCATTAGAAACTGAATATGAATTTATTATAAAATAATATTTCTAGATATTCCTAAAGAGCCCCTCCTCCCCCTAATAAATGGACACCACTTCTAACCAATTCCTCACACCTCTAAATCCTTTTTGCTCACCCAAACTCTTCCCAATTAATCTCCCTACATCCCTCTCCTCCTCTTAGAAGCCTTACCTTAGGCAGGAGGCAGTTCAAGCATCCTTTTTGGTTCAAACCAAAGAGAGTTACCCAACTTAAAGGTAACAATTTCTCTTAGCTTCTTTTCTTTTATTTTACTTCTCCAACCCCTAAACTATTCTTATTATTTTATTTTGTAACAAAACCATTATCCTAGATATACTAGGATATTTTTATGAGAAGTATTCGAACTAAACATACACAAAACTCCATCTAAGGGGTGAAGAACATAATGTTTCTGTGGATGGGAACCAAAAACGCATCACGAAACGATGATTGTTCAATTATCTCCTACCACCTATCATGGTGGACATTATGATGGAAATACAATTAAATAAGTTATTTATTATATTTATTTTATATATAAGCTTCTGTAAGTCCATTTTATATCATACCATTATTCGTTTCATGTTATATATATATATGATAATTTCATTTGAGGAAGTGCGGACTACCGCCCCATCAAAGTGATATGACTCATTTATACCATACATTGAACATATAAAGGATGGTATTATTGAACATAAGTAAAACATATAATATATTATAATATACTGGAATAATAATATACCTATTTATTATTTGGTTTTGTTTCCTTTTAGCATGAAAAATGAAATGGAAGTTGCGTTTGTGCGTACGTATGGACTACCGTCTCCACGAACGCGATGAGATTCATTCCCCATCGTATCCATTCAAGACTAATTATCATGTGATGATTAGTATTAATTTTTAAGTACTTGATATCATTCTTTATTTGAATAAGATACAACCTATCCCTAAGAAACAAGCCTTACGTAATGAAGAATATAAAAGAAAACGAATCGGTTAACACCCGAAACGACGATAATACTAAAATATTATTAACAAAACAATATTAAAAGATCATACATGTTATCATATTTATGTATATGATTATTGTATAATTTAATAAAAATTATTTAACTATTATACAAAAGGTTATCCTACACTCTATCAGGGAAAAGTACAAGGTAAGGGGTTTTCATCTCACTCTTTATTCCCGTGAGATTCATGCCATATTGCCACTATTACCTTTTGTGTGGTGTATGTACTGACCATAATTGTATTCTTTGTGTAATACACATTAATTTATGGGTACTTACATATTCATTGTATGATACCTCTTTCCAGGGGTGTATGTTTCATATGTTACCAAATTGGTAAGGTTTAATTTCACAATATCTTTATTATCCGAGGTTGTTTTTACATAAGTATCTACTGGGACTTCTTTATCATCCACATCCATGTTTTTAAAAATGTCTTTCAAAACATTTTTACTATTTAATAGACAATGGGTTAAATTCATTTATACCCTTATTTGACTTTATATGTTTTGAAAGGAATCTTTCCATCGTTTTCGAAGCAAGTTACTTTTTAACCTTTTTGACAAAATTAAGGTAAGAATGTTTTTTAACGTATATGGTGGGTGCGGTTATTCTCCGCCGTTATTACACCTTTGAATCTCCCTTCAAAATATTATAAATATATTTTCAAAATAAAGGTTTTCTCTATATTTATGAGACTTTTAATTGAATTCTAAAAAGAGATATTTCTCTCATATAGTTTTGATTTCATCAATGTCAACATCCTTTGATAAATTTTACACTTGTTTGAAGTTGTTTTATTATGATACAAATATACCATATGGTATTTAAGGGTTTGTGATATTTTGGACAATGAATTAGTTATTTTTATGCCATTAATGATTTATGATTAATGTTTTTGAATTTCGTATGCTAGTTTTAATACGAATGTTTATGTTATATTTCATCCTCTTCTTAAGATGAATATGTAGGACTAGTATGTTTCGGGTTGGGGACTGGTAAAAGTAAGCACTCCGGGATGGGGTCCAGTTACAGTAGACCCTCCTGTTTGGTGTCCTCTTATTAGATGCACTCTGGGATGGTTTTCGGTTATTAGAGGCTCTCCAGGTTGTTGTCAAGTTATTAGAGGCACTCTGGGTTGGAGTCCGGTTACAGAGGCTCTTCGGGATGGAGTCTGGTTACAGAGGCTCTCTGGGTTGGGTTCCGGTTACAGTTATCCCTTATGTCTTGGCACGAGGCCTTGAAACTGAAATTAAAGTTCGAACTTATGCATGTCTTTCACTATGAAATTGGTTATTGATATTGCATGTGATTATTCGATTAATAGAATATCCATGTTAATAAGTAAATGGCATTATTTAAATTTATTTATACCATATTATGCTGATGTTCATGTTTAAAAGGCATTTTTTTATTTATACATTGCCTTAATATTTTATGTTTATTTATGAATGGTTCCTCTATATTGTTATCCTTACTGAGCATCTGATCTCACCCATTTCTATGTTTTATTTTTCCTAGGATTCTAATAAGTGTATTGTGATTGATATGCAGGGTTAAGCCAAGGGACTAATGGCGTTCATAAAGAATTATTTATGTTGTTTTGTATGTTATAAAGTGTAATGTAACATTCATGTATGTAATCTATTTTCCAAGACATCTAAACTGATCGATCTTTTGGGACGTGATTCCTTGTAATCATGACAATGTATTAAAATAATACAATGACTCTGGGTAACTAGGGTCGAGGCGTTACAATTGGTATTAGAGGAAGTTTAGCAATAACCTTGGAAGCTAGATTTAGATAAACTCTGATTAGAGCACATAGCCCTAAAATAGACATTTAGTATTATTAGAGAAGAACTTCTTAGAATTTTTATATTGTATATATTTTGTGAGTTTTCCGAGGAATACATCCTTGTCTGGATACGAGCAGGTAGAGGCGGTTCTGGCATAGATGCACCTAGGGTAAAACCCAAAAACACGGCTTTGAGCTAGACTCGAACGAGAACTGGTGCACGACAACGGGCCTTGTTGCACTCTTGGTTACGACACTCCCGGGGATATTCTTAGGATAATTGTAATTTTCTTTACTAACCATTATGAAGGGTTTATGAGTTTATAATTCCTCAAAGAAGAAATTTTTATGATTATGGATTATATCCATAAACTGTTTAATTTCTGATAAGTGTTTTATAAGTTTGGGATTAGGTATTTCTATTCATAAACTAATCTAGTGTATGCCATTGTTTAGAAATGGCGCCCAATAGAAGGAATGAGAACTCCAGCAATACGCATGATCCAAAGGGTAAGAAAGATCACATATTCCATAGTCTTATGCCAGAATTTAGAAGGGAAATAGTCTCCCATGTATTATCATCATATGAAGAAATAATATCATGTTTTTATATGATTAGTAAAGAATTCTCAGAGACCTATGGCTTTGAAGGGAATCCTGATAAGGAAAGGATGGTAGAGAGAAGGACAGATAAACGAAATATGGTAAATAAGGATTTTCTCATATGTGATAACAGTAGAAAGAATCACCTTGGAAAATTATTGAAGGGAATGGTGGTATGTTATAAGTGTGGAGAAAAAGGACACCAAGTACGTGACTGCAAGGGTAAGAAAAAGGTTCCAAATGTATGATGCTTCATCTGCAAGTAGTTTGGACACAACATGTACCAATTTCCCAGTCATCATACTATGCCACATATGATGCTATTGGATAATAATCAAGTTATGATACTACCATAGATTAAGAGGAATGACTAGTGTTCTTATGTTTTTATTTTGGAATTATTTCCTTGACGTTTTGTATCAATTATGAACTGGAAATAAATATGGATTGTACTACAGTATTATTTCATTGAAAATTTGAAATTTTATGGTACTAAGAAGTGTGACTCTAGAGTGACTGAAATGTTTTTGGAAATTACATGTTTGAGGAAAGATAAACCTAAATATGGTCCAAATTTTGAGGTACTGATTTTGGAATATGATATGGTTGATTTGGGTAAATTATTTTGGATATTCTTGACTTCCTTGAAACTGATTAAAGATTTGTATATTCCAATATTATTTTATTTTACAACATTTTTTGATGAATGAAGTATATCTAGTATTCTATATGGAATAAGGGATCATGAATGTAATCAATAAGGTCTTGTGGAATTTCAGGATGTTTCAGTGTTTAAAAAGAATACATGATGAAAGTATTCATATGCAATTTTGAGGTAAAAAGGATCTACATTATGCTTATCATTCATATAAATTTTGTACTGAGTGTTTACAGATGTATTTTGGATAAGTCTAATGATTGTATGGGATTAAGTTTTAATGGTTATTTTTGGACAACGCGTAGACAGTGTGACGACCCGTCGTGTTGGGAAAAGCTATGGGAATCGAACCCACAACCATATTGCAGTTGGGATTTATCGCCTACCACTAGACTACATGATGTTTTTGGATGGTATAATGTAGTTTTTTTAAGTTTTTTATATGTTAATTATAAATTCATTATATTTGGAACCCTATATGATTAGAATAAATAGAGTAATTTTGAGTTGTATTATATTTTGGTTTGAAAGATGAGTTTGTGGTAGAAATTTATTAATGGATAAAACTCTAATTATAAAGTAGTTATATCTCTTTATGATCTTAGCCAATCTCATAAATAAATTCCTCAATATTAATAAAAGGAACTTAGAACAAAAATGTTGTCCTAGATGGCACCATAGATCATCGCAAATTTATGGCTTTGGGATTGTTGTCCTTTTCATAGACTTGTTCTCTACCACTCTCCATCATATATTGTGTAACCCCCCGAGCTTCCACGATACGTTTCTCTTTCAATATTGCAATAGCTTGCATTGTACGCGGGTTCGAGATTCAACACACTATGACCAATAAAAGTAGTCGTTATGAATAGTGATACCCACTTTTTGAAATTATATAAATTTTAAATTTCAAAATGTACTTCATTTTTGTATTTGGAATATCAAAATTATCCTCAGTTGAATTTTTTGTAATTTTCTGAGAACTTCCAATTTTTTATGTATTGCAAAAAATACTTAAAAACAACTTTTTTAATCAAAATAATTTATAGTGATAAATTATACTATTGAGTTTTTTTAAAGTATAATTAGAATATATTTTTACCATTTTATCCAGTTTTGGTCATTATAATTAATTTCAGTTTGAAATTGGACATAAACAATTGTCAATCTTTTGATATATATTATTTCTTAAAAAATGCTATTTGTGGTGACAACGAGAATTAATTATAAAATTAATTAATGCAACTCTTATGTTTGTAATTTTTTAAAATAGACATCATTTTTTAAATCAGAATATAAATTATATCTTAGGGTGAAATTTTTTCATTGTTCTGAAAAACATCAATTTTTGTTGAATAGTGAAACCACTAAGTGGTAGTTAAAAAACTGATTTTTCATTTAAATGAAACATTAACACTTCTGTGATTTTATTTTCAAAAATACTACATACATGGTTGTATTTAGGAAGTAAAATGTGGTTTAATGGGATTAAATTTTTTTGTTGAATAGTAATTTTAAAGTTTAATTAATCGCGATTAAAGGTAATTAGTTAAATTTAAGGTAAAAATGATATTATAAAAATATGAAAATACCTCTACACTTATCCAACCCTTATTGGGTGAGTCTTGGCCGACGAAGAAAATCCATGGGTCAACTTGGGGACCCCATGGAGCCACTTCAGTATGAAAATGACATTAATAACGTTTTATTTAAAGAAAAAATAAAATTGTCACAAACATGAGTTGTTTTACTAAAACAATTTCTATAAGGGGATATAGAAGTCATATTTTAAATTATAAATATTAATTTAAAATCTAAAACGATTTCCTATATCATGATTTTTTTTTAATTTTTATACAGTAATGAAATTAAATTATTTATAACACTATGATGATGCAGCGATTACCTCATTAATTAACGATTTAAATAAAATGAAAAGATAATGTAAAATGTAAGGCTTACACTTGTCAAAAACATATTGGATGATCATATTTCGAACCCTTATCACCTTATCCTAGAAATATTTCATTGTGGGACCTTTATAATCCGAAAATCATTTCATAATAAAGTAACATTTCAATCTTTCAAAGAGTGCCCCTCCTCTCCTCTTATAAAAGGCCCCCACCACTACCACCTTACTTACACCATAAAACCCTTTTGGCTAGGCCAACCACTGCCCAAATACTCTCTAAAAATCCTTATATTACTCCTAGAAGCCTCACTTTGGGCATAATTCTTTTCGTGGAAGCCTTTGGATCAAATCAAAAAGAGTTACCTGATTTTAAGGTAATGTATTCCATTATGTTCTATTGTATTATTTTCATTCTCCAACCCCTTAAACTCTTTTTATTACTTTATTTTGTAACTAAAACAGTATCTTCAATATACTAGGGTGTTGTTATGTGAAGTATTAGAGCTACACTTACACAAACCTACGTCTAGTGGTTAAAGAACATACTATTTCTCTGGATGGAGAATTTCTGCCTCATGAAACGATGATTGTTCAATCTTCCTTTAACACCTCTCATGGTGGACATGAATATGTCAATATATTTATATATGATATATATTATGTTTATGTTTTCTTTATTCTTCTTTACTTTTCATTTATGGCATACCTTTATGGTTTCCATTATGGGTAAACACGATATCTTAATTTTAGGAAGTGCGGACTACCGCCCCCTCAAAGTGATTTGAATCGTTAATGCCATATGTGGGTTGTATAAAGGATGTAGTAAATGATATTATATATGATATTATACTGGAATTATAATACACCTTTATATAATTATGATTTCATTCCGTTAAATACGAAATAGAAATTAAAGTAGCGTTCATGCGTACGTACGACTTACCGTCTCCATGGACGGTGCATTTCATTTCTTACCTCTAAATGTTACGTAATATTATAAATTCATTTATATACTGGATATATATGATATATATAATATCTAAATCATGAATATAATTCTGGATATAATGGATATTTCACCACATGAACAACTTGTAATTATAAGAAGTTTATTTTTGACTCCATTAACAAAGATCGACAAAATGACCGTTATTAACTTAAATAGTTACATAATGTTCATAACATGGTAATAAGTGATATAAAAGGAATAATTAATATGAAAAAGGATCTTGAGAAAATAGATATTAACTCTAGTTTATTATTCAGGAGATTAAAGAACGATCGAGTCAAGTCGGACACGAGGTAAGGGAACTTCTTAACCCAATTTCTGTTCTTTGGGTTAATCTCCTACTTTCAAATTATGTCATGATATTAATATGTCCTATCTTGTATTTGTTCTTTATTTATGTGTACTTATAGTGAATTCACAAAATAAATCTATTTTATTTAACTAATTATCTTTGTAAGGACTTTTTCTCAATCTCCATTCATTGAGACATATTTTGTTTTATACACAAATTTCTTCTATACAGTGTATAAACCCCTTTGACTTTTACGTTTATTCAAAAGGAATATTTTTTATACGAAGAATTTTACTAAACAACAAAAAGGAATGTTTTTTTTGTCATACGTATGTGGAGAAAACTACTTCTCCGCCGTCGTGACCATTATTTGAGTTTCTGCTTCCTCTACAAGCTATACCTTTTTTTAAAATGAAAAATAAATACAATGTTTTAATTTTTATTTATTTTTTTTATTGAAAATGGGTTTGAACGTGTTTTTATTATATCAATATTTTTTATTGATATCTTGTGATTGAAATGTGGAAATGTTATTTTTCTTTATGCATGTTTTATGTGATACGTTTATCTTATGGTTTATGATATGTTTAAACCTGCTCGTATGAGGAATGCATTGGACTTAATAAGTGACCGGTGGAGCGCGCTATAGCTCCTTGATGCATCAGAAGGTCTCATGAGACAAACTAGTGTCTTTGCACGAGGCTTTGACAAAATCTTATTTGTAGTCTTGGCACGAGGCCTTTGCTACATGGTTATGATAGTCTAGCATTATGCATTCCATCATTATGAAAGTGGTTATTGATATTGCATGTGATTATTCGAACAGTAGAATATCCATGTGAATAAGTAAATGGCATTATTTCATTTTACTTTTTACATATTATGCTAATGTTCAAGCTTAAAAGGCTTTTTTTAGTTATACATTGCCTTAAATGTTTATGTTTATTTATGATATCATCCACTATATTTTTATCCTTACTGAGAATCTGAGCTCACCCTTTTCAATGTTTTAATTTTTCCAGGATGTGATGAAGTATATTATGAATCACCTTCAGGGATAGTATGAGGGGATATGAAGACAGTATGTTTTTTTAGTTCTGTTTTACTTTATGATGTAATTTATGACTTATGAATGTATCTAGTGTTTCCACGACTACTAAACTAATAGGTCTTTTGAGAATTGATCTTTTGTGATCATGCCAATGTTACACAATAATGCACCGACTCTAGGTAACTGGGTTCGGGGTGTTACGGTTGGTATCAGAGTCAATTTAGTACAAACCTTGGAAGCTAAATTTATATAAACTCTGATTAGAGCACATAGCCATAAGATAGACTTTGAGGATTCGTATAGAATAACTTCCTAGAATTTTATTGTTGTAGAGATTTTGTGAGTTTTCTGAGAAATACATCTCTGTCTGGATACGAGTGGGTAGAGGCGGCTCTGGCACAGATGTACCTAGGGGTAAACCCCAAAAACACCGCTTTGAGCTAGACTCGAACGAGAACTGGTGCACGACAACAGGCCTTGCTGCACTCTTGGTTACGACACTCCGGGGGGATATGCATAGGATAATTTTCATTTCCTTTACAAACCATTATGAAGGTTTTATGATTATATACTTCCTAAAAGGAAAAATTTTTATGATTATAGATTATATCCATAAATTGGTCAATTTATGTTAAGTGTTTTACAAGTATGGAATTATGTATTTTGATTCATAAACTAATCTAGTTTATGCCATTGTTTAGAAATGGTGCCTAGTGAGCGGAATAGAAACCTTATTAATGCACGCACTCTGTGTAGGGATTTCCCTCATGCTCAAGATAATTATTGTGGAGCTGGAGATACAACTGGTGCTGATCAACTTATTACCATACTGGGACAACTCACTCTGGTTATGAATAATAACCTTACTCGTATGGACCTCCCTGATCCGCAACATGGAGGATCAATGTTCGACTGCTTCATGAGGCAACAACCGCCAACATTTAATGGGGGTACAAATCCATTTGTAGCTGAGCAATGGATAAACTCCATGGAGAAAATATTCCACGCCTTGGGGAGCAGCGAAAGGGAGAAGTTTATCATGGCAGTTTACCGCCTCAATAGAAATGTCGATCAATGGTGGTACCTGATTAAAAACACAATGTAAGATGATGAAGTATCAAGTATGGAATGGAGGGAGTTTAAGGTAATTTTCTAAGAAAAATACTTTCCACATGACCATCGAGAAGATATGGAAAAGCAATTTCTGAGTCTGAGGCAGAAGGAGGATGAGAATGTTGCAAAATATGAGTCTAACATTACAAGGTTAGCGAGATATGCTTTAGATTATATAGGTAACCCAAGAAGTAATATTGATCATTTCTTTGATGGGTTAAAACCATTTCTCCGTCGAGCTTTAGTATCACAATCCTTCTCATCGTACGAAGATATTGTCTCATGTGCTATCAAGACAAAAAAGGAATTCTCTAAGTCTTATGACAACAAAGTAAAGCAAGAGAATAAGAGAATGATGTAACAAGAGACATATAAAGGGAAAAAGGGAAAGAAGGAATTTCCATTATGTGATAATTGTGGGAAGAATCACCCTGGTACATGCCTAAAAGTAATGGGAGTTTTTTATAAATGTGGAGAAAAAGGTCACCATGCTCGTGATTGCAAGTGAAAGAAAGAGGCTATCAATGTTGAATGCTACAATTGTAGAGAAATGGGGCATTATGCAAATGAAGGTCCTAAGAATCAGGGAAACTTACCCCAGAGAAGGCCAAGGGATCAAGGCCAAGCATATGTTGTTACTACAGTTGAAGTTGAATAATTAATGTATTGGTGCTTTTGGACTCAAGGATTATATTCTGGTTATAAAAATAATTTGATATATATAAGGATTGTAATGCAGTACATGTTTTTTTCATTAAGGATTTAATATGATGAAGGTAATCATATTTTTAGTATTTTACAATAAGAGAAACTTTACATTGTCTGGGGAATCTGATGTTACAATTGATTTTGGAATTTAGAGACCTTTTAGAGAAAGTCTGGATAGATGTATTTTGGATAACTATAAGGGTTGGAATGAATTAAGTTGAACTTTGGATTGTATTTTTTATGGTTAAAACATTTATGAAGATTATTTTTGGAATATTATAATACTATACTTTTATGAAAAGGACAACCTACAGGTTGGGGGATAACCTGTCACGTCGGACAAAACTGCAGGAATCGAACCCACAACCATAGTGTGACATGCCTTTATTACATACCACTAGCCTACAGGAAGTCCCTGGTTATTACAAAATAATTTTCCTAATATAAATTGTATGTATTAATATTTTGAACCTTGTACGATAAGGATAAATATCATATTTTTGAGTTCCATTATCTTTTTGAGTGAATGATGAGTTCGTGGTAGAAATTAGTTGATAGTGGAAACTCTACTTGTCAAGAATAAATATATATATATATACCTGTCTATTATTCTATTAATAAATAAATTCTTAAACATTATTAAAGGGATATTAAAACAATAAATGTGTTATCCTAATACGTTATGTCTTGTTGAACTGATAATATTTTAAATCAACATAAATTGAAGGATTTGAGGCCCTTAATTTTACACTTGTTTGGGTTTGATGACCTCAATCACTCCCTACAAATATTTACGTTTTTACTCCAATTATATTTCTCTAATTTCCACCAATGTTCTTCTTATCTAGATTATAATTTGGTGGTGACTTTTTCATTTCCTTTTCCCTCTTATTATGGCTAAATATTATTAACCCTATTTCCGATGTGGGTTTTCCACAAAGTTATTTTCTATTTTCAACCTTTTATTTTCAAAGGAAAATTTCAAATTGCGAGGACGCAATTTATTGAAGGAGGGGAGAATGTAACACCCCGAGCATCAACAATACGCTTCTATTTCATTAATGCATAGCGTGCATTGTACGCAGGTTCGACATTCAACACACCGTGACCAATAAAAGTAGCCATTATGAATAGTAATACCCACTTTTTGAAATTATATAAATTTTATATTTCAAAATGTACTTCATTTTTGTATTTGGAATATCGAAATTATCCAAAGTTGAAATTTTTGTAATTTTCTGAGAACATCCAATTTTTTATGAATAACGAAAAATACTTAAAAACAACTTTTTTAATAAAAATAATTTATAGTAATAAATTATACTATTGATTGGTTTTATAGTATAATTAGAATATATTTTTAGCATTTTATCCAGTTCTTGTCATTATTAATTTTAGTTTGAAATTGGACATAAACAATTGTCAATCTTTTTATATATATTGATTCTTAAAAAAACGCTATTTGTTGTGACAGTGAGAATTAATTATAAAATTAATTAATTCAACTTATATGTTTGGAATTTTTTAAAATAGAAATCATTTTTGAATTTAGAATATTAATTATAGCTTAGGGTGAAATTTTGGCATTGTTCTGAAAAACATCAATTTTTGATAAATAGCGAATCCACTAAGTGGTAGTTAAAAACTGATTTTTTTTTAGTAATACATTACCAACTTTGTGATTTTATTTTCAAAAATCCTACATAAATGGTTTCCATTATGAAGTAAAATGTGGTTCAATTGGATTAAAATAATTCTTTGGTGAATTGTAACTTTTATGTTTAATTAATCGCGATTAAAGGTAATTAGTGAAATTTTAAGGTAAAAATGATATTATAAAAATATGAAAATACCTTTACAATTATCCTACCCTTATTGGGTGAGTCATTGACGACCAATACAATCCATGGGTCGACTAGGGGACCCCATAGAGCAACATGGGTAAGAAAATGACATTAATAACTTTTTATTTAAAGTAAAAATAAAATTGTCACCAACATGAGTTGTTTTACTAAAACAATTTTTATAAGGTGTTATAGAAGTCATATATTAATATATAAATATTCATTGGAAAGATATAAATATTTCCTAAATCATTATATTTTTTCTATAATTTTTAGACATTAAAGAAATTGAATTTTATATGACACAATGATGATGCAGTGATTACCTCATTAATTAATGATTTAAATAAAATGAAAAGAGAATGTAAAATATATGGCTTAAACTTGTCAAAAACCTATTGGATGAGCATATTTCTAACCCTTATCACATTATCATCGAAATATTTCATTGTGGGACCTTTATAATCTGAAAATCATTTCATAATAATGTACCATTTCAATCTTTCCAAGAGTGCCCCTCCTCTCCTCTTATAAAAGGCCCCCGCCACTACCACCTTACTCACACCGTTAAAGCCTTTAGGCTCAGCCAAACTTGGCCCAAATACTCTCTCAACTTCCCTCTATTACTCATAGAAGCCTCATGTTGGGCAGAATTCTTCCCAAGGAAGCCTTTGTCTCAAATCAAAAAGAGTTACCCGATTTTAAGGTAATGTCTTCATTTGTGTTCTATTGTTTTATTTTGATTCTCCAACCCCTTAAATTATTTTTATTCCTTTATATTGTAAAAACACCAATATCTTCAATATACTTGTGTGTTGTTAGTGGAAGGATTCGAGCTACACTTACACACACCTATGTCTAATGGTTAATGAACATACTGTTTCTGTGGATGGAGAATTTCTTCCTCACAAAATGATGATTGTTCAATATTCTTTTAACACCATTCATGGTGGCCATTAAGATGTCACTATATTTATATATGATATATATAATGTTTATGTTTACGTATTCTTCTGTATTTTTCATTTATGGCATACCTTTATGGTTTCCATTATGGGTAAACGCGACAACTTCATTTTATGAAGTGAGGACTACCGCCCCCTCAAAATGATTTGAATCGTTAATTCCATATGTGGGATGTATAAAGGATGGATTAAATGATATTATATATTATATTATACTGTAATTATAATACACCTTTATATCATTATGATTTCATTCCATTAAATATGAAATACAAATGAAAGTAGCGTTCATGCGTACGTACGGCTTACCGTCTCCAAGAACGGTGCACTTCATTTCATACCTCTAAATGTTATGTAATATTATAAATTCATGTATATACTGGATATATATGATATATATGATATCTAAATCATGAATATAATTCAAGATATAATGGATATTTCACCACATGAACAACTTGTAATTATAAGATGTTTATTTTTTACTCAAGTACCAAAGATCGACAAAATGACCGTTATTAACTTAAATAATTATATAATGTTAATAAAATGTTAATAAGTGATATAAAAGGAATAATGAACATGGAAAATTTTCTTAATCAAATATAAATTAACTCTAGTTTATTAGTAAGACGATTAAAGAACGATCGAGTCAAGTCAGACACGAGGTAAGGGAACTTCTTAACCCAATTTCAGTTCTTTGGGTTAATCTCCTACTTTCAAATTATGTCATGATATTATTATATCCTATATTGTATTTGTACTTTAATTATGTGTAATTATAGTTAATAAACATAATAGATCTATTTTATTTAAAAAAATTATTTTTTTTAGGACTTTGTCTCAATCACCATTCAATGAGGGATATTTTTTTATAAACCAATTTTCTCTATACGGTGTATAAACCCCATTGACATTAACATTTATTCAAACGGAATATTTTTTATACGAATAGTTTTACTAAACGACAAAAAGAAATGTTTTTCTTGTCGTACGTATGCGGCGACAACGACTTTTCCGCCGTCATGACCATTATTTGAGTTTCAGCTTCCTTTACAAGATTTAAGTTTTATTTAAATGAAAAATAAATACAAAGTTTTAATTTTCTTTTATTTTGGTATTGAAAATGGTTTTGAAAGTGTTTTTATTATATCAATGTGTTGTATTGATATCTTGTGATTGAAATGTAGAAATGGTATGTTTCCTTTATGCATGTTTTATGTGATACGATTATGTTACGGTTTATGATATGTTTAAACCTATTCATATGAGGAATGCATTGGACTTAATAAGTGACTGGTGGAGCCCGCTATAGCTTCTCAATGAATCGGTAGGTCTCATGAGACAAACTAGTGTCTTGGCACGAGGCCTTGACAAAATCTTATTTGTAGTCTTGGCACGAGGCCTTGGCTACATTGTTATGATAGTCTGGCATTATTCATTCAATCATTTTGAAAGTGGTTATTGATATTGCATTTTATTATTCGACCAGTAGAATATCCGTGTGAATAAGTAATGGCATTATTTCATTTTACTTTTTACATATTATACTAAATTTCAAGTTTAAAAGGCTTTTGTTTTAGTTATATATTGCCTTAAAAGTTTATGTTTATTTATGAAAGCTTCCGCTATATTTTTATCCTTACTGAGCATCTGAGCTCACCCCTTTCAATGTTTTAATTTTTCCAGGATGTGATGAAATATATTATGAATGACCTGCAGGGATAGTATGAGGGGATATCAATACAGGATGTTTTTTTAGTTTTATTTACTTTATGATTTAATTTAAGACTTATGAATGTATCTAGTGTTTCCAAGACTACTAAACTAATCGGTCTTTCTAGACATGATCTTTTGTGATCATGCCAATGTTATGAAATAATGCACCGACACTGGGTAACTGGGGTCGAGGCGTTACATATTTATGGTTATATTTCTCTCCCATATCCATATTTTTCTACATGAAACCCTAGTATGTGTTATTTTCGGTAACCTTTATATTTACCACTCTTTATTTTAAATAGAGGCCTCATTAAACCATATTTCGATGTGGGATTTCAACTAAGATATTTTGAAATGTCAACCCAAAGTTTCTTATACCAAGCATAAATTGCATAGATGAAATTTATTTAAGGAGGGGAGAATGTAACACCCCATGCTTCCATGGTACTCTTCTCTTTGAATAATACAGTGGCGTGTGTTGTACGCAACTTCGAGATTCTAACACGCTGTGACCAATCAGTGTAGCCGTTATGAATAGTAATATCCACTTTTTCAAATATTATACATTTTATCTTTTAAAATTTACTTCATTTTTGGTTTTGGAATATCGAAATTATCCTAGGATGAGATTTTGGTACTTTTCGGATAACTTTTATATTTTGATGAATAGTGAAAATTACTAAATTTTTAATAAAAATAACTTTTTTAATCGAAGTAATTACTAGTGATAAATTATGAATTTTGGTGGTTTAAATGTATATTTAGAATATATTTTTACCATTTAATAAAATTTTGGTCATTGGAAATAATTTCTCATTAAAACCGGACATAAACAAGTGTCAATCTTTTGATAGTTATTATCTCTTAAAAACATGCTTTTTGTTTTGACAGTAGGAATTAATTTTAAATTAATTTCATCCACTTCTGTGTTTTGAATTTGGAAAAATGGATCCATATTTGGAATCAGGATGTCTAAATTGTGTAAATAGGTAACTTTTGTTTTTATAAATTATGGAAAATTAATTCGGTAAATATTTTATTTACCATGTTTAAAGGGTAAATTCGGTAAATAAGGGTGAAAAATAATATTATAATAATACAAAATTACACAAAAACTTGTCCTAACCTTCTTAGTGGATACATATACGACCATGGGCATCTTTGGGCCGATTTTGGGACCTCATGGAGACACTTGTAGGTGATAGGGACGCATTATATTAATTAAGTAAAAGTGAACACAAAAATGACAAATGCTTATATCTTTTAGAAAAACAATATTTACATATGGTTATATATGTTATATTTTCTATTATAAATAGTCATTATAAAAATATAAAGATTTTCTAGATAATTGTATTTTATTTATAATTTTTAGACATTGAAAAGGTAATAATATATATGACACAATAATGATACAGTATTTATCATATTAATGAATGAATCAAATAATTGATATTATAAATGTTACAATAAATATAATATGAATGTTTTGATGACATAATAGAATTTTATTGGTTAATATGACATGCTAGGATTGTTTAAATGAATTTTTTTCGAATTAATAAAGTGTTTAAGATTTATCAAAACTCAATTATTGAGTAGTGTCAAAATTGACATTAGTGAGTTTCTAAAACAAATATTATATTATTAATTTATATTCTATTCCTAAAAATCTAAGTATTTTCCAAGAGACTTATATCATGATAGGTGTATCAATTGTGGACCACTTTAGTGGATTTTGTAGGTATATAGTAATTTTATTAACTATATAATATAAAAATACAAAGTGACATGGTAAGTGTCAAAGTAATTAACTAAGAGTTAAAACTAAAAGATAAGGTTAATATAATGACCCAAACCGGTTTAAATTATATTGGTTGAGTGGTTTTAGACCCATCCCCACATTAAATTTTAAATAATATAATTTGGAGCCATTATAAACCCAATATGAATTTATTATAAATTAATATTTCTAGATATTCCTAAAGAGCCCCTCCTCCCCCTTATAAAAGTACACCACTTCTAACCAATTCCTCACACCTCTCAAGACTTTTGTCTCATCCAAAATCTTCTATATTAAGCTCCCTACATCCCTCTGCTCCTCTTAGAATTATTACCTTAGGCATAAGTCACTTCAATAGTCCTTTTTTGTTCAAAAAAGGGAGTTACCCAAATTAAAGGTAACGATTTCTCTTAGATTCTTTTATTTTATTTTACATCTCCACCCCCTAAACCCTTCTTATTACTTCCTTTTGTAAAAAAACAGTATCCTAAATATACTAGGATATTGTTATGAGAGTATTATAACTAAACTTACACACAACTCCATCTAATCGGTGAAGAAAATAATGTTTCTGTGGATGACAACCAAAAACGCCTCACGAAACGTTGATTGTTCAATTATCTTCTACCACCACTCATGGTGGAAATTATGATTGAAATACAATTAAATATGATATTAATTATATTTTATATATATATAAGCTTCTGTAAGTCCATTTTATATCATACCATTATTTGTTTCATGTTTTATATATATACGATAATTTCATTTGAGGAAGTGCGGACTACCACCCCCTAAAAGTGATATGGATCGTTTATAACATACATAAAAAATATAAAGGATGGTATTAATGAACATAAGTAACACATATAAGATATTATATTATACTGTAATAATAATATATATATGTATTATTTGGTTTTTTATTCCTTTTAAAATGATAAATGAAATGGAAGTTGTGTTCCTGCGTATGTGCGGACTACCGTCTCCATGAACGCGATGAGATTCATTCCCCATCGTATCCATTCAAGGATAATAATTATTTCAGGATTAAAATTAATTTTTAAGGATTTTATATCATTATGGATTTGAATAAAATATAACTTATTCATAACAAACACATCTTTGGTAACGAAGCATATAAAGGAAAACGAATCGGTTAACACTCGAAATGACGATAATACAAAAATATTATTAACAAAGCAATATTAAAATATCATATATGATATTAAATTTATGTATATGATTCTTTTATAATTTAATAACAATTATTTAACTATTATACAGGAGGTTAACCTACAATCTATCATGGAAAAGTACAAGGTAAGGGGTTTTCATCTCACTCTATATTCCCGTGAGATTCATGCCATATTGCCACTATTATCTTTTGTGTGGTGTATGTACTTCCCATAATTGTATTACTTGTGTAATACACATTAATTTATGTGTATTTACATATTCATTGTATGATACCTCTTTCAAGGGGTGTATGTTTCGTACGTTACCAAATTGGTAAGGATTAATTTCACAATCTATTTATTATACGAGGTTGTTTTTACGTAAGTATCTACTGGGACCTCTTTATCATCCACATCCATGTTTTTAAAAATGTATTTCAAAAATATTTTAGTATTTAATAGACAATGGGTTAATGTAATTTTTACCATTATTTGACTTTATATGTTTTGAAAGGAATCGTTCCATCGTTTTTGAAACAAGTTACTTTTTAAACTTTTTGACAAAATTAAGTTAAGAATTTTTTTAACTTATACAGCAGGTGCGGTTATTCTCCATCATTATTACACCTATGAAGATTCCTTCACAAGATTATAAAGATATTTTACAAATAAATGTTTTCTCTATAATTATGTGACTTTTAAATGATTTCAGAAAAGAGATATTTCTCTCAAATAGTTCTGATTTCATCTATGTCAGCATTATTTGATAAATTTTACACTTATTTGAAGTTGATTTATTATGATACAAATCATCCATATGGTATTTAAGTTTTTGTGATATGTTTGAATATGAATTTGTTATTTTTATTCCATTAATGGTTTATGATTAATTTTTTGGCATTTTATATGCTAGTTTTAATACGAATGTTTATGTTATATTTCATCCTCTTCTTAAGATGAATGTCTTAGACTAGTATGTTCCGGGTTGGGGACCGATAAAAGTAAGCCCTCCGGGTTGGGGTCTGGTTACAGCAGACCCTCCGGGTTGGTGTCCGGTTATTAGAGTCACTCCGGGTTGGTGTCCGGTTATTAGAGGCACTTCGGGTTGGAGTCCGGTTACAGAGGCTCTCTGGGATGGAATCTAGTTACAGAGGCTCTCTGGGTTGGGTTCCAGTTACAATTATCCCTTAGGTCTTGGCATGAGTCCTTGACACCTAAATTAAATTTCGACATTATGAATTTCCTTCACTATGAATGTGGTTATTTATATAGAATGTGATTATTCGATTAATAGAATATCCATGTGAATAAGTAAATCACATTATTTCATTTTATTTATTCTATATTATGATGAAGTTCAAGTTTAAAAGGAATTTGTTTTATTTATACACTGAATTAAATTTTTATGTTTATTTATGAATTCTTCTTCTATATTGTTATCCTCAATGAGCATCTGAGCTCACCTCTTTCTATGTATTATTTTTCCTAGGATTCGAAGAAGTGTATTGTGATTGATATGCATAGTAAATCCAAGGGAATAATGGCATTCATAATGGATTATTTATGTTGTTTTTTATGTTATAAAGTGTAATGTAACATTCAAGTATGTAATCTATTTTCCAAGATTGCTAAACTGATCTGTCCTTCGGGACATGATTCCTTGTAATCATGCCAATTTATTAAAATAATGCACCGACTCTAGGTATCTAGGGTCAGGGCGTTACATCAATCACTCAAAGAATGAAAAATATAATAGGTGAAATTATAAACAAGCATTATATTAATGATGAGATTTTTTTCATTGCTATGATTCATGATGTGAATAGGAAACCGAACAAGAAAAAGGTAACGTTGAATTAATGGCCATACAGTGAGAGGAACCGAATTAATTCTTTACAAAATTCAAAAAACCTATTAATAATATTTCGTTGGACAACTTTTTTAATGAACCTTAATAACCAACCATTTTCTATGAACACTAGAAATTATTATCATGATTCTAGTACTAATGAAGAAAAATAAAATAATTTTGATTAATTTTTCCATTTCTACATTGTATATTCTAATGAAAAACAATCCCTTATAAGAATGAAGACCTAAAAAAATATAATATCAAAATGATTGAAAATTATAGATATATATATAGTAATAATAATAAGTTTTTTAATAAAAATGAGGAAAACATAATGGAATCTAATAATATGAATATTAGTGATTCATGGAATGGAAAATATATAATGAAATTTAATTTTGATAGATTGATAATAAACAATAAAAATGATTGAATTAAATATTTTCATAAAGTAAATAATAAATATCATGAATGGGAATTTAATTTAGTCAAGGAATACTTGAATAAATATCCGAATGAGTTTATGAATTTTAAAAAATAATCTAAGAAATATTTAGAAATATTTTTTCTATTTCTAATAAACAATTTGATACCCCTTTCGAATATTTTGAAAACGAGAAAATGGATTTGGAAAAGGATGTTTCTATAAAATTAAATATTAATTGATTTATGTTTAGAAAAATGAAAAATATGGTAAAATGAGGTCTATAATGAAAGAAAAATATACTAATTATGTATTTTATTATAATTGATATTCCCAAAGGATGAATAAAACAACTTTTTTAAAAAATCTCAAAAAGTTTTATTTTTATTAGGAGAAGTTTTAAATTTATAATATATTAGAATTATTCCAATGAATTCTCTTAGAAATTTAATCAATCATTTCATATACTAAGTCAACATTCTCAAATAATTTATATTCATAAATACCTAAAAATATATTTTTTAAATATTTTTCGTTGGCCAAAATATTATCCACCAATTCGTCTAAATCTAATATAGATTGGGTTCCGAAAGGATCTTACGCGTATATGAATGGACCTAAGGTGTTCAAAATGCTTAGGTATGTATTTTAATGTTATCTATAATACATATTAGCTATTGTTTATAAAAGTAAATGTTTGAATTCATAATTTCTAATATCATTGAAAATGTTTATTAATATGGATTTTAAGCATGTACCATGATTTATGGTTCTCAAAATAACTTTTTTTTTATTTTATAAAAAACACAACGGAAAAGTGTGAACCAACAAACACCGCATGCAAGGATTCATAAGAAATCCAGCCAAGGAACTCAGCCCAAAAAGCCTAACAACACACCCAAACACAACACCATCAACGTGTCGGTCATTGAACCCAGTCTGGGACTGACCCACCCAAATCACACCATGCACCCATGCCATCATGAATAGACCACCGCTAGTGGCCGAAACCACAGCACCAAACTTCTCTGGGAACCACCCCTATCCCCACCGAGAGTCATACAAATCTCGTTGACGTTATCTAGAGCCGCAACCCCATAGCACCCCCTTCGTCATCGTTGGGTTCTCCGACGTCCATAGAAACCCACTGAGACATAATATATTTAACCAAAACATGACGCAACAGACCCGTACCTATATAAAATACAATCTCACACCAGATACACGATGGGGGCTGATCGACGAGGGGATCTTTATCGGAATCTCTACAGACCTTCAGATCGAATGAGAGTACTGGAATGGGGCGTCGCTGACTCCAAGCCTTCTTGAGGCCACTCACTGTGTCTGCGTATTAACCTGGAAAGAGGCTGATGCACTTCCGAGTCTAACCCGGCAAAACTAGTCTAACCAAACAAGAACAAGAAATTGAACAATTAACTACTATGTGCCCCAAGTGTTCATGAGGTCACCCTTTGTAACATCATAGTGACTATGGAAGAACATGAAGAGCCTAAGGGCCTACGCAGAAGAAAGGGAGGTGAAACTATCACGGGAGCGGGAGTGGATACCTGCAAACAGTTCATTGGAGGAGGTTGAACATAGAGCTCCAGATCCACAAAACCATGGAGTGATCTACACCCTCACGACAACTGTGGAGTCCAATCCTCATTCGCGTACTATCATAGGAAGAGAAGGGAGTGAAGGGGAAGATGTCGTAGGAAACCCCAATCGCAGGGGCTCTCGAGGCCCTGCCCCTTACGGGACCATCCCCAGAAAAATTATTATTCTACCTCTGTTTAAATCCTTAATTAATTGTTATTTTATTGAAAGTAACAATGTGATATCTTATTCAATTAAGAATTATAGTTTCATATACGCTAATTAAGTATTTATATTTTAGTTAAATTATTTTAATATTTTTTATATCTATTTTTTGAAAAGGTTAATTTTAGGGGAGTTAACCAATATTGGATAAATTATTTTATATACTAAAATTTGAGTTTTTAATTAGTGTTTATATATTTTTTTTGGTTAATCTATTTGATATATTTTTTAATTATTTATTCAAGTTTTGGAAAAAACATCATTTTATAAATATCATTCATTAACAGAAATTTACAAATTAAGGTTGGGATGTTTCTATTGTTATAATAGTTAACAAACTATTCCTATAAGGTTTTATTTTTTATACTGGTTCAATGAAATAGAATTTTTAACACATATGACATATGAAAGACTTCTATAATCTAGAAATTTCCATTATTTTTATAATTTAGTTTCTTATATATTAATATTACTATGAATATTTTCATATTGAATTTCTATATTAGTTCATATAGTCAAATTATGTACAATTTTCTTTAAAATTGATTGGGTCAGTCCACTTTTATTATGAAAATTAAAGAAGTATAATATAGAATGAAATGGGGTAAAAAATATCTAACTACCTCATTAAAGATAATAACTACCTTAATGATAATAATATATACTTTTATAATCCACATAATCCCTCTTCTAATCTGGATCATCTTCAAATGAGCTAAAGTATCATGGCATCCAGCTTTCCCCCATCAGCATGATCCATAGACCCTATACCAATAGTGGTATTGAGATGAGTGTAATCTCTCTATGGCCATGGATTCTTTAAATGAATTTAAGAAAAAACCTCTTCATTTTTCTTTATCCCCTTAGCAATTAAATTTTTATAGCAGATCATTATTGATAGATCATCATCCACTACACCAACATATTTTACTCCTAAATTATTAAAATTCCATTTATTATTCAACTCCTCCATTATTTGAGAGATTACATGAATGAGGTCATGATCTTCATTTTCATGTTGAGTATCAATACTCACTTATCCAAGTGTCCCTAATAACAAGGGTTCATTTGGATCCTTCCATTGAGGGGATTATTCCTGATCAATCCATATATTTTCTTTATTAATGCTTTCAGTATCAATTGACATGTTCCCCTAACCAACTTCAATTTCTGATCTCAAAGGAGAACACACTCATAAAATGATCTTGAAGCCCCTACATTTTTTATAACACTTTTCTGCATAGGATCATTTCCCACATATATATATATAAGATTTCATAATATGGTGTCCATGCCCCCTTGATGGTCCTAACATGATACATTTCCTAATACCAACACCTTTACCTAAGGAGAAGTATTCCAATATTTATAACTAACAAAAAAAATATGAGGAATCCGTTGAACGCAGTTCTTTAACAACCTACAGATTCCCTGGAGGAATTAAACTCAAATAAGAACCATTTATGTAACAACCCGAGATTTTATGAAAAATATTATTTTTAATTTTATTAATGTCTTGTGTTGTACGCTGCACCAAAAGGATCTTGCACAACACGCATCCTTGACTTTCCTTGCATTACACGCAATCGCAACCTTCCTCGATAGCGTGTGTAGCACGCAATACTGAGTTTCACGAAACAACGATATGCTATTAAAATATTATTAAAACTAGCCGTTATGAATGGTAATAACCACTTTTTAAATTTTAGAAAATTTGGCTCTCAAAATGGACTTCATTTTTGGATTAGGAGTATCGAATTTATCCTAAGGTGAAATTTTGGTACTTTTCGGATAACTTTCATATTCTGATGAATAGTGAAAATTACAAAATTATAATTAAAAACAACTTTTTTTAATCGAAATAATTAATAGTGATAAAATATTAATTTGAGTGGTTTTAAAGTATATTTAGAATATATTTTTACAATTTAATACAATGTTGGTCATTGGATGTAATTTCACATTTAAACCAGACATAAACAAGTGTCAATCTTTTGATAGATATTGTTTCTTAAAAACACGATATTTGTTTTAACAGCGGGATTTAATTATAAAATTAATTAATGCAACTTATATGTTATGAATTTGGTAAAATAGACTTCATTTTTGAATTCGTAATATGAAATATAGCTTAGGATGAAATTTTGGCATTTTTCTGAAAACCTTCAATTTTTGATGAATAGTGAAACTACTAAGTGGTAGTTAAAAAACTGAATTTTTCATAAAACTTAATTTTACCGCTTCTGTGAATGGAATTTCAAAAATCCGAGAGACACGGTTGATGTCAGTAAGTAGAATGTGATTCAATGTGATGAAAATAATTTTTGGTGAATAGTAACTTTTTACTTTTATTTACCACGGTTAAAAGTAAATAGGGTAATTAAGGGTAAAAATGATATTAATATTACCCTAACACATGTCCTAATTCTATTGGACAAGTGTATCTCGACCAAAAACAACCTTAAGTGTAAAATATTATCATTTAGTCCCACTTGGATTAGATTAGGACATTTATTATTATTTAATTCAAAGAAGAGTTAAAAGAGTTAAAATCAAAGTATATTTACTAAAACATTTTTAATATAGGGTTTTAAATAAGATAAATTAGATTGTAAATATTCATTAGAAATATAAAACGATTTCCTACATAATGATATTTTATTTATAATTTTTAGACTTTAAATAAATTAATTTATTTATGACACAACGATGATGCAGTAATTACTCTTTTAAGGAAATATTAATATAATTGATGTTATAAATGCTCAAATGAATGTAATTTGAGACTTTTTATGAATTCCACTAATTTTATAGTTTACTATGATATATTAGTGTTGATTTAATCAACTTTTTTCGAACATATAATTCTGTTATGACTTTCAAAAAAATCATATATCAAATAGTGTCAAAATTGACACAAAATAGTTTTTAAATCAAATATTCTATTATTAATTTTTATTTTATTCATAAAAATCTAAGGTTCGGCCAAATGACTTAGATAAGGATATAGATATTAATAATAAACAATTTGGGGTTCGTTTGTCATGTTATAGTAAGTGTATTAACCATATAGTGTAAGAAAACAAAAAGACACGGTAAAAGTTAAATTATTTAACTTAGAGTTAAATCTAATTGATAAGGTTAAAATAATACCCTAAACTTGTCTAAATCCTATTGGATGATAGGACTTCGACCCATACCCACTTTAGCTTCGAAATAAGACCCTTTGGAACCATTATAAACCGATTTTGACTTTAATATAAAATAATATTTTGAGATATTCCTAAGGTGCCCCTCTCCTCCCTTATAAAAGGACACCTCCTCTCCCTCCTCCTCACACCAATTTGAGCACTCAAGCTCGGCCAACCCCTGACAAAATCTCTTCTCCACTTCCCTAGAAACATCCTAGAGGTTCTGGTATTCCTAAAAGACCAATTTTAGTGCCCTAAGTGGAGGTCTCAAAGAGGCGCTTCAAAGAAGAGGTAATTACCGTTACCAATTCTTTCATCTTTATTTTTCTTCCACTTCTTCTTCTTAGGTTGTTTCATTATGAATTAATAACATCAGTATCACTCATATACTGATATGTTATTATAAGTATGAAACATCCCTATTTCACCATCAATCAATCCTACGGAAAAAGAAATCACCGCGCGTGCGTACGTACGGAATACCATCTCCACGCCGTGGTGTAATCTATTTTCCACCATCACTTTACAAGGATGGGTATAATGGTGTAAAGAATAACTATACATAGTTATTACAAAATCATATTGATTCTGATATATTGTATAATCCACTCCAATTCAATTCAATAATTATGGAAATGATATCATCGCTCGTGCGTACGTACGGACTACCGTCTCCACGACGCGATGAGACTCATTCTTAATGATTAACCATTCATGAATGATTATAAAGTATATATAATAAGTACTAATGAAATATATGACCTAATAATGATACTGGATTTATGTATATATATATATATATGTATTTCATCTACTTACTTCCATTCAAGACAATAAGGAAATAAAAACAGCGTTCATGCGTACGTACGGACTACCGTCTCCATGAACGGTGTTTTTCATTTCATTTATCTATCTATTATATATATATATATACTGAATATATATGATATATAAATCATATTTTATATTCTGGAAG
Source organism: Viscum album (assembly GCA_963277665.1). Taxonomy (NCBI): domain Eukaryota; kingdom Viridiplantae; phylum Streptophyta; class Magnoliopsida; order Santalales; family Viscaceae; genus Viscum; species Viscum album. The sequence goes on along the minus strand of OY728167.1, from coordinate 87,809,184 downwards.
TAATTAAATCATGATATAAGTAATAATAATGTCAAGAACAACAAGTCAAAACACCTACGATAAATGAAACAATTTTACCCAAAACGCTCTTTAACATGGAATTTACAAAAGAACGGGTAATATAAAGTCATAAGTGAACCATATATGATATCATAACAATGAATATGATTCTTTAATAAGTAAATGACATTATTTAAATCATTATACAGGAGTTTCGGACACTTACGAAGCAAATCGGACTTAAGGTAAGGGAAATATCACAATCTCATTTTTATCCGAGATTGTTTATTCGTAAGTTTTTACTAGGGTGTATTTTATCATCCATATCCATGTTTCCTCAATATGTAATATTTATATCCTTCTAAAATAGTTTATATCCAATTTTTCCTTTCGGTGAGTTTTTTGTAAAAGATATGAAATGAATCTTTTGTCGTTTTTCGTACGAGGTACTTTTTTGACTTTTCCGACAAAAGTACGAAGAATGTTTTTTTAACTTATACGGCACGAACGGATTTGTACGGTTTTATAAAGCCTTATTTTCATGAACCTTCCTCCAAAATATTTCATTACTATTTTCAATAAAATCTCTTTCTTTTAAAATTGCATGATGTTTTGTGAAAAGAAAAGGTATTTTCCTCAAGAATTCAATTCAAGTGTTTTATCAAAATTATTTTCCATCTCAGATAATAAAGGGTTTTATTTCTATCCATATTTTTACATTGATTTGACTATGTTGTGATGGAATTATGTTTATGAATTCCTTTATCTTATATGAATGGTTTTATGATGTCATGTTGTTTAAGAATCCCATTTTTATTACATGGGTTATGCAATGATGTATGATTTATGATTTTGTGGCACACATAAGAATGGTATCATTATGAGATGGGTGGGACCTATATCTCCCTCCAATGCATTGGGTAAAGATTTTATATCTCATGAGATAGACATGGCTGAAATGGTAGGTTATACCGGTTCAGTGAAATAGGACTGAAACGAGGGTTACTCGATTCAGAAAGGGACTTTGTCCACTAAGATAGTCTTGGAAATGAGTCTTGACTAACAAGAAATGATTCTCTATGATTATGTGTGTATGCCACAAAGTTTCATGTTTTAAGTTATGATTATTGGGATTTCATTTCACTACTATGATTTATCCCATGTTATGAAATTATGCTCTCTTTTGCAGGTTAAGATTTCCAAAAGTTATGTTCTTATGAATATGATGTGATTGATTTTTCTTTTGTATACCCTTACTGAGCATTTGAGCTCACCCTTTTATGTTTTCTTTTCCCCAGGATATAAAGAAAGGTTTAGGTAAAAAAAAAGAGAAGATCTTTATGGGAGATATTGAAGATCTTTCACCACGATTAGAAGATTACGTTCCGAGTTTCCAAAGACACTAAACTATTACGATCCTTGTGTGTGTGTTTTTGTTATGTACTAAGTATTCCGCAAATGTAATGTAATTTCCATGTATGTCAAGCTTCGGGTCATTACAATTTAATCCACACTCAATAAAAGAGTGTGGATTCTCTCCATCTTGATCACCAGCACCATCAATTCTATATTTAATAAATCTATATCAAGATCACTTCTTCATTAAATGTTCCTTTTCATGACTAGTTAAGGTGAAAATGTGCATGGGACTATCTTCCTATATTTTTATTCTGGATGTACCATTTCTTTTTAATCAAGGAATTATTAAGGAATCATTTAATATAAAAGTATATAAATTAACTAATCATAAGATCTATCCCCAATAATTTTTTATATTAGAATTGAATTGAGTTCTACCTCAACCACAACCCACGAAATGTTCACATGAATTGTTTTTTGTAACCTTATAAAATTTAATGGGGATTCAAATCAATGAATATATATCATTTAGGATGTTGGGATACCATAATATAAAATTCAAACCAAATAATATGACCCATACTTGAGTATAACATTTTTTTGTTTCAAAATGGTTGTAACTGAATGCCTGTTATTGAAAATTATTAAAACCCACTTTAAGATAAATTAAACCATTACAGGAATCCTTCTTTATTAATTCATTAATTCGAAAAATTTATGATATAACTGTGAACAAATCATATGGAATGATAGTTCGAGAATCCACAAATCATGGATTAATAATGAAAATGATCATCAAGATTCCACAGATTCATACCTTATGGAGGGGAATCCCTCCAATTATAGTTTTGTTATAGTGATCATATAATTCGACAGTGGTGCCTAACCACATAAGGACCCAATAAATGACTCCATTATTAAAAATCCTTCTAGAATCCACTTCTTGAGGGTTTGTGAAAATATTTTAACTGATTGATCCCCTAATATTAATATATCGTTCTAATTGATATCTTATATACCATATTTCGAATTCTATTTGTAACAGAATTTGTTTTATTCGAGTTTTAATAGATATACTTTTATTAGATATTATAAATGCCAAAATCATGGAGAAATTTATTAAATCCATAACTGTTTTTATCATTTTCTTGACCAACTATGTTAGAAGAATAATATTTTATTTATAAAACAACAATTTTTTTGTTTCCTAATATAAATCATAGTAAATGTATTTTTTATAAATGAAAATAACATGAATATTCATTTCTATATTCTTATAAAAATATTCTATCATCTTCATCGGTCATAATATAGTTTGGAAGAGATTGAATGACGTTTAATATTTTTTAATTAGTGTTTTTATTAATTATTGTTTTACACTAGTAAGTGTAATATATATATTTCGTAGATTATAAATAAAAAGAAGATATTTTTTGATATTTAAAATTTTAATATATTGATAAATTTTTTTATATGGAGAGAAAATTTTGGTGTTTAAAATTGAATGTTTTGTTTTGAAATTTAGAAAAACAAGGAGGTAATTAATATTTTAATTTCTAATATTTTATTTTATTTTTTAACTATCTTGTTAAATTTTAAGTTCAAACATTTAATAATTTTTTAATTTCATTATTTTGATATTGTTTACTATTTCAAATATGTATACTTATTTAATCAAATTAAAATTGAATTTAAAAAATTATATTGGATCATGTATTGTAATTTATTATGTATTAAATGTATATTTCATAGAAGAGATTAATATTAATATTTTAAGTTTAAATTTTCTTAATATTTTTTTCGTTTTTATTATTATTTTAATTATTATTATTATTTATTTTTCGTGTGAAAATTTAATTTTCTATGGTCTTTATTTACCCTTACATAACATGTGTCTCTTATTATCTAAACTAGCACATGTTTTTTTTATTTTACACTTATGTAATTTATACGCACCCTTAATCAAGCTACATGAAATCAGTTATACATTTAAAAAACAGTTATTTTACTTTTATGCAACCCATAAATTTCATAATACCCTTGCATTGACTTAATTGTATCCTAAGAAAAATATATATTTATAACATCACATTCGTTTTTATCGACATTAAACAATATATTTAAAATTAATGATTTCTTGATGTAATTTTATACTACCCTTAAATGGCCTAGGTACTCTTATATATGGGTTTAAAAACACAAATAACTCTTTTGAGGATTACCAAGCTACCATTAGGTAGATAATCAAGCTACTCTTTGACAGATTATCAAGATACCCTTACTCAACTCATAAATTCATGGAAATATCCTTATATAGACTTACCCTTACCATTACATGAATTTATTCTTCCCTAGGTCATCTTCCACATGGATAAACCATTATCTTTACAGATACCATATATTTACATCATTTTCATTACAGCACCAAAGAACAGACACTATATTTTATTATTTTATCTTCCTAGAGTTTTAATTTTAATTTAGTGTTGCTCGAATATATGAATTCCATATCACTGTGTCTTGGAAAGAATTTACTATCAAGATGGTCATGTTTCCATCAAGTTCTACAAATAATTATCTTCATTGATCACTTCGTTGACCGTGCATGTCAACCATCATGGTAGCATCACTTCATGTATGGCCATATTTAACCAAGTATAATTGCATCAATCCGTGCATTTGCAATTGTCAACCATGTTTATTAATTTTTACTACATTATTCATCATAATGGATGTGTGACACTCGTTTCTTAATGAAAAATCCTTATGTCATGTGGTCATTCTCCCTGAACTCCCCTATTCAAAATTCACACGACACTAGTAGCACAAGATTTTATCGTACTGTAATGGTAGAATATCATCTCATTTCCTACTGTAGAAGAATCTTCTTGGAATAATACCAGTAGGATAACATGTGTCATTTAACTATTTTATCATCATCACATGAGTTTTATTATCATTAAATGGTGCCACCATTACTTTTGTTGATGTTTTTATAAAATTCTACTGATATCACGCGCTTCTCTAGAATTGGTACGTAACATTAGAAAATCCCTTTTTCTAATAGTATATGGATCTCCCATTCATGGAAGGGCCATATTATAGAATAGAAAAAAAATCCACAGTAATAGGTCTTATTGTTAAATATTAATGGAAACATGTAATGGAAGTAGTAGTAGTAGTATCATAAAAATTACTTGTAACATATCAATAGTCATACTAGATCCTTTGTTATAACTGTATTAGTACCTATCATCTTCTATAATTTGTTAAAAAATATATTTTTCCATTATTCATAAAATGTGTTACCTTTTCAAAAGACCACAACATCAATTGTTATTAATTTTTAATTTATGAAAATCTATATATATTAAATATTTTATATAAAAACTACTTATGTTTGTTAAAAATATATATGTTTTAATAGACTAAATATTTTGAGCATAAAATTTTAATAGACACTAACATGAAGAATTTTTATAATGATGCAATATTTTTGGTAATTTTTTAATGTACTACAATTTCCCACATTTTTGGACTGTTTTAATAATTTTACAACAAATAATAATCATTTTTATGTGTATAAGGGTAATGTCATGTTAGAATAAAATTTTGAGTGAATTCTATGATAATGAATAAAGGGAACTGAAATGATAGGTAATCAATATTATTATATGTACTATTATTCTCTAACTAGTGGAATTATATGACATATTTATCAAAAGTACCTTCATACTCAAGATTATCTCAAAGTTAATCATGTTGTACAATCCATTTGGATTTGATCAAGGGGGAATATTATAAAATAAACTCATCATAGTTTAAATAAATGATGAGACATATAGAAAATCAAGAAATTCATATGATAATTATAGTATAATTAAATATCTACTCTGGATACTGTTTTATTTGTTTGATCATGAATGGATTTCTAATTTTACCATCTATTAATAATTTGATCAATTTTCATTATATTCATCAACAATAATCCTCATCTACTCAAAAACTACGCTTATTTTCTTTTTGTTTTCCATTGTAAAATATTTTATTCTTCTATTTGTTCTAAATATTCAGTTTATTCTTTTACAAATAAAAAGATAATTTAATATTCATTATTCATCCATCCAGAAGGATATTCATTGGATTTTTACTCCCAATTGTTATTTTTTATGTTTATGTTGTAACTCCTTTAAAATATTAGGTATTTCTTATAAATACATGTCCTTAAATGTTATTTATACCAATGTTGTTAGAATAGAATTCCCATTTTTACATTCCTAATATGATTTTATGTTTAATTTTTTATAGATTTTTCACATAAATTTCATACAATAAACTCATATATATATATGAACATTTTCTCTGTCTCAATTTTTAGATAATATAAAACATATTAAATGAAACTTTTTATCTTTTTGAGAAAAATATTCATGATTTAAACATGAATTATTCCTTTCCCTTTCCTATTTTTGGGATCTATGAAAAACTTTTAAAATGTGGGACGATGACTAAATTATTAGTATGGGGTATAAATTGAGACAATGAAACCATTATTCCATGAATACTTATAAATTTAAAACATTTCAAAATAAACATTATAATCTAAATAAACATATTTCATTACCATGAAATCAACTCCCCTACCCAAATATATTTTTAAAATATTTCAAAATAATTTTTAAATGATAATTAATAGTCTTATGTTTTCTATTAAAATCATTAAACATTCTTAAGATAAATTTCATAAATACATTCTTTCCAACGACATAATGTAGAATATAATATCTAATACCATTTGGAATCATAAAATTTACATATAAACTCAAAAAAAGTATAAATAAATCTTGCAAGGAACATGAGTTATCATTTTCAAATCACTCTTAAATATACATGGAACAACTATCAGAAATATACATGGTATAACCATCCATGTTACACTTGAAAAAACCATGATTATTAAATATAGAATAACTATTACATTGTATTCCAACACTTTCTTAGGAGAAACCATATCATTCAACACTATTCCTTTACCTACCGAAATGAAGAGAAATAAGGGGATCAACTAAACATGGCTTATATTGCATCCACCCATCATAAAAAATAATTCCCATGAACCTTAGGAGAATATAACAAATCATCCATAAAATGTTCTTCTCACCCATAATGAATGATTTTTGGATATTGATATATATATTCCATTTTAAAACAAATTTTAAAAAATAACCAAAACAAACGGAAATATTTTTTCATTTATTTTAAGAAAACATGAGATATTTTCATGAAATCAAAAAACAATTAATGTTTATTGTAGTGGGAATGATCTTTTTCAACATATATTTTAAAATAGAACATTCACATTTCATTTTTTAAAGGATATTAAAATGTTATATAAATGATTAAATTACAAAATATATGGAAATAAGTAAAAAAGGTAACATAAATTATTCTTTATAATTAACTTATATCAATATAAATTAATCAGTAATATAATTTAAAAAATATTTGTATGAACGACAAATATAGTTCTATAATAATCTTTAAAAGAGTATTTTTATAACATTGACTCTCTCCATGAGACTAACTCTTTATGTATGTTATTTAAAATTCATAATAAATGAGATTAACTATTTAATTTCCTAATAATTTTTATTATTTTTAATATTCATCTAATTTTAATTTTTATTGTGCTATATTTAATTATTTAATTAATTAAATTCATGTCATATGTTTTGACTAAATTTTTTAGAATTCGAAAATAGATTCTTCACGAAGTCTTTGGTCAAAGAGGTAATGATTAAATCATACCTAAAACATTAATGATGAAATAATTATCATTTTTATATATCAATTAATCTTTAAAACAAAACATGATCAATGGTCATGAAAAAATGAACAATGTTACAATCATGGTGATGGTAGACTGTATGCATGCATATGTAACGTTTCCAATTTTTAATAACCATTAAGGAAAGAAGGTAAGAATAATTATGTATTAAAAATGACAATAATATCACAAATATAATATTATTTACTTAATTATACTTATATATATCAACTCTATGAGTTTGGGATTAAAAATAGATCACTTCACTTAATGGAAGTGGAAGTCCACACATACACACAAATGCCGTTATAATTTTTTAGTAATTGGAATGATATATAATTAAATGATATATTATACTTCAATAATGTTAAATATTTAATTAATTTAATATATATACATTAAATCAATCATTAGTACCATTCTTGAGAGACAGTGATGGAAGAATAATTATATCGGTTCAGGGGGCAGCAGTCCACCAAACACATGAATAATGAATTCATTTTTTATTTTATTGACGATGGAGATGTAAATTGGTTAACAAATTAACATAATAACTTCAAATTTTATTAGTCACATTAAATTTATAATATCATCATTATTTAATAATAGTTTAAGGAGGTGGATGAATAAATAAAACAAAAACATCCATTTAAAAACTATACATGTTCTATGAAAAATATCTATTGTTTAACAACATACACCTTCTATGGATTTTATTATAACAGAAAAGAACTTTAAGAGAGGGTAGGGATTTATGTAATATATTTGGGTGGGAAAAAAATTATCTGAAGTGTGAATAAAAGATAAGAAGTGTTTACCTTTTAAAATTGAGAGGATATGATATTTTTGTTTTGAGTAAATATTAAATTAATATTAATTAATTTGGATATCTAAATTACTATAAATTTATAATATTCAAATATTTTTTGAGGATGAGTCTAAATATTATCTTCCAATAAAAATTTAAAAATTATAGATAACATTTTTACCAATATATCTTTTATTTATACCTTTTATTTATCATCAAGTAAATTACCCCAATATTTAAAATTTTTACACGTTTATGGTAAATAATTTTACTATAAAATGAAAAAAAACTCATAAAAATACTATAGAATAATTAATTAACCATATAAATTTATTTGTATAAATATATGTTTTTTAGGAATTTTATATCATTTAATAAAATATTTTTCACATAAAATATCATTATTTTAAAATTTAAACCTATTTATTTAATTTGATTTGTTATAACATAAATAAAACAAAAGAATTATAATACAAATCAATTAATGTGTCCATAACGTGTTATCATTGTGGAAAAAACTAATTTATGACATTATTTATTTTAAATTATAAATCATTCAATATTTTTATTACCAATAATTTTATTTTTCCATGAATTGATCAATTTCTGTGTGAGAATTGTGATTGAATTTAATGTATATTTTTCCTCACAAAAAATTAAAATAAACTACCATGTCTAAGATGAATCATTCACTTATCAACACTGTATTTATAAATGTACTTATAATATGTATATTTCTATATAAATATTATTATATTTTTTAAAAACAAGAGTGTGCCATTTGTTAATTTTCATTTCAGAAAATATTATAATTTTCATAATCACATCCAAATGGAGAAAAATAAAATATTTGACAGTATTGGGGGTCTATTTAAGAAATTTAATCATCCAAATAAAATTTAAAAATGTTTTTGTGTTATTTTCTAGTATTTATCATTTTTTGTTAACACAAATTACATTATTGAATATTTATCATAGTAATAAAATTTACTTATGTTAAAATTCATATTGAACATAAATAAAATGGGCCAATTTACAAAATGAAAACAAAATAATACAAATTATTGAATCAATTTTTAAAAATATGAAATACATATTTGGTAGAATTGAGTTTTTAATTTACTCGGGAAAAAAAAGGAATTTTTTTTGAAGAATTCTCATTGTTGAATAAAATGATCGTTTACTAAATTAAAGAGTAAAATTAATTTTAATAGCCATAATTTTGTTAAATTATATTATAAATATGTATCAAAATTATAAAAATAATCAAAAAATAATTTTATTTCATAATTTCTATAAAATAAAATACATTTTTTAATAAATATCATTAATTTATTTACTGTTCATTTGAAAATAAATCATCATTAAAATTTATCAAATGTTCATCTGGAGATAATTTTTACATGATGAATTCAGATATGAATATTATTTTTTAATATTGAAATTTTATAATCATTGAATATATATTTTAAATAATACCATATAATAGATTAAAATAAAATTTGGTTAGATATAATTTTTTGTTTCCATTCAATCAAGTAATTCTCCAATACTACTGAATATATGAATCTACTTCATATTAAAATTATTATTTTTACTTTCTTACAAATTGTGTAAAATACGTCTTCTTAATTTTATTCTCTTAATAACAATTTGAGATACCTTTCTCTCAATGAATTTTCAGACAACCTTTTTTATTCTGAAACCAGATTGTTCATCCAAAAAAACATAACATATGGATTTAAACTATTCCAATATCAATTCTCTCTATATTAAATAATTTAAATATATTATTTATTGTAACAAAGGATCACATCAAATTGAAATACATTAGGGCTCAAATCAAGAGATCAATTTGACAAATATTTTCTTATCCTCAATGAAAGAAGGGAAGAAAAATTTACATGGGACAAAATCATAGATAAGGAAAATTGGAATTCAACTAATATAAATTTTTCTACGATTTAATATATCCCAATTAAATGTTGTCTTAAATACACCATTTTAGAAAAATGCATCATAATTTTCTATATAGATACATTATGAAAAAAATGATCACCTACCAATAAAGAAAGATATTTTCCCTAATTGTGCATATAAATTTTATTCTTAAACTGAGTTGTTATCATATTTCTTTATTAATTACCTTCACCATCTCAATAATTTCCTTAGTCAATTTTTCTCCCCAGAAATTCCTTTCACTTAGATTATCGAAATATCTAGAGTCTGAAATCTCTTTATGAATAATTCTATGAAAGGTGACATCTGAATACTATAACAAAAACTATTGTTATAATAATGTTAAAGTAATGAAATATGTTAATCCCAACATCCATGGTATTCAATTGAAAAAGAAAAATGCATGTCTACCAAGGTCTAATTTATTCATTCAAACAATGCATCATATTAAAGATTAAAATCCATACAAAAATTTATTTCAATATCCAATGACTTCATAAGTCCATTCCAAAAATAATAAGTGAACCTGGGATAAAACATAGATATAATTGATAGCGTAACTCCATGTAACATCATTGCCTCCATAAGATAGAATTTGGAATATTGATATAATGTTTGTGTGTCTTGAATGGGAGGTAAATGGGAAAATTTTGTTAATTGATCAACAAGAACCCAAAACAAATTATTACCATGAGTAGTTTTTGTTAATCCCACCATCAAATCCATAGGATTTACTTCCCCATTTCTACTCACAAACTAGAAATTTTTTATCCATCCCCATTATAAATTTATATTCTTCATTATCCTACTGTATAGTCAATCATTTAATTGAAAATTTTATCAATATATCATTTCATTACATCCCACTAGTAATACACCCAATTGAATCTATATATCCTAGAAATTCCATGATGAATGGACAATGGAGAACAAGAAGTTTCACTCACTAATTTCCTCTTCCACTAAGAATCAATAAGCACATATAATCTCTTTCCCAATATGATAAAAATGTATATAATGATAAATTAAGGAAAAATAAAATTCATAACCAATCATAACTTTTCCTTAAATCATAGTCTTCCTTCTATTCTTACCTTATTATTTCAGATATATATGATTATACAGACACCCGATACAAAATAGTGTATTTTTTTCTTCTAAAAATTTTAAGGTAAATTTCATATTATCATTAACTAAAGAGTCCTATTTTAAACGTATGATAGTTAATAGAGCATTGTTTTTTGATATCAAAGCATTAGTTAGATTGTTCTATTTTCAAAGATGGTAGTGAATTGTGTAATCATAATCCATTATCAACATTCTCCATCTCTTGTACCTCATGTTCATCTCTATCTAATATGCTATATATATCAAACATTTGTGATCAAAATCAATTTCAATATTTTCTCCAAATAAACGACATCACTAAATGTTCTATGAAAAACCCATAAAAACTAATTAATGTTTATGTATATGTTAATTATAATCATGCGTTTTTGTTTTCCATAATGAAAAACAATTAACAATTAATTCAATATTAGTAAAAAACCAATTCCTCTTAACAAAGCATCATTATGTATGAAAAAATAACCATTTCTAGAGGGAAGGACCAAAACAAGAGGATCAACCAATCTACATCTTCTTTCCATAAATCCATCACCACATAATATTTTCATCATGACTTTAACTCATTTGTAGTTAACATTGTTAGTGGGTTAAATAATAGTGCAATGTTGTCAGTAAATCACTTGTAATTGCATAATAATCCAAGCGAATAATAAATCATTGTTGCATTTGTAATTCCCGAACACTAATCAACCACTTTTTATAGTAGGATCAACTATTATACTATTCTTATTTATGATGTGTCAAAGGAATTAAAGTAGTTATAACCAAAAATCACATTTTGTAAATTTTCATTATAACTATATTTATTTTAGGATTTGTAGAAGAGTTTATAGATTCTATTTCATGGTCCTCGTAACATTTTTTAGTTAACCATGATACCATAATTGAAGACAAAAAATATATCCAAGTATTTATTGAAGATTATATTCATTGATCCATAAATACAGTTGGGGAAATTTTTAACCAAAAGGTCATATCGACAAACTCATAATAGCAATATCATGACTAAAATTTTGTTTTCATAATTTCATAATATTTCAACATCAAATGATAGTACCTTGACTATAGGTCATCAATCGATAAATATTGACCTCCTAGGAGATGAGAAATCTAATCATCTATATAAAGTAACATATACATATTAACATAATTTATGTTACTCAAAGCTCTATAATAAATGAAAATCCTACTAGATACATCTTTTATTATAAAATATAAGATAGTGGAACCCCATGGTGATGTGAATGGATGAATGAAACCATTATCAAGACAATACTACAACTAATTTTTCAGTTAGTGAAGTTCTATATGAACCATTTGATAAGGATTTTTGAAATTTCCTTGATATAAGAAACTAATTCAACAGTATGTTCAACTTCCCGAAAAGAGATATTATTAAAGAACTCATCTATAAATAAATTAATTTATTATGATACTATAGAAAAATCATTAAAATGTACACTTACCTTCTTCTCAATAATAAATTATTGATTTTTCCATCTTTTTATAGATTCTTAGATTCTTGATATATTATAAATGGTATCAGTTAATTATTATATAAGAATTGAAATTATTTAAAAAAATAATTATCTCAACAATACTCCTTAGTAGGGTAAGTATAAATTCAATCCAAAGCCATAATAACATCAAACTACACTAGGGGAAGACTATATGATTTTCATGTAATATCTATCCACAAACAATGATATGAATATTACTATAATATCTTTTTCCCAAATACTAAGTAAAGGTATTTTTATCATAATTTTGTGATTCATTTCACAAGGTGGAATTTCTAATTATCATGAAAACATCCGAAAATTAAATAATGTATAGACCCTTAACTATACAAGACATTGGAATAATATGAATAAATATGAAATGTACTTGATACCACATTATTCAATGGCCGAACATCTTGTAGAATGGTATCATTGAATTTCCTCCACATGCTACTTGTAATATGGAACCTTCTTAACATTATGGTTATTTTTTGGACATTCATGTCCAAATTTACCCATGTCGTCAAATTTAAAATATTTTACTGCCTATTTATATGAATTGATTTTACTAATACCATGCTCTTTTTCATAGTTATTACGAGAAAAATGGTATATCTTATGTCCGTATTATAACATAATAGATTTCATAAGGAAATACCCAATGTTATTTCCCACAACATTCACAAACTAAAATCCTATTTTTCATACCATATGATTTCTTCATTATTTTATTCCCCTTATTCTACCACATGGACCCCTATTTCAATAGGTTTTTGATATACACTTTATCATTAGAAAAATAAATTTTTATTTACAATGAAAAATGCACATTTTTCTCAAAAATTGTGAATTTTTGAGAAGCCAATTCCCTCCAATATCATAGATTAAGTCTTGAGTAAAACCAATTAATCATACTGTCAAGATCACAGATAAAATTTAGGGTTTACCTTTCCAATCAGGGGATTTTTTCTTCATACGTGGAAACTGAAACAACATCCTTTTATTTTACTTTTATGAGTTTATTTTCAATCCTAATTTTAACATCATTAGTAAAATATTTCTCATGGATTTATTCATAAATTTTCCCCATTTTATGTCATCAATCTCCCTGCATTATTTATTATTCATAACCAATGTCCTCAATTAATCGACACCACCTTTAATACTCTACATACAATGTATATCATTTTAATGATCCAACCATCCAATAACATCGAATATCTTTTCTCGGGATCATATCCATCATTTATCAAACAACTATTTTTAATATCCATAGATTACTTGTGGGTGTTTCCCAATTAAATGTTCAATAATTGAAATATGTCATTGTGTTATATTAGGCAACGTATAGTATAGATACAACAACTATTTATAGCCTTCATCAACCAATCCATCAAAACAAACAAATACTATGTTCTAATTAAAACCATTCCAGGTTACTTCTTCGATGGATATCATCTTCTTGATGTATTCCAACTCCATATTACAAGTTCCCTATATGGATATCAAATTTGAATGGACATAGTTTAGAAAAATGAAAATAGTAATCTTATAATTATATATCATTTCAACTTAATTATAATGTAAATTCAATTAAGTGTATTATATTTACAATATACTTACCTATAATTTTATCTATACCATTATTTGATAGAAACTATAAAGATAAATCATTAAACATTACATATTGTTGTTTATTTAAACAATAATTCACTTTCTCACATTCCCAGTGTTCATTAATGTTTAGGGACTTAAAAATTTTGGTCATAAATATTCGTTGAATAACATACATATATACAATTTGGGAACATCTACTCATTACCACATTTTACTATAATAAAATATATTTAAAATTAATGACATATTCTTTTATTGAAATATCATCATTATGTTCATCTTGAATTCTTCCATTACCTTACCCATTCACATGTCTTTTGAAAAATATTTTAAAATTTTGATTGTGAATAAAATGTTGAGTAAGGGATAGAAATTGGAAAGAATGAAACTGCTTGTCCATGAATACTTATAATGGGTTTCCTTTTACAAAATTATCATTTTTATAAAAATAAACCTATTATTCCCCATAACGTCTCTTTCTCTTCACAAATACGTTCATAAAACACTTCATAAGTAATATTAAAGGAATAATATAACTCATAAGTATTTTTTCGAAATATTGAAAAACATATAATAATAATTTCATAATGTTTTCATTTTTAACCTTAGGAAGTATTATAATCATATTTCAGTTTGTTAAATCAGAATATTTCCATAAAAAATTGAAGCATGAATATATATATCATATATGTAATTTTAGTAATCTTTTTTATGTCACTCTTATATACACCTGGAATAACGAACATGGTTAAACATGATGTAACCATAATAGTTTAACTTCATATAACCATCATTGTTAGACATGAAATAACCATTGTAGTAAAAAACAAAAAACCTTAGTGAAACCTAGTTTGATAACTCCATCCACTTACCTGATGCATTGAATAGTTTTAATGAGTTCACCCAACCATTAATTTTTATCAAAACCGTCCATCATCATAATAAATTCCCAGTAACCATAAAAAAAACCTATAAAATCCTTCAATATAAAATTTTATTTTCACTCATAGTAAAATATTATTGAATATTTATATCTCCATTTAATTTTAAAATAGTTCATTAAAAATAATAAAAACATAACGGAACAAGGTGATTATTTTACGAAAACATATAATCTTGTAGTGGGATCCAAAAATGAAAATAAAATTGTAACTATGGGAAAGGTCATTCTCACTATATACAATAAAATAAAGCATTCATTTTGTATTTTTGAAAAGGATATTAAAACATTAAATAAAATATTCATTTTGAAAAAAGTGAAATAAAGTCAGAGGAAAAAAATATTTTCATTTTTAATTCACATATATCCATATAAATATATCTATAAAAGTTTCCTAAAATATGTTTATTGAAGTAAAATTGAGGTTTATTGGAAACATTGAATTATTTTGTTAAAAAAAAGTCCCTTACCTTGATTGAGACATGTCACATATGTTTTTTGTCTTCCTAAATAAAAATAGTAGGTCAATTTCTTACATTCTTAAGATCTTTTATTCAAGTTTATTATTCTTCTATTTTTTTCTCACACAATATTATGTTAAATTAGTTAGTAAATTAAATTCTTTTTTTATGTTTTGATTATATTCATTCTATAAGAACAAAATGGATTCACTCTGTCAACTATTGTAAAAGATCTCATTATTTCATCATCTTCATAATAATAATATTTAAATAATTACCAATTTTATACATCATTTATACTTTTAAACCCAATTATGAAATATATATAAGAATACAAATAATTGTTACAATAATGGAGATAGTAGGCTATACACACGGATGAGTAAAGTTTCTATTTTTCAATAGTAATAGAAGAAAGATGGTAAGTCTATATTTTTCATTCCAGAATGATATTAATATAATAAATATCATTTTATTTGATTAATTTTTAATATATATATATATATCATCCTTGTAAAGTTGTGATTAAAAATGATTCACATCACTTCATGTAGTTGGTAGTCTACAAGTAGGTATGAATGATTTTATCATATTTTAGATAAGGTAATGGTAAAAAATAATTGAAATATTATTTTTTTTATTGATAAATTTCTCATGAATATGATATATATTACTTAAATTAATCATTGTAAAAATGTTTTGATATGGTGATGGAATACAATTTACTTATTTTGTGAGGAGGTGACCCGCTGAACACACAAACGATGAATTACTTTCTCATTCAATACAGGGTGAATATGGATAACGATTTTTTTACAATAACATAATAATATATCATTATTTTTTATATAATTGTGTTATAATAACATCGTGTTTGAATAAAATTTGATAGAGTTGGATGACGAAATAATACAATAACAAGAAATTAAAAACTATACCTTTTCATTTGAAAAAATATTTTATATAACACCTTAAGCCATATTATATTGGTATTATATCTTATATAATACCATTTGTATGATATTATGGATTATATAATGGTATTTGTTAATTTATTTGATAATCCAACTGGTTTTTGAAGTGTGGATAAATGATAAGAAGTGGTTCACTTTTATATGATATGTGAGGGTAACATTTGGTAATCTAAAAAATATTATTAATATAAAATAATTTTGATGATCAAAAGGATAAAAAAATTTATAATTCAAATATATAATGTTTTTTAATAATACTAAACTCATCCACAAAAATTTAGATGTCTGGATCACACTTCTACCCTTATCAATTTGTTTTAACCATTCATTATTCTTTTTCATAATTACCACAATATTAATTTTTTTAAAATTATTATGAATAATGATTATAAAAAATGGAAAATCACTTTTAAATAGACCATTGTTCAAGAAACTAACCATATACCATAAATATTTCAGAATATAATATCTTTAGGAATATTATATAATTTAATAAAATATTGTTTTTATAAAATATCAATAACATAAATTTTAGATATTTTCATTTACATTTATGTATTATAACATCAATAAAACCAAATTATTCAAATAAATTAAATTTAGTTTACATTTATTATTTTTAATGTTTTTTCAAATAATTGATTAATTACTTCTTCAGTATTGTGTAAGAATTTAAGGTAAATTTTTTTCAAAAATAAAATAATTATTTTACCATGATGAATATAAATAAATTATTTGTAAAATTAATATTTATTTTCTATAATATCCTATAATTATCACTATTTAAAAAATATTGTAGTTATTAAAAACAAGAGTGACATTTTTTACATTACTCTTCAAACACTATTATATATGTCATAATCTCATCCAAATGGCCAAAATAATTTTTTTTTAATAAAATGGGTGATTATAGATGATATTAACTCATACAATTAAATTAATTCATGTTTTCTGGTTATTTTCATGTCCTTATAATTTTATTTTTAACTTTATTTCCATGGATTACACTTTATTATGATAAAAAAATTTACTAAGTTTACTATTACTATTAATAAAAAATAAAAGGCACCTATATTAAAATTTGGTCTCACTATTTAAATATATGGAATCCATATTTAAAAATTGAAAACACAGAAGTGGATAATTTAATTTAAAATTAAACATGTAAAAATCAGCAAAAATTGTTCTATAGAAAAATACCATTTTATGTATAATATATTTTACAATAATTTATGTTATAATATTTATTTGAAAAAACAATTTTTTTTATTTTAGAACAATATTAAATAAATATATTTTTTTAAAAATAAAAATATATAATTTCACTTTATAATTTATTTAAAATAAAATGATATTTTCAATAAAAACACATGTTCCACTAGTCATTGAGTAATAAAACATTTCAAAATCATCATAAAAACACATCATAAGATAATTTTGGGATACATAATTAAATAATGAAGTTAATTTTTCCAAATTAAATTCTATAAATATGAAATTAACATTATAAATAAAATTATATAATATATAAATTCCAATTTCATTAGAAATAATGATTTTTTGTTTTCATCAAAAAAATATCTAATATAATTGTAATGAAAAATATATATAATAAATAACTAATAGACATTTGAAAAAGTGTTATATTATAATTAATTGGGGTTTTACATTGGTTGTTCCACTAGATTTTGTAAAAGGTACGATTTTTATATTGGTTACCACATAATTAAATGTGAAGTTTCATAGTGGGTAAGTATCCTCCCACTGAGTAGGGAAGATTGATGATTAGTGTAGGATCTTGGTGATGAGAAATTTTATAAAAATTACATGCTAAGATTTTTATTCACTTCATTATATTATGAATACTGATCAACACTATTATTTTTTATAATAATAAACGATTATTGGTTAGTTTTGTTTAAAATAATTAATATAATACTCAACACATATAATTTATTATTTCCTTCTATTCAGAACTAAAATGAATACTACACTATAGTGAATGAAGACATGTGGTATAATGATTATTGCATAGAATTAAGGTAAGGCCTATTTTCTATGATAGAGGAGGAAATAAAAAATTTAGTGTTACCATTCTGTAGACTTTTTGGTGTGACATGAAAATTTCATTTGAATTTCTTATATTCAATGGGACACTATGGGTGGTGTGTGAAATTGAGGTTGTGTACCTTCATGAGATTTTGTAAAAATGTTTAAAAATTGTTAGTACCTGGGGTTGTGGTGTTTGGTGTGTCCAGAAAAAACTTCTAAGGGTAATATACCATTCAATTGTCATATTTAAGGTGAAAGTAAAACAATGTTGATGTTTTTTCATGAGGATCATGATCTATAGAATTAAAATTACAAAAAAATCCCATATTCCCATTGACGAGCCACAACATTTGTGTAGAGAGGGTATTATTCCATAGTAGATGATATTCCATAACACTCTATAAATAATGATTTGTATGATCCTTGGTAGGATTTCTCATATTATTCTATCAAACCATGGTCAACCCCTTTACCTCTCACCACCTTCCAATTACATCTATGAAAGTCCAAAAATTTGGTTTTTGTAGGATTGATGTCTCATGAATTTAGGTAATATATCTTATCCCCACCAATACAATTCCCATGTTCTTCTATTTTATAGAAGTTATTCTATAATTTGTTACTCTATTTTGGGTAGGAAATAGCGAAAACTAGATGTCTAATTTTTTCCCCGGATTCTTATTAGATTCCATTTGATTTATAGTGTTATTTTACTCATTTATCCTTCTATTGTGAGCATTTATTTTCTTGAAACTCTAAATTAGGGCAGGGGTTGTGAGAAATCTATTTATTTTCTTATATGTTGGTTTACCATGGTTTTGTTTTCCTTTGGTTTTATTATAAATATTTACATAAAAAATACGATCCACCATCTATGATTAATTTAACGGTGATGTGATGTAATTTTATCGATTTCATTATTTCATCATAATTTCCACTTGATTCCTCTAAAAACCTGAATGTTATTATAATGTGTGAGAAAATTTTTCTATGAGTTATAAACCTTTTGTGTGATTATTTAATTACACTCACCATTATCAGTTTTTTATTAACATAAATTTGGATATGAGGCAATTGGGTAAAAATCTAAAAACACAATGAAAACACCCATTCAGGATATGAGTAAATTTTATTCAATCTATCCTTAAAATATGAAATTATAGTTTATTAAAGGAATTTAATACTACTTTTATTTGTTTGTGTGTGTTGGTTATTTTCCCTTTTTTTGAGTCTTGGAAATCTTGTATAGTGATTATAGTGACCAGTATAGATGAAATATGAGTGGATGTAGTGGGACTGTAGTTAGCATGGATTGAGATGTGTGAGTGTTGGTTATGGATGTGGGTTAGTTGAAACTATTGGGTGTTGAGTGGTTTCTTGTGTGATGGTTATCCAAACAGGTATGGTATGTGAATTGACAATTGTGGAAAGGGGAATAACTCGGGATAGAACTAAATAAAATTGGGCTGAAATTTTAGGTTTTGTAATTGAGTAAAAAATTTATTCATGGTAAATGGGATGGAATTAAATGGTAAATGTAGGGAATCATATATGAGTGTTTGTTAAGATTGTGTTTTCATTAAATATGGGATTTAATATTTATAAATTCATAATTGTTATTAAATTAGTAAATCAAGAAAATGAATGAAATTGAAAATGAAATATGAATTGTGGGTAGAGTGTTGTGTGTGGCTATGTGGTTTGTCGAGTTGAATTTAATAACACAATAATTTTATAGAGAATGAAATGAGGTATTGTATTTTTGTAATGGGAGATGGTAATGTTGATGATATATACCTTTAGTATGGGTTTTGTATCACAATATCTACATATAGTTTCTTCTAATTTTTAAAATTACCCTTATTGACTCCAAATTTTCACCTTGATACCTAAAAAGGTTTTATGTACAAGGTTTTTATACCATTATGTACTTGGTAGTAGAGATGATGGATAAATTTCTGGAGATAATAGGAGATGATGTACATATTGGTGGAAATTAATATTGATAATGGATTATCTATAAATGATGTATAGAGATGAAGTCTTAGTTAGTGGTGATACAAGAGATGATTGATTAGTTTGTTGTATTGTTTAGAGATATTGGATCAGTATATAGTGATTCCTAGTGATAATGACTTATTTTTTGAATATTCATAGATAATTAAACCCAATTGTAGTCCATTCCTAGTGATGATAAATTTTTGGATGATGGATATACTTGATGTGATTCATGGTGGGGATCATGTATGGTTGGATGAGGGTTTTAGGATGATTCCCTTATTGTTCATGATTACCAAATTCAATGGTTATAATAGATAAGGTTTAAAATTATATTATAGATAATGTTGAAAATGAGATTAAGATCATTTAATTACTAAAATCAACATTTTCAATCGTATAAATAATAGAAGGTGATATATGTAAAATTCCTTATTTTCTTCCTGCATGACATAGCTATGGGATATTTTCATGGACATGGGATTTTAAGTCCCACCATCATTTT
Organism: Viscum album; assembly: GCA_963277665.1. NCBI lineage: Eukaryota > Viridiplantae > Streptophyta > Magnoliopsida > Santalales > Viscaceae > Viscum > Viscum album. The sequence goes on along the minus strand of OY728167.1, from coordinate 87,788,054 downwards.
AAAAAAGGACCATATGATTACCAAACCTACTAACTGATGTGACGCTTCAAATGGGGTTGAAAATAGTGAATTATACATATATCATCTTTGATTGTTCATATGATTGAAAATGATTATTTTAGTAATTAAATGATCATAATTAATTGAATTTTAATTAATTACATCTTACATAGAATAAAGATTATTATTTTCTTAAAAACATTTGTTATTACATTATGAAAATAAATAGGGGAAAATTGTCCAATCAGGTTGCAATATTTTCAGGGAATGATATAAAAATTTGAGTTATTCACCCAAAGTGGATAATGTCATTTTGTGGTGGATGAGTTCCATTGATTTATTTGATTATAGTAGTTCTAATTATATTCAGTAAGGTGCAATTATTATTTGAGGAATGTAATGAGGTGTTGACATAAAACTCTGTAAAATAGTGACAAAAACATGTAAAATAAGGTGGATGGAAATATCAGTAATTTTAAAACTTGTTTTTTTATTTTTTATGTTTTTTGGATGTTTATTTTGGTTCATTTTTGAAAATTTATTAATTTTTAGTAATCTATTGTACCTTCAAATAGGTCAATATAAATTATTTCAACCTCAATCTTTTATGACATTTACTTTTTGATTTAAATTCTCCATTTACAAAGTTATGAATATTGATGTTAACATTACAATGAAAATGATGTATGAAAAGTTTTTTAATTGGAAAACCATGATCAATTAATTATTAATGTTTCAAAATATAATTGGATGGAATATTCATAACCCACTTTCAATGATAGCTTAAGTAGTTTAATATATTTAATAATGACTCATTAACTTTAATTAAGCTAAAATGTGATTCATTCCTTAATAAGTGATTTTATTTATTTTAATTATGTTTCTAATTATTTTCAGAGTGATCATGTATCTAGATTGATTTATTTTATAATATGGTTTTTAAAATTTTTAATTAAAATTAAAACTACAATTTAGTGTAAAAATTGTTTTGAATGATGATTTGAAAGTTTACTGGAGATATATTTTTTTTGTATAAAAATTTAATGCTATTAGTTTAAATGAATATTTCTCTTTTTTTAATTTATGTATTGTTTTAATATTTGTTTTATCATTATTTATATCATTATGATTCCAAAATGCAATATTTGTTCCTTTAAGGGAGCTTAAATTATTATCATTACATTATTTTTTAGTTGATTTTTGAATGTTCATTGAAATTTTACATGAGTGTACAATAATGTGGATGTTTTAGTGTTATAATGGTTCAATTTTAAATTTAGTAATACTAGTTAAAACATTCATCGTAAAAAATTATAATGATAAGAGATTCCTAGTTTTCAACAGTAATATTCGATGTTAGTTTTAATGATTAAATGTTAATTGATTTTATCTAATAAAATTATGAAAATTTTAAAAACTAAAAATACTATTTAAAACAAATATATGTATTAAGTTAATTAGTTTTCATTAATGGAGAAGTAGTTTAAAATTTCCAAGAATTTTTTGGGATTTTTATTTCAATTAAATATTAATTTGATAGTTAATTAAGGATTTTAAAGTTATTGTTTACACAATAAGATTTAGATCTTTTTTATTATAAAATTTGATGTACAATTCCATAAGATAAGATAAATAGATTGTAATGAACAACAATCGTCATGTGTGATCCATTTTATTACATAATGTGTTATGATTTTTAAAATATTATTGATTATATTTTTTCAAATATTTATGAATAGTATTACATGACTATTACATATTATATTTAAAATGGAATATATTGTGTATGATTCATATTGGGAAATGATTTAATGAAACTTATTTAATATTTAAAAAATTATGCTAACACATGAGTCATATTTTATGTTCGACATTAATATCGATAAGATTCAAATGTTATGAATGAATCATTTTCATGATTCATTGTGATATCTTTTTATTATGTGTAAATCATAAAAGTGGAACTTGTAAAAATTTAGTGATAAATTAAAATCATGTAAACGTATTAATAACCAACTTGATATAATGAAAATATTATAACATTAGAATTGGAATAGTGATATAATTATTCAATAACTATAAATATATAATAATAGGAGAACCTACAATGAGATGTGGCTATAATTTCATGAATCGGCAACTGCTACTTTACCTTTAATAGTAGTTTTCCTCTTCAAATGAATCCCAAAATTATTTATTGTTGGGTGTAACCAATTGAATAATTTTTATGACTGTAATTTTTTTAAAGTGTTTGTGATGTGTTATTTTGAAATCATTTATAGAATAAATATAATTCAATATCTATCAATGATATTCAAAAAGAATGATTTATATTAAATATACTATGAGAATTATATTTATTATTGCACAAGTTGTTAAATCAATTTCCGCCTACCCATCATCATGTATTGTTTTCTTTTTTTAGGCATTTATAATGATTTTTTGTTTTTTCCAATAATTTATATAATTTTAATAAGGGGACAACACAATTATGGTTGAACCCCAGTTGTCAATAAACCCTATAATCAAGAATAAAAAATCACAGGCATGTCCCTATAGAAAATTAAATTGGGGTTGTCTCTTCAGCATGGGTAGGAAGGCCATAGGCAACATCAGTTGTTGGTAGAAGGGTTTGTTACTTATGGTCACCCTCAACATAGTCAACCTGGATGAAGAATCTCATTAGAATCAAGTGGTGAGAGTTTCTCGTGTGGTGTGATAGTATGTTTCATAATGGAAGGTCATGTCACTCTCATCCATGGATGTTATCTTAAAATCTGGTGATGATAATTAGTTGTGATAATAAATTAGGGGTATTTCTAGGGGTTCATAGGTAGACTCATTTCAGTAGTGATGATAGTGGGTGCATCCCAGGATTAGTATTTATCGGGGCACATCTCACGTGGAGTAAAACTATGAAGGTATTCCTAATATAATGATTTATTGGAGAAATTAATGGCCAACACCCCTTGGGATAAATATATTGGAAGGATAAGAGGGTATATAACATTCCATAGGTTCCCTAAATTACACAACTTCAATGGGGAAATTCATTCTGATCAGCTTCCCGTGACAGGGAGCTTTGGAAATAATGAATTATTTTCCAAGGGTAATGGTTGTTCTATATATCAATGAAAATATCAAGTAGTTATGACTCATGGCCAACACTCCATGTAGGGTTCCACCTCTAAAAATAAATGATAGATTATACCCAAAATCAATAAAAATATAGGGCCTTATATCTTGTGTCCTATAAGGTTCCATAAATTATTACTGTTAAACACTTAAATATTTAACACTTTAAGATAAATAGACATTCATATTCTTTACAATAATATATAATGTATTGTTATTCCAAAAAATTTATGTGATATACATCGATTTTAAAATTACATTATATGTATATTATTTGGAATGTATAAAAGAATGAGAATGGGTGATGTACGAATTATTTATTTTTACAAGAATCTCTAAAACTAATGAATATTAGTGTGGTTTGTTCTGAAGACACTAAAGGAAACATTTTTTCTATTAATTTCCTAGTGTTTTGTATTTAGTATCAATAATATGTAAATAAAATAATGTTACCTATAAAGTAACTTGGAAGAATTTTTTTTATTCATATAATACATAATGATGGTTTAGATCAATAATATCACATATGAAACATTTGGACAAAGTAGATGACAATTTTCTAGTTCATAGTATTCCAATATAAAATTGATGATGTCTCAGATATGATGTAATTCTTTTTTAATTATTTCCATGAGGTTTTGTTATATTTTTAAATGAAATATCTCTTCTAAACAACAAAGATTCATTCTAATTGTTTTTCTAACGTAACATGGTTCCCTAATAAATTTTAGGCATGGATGGGTTATGTGTTGTATTTGAAAGAAATGTGAATGTAATTTTATAATGGTTCCATTTCTATCTTTAGAAAATAACCATACAAAAAATGCTTATAAATTAACGATTTATAAGGAAGAAATTTTTTTGTAATACAAAAATTGGATGATTATTTTCGTGGTGGACAAACATAATTAGTGTGATGAGAAGGATAAAAAGTTGGCTGATCTATATTCAAGGCAGCATAGATTTTTAATCAATACATGTGAGGACTTTGAGTGATTTATATGACAATGAGTAGAGAATAATTATATTTGGATTTGATATAAACATGGATTGGTCTATGAGGAAGTAGCTGGTTACTGGGGGGACATGGGATATTTGACCTTATACAAATTTATTTAAAAATTTATTATCAATGTGTTAAGGCCTGAGTCATTGATCCTCTATTGTTCATTGATTATTTATTGTGGTTTACTCCAATTTAAGATTAATTTTACATGATATTATCTTTTTGGTTTCCAATATAACTTATTTTAAGCACCCCACCTTCCATTGTGATGGTTTTGACATGGACGTTATGAGATTCTAGTTGGAAATCACATGGTTTTGCAGTTTGGAATTTCTATTTTCACTTTGCATTCCTAATTTTTTATTCTAAATGATGGTAATCATTCAAAAAGTATATCATGTAAATGCCTTTAATTATTTTCCCAATACATTGCGTGGTTATGAATTATAGAGGCATCAAGGGGGATTTATGTTATTTTATAAGATGACATACGTGACTTTTTTCATTTAATAGGGTCTCCATGACATAGAGGTGGACGTGCTTCAGAATGAAGAGATTTTAAATAGTGTTGAGGCTGTGAGTATATTTTTGGAGTATGCAGTCTGATGTTATGGTATGGGAAGGTGGGTTATATTGCTCAGCCGGCTATTCCATAGGTCATTTCTCCTTGGGGAGTCCACTAGTGTTAAATTACTAGAGTCTTGTATTGTTTGATGTGGTGGTAAATGGATGTTGTGGAGGTCAAATATCCTCCACATTAGAAATGAGTGGTGTGTATATCAATATGTCATAGTGGCTGACACTGTGGAATATGAGGGTTGAAGTCATGAAGAGATCATGTAATGTGTAATGGGGAGAAAATGGTGAGGGGTGCCACCACACTCTATAATTCTTCATAATTGAGTGAAAATGGATTGGTAATTTTCCATATTCTATGAGTGGATGAGCATGGTGAGTGAATGTGTGGAGGGAAGTGAACATGATATTTCGTGGAAGATGATGATAAAAGGGGAGTAACCACTCTATGGACATTGGTGTTGCTGGAAACTAATTATACAGGAATACAAGAGCACCATAACCATGGGCTTGGTAATGGAAAAAACTATTCGATTTGGTTTTAAAGGTCTATGATATTCATAATTAAAATTCCTTAAAATTGCTATCTTTCTTTTATCAGGTAAACAATAGGAATTGTGGAAGTCACTATATAATGGTGGATGTTTTTGATGCTTCCTCTATAAACAAAGGGTTATATACTCCTCAAATAAATTTCTAATTATCTTATCTCAACCCACGGATGTCCACTTGAATCGTCACCATTGTTTTGTTTTATTTTTTTGACTATAAACTATCCATTCATTCATATTGATGTCTCACAAATCAAGGTATTTTATCTTCTTCCCACATTTTCATTTCAAAATGACTTATCTTTCTCTAAAATTAGCATTTGATGGATTACACTAATTTCAGTAAAAGTCAATAAAAATATGATAAATAATTTATTTGATTAGGTTCTTTGGGAGATTAAATTTAAAATTTTAGTGGAATTTTATTCTTGGTTCCTTCTATTGTGAATAATGATTTTTATGAAGCGTTATATCTTGGAAGGGGATCCTGGATATATTATTCTTCTATGAATTTGTTTCATTAATATGATTTGGTTATTATATTGGTGGATAAAGAATATTATTTAAAAAATAATGAGATATAAATTAAATTCATTTAGTGGGTAACTGATAATTTTTCACATCATTATAAATATCATTTTTATTACACCTTGATCCCCCTTGAAACATATATGTCATGATATTGTTTTTGAAATATTTTATATGAGTTATGATTTCTTTCTATGATTTATTTCTTAGACACACCATTCATTGTTTTTTAAGAACATATATATGGATAGAAACATGTTGTTTTTAAATTTGTAAATTTTGTAAAAAAACCATGCAAGAGATGATGGAATGTTATAAAATCTACCCATAGAAGATGAAGGTATCAATTTTTTGGGAAGATTAATTATTTTTCTATGTTATAGTTTTGTTGTTCTTATCGATCTGTTTTGGTGTTTTTTTGGGTCTTTTATGGTGAAAGTTCTTACCCATACAAATGTATAATGAATTGGGGTACGGGGGTTTCAATTAGTTTTTATTAGATGTGTGACTGATGGTTGTGTATATTGTTTCACAACCATTTTTGGGTGTTGATCAGGTTGTTTTGTGGTGGACGATTTATGTATATTAGGCCTATAAGTATGGTTTTCGAATTTAAAATAATTGAAATGGTAAAATAACATTATAGAATTAAAAAATACTTGATGGAATTTAGTGTGTGGTTGTTGGTTAAGGAATTTAATATTGGTAACTGGGTTAGAATCAAATAGGGAAAGAGTAGAATTATGTATAGGATTGGCTTGGCATTGAGTTTTCATTAAATATTGAATTTAACAGTTATTTAATGTATATTGATTAGTTAATTTTAAATTATAGATAATTGATGAATTTGTAAATTAAAGATGAGAATTGGGTTGTTTTAATCAATTTGGTGTTCTATGTTTCATTTAGTATTTATAGTTATTAGTGGTGGGTGTCATGGTGAGCTGTGATAATGTTGTGGGAGAAGCTAGTGTTATTGGTGTGGACTATTAGGCTATATATTATGTTAATGAATATAATTTTATTTTCATGTTTCTTCTAAATGAACCCCACCTAAGTTGTGTAATTGATGAAGGAGGCCAATATTGTTTTTTTGTATCATGTGTTTTCCTTTTCATCTCTTTAATCATATAAATATTTCTTAGTACATGGTGATTCCTAGATATGATAGCCTAGTTGGTGACAATTCTAGGATTTAATGGTTTTGTTGGTGTTGATGAATATAGATGATGGCTTAGTTGGTGGGGATCGATAGATATGAGGTATCAATTCACAATAGTTCTTATTGAAAATGGATCAGTTGGTGGTGATGCTTAGTGATGATGGATCATTTGGTGGTTATGCCAATATACAATAACTCATTTGTTTTCGATTCCTAGTAATGATGGATTTTTGGACAGTGGAAATACATTTTATGATTTTTTGTGGTGTTAATTCCTAGTAAGAGGAGGTCAGAAGGATTATGTCTTCCATATTCATGATACCCTACTAACTTCGATATGATACATATAGATATTGTTGATGATATTATAGATATATGATCAGTAAGAATAAGATAAAGGGAACTATAACAACCCTCATCATTATTACACACTTAAATATGATTTATTACATAAAAAATAAATTGATACGTCATAGAATATTGAGAGTCCTAGTTTCTTTGGGGCATAGGAAGATTACATACCAACATAGAACATAAAGCAAAACATCTTTATTGAAAACTTCTATAATATGTCCACTATATTCCTTCGTACATAGCATTTTATTGGATAATATGATGACATACATAAGAATAGGGTTATATATAATGCCTAGTAAGGGAGTAAACAAGAAATAACATGAATAATACGATAAATATGAGGAAATATGCTTATCAATAGAGCATAAGAGAAACATGAACACAAGGGCATGATATTACATGATTAACATGACATGGAAATATAGAAACAACATTTAACATGATAGCATGATCCAAGGCCCATTGGACATTGAGAATCACTAATCCATCATTGAACTTGAATTAGAATGAGTAAACACTCATTGTACATTATGTATCATGATACTAATCTTTACCCAATTCATTGTAGTTCCATCAGGGCGCACCCTTCTTAGACATTTCATTTCATGAAAAAGTGTGCCACAAGATCATACATCATGGATTCATTAAACATCCTAGAATATTCCCCGATAAAGTAATGTAAAATTCCTAAATTAAACTCTTCTATCAATAAGTACATGTGCATAAAGGTTAATAGACTTGATAGGGATATGGGCATGGTATTCACTACACAATGACTTTGGCTTGGAAAATCACGGTGCAATTTCAGCAGCATAACATCATGACATAAAAATTCATAAAAATAATTTATTAGAGAGAAAGGGATGTCTAATCATATTTACTTGAAATGTACAGAATGGGGGTCATAGAGATGCAAGTTACAACATAAGTAATGGAATTTGGATTCATAATACAAAATTATTTATTGAATGTAAATTAGGAGGGAGAATTTCCATAGGGAATTTTGGCATGGTAACAGGTGTAACTAGGAGGCATTAATGAGAGAAAAAGGGGTCTATAATCACTGAAACATAAATAGGGAACTTTTGGGGAGGTGATAAATCATACCCCAACATCTATAATTGAAATTAAAAAGTAATAACAAAATTAAGAAACTTGGATAAAATGAAGAAGGATGGAATCCCATACATGGAAGTGTGATCAGAAAGGCTTGGGAGGGGATTGGGAGAGGCTTCATGGGATCTTGGGGAACCTTGAAAGGATTCTAGGGAGTGGAGGGAAGTGGTTGGAAGAACTACAAAGTCTTTTAGTGAAGAGGAAGTGGAATCGTGGGTGGGTTTATATAGGAAATGATAGAAAATTCATAATTATTTAGGCTTGGGACACAACACATTAAACTAATCAAAACCACAATCCATTCCATGGTTTTTTCCCATTGGTTTTCAAAATTGTAGTGGAAAACATTATTTTATAAGGTAAATGGTATAACTTCTTAAAATAATAAGGATTCTTATGTGGAGGTGAGTTACACTCTCAAGAAAATCAATTTAAAAGGCTAAAATGGTTTATAAGCTTTGGAGGGTCCACTGGGCACCATAAAATTAATAAAACAAATATATAATCCAATTATTTTAAGGATAAAGAATATATTTTCCGAACAACTATATTATAGTATTTTATGACATCACTATTGGGTCATTATTATGTCATTAAATACATTATATATATAAATGATATTTAATTTTTCATAAAAAATTTGACTCCCTCATAAAATTATTAAAATATCACCGTTGTATAATTTTGACGTCTTATTCCAAAAATAATATTAATTTTATCTAAATAATTTTCTTAAAATTAGAATATTCACATTTAAAATAAAAAACTACATTTATCGAAAATTCACGGCGTTTGAGAGAAAAAACCGTCAAACCTCAATAAAAATTACAATTGAATTCATAAAGATTATTCGATCATTTATGTATAACAAAAAGTAATTTTATAATAGTAATATTTTACTAAAATAATATTTAATTAAAAAATTCAATAATTCATCAAAATAGATTTCTTAATTGAATATTAACTAAAACTACTATTAGTGCATTAAAAACTATTTACAAAGTAACAATAATAAAATGAATGTATATTATTTCTACAAAAATATTTCACATAGTCATAGTACTAGGGTCTTCTTACCTAACCCCTTAAAACAACCACATAATGCCTAAGGGTAAAGTGCGCGATAGTGACAGACTCTTGGGGTGGCTTGGATAACATCACTTGAGTGGTCATCTCTATTAACTTCCACTTCTCTCGTATACAGTTCCGCACAAGCTTAACATATTCAATGTTAGATTGGGCTTGGTAAATAGAGAACCCCAGTGATGCCACCTCCTTTTTGGGCCCCAAAAAAGGGCTTTGTACAGAGCAATTCTACAGGTTGAGGCCATCTCTTCCTTTGTCTGAGTGAACTAAATTTTTCAAAGCCCTATATTTATACTAATAATTTTATTACTGTTCAACGGTTATATTGGGAACAATCACAATTCATAATTTTATTTTAAAATCAAAAAACATAAAACCAAGGAAGTACATATGTTTTTCATAACCATTTTACATAATAAGACAATTAAATAGAACAAGAATAATTTTCATTAATGAATGTTTCAGTCATTACAATATCCCCCCCCCCCACTTATGAAATTTCACCCTAATAATTTTCTTTTCCCACATAAAAATAGATGTGGGTAAATATGCATCCTCACTTCATCCAGTTCCCACATTTCTTCATCAAACGTTTTCTTTCTCCAGAACACTTTCACAAGGGGATTTTTTTTTATTCGTAGAACTTTTTTCCTATAATCTAGATCTTCACTGACTAATCTTCATAGGAGAGGTAATCCTCTAATGGTTCCACCTATGGATTGAGAACATATGGTGGGTCAGTTATGTACTTCCTTAAGAGTTATACATGGAATGCATCATGTACTTGAGAGAGGTTTGGTGGGAGTGCTAGTAGATAGGCCACTGTGCCAAAGCGATCAAAGATCTCAAAAGGCCTGATGTTCCTTGCACTAAGCTTTAACTTCGTTCTAAATCTCATAACTCTCTTCGATGGTGATATACTGAGGAATAACATGTCTCTTACATCAAACTCTATGTCACTTCTTTAATTAATTGCATAGCTCTTTTGATGACTCTGAGCATCTTTAATGTGCTACTAGATGGTCTTATCCTTCTAGACCATTTTTTCGATCATATCTTGACCTAGGAGTTTTCTCTCCCCAACATCATCCAAACATTAAAGTGTTCTTCACTTATTCCCAAACATGGATTCATAATAATCCATTTGGATGCTTTATTGGAAACTATTGTTATCAGAGAACTCAACTAGAAGAAGATATTGATCCCATCCTCCTTTGAATTCTATTGAGCACACTCTCAACATGTCCTCAAGTGTTTGATTAGTCTTCTTATATTGAACATCAGTTAGAGGATGATAAGCTGTACTAATGTTCATCTCAGTATCAAGATCATGTTGAAGAATCTTCCAAATCCTAGAGGTGAATCTTGGATCTCGATCGGATAAAATAGATAGTGGTACTCCATACACCATTACCTCATATTTGATGTATTTATGTGCCAGTTGATCTAGTGAGAAATCCTCCCAAATTGCAATGAAGTGAGAAGTATTTGTAAGACGATCCAAAACAGCCCTTATATCATTGTTTCATTTGGATGTATTTCGAAGCCAGGTGACAAAGACCATGGTGTTTTTTCCCATTTTCATTATGGTATTGGTAATGGATGCATCATCCCCTTAGAATTTTACCTCACAGCATTCACTTGATGACACACAAGGAACATTGATTTATATTCAGTGATCTTCTTCTTTATGTTATCCCACCAATAATTCTCTTAGAGATCTTGAATCATCTATGTGTTTCCTGGGTGGATGGAGAAATTAGAACTATGTGCATCATCAAACAGCTCATTCTTCAGCTATAGACATGATGGTAGACATAGTCCTTTCCCAAATCTCAAAATTCTTTCTTCATTGGAAATAAACTATGGGGATTTCCTTTAATGATAGTTTCCACCATCTTCTAAATTCCATAATCATCCATTTTAGAATTCATTAACCTTTCTAAAAGAGATTTTTGAGAAATCATTTATGAAAGGATTAATGATGTTCCTTTATTTATGATTCCCAAGTCTATCTATGTCAAATATATGAAAATTTGATCCTTTTCAATTCCCCTCAATGAAAGAATTGTTGGGTCCTTTCTACATAGAGCATCTTCCACCTTGTTTTCTTTCCCAGGTTGGTAATGGATTGAGCACGCATAGTATTTGATCATCTCTAACCATCTTTGTTGGAACATATTCAACTCATTCAGTGTGAATATATACATGAGCCTTTTGTCATCAGTATATATTTCACACTTCTCCTGAAATAGATAATGCCCCCAAATTTTAAAAGCGATGATCATTATAGCCAACTCTAGGTCATGTGTTGGATAGTTCTGCTCCTGAATATTCAATTTCCTTGAAGAATAGTAAATGACTTTTTCATTTTGCATCAACACACAACCTAGGCCCTTCTTTGAAGAATAACTAATTAACACAATAATTTCTCCACTTGTGGCTAGTGTGAGCACGAGAGTAGTGATAAGCCTCATTTTCAACTTCGTGAATATCTCTTTACATTGATCACTCTATGAAAACATTAATCTGTTTCATTTTATATTGGTAAGAGGGTTGGAAAATCATGAGAAACATCTCACAAATCATCTATAATATCCAATTAATCCCAAGAAGCTACTGATATTCATCCTAAATGTTTACCTCATCCATCCCTCAATTGCAGTTGTCTTTGAGGGATCCACAGATATCCCATTTCTTGTGATGATATGGCCCATGAATGAGACCTCCTTCAAACAGAACTAATACTTTCTATACTTTACATAGATCGTCTCCTTTTTCAAGGAATCTTGTATAGTTCTAGATTCTCCTCATGATTATCCTTGGTTTTGAAGTATATTATAATATTTTTTATAAAGACTACCAAAAATTTGTTGAGGTAATTTCTAAAGACTCTATTAATCAATTAAATGAAGATTTATAGAGAAATAGTGGTTCTAAAGGCATTACTATGAATTCATAGTGCACCTAACTTGTACGAAAATCAGTCTTGGGGATATCCTCTTTCACCACGCTTACTTGGTAATATCCTGACCGCAAATCCACCTTAGAGAATTATTGTGCTCCACGTAGCTGATCGAATAGGTCATCAATTTGGGGAAAATGATACTTGTTCTTTATCATGATTTTTTTGAGCACAAGTTAATGTAAAGGCATAGTGACCCATCTTTCTTTGGACAAAGATGACTGGAGAACCCCATGGTGATGCACATCGACATATAAACCCTTTATCCAAGTTCTCCTATACTTGCTTCCTCAATTCCTCAAGCTACACAATAGGTATTCTATACAGAGTCTTGGATATTGGAAATTCCCCAAGTATAAGATCAATTTATATTTCAACATCTCTTCTAGGAGGAAGACCATACAATTCCTCGGGAAACACATCAGTGAATTATCTCACAATACGAATGTCTTCAAGGATTATTGCTTCCTTAGACTCAATAATATTTCAATGATACGTGTACTCATTGGGAAGTAATTTCCATGCATGAGATGATGGTGCTAAATAAGAATCATCCCCTTTCGGGCACTTTTACAGAATCTGGGGTCAATTATCCACATAGAGAGTGATTTACCTCTCATGGAAATTTATGTTTTCATTATATTAGGAAATCCAATCCATGCCATGAATTGAATGAAATTACACCAGATGGAGTATTATGAAGTTTTCCAGAATTTTCAGTCCACAGATTCTGACTGGGGATGAGTTATATTAATGAGATGCGATGATTTCCCCATATTCAGTACTCACCGTCATCTTTACATCCATAATTTGTGGTGGGGTTTCGATTGGTCTACAAAAAATTTGGGACATAAAAAATGTGTAGATCCAGAATAATAAAGTATGTTACATATTATTAAAAGAATAACTAGCGTACATGTCCCCACATTATTTCCTGGGTTCAATTCAGTGGTAGTGATGGAAGAAGATCACCCATATTACATTGGAGGTAGTTGGTTTCCTGGGGAAACCCTTGTATTAGGGAACTAATTTTCAAGGTTCCATGTTTCTTTGTAGATAAAGAAATGAACAACATGTTGAGAGTTGGATGAAGCGTTCCTCTCCAATGTCGAAGCCATGAATATTTCTTGTCAGTGGTTAAAATATAGTTTCCCTTCTCTTCTACACCCAAAACATTGCATCTCCCCCTACAGGAAATTTATGGGAAGCTTCATTCCGCACCATTCGAATGTGGGGTGCTGGATCTTCATAGAACCATTGGATTTCTCCGTCAGACCTCCAGAATTGACTTCCACCTTACTCTTGTTATCCCCATGATGCCCCTGATATTTTTCGATCTCTATTTCAACCTTGAGGGCACAAAAAACAATTTCCTCAAAGAAATAGAAGTCAAAAATCATTAGGGATTTCCATAGGCTGGGTTTCAGCCCACCAAAGTAGCGGTTAACCTTCAATTCAGGGGTAATGACAAAGCCAGAGGCATATCGTGCTTGCCTTGCGAATTTTTCCTTATACACTCTGACAGAATCATCTTCATTTTGCTTGAGTTCAAGGAAGTTCCTTTCAATCTTATGTTGGAGAGTTTGTGGAAACTATTTATCAAAAAAAATTCTATAAATCCTTCCATTCCAACACCTCGATCTCCTCCTCAGGCTTCTTATTTTTGATGAATGTCCACTATTGATTAGCTTCACCCTATATATGTTAATCATCTGGGAGAACCTTCTATTTTTTCAAAACATTGAAGGATAAAGAAGATATTTTCAATGGAGTTGATCTAGGGTTTGTTGTTTGAGGGATCAGGTGATCCACTAAATGTAGGAGGCCTTTGTCGCATGAAGCTCTCGATATCAACTTTTTTTCTTAGTGGGGTATGAATGTTATTCTTTACCAGTGTTTCTAATCAAAGCATTAGTTAACTGAGATATTATTGTGACAAATTTCGCAATTTCTGCTCCCATATGATTGGACATCTCATTAGAATAGTCATCACATTGATATCTGCATCGGTTGTTCACTTGAGTCCTCATATTACCAGCAATTTGTTTGAATAAAAGGAATGTTAGGGGTAACACAGAAAGGGTAATCCAAGGAGAAACAATAAGTGTCTTATAAATTACTTTTATTACTTAACTTATTGATCTATAGGATTTAATCTATGTTATCCACGATCTACCTTCTAAAATATGATCATAGGGGAATTTTTTTAATCCCGTAATATTGTTTCATAATAAGATTTTAAATTTACCAAAGTATATCCCATGGGAGTGTTGTAACTAAGAGTGTACCAAGACCTATTTTTGTGTAACAGGATACCCCATGTCATGCCTGAAACTCCTTGTCAGAGTTTTCAATCATAGGTACAACTATGCCAGAGCCGCCTATACCTAATATTATCAAGGTATTGATGTATTTGTGGATAAACCACTTAAAATATAGTCACCAAAACATAGGGATGTTTTTATTATACTTAGTCTTATCCCTAACGATCTCACTAGGGTTTTCTAATCCTAATCCCAAAAAATAACTAAACCTATCCTATGATACCAACTATAACAACCCTTCTTTTTTACTTCGAACATAAACATGATTTATTACATAAAAATAATCACATGATTTGACATATAAGATCAATTGGTCTACTGAATTTGGGGATTTGGAACATTACATAACATCTTAGAATATAAAACACAACATATTTTTTGAAAACATCCTTTACATGACCACTACATTCCTTCGTACTTAGCATTGCATGGGATAACCTAATACCATGCATAAGAAAAGGGTTAGCTATAAATCTATTTAAGGGATTAAACAAGGAATAACCTAAACAATACAATACATGTTAGTAAATAGGCTTATCAGTAGATCATAAGAGAAACATAAATATAAAGTCATGGTATGACATTATTAACATAACATGGAAATATTGCAACAACATTTAACATGGTATCATGAGCCAAGGACCATTTCACATGGAGAATGAGTAATCCCTCATTGAAGTTGAAATAGCATGAGTAAACCCTCATTGCTCTTGATGTATTATTAAACTAATCTTTACTCAATGCATTGTAGTGCTATTGGGGAACACCCTTCTTTAACATTTCATTTCTTGAATAAGTGTGCCACAATATCATACAACATGGATTTGTTAAACATAATAACCTATTCCAATATAATGGAATGTGGAATTAATACATGAAACTCTTATATCAATATGTAATTGTGCATAAATTTGATTACCCTTGATAGAGTAATGGCCATGGAATTCACTACAAAATAATTCTGGCAGCATAATGGCATGACATAAGAATTCATAAAAATAGCTGATAAGAGAAAATGGTGTGTCTAATTATATGTACATTAAATGGAACGAATTGGGATCACATAGATATATGTTCCAAAATATGTAATTGATTTTTTATTCCTAATACAAATGAATTTCATGAATGTAAATGAGGAGATAGATTTTCATTACTAAATTTCGACATGGTTACAGGTGTCATGGGAGACATTAATGAGAGATAATGGGGCCTATAATCACTCAATATAAAATATAGAAGTATATGGGAGGAGATAAATCATACCCCAAAACCTATATTTGTAACTAAAAGGGCATAAAAATATTAATAATCTTGGATAAAATGTAGAAGGAAAGAATCCCTTACATGGAAGTGTGATACTGAATGCTTGGGAAGAGCTTGAGAGAGGATTATTGGGAGATTGGGGTGCCTTGGAAGGATTATAGTATAGGAGTTCAGAAGTTGGACTAACTCCAAAGGATTTGAATGAAGAGGAACTGGGAGCTTGGGTTGATTTATATAGGAAAGGAGTGGGAATTGTGTATTATTTAGGTTTGGGACACAACACATTAAACTAATCAAACCCACAAACTAGACAATGGTTTTTTCCAATGGGTTTTCCCAAAGGGAATAGGAAACAATAGTTTATAAGGCCAATGGAAAAACCACTTAATATAACTGGGTTTCTTTTGTGGAGGTGATCCACATTCTCAAGGAAATCAATTTCAAAGGCTAAAATTATTTATAAGTCTTGGAGGGTCCACTAAGGCACTATAAATTTAATAAATCAAATCTAAAATAACATAATATAAAGGATAAAACATATATTATCCTAAAATATCACTTATAGTATTTTATTACATCACTACTGGGTCATTATGATTCCATAAAACATATTATATTTTTAAACGATATTTAATTTTTACCCAAAAATTTGATTGTCTCAGAATATTATGGAAAATTCACCTTTGTATAATTTTGACGTCCAGATTAAAAAAATAATATTCATTTTATCTAAATAATTTTATAAATATGTTAATTTTCAGTTTTAAAATAAAAACCGACATTTATCGAAATTTCATGGGTTCTGAGAAATACATCATTCAAACCACAATAAAAATTACAATTGCATTGATTAAAGATATATGATCATTTATTTTTTAAAAAAAATTTAATAATAATAACATTTTATTAACATATTATTTAACTCAATAATCCATTAATTCATCATAATATATTTCTTAGTTTAATATTAAATAAAAATATTATTTTTGCTTTAAAAACAATTTACAAGGTAATAGTAATTAAATGAATGTATATTAAATATAAAAAAATAATTTACATATTAAAAGTGCTACGGTCATGGTACAAAACCCCTTAAAACACCAACATAAGACCATAGGTTATGGTTCACGATGGTGACTGACTCATGGGGTTTCTGTTATAAGATCGCCCGAGTGTTAATCTTTGTCAACTTCAACTTCTCTAATAGGCGGTTCCGCACATGCTTAATGTATTCAACCTCATATTCGGATTAGTGAAGAGCGAATCCCATTGATTCCACCTCATTTTTGAGCTCTGAAAAATTAACTTTGTATGGAGAAATTCTTATGGAAGAGTTCATCACTTACTTTGTATGAGTAAATTTGATTTGTTAAATCCCTATATTTATACTAATCATGTGATCACTGTTCAACAAGTATATTAGCACCGGCCACAAATCATAATGGTATATTAATATCCAGAAACATAAATCCAAGGAAGTACATATTTTTTACATAATAATTTTATATAATAATACATTTAAATTGACTAAGAGAAATTTTCATTAATGAATGTTTGGGTCTTTACAATCACCCCCAGTTATGAAATTTTTCCCTCGAAATTTCTTTTTTTCACACTAAAACAGATGTGGGTAACCGTGCCTTGTCACTTCCCCTGGTTCCCACGTCTCTTCTTCATGCTTGTGGTTTCTCCACAACACATTCACAAGGGGCATTGTCTTAATTATTAGAACGTTTTACCAATTATCTAATACCTTCACCGGCTTTTCTTCATAGGAGAGGTCATTCTCCAACGGTACCAACTATGGATTGAGCACATGAAATGGTTCAGGAATGTACTTCCTCAATAATGATTCATGGAATACATCATGTATTTGAGATATGTTTGGTGGGATAACTAGTCTATAGGCCACTACTACAATGAGATTGAGGATCTCAAAATGGATGATGTATATCGGACTATGATTTCCCTTAATCCCAAATATCATAACTCCCTTCCAAGGTGATATACATAGGAATACCATGTCTCCATCATCAAACTCCAGGTCTCATCGGCGATTATCCGCATAACTCTTTTGTTGACTTTGAGCAGCTATAAAGTGTTGTTAGATGTTCTTAAGCTTCTCCATCATTTCTTCAACCATCTCTAGACCCATGAGTTTTCTCTCCCCAGCATCATCCAAAAAAGTATGTGTTTGGCACCTCTTCCCATACATGGCTTCATAATATCCCATTTGGATGCTTGAGTGGAAAATGTTGTTGTAAGAGAACTCAACTAGAAGAATATTCAGATCCCATCCTCCTTTGAAGTCCATTGAGCACTCTCTCAACATGTACTCAAGTGTTTGGATATTCCGCTCAGATTGGACATCAGTTTGAGGATTATAAGATGTACGAAAGTTAATCTCAACATCCATATCTCGTTGAAGACTCTTACAAAACATAAAGTTGAATCTTTGATCTCAATTTGATTCAATAGATAGTGGTACACCATGCGACCTTACCACGTATCTAATGTATATCTGTTCCAGTTGATCTAGTGAGAAATCCTCTCGAATAAAAATGAACTGTGAAGTCTTTGTAACATGTTCCAAAATAACCCATATAGCATTTTTTCCTTTGGATATATTTGTATGTCTAGTGGAAAAGTCCATGGTGTTGTTCTCCAATTTCCATGCTGGTTTGGAGAATGGTTACATCATCCCTATAGAATTCTGTCTCTGAGCCTTCACTTTCTAGCACACCAAGCACATTGATTTATATTCTGGGATCTGCTTTTTCATGTTGTCCCACCAATAATTCTCTCAGAGATCTCGATACATCTTTCTGCTTCCTGGTTGGATGGAGAAATTATAACTATGTGCATCGTCCAAAAGCTCTTTATTCTTCTTTGGATTTGATTGGACATATATCCATTTCCCAAATGTCATAATTCCTTCTTCATTGGCATTTAAATCCTGGTATTTTCATTTTATGACAGTTTCCACCCTCTTCTGAATTCTCACATCATCCATTTGATCATTCGTTAAACTTTCAAAAATAGACGGTTGAGAAATGATTTGTGAAAGGATTAATGATGTACTCGTCTTTATGAGTCCCATGTCCATATTCCTCAAATATATTAGGATTTTATCCTTTACAATTCTCATCAATGATCGAATTGTTGGGTAATTTCTACTTAGAGCATCTGCCACTGTGTTTGGTTTATAGGGTGGTAATGGATTGTGCAATCATAGTATTTGATCATCTCTAACCATCTTCGTTGGCATATATTCAACTCTTTTAGTGTGAATGTATATTTGAAGATTTTGAGGTATGTATATTTTTCACACTTCTCCCCAAAGAGATAATGCCGCCAAATTTTTAAAACGAAGTTCACTATAGCCAAATTTAGTTCATGTGTTGGATATTTCTGCACATGAACATTCAATTTCCTTGATGAATAGACAATTAATTTGTCATTTTTCCTCAACACAAACACCATGCCCTTCTTCGAAGCATCACTAATTACCAAAAAAAAGTTCTCCACTTGTGGGTAGTGTGAGCACCGATGCATTGATAAGCCTCGTTTTCAACCCCTTGAAGCATTAATTTCATTCATCACTCAAAGAAAACTTTACACCATTCCATGTTAGAATTTTAAGAGGGTATGACAATTGAGCGAAATTTCTTAGAAACCATTGATAATATCCACATAACCCCAATAAGGTATGGATATTCATCACTGATGTTGGACTCAACCATCCCTCAATTTTAGTTTTCATGGAGGTATCCATAGATATCCCATTGCATGTGATGATATGGCCCAAGAATGAGACCTCCTTCAACCAGAACTCACACTTTCTATACTTTTGATAGATCTTATACTTTTTCATGTTCTCTTGTAAATTTATTAGATGATCATCATGATCCTCCTTGATTTTAGAGTATATTAGAATATCTTCTATAATGACAAACCACAAATTTTTTGAGGTAATCTTTAAAGACTCTATTCATCAAGTTAATGAAGATTTTCAGAGAATTAGTGAGTCTGAAAGGCATTACTATGAATTCAAAGTGCCCTTATTTTGTTTGAAAATTTTCCTTGGGGATATACTCCTACTTCACCCTTACTTGGTAATATCCCGACTACAAATGAACATAGGAGAAGTATTATGCTCCATGTAGCTGATCGAACTAGTCATCATTTCAGGAAAAATGATATTTGTTCTTTATTGTGATTTTGTTGATCTCATGATAATCAATGAAAAGCCATATTGACCCATCATTCTTCTAGACAAAGAGGCCAGAGAACCCCATGGTGAAGCACTTGGGTGTATAAAACTTTTATCCATATTCTCCTTTATTTGTTTCTTTAGCTCCTAAATCTGCACAACATCCATTCTATATATAGTCTTGGATATTTGAAATGGCCCTAGTATAATATCAAATGAGAATTCAACATCTCATATAGGAGGAAGACCATGAAATTTCTCGGGAAACAAATTAGTGAATTCCCTAATAGTAAGATTGTATTCAAGGATGGTTTCTTCCATAAACTCAATCATCTAAAGAAGATATCTGTGATCATAGGGATGTAAAATCCACACTTGAGATGATGTTGCTAAAGAAGATTAATCCTCATACATGAACTTGTATATAATCAGTGGCCGATTCACCACATGGAAAGTGATTTCCCTCTCACAAAATTTTATGTTAGATCTATATAAGAAAATATAATTCATGCAATGAATTTCATCAAATTCTACCAATGGAAGTATGATGACTTTTTCCGGAATGTTGAATCCTCAGATTCTGATCAGGGAGGAGTTATATAAATGGGATGCAATGATTGGCCCATTTTTTTTACTCGCCGACATCATTACGTCGATGATTTGTGGTGGGTTGGGATTTTCATGAAAGATTTCGGGATGTAAAAAAATGCGTAAAACGAGAATAAAAAATTACGTTAGCTATAATTGAATGAATAACTAGCCTACCTGTCACCACTTCATTGTCGGGTTTCACTTCAGTGGTAGTGGTGGAAAAATCTCACCCTTTCTTCCTTAGAGGTTGTGGGATTCATCTAAAAACCCATGGATTAGGGAACTAATTAGTGAGGTTCCCTGGTTCTTTATAGTTGACACAATGAGCAGCACATAGAGAGTTGAATGGAGCGTTCCTCTACTCATTTGAAACTGTACGTTTTTCTTCTCAGTAGTTAATGGCTAGGAGACCTTCTCTTCCACAGCTAATAAATTTCCTCGTCCCCTTCAAGAAATTTCTGGGATTCTTCTTTCAGCACCATTGGAAAGTGGGGTGCTGCATCTTCTTAGCACCATTCGATTTATCCATCAGACTACCAAAATTGAAGTACACCTCACACTTATTATCCCCATGATACCCTTAATATTCACTGATCTCCATTTCGAATTTGAGGGTACATCAGACAATTTTATCATGGCAATCGAAGTCACAGCTTTCCAGGACATTCTGTTTTCAAGGTTTCATCCTACCAAAGAAGAGGTCATCATTGCATTTGGGGGTAACGACAAAGCCATAGGAAAGTCATGAAAACCATCTGAATTTTTCCTCATACACTTTGATAGATTCATCATCTTTTTTCTTGAGGGTAGGGAAGTCCCTTTCCATTTTATGTTGGAGGGTACACAAAAAATATTTTTTGGAAATCATCTTCTTGAATTCCTTCTATTCCAATGCCTTGATCTCCTTCTCATGCTTCATATTTTTTGTCAAAGTTAACCATTGATCAACTTCACCCTCCATTTGATAATAATCTAGGAGAACCTTCTATTGTTTGGAACATTGAAGGATGGATATGATCTTCTCAATGGAGTTGATCCATTATTCATATATTGACGGAACAGATTATCCACTAAAAGTATGAGTCCTTTGTCACATGAAGCTCTCGATAGAGACATTGGGGGGGGGGGGGGGGGGTTGAACATTTTTCTTGACACATGTTTCTATTAAAATATTGAGTTAATAGAGAGAGTATCATGAGAAAGTTCATAATTCATGCTCTAATCAGATTGGGCATCTCATTAGAACAGTTATCACATGGATCTTCACATCAATTTTTAGCATGAGTCCTTCTATTAACGCCAATTGGCTAGAATAAAAAGAAAGATAGGGGTAACACCTAAAGGGTAATCCATGGACAAAAAAAGATGACTTATATATTACTTTTATTCCTTAACGTATGAATCTATAAGATTCAATCTATGTTATCCATGATCTAAATTATAACATTTTTTTATAGGTGATTTTTTTATTACCTTAATAATGGTTCATAATAATCTTGTGAACTTACCAAATAATATCCAATGGGAGTGTCGTAACCAAAAGTGTATAAAGGCCCATTGTCGTGTAATAGGATACCCCGGGTCCATCCCGAAACACCATGTTCGAGTTTTCACTCCTAGGTACATTGGTGCTAGAGCCACTTCTACCTGCTCATATCTAGACAGTGATTTATTTTCTTGAAAAAACAATTACTCAATATTCACCAAAAAAACGATTTTTTATTATAATCAGTCATATACCTAAGGATTTCACTAGTCTTTTCTAATCGTAATCCCAAAATAACTAAGCCTATCCTCTGATACCAACTATATCAAACAAGCTTTTTATTACACAATTAAACATTATTTTTTACATAAAAACCATCACTTGATATGACATATATGATCGATAGGTCTAGTGACATTGGGTATTAGGAACATTCCATAACAAATTATGACATAAAACCTGACATCTTTACTAAAAACATCCATTACATGACCACTATATTCCTTCATACTTATCATTACATGGGATAACATGAGTCCATGCATAAGAAAAGGGTGAGATATAAAGCCCAGAAAGGGAGTAAACAAGGTATAAAATGAAGAATACAATAATTGTTAGAAAATTGTCTTATCAATAGATCATAATATAAACATGAACATAAAATCATGATATGACATGATTAACATAACATGGAAATGTGGCAACAACATTTAACATGATAGCATGATCTAAAACCCATTGTGAAGGGAGAATGAGTAAACCCTAATTGAACATGAATTATCATGAGTAAACCCTCATTGCACTTGACGTGTCATGATAATAATCCTTACCCAATTCATTCAAGTGCTATCAAGGTGTACCCTTCTTAAACATTTCATTTCATACATTAGTGTGCCACATATCATACAAAAAGGATTCATTAAAAAGTAAAACCTATTTTACAAAATTGAATGTGGAATTCATACATGAATATATAAAATCAATAATTAAATGTTGATAAAGGTGAATACCCTTGATAGAGTAATGGGCATGTTATTCACTACATAATGACATTTTCTTGGAAAATCGCGGTGCAATTTCGACAGCATAGCGACGTTGCATAAAAATTCATAAAAATGGTTGATGATAGAGAAAGGGTTATCTCATAATATGATCATTAAATGGATATAAAATGGGTCCTATAGATACATTTTCCATCATAAGTAATAGAATTTGGATTCGTAATACAAAAAAATTGCTCGAATGTAAATGAGGAGAGTGATTTTTCTTACAGAATTTCGGCTTGGTAACAGGTGTACATGGGAGGCATTAATGAGAGAGAAAGGGGAATCTCATCACTCAAACATAAATAGGGATGTATGGGGGAGGTGATAAATCATACCCCAACATCTATAATTTAAATTAAAATGGCATAAAAAATATGATGAAATTTGGATAAAATGAGGATGGAAGGATCCCTTACTTAGAAGTGTCATCCCAAATTCATATGAAGATTATGAGGGGGGATTTTTGGGTGATTGGGTCACCTTTTGAGGATTATTGAGAGAGGAGAGAATAGGTTGGATGAACAAAAAAAGCATTGAGGGAAGATAATGTTGGGTCATGGGTGGGTTTATGTAAGAAAAAGAGAAGGGATTCATTATTAACTAGTCTTGGGACACCACACATTAAATTAATCAAAACCACAAAACAGCCAATGGTTTTTTCCCATAGTTTTTTCAAAAGGGGAGTGTAAAAAAATATTTTATAAGGAAAATGAACAAATATATTAAAATAATAGGGTATTTTATATGTAGGGGAGTCACACTCTCAAGGTAATCAATTTAAAAGGCAAAAATGATTTATATGTCTTGGAGGGTCCACTATGGCACCATAAAATTAATAAATCAAATATAAAATCACATTATATTAAGGATAAAACATACATTGGACGAAATTCTCACTTATTTAATTTTTTTAAATCACTATTGGGTCATTATGATGTCAAAAACAAATTATACATTTAATCGATATTTAATTTTTACCCAAAAATTCGACTATCTCAGAAAATTACGAAAAATTCACCATTGTATAATTTTGATGTCCTGATTCCAAATAAATATTCATTTTATCTAAATAATTTTATAAATATGAAAAATTCACTTTTAAATTAAAAACCATCATTTATCAAAAATTCATGTGTTTATAGAAAAACAGCTCTCAAACCTTAATAAAAATTACAATTTCATTTAAAAAAATTATATGACCATTTATATTTAACAAAAATTAATTCAAAAATAAAAATATTATATTAAAATATTATTTAATTCAAATATCTATTAATTCATAAAAATATATTTCTTAGTTGAATATCAATTAAAATACTATTTGTTATATAAAAACTACTTACAATGTAAGAATAATTAAATGAATGTATGTTATTTATACACAAATAATGTACATAGTAATAGTGATTGGGAATTGTTACATAACCCCTTAAAACACACACATAAGATGTTAGGGTAAGGTGCGTGATGGTGGTAGACTCTTGGGGTAGCTTAGATAACGTCACTCAAGTGGTAATCTCTTTCAACTTCCATTTCGTCTGTAAGCGGTTCCGCACAAGCATGGTGTATTCAAGATCAGCTTGGGCTTCATCAAGAGGGATGCCCAAAGAAGTCACCTTCTTTATGTTCTCTAACAAATGGGATTCGTATGGATCAATTCTACTATATGAGGCCATCACTTCCTTTGACTGAGTAAATTGGATTTCATAAAGCCTTATATTTATACTAATCATGTGATCATTGTTGAAAAGATATATTAGAAATGGTCACAATTGTAAATGATACTTTAAAATCCAGAAACATAAAACCATGGAAAATCATATGTTTTACATAACCATTTTACATAATTAGATATTTAACTAGACCAATAGGAATTTTCTTTAATGAAACTTTGGGTCATTACAGGAACCTTACTCTACAATATTATGATGTTATTTCAATAAAATTGATGCTTCCTTTGGTGATTGATCCCTAACGAGGATAAGATATTATTTAACCTATACATGTATGTAATAGTTATATTTTTTATTCAATAGAAAATTAGTTTTCTATTTTCTAATCTGTGAAAGAGACTATTGGTATGATCATAAAGTGTAATCAGGTTATTCTCATCGTACATATATATACAAATACTTTTTAGTTTTCTAGGAAGGTTTCAGGGACTGATCTAGGAATTACTTCATTGGACCTGATGTTATTGTTGGAGCTTCTCCCTATGTGTTATTTTGGAATTTTAATTTGGATACTTTTTATGATGACATGACATGAATTTTTCAATTTATTACAAATGAATCATGATTAATTTCATATTAAATTTTCTTGATTAATGTTTTCTTTCATAACTTATTTCATTATGGGAATGCCTCACATTGTTTTTTTCCTACCCACAATGTTATTTTCCAACTCGGGCTTATTATCGGAGAGATTTTGGGGTCACACATACTCATAATTTCTTGCCTGAGAGGTGTAACTGTAGTGGGGTGTTATATTATGACATGGAATATATGAGATAGATATCAAAAAATGTTATATGAACACTAAATAAAACCTTGGATTTCTTACGTTATGATGTATTATAAATCATTTAGTTTAAACTATAACATAGTTTCTAATATAGTGAATTATATTATGTGATAGTTTTGGTTTTCACATACCTAATATATCCCTACAACATCATTAATATATAACTTATATCATAAAATATGAATCTCTTTCAACTAATGTTGATATCAGAGTCTGTGATTATCTTTTGTAAAATAAGATACATAATAGGGAGTCACAAATTATGAAAAAAATTATTATATACGATATATATAAAAATTTTAATTCTCTCAATTTTCAATTATGAATGGATTATATAATTAATAATTTTCATAAAAATTATGAAATAATCCATTTTTATATTTTTATATAATTGAAAAATTCTATCAAAAATAATTTATTATAAACACCTATTAATTAATTAATAAATTATTGAATTATTATTAAATATATATCCATAATATCAACTGAATATATTAAATTAATTTTGAAATAATATGGAATGGATTATAATTTTGAAAAAATATGTTTTTATAAATTATCTGGATCTTTATAGAGGGATTTTTAAATTATAAAATATGTAAAAATATAAAAGAGTTTATATTAAAATTTGCAATTGTTGTTAATTATAAATTTAAATTATCAAAATTATAAGGGATTTTTTGGGAAAAATATTTAGACTATAGCAAGAGGATTTTCAAAAAAATATATGATCAATATTTAAATAAAATATATGTGATAATTTAGATATTAACATTGTGTATATGAATTGTTTAAATATTGAATGTATATATATTTGATATGAGTTCTTTTAAAAAATAGTCATGTAAATAATTCTATAAACAGTTAATATAGTTTTTGTATTTATTTAATTCTGCAGTATCTACAATGCATATACTAATTTTATAATGTTTATACATTATGAATTGTTCATAAATTTTTATCACATGTTTAAATATTAGAATGTTTCGATTATATAATTAAATCCCTTGTTTATTTTTCATAGATATAAATATTCTACAAATGTAAAGGATGAATGATTTAGTTTATTGTATTCATAAAATTTATATAAATTTCCAATAATATACCCATTGAGTATGATTCATGATATTATAATGGATTTTGTTTTTCACATCCTTATGTGTATCTTGTTCATGAGTTGGGTAAGGAGACACTAATAAAAAATAATTCACTATATTAATTTGGTGTAATGTGTATAGATTTAAAAATAAATATTTATAAACATGAAAACATTTATTTGGAAAATCATTAATATTATGATGAGATTAAATCCCCTTTAAAAATAATTTTTTTTAGATTCTTTCTAAGGTAAATAATTTTCAATACCCTAAACATCTAATGGGTTAGGTTCATGGAGAATAAGGGTTTCATTGGATTATCTTGTGTAAGGTTGTAAATTAATGAGGTGACCCTATGTGCTGGGTGATTAATTTTTAGCATTTTTTTTCATCACACTTTGAAGGGAAACACTTTGGTAGGATACCCAATGAATTGTAATGACATTGTCCCTATGATGAGTTGGAAAATGAGTTTTTTGATCAACAATCCAAGAGTAATATATGATATGATTGGAATTAAATCTACTATAAATTGATAAAGTAATGAGTTTAACTCAAATTTAGGGACATTTCATAGTGAAAAATATATCATGGACAACTCGTTTATATAATGGGCGTAAAAGGGGTTATCATTTTATTTTTATCCTATTTAATAAAACTAATTATTAAATTAATATAGAAAATGATATTGATACAATAAAATATTCTATTATTTATGAATATCTTCATCATCATCAAACATTACATTATGGTCAACATTAATAGAGGAGAACCATAATGTATGAAAATTATTATACTTTTATATAAGAATAATAATTATTCTTAATAAGAAAAACATATCAATTTGTTATAGTAATTCTGTCCTCATAAAATCAAATGATTAAATTGTTCATCAACTGGTTCAATATTATTATTACAAAAATATATGAATCCATGTTATTTATAGAAGGTGATAAATTCTAGAGGATCATAAAAACTTTAGTCTCCACTCATATACTCAATGTGATTTATTATTCCAATAACACAAGGATTGTAAATAAATCCCCAATGGATATATCTATGGATTTTATTCATGTCAACATTTTTGAAAAAAAATTGAATGAGATATAACAAATATTATCATATTTAATTGATTTGTTATTGAATAACGAGAATGACATGTGATGTTAAGACCCTAATGTTGTGAAGATAGTATATAATGTTAAAATTTATACAAAAAAGATAATTAGAACTTTATAATAATCAAAAACGATGAGTGAATCAAAAAGGATAAGTCAAGAAGAATAGAACCACTTCCATTTTATATAATTTCACATGATAAATGTAATGGATTGAGAAACTGAGTGAAAATTTTCATATTATGATTTATTGTTAAAGAAAATTATTTCAACAATTTTGAATAATATATGATAAAAAATATATATTTTATAAAGGATTTAAACTTAAATGAGTTGAAAATCAAGAAATTTCGTGATAATGTTTTTTGGTTTGTATTCAATTATAGTATATATTAAATATATATTGAATTTTTGGAATTAAAAGGATTATATTAAGATCCTATAGATATAAATAATGAAAGTGTATAGTAATCTCATTTCATATACATGAAATCCAATTATTTTTTACTTTGGAATATCTGTTACAAAAAAATTTGATATGAAGGTTATACAGTTACTATATGATTCATTAAAATATATATAACATGTTTGAAAAGAATATAATGATAAAACGATTTTGATCCACAATAAAAGAGTTTATAACTATTTTTAAAAAATATGATGGATATGATATCACTTAACAACAATGGACTATTATAAAGAATAAATTCTTATTTCCATTACACTACAACACACATATACGATTCCATATATTATATGGATTCAATAGTTTACTTATTTTAGTATTATCACTTAAAAAACTAGGTGTAACATCCTAAAAAATGATTATGCATTTCTTGTCCTGATAATATATAGAAATTATAGTGTCTTAGATGATATTTTAAGGATGTTTGGTCTTATAGACGTACAATGTATAAAAGTAAAGGATTATACAATCTAAAACACAAAGTGAATGTAAAATTATATCATAGAATAATTTTTGTGGGTTGGTAATGAAATCTTGGAAAATGTTATATTTTTAAGAAAAATTGCCTCATGGAAAAGCATTTATTGTTAATTTCATAGAATGATGCTAATGAAAAAATATAAAGCAATATATGAATAAAAAATATAAACATTGTAAAATTTGTTTATTTGAAGTAAATGAGATATAAAACATCATCAATTTGTTATACATTAGGAATATAATTACTATGTCTCACTGATTTAAAAATGTACTTTCATTATTGATGTTTTTCACTTGAGGAGTTTTGTGGGAGGATTTTATTTTATAGTCACATAGGGATGTAGAAGGAATCATATTGAGATGTAATGAGATTAAGAAAATGGTCTTGGATGAGAAAACATAAGACCTCTGCTGTGTTATATCATTTGGGATATGATTACATGAGCACTCATGTAATGATTTATTAATATTATAAAAATTTAGTATGAATATAAAATGAATCTTTTTATAAAAAAAATTAGTCTCCATTCTATCATTGATTTGTGTTGGATACAAATATTGGATGAATTAAAAGTACAATTAACCAGTTAATGTTAAACATTTATTGATCTCTAACATATGTTCCTAATAGATTATTATATGTTTTTTAAAACAATTACGGTTAGTGTGAGTAATATTTCATATAGAGGTTTGGAATATATCCATGTGGAACAAAAGGGGGATTATTTTGGTTTCATTTTCAAACATGTATTCCACATTGAGTTTCATATATTATATATTTTTTATACTAGTTATTCGTGTTTTATATTGAATTATCATTCATGAGTTTGTAGATATAACAATCATAATAACTTTCATACTTTGATACATTTCTTAGAGAATCCTTAAAGCATAGGTAATCAGGGTTGGTTTTGTATGATGCTCATCATGTCATCTGTTAAGGCATAATAATGTAGGAATTTAACCAATCATATAATTTTTATGTGATAAATTACATCAATTGAGATAAATTATGTATCTATATATTCATTCATAGATAAGAAACATGAGATTTGATCTTATTTTTGTGTGTGGGAAAATTGATGTTCTCATCAGTAAAAATGAATGACATGAAATCTATTCAATTACATGTTTGTGTATACCTATAGAATTGATATTGTATGATTATGCTATATAAGATTCAAATTATCTATGTCGTATGATCAATCAATATCTTATTCAATGGGATTATATGATTATTTATTCATTTATGTGATTCATATCGTGGACATGGGTAAAGATATAAATATATCCGATAAAGATTATTCTAAATATGTTTTTCTAGTAGTTTTTACTAATTACTTATTGGATGATACATATTGATTACATATATGAATTTAGAAATTCATATCAAATTTTAGTGGGATTTTTTTTTTGTGACAGTGGGTTCTTAAGACGAAAACTCATATGGGGTTTCTAATTAACATTACATGTAAACATTTAACATTTACATGTGTTTCACATCTAAAGAAAATATTATTTCTTATTTATATACTATATACATAG